>OY751336.1:11531753-13931753 GCA_963564715.1 Catocala sponsa | reverse complement strand
GATGCTTTCGTGCCGGTGAAATGAGTTCTAGTAAAAGGAAACCGACTAAATTGCTCGCAGGTACTAAGGGATTTCGAAGGCATTTTTCTTCCAAGTCATAACATATATAGTAGGGTTGGCATTACATACATACGTGGTGGGCCGGTGTCTTCTGGGGTCGTGGGGCAATCCGAAGGGAATCTCGCTGCCCTGGAAGATCTTTGCTCTGCCCAAAACAGAGAAAAGCATTTGATGATTGCTTTTTCTTAAACTTTGCTGTTTTCTAGAGATCTGAAAGTTGTGATCATAGGTTGTGACAGGGGCTGTGGGTGGTTTAATTTTTGGTGAAGTTTACCATTAATAACATAAACCAAAAAGGTACATCAGCAAAAATAGCACGTAATCAAAAATGAAACCAAATAAATATTCAGTGCTTGCATATGATTATCGTGAGAACGTCAAGTAATTTTATTATTAGACTACAGAAATTAAGTTAATTAAAATAATTGCTGAATGTAATGTGTTACATAATGAATACAAACAAGGAGATGCAATTAACCCATTTGGAATAATCAAATGGATTCAATTATATCTGAACAATTTGGCGTAGAAACAATTTGAACATGCAGGAGGATTTGATAGCTGCCTCCGATAATATAATCAATTTAGCTGTGTTTTGGGTTGCAACAATATAATTTGCAATATTTTCGCAGTCAAAACACTATGAAGCGTACTGAAAATGAAATAGTCGAAAAATAATATTGCTGTTAGTAGGGTTCATCTATGGAAACACTCACACAACACAAGGTTTTGAAGAAGCTGTCCATTTCAATAGCCTGTGCTCTCAGCAGAGATGCCATAATTTGTCTGTCTTCCTTATATTGGCAACGACTCCTTTGCCATACATGGTATGGTACCGTCTTCACATTTTACTTCTCAGTATATTGTTCTTAAAAACTAAGAAGTGCTTAAGAGCTGAACCAAAAATAAATTTCGAACAAGAACCGTAAGTAGCCTAACGTTACATACCTGAGTCAATGCGTATATAGATTTTGCAGTCGTGCAAATCTGTCGAACAATTTAATAGTGAGATTTGTTAATATTAGATATATAATTATCATTAAAGCACTTTCTACGATTACACCTTCACATTGGCTGTCGCAGGCCTGTAATAAATTGCATACTGGAGGGCCACGATAAACACTTTAATATGTCTAGGGAACATTTGTTTGCAGTTTCGAATCGTGCAATTGATTCAGCACCATTGTAGAATGCCCTATGACCTGTGATGTTGCTGTGTTAAGAAAATCACTGGCCAATTCCTAGTCCGACGTGCGATTGAATAACAAGTAGTATGTTAATATGGTTTCGTAGCAGAAATAGCTTGTTTTTTGTTACTATTATGCTAACGAAAACCACTGATGATTTCGTATTATTTGTGTACCAATTCCCGCGGTAGCAGACCTACCGCGGGAATTGGTAGAGTTGAGATTTTTAGCTTCTGTAAATTGAACAAATATATTAGAAGATCGGTTATGACAGATAAACAAATAGATGAATAGATAGTTATCGATATCCGTGGCTTGTAGTTTTAGCATACCGAGGATTTTTATAGTAATTCTACATGATGAATGCACTTTGAACACGCACGATATTTTAATAGAACGGCAATGAAATTAGCGGAAAATATGAAATTAATATTTGTTTTTAGTTCATGTATTGATTTCACCGGTGCCTTAGTAAACAAATATATATTTTAAATCTTACTAAAGGTATGTATATCATTAAATAAATAAATAATCTTCCTACATAATATATATGTTTATCATTTTAAATCATAAACATAATAAAAAAGCTTTATTCTTTCTAAATACAAGACCCAAAAAATGTAAACCTTAAAGTCAATTTGTGATTAGATAGCTAACTTTTCCTATTACTTACAATAGTTACAATACATGTCGTCTATATTGGTTGCTACACAGTAACCTGTCCATTGATGCTTGAATTCAATGACTCAAAATGTGTCCTAATATACGTAATGTTTAAAAGTTGAAGGTTTGTAATGTAGCCGTATTAGGCAGTGCAGTCACCTTGCAGCCGGGATCGCCTTGCAGTGACTCAGTCCGTGATACTCGATACGTATGGCCACTCAAGCGCCGCCTGTGACCATACAAACGGCGATTATTGGGTTTAGTTGAGCATTGTGCTGTTTAAATAAATGCAACATTAATTTGTATCACCTTAAATAAAACTGGTGCTGACTCAGGTCATATTGTAATGTTCTTCAATGCCTACTTTGGTGAAGGAATATTATTAATAATAGTAAGATCGTTGGAGAATAGAAACCAAACCCAAATCAAAAGCAATCGATGATTAGTGTGATAAACGATTCCTTAGCTAAGCATACTCCTATAGTGGAATCATATTATACTTTTTTTAGGGAATTTTTTATTATTATAAACAGCGCTTGATATGAAATTCGAAAATTGTTTATTACACGAAATTACTATAATTATATTAACTGAGCAATTTAGTTTAATTTAGATTCTAGGTCGTTCGACTAGATAATGATAAAAACAAAGTAAGTACATTTTAGTCGTTTATGTCGATATAAACCCTGATGTCTATGTTACTATAGTAATTATACAAACAAGAAATGACTTGCTTAAAGACGTCTCAGTAAAATAGTCCGTAACATCAACGTACGTTCGTAAGTTTACCTTAACCATAAACGAGAAAGACGCGTTATTTATTCTGTTGGATAATATATCTTCGCCATTTTGAAATAAGCTTTAGCATGCAATAATTAGCGCAAATATATGTTGACTCGGTACAATTACTGGCAGAAAGCAATTTAGCGTAACGCCTCTTTATTTAACCACGTATTGCTAACAGTTGATCGATCGGCTGCTAATTAAAACGTATGCTTATAATTGAATGTTACTAAACTGTTAACAGGATGTTTTACATTATAAACCTCGCTCTTAAACAATAAACGCATAATTAAACTGCCTCGGTATTCCGTAGCATGCGCGTGAGTGCTGGCGTAAATAAAAAAAGGATACTATACCTAATGATTATCAGTCTGTCTGTCACAGCACAATATTTACTCATGGTTACCATTAGTACATACATACATAGATTCACGCCTGTTTCCCAGAGGGGTAGGCAGAGACTACGGATTGCCATTTGCTACGATCCTGACACATTCCTCTGACTTCATTCACTTTCATCACATTACTCATACACGCCCGTCGCCGGTTCAAAGAGCTCTTAACCCGGCCTTTGTCCAGAACGCCTCCGATCTGATCGAGAAACGTTCACCTAGGTTTTCCTCTTGCGACTGTTCCATTCACACTAGCCTTATAGACTTTCTTAGTCAGTCTTTCCTCGTCCATTCTACATGTAGAAACATGTCCACCATTAGTCCTTCAAGAATATATTGAGTTGATGCTGTAATTAATCTATACTAATATTATAATACTGAAGAGTTTGTTTGTTTGAACGCGCTAATCTCAGGAACTACTGGTCCGATTAGAAAAATTTTTTGTGTTGGAAACCCTTTTTATCGAGGAAGGCTATAGGCTATATAACATCACGCCTTAGCGGGGGCGCCACCGCCACGGGGGCGGCGCAGTAACGATAAACGCGGGTGAAACCGCGGGAATATCTAGTTTATGATATATGTAATTTAAAACCAGATCACCCTCGGCTCAAACCTAGGATGATTCTCAAAGGTGAGCAATTCGATGTAATAAGTAACTTGACTGTATAAGCAGCTTTACAAAAGATCGCAATTAAAATAAATGTGTTGGATTCCTGTGGTGAGTGGGATTAACTGGCTTCTTATAAAGGCACTGTATTTTTAGTAGAGGACTAAAATTACTTTAGCCCCTGCACTGGCAGCACAACGACTTCGTTTTAAAGGGTACTGCAAGTTATTTATTGTTGCAAACACATTATCATCAGACAGGTTGCTTGCTTACTATTTATTTTAGTTTAATTTTTATTTTTATTAAATAGTTTCAGTAACAGATAACAGATTAAGTATTACACATTACTCAATTGAACATTAAATAGTTGCCAACCTGAAATCTAAATAAAACTATATACATCATTCAGTTGATATTTAAAACTTTAGTGAGCCAAGGTAAGCAATGGCAAAACAAGTACAAAAAAGAAAGAAGAAATAGAGTACATTATCTCAAACAATTCTCTTTAAAAGGTTGTTTTAAGCACATTATAACTATCGCGGCAGAATCTGATTCAGAGCAAATGGAATTGTATTGTCTGCAGATACGTGAAATTAGGTTGTTAAATGAAACATTATTATTACTAAGGCCTATAGTTAAAAGTTGTAGTGTGCACAAAGATCCCGTTGGAGTCTTAAAGCTTAACATTTCAATAAGCTGGCTATCCAGTGAACCATTTACAATCTTGTGTAAGGTACAAAAATGACTTACCCACCTTCTGTTCTCAAGAGTCATCATTTTAAAGCATTGAAGTAGATCGTCATATCTTTTATTTTACGCCGCTGTCCAAACATCCAAAAGTTTAGTAGTTATCTTACTTATGTCATAAACTAGATGTTCCCGCGGTTTCACCCGCGTTCATCGTTACTGCGTCGCCCCCCGATGTTATATAGCCTATAGTCTTCCTCGATAAACAGGCTATCCAACACTAAAATAATTTTTCAAATCGAACCAGTAGTTCCTGAGATTAGCGCGTTCAAACAAACAAACAAACTCTTCAGTTTTATAATATTAGTATAGATGTGATAGTTTGTGAGTTTTAGGCGTTAGATACTTAATCACGCATAGATGAATGACACTTGGCACACAAATGAGATGAAGATCATGTTCTGGATGAACACATATCATTCACTTTATCAGAACATGCATTTTTGCGCAGAACATAGTTTTTTTTATTGTTTATTCCTAATCCAGTTAAAGCTATCAGGCAATACATGAAACAAAAGGTTCGTAATAGGCGTGCATCGAATCGACACGAATGCATCATTGGGTTACGTACAAACAAAGCCTCAATACATGGTCACGTAACTGCGATCTATTAATATTATCATGCGCCCGCGCATGTATTGTCTCACCGCGACAGACCTGTTAGTTCGACATTAGTATTATGTGTTGCTCGTGTTATTTTGAGACAATTGTGTGGAAGTGATCGAATATTAGTTTATGTAGAGTATAGAGTGACTGTATTCAAAGCAAATAAAAATAAATGAAGATTCAGCATATAAATGTCTTCTTGTTGTTACATTTTTATACAATGCTGGTGACTGTCACTCGCACGTGTCCACCTGCTTGCAATGAAAGGAAACGCTCATAATATATCTTTAAATTGTATAAATTAATACTTGGTGCTGTTCGTTGACAAATTCCTCTCTAGGAAACGGTTTGACCAAGAGGCAATATTTTTGTTTTGTTCTCAGTAGTTCAAATCTGGCTTTTACAGGAAGGAGGAGAAAATGTTTTAGGGAAAATTAATAAATCGAGAATCCTGAACGTGCTCTTTATATGTGTATTAAATTAAGACGTTACTACTTATATAACAAACATTATAAAGGGTCACTTTCATTATCTAAACGAAAATAACTAACTATTTATAACAATCAAAACTCACTGCATATACGATAACTAATCCACACTCACTACACTTCGCTTACTAAAAAGAGTTTTTTAGACTATGTATCCAAAAAGGCAACAAACGAGGTAGCCTTTCAATAGTTTCTGCGTACTTATTAGGGAGAGGCCTACTTGTTTATTTACTACAGGTTTTATTGTAGCTCAACGTTTTAGTGAATACTTATGACGTTACGCGTAATAGCTATGAATATAATCCTAACTAATATTAAGTATAATGGCAAATGTGAGTTTGTTTGTTTGTTACACTTTTTTGTTCTACCTTAAGTACTGGTCTGGTCATTATGAAATTTCGCATACACGTTGTCAGGGAAGAAAAAAGGATATAAAGAACAGTTCATTAAAAAAAATTGTTACGCACCTAACGAAACCTATATTTACGCGAGCGAAACCACGGGCAAAATCTAGTGATATGTAAGTCTTAACTTGTGCCTTAATCTGTGTCTTTATTGTTAATGGAAGTCGATATGCTTTAATTTTTCTAGAATATGCATGATGACAAAAAAAAAGCTTCAGTCCGCCTTTTAGATTAACAAAAAATATTGGTCACATATTTTTCTTTTGTCCCACAAACTAATAACAACAAAGATACAACGTGTTCAAGTTTCATGTTCCGTCACTTGTCAATACAAATTTTATAAGACAGTGACGTCACAAGACCCAGTCCCGAGCTTTAATGCATTATATCTTAGACAATTTTTATTGTACCTACTTGTAACAAAAAATAGGACCCCTTATATTATTTGCTTATCTAAAAGTTGGACTAATTAGAATCACTTATTTTTAACCCTGTTAACATGGCTATTGAAGTCCAGTCTTAGATTCATCCAACTCAATTCTACATATGCTTATTACAGTGATGTTGTATATGCAAACGCAGAGTATCCAGGTCATTCTTGACAGCTGCATCCGCGTCTCAATCGATTATCGTTTTTGCAGGTGCTAATGTGTTAATAGAATTTGTATCCAATATTTTGTCCAGGTGGTCAAAAAGAAAAAAAGATTCGATCGCTAATACAGCTGTGTATGGGACGAAGCGTCACTTTAGTTTCTCATTTAGTGAACATTAATTAATTTTATAATT
Source organism: Catocala sponsa (assembly GCA_963564715.1). NCBI lineage: Eukaryota > Metazoa > Arthropoda > Insecta > Lepidoptera > Erebidae > Catocala > Catocala sponsa. The sequence goes on along the minus strand of OY751336.1, from coordinate 13,925,030 downwards.
GTTGTCCTAATCCTAACTAATATTATGAATGCAAATGTGAGTTTGTTTTTTACGTTTTCATGCCGTAGCTACTCGACCGATCATAATAAAATTTCGCACACACTTTGTCAAGGGTACAGACCTTTTCTGTATACATAGGATAAAAGGTATTAATCTGAGAAAAATACTGTTTCTAAACTCTATAATAATAATAATAAAGTTTATTGACATTAAAAAGATACAGTCATTTGAACACATAAAAAGTATACAAATAATTTTACAGTCCACTTGTTAGACACTGGTACCCAAGCTAAGATTGAACTTGTGGTATGGGTACCAGGGCTCTCGTACTTAAATACATCTACATATATATATATATAATACTCTACATTAACGCGAGGGAAACCGCGGGCAAAATCTAGTTGAATGGTGTAGTGGTTTATGTGGTCGCCTCACCGCTGCCACTGCGTAGATTGTTGTGGGTTCGAATCCCACACGGAACAAAAGTTTGTGCGGTCCACAAATGGCTGATCCAAGTCCGGGTGTTCTTTATGGACTCAGTGTTTGGATCTGGGTATCTAGGTGTGCTTGGGTGTTTGTTGTTTGAATGTTTGTGAAGTCCTCCGCGACACAGGAAATATTTCGAGAGCCGCGGTGATGTCTTTTTTTAAAACAAAAGGACTATAAAGGAATCTTATTCATCTTTAAAAAGAAAAATCTGTAAATTCTATTCGATGTAACGTTTTATAGTTCCATCGTAAAACCAGTACCTAATCCAAAGTAAAACATAGCTCATTTTTCATAATTATATTTAATGTCCTTTTGCCGCCTGGCAATGATGTAAACTATACCTATAAGTTCTTAGTAAGAATGATTGCACTAAAGCACGGTCATAGTGCATTTAATTATAAGCTCCCATGATACAACATTATCTTGTCTCTGTGACCTACATACTTTAATCGTAGTCATTAGGAAAATCACTACTGAGAATTAGCTACAGTTGCATCTAATGTATTCTAACTATTCTAAGAGCTAATTAACATAAACCCAATTTACTTCTTTAAGGTGGTTGCTTTTTATTTTACGTACTTGGCGATTTGTATTAGCTATCTACATCGAAAGGACTCCATAGAAGTTTTAATAAATATACTTTATAGAATTTTCTTGTTCTAGGAAACGTTATCTGTATTTATTTATTTAAGGATTTCCAACAAAGGAATATACAATAACATACATTATATAGCAGTAATAAAATAGGAAACCACAGCTTGCAAATTATAATTACAACTAAACTAACAACTTAATTGAAGAAACAAACAGAAAACATAAAATTTTTAAACATAAAATTCTGCCTCTAGCGTAAACTTTGGAGTAAAACAATAATAGCTTATTATATATAGAGTTATATAAAAAATTTACAAAGAAAAGAAATAAGTGTAGGTATTTAAACTTGCAACCATTTGCAAAATATACTAAACGAAAGTTTGCTATTTAAAAATATCTAGTAACATAGACAATAATCTAGAAGAGGCTTTATGTAAAGGTTTAAATTTCATTTTCCGTATTTGTACTCACAGTCGCACCTGTATACAGAATATACTTATATTATAAAATCTAGCTTTGCCTGCTCCTTGGCTTGCTGGGGAACAATATTTTTCTGGATAAAAGGTATCCTGTGTCCTTTTTTGTGAGAAAGTGAATGCGAAATTTCATGATGATCGCTATAATAGATTAATTAGTTAAGGCCTAAAAGCGTAACAAACAAACTCACATTCGCATTTATAATATTAGTTAGGATAACATATATATGTTTCTTTAATTTAGGTACCAATAAAATTATGGACTTCTATAATCTGTTAGTTATTATTAAAAACATACGCAACTTGGAACGTCAGCTTGAGATATCCAAACGGCAAACTAAGCCTCTAACTAGACGTCATGCACGACCTACTACGGGCAGTGTCAAAAACGTGAACCATGACATTTGGAAGTAGGCAGAAATACCAGGAATGTGCGAATATACATACATTTTTTTGGTCTCTTTTAGCTTTAATTATGTTAAAGTTTTGATTGCACGCATTTGAGTAGATACGGTCAGCAACAAAAATGGATCCACACATTCGAGATTTTGATTGACTCTTTCTATATATAGCAGTAATAGTTAAAAGATAGTTGATTTATAAGTGGTAAAAATAATGCTAAAGCTGTAAAAAAACAGGATAGTAATTTTGATTCTTAATACATAAAATACGTTAACAAATTTATTGAATTGACTCATGGTGCTGACTGTACCACAAGTTACTTTTTTACTTGGGGTAATGATCCTGATGCGTGCCCACTCACCACAAGGGGAGGCGAGAGGGTTATGTCGGGCTCGCCCGAGACTTCGGGTCTACCGACTAAAACCACTACGATGTGCCACTACTCCAACTTTTGTTAATACAAAAGTATCATTATTTTTGCCGTGAATTCGACTATTTCAATATATAAGTATACTATATGGATCGTCAGTGGTTAAACGAAGCATAGCACGGAGTCGCTCGCGCCACAGAGCTGTAAGTGAACGGCCTTGCTCACCCGAAGGGTCAGCCCGTCGGTCAATGGGCCAGTTCGCTCACAATACTCCACTCTCGGTTTCAAACCTGCTTAGAAATGAGTACCACGAGACAAGTGTTGAGTAATAAGCTATATTGTCAAAATATTCACTTATCAATCGTATGTTGTTAATGGTGTATTGTCATAATATAAAAATATTAATTTAAAATTGAAGAGCGGTAACAGCAAGCACGGAACTTAGGCGTTGCATTTGAATAATTCCGGGCTCGTGGTCGCATATCGTTAAATTTAAGTACATGCAATAAAAAATATTTTAATGTGAAGAAAAATATCAAGTACTGAATAAAGCACATTTGGATATCGTGCAATCCTCAAAGCAATATTATTAACTAAGAGGGTGTGCACTGTGCAGCCATGCGCGGGCGCGTGATATAGTTAACTAAATATGACAAATTGTGTTACATCATTTTATTCATAGGTCTTTCGTTACATTCTACGTATATTCAAAGAGTACGTAAATACGTAAATTAAAGAAAAAATGTATTCAATTAAAATTTGTAAGCAATTTATATTTAAAAGCCACGGTAATTCTGATTGACATTTATTAATTTAGTCAGTTCCGGTACTCGCACTCGCGCCACGGTCGCGTGAATAACTGAGTTCATTTGTTCCATGTCAGGTACATACCAAATTTAAAAATAAATGTTAATCCACATTTATAGCCAACTTGTTTATGTTTGTGATCCGATCATGTTTACGTTTTGGTGTATTTGTATTCCCATTTGTAAATACTAACGGTTCGGACCCCAAAGTTAAACTGTTTGTTTTAGTGTTTGATTCTGACCTTTGCTTCGTTAAGCAGATGTACATTAAATGCGGATTTGACGAAGTTTCGTTGTTCGAAAGTTAGACAGTGTAGTAGTTTTCGATACGTGGGAATTTTGTATGTGCTTAAGCGAGTAACGAAATGTAAGCAATCTGTGTTAAATGTAAGTATAGCCTTTGATTTGGATACAATCTTTCTGATATCAATCACAGTATATGGACGTAAGATCTTTCTACCGGTCCTTCTAGATTGTAATTTTTATTGATTTACTCTACTCTTACAGAATTAACCAAATTATGTTTATTTCAAACGATTATAAATAATTTTAGGTACTGCCTGCGGGTAAGCGGTTACCATACACTTATAACTCTTGCGCATAGCTCATCCTGCTGTTGTTCTACCAGCGTGACTCCTTAAAGAACCTGAAAACATTTAATGTGTAGATAATCCTGGGTTCAAGTAAGGAATTTACCTTATTTGTCAAATCTGTGTTCGTCTCATTTGAATTGAGATTACATGTTAGTGATGACCGGTGTAGAAATTAACAGAACGTAGATTAAAATGGAATCGTAGTAACTCAAGTAAAAGAAAAAACAAATTATAATATAAATTAAGTCATATTATAGTTTTAAAACAGCGATTAATAATACCGGAGGTTAATGTGGAGATTATTAAGTTAAAAAAATAATTGAGGCTTACGTAATGATATCAAACCATGGTTTTTTTCATGGGTCACTTAGTTTGGTCATTTCGAGAAACAGTGGCGCCAGATTAGAAGTACTATAGCCGCCATTGAGAATAAGTCAGCCATTTTTATGGCTGGCTTCATTTTGGCATAACTGTATTGACAAATAGTTGTCAGCGACTTCACACACACAAAAATGTATTATCTGCGTATGCTAAAGCGCTTTTGTTTTACGGTGATAAATGATAATGTATAAAATAGGAAAATTTATTTTGCGAGTCGCTATCACGGGTTTTGTCTAAAATGTCTGGACAGTAGACGTAATTAGACTATTTACAAGGAGCATTTATCGTATTTTATTTTTCATGTAACACATTTAATAGCCAATTTTTTAGGTACTTTTAGCCATTATCTTCTTTTCCATGACAGAACAAAATGCCCGTAATGGCACTTTTTGTATATTCTTATTTGTCATCAAAACCATAATTTATTTTTTATGCAAATATGACATATAAAATATCGTTTACTGTTGTGGCGACTATGCCTTATTTTCAAAAGACAGATATCTGTTTCGCACTGAAGTTCAAATAAAAGACCTCTGTTATTTCTTGAATACTAGAACGAACAGTCCATCGGAGCCTTACGAAATATTAGTTGTTTTCACACAAGTATAGGATGTAGCTATTCAATAATTGAACACAGAAGCGATTATAAAGCCGACCTTTGGGTAAGAGTCAAGGAACAGTAATTTCGATGTGGTGCCTATCTCTGAATGTTTTGGCAATACCTCACTTATTCGGAGTGCGAGTGACCTTTCGGGCGAGTTTCGTAAATGAGCTCAGTTGGACGTTGAAGGCTTGTTCACAAAATAATCGATGTATTATTTATTAATTAACTTCCTTGTGGGACATGAATTATGCGTATCGTGCGTCATATTTAAAATTGTATTTATGAATAAATCTCACGATATTTTTGTCGTTAAGGTTGGGCAGGGACGGCTTTGTTTGTTGACATCTTTGGTATACACTCTTGTGGGTAACTTTTAACCTATTGCATTTTCAATTATGTCCGGCATTTCACTAATTGAGAGATTAAGCTGTATGTATGTATGCACCCTTCGTTTTTCAGTTGTTCCTTTATGTCTCTCTACTATTGTAGGTAATTAATATTTGACCAAGTCTGCTTTTTCCGTTAGAACATTTTCAGTTGAAGTCTGGAACTGTGTTAGGTAAACGGCTACAAGCTCTCTCTCTGTTGCATATATTAGAAAAACAGTCTGCACCCATATTTCATCATCTACATATCACATATGTTGACAGCCTGTAGGATCTGACAACTTCTTCTTCTTTTCTTCTTTTCGTGTGGTTAGTGGCCAATCTGTTGTCAACAGTTATTCAAGCATGGCTTAACGACCGCTGTCAATTTCGCAACAACCAGAACCGACTTTTTACGTGCCTTCCGAAGCACGGAGACACTCAGATGAAATACCACTAAGCGGTCACCCATCTATAGACTGACCGCACCCAACGTTGCTTAACCTCGCTAATCGTTTACCGATCAGTGAGTGCAACTGGCTATGAGCGCTCTGACTACTTAGATGGCACATTTGCGTAACAGGGCTTGACATTAGTGCGGTAGTGTCAAAGATAGGATTAAACGAAAGAATTAATATTAATATGATGTAAACTTGTTCATTATTAACGAAATCTCTATATACATACATAGGTACTAATAAGATTGCTTAAAATTTGCAAAGATAAGACAGATCTACTTCTAAATCACAGGCACATTTTAGATGAATATCTGAATTGACATAAAAAATAACCACAGAACCTATTTTTAAATCCGCGTAGATTAAATCTTTAAACGCAATACTAGTAAAGCACGCACTTACTAGTTGAACAATTTCGAAATTCTTTTGTTTCTATACATGTTGTGAAACTTTAAATGGCGTAGTGGAATGTTTGTAAATATTTTGATTGATTACATTTTTTATATATTAGACAAGCTTACCATTACGGTTAAACCTTTTCAATGGCTAGTCTGACCCTGGATTACAAAACGAGTGTTTAAATGGTGCTTTTGTCTTGTCCGAACCTGCAGAAGTCAGTAGAATGCTTTTAATTATTTACAATCAAAATGGATGACCTTCTTATTATAACAAAATAACTAATTCCAAGCTAAAAAGTCGCAGGTAGGACCTAAACCTCTAGGTCTAGGTCCTAGATTATATTTGCCTTTTATTAGGGTCTACCCTAATAAACGGCATATATTATGTTATTGATATAATATTGTTCTAAACTAGTTTTCTGTTGGGGAATATTAAACATTGATTATTTCAGTTAATGTTGTGTAGATAGCAAATGTTTGCATGCTGGACGGCTGAATATGGCGATACTATTATTGATGTTGTAATATCTATTGTTAAACCCATATTATGCAAATAAATACATTGAATTAAATTGAATAGAATTTTTGATTTTGAATATAATTTCTCATTTACTTAATAACAAACAGACTTTGTCACTGGTTTAAAAATACTATGTGGTCATCTGAGTGTTGCTACTATACAGTATAAATCAGTTCATATACGTCAACCACGATAAAAATACCACGATACATTATGGAAAGATACGAAGAATTTTTATTACGGGGCCCGCATTTCGTTATTTTACGTCCCACGCAATAATACGTCGGCCCTTTTGCCGTCTATTCTAAATTCAATACTGGTGCTAAAAATTATCTGACAATCTAACAAAAAATACTGGCCGACAACATAAGCGGAAACTTATACCACGTGATCATTGGGGCAGGCAAGCTTCTTTTTTAATTGAAGACTCTGTCAAAATGTATTGAAAAGGTCACTGATATTCACCGTTGAAGGGTAATGGCAGCTCGTATTCAGGGCACAGTTTAGTAGTTTCAATGAAGACTGACATACTAGCTGTATAATATCAGTAAGGGTGCGGGATAGACTGGAGGTTGTGTACGTATGCTGTCAATGTTTATGATCTGCTTCACCGCCCCGTTCCATTACATCGGGTGGAAAGAAGATTGTACTCGGATAGCTGCTATTGTATGCGGCCCGTACCTATATGTAGGGTTGTCAGAATACAACAGAATTATTTCTGTGGTTCATTACATATTTTTGGCACAATTAATAAATATTATGGTGATGTATGACGCTATTAATATCTTATCTTATCTTATGTGTGGGGGCCAGTCAGTGCAGACCGGCGACACTTCGACCCAGTGGGATCTTTTGTATCGACACTCTCCCAATAACGACTGCCATAGATGTTCATGACAGCCGGGACCGACGGCTTAACGTGCTCTCCGAGGCACGGAGCAGGCGATAATTGTCAATCAATACGCACATAATTTCGAAAAGTCATGTAACTTCCGAAAGTCAGAGGTGCGCGACGTGGGTTGGAACCCGAGACCCTCTGCATTGCAGTCTGTTGGTCTCCCCACTGAGCTATCGCTGCTCTTAACGCTATTAATAAGATATAATATGTGTGATAAGATTTATGCTGACAGAATCGACACATCACACTTAATATGCAGTCAGCATAGATTTGCGATAGGACAGAAGTTAAACTGCTTCTATGCGAATGAGTAGTAGAGTCTCGCTGATTTCAGTATGAATGGGCCGGCTCGACCGGGGAAGGACTACCCTTTCACAGAATATCGACGTGAAATAGCAGTATTCCTACTGTTGTATTTCGTTCGGTGAGTGAGAGTGCCGGAGGCCCAATCATCCTCTTTCCCCCTTCCCGCTCCTTCTCCTTCCCATTTCCATTCCTAAAGGGTCGGCAACTGGTGTTGCAGGCGTCTATAGGCTACGGTGACCACTTACCATCAGGTGGGCCGTATGCTTGTTTGACACCTAAGTGGTATAAAAAAAGACGTAGGCACACAGATGGAAGTCGGTATTGCAGAAGATTTTGTAATATTAAAGTAATAGACGCTAGTACACCAAGATTTGGAACAACTATCTATAGACTGATTTTACTTCCTTGCAAGCTCGGAACCTGTACCGGTTTCTTATTTCTGTCGGTTTTAATTTTCAAGCGTCCAATTTTGTTCTATGACTCTGCAATTAATAATCTAGCATCGTTTAGTCAATCGCAGCCCTATATACAAGGCGATACTCCCCATTAGCGGCAGTCTAAATATTGTATTGTACGTTCGTCCTAAACACTTCATTGTTTCGCACGAGGCGTGTGTCCGAGTTGATGGCCGTCGCTGATATACACGATAGCCCGCAGCAGTACGTGCGCTTAACAACCGACTAACGACCGATTTTTAATACGTTAACCCTGTTTTTTGCAGGCCGTCGCATAAGGGATAAATGGCAAAAAAGATATAAAAAGCTGAAACTGCAGAATAAAAAGTATGCCACCCAAAAGTTTTGTCTCGAACACCTTATAAAGGGCTTTATATTGTTAAAATTATTGTACTGCTATATCTTACCAGAATTCGTAGGTCGAGTTTTCAACCTATACAACGTGTCACAGATATAACGCATTATCGTAATAATAATATAATCATTAAAATATTAATTTTATATAGGTACTTAAATATTTTAATTTAACGAATTAGTTCTCCTTATTGTGCGCGGATAGTACCTATGGGTATATTACAATAAATCTAACATTATTGCCTTTATTGCATCAAAAACACTATTGCCTTGAGTTATAATACATTTTCGTTTATTTCAGCTGTTTAATAAACGGGTGACTATAATTTAATTCTTTTTTATTATTTTAGGGATAAAATATTACCTATATTAAAAATTGCTGGAATTGATTCAGTAGCCGATTTTGAACAAACTACTTTCAGGATGTGCATTTATTATGTTACGTGTTGTATACTATACTAGATTAGGCTATATGATTAGAACAACATATCTTGAGAACACAACCTACTTTCGGAAAATATTACAGCATGTCCTCAATACGTTACGCAAAGGTGTTTGGGTAATTAGGAACAGTTAAGCAACTTTAAAAAAATAATGTTTTGCGAACGACAACGTCTTCTCCAGAACACTAAAAACCCTCTACAGTAATACAGCATGAGAGTGACTGGATGCGACCTACTACTAGTCAGTAGTTTACACCCTAAAATGTCAGGTCAAAGTGGATAACCCGCTTATCTATACTCTCTTAAAATTAGTTTTTTTTTAATAGGTAGCGAGAATCAGCGTGATAATGGATATATTCTACCTTTCGGTTACGACGGTGATAACAAGTTGATTCTATAGTTTAAATTAATTATTTTAGTAAAAAAATATTTATACAAACGTATAATGTTTAATCAGATAACTCAACTGTAATTTTAAACAGAATTGGGAAGCTAAAGCGGTTTTCTGCGAATTTACAAGTGAAAAACACAAATTGATTCCTGAATTAAATAATCCAAAACAAATTGGAGCTTTCAAATGTAAATAAACCACTTATTTTCATTAAATGTCGACAATAATTAGAGTGGAGAATGTAATTTAATTAAGTATTAACATTTATTTGTTCGTCGTTGTTTACAATAGTTAAGGTTAATAATGCTTGATTAATGCGTAATTAGTAATTCAATATACATATATCATTAATGTATTAAAGTATTTATTATGGAATGAATAAGCTCGCGTGAGGTTGCTCACGCGAGCTCTGAAATCTCTTTATGATGATTCCAGAGCTTGTGTTAGGATATATGGGATCTACACATAATTGTTCAGTTTGCCAAACTTCTTGGCAGTATATGATTAGGTATAAATGAGACAAAGTTGTAGTATAGTCTGGTTATAATTATCCAAAGGTGCATCTTATATACTAACGACTACGTGTTGATCACGGATAGTAGAAACATTTAATAGATATTGACCGTGCGATAAAGATCATAAGATTGCGATGTAGATTGTAGATACAGCACAAAGATATTGTACTGTAACAGTACACCCCCCTTTAAAAAAAAAATAATATTATTATGGTAATAGTGTTTACAATATAAATTTGACCTAGACCTTACTAGTTATTTGCTGATGTATATAAATAATAATGCTATTGTACGCGGTGGAATTTGATGACGCCTGTTGTTACTAGTTATTTGCTGATGTATATAAATAATAATGCTATTGTACGCGGTGGAATTTGATGACGCCTGTTGTGGTGTGATTTGCTGACGTATGTAATTTTGACTTAGCTGTTGCACGAGTGTTTATTATTTTTTTCCGTTAAACTCTTCATTCTTCTGTCCAGTGTTTTCATTATGCCGTAAAGTAGGATCACGCCGATTGTTAAAATAATCTGTCCCATTGCAACATTTCTTGTCCACCGTAAGTCCTCCTGGATCAGGTTACGGAGTTTGTCCGCTTCGTTTTGATTGAGGCAACTGTCCGTATTGTATGTTATCTGGTCCTTAGAACTTTGATTTCCCATTTTAGATGTCTTGTTGTTACGAGTAGTTGTGAATTAATGGTATATGTTAAGATCTATGTTAATATATATACGAATAGCTTGCTTATATCAGCGATTTTTTATAGACGTACTACTGGCTTTACTTTACGTCCTGATCGTGTAGTGTACGTGTGTGAATGTCTGTAGAAATCCTTTGAATCTGGCACGTAGTTTGATTCGTCATTGATCATGAATGCTGGTTTCAATCTATCAATTGATATCACTGTCTCTTTATCCCTAATTCTAATGCAAAATGTTTTATCTGTTTTACTAATTACTGGGTAGGGTCCTTCATACGGCGGTGTCAGGGCTTTCTTAATTCTATCACACCGAACAAATACGTGTGAGCATTCTTTGAGTTCGGGATGCACAAATATAGCTTGGTTGTGGTTTTTTCTTTTCGGAATTGATGTCATTTGTGTGATGTCCTTTTGAATTTGTTTTACAAATTCTTCGTACGTTGATAACTGTGCTGCTGATGACTCAAAAAATCCTCCAGGGAGTCGTATTGGCGTTCCATATGTCATCTCTGCTGAACTATAACCTGTGTCTTCTCGCAAGCTACTCCGCAACCCGAGTAAAACTGTTGGAATTTCTTTTAACCAATTTTCGTTGGATTCTCTTGTCATTAACGCCACCTTTAAAGTTCTATGAAATCTCTCTATCATTCCATTGGATTGCGGATGATAAGGTGTTGTCCTAATTTTATGTATTCCCAAAAATTGTGAGAGTGACTCAAATATTCTTGATTCAAACTGTCGGCCTTGATCCGTAGTAATGCGCAATGGACATCCAAAACGAGTAATCCATCCTTCGAAAAGTGTCTTGGCTACTGTTTCTGCAGTTATATCTTCTACCGGAAATATTTCGGGCCATGACGTACAACGATCTATGATTGTGATTAAATATCTCTTCCCTTGTGAAATCGGAAGTGGTCCGACGATGTCAATATGTAAATGTTCAAAACGTTGCGCTGTCATAAATGTACCAGGAGGTGATATCGTATGTCGTTGTATTTTTGATTTTTGGCAGGCTATACATGATCTACACCAATTATTGATATCTTTGTTCATATACGGCCATAAATACCTTTGGGTTATCATTTTTCTCGTAGTTCTTTTTCCTGGATGGCTCATACCATGAATGGTATCGAAAATTTGTTTGCGAAATTGCTTTGGTAAGTAGGGGCGGCTTTTTCCAGTAGACGTGTCGCAGGTGATGTTTATTGTGGAACCCGGAAGCGTAATGTTTTTGAATTTTAATCTTTTATTGTCACGTAATTTACTTAGTTCATTATCTGTTGATTGACATTTTTCCAATTCAGCGTAATCTATAGGTGATGGCACGTATATTTCCTCTATTCGAGATAAGGCATCGGCGGTAATATTGTCACGTCCGCTTATGTGTTGAATGTTGGTACTGTATTGTGAAATGAAATCTAACTGCCGGACCCGTCGCGGTGTATCGTTTGATGATGGTTTTTGGGAGAATGCGTATGTCAAAGGTCGGTGATCCGTAAATATTGTAAATTCTCTTCCCTCGATTAATCTGTGAAAATGTTTGACGGCCATGTATATTCCTAACAGCTCTCTGTCAAACGTAGAATATTTTTGTTGAGTTTCGCTCAATTTTTGTGAAAAAAAACCTAATGGTTCCCAATTGCGTCCGGATTTTTGTTGTAAAACTCCACCAACGCAAGTAGCACTAGCGTCGGTCATGAGCGCTAGTGATGCGTTGCGGGAAGGATGCGCTGTTAACACTGCGTTTTTCATGCTTTCCTTGCATTTTTCGTAAGCTTTGTCTGCTTCCGTTGTCCAAGGAACAGGTGAATTATCGTTCTTTTTTGAACCATGTAGATATTCGTTTAAAATTCTTTGATTTTCCGCTGCGCGTGGAATATTACTTCTGTAGAAATTGACCATGCCCGAAAATCGTCTTAATTCTTGAATTGTTTTCGGTTTGGGAAATTCCATGATTGCTTTGTAATTTTCTTCGGTAGGTTGTATTCCTTGGCTCGTTATATGATAACCTAAGAAATCTATTTCCCTTCTGAGAAATTCGCATTTTTCGAGATTAATGGTTATTCCATTCTCGTGTAAACGTTTGAAAACCGTTTCTAAATGCTGATAATGCAAATCTTCGTTGTCCGATGCGATGAGACAGTCGTCTACAAATATAAATACGAAGTTTAAATCTCTAAATAAGGAATCCATGAATCGTTGAAATGTTTGTGCCGCATTGCGTAATCCGAAAGGCATTCTTAAGTACTCAAAAAGTCCGAAAGGTGTGATGATGGCTGTTTTTTCTATATCTTTAACAGGAATACAGTGGTATGCTTTGCGTATATCTATCTTGCTTAGTATCTTCTTATTTTCTAATATGTATGTAAAGTCAGTTAATCTTGGTAGTGGGTATTTGTCCGGTACTGTCGTGCTATTGAGCATTCGATAGTCTCCGCACGGTCTCCATTCGCCATTTTTCTTTTTTACCATATGTAATGGGCTTGCCCATGGGCTATCTGACGGTCGGCAAATTCCGAGCTCTATCATATTTTGAAATTCCTTTTTGGCTATGTCGTATTTTTCTGGAGGTAATGGTCTTGCCCGAGCTGCGACGGGTGGTCCTGTAGTGATAATGTGGTGTTCAATCTTATGTTTGGGCGCATTGCGTAGAGAGGACTCTTTCGTGATGTCTTCGTATTTGTTTAAAAGTTGCGTAATACGTGAATTCGTTCCCACTGCGATAGTACGAATTGTTTGTTGTGTCGCTTTTTCTGAAGTTACATGCGTTGTCAGCTCTGTAACTTTGTCGATAAGTTTGCGACCTGCTATGTCGACTAATAGTTTATAGTGCTCTAGAAAATCTGCTCCAATTATTGGTTGTGTAACATCGGCGATTATAAAATTCCATTTATAACATCGTTGTAGTCCTAAATTCAAGGTAAGCGTCTTCTCGCCGTAAGTCCTAATTTTAGTCCCATTTGCAGCGTATAGTGTGTATTGTTCATTTTGTAAAATTGAATATCTCTGTTGCTTGCTAATGACTGAAATATTTGCGCCCGTGTCAATCAAAAACTTCATACCACTTTTTCGGTCGGTAATGGTGAGGCGATTGGATGGGTGGATTGCACAGAGTTTCGTCGTTGTCTGTGCTCTTATTCGTTTCCCTGGTTCCGTACGTAAGTCATTGGTTTCCAACCGCATGGTTTAATGCAGTTCCTTGCATATTTTCCGAATCTTTCGTGGTAGTAACAAAATCGATTTGCTCCTCTATAGTTTGTTCTCGGCCTCATAATCGGGAATTGTTGACGTTTCTTGAAATGATTGTGCGTGCTGGGTCGATAGCCATATTGACCTTGCTGAATTGCGTCAATATCTATCTGTAATTTTGCTAGCTGGGCTAAAATGCATGCTGTATTGTTGTCGTTTGAAGTGTCGTTGCTAACAGCTGATATTTCGGTTACTTTTGAATTCATTATTATTTTGTCTGCAATTTGGCTCAGTTTGTCAATTTCCATGTCTTCCGTAACTGCTAGAACCGTAGTAACTGATGTTGGTAAAAGCCTGAACCATAGTAGTTTAATTGTTTCGTCACTGATTTTTCCTCTCCCGAGAACTCGCATTTGACGTAATAACTGCGAAGGTTTTTGTTCACCGAGTTCTGTCTCTGATATTAATTTTTGAAACTGTCGCTGTTCTGTTTCTTCGTAACAATCAATTAAACGTTCCTTGATGTTTTTATATTTATCTGTAGTCGGTGGTGAAGTGATTAGGTCACTAACTTGTAGTATTTCTTCCTTGGATAATTTTGCTATTACTGTACAGTATTTGTATTCGTCTCCTTGCTTCTGTGGTGCTAATATGGCTTCTAGTTGCGTGAACCATAATCTTGGTTGGTCTTTCCAAAATTCCGGAATGCGAGATAAAACCGAGGTGCCAGCAGCTACTTCAAGTGTTCCTTGCTGATTTATGTTCGCCTTGCATGGTGATTGTGCCATGTTTCTTGCTGCGTATTCGTTCGTCGGGTCACCAATTTGCCAAACTTCTTGGCAGTATATGATTAGGTATAAATGAGACAAAGTTGTAGTATAGTCTGGTTATAATTATCCAAAGGTGCATCTTATATACTAACGACTACGTGTTGATCACGGATAGTAGAAACATTTAATAGATATTGAACGTGCGATAAAGATCATAAGATTGCGATGTAGATTGTAGATACAGCACAAAGATATTGTACTGTAACATTTAGCATCGAAAAAGGTGTTAGACAAGGATGTGTAGCGTCACCTTGGCTGTTTAACCTATACATGGACAATTGTTTGAAAGATTTAAAAGATTGTGAATGGGGATTAAGAATGAATGAGTTACTTGTCAAATGTGTTCTTTATGTCGATGACCAAGTAATACTTGCGTCATCAGCGGAAGAGTTGCAGGCGATGGTAACTATTATGTATGGTGCTTTTGAGAGTAAAGGAATGAAAATAAATGAAAGCAAGATGAAAGTAATGGTATTTGAAAAGGAAGAGTGCGTGACGATGTGTAGGTAATATTATGATTGATGGAGAAAGAGTGGAGCAAGTGAAAGAGTTTGTATATTTGGATACTTTGTTTACAAGGGATGGTAAACATGAGGGAGATATTGAAAGGAGAACGATTGCTGGCAACAAAGTGAATGGAGCTCTACGCGCTTTTACGAACAGTCGAAATGTATCCGAAAAGGCACCTTTGGCTTTTCATAGGGGACTATTAGTGCCCAAACTTATGTATGTATGGAAGTGAAAGTTGGGTATGGCAAAAGAAGCATGAGAGCAGAATAAATGCTGTAGAAATGAGAGCGCTGAGAACCATATGTGGTGTGATTCTGAAAGATAGAATAAGGAATAGTGGGATTAGAGAGAGATGCGGCATGAAAGTGGATATAGTGACAAAAATAGAAAAGGGTATGTTAAGCTGGTTAGGACATGCAGAAAGAATGGACGAGGAAAGGCTGACTAAGAAAGTTTATAAGGCTAGTGTGAATGGAACAGTCGCAAGAGGAATACCTAAGCGAACGTTTCTCAATCAGATCGGAGGCGTTCTGGACAAAGGCTAGGTTAAGAGCACCTTGAACCGACGGGCGTGTATGAGGAATGTGATGAAAATGAATGAAGCCAGGGAAGTGTGTCAGGATCGTAGCAAATGGAAATCCGTAGTCTCTGCCAACCTCTCTGGGAAACAGGCGTGAATCTATGTATGTATGTATTAAAATAAAAGTTTATTGCGATAACTACAGCTGTAAGCATCGGTGGGCTTGTTTTAAAATTATAGAGTACCGGACTGAATGCCTTTAGTACGTGATGTTTAATCATCAGTTTTCAATTTACTTAGACTCTATATTATGGCTGGTATAAATGCTCTGGTGATCATCGCTACTGTGTTTCATAATACTAAAGCATTTGCTTGAGTATTTCCTTTAAATATCGTTTCATATAACCATCCACAATATTATATTATAGGTATACCAAATGTGAGGTGATCGCAACTTTTTCATGTTTCTTTAAAATAGGTAGTTATCGCTTCTGCTGCGTAGATGTCTTAAGTTTTTTAAACACTATCTTTATATCAAACTAGATTTAGCCCGCGTCTTCGCTCACATAAATGTAGGCTGTGACAATTTTCTATCCCTCGGGGACAGTACTTTTTCTGGATGAAAGATACCCTTCGTACTTTTCTGTCCTCCTTACAACCTGTATACAAAATTTCACGATGATCGGTCGAGTAGTTAAGGCGTAAAAGCGTAATAAACAAACAAACAAACTCATATTTGCATTTATAATATAAGGATTTTATAAAAAGTTATTCACTTTTGTTTTATGGATGGCGTCGACGATAGCCAAAACAAGGCGTACGTAGCTTTTTGATTTTCTTAAATAACTGTAAATATGAGATCGTTTATAATTCGCAGTTAACCATGACTGACATAATATTTCTTACGTTATGGCAAATATTATAGTCATTATAATTTCTTTGACAATTTGCAGTAAATTAACGCTACCATTTTTTTCACACGTTGATAATGTTATGTTGTATTTCGATTTATTTAGGTCTATGTTTAACTTATCACCTAGAATATAACAGTCAAAAACAGTAAATGATCACCAAATTGCACAGCAAAATATATTTAAAGAGATCAAAATAAGTCGACGGAGCTCCGCTTCGCGGGGCTCCTGTTTTTGGGTGGGTTTAAGAAGGATCCTAACATAACCTAACCCTTCTGAGACGGAACGCAGTGATTTGAGGCCTAAAGGTGCTCGATATGATCTATTTTAGTAAGCATATTTTGCTGCGCAATTAATATTTTTGGTGATCATTATATATAATCCAATTTATTTATCTGGCTTCTCTCTCTTCTGCGTTTTGTTTAATATGTAAATGTATTTCAATATTAGCCTATACTTACCTAAAGTTAATCCAAAACAGGTCCAGTCCGTCCTGATAAGTGTCGTATGCATAAAGTACAACAGGTCGCTCCATTATGGACATTAGCATTGAGATTATTATATTTATCGGTTCATCGAACTCATGTTTGTATAATATAAAGTTCTGAAAGGTTGAAATCGTGTCGTATGAAAGGATTAAATACTTAAATTGGAATCAATGACGGTTTAGTATTGAATAATTAATCCTAAGCGCCTTTGAGGTCACTTTGTAGAGTGGTATGTTACTTGTTGATTTTGTTTATTGATATATAATTGTTTGGTTCTGGTTTAGGCATATAGAAAAAATGGACGAAAAAATACTGACTAAGAAAGTTTATAAGGCTAGTGTGAATGGAACCGTTGCGAGAGGACGACCTAGGCGAACGTTTCTCGATCAGATCGGAGGCGTTCTGATCAAAGGCCAGGTTAAGAGCACCTTAAACCGGCTAGTGTGTATGAGGAATGTGATGAAAGTGAATGAAGCCAGAGAAGTGTGTCAGGATCAGAGCAAATGGAAATCCATGGTCTCTGCCTACCCTCCTGGGAAACAGGCGTGAATGTATGTATGTATATATAATTGTATGTAAAAAATATCAGAAAAGCTGTCTCTCAGACATAGTCCACACGCTTTAACGGTTTAACTACTCGACCCATCATCGTGAAATTTCGTATACACGTAATAACAGAAAAGGCCAAACCTTCGAGAACATTATGGAGAACTCTTAGATAGGCAGGTTTTCTCACGATGTTTTCCTTTACCGTTAATTAACTAATTAATACGCACATAATTTCGAAAAGTCCCAGATTCGCGCTTGGGATTGAACTTGATACCTTTGCGTTACTGTCCAACAGTCTCCCACTAATTTTTTGCTAACGTTGGATACCTATATTAAACTCAGTAAGAATAAAAACATCGTCTCCATATTTTTAAGAACTCATGAATTAAACTTGATGCTAGATAACTATATAGATAATATTTTTAAATTAGGGTATTACTGTCTATTTATAGAATTAAACGAGCTATTCAAAATACTGGTTTTGAACTATTAGGAACTAGTTTCAATACAAATATGGTAAAGCCCAGATTACTGCTGTTTATTAATTTTACAAATTAATATGTTTTTATTAATTCTTTACATTTATAATTGTATTTTAATGACCACAGAGGATTATAGAACTTAATCGAATACAATACGTTTTTGTGCGGTCCATTTTGTAGTAATTCTAGTAATTCCAGATTGTTTGCAACGTAATCAAAAACTTGTTTGTTTCAAAAATAACGTAAATACAATGAATATGTTGAAGATGGGCAATGGCATGGCAGACACAATATAAAATATTAATGGCAATAAATATTTTAACAATAGAAATTATATGTATGTAGTACTGTATGTACTACACACATATATACGCGTAGGTACACATGTATACGCGTGGAAAAACAGGGGGCGAGTGCAGGAGGCACCTCATTTTCTTTTATCCCGTTGAGGGTTTGTCCACTAGTAGGCAACCGAACAGGCTTTATTTGCCTAATTACCGCCACTTTTTGGTTGATTTATGGCTGACACCATCATAAACGTGATATAATTGTAACTCCGAACAAAACGGACACGTCATTACATTGAACCGAGTTAACAAATTAGAGATTGTACTCACGATGACACTTTTGGATTAGACCGACCAGTTTCGGTCTCTAAGGGCGACCTTAGTCATGAGCTCGTGTTACGGTGACAGTCGCGTTTCTTCAATGACACAATATTACCCGCTTATATAACATAAAATAAATCTCCAGAAAAAAGTAGTAGAGACGCATCACCTACGCAATCCTTACAAAAGTGGGTGCAAAAGCCATGACCGAATTAAACACAAGCGCGTCGAACAATACAGTTGCATCCACCGAGTGAAACGATGCACCCGTTCGGTCGGTGCACAATGCGCCTCGTCACGCTGCGTTGAGCACCCAAGGGCGCGGCCTTCCTCAGTGACAACCCGTGTATTACTTCATAACACTATAATCATGTCATAATTAATGACCACTAAAAATTGTTGTGGTTGTCACTCGATAATTATGTTTTAGTTGTTAATAATTATGTTTTAACAGTGGTTTTAACAGCTACGCTGTAGACCGTGAGGTTTTAATATAAGTGTGATATTATATTTATCGTTTTATTGCCAGGTTCGAGCATTTTATGATCTTTTTTGTTTCGGTCATTCTCCATAATGGTACATAATCTAGAAACACTTCGACAGTGTGTGTAGGAACTATTGACTTTAAAAATGTATGTTATAAACTCCCACTGAAAATGGTCCTGTTTTTAACCATCAAATTTTTAAAAAGTGCACTTGCTAGTACGTCCCACAGAATTTAGTGTTTGTCGTAGTGGACCTTAAAAACATTGAAACAAAAGACACCCAGACTCGACCGATTATTTATGAATTAAACAATTTCTGTCTCGTTGATTGCACGGAAACACTTGGTGAAGTGGCACTTACAACGTGACTACTTAAATCACTCCACTCTTTAAAGCATTCAGAATTACCTCAAGTTTAGCTATAAACTAAAAATAACAGGCGAAACACGAAGGCAGAACACTTCTGTGAACCTCTTTGAGTCTTTAAAGCGTGATATTGGTTGTATTAGGAACATATTTATCCCTATTTAAGAAAGCCTAATCTGCCTCAGTAGCATAGCGATTCGATCCCCGATTAGATCAGACAATGTGGTAATGGCGTTTCCTGTCGGGAATTTCTCAGTATTCCGGAGTCAGAAACGGTACACGGTAGACGGCACTAGGCTTGCCTTCTTTCACAGACCTAAGGCCATAGCAGGCTGGCGACATGTGGCAGTGATCGGCCTATGCCTTCGAGGGTATATGCGTGAGACTATGTAGGTATGTTATAGAACATAGTACGATTATCTATTACAAAATAGCTTTCTAAGTAGCAGGTAATTATGTTAATTACTTGTACTGCAAGGTGAACGGGTGTTTAATACGACGACAATCCGCTGTGGATTGATTGACGTATGATGTTATTATTCAGCCCATGAATGAATCATGATCAAAATAACGAATGACGGTGTCAATCAAACTTAGTCGATTGATTTAGATTTTTTCGTTTCGTGATTGAAATATGATGACCACAGAATGTCTTTGGCGTTTTACATTTCTGAATTAAATCATATTTATTTTATACATACAATGGATGTCTTTGATGTTTATACTGCTAATAAATGTGTTTATTTAATCGCTTTATAGCAATTTGTAATGTAATTGAAGTTATCGACGATATACTGCTAGAGATACGGCTTATCTATATTTTTACAAGTTATTTACTAATACTTTTTTTTTTTGGATGGGATATTGGTAAATTCTTTTTGATAGGAAATTACCACTATCAAGAAAGCCTGCAACTTCACACCTGGCTCTCTTATTTAGTGGAGCCTAAAACATGACAAGCAAGATTTGGATGCACCTCTATAAACCTTTTTATGTATACACAAACCTGAGTGTGTAAGATATATATAGCTCCAAGTATGACCTCTATTGCCAGTCACCCTAACATATAACAGCTGTCAACATAACAGAGAAGCTATTAATAAAACGTTAATCTTAAATCAGAGATCACATTCGTAAGCGAGTCGTTTCAAAACACGGACACTATTTAAATAATACATCACCGATAAGTATCGGGAGCTAAAACACATGTTTAGTAATCATCAAAGTGTACGCATCAATCCATTTTAGTCTCGATTCCACGTACGAGACGGGAGATAACGTCACCGCGACTTGTGGAGACTATACGTCTTTGTAACGTAACAATTTGTCGACCAGTTTAGTTGCCAAAGAGTAATAAGAAAATAATCGGGGATATACATTTTGTCTTCCGTCTCTTTGTACATTGTGATTAGTAAAAAGAGGCCTCCGATGATTAGGTGTTGTAAAAAAATGTGTGCGATGATATGCTGAGCCTCAACCTGTCGAAATCAATGATATTAAACGTTCTTAATATATGTGTATACTGTGTGACAGGAACATACTGTATGGATTTTTCCTCACTACAAAAATAATATTTCTAGTATTGTTCATAACTGAATTTTAAATTATTTTATAGTTTAATCATATGTGTTTGTTTGTAATTTGAAGTGTTGTATACACATGTAAAGGTTCCCTAACTGTTTTAAATTATAATTCTATAGTGATGTGTCGATGGTTATAAATAAATAAATATTATACACTAGATATATTACTTTTATAGTAGTATATATTACTTTTATATTAATATATATCGGCGAAAATCTGGTGGCCAGACTATTTTGTTATTAATAACTGGTGTGTTGTCAATTTGAACTTATATGTAGCGCATTAGATATGGGAAGAGCTTTTTTTTATATTCTACCACATACACACAACACCATCTAGCCCAAATTAAGCAGAGCTTGTACTGTGGGTGCTAGACAATGGATAATACTTTTTTTTTGTAAATACATACATATTATACATAGAAACACTCAGACCAAGACAATCATCCATGTTCATGCACACAAATGTTTGACTTGTGCGGGAATCAAACCCGCGACCTCAGGCGTGGCAGTCGGTTGCACTAACCACTACGCCATCGAGGCCGACAATCAGGTCGTTTTTAAGTTTTCATTTTGCGTGCGCTCGTTACAAATTGGCTTCTTTTAATGGAAATTATGGTGCACCCTAATATGAAAATGACGTTAACTTTCGATGCATCGGCATAAATCTCGTTAAAAGTACGTCACCACATTGTATATTTTAAATTAATCCAGTTTCCAAACCGGCTGATGGTAAGCGACTGCTATCAAAATTGTATTTTATTTATTTTATAAAAACTAGCCTCCATTCGTGGTTACGTTCGGGTGGTATGATATTAAAACTTAGTCTAAGTTATTCAGGAATTAAACATAGCTTACTTCGATAAATCAGTCCTCATCATAAATAGTGCCACTGCGGGGCAAAGGCCTGTGCCCTCCAGTGGCACTGTTCAATATGACAAGAGTTAGGCTATAAATACTATTAGTAAAATAACGTTTAAAATAATTTCTGTAGTTTTTAAACTGCCCTCTACCTACGTGTAACACGAACAGATGCTATCTCTTCTAATATTTTATAGTAATATAATATTAATTTATATATATTTGCAACAGGTCCTTTTACAATAATAATTCATGTTCATCTGCCCAGACTGGTGACACGCGGCTCACAGAAGTATGCCACTTCAATAGATTTTGTTAGTGAACGTAGGGCGTAGGCACTGAACGAGGGGTAGTGACCACAATCCTTTTAGATGTCATCAGATAAATATTTTATTAATTAATTGGAGGAACAAGGTGACGATTGTCTAAATATAGAGGAAAAGCGTTTATCATTTCAGATGATAAATAAAGACTTATCTACCACAATAATTAATATATAAAACAGGATTTATTTTTAACTAAATAGAAATCCTGTTTTAAATATTTTTATCAACTAGCTTGTCAGTGTCTTGTTGTAAGCGAGGTCCGGTTCCTATATTTAAGAAACGAGTCATTTTAGCTACGGTCAGATAATTTTGATACATACATTTGATAGAATACATGACAAAAATTAGACAGCGCAAACACGAATGCTGGGGCTAATTATTTTTGCGAATAATGCTCGGTAATAGAGGGTACCGTGTGTTTTCATAGTTTTCAACGCACCTGGACATTTTTGATCGTGGCAATGTTTCTTAAAACATTTTCTATAAACGGCTCTAGCGGCAAAGTCGATGAACTAATCAACATATCGAGAATTTACAGCTATTAAAAGTTATCGCAGACTCTCTGGACGTCAGTTGGCACCATGCCCGATAGACGAAAAAAGGATCACATTCTATTATGTAGGATTTGAGCAAAGCCAGCTAGTGTTAAGTCACTGCTTAAATCTTCGGATTTATAAAACGCAACGTTAAAATATGCGTTCTGAACGTTGGGCTCCATCTGTGCCTCGACATCTACATAAAGGTATAGTCATAGGTTCTTTACATCTGAATTTATCCACCAATTATTTTGTCTCACGTAAACGGTCGACTATTGCTGTCTACCAGAATGCCAGACGTCTTGCTACTAAGAATTTATTGACAGGAAATGTCAAAACATTTTGCCCGACCCGGGTATTGAACCGAGATTTCAAGCACAGCAATCATATTGACAACCGCTGCGCCACCAAGGCAATTGTAGAACCTAAAGATTTTATATACCTATCTCATTAAGTATATGAAAAAGTTTTTTTATTAATATATTGATCGATGGTAATTATCCATGCCGACAATTAATTTCCTCATGGGGAAGTGAAAGCGAGATGTAGCGATAGTGTGTATCCGTGCAGTCGATTGCGTTTAACGCGATTTAATAATACAAGAATATGAATAGTCACTGTCAATTTTTTGTGGGATCCTCTTTGTCGACTAATCCACTAAAATCTGAAACTTATGAGCCATAAGAATAGTTGTAAGTTGACCTATATACGCCAGTGCCTCTAAAGTTATAACCTTCTATTATACTAACTATTCCCTAAGTATGAGACGACTATGGCTCCTGTAATAATATATGGCTGGCATTGCAAGAGTTGGCAAACTATAATCTATATATAAAAGGAGAAGTGCTAACTTATTTACTGATTGACAAAACCCGAACTGAAATTCGGCGCATGGGTTCCTTTCTTGTTTTCTTTTACAAAATACCTAAATGAGAAATAAGGCACCGTACCTAACTACATTTATTTTACTACTGCAATAATATGTAAATCTTTGCAGTCCACAAATAATATTTTACAATATTAATGAATTAATTATTTTATATTTAAGTGCATAAAAACACGGCTTAACCTGAACATAAAATATGATTTGTAGAGCCCTTTAAGCCACCATACAACTATTTAAAACATTGTAGTTGTGTGTTTTATATTTCTCAGACGATATATTTATAAGTACTTGAGCGTCACAGGCTAATAACTTTTACAGTCACGTGCAACATTTTCTACGTCCCCCCTGAGGTACACAAATGGAAAACTTTCCGTGTCGTTTATAATCAATGTGATTTATAGACTACCTATGTAACTTTGAATAGAACCGTATTTCACAGACCGTTAATAACGAACAGCACCACTTGAGCACAGACCTACCATGAAATTCAAATAGGGAACGCCTAGTGATGTACTCGAGCATTTCTGCGATTTCATTAGGCATGCCTCGTTTGAATTTTGAGAAGTTGGCGGAAAAATGTTTTCAAGACAAAGGCAATCAATTTCTTTTAACAAATATAAAAAGTTTTCTGCAGATCCTTTTATTCACTTAACGTAAATGGAAATTACGCACGTAAATAATATTTTATTTGTTATTTATTATGAATAAAATAAAATAGTTTTCTAAAGAAAATTTGTTTAAATTCTTGCGTATATTATACTGGGTTCAATATAACGCTTGGTCCCAACGGAAGCGCCGACGTACGGACAGAATACTCATCACGTTACTACAGCATTGTGTGCCAAAAGAAAATGTTAATCCACGCCTCATTAACTAAGTTACAGCTAAGCCTTGATTTTCCTTCAGTCGATTATTAACACAGAGCTAGAATACACGATATTCGCTAACAGACTTTACTATATATGAGGTTTTATTCCAAGACTTCTAGAATAATTTTATTTCATTATTTGTGTTTGTGCGTAGGTTAAATCATAATGTTTAGGAAACATTATTCATTTAAACGTGCTAAGTTATGTGAACTGTAAGAGTGATAGACATTTTAAGTGACTTGTGACTGCTAGTGTAATACAACAATTTTCCGCGAAAAGTGTATATTTTATGAATTTTAATGGTGACAGTCTTCACTTTAAGTGAACATGGCGCCATCAAGCGACGGCCGCGCATACTATTACAATACATGTCTGACCCACCTAATCGTAGTAACTGCGACTTGTATAAGTTTTGCTACTCGGTAAGAGATGGCGCTGTGCGCAAATGTGTAAACATTTATAAAATAATGTTTGACGTGGGTATTTATATATTAAAAATACTTTTTTTTTGTTACAGGCTGAACCGGGTGATACAATAGCAACAACCAAAGAAGGTTTGTATTGTTCTTCTTAAGACTATGTTAAAGTTATCAATATTTATTAGCACTGACGGTTTCTACACGTTTTATTTTTATTTGTAGAAGAATGGGTGACGCGGAAGAAAAGCGAAGTAACAACGACCCGTCAGATTGCGACGAGGGTCAAGCGCGAGTTGATATTAGAAGATGGGCGCATACTCAGTGACTCAGGACCTAAAATATCTACTTCTGTTAACGAAGATACCCACACCACCAATTACCAACAGACTGAGGTACTCATTAATGTTATTCTATTATTTAGGAAATGATATATACCTTTAGCACTAGTTCGAGATATTATAGCTCTCTAATATTTTCTTTAACGTCCTTACTTATACTTGGATTAGTTCATCAATTTGTCGGTAGAGGCGCTGCACGAAAATGTGGGTACAATAAGCCGTTGTATAGCAAGACGACGATATTGAAGAAAGTGAAAAACTACAAAATCTATAGAGGCCTTACACCATTTGTAGATGGAGTGTGTCAGATATGAGTCTAACAGAAATAGTTTAGTTTCGGACTTGAATTTGATTAGAGCTGACATAGGCATGTTACATAAAATTTTATCGAAATCAAATAGCGATGACGCGAAAGTTATAATCATATTCATGTCGTATGTATTAAAATAGTTTGATATGTGGTGAGCATTATGCCTAGTTCCAAAAATCCAAAAAAGTTTAATGTTTCAGGGATACACTCATTTTTTGCCCGCTACGTCGCAGATATAACGTAATAAGTTATACCTAAGCTCATACCGTAAACTATATGCCGCGCAGCAACTGAGAATAGTCCGTTATTTTCGGATAGAACATTTTGCTAGTTCCGGGAATTGAAAACTCACGTTGGTGGCAAACACAAAGGCCAACTTAGGCTATAAAGCAGATTGTCTCCGTGGATCAGCGATAGTAAATACGACTGCTGTGCATTCAACTTTCGTGTCAGACAGTGCTATTGGGAATCTCTGTCCAGACATTTTCAATAGCAGAATGGAACTGGAGTCTGGAAATATTTAATGGATGACCTTGAGACATCTACGGGGTACACCCGTAGATGTCTCAATGTCATCTATTAAGTGGCATCTAAAATCTTAACACGCGAAATGTTGATGTACACACCTGGTAATCTCCTCAGGATATAGTGTAGTGTGAGACTATGTACACACAGCGATGCATCAACCTAGACTGTTTGGACTTTGAACTATTAGAAGTTGAACGCTGCGAATCGTGCGAGAAAGTGCGTTATATTTCTGTTATTTTGTCTCATTCACGCTGAACGGAACACGACGCTCTATCCTTACCATTACATTGACACCACTATGCACCGTCCCTTTCCACCAACTCTCTATTTTGTATGTAATGTAGTTATGTGTATATAGGGTGTCTAACTTGATGTGTAGCCGTGTGTACATAATATATGTAGAGTTACTCTAGATTGTGAGAAATGCTGGTGTAAGCAATGATCTCGCTTGGCCCAGCCTTACTTAACCAGCGATCCCTCGTTCATTGGCTCATTTCCTAATTGGTAATTTATTTGCGTATTATTTGACAGCATCGTGTGCCTGAGAATGAAGTGGAAAAGGAAGCCTCACCGGAGCCAGTCGGCGGTGCCATCGGAGCGACCCCTGATGGTAAATACATTTGTTTTGTTAGTCTATAAGTAGGAATATAAGATCGAGGTAAATATTAGAAGAAGGTGCGTTAGTTTATTTTTCGTTATACATAGTATAATATCTGGAAGTACAGAACCGTTTCTATAAATTTAATTACATATAGAAAGCTAATTCTGGAATATATTACGTATGTTTTAATGGCATACCCCATGATTGAAGTTGTAGGCGCCAAGATATGTACCTAGTCCTTTATGTAAAAAACAAATAAGTATTAATGTTTCTCTTCAATAAATTTTGACAAACGACATATAGCTGACCTGATAATTTAGTAAATTAATCTTATATATTTAGTAAATTGATCTTTTGATCGTTATTATAGACTAAGGATTGCTGCGGTATCAACCTCTTTAGTTCCCTCACGTACGTATGGAAATTGGGTGTAGGTTCATCGCTATAGGGTAACTTTAGTTTCGTAAGTTATGATATTATCGCCTAGTGCTCGAAATTCGACCAAAGTTTGCCTGTAAGATATTGCTGACATATTATGTCATTATATATTGATATATGTAACCATAGTCACGTGCTTCGACTGCGTGTGTCAAATGCATGGTGGTGTGCGTGTATTGTTTTCTCATTAATTTAATGTATTTCTAATGCATATTTAAAAAAATATTAGCATTCGTCACTTCTTCTCTGTATAAACTATAAGTGTGCGAAATTTCATACTCCTCCGTCCGCCCAATTTTCGTAAAAAGGGATCCAAAGTTTTCGCTTCACGTATTAATATATAGATAAATGGCCATTGGGCTACTCATAATAAAATCTGTTTATAATAAAATCATATAGGTACCTATAGGTCATTTATGTACAGTATTGCGATACGCCTGGAATAACATGTAGCCGATTCATTTAATTTATACCAATTGCCGAATAAAAATGATAATTGTATCAGTTTTAAATAATGTTACGGCGATTAAACTTTATTGCGCGAATGACATCACAGTTTGCGGCAATAATTATAATTATATAAGATCCGCAAACCAAGGTACTGTTCGGCATGCAGTTATATAGTTGAGCTAATTACTTACATACTTATTAATAGCGTGGGTTATAAGTAATTAATTAAAATCTAAAATTATACGTTACACCTGAATTGAACTGTACTATATTTGGAAAAGATAATTTAGCATTATATGCTGTTTATCGCAGTAGATATTAATTGATTAGATAATATGAAATCACGCAAGTCGCAGACGTGGGCTATATGCGCAGGCTACTGTTGCGGACTGCATGCCTGATTAAATAATTTAAATAAAGGTATAGTTGATTAATTAACCTGTATAATAACTCATTAAGATATAGTTTACTTGCGCGGATGTCTCACGATGGTTGTTTACTCGGTGCATAAGACGGCGCAAGTACTACAACTTGCTCAAACTCCAAACTGAAACATAATTTGTAGGTACTAGGTTCATCCCTTTGCCTGAACATAGCAGTTGCTAGGTTAATAAATTAACCTACATGTAAGTTCAGTAATTTCACTAAATTCAGTATCTCATACACTTTTACGTTGATAAGTGTCATTTTGTGACATCAATAAATACATATATGATTGATGACTTTGACTTAAACCTCAATACTACGAAATCGATTTAAAAATCTTTCCCTATTAAAAAGCTACTTTATCTAGAAGTAACTTAGACTATAGCGTATGTTACTTGTAGATAAATTAGCTTTGTGTTATACATAACACAACGCTACGAAACACGAGAGCGGGTATCAATTATAAACGTGGATAAAACCGTGGGGGACAGTTAGTCAGTAATATATTAATTCTGTCATGTTCACAGAGGTGGATGCTCCAATCCTGGGTGGTGAGGTCGCTCCAGCTGGCGCCAAGGTGCTGGTGACGTCAGCCGTGGTCGCCAACCCTGACGGCAAAGTGAGGGAGAGTAAAGACAAGAAAGTGCTCACAAGAAACATCACAGAGCGAGTTCAGGAGACCGAAGAGAGAATACACAGGGGAGACACCACACACGATGTAAGTACATTTGGCTTCTTTTTTGCTTTGAACATTCTTAGCTCAATTAATTTTTATTAAGCGTGATCAAAATAGGTGACGCTTAACAACATTTGAGTTAAGCGTATTCATAATGTAAATGCGTCCATCGTAGTGACTGTAAACTTATGTTTTATTGCTGAAACGTCTACGACATGAAATATGTATGTAAGACTGATAAAACAAATGTTCGTATAAGCTGGAGAACAACTGATTGTTTAGTTGTTGTTTAGCTCGATGACGTAAAAAGAGTAGCTATGTTCTGAGCTAATGCGATCTAAAAATGAAAAAAAGAATACATACAGCCATCATGTTAGACAACTCCTAATGCTGAAACGATTATAAATAACAATAATATATAATATAATATTCTACCACATGCACACAACATCATCTAGCCCAAACTAAGCAGAGCTTGTACTATGGGTACTAGACAATGGATAAACATACATATATATATATATATATATATATATATATATATATATATATATATATATATATACTTTTTTTTGTAAATACATACACATTATACATAGAAACACCCAGACCAAGACAAACATCCATGTTCATGCACACAAATGTTTGACTTGTGTGGGAATCGAACCCGCGACCTCAGGCGTGGCAGTCGGTTACACTAACCACTACGCCATCGAGGCTGACATTTACTGAAAAAGATTTTTACAATAAGGCAACAAAAATCACTGTGTATGTTCGAGTATTTAAATATTTGAAAGCTTTATTATTTGTGTAAGTCGACGTTATAAATCATCAAATGCTATTTCTGTAAAACCTTTTTCCATACAAAAAATAAAACCAATTAATTTGCGTTTGTTTTCACGAGAAAATCCTATACATAGATAAAGTTACCCATACGGCATAATTTTATTGAGATATTTACAAAAGGCGGCGTCAGCAGTAAAAGCCGTTTCATACGAGCTTTAAATATAACCGCGCCTGTTAGTCACACGATATAAATCACGCATAGATTCAATAACGTGTCAAACATACTCGATGGCTACAATTTACACACGCTTTTAGCTTTTAGATGACGGTGTTATCGCGCCCCTAAGATACTATGTGTAGGGCTCTGTCGAGCCGTCGGTGTGTCACGGGTTCGACTCCGGGCTTCGATACGGCCTGATAGACGCTAATGGAGTCATGGGAAGCTCTTCTTATTAGATTGTTGTGCTATTTCTGAACGATAAGTGTATTTTTAGAACACTTATGTTAGCTAATCGTTGTTGACAATTTATGTTTCGTATGCTCTGGTAGCAGTTGCTAGGAGATAGTGGGGTTCTTTATTTATTTTAGATCTTGTGCAAATCTAGCTAGATTTCAATTAAAGAATTATTTATTTTGTTTTTTATGTGTTAATTAAGTAATAGATAAATTATACATTAACTTGATTTCTTTTTTTACATGCAGTGGTGCGTAATCAGAAAAAAAGAACCGAAAGCATAATAATAATTGATTTATTTCTCTTCACAAAAAAGGTACATACAAATTTCATAAAACAAGGATCGAAACCGCGGAAGAAACGAAAGAATCTTGCCGGAATAACGCTTACGTCGCAGTAGCATTTATACAATGGTTCATATAATTCAGATTTAGAATAATCTGTAAATTACATAATAATTATATTTTGAATCATACGGGCACGGAACCTAAGATCAAATGTTTGCAGATTTCAGATTTTCAATCACATCTATTGTTCCATTTATGGATCTTGTCTGAAATAAAGTAAATTTAAATATTTAAATACTATCACATATTACCGTTGCAGGTGAAGAAATCATTTAATTGTACAAAATGTACTAATGCTGATAAACATAAGAATTAATTATTAATATTATTAAAAATATGGGTGTAAATGGTTGCAGTATATTTTCCTTATATACGTGTAAACCTCAAGCATAACTTTATATGTATATGTACATATAAACTAAATATGCTAAAGTATATTTAGAAAATGATTTCATATTATGAAAGTTCAACTATTCAAGAGTTGCAATCAAACGTAATAGAAGCACGTAACATTGATTGCATTTTATTAAATATAATAAGACAGTATAAAAGCTTGTAAACTCGAGTGTTACATAACTTTATAATTTGTAAGACCTATTTTACAACGTCGGTATTTATATTACGTGTAAATACAGCACGGCTACCTTCAAACACGAGAAACAATGTCAGTTTCGTTATATGTTACTGTTATAGTTGAAATCTGTTAAAAGTCGTTCTTATTAGGACCATTGACGTAAATGTGTTGTGTATTTGCAAAACACATATTACTGTCAAATACAGTCTATATCTTTTTATTTGGGGTGTCATTAGATAAGGATATGTCAAACTCATCGTAACATGGTGGAACTAAATGAATTATAAATTGGATAATGAGTCGGTACCTACATTAACTTAATCCAAAAGAAAAGGGCAAAGTCAAAGCAAGCTATCGAACACGGTTTTAAGACTCCGTGCTGCTACTTAGAATTTCTAAACAAATATATCCAACAACCCTTTGTCCGATCTGGGAACAGAACTCGAGGCCATATGCACAACGGTCGCTTTCAATACCGCTGCATCATAGACTCCGATTAGATATCAATCGCCATTCTCCATCTTTAATATCATATTCATTCGGTATAAGAGAACGTAACAACTTGAAATAGATTGAATACCTTTATTTCGTTTTCTCGCATGCAAAAAATGCTTTGATGGTAGGTACTGCCATGCTGTATGCTGTATAAATTTCAAGTTACAATCACATTCGAAACGTACTTAGTATCTTTGTGTAATACCGCATTTTGACGTTTACAACAACAAATCTCTAATGTAATGCGCACTGACATAACTATGTATAATTATGTTATTATGCAAACTGTTAACGTATACGTACTTATGCTGACATAATATGCTTTTTTGCGATTGAACTTTGTTGGTAAAGGTTAGTGATTCCTTATTAAATTTATCTTGTGTCAAGGTACAAGATAGCGAGTTGCTTTTTTTGTATAACTTAGCTAAGATTTATTTGATTGACTCTAACTGCCTTGGGACATGCCCATTTCTGGGCGCACGTGTTACAACTAAATTTTTTACTGCAAAAACAGCGTCATTTCATCATTAAACAAAATCATAAAAAGAAATTAAATTTACAATGGTTAATGGAAAATAATAAATAGTTTATGTTAAGTAATGAACACTTAATTTGTAGTTAAAGTCATGTCTTACAATCAATATTTTTACTGTAAAATGTTTGTTATTTTATCAATACACAAAATCACAAAGAACAATATTCAATTTACGATGGTAAAATAATATTGTATGTTAATTAATTACACTGCATTAATTACATCCAGCTGAAAAGACACTGTTTCAGATTTTTAAACTTCAAACTTCAAGTTTCACAATGACGTTTAACGTCAAAAAATCAAAAGTACATTCTTTCGATTGTGCTTGCGCCGATGATGTGTTCTGATATGTTATTCGCATTTTCGTATTTAGTATCAGTGCTATTTGGTTCCTGTTTAATTTCTCATTAGAAATCAGCTGAAAGAATAATTATTTTTATTTTTAATGTACTGCGACTTGTAATCTTATCCATTTACTAACCTAGTTACACATTCGAATAATAAAATCTCATTATTGCAATTGCCAATTTTAATGAAATAAAGCAGAAGTATAATTTGTGTATTTCTCTAACACATGCCATGAATTTTAGGACTGTAACAAGTGGCCCAAAGATGTAGGAAAAATGGGGGATATCTTTGTAGATAAATGGTTCCGCAAACTTTAAATATTATATAAATTAATAAACAATAAAATGCTTATTATTTTATTGTAAATCTCTGAAGAAGGAGGTACCTATAGATGTATTACACCCGCATAGTTTGGGCCCTCCGTAATAGGGCGAGGCAATTGTCGTCTACCAGTGATTCCTCCAAACTACGTGTTGCTATTGAGAACTTCAGTACGATCAATCCAATAATAGTTTACTGAACCAGAGAATCAATGACGTTCTCCTAATTGAAAAAAAAGAGGCAGCCCATTATTAAAATGTACTTCTGTGTCTCTTAGAATTTATGACGTCGCATAATTAAATCCATAGCAACCGTTAATTTATAACAGACTTTCATCAAGTGAAACGCACATTTTCACATATTTCAATTACACTGTTCAATTCGGTATTTAATCCGGCACCTTAAATTGTTTATATAATATTACTTCAATATGCTATTAATAAGCTCATCAGCGTAAATACATCTAACTGTACCTTCTATTACTTAAGTAATTTCCGCAAACATACGACGGAGGTCGTGTGGTCACTTCGAAAGTAAACATGTTACTTAACTGATCTAAAATATACTTTTGCAAAATTATATTCTGTTTGAAATTACTTAGAAGTAATTGGAATTCTTCTATTCAATCAATATTTACGCTTTTAATACTCAAACTATGTTCGGTATACCTATATATTAGACTTCAAATTTACTTAAAAGCGTTTTTAAAGGTCTGAAATTATGTTAGTGGTTTACTAAATGCAACTGGCCCAGTGTACACCGTTTCTAAAATGTTATCTATCTTGTTCACACGATCAGCAGGACATATATTATAAATCGTTATTTATAAGATTATTTTAAAAAAAGCTTCAGCACTTTAGAATTTCTATAGATTTAAATATGTAAGTTATTAAATTTAAATATGTCTAATAATATTATCAAACATATAAAATAGTTTCTAATATCTATTCCGTCAAGCTCGACATAGTAAAATATATAAAAGATGCTCCAATTTACTCAACATCCAAAACTCCTACTAAAGATGTGACGACTAACATAATCATGAAAGAAATATTGTTAAAGACAGAAACCAGGCATAAAAAATATATTTGGTGTAATTTAATGTCATTATTTAATAATTGTATCATAATCTACACAGAAACGACACAGCAGAAAAAGCGTTACCGCAACAATGTAGCCTGAATACCCCGTACGTATTATTTTTTAAAAGGCTACGATAATTACTTACATTTTAAAATATACCCCAGACGATATAGTTCCGATTCCACGCACCAGATAAAAATATAAATAGTCAGTGTAAAATTACACCGGCGCCAGTTGTACCGACTTTTTCCAATAACAAGAACTTTAAATTCATACCCGTGATTCACGATCACCACGAGGTAGACCATTTTTCTTTAAGCACCTCACGCCTACGTGGCTTTTTGTTCATGTAATGAGAAAGTCCGATATACAAGTACCTATTATTTACATGTAACATAAACTTAGTTCTAAATGCTTCGTACCAATGGTGCGTAATCATGCTGCGTAAAAACACGCATTGCTTCGAAAAATGCGGCTTAATGTAAAAATTAAATTACTTCATCCGTATGCAAAATGTACTCAATAGATTTGTATTTGAAAAGAGTTATTGGTCAATTTAAAGCCAAATTGATGATGGAATGACCATTAAAATCATCAATCGATTCGATAACCGAGAAATGAATAAACCAGAGTGTTATCTGGCACGCCTCGGGCATCAGTATTTCGTATAAAATATTTATTGAACATATTCCCACACAAAACTATCTGGTTAACATAATTCCGTGCTATTTTATTGCAGCTTTGCGACACTGTTAATCTAGAGATAGGAGATGTCAGAAAGTGCGTGGTATTTTATTTTTTGCGGGCGAGAAACAATAGTAAGATACGAAGCGTAAAATGGAGCACCGCTTTATTCAGATGAGCGTCCACATAAATCGATGGGGATTTTGAAATTATAATTTGTTCACGGAGATAGGTCGCCGCGGGCGCCGCGCCCACGCCCGGCTCCGTCCTGCGAACTGCGTCTGCGCAACCATCGGAGAGCGCTTTGTTGCGCACATTTGTACAACGATTTATGATATTAAAATTACTATTATTTAGGAATAATGGATTAGATTTTATAGATATAATACTTATATCCAATTATGTAAGAATATTAACGTAATTCGTGCTAAAGCGACAGGTGACGCGTGACGCCGTTTTGATTTATCGACTTTCTACATTGTTGATATACATAATAATATCTGTTTTAGCTAGAAGCGGTTGTTTATCGTGGGATCAAAGTTACGAAGAAGTAAAAACAGAAAATAATTATCAACAGAACTGATTATAACGAGACACTTAATTATAGGCTTTGTAACTTAATGATTATAAGTTGCAAAAAAATGTTATCAAGATATCAATTAACGTCGTGATTGCCATAACTTATTTAAATGGACCCTGCATAAAAATATCGTTGTTATATAGCTTGCCAATAACTACTATATATAAACAATAAATGTTTTTTGAATCTATTTGGCTGTTATTAACATAAAGAGAACCATGATTATTGGATCCCTATTAACTCAACTACCTATAGACCGATTCTTCTAAAATCTTATTGGATGTCTGACCTACTGAGAGCTTATTGTAATATTATAAAAGTACATTTTTTATTTTACCTATTGGGTTGCAACGGCACACCGGTGGCCAGAGACAATAGATTTTATTTATGACTGGTATTCTAAAACATGACAGTTTCTATTTTGTGTTGTGGTTTTAATTATATTATAAGATACCAGTATGTTAAACATTAATAGAGGCACGTTTATTTACGAGCTATGGTTAAATTAATCAGTGTACTTAGCTTTTATTCTCAAAATATAAGATTACCAACGAGTAACTATATTAAGGTGGCATTGAATATCGATACTCTATTGAACATAGCGATGACAAGTCCTTTCTAAAATCTATAAAACGTTACTGTAAGCAGCTGCATAACTCCATTCGTCCGTTCGCAACTTGTTGTACCGTGACCCATGAGTGTTGCAATCGCTCAGTAAACGGCACAAGTGCTGCAAAATGATCAAATTATTTATTTATATGTCGGTACTATTCACTTACATTGGCGCAACGTGTTGATTGCGCTGACATTTTCTTGTTTAGTGTTATGATAAATTATTTGTACTTTATTTGTTTTGACCATGGTTGTAATTGAGATCGGTATTTTTTTTATTACGCTGTCTACCTGCCGAATACCGAGATGCTACAAAAACATTTTTGACAATAAACTCGTTGCCCTACTCGGCAAAAGTAATCGACACCTCACTTCAAATTTATACCACAGCGCTTAAATAGTTATAATCTAGTATTTGAAAGATGATGTGCAATGAATATGATCGGATTGTACTGTCAACTTGGGATCCA
This sequence comes from Catocala sponsa, assembly GCA_963564715.1. Taxonomy (NCBI): domain Eukaryota; kingdom Metazoa; phylum Arthropoda; class Insecta; order Lepidoptera; family Erebidae; genus Catocala; species Catocala sponsa. The sequence goes on along the minus strand of OY751336.1, from coordinate 13,889,038 downwards.
ATAATTCATTTAGTTAAACCCAAGAAGAAGCAAAACAGCAAGACTTCATAATAATATAATATAATGTTCTATCACACACACACAACACCATCTAGCCCAAATTAAGCAGAGCTTGTACTATGGGTAGGTACTAGACAATGGATAAACATACATATATACTTTTTTTGTAAATACTTAGATATTATACGTAGAAACATCCAGCCCAAGACAAACATCCATGTTCATGCACACAAATGTTTGACTTGTGCGGAAATCGAACTCGCGATCTTAGGCGTGGCAGTCGGTTACACTAACCACTACGCCATCGAGGCCGACAAATTATAAATTAGAGTTTATTTCGCGTAAATAGTGATTTATTATTTCGTTTCGTTCATCTATCCTTTTGGCCCTAGTTTGTCATAGTGACTTTATCAAAAGACAATTTGAACTATGTATACATAATTACATAGAGTATATACCGTTCAATACGGTCTATGTCTTATTAAAAGTGTATTATGCCATAGAACATATATATAACCATAAAATATGGCAAATTATTTCTTCGGAGGTTTACTTACCTGTTTACCTTCACCCCTAAAGCGAGCGATAATTAATTTCTAATACGATCATGATTACGAAAGTCAAAGGTGTACTTAAATCGAACCCGAGACCTCTGACTTAGCGGGTCAATTAATGTACTTTATTTAAATTCTGTAAGCACAAGTCGTAACGTAATTCAACTGTATGAATAAGCCTCATTGAAATTCCATTTGGAACTTGAACATCTTAAAGTATCAAAATTAAGATCAAGTATTACAAAATCGTGTTACAATGCAGGTAAATAAACATCGGTGCAATCGTACGCAATAAGGATAGCGGCCGCATCACAATTCGGCCTTTGCTCCGCACATTCGACCCAGATATCTGTATACTTGTATAGGAGACGATTGCTACATCGAAAGTGATGTTCCAACGAAAGTGATCGCACATTTGAGCCCGCGCCGGGTCCGTACACTTGTCGCCCGAAGCAAATGCCACAACAAATACTCACATTTTACGGCTCATCTCGTCCAATTAAGCTTTATATGAAGATATATTTCTGCAGAGTACTGACGTCATCATTCCAAATGAAGGCAATAACAACACGATTCATCACTAAAATAAATTATACATTGTCTGACTGCGTGTTATAGGTTTAACTAGCTCAAAGATTGTTAGCCGTCTTTCAAGTACTTGACTGATATTAATGTTTAAAGAATCTAATTATAATAATATTATATACAAATGGTGAATACGAACACGATTTTTTTTCGATTACAAAGCAAATCAAGAGTTTGAGAAAAAAGATTAAAACAAAGCGATTGAATAGGATTCGCTTGCGTTCCCGACGTAAAAGTCAATTGGAAACGCTTGCAATCCCACTAAACCTATTTTTTATTCGACGCAATTTGAACAGTGCCTATCTAAGCACTCGGCTTTGCAACGTCGGCTAGTAATTTGACCTTACGCCGAGCATTAGTAGGAGTGCCCGGCGTGCTTTCAACGCGGATAGCAATAAAACCACAAAATATGTGCTTCACATTTACAAAATGCTACGAAACTTCGTGGATATGGCCTTTTTTAGCACACAGTTTATATTATTGTACCGGTATGATGTCATTTGTTGTCGCGTGTCATAATATATAATGAGGGCCATTTTTGGCAACGTGTATAAGGCAAGGATGCCAAAAATTAAACAATATGCACGCAGAATATTTAGATAACCACATAAGTTACGTTTCTTTTTAAGGCTTGTTTTAATAAGATATGTACTTGGTTTGCATTTCTCGTATTAAATGCAATTTAAACGTGTTTGTTACAAAGTAACATCTGTTACCATATAAACATAAATAACAACATCCTGTCGTTTCATATGTTCGAGCAGACATTGAGTACCTCCTCCAATGTTAGGTCGAAGAGAGTTTGTAGTGGACTCCGTGATTATAACGCTAGATGAGAGTCGAGGTAGCCGCTCTCAGGACAATAATTTAAGATGTTTAGATAACATCTACAAGCCTCGTGCGGTGTGCCCAAGAATTCATGTGATCACCTCTTAGATCCAATCTTAGATATAGCCTCTACGAGGTGATGTTACGAAAAATTATCTCCGACTATGGGACCTGTTCATTGTCAAAGATTATGAATCCCTGCAGGTCGCGTTGCGTGTCCGCGTATGCTTCTACATTAATATTTATATGGACGATCGGCACGCTAAGCAAATTTAGAGCGGAGTCCTGAATTAATGAACTCGGACGGTGGCCTATTATTATATTGTTTGTGGAGTTTGAAGGCATGAGATTTACAGCTCATTCTCTTTAGCTATTGTTCTCCATATAAAAAATGTTGCTCAATATAAAAGCTTCCATTAATATTTCTATTTAATTAAAAGCACTTGACTTGCGTATTGCATCATAAGATTTATGAAGTTGTATTATTTTGTTGAATTTATTTTCGTTGCTGACCGTATTGCTCGTTTGCGGATCTTTGTTCTGTTTTGTTTTCAATCGTCAATGAACAATATTTTCGAAGTGTACTTTACCGTCGGCCTTGACCTTTGGGAACAAAAGGGAGTGCTGTGCGGCCATTTTTATAGATAAATCAAAAATGTGGCGATAGTTCCTTACAATGTATCGTTAAAGTTAATTACTTGCTTGGCGTTGTTGCGGCCTCTTTACATTTGATGCTTTAAGCCGCAATATTGTGGTGAGAATTGCGCTCACAATTAATATCTTCATTTTAAAAACAGAGTGCGTTTGGATGTAATCCTAAATTCACCTAGACTTGAAATATATAAAATTATTTTTTGAATGTGTTCCTATTACGCCTGTGCCGATCCTGTAAGTTAGAAAGACCTATGTTTAGATTGCGTGCCTGTGTTGCCACTGATCTTAAAAGTTGTTGAAATAAATGGATTAATAAATTGAAATCACGGATGCTAAGTACATTTAGAATTGGGTCACACTTACCAACTCTAAGGACACTTCTTACAAGATTCTATTCCATAAATAGCGTTTTCTAATTGCACCAAACGGACCTACAGTTATGTTAATCCACAAATTATCAAAGAACATCTACGGATGATTAGACAGTTGTCTATCGTTATGCCTGTTCAATACATTCTACTTTAAAATTACAATACTGTTTTGCGAGTAGTCAACGTAAACAAGAATAAAGTCTCGGCTCTATCAAGATCCTGAGTCGTGAGATAGTAAGTGGTTTGTTATAGTTTATCTTTAATTACTATTGGCATAGTATCTAATAGAATCAGCTAGTTCCACGCCTTGAACTGAAATATATCAATACGCACCTGCGTCTCAAGTGAATCGTATTCTATCGATTTATTTACCGTTTGTCGAATGAATACTTGTTGTGGACCGATTTGAGTATTTATAAGATCTAATGGAACTAGGATGCCAACTTTATTTTGTATCTTAAGGACAAAATATTAAAGAGTCAACTAAATACAGATTTCTGTATTTAACTTAGGAAGGAATATTTTTTGTTAATGATTATACTTTGTTACTAGCATTCTACATACTGCTATTTATTGAGTGTTTATAAATATAAGAAAGCCATATTTTCTATATTTTTGACTAATTTGTGAATATGTTGCCTGTTCCGGCGCAGCATTGGAATAATTGTTGGTCCAGTATATAGTTGCAGCAAAAACGTATGATATTTGTGAAAAACAGATTTCTAAAAATTTGTTGTTGCATTTGCTTTTAATAGGAATCAAATGTAGTTAATAGAAGAATACTTTAAATAAATAATTTCAAATGGTAATCATTGCAGTATAATTATGCAATCTTAGATAAAAGCGTAGTTATTTTTAAATTTATAAATAGAAGTTTTCATAGTCCCTTTAAATACGAGATGGTTGGTAACCCCAGTACTATGGTTGTCGACAACACGAATAACGTTTCCGTTCTTGACATTTATTACATTTGTATTGACATACTCTAGGTCCTATTACGGTAGGATAATAATAATGTTTTATTTTGACATTTTGAAATTCAATGCGGTTTATTTAGTTGCGGTTTATTTAGTAGCGGTTTTGTACAGGTTCATTGGAGACGTACGGCGTTTGTTGCCTTGTTTGGTACCACGTTTTGTTATTTTGCTAGGTTTATGTATGTACCTATATGTTAAAGTTGATTGGTTTCGTGTAGGTTGTAAAATTTAGAAGGAAAATTGCATTTTTTATATTGACCATGCTTGTTTTCAGAATAAGAACGTGAAGTTGTAACTGTAAAGTTATTAGTAATAACGTATTCTTCATGGATTTACTGCACATTTCTTCTTCTGAGACAATTACGGCACTAGGGATAAATCTTGTGTCGGGGCTTTAATAACATTTAAACGACGGACACAAAGACCACCCAGACTCGGAATACGAATTTGTGAATCAATTAAGGTGACCACTACACCATCCGTCCAATCAACATTATTTTATTATAATACCTATGTAAAATTCTGTCAACATCATAGTAAAAAAAGGTAAAATATAGTTTATATACCTCCTAACACATGCATTAAATGCTTAAAAAGAGACTCCACAAACTAACTTAAGCAAATGTATGGTTAAAACGAAATAAAATATTTAATTAAAAAAAAAAGAAATTAACAAAAAAAAAAAAAAAATAAATATTTTATGTTAGTTTGTATCTGTACGTTCACTATATTAATATCTCCATTATATTTCTGCATTATGTACCTGTTTAGCATTAATCTGTTGAGTCTTAGAATACCGAACATAATTAAAAATCGATTGTGTGACGATGTGCCACCGGTGTGCCGCTGCGACTCAATATACTAAGACAAGATTAAATATTTTCAGTGTTATTAAAAACCAACACACGATCATTACCTCGCTACTGCTATTATACACATTTACTAATAGCCGTGTGAACATGATTACGAATTCGTCGAACATTACGATTCGATACAAAAACGTTTTGAAAACAATATAAAACGCCGTGGCAGTTTATAAGCTCGTTTTTCTACAGAACAAGAATACATTGTCTCTATAAATTCATTCTCATCGGGAGTGCGATTAAAAAAGTAAAAAGGCTGTACAAATCGGGTATTCGCGTGCGTGGAGCAATTTAGTGGCTATTCAAATGATACGATGATGAATGTATCGAACGCTGGCCCTGAGACGCAGGAATGTTCATCGTCAACAAGTGTAGCGATGATGCTCGCCGATTCCTTTTTTGAAAACTAAATTGACGCTCATGGACTCAACTGTGTACTGTCCGTAAGAAATGTTTATCATAATCCTATCTCAATGTAAATTAGAAAAGAATTATGGAATTATATTCAGAATATACTCTTTAAATATATTCTGAAAAATAAGAACGTTGTCATATTTATAAATAATATATTATAATGACTAGATAATTGCTTGAAATTTATTTGAATTAGTTATTTTTATCTTTTTGGATAAGTCTTTCGAAAATGGTGGCTAGTAAACTGCTTTACTTTGCGTAGTGAAAAACATGTCTAAAATTTCTATCGTCGCTCGCTTATTTGGAAAATAATATGAAAACACATACATATATAAGTAAAAAACTACTTTTATATTAATTTGTAAAATCGTTGTAAAAAAAGGTTCTTTGATGCGAAATATTGTTCATGAATACTGGAAATTGGGTAACCACGGCATCCATTTAAGCTGTATTTCAATATTATAACAGTTACGTGCTTATTCACAACACCCGATTTAGAGTTATTCTCAACCATTATTTTTCAATGCGTAGTATTCACTTAAGCCCAATACTTAATCCCAATCTTACCTTTGAGTGAAGATAGCCACGCTAGCTTATATAATTTTCTTTTTGCTAATATGACTATCAACTATTTCGCTACCAATTACTAAAGACAATTTTTGCTTATTTAAATCGCGAAATCTAAAACTTATTCATTTATTACGTTATTATTCGCTTGGTTGGAAATAAACATAACTTTTATATGCGTAGACCGCCCATGTTCTACGCTGATAACCAACTGAATATCTGATCAACAGAAGGTTCATTTATACATTTTGCAAACATCAATACCGCATTAAATAGTTCCTTTAATCGCTCCGCTTTAAGCTAACAGTTTACTTCGCGTTTTATATAGCAGCGCAGCGTTTGATGTCATTAAAATTCGTTTAAAATTAAATGATACTCGGTGCTCGTTCAGCCAAGTTATGTAACCCTAGTGCTTACACGGTACTAATGATAATACGCCTCGATAATATAAAGTTTTTATTCAACAGCGGAGTTGTAAACGACTGGCTAAGAATAGGCGCTTTATAACAGTACTCTGACTAGATAATATGGCTAAGATGCTGCTTGATAAAGCAGCATCTTATGCAATAATTCTCAATTTTATAGTTAATTAGTGTTTTTTATTTAATGTTCAATCACATTGTTAGTTTGCTTTGAAAATAAACATGTCCTTACTGTTAGTTTTCATATATGTCTCTTGATTACGATGAATGTCAATGTGTCTTTTTCCATACATTTTGATTAAAGTTTTCGTTCTAAGGAAAGATATCTTGTTACCGAAATCTAAAACTATATAAAATGGCACTGAAGGCATATATATTTGTTCGCCATTTTTCTGAAACCCTAGCTTCAGCCCGCAACTTCTTTATATAGTGTAGTATGAATGGCATAATATTAACGTATACTAAGTACCTATACATTTATGAATAGCATTGTAGAACACGTTACGACATTTAGATATTTTTATTCCTAGCTAATTCTTGCCTTTACAGCCCTAAAAAGAGCGAAATCAGTCGAATTGCAAAAACTCGTAAGCAATTAGAGTTAAGCGCTGGTTGAATCCTTGTTGGCAGGGCAGGGGGCGGGAGTGAGGTCCTATTCGTAATAGAAGAGTCGGCCGGACTCTGCGTTATTATCCATTCAGAGCCGACAGATTGCAAGATATGGTCTATTTAATAATATAGGCAACGACTTACGAACGCAGTCCCGTATTCCGTGCAATATTCTTAAAGATTTTAGAGGCCAGTTTATTAGAAAATCTTATTTAAAACCTTGAAGCCGCTTGGAATTTTAAAATACCACGTTACGTGCAAAAATGTTTAGATATTTTTAAGTTCATTGGTCATACGTGTATGTAAATAAAAAGTTGTCATGTGTCAACTTTTAAATTTATATGGAGTTGTGGCCTATATGTGATGCGCGCACGTATTCGTTGATCACAAAGTGGCCCACACGCACAGTTAACGTGTTGAGGCGCATAGTGACCGCGATGTGAGTATGACATTAGGATGGCCTGCCTATTGCCAATATTTATTTCACTAAATAGTGGTACTAGTAGGCAGGACGTTATACAAATTAATGCCTAATATGCGGATATTGCTTGGCCTACACAGCAGACTAATAACCGAAGTTGTCTATGACATTAGTCTTGTTTGTTAACTGTACCATTGCTGGATACGGACTTCCACTCACTATGAGGATTAAGTATCCTCGTTCTGAGTGTATGTAGCCTATAAGGCTTTGCAGAATAGGAGCTAACAATGCTTCGTTTAGTCCTGGTGGCCCTTAGATTATACTAGCTTGGGTATTTGTTATTCTTCATATATGATAAGTCTCAATTATATTCTAAAGCACGGTATTTTAACCTTGCAATTCAATAAACGAAGACGAAGACAATAATAATCTATGTGTGTACTTATTTAAGATTATTGCAGTTATATTTACTTTACTATGAACTACTACTAACTGTCATTAGCATTCGCCTCGAGCTTTCCTACCTTCCCTACTAGTGACACTCTAAAAATCTGAGAAGCAATGAAACATAGTTAAAAAGCAGCGTAACAGTTAACAGTATGTTTCGTTGCTTTTCAGATTTTTAGGTAAGTACATAATATACGAAGTGGTTTTATATCAATCCGAGTCTCCGTCTATTTTGTTGTGTGCCGCCAGGATGGTGTAGTGATTTAAGTGGTCGCCTCGCCACTGCCATTGCTCCGAGTGTAGTGGGTTCGAATCCCACACGAGCAAAATATTGTGTGATCCACAAATGGTTGTTCCGAGTCTGGTTGTTCTTTGTTTCTGTTGTTTGAATGTTTGTATAGACACCCGGGATACAGGAATAATTCCTAGTGCGGGAGTTATCTTTTTCAAATAAATAAATAAAGTTTTCAAATAATTAAATTCCATTAGAAGCCGTTCAGCGGTTTGAGCGTGATGAAATATGGTCATATAAACTTCGACAAATTTTAGTAAGATTATTTGTCCCCGTAGACAACCCGAACCGAATACTCCTACGGTAGTAGACATATTATACTAAAGTTTATGACTAAAGTTCTAAATAAAATAAACATTAACAGCGCACGCTATTGTTTTTATGGAAGTAATCCAATATAAGAGAAACATTATATTACCCGACGTGCGCCCTTGTTTAACCAACTATATCGTGTAGTGAAACTATTAATTTATGAATCTGATCATACGATCGGCTGATCATTTACACTAATAACCTGTAATTACTATACACCTCGTTTTGATTTAATCCTTGAGGTTTTATAACACTTAAGCCAGTACTACAGTGGTTCAGTTTTTATAATATAAAGATGTTGAAAAATCATTTCTGATGGAAAAGATAAGTTGTTTTTATTTGATTGTTTTCGCATTATATTTAAAATATGGTCGTCAGCCAGCTTTATATAGGTGATGTAGCAATAGAGATGTAAGTCGAACGATCTCACCGTTCGACTCATGTCTCTAAGCAACGTTGCCGGCGACTCGTGTGCGATGGGTGGCATGCACAAAGCTCATAAGGACATAATACGGAACCGATTCACGTAGAGTCGCGTAGAGATCCAGGGCGCCGAAGTTCCCTACTCTGTGCATATAAGTAATTTTTGTGATATTCATAAAACTAGCTTAAAACTAGAAGATTGTGATATTCATAAAACCAGAATAGAACTAGTGTTATAAGTGAGTTTTGTGAAAGTTATTAATCGAAGACGTGGTCTTCGATAACTTGTTTATTCTTAGTATATCTAGATATACATATATAGTAGATAGGTCTAAACTGTTGTGATTAGAAGAAAGTGCATGTGATAAAACGTAATGTAACATTAGGTAATTTTGTAATATTGTATTGTATTTGGTAACTATTATTATGTTTATCATGAAGTGGATGGCCACAATTAAAAGTAGTAGAACTTGGTTTAATTACTTCTGGCTAAATAATATAGCTATATGTATCTTTAGTACCCATCATATTGACATGTGTGTAATTAAGTTACCGGTATTGACATCATGTAAGCTTGTGCATAAAACGGCTCTACATAAAATTGTATCTGTTACTTAAATTTATATAAACCTTTTCTTACATTTATTCTATATGGCAAAATTAAGGTATTTGCGGCCATAATATACTGAATTGTTCAAAGTTGTTATAATTCCATCCTATACCTTTTTGGCAAGACTTGGGCACGTTTCGGCATGAAACACGTTTGAATGACAAATAAGGCTTAACGTCCTGCGATGGGACAATAAAAGCTGCATTGTGGCGAACAATTATTTACATTGTAACTATAAAATAATATCAAGACAGAATTAATTGTTTTGGCCCTGTTTGCATTTAACTGATATATAGACCTCATTTATAACAATAATGGAATAAAATATTCATTGTTTACTTGCTTTTTAATTAACGGCTAAGCTTTCGGCCCTCATAATACCATACCATTATTGTAAGCTGTCCCACTGCTGGGCACGCGCCTTTTCTCAATGTGAGGAGGGTAAGGCCAAAGTCCACTACGCTGGCCAACTAGCGTATCGATGCTGTTATACTGCCATACTATGGTATAATGTATTGGTAAGCTTTTACCGTAGCTAGTGAATCAGGAGTATCACTCGCGTGTTATCAAGTCACCGAAAAAAAGGAGTCACAACGCTTCCAGCGTATTATCGAGTATTCTATGCCGATCAAGCTTGAGAATGCTTACTTTTCGCCACATAATACAAATTTCTTAAACTTCTGTAGGAAGAAGATAAAACATATCAATGTTGAAACTTAGAACAATCTGATAGATAACTGACCGGTTGCTTTACGTTTGAGATTAGATGAGATGTCGCGAACTTCTACAATAAAACAAAATTAAACAGTTCCTCTGCCTTTTTTACTTAACACACGTAATCTACAGAACAAATTTTATAAATCGACTATAATGAGGTGATAATTGCTTTAAAATATTATATTTTACAATATATCTTAATAAATGATGCTTAAATGTACACCGAGTGCCCACCTGTGCTGCGACAACTAGCTACCACGCCTATCCCTAAGCGTGCTTCGGCAATATATTCCGTGAGGATGTACAATACTTTGTGCGCTAAATCCCGCTCCTTTGTGCGCGGCCCGGCTGCGTACACGCTGCGCGTTTCCGAGGTGTCAGGGCTGTCACACATTTGCATAAAAATAAATTCGATTTACAAAAGCTTAAAGAAAAAGAATAACCATCAAATTTTACAATACACTCAAATGAAAAAAAATAGATGATCCTTTTATTTAAGATTGATTTTAGGGTAAGCTTTATGAATATTTTTTGCTATGTAAGTATGTGCCTATTAACTAATATAATATTAAATTTATGTAATATTTAGGTTGTTTTATTCTATACAAGAAATTATAGTTAATCAATACACAAATTGCAAAAGCGAAAAATTAGGATAGACAAAGATATATGAATTTATAGACTACATACGTACAGTCATTGATGATGATGATTGACGACAATCATCCGTCAAAATTGTTATGATTACTTAAGTAATAAAGGAAATATAGTATTATTTATTTCAAAAAAGTTAGTGCAAGTGAAACTATATACGTAGGTATACTTTAAAATTGATTAGTCGTTTATATAGAAAACAAAGCCGTGTGAAATTTAAAAAGTATTCGCAATCATTTATAAAGCTTTTCAATATCGTGATTCGTATCATCAATGATGAAACACCGTTATTATCACTAAAATATTTGTAGAATGAGGCTCACTGCAAATACTTATCTAAAATATACGGACAATGGTTCAAAGACATTCTGATGTACAAAATACTCCATCCTTATGTTCCAATTCGTGTGGAATTAGAGATATAAGCGTGTAACAAACCGTTTCTAAGTAACGATATAGAGTTACCGCCCTTCTGTTCAGTGCTTGTTAGCCGATATTGTGTTAGCTTAAGATATAATTATTATACGAAGATGTTCGTGTTCCTCCATCGTACATACAGGACTTTAATTAAAATTCATTCCGCGTAATAGAAATGTACCTCGTTAAGTTTCTTGTTGATAAAGTTGACGATGTTTGATCGACGTACTGATAACATTCTCATTGCTTTATGATTTGAATCGATTTCTCGGAGCTTACAAAGTACTTACTGATATAATGCGTATTTGAATCAATTGTTCTGATCAATTTGAGATGCGTTTTAGTAACGCTGTACGTTACGCTTCTAGTGTGATGTTGGCAAACAATGTTCCGACGTAACGTATTCTATTTGTTTTAGAAGTCTACACTATCTCCCTGTTTGTCATTAAATTAAGCAGTGATTGATTGGTGCCAGTCTGAACTGTTGAATACATGTAAATACTCTAATTGATCTAAATATCAGAACGGTCAACTGAGCCAGAAGCTTTTGCGCTACTTAAGTCTGGCATTTGATATGTTACTAAAAAGCTATGGTTACTAGCAATAATTTTAATGTTTTTGTGTGCTACAAACCATAAGAAAATGAAAGCGAATATTTCAATTTCCATTAACCTTTTATTACATCCCATCGCTGGGCAAAAGCCGTTCTCTTAGTCATCCAAATCACTCTTCCTAAAGATATCGCCTGCCAGTCCCTTAAAAAGAATATTATTCAAATATCGAACGTTATATTCCAAGGATTCTGAAAATAAAGGCGATAAACGAAAGTAATCGACGTAGACGACGAATAGGAGAAATTAAAAATAATTCTATTTGTATAAATTATTTCTTGCCAGCATTTACAAACATTAGCGTTTATTAAAAAGTTGTTTGTTGAACAAACCACCCCGAGTGGCTCGAGTTCACGACACCCACGTCTGGTAGCGAGGTAATTTACGAGCATATCCGAGGATAAATCGTTCGTCGATCGACTGTTACTGCAGATAACGATCATTAGTCCAGCTGTTTACTGTCGAACGATTGATCTGCGTCAACTATTGACTAATACCTGAATTATGTTGGGAACTTAGCTTAGAAAGATAGGCTATACATACTTATCTAGTAGCATAGTATTAGGTTAGTTCACGCTCTACTTTCTTAAAGACTTATTTATAAAAATATGGGGATCAAATTCTTAACTACCTCTTAACTGAGTAACTCTCAAGCCCTTAATGATTAACCTTTGATCAACGGCTACTTAAGTTCAAATAAAACTTAACGTTGAGTAATGTTTATAGGTGATCTTTTTTTGATTAACCGTAACTTAAAACTTAGCTAAAGCTATGCTACTAAGCTCTTAGGTATTTGAGAATAGTTTATAAGCAAGGATGTTTGTGTGTAAAAGTGTGCGTAACATTAATTACATATTTGAATAATGTCACAATTGAAATTAGTATGCAAATATTATGGTCTATTTACAAAATACTGTTAATGTTTATGTCACGTTATAATTGTGGCTGAAGTTTCATGAGATTGTTTGTTTTCAATTATCAAAAATATTTTGTTTAGATAGAATACAATATTTAAGGTAATTTCGCATTGATCTAACAATTTACGATGCGCGTTGATGTCTAAATCAGCCAGTTTCCTCCTTACACCAACACAAAATGAACATCCGTCGGCGGTCGTCCTAGATAGCATCTCACATTTCAAACCTCTCAGCATCTCAAAGTTCACTTTACCTCTTCGCCCATTGGTGCAATTAAGCAGAAGCGTAGACAATGCGCAAGCGCACAATAGCCGACCCCGATGTGTCGTGGTAACTGTCACGCCGCTTTCTATTGATATCGCTTTACTTAACACGCAGTTTTTCTAGTCAACACACTGTGCATAGTGGGACTGTCAAAATTGTACCTTCTATAATACATTTGCTGCTCTACATAATTTGAATTGGGGTTCAAACTACTCGTTACAATGTCTTGAGTGTTTACAAATGAGGTGTCGTCATCGGCTCGTTTAGTATTCACTTGTCTGATACTTCGCGTGGCTATTAAATGTAAATTAGCTGACGACAATGTTAATATTTTATGTAGAGCTTGATCTTGAAAAATATAATTATGCTACTGTTAGTAGTTGCATAGTCATATTTATTTTTTGTTGAACGTTTTCTGTCGAATGTTATTGCGTACATAAATAATAAGGTTTGGAACATTCAACTATAGCGTATAACAGATAGGAGTGGTCATATATTATACTAGATTTTTCCCACAGTTTCGCACGCGTAAATGTAGATTAGATTAGGTTCGGTTAATAATAGTACTTTTTTCTGGATAAAAGGTTCACTATGTTCAATTCTGTACCCCTGACAACGTGTATGCAAAATTTCATGATGATCGATTGAGTAGTTAAGGTGTGCAAGCGTAACAAACAAATAAACTCACATTCGCATATATAATATTAGTAAGGATTGAAATTAAACTACTATATACGGATTTTATCGCGTTATTTATTTGACACTTTATTACAAAATTTTTTGAAAACTGTTACACTACTACTACTACTACTACTAAACTTTACAAATTTTTAGGCTAATTAATCCGTATATAGTAGTTTAATTTCAATCCTTACTAATATTTCAATGAATAACATTCGCGTAAACAGAAGACAACATTAGTAAGGATACCTAATAATAAGCTATGTGGATCAAAACAAAGTTATTCAATTGTTTTAGAATTTTTTTTTGTATTAAAACGCCTTTTCGGTTTCACGGAGGCCATCCGAGCTAGATGTTAGTGTTGTGTAAGTATCGACTAGAATGTTTGATATTGATAAGTCGATAAAAAAGAAAATGATATAATATCTTGGTGACAATAATGACATACAGATTTATTTGTTACGGTTTTCACTGTACACGGGCTATTTTATGTGACACTTATATCTGAACACACCTTTCTCGTTCGTTCGTTCGTTTAGGAAAATATCAATTAAAGACTTTTTATTCACTGAATAGTTGGAAGTTAGACACGTTCCTAACATTGACCAGTGAATGACATAAATAGTAGCGTCTTGGCCACCTTTACAGATAACTTGGAACAACGTACAACGGGAATTAATAACTGTGGAATACCTCTAAACAATTTACACTGAGTCAAAAATGTATATTTTTGAATTACGAACTCTGATGCAGTCAGTTGAAAGGGTGATGACATCAGATTAGATAAGGGCGAAGAGGAAATTAGTTAAGATTTAAGCGCACGCCACAAGCAGATGCTTAGTGTGTCGTTCAATATGTATATTATAATTCCTTATAAGTTATGTTATTTCGATCGGGGTTCCGAAGTAATCCGTTGACTTTTATATTATATAATGCTTTCATTGTTTTAATAATGGAATAGCTATCAGAATAAGCCTAATTTTTTATGTCACCTGTTATGGATAAAACTACTTAAAATATTATAGTTCTCATATTTTGTATTTTATCTATGCCTTTTCTTTCGGTAGGTATTATTAAAACCTATGCCTATCGTTGTCGTATTGTCAAAAATTTACATAATGTTTTTTAATGAACGTAGCAGAAATAGTAGCATAACACGTGTACTCATATAGAATTTAATGTAAGGAATATAATCGAATGAAACTACAAATGTTTTTAGGTCTCGGAAATAGCAGGCGATATTTCTTAATTTTTTTCTTTACTAAGGCCTACATGATTGTTCTGTATGTTTTGATTTCCAGTGTGTGCAGCACGTATTTGATACAGTCCATATCTGAAATTCACATTAACTATAGTAAAATGCAGGCTCTAACCAAAATTATATTAAGTTCAATTATCAAATCGCTTGGGCTCTCCATTTGTACCATCGCAAGTACAATAATTTCCTCTGTTTCGTTAGCTACCTTCCCCCGATAACGGTAGCGGGCCGTGGGACCATACTCGCATTACGATCTGTTTAATTATTGTAGAGCTACTCTACGTGCACTCGTAGAGCTGTCATTCACTCACTCGCGAGCTAAACACTTACTCTACTTTTAATTTATTGTTAGAGAACCACTTGTGCTGATTTTTTCCTTATGTTTTACAGTTATTTGAGGAATTAGAAAGAGGCTTGTAATTTAGAGAATGAAAGTTTGGGTAAGCTTTTTGATTCATTGACTTAGATTGTGCAGAAAAAGAAATGTTGGTCTTACTAATAATTAATTATTGTCAACTACCTATCCTTCGGAAGAAGTACTTTTCCTAGATTGAACCCTATGTCCTGTTTATGACAATGTGTATGCGAAATTTAATGATAATCAGTTGAGTAGTTAAGACGTGAAAGCGTAACAAACAAATAAACTCTCTTTCGTATTGATAATAGTAATTAGGATATGGTTTTATAATCTGTTAACTGGAGCTTTTATGAGCCCCCAAGGTACTTGTTATAGATAAATAGAAGTACATAAACAACAATATATCAACATAAATTTTTATAATTCTTTAGCACTGCAGTTATTTAATTAAATAAAGATATGTGAAATGTAATGAATACTCTGATAAGTATTTAAACGTAGAAACAACTCAATGTCGTCGCATAATAGAAAATAAATATTACCATGGACAATATAATGAATGTAAACACTAATGAATTATATTTCCAACTGTCGTTTGTTACATCATACATTCCCGAGTTTATCATCGTGCAGGTTGAGAATGCGATTATCTTAATAGCATTTGTAAAACATCATATTAATATAAATAACACGCAAATAACAACCAGCGGACATAGTTAATAAATAAAATTAATTACCATTTTGTAGTACTAAGTCGCCGGGATAAGATATAGATATCATCGTGCACAGTTTCTCGGTAAAACTTCTCTCGGTCCACGATAAATGTACTAGCTTTAATTATAAAATTGTCCCTTTAAAAAAATACAAAATGTAATAAAAAATAGAGATGGTGGCAAAAAAGCGAGACGCGTAGGCTCGCACCTGCCAATGGCGCGTCGAGATACGGCGTTTATATTTAGAAACCACTTTATTTAACTCACCGCCGAGCTTAAAGCTCCCGATAAAAAGGTTAACTTAGTGCACTTGCGGTGCATCGTTTATTAAGAACCATTTACTTTTCGCCCATGATTGTATCAATCGGGCACGCAGACGCCGACCGCACTGCGCGCACGTAAAAACTGTTTAAAAAAAATCTAAATTCAAATATGTACGCGGATGAATTATAAAAAACTATTTTTAGAGGCAAAAAGTTGAAGTATCAAGATGATTCCCCGGTATGCGTTATCAGGTACCTTAAGTCGTAGGAGATAGTGCACAGCCTCGCGAGCCGGGGTTCAGTACACGGCGGGCCTGCGGACTGAGAGCTCGTTACACTCAAACTTCGACGTTCAGTGTCAGCCATTCTCGACCGTATTGACGTTTCTTTTGTTCAAATAAGAACATAAAATATTGTAGTGAAAATAAACTGGAATTTTTATATTATGTGAATGGTGCTGTGTCTCTTTGGATTTTTGTTTTCAGTGACATTTGTAGAATATTTTCGGTGCTGACGATTTAAGATTGAAAAGGTGAGTGACATTTTAACCGTATGAACGAGTTTGTAGTTTATGAATTACTGTTAATACTTGTGTATCTAGTCGAAGGTGGAAGTAATCCTTCAGTAGGGAAGAAAAACGAAGTAGGGATACAATACACGAGAGTTGCGTGATGTGCGTCTGCTAATTAGTATAATTTGCAAGGATAAGAAAACATCAGGTATCAGCCGGATGCCGGCGAATAGGAATCCTGTTTATAAATTATCCTTCAGGTTTCTAGGAAGTTGTTTAGGACGTCCGCGACGTATTATTATGAAATATATATGAATATTAAATTGCAGCGATCTGTTATTATGTTATTTAGCAAACGTTGATAAATTAGTGTTAAATTATATAATTCCTTGGAGCTATTAGACAGAAATGATGAAAACTTATATAAAAATAATTAGTCAATGTTGCATGATGATTGGTGCATTTTAATAGGACTTTCAATGTGCTAAATTTAATATTATGACGTCATTTATAGTTATTTAAAACTATCTGGTCTGAATAATGATAACGGGTAACCGTAAATTGTTATGCGTATTGGAATGTAATTGACCTTCGATGTTAAATGTTATATTATATAGGAAATAATAGACACAAGGACCATTGTATTTTAAATTATTTGTAGATATTAAATAAACAAGATTGTATTGAATCACAGAAAAAATATTGAAACATTGCTGTTCCAAATTATAATTTATGATTGAAATAGCCAATTCAGAATGTCAAGCAAATAGACATTCACGGACAGAAAACAAACAGGTCATAGGCACGTAGTGCTAAATGTTAAGGAATGCAAATGGCTAATTAATTTTCCAGTAAATGTAATAGGTTATACATTTTACGATAGTACTATGCCAAAGGTTTAAAATATGACGTCATGACGTCATTCACAGTTAAAAAGTTTGCATATACCTATATAAAATTTTCAAATCAAGACAAATAACAGGTTCGTGGTTCCGAATAAAAAAATGATCTTTTGACATTATAGAGAATTCTCATAAACATAAGTGCCATGTGACGAAATAAGAACAAATTCTCACTTTAATTACAATGAATTTTGCTGTATTTACGACTCAATATGAAAGAAATGTTCGCGAGTAGGGAGTTATTTCGAAAGCGAACCACTTGCGGGGACCAGCATTCTTGCATCTTGGATCTCGTCGGACCGGGCAGAGGGACCGAGGGCAAGGGGGGAGACTCGTCCTTAAGGGCTATCTCTTTACAACCTCCATAAAAATATTACTTACTCTATAATATAAAAATACAACTTAATCTATTATATAGAGTAAACTCAATACGAAGTGAAATTGTTTTGCTAAGTTATAAGGCATAGTTTAGTTGGGATCATTTGATGTAGAATTCTAAAATACTCTTAAAATATCTTTCAAATATTATCAAGCTAATGTGTTTATTGGTTTGCTTTCACGAATTGGCGTAACGATATATTTATATGTTTTATTGCCGCCGCATTTATGGACCGCTGGGACGGTGCTTTAGAACCCAGGTAGCGAAGTAGGTAAAAGCTAGTTTACAAACATGCCAAGAACAATTAAATATTAGACAGTGGTGTAAGTAGTCATTGAAATGAATTAAGTAAAAAGTTAACAATTAATGATATCTTTATTTGGCTTTTGGCGTTATAACTTCTCATATGTTGGATATAAACATATGTAAAGATTTACCGTCACTATATTTTTCTATATCCCAATGAGTTCGTACTTTAAAGGAGTTAATGTGATGATAACACATGCCGCATTCTGGCACGACACAGGTTGCTACAATTTTATGGTCATTGTTTATATAGGTCATTTTCAGCGCATTTAACCAAAGATTATTGCTAAAAAGAGCTTTCAGCTTACATACATATAATATATAAAAACGATTTTAAAATCTTACAAACGTGCAGATGAAATTGCCGCACGGTGTTATCCTACTGTAAATAGTATTTTATGTTGCAATAAATTATGCTTTTGTGACATAGTTATTAATGTAATGGTACCTTTTATATGTTGTAATTGCCCAACAAACAACAAAATGGCAAACAGTTTCTGTGGATCACAGCAAGAGTGTGTCGAAATTACCACAAATCATGTGATATTTTATTCAAAACTTTCAATTTGTCTGAACTGCAAGCATATCAATAGTATCTAGATACTTAATCTTTGATCTTTCAGTGAAATTAAACTTCTTTGATTTCAATGTATAACATTCGCGTAAATGTAATATAATACTT
This sequence comes from Catocala sponsa, assembly GCA_963564715.1. Lineage (NCBI taxonomy): Eukaryota > Metazoa > Arthropoda > Insecta > Lepidoptera > Erebidae > Catocala > Catocala sponsa. The sequence continues at coordinate 13,870,056 of OY751336.1, read as the reverse complement.
TGTTCTTTCATTAATTGTATAGCTGATATGACTATGCGCACCGTATTCTTGAACACTTATAAGTGGTTAGCACGTTGCTGCTGCTTACATTAGACCCACAAGACAATATCATGTATAAAATAATGAGTTTGCCATGTTATAATTCTTTTATCTTTGGACAAAATGGCGGAGATTTCTAGGATACACACAGATCCATATTGATCACTGTAGAAGTTCGAAGAAGTAAAGGTTAATCATGGCTAGTTCATTATAATAATATGGGTGATATAGATATACACACCTAAGATACGGAGATTATATCTCAGCGTAAATAGCGAAAGTGTCCACAGTAATGGTATAATTGAAAGTTGGCGACGTGTATCACTAACTTTCACATCATAATAATATACTAATTGAAAATAAATCTGTATCGAAAGCGTTTTACTGGAAGGTATAACTCTATCGCTAAAATTACACACCACGGAAGGTCATTAAATTTTATTATATGGAGTTATAGAGATTGGAGAAATAAAAATAATGCACATCTTGAACAAATTTGGTTAGAGATAGTTTATCAATTTTAGTATATAATACATATGTTCTGTATATGTATACTGGCTTATAATCTAGAATGTTCATTTTTGTTTTACGCCTCATAAGTTCATGTTCATTCAGTTTAAGACTGTAGTGAAGAAATTGCTATAGTTGAATATATAACAGAAAGGGTATTCAGATTTTGGAACCCCGTTGTTAAAGTCAGAATTCATGAGAAGATTTAAAAATAATAAAAATATTGTTATTTTAAAGTGGATTTTTTATATTTTAATCAATAATAAAACATCGTAAAATTACTTGTTTGAAAATATATTAAGAATAACTAGAAAATAGCTGATATAGATTTCCTTTAAATGATAATTAATTAAAATTAAAGATATAAATATTAAATAATAACTCGCCGTTAAAACCGATATTCTAAATTTATTTGCTAGGATTATGTATATTCTTTAGAATTATAAGCTCAGTATTTTAAAATCAATCGAATGAAATGAAATATACGGATTTTTATATTTATTTATATCACGAGATACGCTACAGTCATAAAAGTTATAATCTAAATCACCGCAGTATTATACATATAACTAAAGTCAAATAATGTTATGCGACTAAGAAACAAGCCTCAATGAAGCTCGACATGGCGAAAAATGTTTGACAGCGTCGCCGTTGTCAAGCGTTGCTTTTTCTTCGTATTAAGCAGTACCTACGGTAAAACTAAGGAACTTCATCTTATACAGTTATGAACAGTTTTATAAAATATATACTTGGAGATTTACAGCTTGATTTACGGATTTCTGTAAAGAAATGTTTATTTGCGGTTGTTTTATAACCGTTTATTAAACTTACAGGTATAAGAATAGCTTTGTTACTAGCAACTGTAAAAATACTTTAAATGACAATAATTAATGTTTTTACTAGGTGGCTTTTTGTATAAATCTCTTTCAAAGTTGTAATGATGGTTTGTAACAGTAAATATATTAGTAATCATTTCCTTAGTATTTTTGATGTTTCTAATATAGCTACATTAAATCGTGTGTAATACCTATGTTAATTATATTTTACAATTGTTTAAGTATAGATGTTGTGCTACGCGTGTTATATTTCGATATGATTTCTTGTCAATATTTGTTTCATATTCTTAGTTTACATGTTTGATCTGCTGTCTAAAATCAAAGTTATAAATTAATCTTATTCAACATTAAAAATAAGTCCAAATTTTTATACTTGCAATGTTGCTTAGCCTTAAGTAATTCTCTTTTACGCTGATTTACTCATGGACAGTTAACACAACTGAAATAATAGGAGTTATGGAATTAAATATACCGTTACTTTTAACACGTCATAAAATTTTCTCTCACAAATGTGATGTCGGAAAACACAATATGTTGTCATCGAAATGTCACGGGGCGTCGCGTCGTACTATCATTCAGTGTAACATTGAGTCATTGCAATAACATAATGTTATAAACTGCACATTGAAACGCCAAGAAATTGAGTGAATAGCTACAGGTTGCGCAGTTTCACCGCTTTCTGTTTAGGATTAGTGAAAAGCCGTAAAAGTTTGCGAGAACTTGTGTAAAAGCTACTTCGTTTGAGAAGTTTCTACGAAACATTCGACGCAGTTTTCGTGTTAATGATGCAGGTGTAAGGCTTTTTAACAGAACCTTTACAGGTTTGGTTGTTTAGAAATTAGTTCTAACTGTAATGCCTTTACGGTCACATTTGAATTTATTCACTGATTCATAGAATACGGCTTCAGAATAACTGTTTGGGATATTATATATTTTATGATCTGTTTCAATTACATAGAATATTGTTGAAGAAGGCAGTATGATGCATGTATATAATATTAAAATATAATAATAGGTATACGGAGGTAGTGAATGTGATAGCTGTGCTTAAGGTCTCGGTTTCAATTCTCGGGTCGTACTAAATGTTATTGATTTCTCCATACCAAGAAATTCTCAGTGACAGGAGGCTATCTGGGGCAATGTCTGATAGTCTGTTACATTTGAGGTGCATCTTAAAACTAAGGCTAGTTACATGTGGGTGTACATCTATGTATATAAGCGTGAGACTTTGTATGTAGGTATGTAATAGTATGTATACTGAAATTAATTCGAAGCGAATAATATTCTCACCTGCCAAGTGGTTGTTTCAAAATCCACGGCACGCACCTCCATGTTTTAGATGTTATGTGATAATTTAAAAGTTAATTATCGCTGGTTTTAATGTTGAATAAAACATCGCGAGGTAAGCTGCATACCTATGTATTACCCATAATGTACTCAAAGCTGTGTAATGTTTGCCAACAGGCTCTTGGTTAGCGTACTAGATAATGTATGGCCTTAAATTCTTAGAGGCATTTATAATAGGACTGATTTTATTATATTTCATAGTGATTTTTATTGCTTGTGCTGCTCAGAAAACGATTCGATTACTTACAACTTTCATACATTTTTGATCTCTTAAAGAAACTGATGATAATCATATGTCATATAAAGTCCCGTTAATGTTAAAACTTTACACTAGTGTAGCGACTAAGGTATTAAGATTTTTGTCCAACGTAATTTGTTACATTAAACTAGTGTATTTAATTTAAAACAATGCTTAATGTACCTACTGTAGTAGGTAGTTACAGCATTGTTTTGTAATTTATAAATTACAAAACAAACCTGCCAAACAATACACTTTACGTATAAAAATTTCCTCAAAAACGTAAAAGGAAAGCCAATTGTTAGTGTCCGTTTAACTCGCAGACGATGTGATAATGACCGTAGAGTCAGTACAAGTCGGCATGACGAGGCTTGACGTAGTCGACATTACGTAACTTGAGGCAAAAACGCAACGACCGTACCTACTGCTCACTCAATACCCACTGGAGATAGTATGAAAGTTACACAATCCTATCTATTTAGTTTTATTGGGCTTTGATAACTCAATAATGAATTGTGCTTTTGATGGGTAGAAAGTTTAAATACTTATTTGGTTATGTATTTCGTTGCCTCTGGCGGTATGCTTCGTTTGTATAGTTATCAGTTGCCTAGTATTGGGAATTTAAGGAAATAGCTTTCAACTACATTTTGCAAATCATCGGACACGCACAAAGCTTAAATTTTACTTTTTATATGCGACAAACAAAAATCTGATATTATCGATTTAGAGTTGTTGTTTCTGTAAGCATTGCTTTTGGTGTAAAAGGTATTTTGCTATATTTCAAGTATTGAGTAAAGTCAAACTTAATTTAATATAGTTAAAATACAGTTCTTTTAATGTTACGTTATAGAAACTACCAGTATTTTTAACAATAAGCATTGTTATTAAACTTCTGAAGGTGTGATGTCAGAATATAAAATTAACTGTCTCTTGCAAACAGGTGTTTTGCTTATATTATTATTTTACTGAGACATACGAACATAACTGTATACGGCAGCTAAAGTTGCACTAGATTTTAAAGTGAATTACGAGTACATTACCTGACACTTCTAACGTTTTGATCCATTTGCAGCCGTGGGTTAAATGCTGTAGCTATTTTTTAATATAATATTCTACCACATACACACAACACCATCTAGCCCAAACTAAGCAGAGCTTGTACTATGGGTACTAGACAATGGATAAACATACATATATACTTTTTTTTTGTAAATACATACATATTATTCATAGAAACACCCAGACCAAGACAAACATCCATGTTTATGCACACAAATGTTTGACTTGTGCGGGAATCGAAGGCGTGGCAGTCGGTTACACTAACCACAACGCCACCGAGGCCGACTATATTAAAAATAATATTAATTGCCGTCTTTATTAAATGTTATTCCCGATAAGCGTAATTTCGGAACCTATCGAAGGTTCACGGGTTTCATTTAGCTTGTCACTTTCTGTACTTTATCATACCAGCTGAGGTACGTACTATGTCAAGTGTTTACAGACGTATTCGATGCTGAACTTTCGTGAAATAGTATTTCTTTGACATTTTCTCTTGGTTATAATTATGACACAAACATATAATAAGAAGAAGTCTATGGATTATGCACATTACAGCTCCTTAGTTTGAGTTCGTTTCTTTAGATTGATTGAAAGCGAATTAATATTTATTCTTCAATCATATTACACAAACAGTTACGTATTTCTTTATTAAATAATAATATAAATAAAATAATATGAAAAACATTTAATAACTATGCATTGACAACATAGGACAGACAGGTGCTATATTATTATTATAATTTTGCAATCTATTATTATTAATTACGTCTAATAATAATTAAACGCCATTCGTGATTTGGAATTGAAAAATAATTAAAGAAATATTAGAGACGATGGCGTGTGAGATAAGATACATAAATGAATAAAACATTTTACGTAACAGTTATCTGTTGTCCGACGTGATTTCCATGTTATGATTAATTAAAATTAAAATAGACATAACTATTTCTTATGTTGGACGGCTAAAGAATACGAATGTAAACATTTGATTAACATCAAAAAACGTGCTACGAATAACTTTTTAAACGGAAAGAATATATAATTTCTAAATACTGGCTGCTTGGTATTTTTTCGTCTAGCTGTCAAAGATTTCTAATTTTAAAAGTACCCTATGAAAGCAGTTAAAATAACAATTCTTTAGAGTTTTAATCTTAACGTACTGTGTATTAGGCCTATTCTAACTGTATTGTTTACCGATGACTGTCCAAATAAGGCAGACAAAGTATCAATAAGTAGATAATCCTTTGAGTATACAAAAGTAAACAGTAGTCAAGCTTAAACTTGGACATAAAAAACATAAAATGATTTGCTTATCCATAATAAGCATAAGTTAGATGTGTTAAAAAGCATTTAATTTTAATTGGCCGTCACCTGGCCTTGAGTGGACGTCGGTCAACGAACGGAGAAAGGCAACCAACCATTCTGATGATATTATGTAAACGTAAACAAGTTAGAAAATGATTTCGGTTACGATTATAATGTTAGGCTTTAATATTTTGAGGGCAATAACACTGGCCTTCGGTAATGATGGTAGTGAAGAGAGAAAGTGCTCTGATATCTCAGTGTGTGGAACATTCCATATATGTAGGTGTGTGTTTGTGCTTTTTAGTTCATTTAGTTTTATTTTGACGACTGACATGTTATATCAGCCGTCAAAATAAACTACGAATGAAGTTTGATTAGTGTTTTGTTTGAATTTTCTTTTTCTTTTTAAATTACGAACCTACCAGTATTCTTATTTTAAAATTCAACTTTACTTATCTTTATCGACCTATCATTGAAATAATAGATTGTTTTTCTCTCGTTTCTATTCAAGAACATAGTAAACAATCTCGTAATTTCTACATATTAAACTAAGTAGGTAAGTTAATAAAAAAAAAGAGATGAGGTCTATTACAGCGGCCATTTTGTGCGTACGTGTCTAATAAAGAAATACAATTTGTAACACAATATATAACGTGCGGGCGTCATGTCAATATGATACAACAAATAACAGACAAGTCGATATATTTTTACTGCAAAAAAATGTAATGAATACTAGAGTAATAAACTGTATCTTCTGTATTAATTCTTGTTCTTGTTTGTTTTTCACACTTAATTATATACATACATGCATACATAGATTCACGCCTGTTTCCCAGAGGGGTAGGCAGAGACTACGGATTTCCATTTGCTACGATCCTGACACACTTCTCTGGCTTCATTCACTTTCATCACATTCCTCGTACACGCCCGTCGGTTTAAGGAGCTCTTAACCTGGCCTTTGTCCAGAACGCCTCCGATCTGATCGAGAAACGTTCGCCTAGGTTTTACTCTTGCGACTGTTCCATTCACACTAGCCTTATAAACTTTCTTAGTCAGTCTTTCCTCGTCCAGTCTTTCTACATGTCCAAACCAGCTTCACATATCCTTTTCTATTCTTGTAACTATATCCACTTTCATGCCGCATCTCTCTCTAATCACACTATTTCTTATTCTATCTTTCAGAGTCACACCACATATGCTTCTCAACGCTACATTTTCAATTGACATGGCTTTATCTGCGTGTGTAGACTGATCCAGTGATAAAAAGAGCAAAGATATATTAAAATTATACAATCTTATTACCAACTATGGCTCTATCTTCTAGCTTTTTTAAAACATATCGACATATTTTAAGAAAAACAAGTCCATCTACCGTAGCGTCATCATTTTAGTAATAGTCCTTAAATTACAGGAATTTACCGTGACATATACCTAAGACCTACCATTTTGCTGCTCCGTTTTAATTAAAAACAGTGATACACAAACAAAATTTATATATATATTAATTAAGATACCTAATAGCCAATCGACGGAAGCCTTGTTATCGGATTAGCAAAGTATATTATTATAATATATGTAGGTAATAATATTATCACATAATTGAACAGTTTAAGTTGCAAGGGACATAGGGTTAGATCGTATCGGTCTGATGTATGAGGATGTGTTGCCTTTTAGCAAAGCTTATTGATGATCCTTGCCTGTTGTTTTCAACTTGCCGCGATGTATAACAATATAGTCTGTTTATTAACGATGTGTTTTCCCTTTATTCTTTACTAGATTTTGGCCGCGGCTTCGTTCGCGTAAATGTAATTTTCTATTCATCAGGAACAGTTTCTTTTTCTGGATGAACATCCCTTGTCATTTTCTGTACTTCTGACAACGTGTATGCGAAATATCAAAGGTGTGAAAATGTAACAAACTCACATTCGCATTTATATTATTAAGGTAGGATGTGTATTCTCTTCGTCTGCTTCTTATAAGATAATTTCCCCGTTTTCGCAACATTTTTTTATTTATGCTCTGCTCCTATTGGTCGTAGCGTGATATTATATTATTTATATAATAGCGTTCCTCGATAAATGGGCTATCCAACACTGAAATATTTTTTCAATTCGAACCATTAGTTCCTGAGATTAGCGCGTTCAACCAAACCAACAAACAAATAAACAAACAAACTCTTCAGCTTTATGATATTAGTATAGATAAGACGGTACCGGATGTTAAGGAGTATCCGTTACTCATGGGCATGACTGGTACAGCAACAATCAATGCCAAGGGATAAACCATTATGTAGCGCATAGGAAAGGCAGATAGCCGTGTTATTCTGTAAGAGATTTATCTCAAAATAAATTTTTATTTCGACAGAAATTATAGAACTCTTCTAGTATTGCAGATATTACTATAAAAAATATTTTTTGCGGCGGATTACCTAAGTGAGTGACAGTAAGATTATACAGAATTGTGATTACAGAATATGAATACAGAAGTAGGAGTAATTTCATTGATTTAATACTTGCCAACAAGCTGTATTACTCGAGCTATACATGGACTAACGATCGGGAAAAACAGCACGCGGTTTATACATTCAAAAACAAGTTCCGGGAATATAATAAAACAAAATTATAATATCTCTCATGTCTCGCTTATGTCGTTTTACTTTTCTGTCTGCTGTAGTCAAAAAGATAACGTGGCACAGAACCCTAATGTCTTTTTCTTAGATTTGCCTCTATTAAACCCTCGCCACGTGAACTTTTTGTGACTTTTGACATCGTTAAAATAGTTTTGGAACCGAAAAAGTAAAAAAGCTCTCGCTGGCCGCGGCGTTCAGATAATAGTTTTATCAGATTTAATTCCTCCAATTTCCATTTCGTCCATAGGTAATCGGAGTTCACACAAAGCCTTTTCTAAATTGCAAAAAAAGCGTACCTGATTATGGTTATTCGTTTTTCTTTCCTGATATATTTCGTAGAGATATGTATATTATTGTATATTTTACTCTCATTTCATTAATCACATTCAAATAATGTGGGCAATAAGGAGTATTTAGCAAGTCCTTGGACACAGTGCTAGATTTTTCTTGAGAGGAGAATCATATAGTATATTGCCCGCCTTTGTAATAAAAGGAAAAAAGGCAGGACAATATCTCTGGTAGTTGCGTATACATCCACGTAGTCACGAAATCCACTTGAGCAACAATCAAAATCATTCTCAACAAGCACTTCGCAGTGTACTAAGACCATATTGAGCGTAGTTTTGAATAGCAAATAAAAGGCGGTGCATTGCCTAAACCCCTTGTAGGCGTGCGTGAAAGTAACCCGTGCTGTAAGCAGATCGCTATCATCGTGGGTGTCATAGGTAATGCTGTTAAGATATTATCACAGACCATTGCGTTGCCATCATCGATCATGTTGCGCAACAAACACGATAACGTTTCGTTTAATGTGTCTATTATTAATTTTCGTTTACATAATGCCAGACAAAGACATGTGAAACAAGTCCTGAGTCCGATTAGCTGATATATTGCGATAATTAAACCGTGGCGTGTGTCATAGCTTATGTTAATTGTAGTATTTGATTTACTTATAGCATTATGTAATCGTACGTAATAGTGGTTCAATACATAAATTAGATACAGATTTATAATTTCTTGCATTTCATTTGATTGCTTTAATACATGGATGTTATTTAAACCGTCAAAAAGAAGCTTATACTTACAAAAATTCTATCTATACAATATTTTATATAAATAAAAAATCTTATCTAAATTTTATTGAAAGCTATGAAAGAGTTAAACGAAATAAATATGAAAGACGAAAGTGCAAGTTTATTATAATATAAAATTGATTTTTTACAACTTGAAATAAAAATAATAATTGACTTAAACGAAGTCTACTTTATCTATAGTAGGTATATCGTTTTAAATAATTTTAACGGAAACAATACCTAAAACTTTATAAGGTATCGTGTATGAAAATCTCAAAAGTAAACGAAGAAATCTTACCATCGTAGAGCACAATTAGAGGAACATCAGCAATGTTGTCGGCATAAAAACAAAAGGCATTGAAGTGTTCGCCACGGTTGATTAGTCCCCGGAGCGCTCGCGAAACGATGTTACCACCGGGAGGCTTTGTTGTACTACTTGCGTCGCCACGCCTTCGCCGACCGTTTGAGGGTTGAGTGTTATCGCACTCTAATAAATGGAAACACGTATACCTTTTTGTGCCTTAGTCTGAAAAAGTTTGTCGATAAATATAAGAGTGTAAATATAAGAAGTAATAAAAATTGCTTATTATTAATATAACACTGTGCTATTAAAGTTACGATAATATAATATTGGCTATAGTTAGGTTATATTTATAAATGAACTGCCTCCGTGGCGCAGCGGTAGTGAATGCGACTGCTGTGCATGAGGTCTCGGGTTCGAATCCAGAGTCGGGCCAACAAAAAGTTATTGCGTTTTTCAGTTAAGAAATCTCAATAGCAGCCCAGAACGGCGGCGGTGTTAGACACCCCCGTGCCTCGGAAAGCACGTAAAGCCGTTGGTCCTGCGTCCGATCTCTCTCCGGTCGTGCCGGATTACCATCGGATCATGAGAGTTAGGGAACAGAGAATGCACTTGTGTTTGCGCACACGCTTGTGCACTATAATATCTCCTGCGCAGTTGGCCAGTCTCCGTTAAGATTGGCCGCCGTGGCCGAAATTCGGTCTGGTGTACATTATTATTATTATTTATAAATGAAAGTTGCGTCTGTTTATATTATGATGTATTATTATTATACTATTGTATTTATTTGGGTAGTCACCTTACTTGTTAATATGGTATATATAATACTACACAATATTTGGATTAAACGTCTTGAGACTTTCGCGATTAGTATACATACTTAATATAATATTAGGTAACAATCAATAAGTATTTATTACCTTATAAATACTTTATCGCGAGTAAGAACCGTTACGTAGCATTATGTTAAATATGTGAATTATTAACTTATCAATTGTAGATGTCAGACATAATTGAAAACCTATTGTGTCTGGCCGCCGGTGTGCCGCTGCGACTCAACTGATTTGTATGTATTTCAAACATCCGTAATTTTTTTACAAGTATTATACTCGTAGCTATTATAAGAGGCTCCATCTCATAATGTAACAGTGTTGTAAACTTTGACATCTATAATTGTATTATTTGTAATCAAAACGAGAGACGAGACAAGTTTCCTTATATCTAAAGCTAAGTTTTATTTCACATAAATATTAATTATGGGTAATTCCAACAATTTTAATAATGGTTACCTCCCAGATAGGTACAATAAGAATGACGTTTTGCAAAAATGGAGTGGCTATTATTGAGATTGCTAAAAGAGTTTATTAAAAAAAAGTTATTTGATATAGATAATAGTAGTAGTCATTTTATTAGATTATTAGTGCTGAGCCCGCTGTGATGTATTTAAGAGCACATGATGAGAAATGTCGGTCACGTTCAATTTTAATTTGACTTTGTCCATTTTCACAAGTACGCATTGTATGGTTGAACATTCCACAAGTTTAAATTCACTACGTAGAAATATTCTATTTATTACGTTGTAATATTATTATATGTTGATATTATATATCACACTAGTTGACCCGCTCAATTTCGTCTGCGTCACATAAGAGAATTTACCCCATTTTTGCAACATTTTTTATTGATGCTCTGCACCTATTTGTCGTAGCGTGATGTTATATAGCCTTCCTCGATAAATGGGCTATCCAAAACTAAAATAAATTTTCAATTCGAAGCAGTAGTTTGTGAGATTAGCGCGTTCAACCAAACAAACAAACTTTTCAGCTTTATAATATTAGTATAGATTACAATAATTTATTATTGTAATCTAAGAATTTATTTAAGAATTTATTATAAAGATAGGTTTTACATTCTGTTGTAGGTATCAGAAGTTAGAAGGTATGCTTAACACATTATCTGAAGATATTCTTCCTTAATGGTTTTAGAATCATCATATTTTACACTTAACTTGTTAAGTATACACCATATGCAGGATCATATTTCATAACAAAGTAAACACAGTCAACAGTCACAGTTATCAGCAACCAATTTGATATTATTATTCTCACGGTTCAAAAATTTCTATTTGACAAGAATTAAAACTGAGTCTGTCATGCTAATCCAGTATCAAAGAGATCTGACATAACCATACTAACATAAAGAAGATTTCTGCTATCCAACTTATAACGTATTTACTTGGTGGCAACAAAATGTATTTGATGTTAATTTTTTATCTCCGTACATAACATTTAGTTTAGCACACCACGTGTTCCAACACAAAACAACGCTTCATTAAATCATAAAACGCCTATAATTCTTCTCCTCTTTGAGAATGTGAAACAATGGGTTATTCGCTAATTAATAGGTTCATAGCTGAGGCAGAACATTTTCATTGAGGTTATATAATAAAACGGAAACTGGAACTATTGCGAAACATACCATAACTTGTAGTTAAACTATATTATTTCGTGTCGTGGTTGAATTGAGGCTGAATACAAAGTCCTTTGATTGCAATAGTTTGGATTGATCACTTATTGTAATGTACAGGATTGATGATTTAGTAGGTTGGACTATTAATTTATATAAACAGAGTTATGGATGAACCAAGGAACATGAAATTTTGACTCTCTTTTTGAAGCACGCAAGTGATGAATTTGCAGGCACTTCTAGGCTACGATAGCAACTTACCATCAGTATTCTTGTTTGCCTTCTTGGTAGTATATAAAAATATATATATCATCGTGAGAATATTTTGTATTACACAATTCCTTTAATTATTTCATTGCCGAATTCTTGATCAATGTTAAAGTTCAGGCTGTTTTACCTGATCATGCATCGACCGCCAAAATGATTTTGATTGAACGTAGTCACGAAGTACCTATGAGTTAAATGTGAGCTTCAAAGAAATAGTAATAATGATTATACAGCGCAAACGAATCCATTTATCAGATAATGTTCTGTTTTTAAACCAGCGACGCAGGCAAACCTCTAGTTGAAACACGAAAAAAATAAGCACCTGGCAGGTTTAATTTCAAGTAGCCTTAAAAACAAAAAAAAAGAATAGAATCACTAAATTCGCATTAGACACGGTTTTTTAGAACACATTTCTGTTCGTTGTTTAAAATTCAAAAAAGGCTAATGGTATACTTATATAGAGTTGGGAAGACACTGGCAGGTTAAACCGCACATTAAAAAGACAAATAAGAAGCGTGCGATTGGAGAGACAGCGGTCATAGATCGGAACGTCGAACGAAGTAAGATTCGTGGTCATTAGCAACGAAAGCTTTTGTATCGATGAATGGGTAGAATTTTTTATTCTATCGTTTTTGATTGCCGGCCGAATCAAATAACCAATTTTTAGATTTAGTTTCATGCAATAATACGTCCATTCTTATATTTGAACTAGTAATTATCGAAATATTTGTAGGTAGTGGTTTTTGCTTAACAAAAACGTCATATTTTATATAATAGTGTATAGACATAAACTTTACTTTTTACGCTTGTTTTTGTGTTGTAGAAATTAATAATGTGACTTAAATTGGGTCGAAAACGTTATCCGTGTGTTGTTTGAATTAGAATTTTTACTTATTAATACATCCATGTTATTATGTTGGATGATTATACATATACGTACATATATATTTATAATTGTATTATTATTGAGTAATAATAGGGGTTAAAGTATGAAGTTGCCGTTGTATAGTAATATATCCTTTGAATTGACATAAAACCTTTATGGTGTGAGATTTTCGAGTGAAACTTTTTTCACGCGATACTCTTCTTTTAAAAATTGTGCAACATTCGATTTTCGACTTTAAATTGTTTTTTTATATAGCTTAGACGGGAAAGATGGATACTTTGAAAATCCTAGGTACTTTGAAATACGAGGTCCGACGCGGCACTAACGCGGCAAAAACGGCTCGCAATATCAACGCTGCACTTGGAGAGGAGACTGCTAATAAACGCACCGTGCGTTTTTGGTTTAAACGCTTTCGTAATGGAAACGACTTGAAGAACGAACCACGTGGAAGACACAGGTGAATAACGCTGTATTGAAGGAGATGGTGGAAGCCGATCCAAGTCAAACTACCCAGGAATTAGCGGCATGGTTTCATATACATCAAATCAATAAGATTAAAATATATGAAAAATGGGTGCCTCATGATTTGACTGATCTGCAAAAAGAAATGCGTTGAAACTTGTGTTGCCTTGTTAAATCGGTACAGAAATGAAGGAATATTGGATCGAATTGTGACATGAGACGAAAAGTGGATTCTTTACGATAACCGTAAGCGAAAAATGCAATGGCTAACCCCGATCAAACGCTGCCACAGTGCCCTAAAGCAAAGCTTACCAATAAAAAGATAATGGTAACTGTTTGGTGGTCTCTTTATGGTGTTATTCCCTATAGCTTTCTCAGGTCTGCTCAAGCAATAACAGCAGATGTTTACTGTGCCGAACTTCGAACAATTATGGCGAAACAGGCAATGAAACAGCCCCGACTCGTAAAGCGATCTTCACCATTATTGCTCCGTGATAACGCAAGACCTCACACTGCACGAGAAATCGTTGTAACTCTACGGGAGCTGCAGTTAGAAACCATAATTCATTCTCCGTACTCGCCAGACCTTGTTCCAACGGACTACCATTTTTTTCGTGATATGGACACTTTTCTACGTGATAAAAAATTTTCTTCTAAGGAGGCAGTACAAAATGCTTTCACACAGTTTGTGGAATCTAGATCCCGAAGTTCTATCGTAAAGGCATAAATGAACTTCCGTTTAGATGACAGCAATGTATAGATAATGAGGGTAAATATTTCGATTAAATAAATATGGTACATCTTGGGGAAAAACGAGTTTCAATTTTTCAGTACAAATCGGCAATTTCATACTTTAACCCCTAATATTATCTCACATACTAGTTTCACTGTCGCACTTGACTTTAAGAATATTGAAACTACGGATATATACTTATTATATACTTAGTAGTAGCTTTCAGTAGATTAGTTAGACATCATTTTTTGTGATATGTGGTGATCAAACGTACGCTTTTGCAATGTCTAGTAACACAGACCACTTGTGTGGCTTCTTAAATGAAATTAGACAGGTTCCTTTAGCATAATAGAATAATAACTCTGCTTAATACTTTCTTTGTTTCAAGTCCGAGTCCAAATCAAGTTTCATGAACGCTGTCCATAAGTAATGACAAGTTTCTCAGCTTTCGCTTAACAGTACCAGAATAATCTGTTTCGCTCAATTTACTCTTAGGGTTTTTGCAGACAATCGGTTCTTCATCAAATAAACTGCATTTCCCATAGCAATCATTTTTGTACGCAGCACAATACAATTTATATGCCCGCATATGCGTATGCTTCTGTTAAGGCTCCTACACACAACACCGGCGGCACGGGCCGCCGACTTTGGCCGAACAGCACGTGCCGCCGACTTTTGCCGGGCGTTTGTGCCGCCAATATGTGCCGCAGAAACTTGCACAAAGCCGACGACCATCATTCCAGTTGTAACAGTCGTGTAGAACGCTAGTGAGGTACACACTTTGTGATTGGTTATCGTTTACGATGAATAACGGAGTCGTCAACATTGCCATAGCAGATGTAGCTTTTATATTATTATGTAAAAAAATTTAAAAAAGAATAAGCAAGTTTTGTGTGCGCCCAAGTTTACAATATAGAAAATGGCAAAACGGTACAGTAATGATAGAAAATTATAAAAAAGATGATGTGGGGTGTCGACAATTGCGCAACAGTAGGTATGTTTTTTGGGTTTCTAAGAATGACATATGAAGATTTTGAATTTTTGTTGACTATTACTGAAGCGTACATTAGCGCGTCAACTCGTTTTTTTCTATTCTTATAATCGCAATTCTGAGGTTCCACAAAATAACGACACTACATCGTTATCCCAATAAAATATGATAGTTCGTAAACATGCACCGCGCACACAACACTACCTCGTGAATGCCGGGAGCGAAATGACCTTGCAATCCGCGCGGTACGCCGGCATACCCGGGCGGCCATGCCGGCGGCTCCTTTGTGCGGCAAAACCGGCGACTTTATAATAGTGATGAAAGCACTCGAGGCTTTTAAGTCTTTAAAAAGCATTCGACTCGGTTATGACGGTTTGCGACTCAATCGAGTCTATAAACCCTGAACCCTAACCCTTTTAAGAGTCTTCGACTCACGACTCGAGGTTCAATGTTAAGACTCTCTTGTTTTAAAAAGACTCCTGTTTTTAAACGACTCAAGCGCAACGAAAAGGTTCAAACCCTTTTGAAAACAACTCAGCTCGTGAGTCGTCCAAGTCGTCAGTTGTGGTACGCGTCAACAACATGTTACAATGATTGTGGGTATGTTCTGCTTTATAAAATTACTGATATTTATTGTTAATATGTAACAGTGAGGGGCACCTCTTTTATGGCGCCAACTCTTGACGCATGAAGTAAGATATGATAAAACATTATTACGTGGGTATTTTGAAAAAAGATTGACGTAAATATATCTTATCTTATCTTATGTGGGGGCCAGTCAGTGCAGACCGGCGACACTTCGACCCAGTGGGATCTTTTGTGTCGACACTCTCCCAATAACGACTGCCATAGATGTTCATGGCAGCCGGGACCGACGGCTTAACGTGCTCTCCGAGGCACGGAGCAGGCGATAATTGTCAATCAATACGCACATAATTTCGAAAAGTCATATAACTTCCGAAAGTCAGAGGTGCGCGACGTGGGTTCGAACCCGAGACCCTCTGCATTGCAGTCTGTTGGTCTCCCCACTGAGCTATCGTTGCTGCTAACGTAAATATAAGTCGCATACTTCGTACATAAACTTGTGGTTATTATGGTTTCATATTAAATGACTCGCTCTGTTAAACGGCTAGAGTTCTTTACTTAAAAGACTCGTGACTAAGCCTTGAACCTCTTAGTAATGAACTCGAGTCGTTTTATTGATTCGATTCTTTTCTAATGACTCGATTTCTTTCACATTAGTAAAAAACCTCAAGTCATATTTTTGGAGTCGAGTCTTCAAAATCGAGGCTAGTCTTTATTATAAAGGTTTAAAAGCCTCGAGTCCTTTCATCACTACTTTATAAGCTGCCGGTTTTGCCTGCGCACCGCGGCTTGACCTGTGTGTAGGTGCCTTTAGAAACCGGTGGCTTTCGATTGTCTTGTGTGACTGAAAATATGTGAAGACTTGTAGTCTAAGTAGTAGCTTTAGAATGTAATCAAATAGTCAAAATTCTAATTTAGATTATTACAACAACTCTAGTTAATTTAAATAATCAGATTAGAATGCTAACTAGACATCATCTTTGATCTAACTTTAAGGCAAGGCAGAGGTAGCTATAATCACTTAAATATTAGGCTAATTATGATAATATCCTCCACATATAGCATCGCTATTGGCTAGCAATTACAGAATTCGTTGTGCTGCATTTAAGCAGTACATGGCAGATAACCTCAAAAATACATGTGACCGACATAGACGTTGCACCCGGAACCTTACAATCAGTACATTTACACTTACGTGACAGAAAATAGTCACAGTATTTACCTATTATTATACCATCAACTATGGTGTATTAAGATAGCAATAAAAGAGAAATGCTACACATTAATCATCGAAAGTAACAGAGATGAGACTTAGAACAATACCTACATACGACTCCCGTATAAAATTGTGACCCCGTTTTTAACACGCAAGTTATAAAATTAAATGTATAACGTTCTGAAGGCGTGAAATTCATTTCACATGTGAACGTACCAGCTGATTGGTCAGTTCTAGAACTTATGTAAGAACCAGACGAGTTTTACAAAACAAAACCTAGTGTTATTTTTCGGATGCTAATTGAAATGAGCAAAGAGAAGAATGGTGCCGGCTGCGGTGAAAGTTCATTATGTAATATTAATTCAAATATGCGTTTAAACGGTATTGACTAATCACGCGAAAATGTATAACGGCCCATATCTGTAATATTAAAGCCAGATGCGATTAAAAGCCGGATAACGTTCTTTATTTGAAATTACATCTGTATTTTAAAATTAAAGAACGTTAAATTCGACGGTTGTTAATTAAAATCGATTTTAATTAAAATGCTTATCGAGTAGTTAATTTGCTATTTCATATAAACGTGATACTCGGCAATCAATATGTAAATATTTATTTATTATCAATAGGCTTGTTATTACGTTGAACCAACGTATGCGAAATATGGGGATATTTATGTTTAACTTTTGAGTGAAATATTGACGTAGGTACTTAAAAATATAAATAGGTTGTAATATTATTTTAAATACTATTTAAAACGTAATGTCGTACTTAGTTATGCAGTGTTTACTTCGAACGATTTTGCCCGTGTAATATCCCTTACCATAGAATTTGCGATATATATTCAGCCTAATTTCGTCAGGCACAGTTCATATACCTCAACGTTCTAATGTGAAAAGAAGAGAGCTTTATGTCATAAAGGCATCGTCCAAAACGAATACTGTGCTACATACGTCAAAGATCTGTTTATGTTAATATCCATCTTCGTTGTCTGTTACAAACATAATTCATTCTTTTTCCAAATTTCCACCTAGTTACATAACGTGCTCTGTCCTATGAATCATCTATTGACCTTTCGTTGTGTTGCTTCGCACCGGTTTTGCAAAGAAAACAAGCAGCCATTCATTAAGTAGTTCGTTATTTGAGAAACATAAATAGATTATTTCATTGATATTGCCTTTCAATATCAAATTTTAGTTTTAACAATGACACGAAGTCGAAAGTAAAATATTATATTACTTCCTCATGTAAAACATTATCGAATATGAATGTTTGAATAAATAAAAGAGCTAATGTTTTAGTCTGACCTTTGACTATCTGTTTGATTTCTAATTACATATTCATTTTAAGATTATACTTTAGATAGACTTTGTTCTAGTAGTCATAACCACGAGGCGAGTCTCTCTGCAGCAAGTGAAAAGCATTATAAAAGTTTCCAAAAATATCACAATGTAACTGTTACTCGTAAGATTCTGGCTTAATTCCAGAGTCAGGCAATTTGTAGATTTCAATTCGTAGCTTGCCGTTTGCACCGAGATTTAATTATTTGGTAGCAAAGCATACCGTATTGTTCCCAAGTCATGAAATCTAAACTTAATAGCCAAAACTTAAGTGTAAAATATGTATATCACAACAACAGCTCGATAACATACAGGTATCTCTTTACACGATTTTATAACAGTAGCCAAAATATCATATAATCTGTCATCCATTAGTACATTATAATAAAATTTAAAGCATTGTCATGTAGCGTTCGATAGCTTATTTTAAATTTAATATAATTAATTGTCACTGCTGCCACTGAATCATGCGTAGTCAACTTTGAGTAATGCACCTCCGTAAACAATACCGTTACGAAAAGCTATCGACCTCCAATCGACACCAAAGTAACTGTAATCAAATATTTAATTTGTACAATTTTTATTCTTCTGCACCTACGAAATTGACCCGTCGACTTGTAACGGCTAATTTTCTATTTATTTTCTAAGAATAAATGTTCAAAACTATTATGGTTTGTTGGTTCAAGTAAATCGCCTACCAAACAAGTTTGTGCAGTTTCTAGTTATAATTGTTTGTATATATCGTGGCAGCCTACGTGTAGCTATTGCCAAAGTGATAATTGGTTTCGATCGTGAGAATCTCCGGACTGCAAAAGTCTCGTAATTTGAAACCTATAAAACATATCGTAACAAGTAAGACCATCAAAAACATCTTGATTAGAGTCAGACTCTCCTTGAAATAAACATTATATAATAAAGCCTTTAATATTACGAAGCATAAAGCTTCAACATTTCCATCAATGAGAAATTAGATTTAATTTGGAACATAGCTCGCGGAGCAACCCTGAGAAATGAACTTGACGATTGTGCGGCGCGGCGGCGCGGGCGCAAGCGCAATAACCGCCGGCACAGCAATGAGGAAGCGGCGAGTTGTCGCCCGCAACCCGCGAGCAACGGCAACGGCAACAAGCTCGCCCTCCGCACTCGGTTAATCACAAACCCACGTAGATTCGCTTTAATCGCTTTTCATAAATAATAGTTCTCGATTAAAACTCGATTCAGATTTGAATGATGAAACGGGTTCGGCGATCATCGATGAGCACCGCTGGTGGCGATTATGTTGAGTATTTATTTAAAGGCACCTTTCAACAGTATTTTCATTACCTACCATAATAAAGTTTATGTTATTCTAATGCAAATGCATTTTGTAGTATATAAATACTAGTCACTTACTATGTCAAGTAGCAAGTAAGCTAATTATTTATTATTATTGTGAACTGCGTTACTTACGAATGTAATGATAATTATTCATGAAAGTATAGAATGGATATCTTTAAGTGTGGCTAATGAAAACCATTTATGGAAATTTAGTCGTTTGTATTTTAATGTGTATTGAAAAAAGTATTTCATAGAAATTTTCTGTCAATCATCGAATGCTGGGAACAAAAGTTAAAAAAATGGTGTTAAAACGTAATAAATTAGTTTCGATCAAGTGTTGCGTTTGTCTATTGAAAACAAAATAGGGATGCCATTGTTTACTTTTTACGTTTGCGAGAACCGATGGTAATCACGTGTAAATGCGTTGCCAGCGCGAATCATCCGCGATGAAGCGGATATTATTAAGTTTCCTAAGATAGTTCCCACATGCGCGTATGCAGGAAGTGTTG
The DNA here is from genome assembly GCA_963564715.1 of Catocala sponsa. Classification (NCBI taxonomy): domain Eukaryota; kingdom Metazoa; phylum Arthropoda; class Insecta; order Lepidoptera; family Erebidae; genus Catocala; species Catocala sponsa. Next base: position 13,849,947 of record OY751336.1, on the reverse strand, counting down.
AGAGAAAAAGATAAATAAATATTTGTTTCTTACATTTATAATAAATAGTAGAGAGATAATGTCAGTGCGCCGAGATAAGCGATAATATAACTATTTTATTAAAAAATTATAATTTACATTTCAATATTACTTTAAATAGAAACTCATAAATATGTATAAGGTTGATTACTGATATGAAATTGACATTGCAGGCCTAACAAATGTAAAGCTACAGTATGGTTGGAGTGGAGATGCATTATGATTTTCGAGTTAAACGGCTTGCATATTTTGACAAACATATGTGCTCTGTTCTTAGTACAGGCTTCTAACCATCACTCACTGCTGTATAAAGGTCCGTTCACACAGACCGGCTCGGAGAGGAGAGCAAATTTTTATCACGTTTAAAATTGAGTTTTGAATAATTGTAATAAGGTTAATTTCCACATTTAACTTCTTTTGTTATTGAGAATGCTTGAACGCGCTTAAACTTAAGTGTATATCCCTAAACACCTAGGCAGAGGTGCTGTGCATTTATATTTCCAAATTCCGTACCGAGAATTTCCTAACAGCAATTTTCTATTACATCTTGCATGACTTTTGAATCCAGTTAGAGTCATCATAATCGCACGCAAATTTACTAACTTACTGTAAAACGCGACTGAATTGCCTTTTGTAGAGTTTTGTGTTATTAATTTGAATGTTTAACTTAAGATACCTATTGTCTATTTAGCCCAACACGAAACAATTATTATCATTTATAAAATAAAACGTATTATTATAATCTACTAACAATAATTAATTTTAATCATAGTTATAACTAATCGGCCATGCTATTAGCAGTAACTAATGGACTATAGCTTTTACTGGAACTAACATTAAGTATAAGCAATTAAAACTAATACTTATAAAATGAAAATAAACAATAAGTATGTTCGTAAAATACCTACTTGCTTGAACATAGGTTGAACAATTAAAGTAAACCTTTTTGTTTGAATATTTTTCTGAGTGCATTTTATTTTTAATTACCGTGTACTGGTTACATACTTTTTTATAACGTGTAATTACTAGTGAGATGTTGTTAATTAAAGTTTATTCTGGTACAAGTAATTGAATATAATGCTTCATCCATGGATGATATATGAACAATAATTTCTTCCTTTAGTCAGTAATATTTCGATATCTGCAACCGCTATTCATCTAAATTGTTTCATAGATTTTTAAAGGTGTATTATGTCCGCTATCTGGTTAAGTACTTTTTATTTTTGGCTTATTCGATGTTTGGATTAACTTACAAATATTTTTTAGGCATTTTAAGTGATCTGTAAGGCGAATTCGGTTTTTTAAATTCTCTCTGTAACAATACGACCATAAATAAATACTTTTAAATAGAATTAAAATTCATTGACGCAAAAATACAAAGACTTCAAATTCAATCACGTATACTCAATACGTGCGACTTTAAACACATACTAAGAATACTAAGGACGAGGATGTTCCGTTAAGGCGGCGCCATCATTGTTTTGAGGGTTATATTCTATTTATTTTATTTTATTTCACTGTCAGGATAGGTGTAATTTTTGACACGTTAAATCTTAACTTCACGTAAAATGTCGTGAACAAACACATAAAAGGTTTTCCAAAATCAATACAAATATGCTATACAAACTTTTGCGCGCGGCTCCGCCCGCGTGGTACCTACATCAATAAAAAGTAGTATATCTCCTTTCCCAGGTTTTAAAATATGTCTGTACCAAATTTTAGCCAAATCGTTTGAGCGATTTAGCCATGAAGAGATAACAGACGGACAGGCAGCCAGAGTTACTTTCGAAATTATAATATTAGCAAGAATTTTCCACTAGCTACATAGAATTACATAAGTTTCTTGCATTTTTCAACAAAGTTCTTTGTTTAAAAACTGTAAAAATATTGCAAATAATCGGGTAAGCCTCAAACCAGCTGTGGCAACTGTAAGACCGTACAAATTGTGTAAATTATTTAAATGAGCAATACCAAGATTTTTACCAAGTTTTCACCGACGGTTCTAAATCTGAAGCTGGTAGAGGTGCTGCTGTTTTTGATCCACAATTAAAGACTTCTATCAAGCTTAGTATAGAATTTAATGTATCAGTAATGCACGTCAAACTAATTGCCATAGCGGAAGCACTTTTCTATATAAATTCCGTAAATTTTAACATGTTTGTCATACTAACAGACTCAAAGAGTTCGTTATTACATTTGGCTCGGTGTACCTCGTCCGTGCGAGGGACACCGATAGCCTACACACTATTGGATATCATGGCTAAGCTTAAATCACAATCAAGAACTGTAATTTTACAATAGATACCTTCCCATGTCCATATTGAACACAATGAGACTGTTGACTTATTGGCTAAACAAAGTATACTTGATAGTTTTCCTGTTTGTGTAACACCATTATACTCAGACTACATAACATTATTGAAAATACAGTGTAATGATGTGTGGCTAGAATTCTTTGATAGATAGACGGTCAGTTGAGAAAGGCATCTGGTATAAGATCATCCAACCACATCTCCATAACAAAGTTTTCATTGATGACATGTGTCTCGACAGAAACAAAACAGTGATGGCTTTAAGACTCCGTTCTGGACATATTCCAACAAACAAATTTGGATTTCTTATGAAGAAGTTAACATCTTCTAATTGTATTGAATGTGGGGTAATTGAGGATATACAACATGCTCTGATGGAATGTGTCCGGAACGAAAGTATAAGGAGAGCAGTAAAGTAGGGTCGGGAATATTGTATGACATCGGTTTATGTAACAGCATTTTAGCTCAGCCACTATCTGCAAAGGCCGTTATGTTGTATCAGCTCGCTAAATTAGGACTTCATAAATTGTAATTTCTTTTTAATTTTAGTTCTGTGAAATAATTGTGATCTTCTTATTGGGCGACGTTATCGCTAAGTGATAAAGCTCATAAATAAAGAGATAAAAAAAAAGAAAAGACCGTACACATAAAATATGATTTACAGTAAGGCAAAGCTTTAAGAGTGTGAAACAATGTAATTTCATATTGTAGGTCTATTTGCAAAGAAACATTGTACTTTTATATTATTTTGTGGGTCTAACGGTCTTATTTTGTGAAACTGTTAACTTTTTAAGGTGTGCTAAGTAAAAACTTATGTTTATACTTAATATTATGCATACTTGTAACAAAACATGACTTGCCAATATATATACTGGTTAAGGAATTTTTTGACCAGTGTTTTTCCTATCGATATTTTCTTATTGTGTTTTAGATATTACGTATTTTAATCCCAAAACTCTTTAACCGAGAAGTATTTCGTAAGGATATTGAAGTCTTTTATAAGACTGTCTAGATAGAGATAGAGAGCCCACGGGATCTGTGACAAGAAACACCTGGACGCCGAGCTTCAACATGTCAAGCAAGTACTGCAAGACAACAAGCTCCAACAGCCGCGCCGCTGTCACAGATCCCGAGAAAAGCCAGCCACAGTCGAGCGCCAGCCTGCTATACTACCTTATGTGAAGGGTGTCACTGACAAGATTGGCTACATCTTGAAGCGAGCTTCAATCAATACATACTTCAAGCCGCCAACGAAGATAAGTCAATTTTTACCATCTGTCAAGTGCCAACTACCTTTACAAGATGCAGGGGTCTATAAAATAGATTGTGACTACGGACTCTCATACATTGGTCAAACCAAGAGAAGCATAGGCACCCGCATAAAAGAACACATAGCTGAAGTAAAACACCAACGCTCGTTGAAGTCTGCTGTGTGTGAACATGTGCAACAGGGGACCAACCACTACCTGAGATTTGACAAACCACAGATGCTCGCTAAAGAACACCGATTCCTACCAAGGATGCTTCGCGAGGCTATTGAAATCAAGAAACATCCTAATTTCAATAGAGAAGATGGTTGGAGTGTACCACCAGCTTGGGATCCAGTAATTAAAATAGTCAAACCCAAGAAGAAGCAAACCACAGCTAGACTTCATGATACTTTGAGCTCATTCTGCGTAAATAGAAACACCCATGATTAAATTATGTTCGGGTACTTTGAAATAACTACACTGGAACATTGAGACAACTACCATTTTAGTCTCCCCGTGACCATGGCTGCTGAAAAGCAACCGAAACGTCGGGGAAAGTGTAAAAATAAATCTAAATAGTATAATAGTATAGTAATAGTATAAATAGTTTTAATAGTTTCAATAATTTAATTAGCTTAAAAATTTGTAAAGTTTAATAGTGATTATAGTAGTGTAACAGTTTTTCAAAAAATTTTGTAACAGTGTCAAATAAACAACGCGATAAAATCCGTATATAGTAGTTTAATTTCAATGAATAACATTCGCGTAAACAGAAGACAATATAACTAGGTATAATGTTAGATGTGCTGCAAACATTACCCGCAGCAAAATCTTACACTAAAGACGACGTAGCATGTCTGTATCCACCTGTATAATAAGTATTGTTTACGTAAAGTCAATAGCTGAAAATATCACAGTAAAATCGAGATGTGAATATTTTAAGACCTTGAACCATTTACAGAATATATAAGGTTCTTTAATTGACGATTGCAATTGATTTATTTTATAAGCTATAGTTAAAAGACATTACTTATACTTAATAGCATTGTTGGGTCGTAGCCAATTATTTATTAGGTGACGGTCCATCCATGAGGCGGCTCGCCACCATCCTTTTACAAACCACCAGCGAATGAGTAGTACACTGTTACTGCGTTCGAGAGCAGCGATAGCTCAGTGGGGAGACCAACAGACTGCAATGCAGAGGGTCTCGGGTTCGAACCCACGTCGCGCACCTCTGACTTTCGGAAGTTATATGACTTTTCGAAATTATATGCTTATTGATTGACAATTATCGCCTGCTCCGTGCCTCGGAGATCACGTTAAGCCGTCGGTCCCGGCTGCCATGATCATCTATGGCAGTCGTTATTGGGAGAGTGTCGACACAAAAGATCCCACTGGGTCGAAGTGTCGCCGGTCTGCACTGACTGGCCCCCACATAAGATAAGATAAGATACTGCGTTCGAAATTCTTAGTAGACTCTGAATGTTCACTTACTACCCCACCTATTCCTTTTTCTTATACCACTTGATCTTTTGGGTTAGCAAAGTACGAGTGGAGTATCACTCGCACGTTGCCAACCCAAAAAAAGGGATTTGTCATATACCAAGAAGTACCTTGGTATTGCAAGGGACTACAGAATACGGTAACCGCATGCCATAAGGCGAGACGTATGCTAGTTTGCCACCTAGGTTGTATAAAAGAAGTTCTATATATAACAATCAAGTTTACATAGACAACACAAAGTCTCGCACTCATTGAAATTAAAAAAGACGTTTCAACATCCTGGGTAGGTAATATCGCGGTACTGATATTCTTGCATTTATTCATGTCGTATTTAAGTTCTATTATCCTCAGTGAATAGCCCTATTTACATAATACGATGGCATTATATCTATAAACATGGTAAGTGCAGATACGATTGTATTAAGATAGCAACCGAATTCAAATTAAATCTTTTGAAATGTATGCACGTTAAAATTATATGAGGTTGTTATTACGCAATAATTGGGTTTTAAATTTTAAATCTTGGTGTTTTGAATTTTAAATCTTGATTATTTCGTTATTGATTTGATTATTATTGTAATATCCACTAAAACTAAATGTTTGATATAAATTCGTAGACAATGCATTTATGAATGAATATATATTATGTTTATTCATGTTGCATCGACTGCACAATATATAATATACGAATAGTCGAAATTCAACAGGAATTCTTTCTGCACGCCTTCTTTATAAAAACTTGAAGTTTACAAATCACACATCGGTCTGGGCGCGCAGTATGATTAAAATGTAACCGTTTTCAAACGATTTTCTTCTATTAAAATTGTATTTTTAATTTGTTTATTGTATTTGCCTATTGGCGACTATAAGGTGTACAAAAACTTGCTCACCGCAGAAAGCAACACTAAGTTACCGTTGCCTTACAGAAGATCTTCTGTAGGACGGCGGCACATCTAGTATTTCAGTATGAATGCAATCGAATGCCCGGCTCTACCTATCTAAAATCCGTTGAATACAAATATGTGGAAGGACCGTAAGAATCCTTAACCACTATTAAAGCTACCTATGCGGATTAAAAAGTCATATTCTATAATTACATCATAAAGAGGAACAGACAGATAAATTTACATTCCTATTTATATTAATATCATTAGCGTGGATGTAAATGAACTGTGATCTCTGAATAGCTATTCAAATTAGTTGCAATGCCATTTAGCATTATATTAATGTGCTGCTTTGAAGATTAATTTGCGTGAATTTTAATAGTTTAACCTCACGAAAGTTGTGCAACTGTAAATAATATATTATGCTTTCTCTGTGTGGTTGCTACAGTTTCAGAATCATTTATTCGTATAATACGGTTGTATAGAATGAGACAGAAATTTTATTTGTACAACTATAATAAAGTAATGCGCGTAAATGTGTTCGAGTAAAGTTGCGCATAACGCGACTACTTTGGATGATTAATTTTTCGTGCATAACATCGTCAACACATTTGTATGTTTTTTTTATTAATAATATTCTACCACATACACACAACACCATCTAGCCCAAACTAAGCAGAGCTTGTACTATGGGTACTAGACAATGGATAAACATACATATATAATACCTTTTATTTTTTTTAAGTACATACATATTATACCTACATAGCATAAACATCCAGACCAAGACAAACATCAATGTTCATGCACACAAATGTTTGACTTGTGCGGGAATCAAATCTGCGACCTCAGGCGTGGCAGTCGGTTACACTAACCACTACGCCATCGAGGCTGTCCATGTATAATTCTAATGCAATTGTGTATATGGCTACTCCTTCCTTCTACGACATTGGGTCCTTCAAACGCAGTGTGAAGAAGCATCAGGCAGACCGGCTTGACACTGACGACGGCTAGAAGACACCTATCTTCTCCTCGTCGTCACTGTCTCTGGACTGTAATTGGGCTTTCCATCAGGTCCGTTACAATAAATTTGCCGAGTCAATATAAAAAAAAACAAAACTATACTATAAAAAACAATCATGATTGGCATATCATTTTGATTGTTTCTTTGGTCTCATGGTATAAGTTCCTGAGTCGGGTTAAGTATTGGGTTCTTCTATCAGGTATCTCGTAATAGCTTCTGGGAACGCGCCGATGAACGCCAATAGTCACGCAATTTACTACATGGGACTTAGCATAATATAATATATATGTATGTAGGATGTAATAGTAAATACGTTCGAATAATATTCGAATACAATTATGCATAACGCCGTACATATCTGCATGATCAAGAACGCAACGCACGCACTAACATATACACAATAATATAGTGCCGTCGATACATTCGAATGAAATTCCAATGAATTTGCGCACATCACCAATGTATATGCAACCTTTACGAGTAAGGGGAAGTATTTATGATGTAAATAAATGAATAATTTATATATTTTACAGTAAATGCATTGTTATCTTGTTTCCTGCGGTTTTATAACAGGTCCGATAACCTGTCACGTAATATTGTATTTTTTGCCAAATGAACCGCAAGACGTCGAGAGGCCCACTTTGTGGTTGCGTTAGAAGATTGTCCTACGTATCAGACGTCCAATATAAACAACCTGCTCTTTGTGAGCGCATTCATTAATAGCAATATTAGTTAAGATAATACTAGTAATTTTATTGAATACGTTCTTCCTTTTTCAACTTGTTCAGACCTTATGTAATGTTAGAAACCTGAGTCAGTCAACCCCTAACCGCTATGGATTCAAATCGTTCGAAACGTCGGAAAATATATCGGTCTTTATTATTTTTAATTAATTACCAACTGGATTAACTTGTCTAATACGTTTTACTTCTCATACCATAGAACATGTCTACATACTTCATATATTATTACATATATGAAATATGTAGATTTGTTCTATCATGTAGACATGCAATATAATATGAAGTATGTAGATATGTTCGTTTGACGCATTGGTCAACGAGCACACAGCCTATTGATGCTTGTTGCTCTAAAAGTATTTGGGTATTAAATAAGTAAATCTGTTCGGTGTGGTCAGTTAAATTCGCTTTCGATCGTTTTAACGCTGCACGCTTGTGTATTCTCGAAAGACAACGTCGTGCTACACTCGTCCACATGTATGTTTTAGTATGCACGTAGAAAGGGACTTTATTGCCGTCTAGAGCCTGTTCGTCTCGTTCTTAGTCCCGAACTACGTGCTGATAATAACGTGACATATAAATCTAATAATACGGCCAACGGTATCGTGAAATCACGAATAGCACTTCTGCGCGCCGCGCTTGGAGAATTTACGTCCGGAAACAAATAGGTAATATTTTATTGGAAATAGTTTTGTATTCATACTAGATTTTGCTTGCAGCTTAGTTAACCGTAATTCTTTTTTGATAAAACTTATCCTATGACCTTTTCTGTAGGTACCCCTCACAACGTGTCGGTATGCGAAATTACATGATGATCGATCGAGTAGTTAAGGCGTGAAAGAGTAAGAAATAAACAAACAAATAAGCAAACAAACAAACTTACATTCGCATTTATAACATAATTAAGAAAGTTAGAATTCTTCTTTCTTATCAAGCAATAAATTTCCAAAACATTTAATCTTATATAACAGTTATCTCTCCTTTAAACTTATTTTAACAAATTTTAATCAAGCGAGTGTCGTGTAACTTAAAACATTTGTATTAATGTTTTTAAAAACAAAATTGTTGTTTGAGATATACTAGTTTTTCCTATTTAAAAAGTTGTAAAACTTAAGTATGGGGTGTTTACGTCACGCAGTGTGATGTTGACGGTGAGCGTGTGGCCAGCCTGCGGAAAATCGCTTACTAACCAACGTTTAACCGATGCACAGATTAGAATATTATTTACACACATTAGTGACGCCTCTTGAACACACATGTTTCATGACATGACAAATGGAGATTTATTTTATGATTTTGGTTTACGTTTGATTGATGGATTAATTCAAAAGAATTCAAAAGCATAGTAATTTCATTTTATTACCTTACATATTATGTTAGTAGTAATATAGAGTAATATAATGATCCAAGTTCATAATTGTTTCAAATATGGTGCGTTCGAACCCATTATGATTCCTGTTTATGCAAACCTGTGTTTTCAAGCGGGCCATCATCCTCCTTTTTTCCTCTTTCTACGTTGGTGGTATTTACATTTTTAAATCCGCACCTTTAAATAATTTCCTTGATTCTTTAAATTAGTAAAATATTAATACCATTAGTGGATTTGGAACATAGTTATCGTATAAAATCTAATATATTATCGCCTCGTTATAAAAAAGCTTTTTACAAACACTTGATATGTGATGCGTGTAGAACGAACTCAGTATCGAAAACAAAAACTCCATACTTCCGCCAGCATTGTCTAAGGTGAGATTAAGCGATCATTAGACATCTACCTGCTACTTGTCTATATATCGGGGATTGGCGCTTTATAGTCGACAAGTCAATCATCTTATAAGTTTTGCGTCTTGCACTGCCAATAAGCTACGACCTTTTAAGCTCTCATGCCGTTTCCACATCACTACCAATGACAGAAGTCCTATAAACCGGACATAATTTATGCGATCCAGATGCTTACAAGCATGTTTGTAAATACGTAGCTGCATAGATATGTAACGACACGCCCTGTTTGCTCACATTCCAATATTCGCCTTTTGCCATCGGAATGTTCGCACCACTCCAGATTCAAACCACGACTCAGATTTATTATGTGAAGCTTTGATTAAGTAATATGCATTTGTTTATTTTCAACATAATCAAACAATAGCTGTTACACGAGAAGCAATTGAAACAAAAAGATGTAAATGACACCAAGTCTAAACAAGTATAATAGACTATTTGTCTTAATTTAGAAAAAAGCATGCGACCGCCCATTAGCTATAAATCTTAACATCGTTGAATAGTATTATAGAAATGTGAGGCTGTCAATTAGTCGTCACGTGATCGCACACCAGTCGATCAATGTAAAATACAAAGGAGACATGCAATATCGTGAAGCACAATCGGTTCAAGTCTAATTATGCGACGTCACAGTATTAGATAGCTGCGGCGCGGGCGCACAATCGAGGTGAGCAACCTCGCCGCATCCCATTGTCACGAGCTGACATGTGGGAATGTAAAGTGAAGCGCATATTTGTGGAGAGTCACTACCACGGTTAGCTTATGTGGAAACTTAATTACTTAGTAAACAGGATCGTAAACTAACCGCCACACAATATGGCTCAAAGATGCTCTCGAGACAACAAAATATATGGTCGCATGGAGGTGAACGCAAATACGTGTACAGTACGTACGTAACAATCGCAATGCATTTTAGATATTAACGACTTCAGCGAAGTTCCTGAGATACGAGTTGATGACATCACTAAAGGTAAAAAAAGGTTCTTATAAAACATAATCTTTTTATAGTAAACATTTTCCCGCGGCTTCGCTTGCGTTAATGTGGATTTTGACAATATACTTCTATCCCACGGGAACAGTACTTTTTCTGGAAGGTACCCTATGTCCTTTTCTTTTACTCTTGACAATGTGTATGCGAAATTTCATAATGATCGGTCGAGTGGTTAAGCGTGAAAGCGTTGCAAACAAACTAACACCCACATTTTCCTGTTTAGTAGAGCCTCGCTGATTTCAGCATAAATGGGCCGGCTCGACCGGGGAAGTACTACCCTCTCACAAAACATCGACGTGAAATAGCAGTATCCCTACTGTTGTGTTTCGGTCGGTGAGTGAGAGTACTGGAGGTCCAATTGCCCTATTTCCCCCTTCCCGCTCCTTCTCCTTCCCACTTCCTTTTTCACCCATAGGGTCGGCAACGTGCAAGTGATGCCTCTGCTGTTGCAAGGGTCCATAGGCTACGGTGACCACTTATCATCAGGTGGGCCGTATGCTTGTTTGCCACCATAGTCGTATAAAAAAAAACAATCATTATTTTAATTAGGATTAATGTACAATATTAATAGCAAGTTATATTAATGAAATAAGTGCGTTAAGTGAGTGCGATGCGTTCAACTCCGTTTTAAACTTTAATACAACTGTTCTGCAAAAGTACAGTTAAGTACCTATATAACTACTACTACTGCCTCTATCTATCGAAACGATAACAAGTTATAAAGTAAACATAATTTAGTACGTACGTTCATGTTTATAGACGCGGGCCCAACCTCAGCGTTAGAACACAGTTCAATAGCTGAGATCATAATCGCAAAGGCCATTCAATACGTAATTGATACTCGAGTAATGTTGTCAATAGACATTGTAGTCAAGTGTATCGTGACAGTTAAGGAGAACTGCTGCATTAATTATTATTATAGAAAGCGCTATGCATAAACTATGCCCATATTACGAACGGACGATGACGTGTAAGAAAATCTGATTCCAATGCAAATTGAATTGTATCGGGACTGGAATGCTAAGACGGATCCTGCGCTGATAATTAAATATATGCACTGTTCTATTATTCTTGTCGTACAAAATAAACTATGGAGTTCTTTGCCAGTCACGTTGCATAATTTTATAAGCAACATTGTTTCGATATGATTTTGTTCTGGTATGCGTTGCACATTGTTTAGTCAGCAAAAAAGATCTTAAAATTACAGGTTATTATAGATTTTATTGTCTCTAGTTCCTATGGAAGTTTCTTTCGGAAGTTAAACACCTTCCTTGTGAACATTTCTTCATTAAATTGATTTACATATACTCATGTACGATGCGTTGACTTGTAACTGTGTTACGTGTCTCGACACCCACTTTGAGACAATGGCCCATAATATTTGTAGTTCAGTTAGAAAGGTGGATTTTCTCAAATTAATAATAACTTTTTTTATTTGAAATGCGTTCAATTTCGCTTCGATGCGTTTTATTGTGGAGATAAAGAGTTTTTATGAGTTACATTACACGTGTTTTCGATTAGAGCTAACAAACTTGGTAGTTATAACCGCTACAATATTTGACGAATACACGTGACAGGTATAATAAATTTTGTTTTTAAAAGTTGTTTACATTTCCTCATTAATATAAAGTAAATTTTATCGTTAAGACTTTTGGTAATATAAGTATTTCTACCTATATTACCAAAAGTCTTAACGAATAAATTTACTTTTATTTAAAATTGGCGTAAGAAAAAAATATAATCACTTTTATTGAGTCCATACTTTGTGTCAGAGATTCGACCGATGACTTCATATGGGCGTAAGAAAGGAACATAATTAGAGATACCTGCTGATTTTATGCCTGATGTTTAAACTAAATTACTTTCATCTTGGACTGATGTTAGAAAACCGAGAAAATATTTAGCTTTCACAAGATTTTGGAAATTATAATTTATATTCTATATCGTTCTACGTAGATATGTACCAACTACCTGGGTTGCTTACTAAATCATTTCCTATGTCCACCATCAGGAATCAATGGATTCGATGTTCATCAAAATAAATATTATTATATTTTTTGCACTCACATAAATCTACACTCTGCACATTATTTTGTGGATTGACTTAGATATTATCGACACGCCGTCAAAGTGTCAATTAAAACATAATGATATCGATCGACTTTACATTAATATTATAAAAGTGACACAGGTAAATTCATATTTAAACATACAAAACGTACATTAATTGATCGAACAAATTCAATTTCTTAAAGATTACGTATATATGTGTTGTGTACATATACTTTAAATGTATCAGTGAATCAACTACATCGTCATAAATACATGAGTAACTAATTCAAATCATGCATATGACAATATCTCCATTGTATCGAAGCAGAGTTATCACATATTATTATGTCTGCGTCCTGGGTGCCGGTACCTACTCAATTGAAATAACTAATAGTGATGGTAGCCGTACCTTAAGTTTAATGCAAATATTCAATGTGCAAATGTGCACAATAAAATCGGTTATAGTTTTGAGAGTTTGTTTTCAATACAAAATAAATTAATAAAGTAATTTACTAAGAAAACATCCGAGGGCTTGTATTTCAGCTTATGTGACGTATGTATTTGTTTTTTTTTTAAAGTAGACAACTCCCGCACTAAGAATAATTCCTGTGTCGCGGGGACTTTACAAACATTTATACAACGGACCCAAACAACACCCAAACTCGAACCCAAAGGGCAACCATTTGTGGTTCATAGAAATGTTTGTCCCGCGTGGGATTCGAACCCACAACATTCGTCGCAGCGGCAGTAGCGAGGCAAACACTTAAACCACTCGGCCTCGATGGCGTAGTGGTTAGTGTAACCGACTGCCACGCCTGAGGTCGCGGGTTCGATTCCCGCACCGGTCAAACATTTGTGTGCATGAACTAGAATGATTGTCTTGGGCTGGGTGTTTCTATGTATAATATGTATGTATTTACAAAAAGAAGTATATATGTATGTTTATCCATTGTCTAGTACCCATAGTACAAGCTCTGCTTAATTTGGCCTAGATGGTGTTGTGTGTATGTGGTAGAATATTATTATATTAGTTTGGTAGTGAGATAATATAACGAAATAGAACCACTGAAATATGGCACGAAATTTAACTTGATTACGCATTTTGATTGCACGGATAAGTAACATACATAAGTACTTACTTTTTTTTTTGTAAGTATGTAAGTACATATTATACATAGAAACACACAGGCCAAGACAAATATCCATGTATGTACATGCACACAAATGTTTGACTTGTGCGGGAATCGAACCCGCGACCTCAGGCGTGGCAGTTGGTTACACTGACCACTACGCCATCGAGGCCGTCGAAACTTACTATTAAGTCCGCAACATGTGCGATAATAATTAATATGCAATTCTATAAATTTGACATTAGCGCTACTAATAGGTACTAGACATAATTACATTACAAATTGGAATACTCAATTCAAACTCTCTTAAAACTTAGTTGTAGTGATATTCGAGTTCAAAGCAAAAAACATTACTATAAAGTACCGTAATGAAAACTACTTTGTGTAACAGCTGTAATTAAATGAATTGTCGTACAGTTAGGATAATATCCTAACTCTGACAGAACTAACAGAATCAATACGATCCCATACGATACAATACGATAGTTGATTCTGTAAGATTTGTAACGTAATAATTACTATTAAGTTTATGAATTTATTAACTTCGTATGACTTTAGCTCTGAGTGGTGACATTGGCCCTTAATTGGAAAAAGCTGTTTAATTGGAAGAAGCTGTTTTACTGACAGTTTATAGTGCTATCTATTGATTTCCATGTGTATTTTTCGGCAAAAGTATGATAGTGGTCTGATGGGAACTTCAAACTTTTTCCAATTAGGGGCCAATGTCACCTCTCAGGGCTAAAGTCATACGAACTTACGGTACCTAGCTTTTACCCCAGGCTTCGCTTGCGTAAAAGTAGGTTAGGTTATGTTAGTAACAGTACTTTAAAAAAAATAGAATATAGACTATGTTACTCGCTGATAATGTATGTAGCTTCCTAATGGTGAAAGAATTTTTAAAATCGATTGAGTAGTTATTAAATAAGTTTTTGAGTTAAAAAACAAGTTATTCTTCTTTATAATATTAGTATAGACATAGGGTGTGTTTTGTAAGTATTTCGGACACTTTTTATTGTTTACCAATAAGTCCTTAAATATGGAAACAAAGGTTTGCATATGCCTTACTCGTACTTGTATTATGTTAAAGTATGAATGGTATAATGTCGTGTTTGCCACCTGTTCTCGCATTATATCGCGCGGTACAGTTAACGCAAACCTTAGCAACGGGACCGCGAACATAATTGAACTTCCTTTAGGACAGTTATGATGGCCGCCACACACCACGTTCTCACTCCACATTGTTTATTACTGGGAACGATACGCAATACGCATGCTTAAAGCAGTTACCTCTGTAATTAATAGCCGTTGTTGTCCACTTTTAATAAGATACCTTTATGGTTGTATAACGAGGTCTAAATACACAGCAAAGAGATCTTACTTATGTTTGAATACGGAGTTCTGCCTGTTCGATCGTCTTTTGTTTTTTGTTTCTCTTTGATTTTCACATAAAAAAGGAACGATTGCACGGATGGTGTAGTGGTTTAAGTGGTCGCTACGCCACTGCTACTGAGTCGAGTGTTGTGGGTTCGATCCCCGCACGGGACAAAAAATTGTGTGATCCACAAATATGGTTGTTTCAAGTCTGGGTGTTCTTTCTGTCCGTTGTTTGAATGTTTGTAAAGTCCCCCGAGACACAGTAAATTTCTACTGCGGCAGTAATCTTTTATGACAAGAAAAATTTTAGAATAACATAACAACTTAACATTAATATATAGATATATTTTCTTTTTACAAATGGTAAAAAAATCTATAATAGTAATAAAATAAAATATACATATATGTGTAACATAATTTTAACTGCCGGTAAATGAGTGTGTGTTATGTGTTCGTGTTCTAAAGGCAAAATAATTTTTAAGTAATTTTATTTATTGTAATACGAATATATTACTTAATATCCTACAGTATTTGAATAACTACCATAATACCATAACAAAGGTTGACAGGTAAATATATCGCGAGATTTAACAACTAGCCGTCGAGAATTTGCGTAAGTACGATTTGTGACTGCCGATTTTGTCCTCATAGATATACAGAGCTATGCAACTAGGCAGGCATTTAACATTTTCGCTGTTTCTTAAACGATACTGTGGGTATTACAGTACATATCCATTACTATTATTCGATATAAGTTATAAATATGAAATTAAATATGAAACATTTACGACAGTCATCACTCATCATCATATACTCATATGCTATTTGTCATACTAGCAATACAATAAAGAATATAAAGCAGCGTGTGTCTGTTAAATATTACTTGCACGGCTTAGTGGATTACCTAGTCGCTTCACCATTGCCACTGGTCGTGGCACATTCATTTGTGTTATCCAATCTGACATTTATTCCAAATTTGTCTTTAGTTTTTAAAGCAAAGGTATATCTCCAAAACGTCTATGAGGCAAGCTCTAAAGTTACTGAAACGTTATACGCAAATTAACCTACGCATCTTGCAGTCAACAGTTACTGCTTTGAACCAAAGGTTAATATTATTATTATTATTACCCATTAAGTTCTCAATTTGCAATGTTAATCGTGAACAACAATATGCAATACGCACGAACTCTAAGCACTAACTTCTGGTTCAATACATGCTGACGACAGCTATTGCTTGCTAATAAACTACATTTAAAATAGATAATGTGTGTGATAGCTACAAAAGCTGAACGATAACCATAGACATCACAGTTAGCTGTGATAAATACCAATCATATAATAAAGTGGGCAATACGACGCCTATTTGATGACATTACTATCAAATCTGTTCTTATTATTGTAGTAAAATGTTATTATAAAAGCAGTATTATAGCAAACTTCTAAAGGATTCCAGTCTAGGTATGCTTTTAACTCAAATTAAGCCCTTTTCTGTGCCTTATTTTGCCTTATCTTATCACAATGATGAAGCTCTTTTCAAAGTATCAGATAATAGCTTTTGTCCCCGGCTTTTCTTGCTCGGAAACAGTACTTTTCCTGGATAAAAAAGGTACTCTATGTGCTTTTTTGTACCCTTGATAAAGTGTATGTAAAATTTCATGATGATCGGTCGAGTAGTTAAGTCGTAACAAACTCACATTCGCATTTATAATGATAGTAAGGATATACATTGTGTTTAGTATGTAAATTCAGATGTTTCTCATAAACCTGTGCGAAGTTTTAAACTGATGTAAACGTAAAACAAACTTACTAAGTCTTGAAATACGGCCTATATAGTCCAAAACCGACAATAAATTCTTCTTAAGATACTGGCAATTCATTCTGATGGCTTGAATAATCTGGCTAACAAAACTTAATTCAAAGTGTCAGTAACGTCGTCATTCATTTGTAAGTAAGCCTCGTTCGATGCCATCCTGTGTTTCTCTTATTGTACGTCTGAGTATGTACCTACGCGTAATTCAAGCGAATCGTTTAATCTAATTACGCTGGCGCCTCCCTGCACTCAATGAACGTGCAGTTATTCCAAAATGTCTACTTTGTGGCCCGAGACACTGGAATTAGAGCGAATACAATAAAATGAACTTCAATCAGTGATTTTAATTTACCGTGAAATACCTTATTGCAACGTAAAAAAACTCACTGTTCCCTTCTGTTTATGTATTCAATTAAGTTTAATAGTACAAAACGGGTAACTTAGTTTGCAAACTGTAATTGATCCGCCTGTACTACTACCTAGAATAACATTATCTCTTTAGGTTTACGAATACTGTTTTTTTTATATGCAAAGCGTTTGAACAACATTGCATTATCGAGACGACGTATGTCACAATCGCAATACTATTTTGAAACTACTGCAGTTTCGCTCACTTTAACGCTGTTTACATCAAAATTTATATCCCAGTTTTGTATAGTCTAATGCTGTGAATAGTCGTAAAATACTGCGTTCCCAATAGTATCCGCTATCGATATTGAATACAAATGAAACGGTGTGTGAGGCTATAGCCGTATGGGATACCAAACAAAGTGCATTTGCAATTATTCGTGGAATAGTACGTGATGTAGAAGCACGTCGAACGAATACTGATTTCGATTATGTATCGAGAAATGAATGGTTCTCTCGACCCGAATATACGTTTGACAATGAACTTAATAATAATAGTAATTACGCCCACAAAGCTTTCTTTATGTAGGTTAATCTACCGCTGGCTCAATGCTACCATTCGAACAATTTGATAATTTGTGTCACTATGCGGTTATAATAAGACAAGTGCAGATATTGAATGCATTTAGACCATCAGTTTCGGAATTCAGTATATTTTTATGGTCATTAGAAAAATAGGTGCATTTGCAATCTATACTAATATCATAAAGCTGAAGAGTTTGTTAGTTTGGTTAAACGCGATAATTTCAGGAACTATTGGTTCGAATTAAAAAAATATTTTTTGTTGGATAGCTTATTTATCGAGGAAGGTTATAGGCTATATAACATCACGCTACGACCCACGGGGACGGCGCAGTAATCATAAACGCGGGTGAAACCGCGAGCACATTTAGTAATAAAATAAAAGGAGAAAGAAATTGCAAAAAGAAATATGTGCTTGAAGGAAACTACCGAGTAAAACGGTTGACAGACAACTTGAAGGCTTACGAGAAAAAGACTTGAATGAATTGGATTCAGCGCAAGTTTTAATAAAATAAGGTACCAATTATTTGTCTGAACGATGTTAATGACAGTCCTCTTGTCAATAGAAGAGGTTTAATAAATAAATTGGCTTCTATTGAAAGCCTAGAAGTGTAAAAAAGCAAATCGCGTGAAGTTCGCGGACGCCGTCAATGTGATTGCCAAGGACTCGTGATTACGCAGTGAGTGTTTTTGTTCATGTCGCTCGTGGGAATGGCCGACAGATAAACAATGGAGACATACCGTCGCGTTTAGAGACTAATATAAGATAAGATTATGCCGGGAAATGCATAATGGGAATAATTCCGACTTACGACGCCTGTGAATATTATTTCACATTCACCATATTTATTTATAAGATTTTTATATTGGTACAGTTATGACACGGGATTTTGTGACTGACATTTGAACAAGCGTTTATATGTATATATTTGCGCATGAGTCAATCAAAAAGTAAAAGTAATTAAAGTGTTAGAATTAGCCTTCAGGAAGTCTGAAAACCTGTCAGACTTCCTATTATGTGAGATTAAGACACCCAGTGAACTGTAAGTATGATACATCTCTAACTAACCATTTGATGACATACATGTCTGATGTAATTACCTTTGTCGGTATAATAAAAGTAACAATATCGCCGCACGAATTGATACGCTTGAATTTGATACATGCATTATCATTTACAGAAGACCTTGCATCCTAGTGCTTGGTAACCTGTGACACCAATTCCATTTGCACACTTTGTCAACTATATTTCTTATTGTTTGTCCTATTCATGTGCAACAACGTGTCGACATTATTTATTTTACTTGCGGCCTTCACTTTCATTTTCATATCAGCTAATAATCATTTTCGTATTATCGTATAGAGACCTGCAAAAAGTTGCTCAACTAAATGTTTAGGTCTGTTAACAAATCGTCGAGCGCGACTCCTCTGTCGTACCAGTAATAACTTTCACAGACCATACTGGCGACTGGCTCACCTTGTCGACTCCCCGAACGAGTAATTTCTCCTCCAACTTATTGAACAAGATCCCGGTACTTTTTCTTTTCTTCGCAACTTATGTAGGCTACCAGTAATGAGCGGTTTCTCCCTATTCAAGTTTGATAAAATTGCACGCTGCTAAAGAGAGCAGTTGACTTATGGCTTGTCTAGGGAACGAGCCGCTGTGACTGAACCAGTCGAGGCGGTTTCGTGTTTCATAAACTATTAGGTTGCTAACGACAAAACTACTTCGTACAAATAATAGATAGTGAATAGAGTTAGTGACTGCAGTTCCTTGTTTCAAGTTCATCTTATAAATCATGTGCCCGCCAATATAGAGCCCTATAAATAACGTTCAGTTGTTGATAAAAGGACGGTGCTGCCACGAGCGGTACAAAGTTTAAAGTTGATAGTGGATCTTGAGAAGCCGGGACAAGACTATGGCCCAGCAAGAAAAGCCAACTATGTTCTCGAAGTTGTTGCAACACGGTACATACAGTATGGCGAAATTGATATAATAAATTGTAACTGTACCTGCCAATTAACTACTTACCTAGCTAGAATGTAAATAAAGACGTGGGGTTAGATCAGTTTACAGCGGCTTTTAATCGTTCACGAAATCGTTGTTCTCCGCGACAAAGTGCCGTTGCAATTTAGTTTGTTCTAGCATATTTTGCATAGATGTAACTGTAGGTAGATTTAAGTGCTAGCCCTGCCGTTTATCGGATATACTGCACCTTCAAGGTTCAATAGCTCACCGGACACCAACAGAGCGTTAACACAGAATAAATCACCGTAAACGATGAGTATAAATCAGAAGTATGACGGCGCGTCACCAGCTCGGCGGCAGTTGTCATCGAGCGCTTCCAAAGCAGCGCACAGCGCCGCGAAACAATTCGTTACTCATTTCGTCCTAGGCAACACGGATGTGCGCGGCACAGATGCTGGGGATTTATCACGCGTTCGATAGCAATAAATAACGACGCTGGGCGGAGAGGAGCGGAAAGGTCAGCGTGCGGAGCGAGCGGCAGCAGGCGGCGGCTTTCTCAAGGCCGATGCACAACTTAGATATCTCGAGAATCGTGGCGTGTTCGACCCCACCTGTATACCTTACCTACCTGTCGATTCTGCTACACTCATGTTCAGATTCTTATATCGTTGCTATTATGCCCTCATAAAGAAATGTTACCGTTTCATTTTTTGTATCCCTACGATTTTGTTGTCAACCAAGATTTATTAAATACATGCAAATAAGTAAAAATGGTCGTTGTAATTTTGCCGACCACCCTGCGCAAACCAGTATCAACGGTCGTTTTATTATGAATTGCTATTTCAATATACATTGAAGTAATAAATTATTCGTATAATACATTGTACATAGAGAAAAAAAGAGCGCCTGCCGGTGACTTCCAGCGGACTTGCGAAGGTCGGTCGTTGTCGAGAAACGATGAGGCTATTTACAAAGCTTTGTAAATGTAAAAGCTTATGCTGGCGCCGCATGTTCAAGAAATATTATGGACAGTTCTAAAAATTTATCATTAGTTTTCCTATTTAGTAATATTATATATAAACATAGCAACATAAAACTTTTATTATTGAAACACGTATTGCAATCAACGTAATATGTAATAAAACCAAATATAGCTCTATGCAGTAGAAATGAAGAATTTCCTCTTTAAAACTTTATCTAGCTAGATTTTATCTTCTTTATAGACGGGACAAAAAGGCAGACGTTGGTTGAATGATTGTGAAATTATTTCTAAGTACTTTACGCCAGGTATCGCGTGTTCAATCAGGAGGCACGGCAGATGTCTCGAGAAAGTCGACGATACGCCGATTCTTAAGATAAACTAACATATAGACTGGCTCCCATTAACTGAGGCGCGAATTCGTGACCGTATGAAATACGCTTCTGTTTATTAAAACTGAGATTTATTTGTTTTAAACCTATAAATCCTTGGCAGCTGGAATCTTTTTTTATTGCTAAAAGTTGCATTGCAGAACGCCACATTTACCTTTTTATAGATAAAAGTCGTAAGCGATAAAATTATGTGACCGTATAAAATTTATTTTCATAGTTATAAGAGCATGGATATCTTTTATATACTGCTTTATTTTTAAGTTCTAACTATTATGTTTCGTAGCAAACAGTTTCATGTACCTGAACTACAAAAATTATTATGTTTAAGGCAAACTGTCATTAGGCAACTACTAACCGCATAAGGGATTTATCAAAATTGTCATTGATTCTTGAGCAATTGACAATTTATAATAACATTTCTAACTCTAAGTGGGAAATGTTTAAATAACGCCTTTACCTAAAGAATAAATCGAAAGCTATATAAGAATAAATAGAGGCTTTAACAGAGTCAGTGTTAGTAGTACCTTAATATTTCTTGCATTACCTATACGCTTTATTTATTATCAAATTCCTAAAATGTAGCTTGTAAGTGTAAAACGATTATATTCTCAAAATACTACATCAAAAAGCGGATTCAATAATTTTTTATGTAGTTAGAACTAAGACTAAAAGTTAAACAAAACCTAATCAATATAAGAAACGTCGTTGAGTTTTATAACTTACCTGATATAATAAAATATGTACCTATGTATAGATGTATGTATATGGTTAGGACCACAAATTTTTGAATGAAAAAATATTCATTTTAAAATCGACTGGTTTGTGTGATCTCTATTAATATTTCTGAGGTTAATGAATTTGCCCATATTTGTAAAAGTGTCGTCAATATTTATATGCAACATTATCATGTAATATTATTAATATTATGCATGGCTTGACACTAAATATCACCATAAATAAAAGTTTTAAATAATTATCTAAAACAATTTTAAACGCTACGATTAATTTTAGACGAGATATATGCAAAAATATTTTGGCAATATATTTAATCAATATTCATATATTTTGTCGTTGCAAAATATATTTAATAATAGATCTTATATAATCCGTTACGTGATTTTGTATTATGAGTTGGTGATTGATTGTATTATGAATTTATAGCTTGGTTTTGATTAGTGGCTTTGCACTATGCGCAAACGCAACGGTTATACTTTACGCCTTAATTATAGTGTAGGGCTTATTTTGTTTGCAAGCTTTGTAAATTATGTCAATGATATGTTATTAATAAGTAAGTCATAAGCATAAAATTTATAATCAAAGCCGAAAAATAATAGTAGGTACTTAATTTGTATGAAACTATTTTTGTCGCATATGATTAGCCCGTTTCATTATATAGAGTTTGCTCCGTATAAATTATACCATGTTAAACGTAACATAGTTTGTTTGGTTCATCTTTACGCGAAAATACTTAGATCATAAAAAGACTATGCAGAAGAAAAAACAAAGATCATACTTCTAATTTATTACGAAATCTATAACTTTATGATATAAGGCCCATCCCGACTTACCTCGAGGTGAATATAATATATAACCTATCCTGTACCTTTACCTGTGCAGCTGCAATAATGCAGCTTTTAAAACGAAAATATTTTTAAAAGGATGCGGAGGTGCCATTTACCCCCTCCTTACATAAACATACATAATCCGCACTTTTGCTTTATTATAAATATTTCTAGTAAAAAAGGTTTCCTTTGGTATTTCATCAAAAAGCGAGCAATCATAGAATTGAATCCATAGATATTAATATAAAATTAATTAAATGTAGGATTGATCGTTAGCTTTGTAATCAAAATTAGGGCTTCAAAATAAACAGAGTAGATGTACAACTTATATTGGAGTTATGTCGGCCTCGATGGCGTAGCGGCTAGTGTAACCGATTGCCACGCCTGAGGTCGCGGATTCGATTCCCGCACAAGTCAAACATTTGTGTGCATGAACATGGATGTTTGTCTTGGTCTGGGTGTTTCTAAGTATAATATGTACGTGTTTACAAAAAAAAAAAAAAGTATATATGTATGTTTATCCATTGTCTAGTATCCATCGTACAAGCTCTGCTTAGTTTGGGCTAGATGGTGTTGTGTGTATGTGATAGAATATTATTAGAATATTATATTATATACTTATATATTTTTATGAATGTCGTAAAAATTGTTAATTACAGTTGGTTGAATGTATAAGTAGCTGATGATACTGGCCGTAATCGTATAGTTCATAATATTACAAAATTTAGTCTAGTTAATATACAATGAATAACCTCATTAGTGCAATAACTATAAATTTGTCCTACTTAATAGAAAGGTAAAGCGATATTATATCTCGCTGGTCAGTGTTTCAAGATTTAAACAGCTTGAAGTTCGTTATAAAAGTATTTTTGTTGACGTTTTCCTTTAAAGCAAGTGATAAATAGTTGTGATTAATGTTCATCTTTGATAGATTTATACGATACAATAATAAGCCGTAATTTTGTAAGGGCGATAGTGAATAATTGTGCATAACATAGCGACATGGTAAATTCATATACAAAAGCAAATGGACGATCTAATTATAGATTTTATTTTTAATATAACTTTGATTATTACAAGCTTTATATAGACATTTTAAAAGCGTTCTATGTCAGTTATATAATATTTACTATAGTTAGGTAGACGTCCATACTACAAGTCTTTAATGTGGGGATTAAATATAATGACCACCAAAAATACTAATTGCGCAGCAAAATATGCTTTACTAAAGTATATTATAACGAGCATTTATACGCCTTAAATCACTGCATTCCGTCTCGGAAGGGTTAGGTTATGTTAGGTTCCATCTTAGACTCACCCCAAAGTAGAAGCTCCGCAAAGCGGGGCTCCGTCGACTTAGTTTGATCTCTTTAAATTATTTTAGTAAGCATATTTTGCTGTGCTATTAGTATTTTTGGTGGAACAAAGGCAAAAGATTTAGGAACAGTTAAATACTATCCTTTAATTTGCTAATACCATGCTAGCGCCTAAGTATTGATTCAATGTCGTCGCTTAGCTATTTAAAAATGAGGTATCAAATACAGAGAGTGTACTTTTAGTAGTAACGGTTACCGGGAAAGGTTCTTCCAACTGCTAATACACCACTTACTGTAGAGGAAATGTTACTTGTATAGAAATGTACTGAGGACTTATCTAATAGCGTGCCTACGCAAGTTAGTTCATAGATAACTGCAATCGCTCTCAATAACACTTATCTTGTTTTATTTTATTATAACATAGAGGGTTTACGGCGTCCGATAGCCAAATGGTCTTATACATTCTGGTTACGACTTCGATGTGAAAACTTCTGATTTATGTAATATAGCACCATCTTGAGAACTTCCTAGAGTCATTTCATTGATCGAATTGATCATAAAAAATACATGTTACATGAAACAAAGTGTTGAACTAACTATCATTTCACTTTCTTGGTGCAAATATTTTCTAGGTAATAATTGTTGTTATCGATCATTTAGAATTAAATATAATTCAGACACGAATAATGCTCAGAGTGGACGGTAGGCACTGGGAATTTACAGTCACTTTATTCATATTCTTTTTGAACGACAGCCAGTAAAGAGAATTAAAACTCTTCTTGAAATATAAGGAACAAACAAACAAATCTAAACCAAATAAAATGTATCATGTCATAGTTTACAGCGTGCTATAGTTGTAAACAATAACATTTAGATACGTCAAGATTCTAAATTGGAGTAAAAATAAAATTATCTTGTATCATTACAAAGCGTTTATGTCGTAACGAGCCGTGAAAAAAAGGTAAGATGTTTTATAAAAGGAACTTCTTAGTAAGCCCTGGCTGCAAGCAGCGTTTTAAGAAATTCTATTTTTAAATTCTTGCCGCCGTTATAAGATTCACATCTCTTTGCTCATTACGTCATGTTAAATTGTCAAAATAATAAGAGGTTACTGTATTGTGCGGCACCACCATAATAGGAGCTTTTTGCTTTCCAAGAAGTTTCAGCAAAAACTTATCTTGTTGTTGAATCAGTTGCCCGTTTTAGTTGTTATAAACTTAAAATATTTACGTTAAAGCTTACATAGAGTTAACAATTTAGGTAAATTTAAATTATATTAATATGGCGTGTATCCGCATGTTCCACGAAACAATCTGTACTTATTAAAGTATGACGATGCGGTTTGTCGGTTTGATAATAACAGTTACAATCACAAATCTGATTTGCGATCTGGTAATTCCAGAAATCAAAGAGTGCTTGTCTCAGATATAGTACAGTCAGATCGCCTTTATGGTACTTTTTTGCAAGACGAACTACATAATTATGTCTGGCAACAGGAATAAACAAATAAAAGCACTTCATAAAAATAGCCTGTATCGATAAAAATTGTTCGATTTCGAATACAAAATCTGTCAAAATAGCTCATTTGTTCTTTAGTTATAGGTAATAAAGGGATGAAACTAAATTACTGACTTAATGTGATAATAATATGCAATGTGCATTACGTAGACGTAATAAATTACGTACTGACGCCTTGTATTTACACGTATTACGAGTAATCGTGCTGAATGACATATACCAATTGCGGCTCATTTGTCATGATGAAAAATCAATTTACTATAATTATTTACACACTTACTACATTAGTTTATCTTTTAATTGGCGTCGACAAATATGTCTATGAATCGCGTGACAACCTGCCGCGCTGGTTTGACACATGCGATATATTACCTTCATATTATATCCTCCTTTGAACGGAAATAATATTTACACTTCTAAGCAAACAAGCTTACAAAAAAAAGTGAGAGAGTATTCGTTATTTGATTTATTGCAATGGTTCATGTGTTTTTATATCTTTGTGAAGTTAAAAGAGATACAATGAGAACATTGACTCTATAAACTGGTTTAGTAGTTAAAATTAAACTACTTTATACGGTTTTTAAAGCAGTTTTATTTAAAGCAAAATTTTAAAATGGAATTATATAAACTACTAATAATAGTCTTAGAAAGTTGTGTATAGAATATTCCGCGATAAAATAAAAAGTAGTTTAATTTCTATGTGTAACATTCGCGTAAACGTAATACAATTTTTTCGCATTTTAGGAAGCTTACTAATTAATTTTAGCGTTAGGTCTAGAGACGGTAAAGAATGTAGACGTAGACGGGATTATTAATCAAAATATTACATTAGAATTCTAGTTATATTAACTAGTATTCTAAGTAACTAGTTTCGATTTCTATTAGTTAGCCGACAAATATTAAATCTGAAGGCGACATGCGTATTTGCTAGGGCTACTTTGGAAAAGATACGACAATGTGCGAGTCCAAGCATTGTTTGCTCCTTGTTTATGTAAGTTTTTTTACTAGTACCCTATATATTGTATTTTTATTACCTTAGAATTAAATATAACTTAAAAATGTATACTTTCGATTGAATGTGTTAAGTGAAGTGCTTCAATATCTACGTACACCTAGGATAA
Organism: Catocala sponsa; assembly: GCA_963564715.1. NCBI lineage: Eukaryota > Metazoa > Arthropoda > Insecta > Lepidoptera > Erebidae > Catocala > Catocala sponsa. The sequence goes on along the minus strand of OY751336.1, from coordinate 13,823,293 downwards.
GATTATAATTTGTCGTGTTTAAACTTTCTCATATAAGTGAATTATTTTAAATTCATATGAGAAATAAAGATATGTCAGACCTTATTTTCTTATTTACAATTCATTTAACATATTTGTTATTAATTTACCTGAAACTTATATAATACACATTGTACTAATATCTAGTTTTCTATAGAGCATTTCTATCTATTTACTCTTCGAATACCACGTCTAAAACAAAGAACTTGTGAACTACTAAAACAATTAACCTTTCAGCATACTTGCGAAACAAACAACAGTTTCTTTCAAATAAATCGCACTTAATTAAACATTGATCTTTTTACAACAAAGTTGAGTATTTGTAGCGCAGATACAGTTGGCACGATACTATCTTAATTCAGGGTAAGTTGTCACAGGCGGCTAGCAGCTAAGTGGACTATCGTGTCTTCTCCCACTGCCCATTTTATTGCATCAACTGTAATCTTGTTCTTATTTTGTAATAAGAAGCGGCACAATATTCAATTAAATCAATGTCATGAAACGGTCACATGTTAGATAAATCTCCCGTATCGTATTGCGAATAAATCATTGTTCGATACAGTAGTTGCATATGACAGGCAAGCTTGCGGTCTCTTTGATGCACTATTGCGATTTCAGAGTCTCAAGAAATGCTATCAACGGAATAAAAGTTACAAAAGCAATTTTTTGTTTGTGAATATTGTTGCGGAATAAATTTAAATTTTACTGCTGTGTTGGTCTCGTGGCATAAGTTTTCGTTTATGTTTGCATGCTATTATGATGACTGATGACTCGGGTTCGATTCCCAGGTCAGGCAAATTTGCAGTACGGAGACAAGAAATGTCTGTACACGGAAATAGGTTCAGCTTCTTAAAGTATGCGTTGAATCATCTCTCCCAACCTCTTTTTAATATATATATTTTTATATTAATTAATATCAACTGAATATGACATTGTATGACTTGTATGGCCCCGATAGATTTGTGTTTGGCAGTCAAGGTTTATTGTAGCTTATTTAATGTCATAATTATTGTAAATTCGGCAAGGGTTAGTTCTAGATTACTTATTTTTATATTGTCAAATCTTTTACGATGGCGTAGTGGTTAGTGTAAACGACTGCCACGCCAGGTTCGATTCCCGCACAAGTCAAACATTTGTGCGCATGGACATGGGTGTTTGTTTTGGTCTGGGTATTTCTATGTATAATATTTATAAATATACAAAAAAAGAGTATATATATATATGTATATATATATATATATATATATATATATTATATATGTTTATCCATTGTCCCACAAAACAAGCTCTGCTTAGTTTGGGCTAAATGTGATAGAATATTATTATTCATCAAGCACTATACAGTTCTTAAATAAGATCCTATCTACTTTTTTATTACATCACGTATGCTAATCGTAAGTCGTGCCTATTACGTACCTTGTTTCAGATTATCAGGGCCACAGTATTTATGCCAAAATGTAAGTGTACTGCGGTCCGGTTTATAAACTGATATGCAATTATTTCTAATGACACTTACATATTATGGCAACGTGTAATTTCCAAACTGTAAATGTTCAAGAACATACTTATCTAACGTCTGACATAGATTAAAGTAGAAATTAATTGACTATTGAAATTAAACTACTATATACGAATTTTATCGCGTTGTTTATTTGACACTTTATTACAAAATTTGGAAACTGTTACACTACTATTACTATTAAACTTTACTAATTTTTAAGCTAATTAAATTATTGAAACTATTAAAACTATTTATACTATTTATACTTGTGTTTAATTAGCTTAAAAATTAGTAAAGTTTAATAGTAATAGTAGTGTAACAGTTTTCAAAATTTTGTAATAAAGTGTCAAATAAACAACGCGATAAAATCACTATATAGTAGTTTAATTTCAATGAATAATATTCGCGTAAACAGAAGACAATATTAAATTAATTGACTATTTTGCTAGTCCATTATATATGCTTGCACAACTGCTGATTGAGAGCTTTATGGTCGATGCTCGGGTTGGACAAAGGTATTGCTAACTAATATATGTACCTAGGGATTATCGATATCATAATAAATATCGAAATAATAGCTACAATGAAAATGTTGACTCGTTACTCCACATAGGTCATATACTATATAAATTTTTGACCGAGTAAAAGAGCCCACAACAGTTAGCACATTCGCAGTTTATAAGCGAATAAAGCTAATTCTCATAATAAAATATATTTTAAATAGTGTTCAAAGTAGTCTAATAAACGTCAAATTTTAACTCAATTGCAATTTAGGTTTAAATTTGAGGTGTATCCTAATTTACGAGAATACTATTTGTAATATTTATGACACTTCCACTAGATCGGGACAGTATTATTAAAATTTGTTATTACAAGGTGGCCATCCGAGCCGTGAAATCTATGCAAATTAATTAGTATATATATACGTACTTATGAAACTTGCACCACTAGAGTTCATTTACACGTTTAGCAAGTCATTTCCGCATCCCTGCATACCACGTTTCACTTTTGTTATAACACTTGACACGGACTGGATCATTCCAGTTTTGTTTCTGCACCTACCATTAGATAGGTATATTATTATCATGTTATTATCGGTAATATCCGTTAAATTTAATAGTGCATGTAATTGTATTTAAGCACGTAACTAGCTTATACAACTTTAGAAAGAATGTTCTTTTCATTTAAGGGTCATATGTACGTAATGTAAGTCTCATTATAATTTAATAAGTGAATGAATAAAATTAAATATTTAATTTTGTCTTTCATTCATTCAATTTCGTATGTTTGATTTTTATTTTTTTACATCTTAATAATGTTTTATGGGCTTTTTATTATTAGTAAAAGTAGTTCAAAGTAAGTTTTGTTTTTGAGTTTTGTGTTGCTTACCATTGAAATTTCAATAATTTCAATATTTACTTTCTTGGGTAAAAATATACTTAATGTTTATACCTATTTTATTGTACGTTACATTTATTATTTAAAATAATACAGGCATGTTTTCAAAGTATTTACTATTATCAAACCGATATTTCTGCTACAAGTTACCAAATATCGAATAAACATTGTACCAAGTTTCGATAAAAGGGCAACAACGTAGATTGTGTTAAGCGAGAATACTTTTATGACAAACCTTCATTAATTTTGGTTCCTTTCAATCTAACTGAATCGAAGTAATAACCACCTAACGTATTTTGTTTAATAAAACCTAAAAAAGTAGGCAATCACTTCATCAAACAATCTCATATTATACATACTTTTAAGTTTGGATATATGAAACACCTTTCACGAAATATTCTCACATACACAGTGAGAGAATATATTGTTCGCGAATATTAAGATCATTGCGATTCTGAGGAATGCGACTAAAAATATGCGTGACTGATAAAAGAAAGAGATTCATTCCTCATTATTATTAGGTACAAGTTAGCTTGATTACAGATAATGCTAAATAATTAAAGTTGGCACAAACAGACATTCAGAATGTGAAAAACGATTATTGAAATTAATGCTCATCTTACTCGCTCGCCAAGTCATTCTCTGAATAAAGCTGGTAATCCAAGCGTATTTAGCAAAAAATTAAAATAGCTGTATTTAAGTATCTTATTGAACGGATAGCAGAGTGTTTTAAATATGCATTTAGCAGCGAGATGCATATTTAAAACACTCTGCTATCCACATGACACAATTAATAAGCTTCTGATGGTTTGTCTTTTTGACCTGACAGTTAATCGAGACAATGAAAAAGTATTGTATCCGTACCCTACCGTCCGTACGCCGATGGACGGAAAAGACAGAAAATAACAGAGAATCTAGTTTGTAACCTATTAGAAACAAAGTAATGGAAAACTTTCAAAACCGTGTGAAATCGTTTTGTATTACGGTGCAATTTTCCGTGACCCGTATTGAACCCCACGTGTTGCTGCTTACCTGCTTACGGTAGCGTAAAGCCGTAAACAATAAAAGTAGGATTCATGCGTGATCTTGTACAAGATTCGTGGACGAAAAGCCGACGCTCTCTTTCCAACCGAGTCACGTTCATCGGTTATCTTTCAAACGTAAAATTTTTTGCCAGTCTCAACGGAAATAGCAACCTGTTTCGGTGTGATAGTCGTTAGAAATTAAAGTGCAGATTAGTTTTTTAGATTTAATTAGTTTATATATATTTCTGCGTAATATTAAAGTGTGATGCAATTAAATTGATTATAGATGATATAATAGTGATAAAATATCAATATGCCTCTGGGTAGATTTGGTCAAGGCAATTTTAATTATATTTGCGTATTTAAAACACATTGCATACATCATGCGTTCACGATGTAGATTCAGCAAAATTATTTGTTACAATAATGAAAGGTATAACGGAAGGCTTAATGATAGTATCTCATAAATTTACAGAGTCACTAAACGCTAATCAAGATTTTTAATAAGTTTAGTTGACCTCAACGTTTAACTCCAGCAAAGAGACATCTATTTCGAGATTACGCTGGGCAACGACCGCACCATGAGAATTCGCATTATCTCAACACAGGTCGAAATATCAAATGTACGTTTACATAAACTAAGCTTTAGCAATTACATGGATATGCGTAGCAATTTTTTCTTTGCTATACACCAATAAATTTACAGCTAGTCGTGACTGGCAGATTGCTACACTCAATGGAAATACACGTACAAGTAACGTTATATTTTAACCAAGCTACGTGAAACGAAATTGTAAACACACCTAGCGATAAAACTTTGAGTGTGGTACATCGATAAATACTCACGGGTCATGTTTGGTCATCGACAGAAATAACGCCACATAGTCGAATGCTCGTGACATTTTGCATTTTGTGTACATTTACCTTTATTCATCGTTTCAAGGTTTGCCGAAAAAATGGTTAAGTTCTTTAAGGAAGTTAAACGAATCGGGTTTTAAAAGCACATATATCAACCTACGTACAGAAAATTCCAGTTTCGGAATGTAACTGTAACATTAAATTGCTGGGCAAGGCTCGATACTACAACTTGGAGATTGACGCGGCCCTAATAATAGAGCGCGGTGCGATATTCATCGCTAACTGTTCTCTGATTGAACATCATCGTTCGTTCAACGTCTAATTATTATCAGAGATACGCCATTACTGCACGGATCTTGCCACAGTTGAAATTCTATTTTTAGCCGGTCGCTTATGGGTTATACGTATGCCTACCCAAATATTTGCATACTTTTCAAAGACCGCTTAAAATTAAATTTTCGAATGACCTATGAGTATTTTTAGTTAGAAGTAAGTATTATGTATCAATACAGAGCTTTATAGTCTACAGATCAAATTCCGAAGTCCTTGCGGCTTCTGACGCAAGTATTTCGTAATTTAACACCAAAATGGTGAATGCACTTGAAAGTAAGTTGCGAAGCCACGGCAAGCCGGGATCCTACTTTATTAAACGACATAATCACGAATTCGGGCCACGATTCACTACAAAGATAAACTCACTTGTATTTAGACGTGGATAAATAATGCCCTACAGAAATCATAAATGAAACCTGTTACAAAATAAGTGTATTAGAGATTTATTTATATTTAAATATCTAGTAATAAATATACATAAAAATAACGCTTTATTTTTAAAAACTTAATCTTTTGGAATTAATGCAAAAGAATACACAGGATATATAATGTCTGGTAAACCCACTTGCATTTCGTTTCTGATTATTTTCAATTTAGCTTCTTCAAATAATATGTTCATAAGAGCAAGGGGCCGGGTAACAGAAGAATCAATTTCATCGTATTCTATGTCTTTACCTGTTGCTATATTTTCTTTGACAACTATAATGCCATTTGGATTAAGGGATGTTCTACATCTTTCAAAGAAATCAATCAAATCGTAATCTTTTAGATGACCAAGCACCCATTGACACCAGATGACGTCGTACTTTTTTTGCGGCTTGAAATTTTGAAGACCGCATTTGTACAGTGTTCCAAGCTTTGTATTGTCTTCACCAATGAATTGTTTGGCAGTGTTAATGAACTTTTCATCCTGTTCAACTAAATCGACTCTATCAAATTGTGGGGCTAGGACATATTTACTTACTCTACCGATACCTGCTCCGCAATCGAGAGCTAATTTAGTTGCAGGTGGGTTTTTTACTGCTAGGATGTTTTTTAAAAATGCTTTTGATCCCGCGATGTCAGTGTCCGAAATGTAACCAAAGCCGCAGAGCACACCGTCAATCGTCGGCGGCACATTAGCCCAGTAACTCGCAGCTTTTCTGTAAAATATGCTTTCGGTCATGGTATGATTTGACTAATACGTAACTTCAACTTCAACTTTTCTCAGTGTCGAATGGCTCCATCGAATAGTAATACGTAGATTATTTTATAATTTTTTTGGGTTTGACGGCCACTGCCAATTTTGACGTTAATTTTATTTTTCTGTGTATGACACGAATTTTATTGTTAGAATATGCGTTAAGTTTTTATAATACTAGCACAATTATTATTAGATTGATTCAAGTTCTAAAAACGTTCGTATATAATTGCATTTAATTGTGTTGAAATGTAAAAAATATAAATATTTAATCCACTGAGAAGAGTAAGCATCTGACCGAAAGACGTTGACAATTTTGTAACTGTGTAAATCAAATCTTTATTTACAAATCCTAATAGCGAACATTTATTTTCTTCATCATGACTAAGAAAGCGATCAAATAATTTACGTGCTTACAATTATTTACAACATCTATATCTTTTGTTGCAGGCTCTAATCTTGGCAGTGAAAGAAACAGAGGAGGAGGACATTCGCGATGCTCTGAAGTCGCAGACTGAGCATCAGCTCGCGCTCGTGCCGCGGGGTCCCAAGCTTGTGAAGGACACTATCGCTTATAATACTACCATCACCACTGATGATACGGTAAGCCCTATTATGATCAACTTCTACTGTTCACGAAACATATTGTTAGCAACGAACAGGCGGGTGGGTGGTGAATTGCCCGTCTGGTTCTTTGCATATGAACTAGATCTCTATCTGTCTAAAAGGAACTAAACGGAGTACCTCTCTCACTCTTTCCCTAACTTACTTTATTAGTAAAGTATACAGATATACTATAGAGCAATGGGCAAAATATAAATCTGTAGAAAGTAGAGATTTATATATTTGATTACAGATCTTTAAAATTACCCGCAGTATTTTAGATGAATAAAATATGAGTTCCAATTAAAATCTATGTTAGATCTGTTTGCTAGAAATCAGACCTTAAATATGAATAAATTTATAAGGGATCTGGTAAATAGATTAGCTTATTTACGTTTGAAGACATGAATATGTTAATTTATTTTCCTTGCAAATTAAGTTGCATGATTACATCAGTATCTCAAAACGAGATAGTTGTTGATGTATAAAATAGCTTTTTATCCGGCAAAAGGTCGAATGTACGCAACCATACATAAGCGTGTAAAGCGGATAAAATCCTATCTTCCCAGCTTTATAAAGGTTGAAATAACGGACGCAATGTCGAGACATCTACCTGTGGATCATATTTGTTTTATATAGACATCGCACAATAAATTGTCATCTGCTAAAGCATCCACGTCCAATGTAATACAAAATTTGCGGTAGGTTAAGTACAGCAGAATATATGAAAGCCCCAATTTTCTTTTTTGGTCCTTTGTATGTCTAATCTTCTATATTGTGTAATATGTCTATGTACCAAAATCTTGCGCAGAAGCAGTCACAGGCAGTAGGTGCAGCTAATGGTACATATTATTACGATAAGTCCTCACCATAATCTTGTATACAATGTATAATATGATTATAATATTGGATATGACGTCACGATTGTCCCAACCTCTTAGACAGACACGAGATTAGCTAAACAGATTTGCTTCGGGCGTAAAATTTACATGTTATGTTCTTAGTGTTGTAACTATTAAGATTTTAGCTTTAGATAAATTATTATTGCAATGAACTTGTTATGACATGTAACAAATGATATTAAATTCACATTCATATACATGTAGGTATATTAACATTGAGTACAGAACAAAACGACCAATCTTGTGTCTCTTCGAAGAATTAGGCAAGCGTAACAAAGGGCAGTTGTTATCGCGACATTACAAGATTTGAATTACCACGAGCGTATTCCAATTTTATTGAAAAATATCCAAAACCCTCTTGTGTGCTTGGATTTCCCAACCAACTATAGCAACAGAAAAAGATCGAACTTCTTTAGTAGTAAACATTAGTGTATAATTGGGATCCGAGCAAATTTGAATTTGCAGTATTCAAACAAAAAATGTGTTTCGCCTTTAAGCGAGGCATCCTCAAAACAGTTTGGCAATAAATTACTCAATTATTTCTTTTGCCAAACTAACACAAAGTGTCTATATTTGACAAAGTGCAAGTAAACTTGAAACAGACTTAGATATTGATTAGCGAAAGTTTTAAAAACTGAAGTCAAACGAACTAATTTCTGTGGCATTATCCAATGTTTTTAGTGTTGTTACCCTTGGTAGAAAACAAAACCAAAAGAGCCTCGAACTCCTGATGTAACATGCGTTCACTTCAATGTATACGGACATGAGTGTGACCTTCAGTTACGTATACGCATTTACGCGTATTGTTAAATACTTCGACGTACCGAAGACATATTACTTTCTGGTTCAGAAACACAAACGTAGTTACTTTATTAATAATAAGACAAGACTAATGTGCCACTGTTTTCATCATTTTAGTTTAGCCTATGCGACAGTGTAGAAGCTAACATAAATAAAAAAAAGAAAACCAATAGAGGAATATTGTTTTATAGACAGTCTTAGCCTTATAACTTGAGTGTAGGAACAGTTAAATAAGACGTCTAAGACTGGATTGTCACCAGTTTCATTTCTTATTTAGTCTTAACCTCTCCAAAGGGCTACTGAGCCTAACCAATATATTGTCGCCACGTAAGTCGGGCATCTTTTCCAAGATATATTTCACCTAAGCATTGTAGACAATATTACGATTTCTATGTTTAGAAAGGACGTTCTAAGGACTGATATTATCTGTACTAAACAAACAAATGGCATGCAACGATACATTTCTAAACAATGCCATGTTATCTAAGGTCGTCGTGAGAGAAATTTTTTACCGTGTTTTTATTGTTGACTTAACGCTTGACACGTACTAACGTACATTCAAATTTTCGTTTGTACCAATACTCTAAATAGTAAAACAAACAACTGTATTTTGTTTACTTGTAACAGTATTGCTAATTCTACGAAGTTGCTTGATGCAACGATATTGAGAAACTTTAACGACTTTTGTCAACTACCTAGTACTGGGTTATAAAATATATGGCAAAATGCCAAGACAGTCATTGGAGTATTAGTTAGACATTGCCTAATTTCAATTAAGAAGGAATAGTTTAAGTGATGCAAGAAGAAATAAATTATTTTTTTCCGATATAACCAACACAAGATTTACAAAATATTACTTGAAATATGATTGCCTCGATGGTAATTAACAAGGTTTATTGCTGCATAATATTTGGACATAATTATACCTATGTATTGGCATATTATGTGGCTCCAAGATTAATTTTTTAATAAGATTACTAGCAATTTGGTTTAGTTGTTTATAATATATGCGTATGTATATCGTATTTGTGATTGATATATGTAGTATGACGCAGTGAAGCAGTCGTTTTTAAAATAATTTTATGTGTGGTTACTAAAGTTAAAATTGTTTTAAAAACGACTGCTTCACTTAATCACTGACTTAGTAAGTGTTATTGTTTGTTTAAGATATAAGACATTATTAAATTTAATTATTTATTATAGTGTAAAAGTTCTATCTTGCGCGATTTTACCGAGTTTTATCCGAAACACTCTGACCTGTTTACACGACGCGATGGGTAACATATGCAAGTTGAGGTACATGTACGGGTTATACGTATCGTGTAAAGGACAGACGCGAGCTTATTGTCCAGATAATCTGGATAATAATAAGAGAATAAGAACTCGTATACGTAGCCTGTGCGGGTAGCTTGTGCATGTAGCCCACACCACCTATACCTATACTTGTATAAGCGTGAATACATTAGTAATCTACATAATAATATGTAATCTATACAAATAAATAAAATTGAAGTGTCTGTTTGTAATGTCAAAATAACAGATTTTTATCTAATGCATATGAAAGTATATCAGGTATATATCCTATACGAAAACATAAGTCGCCAAAATAAACAGGCATAGTGATAAGCCTCGTTCCATTGTTGTGAAACTCCGCAGTGCACGAAAACGTGACACACTTCTCGCCGCTGTCTCCAACTTTAACAGGAAGAATGTCAAAGACAAGTTGAGTTCACAGCATTTAGGATTGGGTGGACCTAGAGTACCGGTATTTGTTGGAGAGCACCTGACACCAGCTAACAAATCTCTGCACGCGGCTGCACGTAAAAAGGCTAAAGAACTATCCTATAAATTTATTTGGGTAAGAAATGGTAGAGTATTTGTACGTAAGGATGAAACAAACCAAGCAATCTTAATTCGCAGTATTGATAGCTTGAATTTAATTGTTTAATATTTTATATATTTATTTGGTTAGTGTATTAGTTATAACATATGTAATAATGCTTGATATATATTATCAGAATGTCCGTGGCATTCGGACTAAAACCAATGACATTTATAATAATATATCTGTAAGTGACTATTCTGTCATAACTTTAACGGAAACTTGGCTCAACGACAGTATATTTAATCGCGAAATTATTGATTCACGATATATAATATACCGTAGAGATCGATGTTTGTCAAGAGGTTCCAAAAAGGACGGCGGTGGAGTACTTATCGCTGTATCACGTGATATTCCATCAGCTCGCATTACATCATGGGAAAGTGACAGTGAAGACATATGGGTCACACTGCAATTTAAGCACAACAACATTGTCAAAAAGATAGCTATATGTGTAGTTTACTTACCACCTCCTGTCACTTTGGAATCACTTAATAAGTTTCTTGAAAACACATCTGACATTCTGAACCATGTTAACGATGTCGTAATACTGGGTGATTTTAACCTAAATTTTATCAAATGGTCTACAGATCCCACTAATCATAATCTAGTGCCATCAAATTATAATTGTTCATTGGGTTATTCTCTTGTTGACTTTATTTCAATAAATAACTTGAAGCAAGTTAATAATGTTAGTAACGTAGATAACAAATTTCTAGATATTATTTTAACTAACCTTTCAGATATCACTACAACTATGCCGACTAGTCTGACTACCAAAATAGATCTAAAACATCCCCCCCTACTACTTTCTATTGCCATCCATACGGACAAAGACTTTCTCAAATCAAATCCAAGAACTGATTATAATTTTTTTAAGGCAGACTATGATAATATTTTACTGGATTTATGTGATATTGATTGGTATGATGCATTTAAACATTCTGTAACAGTAAATGATATGGTTTTTACTTTTTATAATTTACTGAGAAATGTTATTGTAAAACATGTACCTAAGCGGAAGCCAAGATCATCTGAGTACCCACCTTGGTTTAACATCGGATTAATTCGTCTTCTTTCGGAAAAAAATAAAACTAGACTTAAATATAAGAAGTACAAAAATCCACGCGACAAACTTGAATACGACATACTTAGAGACCGTTGTCACAAACAGGTAAAATTATGTTACAATAATTACCTGTCTAAAGTAGAAGCGAATATAGCAAAGAATTCTAAGGCATTATGGAGATTTATAAAAGACAAACGCAAGGGCGACCTTTCTCTACCTAGTACAATGTACTCGAACAACTTGAGTGAGGATACAGGATCCGGTATAGCTAATCTTTTCGCAAGGCACTTTTCATCTGTTTATAGCACCAGTGCTTTTAACCAAAACTCATTACGCTCCATTCAAAACATATCACAACATCATGCCTTAGGTCATGTACACTTCACTGAAAACGAAATTTTTAGAAAAAAAAAACAGTTAGACATTTCAAAGGGTGCTGGTCCTGATGCGATACCTCCAGTATTTGTTAAACACTGTGGTTCTGCTCTTACCCTTCCTTTATCTTTAATTATCAACCGTTCTATTCAAGATGGTGTTTTTCCTGACGAATGGAAAAAAGCCCGCATTATACCCATATTTAAGAAAGGTGAACAAAACAATGTCAAAAATTATCGTCCAATTTCTATCCTGTCCTGTCTTTCAAAATTGTGTGAGTCTCTCATATGCCCCATTATTATACATCATGTGAATAACACAATCACAAATGCTCAACATGGCTTCAAGATTGGTCGTTCTGTTGACACCAATTTAACTTCATTTGTTTCTAATCTATCTGCAGATATTGATAAAGGTAGACAAGTTGATGCAATATATACGGACTTTTCCAGTGCTTTCGACAAAGTAAATCACCGTCTGCTATTGAGAAAACTTGAAGCTCATGGCATATATGGTAACATTTTGAACTGGTTTCGGTCTTATTTTTCAAATAGACCATTAACTGTGTCTGTTAAGGGATATAATTCACAAGTGTATTATGCTGCATCTGGCGTACCGCAGGGATCCCATCTGGGACCTATATTATTTTCCATCTTCATTAATGATATATCTCATGAAATAATGCACTCAAAATTCTCCTTATTTGCTGATGACCTCAAAATTTATCAAACAGTTGCATCCTAATTAGACGTTGATACAATGCAAAGTGATCTTGACCGAATTCAGGACTGGTGTCACGCTAATGACATGACACTCAACGCGGCAAAATGTTACCATATCAAATATACAAAAAAGAAACATCCTTTTCCTTCTAAATATCATGTCGACGGATCTATACTACAAGAAGTGGCTGAAATGAGAGATCTCGGTATTACACTTGATAGCAAATTAAATTTTACACCACACATAGACGGAGTCGCTAGAAAAGCAGCTAAAATGCTCGGATTTGTTAAAAGGAACACCAATAGTTTCCGTCTAAAACAAACAAAGACACTTCTTTACAACGCCTTGGTACGAAGCTATCTTGAGTATGCATGTGTAGTCTGGAGCCCTTCGTACGCTATACAATCACAGAGAATCGAAGGCATCCAAAGAGCATTTACGAGACACTTAGCATACGTATCATCTGGTGTCTCGCATAGAGCTCCCTACACTAACAGACTTAAATTCTTCAAAATGACTAGCCTTAATCATCGGCGTAAAATCAAGGATCTCTTATTCCTTCATAAACTCCTCAACGGTGGAGTAGACTGCAGCCAACTACTAAGCAACATTAACTTAACGGTACCTAATAGAATTCCGCGACACCCCGTTACCAAAACTTTTCACATTCCATTCTGCAGAACAAATGCTGGCAAACACTCACCACTAGTGCGTATTTGTCTCGAATATAATTCTTTATGCGGACGCTCAGATGATCTTGACATTTTTCATGATTCATTCAAAGTGTTTAAGCGAAAGATAGTGCAGAAAATGCTGTGCTAGATCTCGTTGACTGTTGTTGTTTTTTGTTTTTTTTTTTTTACCTTTCCATTTTGTAAATAATAATTATGTCTTTTTAAATTTGTATTAAGTTCTTAATTTATGTTTAATTTTTATTCTTTATAATTCTGTACAGAAAATGTTGTGTATATCTATAATAGATATACATATAAGTTTCTACTTTCAGCTTCTTATGTGAACCGATTTTGTATATGTATATTGTTGATGTACCTTAAAATAAATAAATAAATAAATAAATAAAACATCTATTTTAACATTTTTGTCTGTCTATCTGTTTGTTCCGGCTAATCTCCGAAACGGCTGGACCGATTTTGACGGGACTTTCACTGGCAGATAGCTCATGTTATAAGGAGTAACTTAGGCTACTTTAATTTTAGAAAAAAAATAGGGTTCCGCGGAGACAAACAAACACTTTTTAGTTCAAATCTACGCGGACGAAGTCGCAGGTAACAGCTAGTCAAATATAAAATAGGTTGTTTTAGAATGCTCAAGTATAATTTAATTTGGATATCTCCGTTCCACATTTCCCTTCATATACCATTTAAAACGTATCATAATACTAATAATACGATAGGAATCCTATACACGCGGGTACGACCTTTTGTTGTCTCTACATAAATTATAATCTTTGCATATTCATTGCTAGTTTTCGCGTTAGCATATAAATATAGATTATCTAATCTTAAGTAACCGTATTCTTGGACATTACAGGAAGAACTGCGAGCTTTGCGGCCAGATGGTACGATAGTCACCGAGACACGACACACGAAGGAACAAGAACGACTTTGCGACGAAGAGCTATCTAAGGACGAGGTAAGTCATATCTCAGCTTGAATATATTATTGAATAATTTATATAGAACTAGCTGATGCCCGCGGCTTCATCCGCGTGATAAAGTAGTGACGGTCTTCTATTCATATAGTAGAACTCAAGTGTTGACTGCACGAATGGCGTAGAGGTTTAAGTGGGTCGCCTCCCCAAAGCCGAGTGTTATTTGTGGGTTTGATGTGCATATGGAACTAAAATTATTGTTTCAAGTCCAGACTTGAACACCCAGGTGTTCTGCGTCCGTTGTTTGAATATTTGTCCAAAGCCACACAGCCTCCAAGTGTGGGAGTAGTCTTTAAAAAATAATAAAGAGGAACTACTTATTACCCAACAGGAACGGCTTGCTGGAACGCATAGTGTCATATGTTGTAATCTATAAAATGGTTTATCTATGTGACAAATTCTATCTAAATCCGTTCAATAGAATACTCGTGATTAAGTTACACACATCCAAATATCTAAACATGTTTAAACAATTTAAAGCGTATGATATAAGTAGGAAGCTAAAGTTTTAGAATCTTAGTTGTATATATGTAAAGAATGCCGCACATAATATACATTTTAATAGTTATAAATACATTTTTAAAAGTGATTTTAATTAATATAAGGATTAAAATTTAATGCATTGTGTTGCCGTATTTTTTTATAAATATGAAAGTAACTATGATCTTATCTTATCTTATCTTATGTGGGGACCAGTCAGTGCAGACCGGCGACACTTCGACCCAGTGGGATCTTTTGTGTCGACACTCTCCCAATAACGACTGCCATAGATGTTCATGGCAGCCGGGACCGTCGGCTTAACGTGCTCTCCGAGGCACGGAGCAGGCGATAATTGTCAATCAATACGCACATAATTTCGAAAAGTCATTTTAACTTCTGAAAGTCAGAGGTGCGCGACGTGGGTTTGAACCCGAGACCCTCTGCATTGCAGTCTGTTGGTCTCCCCACTGAGCTATCGCTGTTTAAGTAACTATGATAGTAGTTTCTACGATTAACTGCTGAATAAATTTTAAAGTAATTTAGTATGTAGTACTTAGAATCATAATAAGTATATTACAGACTAGCGATTCGCTCCGGCTTCGCACGGATAGTACAACCTCAACAAATTCCTTCATGAATCACACTATGTATTGGTGAAAACCGCATGAAAAGCCGTTCTGAAGTTTCTAAGTTTATCGCGAACAAACAGACAGACAGACTTTGTTTTATAATATTACAGATAATATAAATTAAAAATTTATTCATATTCGCTTAGTAAAAACTGTTGTTAGTATGTCGCTTATCCATCGTATCGTCGTAACTACAACTAGATGTTCCCGCGTTCTTCGCGTTGTTTTGAACGGCCATCAGTTCTACTATAAGACATTTCAAATTATCGGACATCCTGTATATATATAAGCTTCAAGCTTCGCGTGAATTAAGTGTAAACTCGGCAATAAACATTAAACAATAAAGACTAATGTAAGTCGGACTAATGTGGAAACCTCGGTTTACTAATCTGGTCCCACTTTTTATTAAGTTATTAGCTTTTGCGCGCGGTTCCGCCCGCGTGGTACCAACATATATAAAAAGTAGCCTATGTCCTTTCTCAGGTTATAAACTATCTCTGTATCAAATTTCATCCAAATCGGTTGAGTGGTTTAGCCGTGAACAGGTAACAGACAGACAGAGTTACTTTCGGATTTATAGTATTAGTAAGGATTAGCTATATTAAACTCTCTATGGCAAAAACTTATATTAAAGATATTTTTGTAATAGAATGCCTAACTTTCTACATAGAGAGTACATTCAGTCATTTATCATATTTGCCTACATTTTTCTATAATTTAAATTTGTTGCTAAATGGTTGGTTGAGTATCTACTACTCAGAAATTTGAGATGGCTAAATACTTAGAAATGTAGCTAAATTACAGAATGATTAATGATGATCAATGTCTCCGTTTAAAAATGTAAAAAGTTGATGCTTTAGTACCTCGTTGGTACCGTGACGTAACTTTGCACTTACATTTACCGCCGTGAGGTCTCAAATTCGATATCCGTGTCCGTTAAAATGTGTAATTCTGTTTTCTGCTCAGTAGTAATTGAGATAATGTAAGACTGCGTTAAAACCGTAGCTTGAGAATTATGGTCGTGTAATATTTCTTTGCGATTAAAGATTTAATTTGCTTTTGTTTATTTGAATAAATGTAAAACAATTGGACCGATTTTAAATATTTTTCACTATTAGAAATCTACTTTATCCAAAAGTAATATAGTATATACTATATTACTTTGGAATAAGTAGCTTTCGACACATCAGCCACGGGAGCGAAGCAGTACTTAATTATGATGGGTGAAATCGCGGGGGATAGCTGGTTTCGAATAAATCAATAATAAAAATAGGTAGATAACTATTCAAAATATCATGGAAATGATTATGCATAAAAAATAAACTAAGTATTTTGTCGTTTTGTTGATCCATAGTTACTAAAATACCAACTACACAGAACATATGAGACTCAATAGAAAATATATTTCAACGACTTCAAAAAAAGGAGGTTCCCAATTCGACTGTATTTTTTTTATGTGTTACTTCAGAACTTTTTTCTAGGTGAACCGATTTTGATGATTCTTTTATAAATTGATTCTGATGCGCTAGGTGTTGCAATGTATTAACCTAATGAGTCGCAGCGGCACAGCGGTGGCAAGACAAAATAAATTTTAATGATGTTTGTGTATTTTAAGACTTGACGGAGTAATGTTTGTTGTTCAGGCGAAGTCACTGCCAAGTGACAGGAGTGTTGTTGAAGAGACAGCCGGCACGGAGAAACGCAAGCGGGTGGACCTCGAGCGGAGCACTGATCTGATGGCGGGCGGCCTCAGGGTCGCTACGCATATTAACTCCCGCTCCCGCACTGAAGAAGGTGACTCTTTGTAAACTTAACTAGTACTAGCATCTTCACACTATATGTATTTTGCTATGGTACCTTGAGTTTTTACTGTGTTAGCACGTTTGATGGTCGACATTTATTTCTATGTCGTATAATTCGTTCATAAATGTTGCCTCTAGAGGCGCTTTTATAAAAATATGAATATATATGTCAAGAGGCTAAAGTCCCCGAAAGCTTTAAAACTAATGGTAAATCGCTGTACTAATTTAATATGAAGAGGTTTTTTAAATGTAATAATGTGAAGATAGATTAATAGCATTGCTGATTGCAGTCTACTTAATCAAAAGTTTCGAAGGAAGTAAGATAGAATAACTTATTTGCAGTTGAGAGAGAAGGGCAGCCGAACATGGATGACGACTGGGACAGCTTGTCAGTAAGAATGCGTCGACAACGCCGTCTTCGTCAAAACGGTAAGAAAAAGAACTAATATTTTCATATTTTCCCGCTAGATGGCCAGCGTTTATAGTTTTGCTATTCGATTACAGATGGCACTATGGAGCCATAAAGTAGTTATAGTAGTTTCATAATTTAGGAATAGATGGCGTTTAAATACAAAAGAAAACATCGAAGAAACTAAAATCTATAATTATATTAATTATTTCAAATTTTCAATACATTGATATTTATAATATATATTTCAACAAATCTGAAGTAAATTTAATTATGCTGTTAAACATTTAAATAATTAAATTCCACTTTGACAGCTTTATTATTTTTTTAAATGTTGCAAAGTTATGTTGTTTCTCCATTTTAGACATTGGTGATGATTTACTGATTGTAAATTTATTATACTTACCTACATTGCTAAATATGTCCATCCACGACTCACCTGTGTCTTCGTTTATGCGTGCATTATGTTAATCTGTCAACGTGTTGTAATTGTGTCCATTTTTAGTGTCAGCCTTGGTGGTCAAACAGTTCCGTGTTATCATGACATAGACCTCTGAAAAACTTGTTTTTCTTTTACCAATACTAGTAGGCTCGTACACTATCTGAAATATTGTACTTGTCTTGTACGCACAAGACAAGTACAATTTCAGATAGTGTTAAATGCCTAACTAGGTATGCACTTAGTTTAAATTTCTATTCTCCTTTACATTATATCTAATGTCAGGTTTTTCACGTTCGGATTTAATAGAATGATGTGGGCGATGTATACGTACCAAACTAATTAATCGACACATAGATTATAATTTTATAGGTAATGTATCGTAATTAAATGACTCACTATTTCATTAGGTACGGTTTCTTGATAATTTACTTTGTATTACACATGTATTGACAGGATTTTAGTGTAGGTAGGCAGCAGGCGTAGTCATCTACAAAGTTCTAGTACAAATTACGCTACTAAAATATAAAAAAAGACTGATCAATTCAATCCTAATCTAAATTTACGTACCCTTTAACATATTAAGAACAGGGTAGTTATAACTTCCCTAAGCGTTAGGCACAAAAAATACCTTTCGTACTAGTAGCATAGTTTAAGTGATAAGGTTTGATATATAAATAAATACATAATATATTTTGAAGATAGTTGTTTACAGTATTGCTCGATGTTATCCTGAAAGGTTCGCATAGATATATTATTTTATCATTATCACCTTTGTTTTGGACGTACGTAATAGGTGGGGCGAGCTCTTTTAGAGGATACACTGGAAAATGCACTAACTTTCATCGAATAGTATAGGACTATGAGAATACCAATTAATCTACAATTTTGATATAGGTAAATTGATGTCTTTAACTAGAATTTCCTAGCTCAAAAACACGATATTGTGATTTTGGCTCGATCATAATTATTTTCGAAAACACCTATTAAAAATTACTATTTTTGAAATTACAAGGAAGTTACACTATCATTATGCTTAGGAATTACTCAAATATATTCGTAACATCAATATTAGTAATTTGCTAGCTCATTATTTCCATAACTAAAACCAATCATTTTTAAATAATATTTTAAGATTTTAACAAACAATTTCTAAGCGCTCTCGATCATTGCGGGCGCATCGCAATTTTAGACCTTATGACCGCTCTTTAACGATTGATACACAATGAGTACGTACGTCACGTTTCGCGGTGTCCCATAATGTCTGCCTGGCCTACTTCTAGACTCCGTGCTACTACTGAAAAGTACTTGGCAATAAAACTTAATAACTCGGCAACCGAAACCGAGATATAACGCACAGCATTGACTATCGTCGCGCCGTCGAGGCTGTCTAGGAATGCTAGTCTGTACTATAATAGAACTTAGGGCTTAAACTCCGTATCTACATATTATTAACATACTAGCGCCTGGTATGGAGATAATAAGTATCGTAGTCTATAAATAATACGTACAAAGGCACTTAGACAACTAATGCGCACTTTACTTCTTATACGCATACCTTGGATTTATAAAGGCATCATAATTAAAAACATTTAAATCAGCTACACGACACGCCTGATTGGTTGAAATACGCGACGACATTGCTAACAGCCAATAGGCATTGTTGTGAGTGCCGTCACGGTATTAAGCGAGCTATATTCGCAATAACCAGTTACCTTAAAAGTGTAAGATATTGTTGGCGCCGTGGGTAGACCAGACTCGCCTAAGCAATGAAATAATTAAGCATTTTATAAGACTGTATATTATTATAAGGCAAGAAGACAAGTAGTTTGTTGCCTACGAGCAAATTGTAACGTTTATTATATAAGCTCGGAGATTGATTGTTTTAATAATACGTGTTTTATTGGGCTGTTAAGCTCTTTTCCAAATTTGTTAAAGATTTTGCTTGAGTTATTAGATTCCGTTTTAGTCTTGTTAAATCTGGTGTCAATAAAATTGTGTTATTCTATTTTGATTGGATGACTGTTATTGTAATAAATGCTTGTATTTTTATGTTTATTGTCCTTTTTATGGCCCATTAGCCTTTTTAACAAATTTATTACCAGTCATTTAGTAGTTTTGAAAGGAAATTCACAATGAAAATATGAGCAAGCTCGTGTTTTTTCATGTTCTAACTCAACTGAAAAACCAGAATGTAATAGAAAATATTTAAAAAGGGTGTACCTTCAGAGCACATGTCATTAGCCGCGGCGAGTAAACCCACTGGTAAGAGACTATATAATATCTCCTACGGTGGGTTTGCTTTAAGCGGCTATTAAGATAGCCGTAGATCCGTGCATTTGTCAGGATTAAAAGAAGCCTACGGCCTGCGGTCCATAAACTATATCTACATATGTCCAAAATTGTCCGTAAAGTTTGAGCATACATTATAAATGTTAAATTCCGCTTCGTTTTTGCCAATATTTATTTATTTAAAATGTTTTGATTTATATCTTGTTTTGACCTCTTCCCATAACACTTTGTAAATTATGCTTCTATTATAAATAGTATTGCTTGGTCTATAGACCGACCAAAAACAATCAAAATCAATTCTAAGTACCTCAAGCAAGGTTCAGACAGTCCTTCATAAACGATTGTCGTGTCTAATGTATTCATAGTTCTAACATCCAAGTGAGGCACTGGTACACATATCGGCCTTGTCGCAACAGTTAGTCGACAAGTCTCGCTATTGTGTTGCGTCCGAGTTGATCGATAGAATCGCTCGCCATCCGACTCTGATGTATTGAGAACGCTTCCTAGTTGCAGAGGACGAATAAATAGGATGGAGACATAAGGATGTAAAATACAGATGGCTATTAAAGTGCATGTAATGAGACTTTATAATTAGATTGCAATTTGGAAGGCTTAGGCCTTGAATATGTGAAGGGTTTGCATATATATTTTTTTAAATCTTAAGCTGTACGGGTGATAAGAATATTCAGTTGTTACTACTAAAGTTTGAAGATTCTTGTAAGAGGAGTCAGGTTTTGCGATTCATGATTTAGGTTTTTAAACTAGTAACCTGTACGTACGGGTGCGCAGGCGGCGATGAGATTAAGTTGTCACCTTGTACTGCTAAAGTCTAAAGTGGTAAATTCGATCCCTGTAGGTCGAGTTATAAAAGCGTGAATCATTTTGGGTCTCCTTTTTACATATGATTTTAGTATTAGTAGCTCTTCACGAAGAAGAAAATATGCCAACATTTATTCAATGTATCTTATAAGTAGGCTGGCTTCGTTAAGTTCATGAAGTACTAGGTATATTTATTTAATAGTTGAAATCACGCCAGATAAAATGTCGGTGCTCTGTTGCACAATTACAATAGGTACATTCTTAGTTAAACTTTTTAACGCGTAATTTCATCCTATTTGAATTGCGATGTTTTTGCCTTTTAATGTCATGTAGCAATGGAACATTTGTGGTTCGTACTGTTCCTCCTTTTTATTTAATTTTTTTACTTGAGGGAATGCTTTGACCTCTCTGCGGGGCGACGGAGAGGTTATTCTGTCTGAACCAATAGTTCACGCAACGGACTTGACAAAAGACTGACTTTTCTCTCTTCGCCCTAATGGCATGATATTTTCACTGGTACTAGCTTAAGTTTAGTAGAAAATGTATCTACTTACCATTATATTTTTTTAATTTTAATACCTATTAAAATTAAAAACATATAATGGTTTTAGAAGTAGATAGGTTTATTTATGTGATGTCGGTAGTCCGATCGCACGAGCACAAATGAACTGAATTGTTTAATCTTGTGTCAAAGTTTAAGTCTTTATATTTCTGACCAGGCTGAATTTTGCTTAACGTTGGCAAGTTACCTCTTGGCGGTTGATTATGTGAACCTTTATGGAAATGAATTGCTAATACAGTTAGAATCCCACGCGCTTTGCTTTTGCCTTTAATAGGAATGAAACTTCCTGGTATATCGTGACAAATGCCAGCCCTTTCACAGTTTTAAGGCTCGGTTTTCTTTACAAAAACTTTCTCGACACACCTGACCCGACACGTAATCAGTCTACAAAGGAAACTGAAACCTCAATACTAAAATCCCACATACATACTCATGACTACCTGAAGGTAGATGCAATCCATACATGTACACACGAGACATGATATCTCTTCTACGTATTATCAGATTTCAATCTAGCTTCGTCGTATCTTCGCTAGAAGCCTGAATGGCACAGTGCATGCGTCATTCTATTCACTTTCCCCTACAAATCTGGTAACTAAATTGTTTAAAGAACAATTAAGGAGTTAGTAAACACACGTGGCACGTTTATACGAGATTTAAAGTGGCCAATTTAATGCGACATGTCCATCAACTCTGTATATGGGAAGTCATTGAGCCTACGCGAGGCCGGTTGTGACATGCGCAGTCGCAAGCTTTGCCATAATGCGTTAATTGGGGAGATGAAAAAATTTTATGCTTTTTACTAACTATATTAAATATAGTTAGTAAAAAGCATAAAATTTGTATGCTGTTATTGTATTTTATAAAACAGTAAAATTACTTTTGGATATTCTATAAAACAATAATTATACTATATACATAATTATCAAATAAGATATTCGAAAAGAATAGCCTGCTACGAAATTCAATATTCTTTATTTAAACATTGATATTTTAACAATACGTTTCAATTAGAAAGGTATCAATCTTCTTAAACTTATTATAAAAAAGAATAATAAAGATTTTTCCTTTTAGTACCATTAAAATTAACAGAGAAAATTAGGCAAGATACCTGTAGTTCACAAATTAAATTAATTGTTAAATATAGTGTTTGATATATGTACATGCATAGACCTGTTCCCACCAACGCTTCGGAGGGCACGTTGAGGCTACGAATCACTATTTGAAGCATAGGATTTACAAGGATACTATGTAGGCACATCCCTCCCTTCACTCCCGCGCTTTACATAATTATAATAAATTTATGAGTATATATTTACCGATTTATAATGTTTATTTCTAGATTTCATAACTTGTGAGCATATAAACAATCGGATAACATTAATTAAAGCACATACCTATCTGATATTTCATATAGATAACTATTTACGGGGCGATTGTTGTCGATAGTTCCGAGTATTGATATCGAATCGTGTATAAATTCGTGCTTCGTTTATGTATTATTGTATATTTACGTTGGCACACATTACACGGGTACAACTGTGGTGCGTTTTGTCGTAAAATAGCAGAACAAAGAGATATTTTAGCATTGAATAGTGTGATAAAACATTAAACTTCAGAAAGCATAACTTTATGGTCTCTTAATGTGATTCAGACAACACTCGTTTGTTTAATATATATGTTTGATATTTGCACATTTGCGTTAATATTTATCTACATACATACCTACTGCAGACGTACTATAAACGGTTAAAACGTGCTTTTTTGTAAATGTCGTGGGTGAAAATCAATTGCGATATGAAAAATAAAGTCAATATTTAGAATTTACAAAGGCATACAATACAACCATATTAGTTAAATGTGCGAGTTTTTGAGCGTTTCTATAATTTTGTTTAAAGGCTCAATTGAAAGAAAATCACACTAAACTAGTCTTGTTGTTCGTATGTCGATTAAAATTGGTAAGTAATGACATTCAAACTGCCGAATCTTGAATCACTAGACAAAGTAGTAACTTCTATTTAAAAATCTAAATAAAACATATTTTTTTTAAATACAACTGATTTAATTTCTTATTGTCAGTTTAACAAAGGGCTTGCATACATAGAAACAACAGACACAAACAACACACAGATTCATAACAGCTGTTTGCGGCCAACAGAATATGTTTTGTTCTGTACTATCAACACTCCATATAATTTAGTCTTAAATCCTAACTCCTAACTAATATTATAAAAGGGAAAATGAGTTTGTTTGTTTGTTTGTTACCTTTTCACGCCTAAACCACTGAATCGATCATCCTAAAATTTTGCATATATGTTGTCAAGTGTACAGAAACGGACATAGGCTACCTTTCATCCCAAAAAAATTACTGTTCCCGAGGAAAACAACAATAACTTTCTTATGATAATAGATGGCGCCACGTGTCTTTCGAATCATGATTGATTTATATTATTACAAGCAGAGTACATCCCGAATTGATTGTCAAATTCTAAATTAACGCGAGCGAAGCCGCGAGCAAAAGCTAGTTAGTAATATATCCAACAATTGATTTCAAATGCTTGAATAAAAATGTAACCCCGATAAAATATACGTTAATAACTATTCCTAATAAGAATTTTATCAAGGTTGGCATGTATAAATATTTGAAGATTAACAAATATATATTTAACGTAACAAAATTTCGTGCGATATTTCTTTTAAACAATACCGGGGTTTACCATCACTATCGGGGACAGTTCCCTTTACCTGCTGATAAACATCAGAAATATAATGGTAAGATGAAATCAATAGATTCGTGATGCCATATGCCATTCGTGTTTCCTTGCATATTTAAAAATAAAATAGTGTGAGGTCCACGGTATTATTAGTAGACTAATCCAAAAATGCACATTATTTATTCCGTTAGAATTGAATAATATTTTAGGTTTCGTTTAAAGGAACAGTCTTTGTATAAGCAAAAAATACCGTAATATTTGATTATATTTTCTTATTCATCCAAATTTCGTGATGTCGCTTAGCTAAGATCCCATTCAGCAATGTTTCCTATTTCTTCATTTAGTATCGATTGCATTTTCCAAGCAAAACGTTTCTTATGGTAAATGGTTACAACATTGATTCTTTACTCCGGTTTTTAAAACCATGGATATAAAGTGTGATGAATTAATTGAGTTAAATTTTACTCACATTCAAGTCCGCTTTTATTTAGAATGAGTTGTTTTTATAACGTAGTAAATGTTGGATAGTTTAAGGAGTAAGTCTGTAAGTATCGTATACTTAGCAGTCAGTACACTCTAAACATAACGTGTAATCGACGACCTAGTGTTTACCCCACATTTTCCGCTTGGAAATGATTTATTTAAACCGGATCTATTCCGAGTTGCTTGCAGTGAAATTGCCACATATTCTTTATGTGCATTTAATTGCAGTTTTTGCAATGATACTAGGATTACAGGGTGTGTAAACATGTTCGTGACGAACACCCGGTTCTTTAAAATGTCGTAACGCAACTCGTCAATGTATAAACAGATTTATTTATATAAAGCAGGAGAACAAGTGATCTTTTTAAAAGGTATTGAGTTTAAAAGTAAAGTATCGCTTAATATTTTCAGGGTGGGTTGACAACATTGGTGATTGCCTTCACATTTTAACAATTAAACTTGTACGCAATCATGACCTGTAAATCTCTTCCGTGTGATATAAGTGATATAACCGTCAGAAGTTATTTTTAATATCAGTGATACTGTTTAGCGTTGGAAACGCATACATATGTAGTCAGAATGAGAGGGTAGTGTTTTAACTGCAATACAGCGAGTAGTCTTCATACCTTTTGAAAACATAATAGGAAAATGTTTCTTTAAAATATTAGTTGACTAGTATTCTTTTTCAATAATTTTATAAAGTTTATATCATAACTACTTATGATATAAACTTTATTAAACTTTATATACCTACGTATATAATATGAGTTAAAGATATTATTAATTTTACGATACTTGTGAAGATAATTAATTCTATTTGTCTATTATAGGAATTAATGTATGCAAATATGCAAAAGGGTATTCATTAGCATATTATTATCAAGAAACTAAATTAAAATAGTGATCTAAACACAATATAAAGTAGTACCATGAGAGTTAAATGACCACGAATGCTGTCACAATAATTACATAATGCCATAAACATAACGTAAAGCAAAACTGACCTAGAAATTATCATTCAGTGAATAATTTGCACGATAATGTCCCGTAGCGGTTAAGTAAAGCTGTCTCGAGTTTATATCGCATTGACCTTCGGTAATTTGGCAAACTTATTGACTGAATGATTACGCCATGGCGCGTATGGTGGAGATGCGGCGCGGGCGGTCACTCTACCGTGAGACGTAGCGCGCGCGCCCGCGCCGCTCTCGCTCAGCGCTCAGTCGACAATCTGCTTCCAGATCACGACAAGGACTACAAACGTCCCGTTGACTACGACATAGAGGAGGAAACACGTAAGAAAGAAACCTCAAAGTGGCTTGAAAATCATTTCGGCAGCGAATCCCGCTCGTCTCACGACTCCATCGCCGAGGAAATCGGACGACGACCCGAGACCAGCTTCTACGCAAAAAACAAAGCTGAAGACGAGGGGTACTACGGCAAGACTTCATCAGTTCCACCACCACCCGTATATGGAGACCGAGTTCTACGCAAAACGAAATCGTCTACGCCTTCGGACGAACGAACGGCGGCACCTGTTAATAGAACTGGGGGCTACTTCAAAGGTGTGGCGGACTGGTCGCAGAGGCGCGCCAGCAAACCTAGGATGCCAGAACCACGTAGTTCATCGCCATCGCCCCCAACAGTGCGTTCGCCATATGCGAGCGACGACCGATTAAATGGCTCTTCGCCTAGGCATGTGTACGGAAAGCGCGACTCGCCGCAAGGGAGGTCGTCACCTATCGGCCGTCGCCATCCGCCTTCACGCGACGACTCCGCCTACGTCTCATCGTCAACAATGCACAGTCCACCGCGCGGTTCGCCTTTCCGGCCACTAGAAGTCGACCGCTCGTTCCGAGAGCCCTCGGTCGAGGACGACTACCGGCCCATCGCGCCGGAACGAAAACGACAAACAAAACAAAGGTTGTCCGAGGAGCATCGCTATGACAGTGGCTACAGGAGTTCGTCCCGCAATGAGAATTCGGGCAGGTCACGCGATAGTCGGGAGGAAGGTGCTGTGGAACCGCCACCGGATTACTCTCCACCGAGAGAAAGGCGTGAGAGTTCGGACAGGGATCGCACGCCACCGCGTCGACGGGATCGAGAGGAGCGTAAACAAAATCAAAAGACAAGGTTTGCTGATAATGGTCGGCGTCCCTCACCGGCACGTAAATCTATGGGATCGGCAATCGGGAATTCCATTCGAAAGTTGGTAGGGAAGATCCGCTCAGCATCTGCAGAGCGTCGGGCTCGGTGGCGCAGCTCGCGCACGCCGTCACCGGAGCACTCTTCGCGCACGTACAAGCAGTACGGCGGCGAGCTGGCGCCCCCCGTCGCGCCACCGCACCGCTACTACCTTGGCGAGGATCCGTTCGCGCCCAGCATCTACGGCCGAGAGCACAAGTACGAGGGCAGTTCGAGACGCGCCGCCGCCGCCGACGCCCGCGACCACCGCGAAAGGTAAGCAATCAGTCACTTCCTATGCTCTTCAAAACATCAATTGACATAATCAACTGGTGATAAAACTAATAGATGTCATCATATTTGGTTTTATTGAAAACGTCTACTAGTTTTAATGGTGATTCAGTTTTAACTATGATCGCAGATGATAGATATCCAATTTTTTATAATAATATCCTATGATCCATAAATAGAATGTTGTCCTACTAGCAATCGTGCGTCCACCTACATTGAAGTATACGAAACGTTTAATTAATGCTTTGTGTTTGTATTATCATAAAGTTACGGAGTTTTGATAGAAGTCGATAGTAATAAAGATAGAATTCGCGTTAACAGGTAAACATGTGGGCTGAACAACGTTTGTTTCGTAAACTTAGTTAACATAGTATTTTCAAAAGAGTATACAACTTGTATGAGTAGTAGTTTCGACATACGAACTTTGTTCTATTGTTTACATGGCCGGCTTATATTGAGGTAGCAAGATTTACCTTGCAGTCGCATTCTTGACTTAGAGTTCTTTACAATGAATACTTGAACTCATTAGTCACATTTTCATACACCTATTGTGGAGTCAGAATAAGTCCTCGAGATACTTAGACAATAGGACACATTTAAAAACCTTAACATCAATGCTGAAGTCTAAGTAAATGGGCTAACTATAACGTGTATTTATTCTATTTCATATATATCTTAGTTATTTTATTTCCAAAAACATAATACAAAATACAATGTAACATTGACCTCAAACTAAGCAAGCCTGTGTCTTGGAAGGCAATATAGAGGGTTAAAAAATTTAAGAATAATTTGACATAAACTTTAGCACTTAATAAAGTAAAGTAAGTAACACTAAGAAATGTAGAAATAAAATAAATAAAAATAATATAATGATGCACTTATTATTGATACAAAGACAAAGCGACATTATTCCATTCTATTATAACATTGTTAGCGATATTATCAAGGTTACCTTGTTTCTAGCTATATATCTAGTCAATCCGATCAACTTTATTCAGAATCGTCAATGAAGACCTCGATGTCGCGATAAAATGTTAATCACTCTTTTAATATTTGTTAACATTCTAAGTTATAAACTTATCAGTATAAAATCATTTATATCTGTTGATGGTTTGGTATTATACCGATAGGCGTTATAAGAAGAACGCACAAGTCAATTCATAATACATCATTTCCTAAGAATACACCCAAGTGTACGTGACAATTATGTCAAATAGACCGCTGCAGTTCACCCGAAGCTAATGTTATTCATATTCATAGTATTCAGACATTACACGCATTTTAGAAATTGCGGAAGGCATACACATAATGTAAAGTGTGTCAAACTTTGCAAGCACAATACTACAAAATAGAGAATATGTTGAGAATCGCAGCAGAAAAGCTTCAAAGGCCCTCTCCTCATTTTGCAAGATGGCTTACTACGCATATTAAGTAATGTCTGTTAGTATTGGCCACAAACGTTAAAGGAATTAATGACAGCTAATTAAGTAATGTAAAAGGAATAATGAGCTTTATAGATTCAATTTCATAATGATCTTAAGAGAATACTCACAGACTCCAACAATCTACTCGACCCAGAAAACATAGACACACCATCAATTACTTCGTCTTTATTTGCAAATGGTTTTAAAACAACACGAAGCCAATTTAACCATTTGTAGAAATAATTACATAACAAAGAAAATTACTTAAACTGGGACTATTAATAGATACAATAGTTTCACCAATCAATCTTAGCTCTTTCAATTAAAACCACGTTCCGGCATATCTTGCCTTTTTCATTCGTCGCCGTCCGTGAGTATCGCCTATTAAGGGTAAATAAGCCTTTTATTTGTAAAGAAACCCTTATTTAGTGTACGGAGTGAGTCACTCGTGTTTGTCAAGTGAAACAGACGCTTTATTGAGAAGTACGCGCAATGACAACCGACGAGTGACTCATTGCGAGGAAATGTTCTTAATAAACACCTGTTGTGTGTATAGGTGGAGGTTGTATGCTAATCACGCGTTATAATTATTTTTGCAAATCACAATAGGCATCACTTCCTCACAAATTTTCAATAAATATTTAAGATAATTTTTATTGTCAAGCATCTTCTACTTTTTTAAGTATAGTAGCAGGCCAATGCATTATTAGATTTTTTAAATGGTGTACGGTTTGTTCAAGCCTAACAAAGACGTATTAAACGCACGTAAACAAAGCATCGTCGTTAGAGGTGTGGGAGGTGATTCCCCATTGAATCCAATTATCAGAACACCAACAAGATTACGACTTTTTGCGAGTTACAAGACAATAATTGTACGTGGGCTTGCTTTATTATGCCTGCCATCACGAACGTCAATAAATCTTTTGATAGTATAAAAAATATTCAATTGTCTTTGTAATGATTTCAGGGGTCAATTCTCGAGCACGCTGGGTCGATTCAGTCACTCTACAAGTCGACTGAATCCGAACAGCGAGCCCGAAGAGGAGTACGCACGCAGCGCGCAGACGCTGCCGAGGAAACTTCACGAGCGCAAGGAGAAAACCACCGAGAAGCCGAGCTCCAACAAGTATTGGCACCGGCTCACGCCCAACAAACGGTCCAGCAGTGCCGTTAATATCTCCAACAACGTCACAGCGTCACCGGACGGCAAAATCAACGGCTACCCGCCCGGACCTGCAAAGCCGGCTCGGACGTATAAGGCCCTAAACAGGAGCAAGAGTTTTGCTATGGGAGCTCCTGAACAGGAGACCCACCCACGTTACGTATCTACTATGAATCGAAATTACTCCACTATGTATAAGTCTAATCCCCACCTAAGCCGGCTCGATGAAACACCGGAACAGCTAAAGAGTCCTGGAATAGTATCCATAATTAATCGCAGCCAGCGCGATCTTGCTGATGCGGTATCACGCGAAACGGAGCGTAGGCGTGACGGTCTATTCGGTGCTAGATACGGTAAAACCACGCCGATAACCAACGGTCACACGAATGGCTACAATAAATCCTACGATGAAACAGATAAGAAAAAGATATTCTTGAAAGGTCTCCGTGAACGGGCGCCGGAATTGTACCAAACTTTGCACGCGGACGACGCGGAGTCGGACGGTAGCAGATTATCGTCCCGATACGGCACGCCGTCGCCACATTATAAAGATCGTATATCGGAGGAACGGAAAACGCCTTTATACAAGACAGATTCGCTCAATAGAGAAACGAGTCCGTTCGTGTCCCGACTTGATACGAGATTAAAATCGCCGGCGATACGACGCGGCAGCAACAGTAGCGATAACTATTCAGAAACATATCGATACACCACGCGTTCAGGTGATCCCGAACGTCCGAGCGTCACCGACACCGTCGAAACGGTTAGTAAGAAAATTGTGCCATCAAGAGACGGGCGCTCAAAAGAGATTATTGAGTCAAGGGAAATAAACTCTGTGACTAAGAGTAGGGGTTACAAAGGTGAACCGATATCGAACGTAAAGTATATAGAAAACGGAACACGCTCTCCGCATGGATATGATTCTAAAAATGGACCTTTGTTCTCGGAACGAAGAAGTAGTAACTATAAAGTGGTCGAGAAAATAAGAGATTATTAGTAACATGTATAACATTGGGAAGAGTTAATTATAAACGTTTATTCTGCCATATTTTTCGAATGTACTTAATGAATCAGAGTCATACACAGACTGAATCTTTGAAGCGCTTTAGTTGGTAAGTTGTCTAATTTTATTATCATCCCAGTAACTGTTGTTAATGTTCGTGTAAGCCGCTTTGTGCTGTCATGTAAAAAGTCATAGAGCTTTACTAATTTAATTTTAATATTGTTCTAATTCCGTCCAGTGTAATGAATTTACATAAAGTATATTCGGGTACGTAATTTACAATCGAAGGCCTTAACTTTGTGAATAGCTTTATATTTTTAATAACATTTATTGATACTGTATAAGTCATCTAAGTAATAATAATTTAGATAAGATTTTATAATAAAAATGTATCAATAAAAATATAATGTGTTAATACGCACTAAGGTTAGTTGTTTTATTTCATAATTTTAGTAAGACATGGACAAATAAATTTATTAATTATTCAATCACTACGACATTGATTAATTCAATGATTACGACCTGATATCGAAAATTATATTGTGCAACTTGACCATGTGCAATATCATATTGCGCATGTCTTTTAAGAAGCACTCATTAGTAGTACGGAGTCTAGGGCTCGATAGGCTCGGCCTATTTCCTTAATATAACTTCCAACAATTTCGGCAGATACAGATGTGATAGGCACTTAATAGTACTATAAGGAACTTTTGTTTCTATGTCTTAACCCTAATAGGTTACCCTAATAACAAAAGTTATTTTAATATCCTGCAAAAAGCAGAATGATAACAAAATCGTGCTTCTCTTTGATTGGTATGACCCAATCTAGGTCTTGACTTTTGGGGGATATTTAGACTATGGATGAGATACGGGGTTATTATAGATGCAATGTATATGCATAATCATTTCTTTGTAATATTCGTATACCAAGTGACTACATCTGGTTTAATTATTGGGTCACGCAGTGTTATTACAAGTTTCTATAAACAAAATTTTAGTACACTGTACATCCTGGAAATCTGATCGGTAGACGACTGTACGCTTCCATTACATGGAAATTATACAAAACAGCTGTTGTGTGCATTTCTACTTATAATATACGCCCTCTGTTGCCTCATAGCATGATACAAATCTATACCTCGGAGAGAAAAGTATGTAGACACAGCGACACATCAACCTAGACTGTTTGGACTTTTAAACTGTTAGAAGTTGAACGGTGCAAATCGTGCGAGAGAGTGCGTTATATTTTTGTTACGCCAAAATAATGAATTTCATAAAATTTTTTCCTTACCATTAATTCGACACCACTATGCACTGTCCATTTCCGACAATTCTCAATTTTGTATGTAGCGTAGTTATGCGCATATAGGGTGTCTAACTTGATGTGTAGCCGTGTGTACATATTATACCCACATTCCGCTAGCTGATGTTTAGTTCCAATGTAAATTAAAGGCAAGCCTTATCCGTCAAAGTTGCAGACTTTGTTCTGCTACGATTTCTTACCAGAAAAAACCAAATACACTTTGCCTGAACTGTAACCCGAAGCACAAATTATGATTGATTGTTTCACAGGATTGTTATTGTATTTGTATCCATGTAAAAAAAAGCTGATCTACTAAGATTTTATGCTTAAAGCTATATTATTATGCTATAGCTTCTGCCCAATATTTTTTCTACATTCAATTTTCTTTTTCTTATGTTTAGTTAGTGTTTGCACAACTTAATATATTTTGGCCTATAATTTGGATACGCTGACCGAACCCAATATGTAGAAGAGTTTTATACGTATATAAATTTACTAAGTACGAGAGCTCTGGTACCCATACCACAAGTTCAATCTTAGCTTGGGTACCAGTGTCTAACAAGTGGACTGTAAAATTATTTGTATACTTTTTATGTGTTCAAATGAATGTATCTTTTTAATGTCAATAAACTTTATTATTATATTATTATATTATATTATATTTTACTTAGGTACCTACCTCATTTAAATTTAAAGCTTAGTTAATATCAGAAAGCTATTACGTATACCGCTCTCAAGTTTAAAAAGAAAACATCATCGATTTTCGGTCAAGTACCATTCAGTCTCTCCGTGCCATTCAGTCGTAGTCTCTCACAGCAGGAGAATTATTGGCGTATAGAAAAAGGGGAAGAGAAGGGGATTTGGGTTGTGCTTAACTTATAATTATTTTAAGTCTCAAGTAAAAATTGTTGTTTAGAGGCTAGGCTCACCCTGGAAAATAACCTTAGATGCTAAAATAAGCAGAAAGCCTTGGGGTCGGAACGAAAATACAAATAATTTAAGCTAATTTGTTTTTTACTATTGAGGATTGATTTTCTTTTAAAGTCGTCAACAACATTTGACCAAATAATGTATGGAGTACCAAATATTGCTTTTAGGTAAAAAATAACTTATTCAAATCAAAAAACCAGTTCCAGAGAAAGCAGTGAACATATAGCAGCGTATGTTTTTATATACGCTTTGAATAACGTCAGGCTGGTTTGTGCGCTGTGTTGTCTCTACATGGGCAAACTATTACGTATGACGTCGCGGGCATAACTCAACTGGGGCGAACTTATTGCTATCCCATATAAACTATTTCAGATGCGGCTCAGAATTTTCTTCCACAGAAAGACCGATACCTAACAGAAGTTGCCATATTTTTCCTACCGTCATCCCTTAGACCCTACCCATCATATGGCTAAGCTGACCGAATCTGAGGAGCTACGTGTCTAACTCTTGTATTACTTCCCTACTACTGAAACTCTTTCTTTCATTCCGTAAGTAAATGGCCTACTACTATATGGTTTGCCTGGTGGTAAGTAGTTACCGTAGCCTATGGTCGCTTGCAATACCAGAAGTATCACAGCACAAAGAGAACTAACTATAGGATATAAGGTAAGTAATAAAAAAGGTAGGAATGTGAACCTCTGCAACTCAAGGTGTACTTCTTCAAGCGAGTCAGCTCTTTTATACCGTCACCAAGTAATACGCAACGGCGGCAGGCACTTCCATTTATACTTCCCTAGTAGCGGCATTATACTTGTTACGAATGAGTGGTTTACAGTTATAGCTAGAAAGCTTTTACGCCAAAAAGCTGGCCTTGCAGTAAACAAATTATTACGCAAACAATTGCGTAATAATCGAATCGAATTCCACTTAAATTGGAAATCATTGTTGGAAATCAACAATGATTTCCAATTTAAGTGGAATTCAAATTATACGAATATAGTAAAGTTGAAGAGGTTCTTTGTTTGAACGCGTTAATCTCTGGAACTACCAGTCGGATTTCGAAAATCCGTTTTTGAATTGAATAGCCTATTTTAAGTTAGATTCTAGGGTATATATTATAACATTAAGCTACGAGCCACGGGATTGGAGCAGTGATAGTAAATGTCGGTATAACCACCAATTTATTATATTTTATAGTACGAGTAATTCATCTGCAGTTCTTTTACAATTATTAGGTATAAATCTAGATTTTACTCGCAGCTTCGCTCGCGTAAATGTAGGTTATGTCAGTTTTGTAACCCTCGGTAACAGTACTATTTCTGGATGAAACGTACCCTATGTCCTTTTCTGTACCCTGTCAACGTGTATTCGAAATTTCATGATGATCGATTGAGTAGTTAAGCTAACAAACAAACTCACATTCGCATTTATAATATTAGTTAGGAAGGATTATAAAATTCAAAGCATAAAGACTATTCTTTGCAATATTTTCTCGCATCACTTAAACAGTAAGGGGAATAATAAAACTATTTTCCGAATACACTACCTCTAATAAAAGCACACTATTTTTCTACACAACACTAGAACTCGACGAGATGAGTACAAAATCTAAAAGTTTATTTGCTAAAATGGTAGAGGCATCTACGGAACAAGTTCTTAAGGAAGTCCTTTGGAAAGCGAGCAGCCACTCACCGAAGTGGTTTTGAATTCTATTGAGGTCCAGTAAAGCAAGGTTTTTAACTGAAACCCTACGAGGATTTGTGCTAAGAAAGTAAGCGCTTTCGATTTAGATTTCCGTACTTCCGTACTACGTACGTATTACAATTATAATGTGCCAGGCAATTTGTTTTATTAATATTAGAAAGAGTTAATATGCAAATTCATTTTGAACTCAATAAACAAAACAGTTCAGTACCATGTTCTCTTCTGTTTTCCAACCTATTTTTGGATACCAATTCGATGACAAAGTAAAAGGATTAGCGGCATGTACATACATTGGTTTTGTAGCGAATTCTTTCTCTTATACCGGTATCAGAGAAAGAATTCGCTATGGTATTGGTACTGAACTTTTTTTTTTTTAAATTTTATTTTGCTCGTCAAAATGACCACACTCCACCTGATGGTAAGCAGTCGTGTGGTCTAAGAGCAGTGGCCTCCACATCGCCCCCACAGTAGCCGAGGCGATGTTGAGGTCTCTACTTTGACGGCCTGAGAAGATGCTTTTTCACGCCCCGCTTAAAGAACCCAGGATTGAAGGAAGAAGGAAACACGTGCCTTGGCAGAGAATTCCATGCCTTGGTCATTCGGCAGAGATATGAGGACCTAAACTTTTTGGTACGCGCTCTAATCGACTCTACCGTGTAAGGATGGCATCTGAGCCCAGCACGCGTTGTTCTGGATAGGAAAGGGGAGGGCGGGATAAGGTGGAATAACTCTTCAGAGCACTCCCCGTGGTAAATTCTGTAGAAACATGATTACGTAGAACTCACCGTTGCTGAAAAAATTAGTGCACAAAATAAGGATGTTGCAAAGTTATCTAAACCAGTGAGGCGGTCAATGTTTCTTATCACCATCATACTGAATCTGAGCCTAAAATATTTTTCTCCTTAAAAACAGATCTCGCACTTGAAATAAATCTTTAGAGACTTTAGAGACTTTAGAAACTTCGGACAACAGACATAAAGAACACCCAGACTCTGATTGAGAATCATAACATTTTTTGTCTAATGTGGGGATTGAAACCGAAACACTTGACACAGTGGCAGTGGCGAGGCGATACTTAAACCACTACGCTTGACGATCAAAATCTTGTGGATCGTAGGTACAAATTTCTATCCCTTGCGGCGTTTGGCCACACCACACTCAACCTTGGTAGTAACATTTACTTCAACATTGCCATGCAGGCTAGTGTGAATGGAACAGTCGCAAGGAAAAACCTAGGCGAACGTTTCTCGATCAGATCGGAGGCGTTCTGGACAAAGGCCAGGTTAAGAGCTCCTTGAACCGACGGGCGTGTATGAGGAATGTGATGAAAGTGAATGATGCCAGAGAAGTGTGTCAGGATCGTAGCAAATGGAAATCCGTAGTCT
This sequence comes from Catocala sponsa, assembly GCA_963564715.1. Classification (NCBI taxonomy): domain Eukaryota; kingdom Metazoa; phylum Arthropoda; class Insecta; order Lepidoptera; family Erebidae; genus Catocala; species Catocala sponsa. Next base: position 13,786,942 of record OY751336.1, on the reverse strand, counting down.
CTGCCTACCCCTCTGGGAAACAGGCGTGAATCTATGTATGTATGTATGCCATGCAGTACATTACAGTAGTAAACAAATCTACCTACAAGCGTGCTACCTACAAAAAATGTTGAGTAGAGGCTCTTTTTTATGTAAAGAAATACAATACGATGACACAAAGATTAACAAATCGCGCCTTTTTATCACACTACACAAAAATTTTTTTTCTCAATGTACCATTCATTATCCTAGGTTTGTATAGTGTTAAGTACTATTAATTATATTATGACGACAATCGGCACAAATGATTTAACAAATAGCAAACATTAGTACTGCCTACATCTAATTATGTTGTTTTTAACAAATGTTAACTTCACCGATCTTTAAATCATACCGTTTCCGTGTGGACGCGTGCGTACTTAAACTTGTACCTATATAATTATTATATTTAAAATAATTAAGTTCTTATTTAGTATAAGTAATTATTGTATGCAAGAAACTTTCTAAAACATAAAGTGGATCTGGTACTAATTTCTGCTTCACTATGTTCAAAACTTTTTAGGTAATATTGTTTGGTAGTTCATAATATTTGTAACAGATGGAGCTGTAACAAATACGCATAAATTGTCGTCGGGTAGAAATTCTGAGAATGGATAAGCTATGATATTATACAGTCATTTTGATATACATATAATATACTGTAAGGATATTTATAATGTTTTTCTTAAACTAATAATATCAAGAACCACATAAGCTCTTTTAATATTGTTATGTGGTTTCACGCATGTCATTATAATAAATCACTTTGTTTATCGGCTTGCAAATGGTCTACTACTTACATTCTTGAATAAATTATAATATTTTACAATTAATGGATATAATGTGTTTAGAATTTAAGTGTACTCTCTGACTAATTAGTTAGTTATCGCCTGCTTTAACGGTGAAGGAAAACATCGTGAGGAAACCTGCATGCTCATAATGTTTGTAAAAATATGTGTTACACAGTAGTGGGACAGTTTATACACAGGAAAATTAAATGAGGTCGAACTGCAGGCTGCATATTATGTGTATGTTTAATAAAGGTTACATATTTATGAATAATCCCTGAAATCAGCAAATTTAGCCCATGTTCACCATGTGTTAGGGTGATATTGACCCATCAAAACATCAGTGCAACAATCCCAATAACGCCGGTCTTTAACAAGATTGAGACCCGCTGTCTAATATCGTAGGTACGTAATTTAATGTTATAATAAATTGCGGCAGCAAACAGCCTAAAACTATTTATTTTAGTTAGATTTCATGAAATAGCATTTATGACGGATAGGCATAGGTTTTCGTTTCTTAACTGTGTAGCTTTCGACGTAACTAATTATATCACAGTAGTTTCCATATAGGGTACCTATAGTTAAGCTAACTAAAGATTATATGAACAACCACCATTAAAGGAATAAATAAGAAGTTTGTATTCATAAGTCCTGCCAAACTCAGGATGCTATTTTTTCGGCCTTAGATATTTCTGAAAGAAAATGACATCAAGAAATTCTTAGAACTGGGACATAAGAAACCACCGTAAGATATTTGTGCTCTAGCAAAAAGTTTAACATTCAGATTTCATATAAAATTGCCTGTTAGCCTGATATATAAAAATCCTATCTATTTATGTCATCAAAACAAACAATAATAATTAAATTAGACCACCAAAAATTATACAGCGGAATAGCAAAATTAGACCCGTAGTCCGGACACAGGCCCATACAAACCGGACCAATATTATTATGTTAAATACCTATTCTTGTATGTTAACCCTAATCTTATTATCATCTTTTGCTAACAAATTGTTTTAACTAAATAGAGGTAGAATCGCGCCATTGTTCCTATACAATAATGCGGATATGAGACTGGATAACAATTAAAGGGTATAATAGTTATTTCGGACTATTCTATGCCAAGCCAGTATTTACGCCTAGATTAGGGTTTTATCTTAATGAATATATTATCAGGTATTTCTAATTGAATGTTTTACTGTATACCTTCATACATATAGTTGGTAAAAGGTGAGGATTTATAGGTGTGTGTTTATGTGTTGTTTATGGGTTGTTTTTAAGGTAAAATACATACCTGGCGTAATGTGAGTGTAATACCTTTGCCTACCTTCTTTTAAATAAATTAAATAAATAATTTGGTAAAAGCCATCCTCTTTCCATGCGCATAGCTCGTATGCTTCTGTATTAGAAGTTAAATAGAAAGATAAAGTTAAACGAAATAATTAAGTAAGTTTGTTTGTCAAGTATAAACTGAGGTAACGTAACGATGCAATATTTTTAATTGGTCAGATAGCTAATAGAATGAAGAATATAAATAAAAAGCTGTGGCTAATATTACAACATTTTTATTATGTAACCACACAAATTACCTATTAGTGCTATCGAATAATCATACTTTTGAGCTGGACGGTGTACTCGTAGGTGGATTTAAACACATTTTTTGCCACTTCACGATCGGACCCGTAGTTGCTATCTGCGGCTCGGCTACAGTGATATACCAAAATATAAACCGGTATTACCGTATTAGATGAGACAACCAAATAATCAGACGTCTAAAAAAACGTAGGTTTATTAATTGGCGTGATCAGTAGCAAATACAATATCAATTTAAGTTACCGGCCGATGAGGAATCATTATTTTTGCAAAGGTCCTTTAATTACATTTTTTTAATTTTTTTATACAACTAAGGTGAAAAACAAACATATTGCCCACCTGATGGTAAGTGATTACCGTAGCCTATGGACGCCTGCAACACCAGAGGCGTCATTAGCGCGTTGCCGACCCTTTAGGAAAGGAAGTGGGAAGGAGAAGGAGCGGGAAGGGTATAAGGGGGTGATTGGGCCTCCGGTACTCTCACTCATCGAACGAAACACAACAGTAGGAATACTGCTGTTTTAAGTCGATATTCTGTGAGAGGGTAGTGCTTCCCCGGTCGAGCCGGCCCATTCATGCTGAAATCAGCGAGGCTCTACTACTCTAGCAACAAATCTAAATGACTGATATGGTTAGGTCCCATGTTGTAGGGTTTGTGACTATTACGCACATTTTATGTACCTATATTATTTATAGAGATGCTTATTAAATTCAAACGTATAGCGTAGCTCGGCTGAATAAGCACACCACCTCATAGATAATGGCAACCAAATAACCTTCGTTGGTGTTCCTGGGGTGAGTCCGATTTTGAGACTTTTTAAGAAGGCGCTGTGTAATAGCATTCTATCAGTTGTACTGACAGCGACTTCTCTTTAAAACATCGGCGATGCGCTTTATAATCACTGATATTACATGCTCCCATAGATTACTGTTAACAACCATTTCCAACCGCGTTCTATTCCTGACAATTTATTGACAATATTGTTGATTTTGGCATCGAATTTGAGACTTTATCATCGTCGCATGCGCTAACGGTAACGATACTGGACCAGCGAGCCTATTATACTAAAGAGGATTAAAATTGGAAGCTCGTGAAACCCTCAATAGATTATAGTGTTCAGATTGTAATAGGTTATGTGCCCATTCATGTGGACTTAGCCTCAGAGGGGTAGTACAATAATTCACACACCCAACCTTGATGACGGTTTTAGGATGCTATGTAAGCGAGCTTATTGTCATTTACCGGGGCTTATTCCCCTGGAGTTACTTAGCGGTAAGTTACGACTAAGTTATATTAGAAAATTCTGATTGTTCCTTTTCTTGGAAGGAACTTAGTTAGCTCTCAGAAAAGTCGTCACAAGTTGGGTTGATGAACCTTTTTGTTACGGTAAAGATCATGATAATTTAATGAAATTTATAACATTTCAAGGTCCAAGTTTATTTTCTGAATTAGTAATTTGATTTGTACGGTACTGATTTTCTTGTTAAAATTATTCACTAGCGTAATAACTTCTATACTATTAATTAGCGTAATAGACTGCTCGAATTGATTACCTCTTTCACCGTAGCGAGAGATGTGCTATAGTCAATATTTAAGTACTAAGTTGTATAATTGGATAGAGAAAAGTGTTATTGGATATTTCTGATAAACAGAACTTGGTAGCATAAAATTTAGATAAAATTTCGTTCGATCCTATGAGCATAGATCAAACTACGAAACAGTGAAGAAGGATGAAGTGGCAGCATTTGAACGCAATTTGAGTGTAAATAGTGAAACTATTAAGTATAAATAGAGATAAATTTAAATCATAGTAAAAACTTTACACCGTGATTAATAATTTTCGGTAAGAATTTATTAAAATAGATTTTTAAATAAAACGATAAACATATCCTAAGTTAGTATTGTAGATAATATACTACCTGACCCGGCAAATGTTGTTCTGCCATATAAATAAAGTAAAAAATTGCTGAAACATAGAAAATATTTTCTGGAAAGGGATACACTAATCACCTAGCGGTACGAAATATACATAAAGTTTAATAAAATCGGTCGCGCCCTTTCGTAGGAGTGTGACCACAAACACTGTGACATGAGATTTTTATAATATGGATATTTCAATAAATGTAAGCTATCTAAGTAATAGGGGTTTAAGTATGAAGTTGCCGTTATATACTTTGAATTGACATAAAACCTTCATGGTGTGAGATTTTCGAGTGACTCTGTTTTCACATGATACCTATAAGATTCTTCTTTTAAAAAATGTGCAACATTCGATTTTCGACTTTCAATTGTTTATTTTTATTTAGCTTAGACGGTAAAGACGGATACTTCGAAAATCCAAGTCATTTTTGAATACGAGTTCCGACGCGAACAACCTAACAACTACTAACGGAACTAACGTGGCAGAAATGGTTCGCAATATCAACGCTGCTTTTGGAGAGGAGACTGCTAATGAATGCACCGTGCGTCTTTGGTTTAAACGCTTTCGTAATGGAAACTTTGAATTGAAGAACAAACCACGTTGAAGACCGCCCACACAGGTGAATAACGCTAAATTGAAGGAGATGGTGGAAGCCGATCCGAGTCAAACTATCCAGGAATTAGCGGCATGGTTTAACCTTACCTTACCTACAATATTGGCTCATTTGCCTCAAATCAATAAGATAAAAATATGAAAAATGGGTGCCTCATGATTTGATTGATCTGCAGAAAGAAATGCGTGTTGAAATTTGTGTTGCCTTGTTGAATCGGTACAGGAATGAAGGAATATTGGATCGAATTGTGTCATGTGACGAAAAGTGGATTCTTTACAATAACCGCAAGCGAAAAATGCAATGGCTGACCTCAGGTCAAACGCAACAGTGCAACAGTGCCCTAAAGCAAAGCTTACCAATAAAAGGTAATGGTAACTGTTTGGTGGTCTCTTCATGGTGTTATTCTGTATAGCTTTCTCAAGTCTGGTCAAGCAATAACAGTAGATGTTTACTCTGCCGAACTTCGAACAATGATGACGAAAATGGCAGTGAAACAGCCCCGACTCGTGAATCGATCTTCACCATTATTGCTCCATGATAACGCAAGACCTCACACTGCACGAGAAACCGTTGTAACTCTACAGGAGCTGCAGTTAGAAACCATACGTCATCCTCCATACTCACCAGACCTTGATCCAACGGACTACCATTTTTCGTGAATTTGACAATTTTCTATGTGATAAAAAAATTTCTTCCTTGAGTCAGTATATTAAAATGCTTTCACAGAGTTGGCAGCAATGTATAGATAATGAGGGTAAATATTTTGATTAAATAAATATGGTACATCTTAGAAAAACGAGTTTCAATTTTTCACTACAAACCGTCAATTTCATACTTTAACCCATAATATTATAATATCACTGGAGCGAATGTAGCAATATACCTATATATACATGTATGCCAGGGTCCTACGACCAAATATAAATTTGTAGTCTCTGCCAGTTTGTAGTCCGGGAAACATGTATGGGTATATAAAAACTTATAACTTGTTTAACCTAGATGATTTAATTAATTAAGTATGCCGTGTGATGCATTTTAAAGAAGTACGAATGGAGTACTAAGTGGCGTCTAGGCTTATAAAAATAGATAAGTTAGCAAAGTGATCAATATTGAAAAATTATTTTAGGTAATCTTTACTTACTTTTATTTTTAATAATCAAAGTCTCTAGTAGTCAGCCTGTTTTTCGAAAAATACAGGGATATTTCCGAGAAATACCCACCGATGTAAAAGTTTCCATATTCGAAACAACTATATAGATAACACATATTTTTTGTTACTGACTGGGTGGCTGTCAAACGCCACTTATCTACTTATACAGTTGCAGCAATGGTAGCTGTATAAAATTCTGAAAAGTATTTAATTCTATGAATTTAACAATTTAATTATCATAACATGGTGACCTTTATTATGATAAGTTTTAATAAAAAATTACATTGACCATATTCAGAGGTTATAAGTGAGCCTAAAAACAATATAAAAGGCACTTTATTTGCTCTCCCTGTACATGGCACAGTTGAATTAGTTGTTAAATTTTTTACAGTCTTTTAATGACCATATTATGTTGTGAAATTATGTTAGTAGAATGAAAATAATAATTATTAAAACCAATATATTCAGTAAAAAATGATTTTTATTCTCTATCTTTCAATTATATTATAATATTATGTTGCCTTTACCACAATTGAAATAATATTGATTAGACACTTGTAATTATACCTGAATTTTTGTTTTAGTTGTAACTTGGCAATGAAATTGTAGGGAGACCGCCTTTATCTCGCCCTACATATTGTGCAATGATGTTGTGAAGATCGTTCGTCACTTTAGTTCAATATTTCTAAGCAGCGTGTAGTGTCCATAAGTTTAGTTATTAAAATTCATGCGCTTCATAAACAAAATACCTACAAAATGGCATGTGTTCTATTTTAAAATTTTAGCGCGTTTTATATTATTGTGACAACGTTTTGAATGTGGAATTTTATTTCAGGATACCCTAAAATATGTGCTGTTTTTCTTGGCTTGCATAAAGTATTGTGAGCCTGCGAATATATTATATGTGGTGCCGTTTACGTCAAGATCTCATAATATTATGTTAAGACCTGTTGGATTGGAACTGGCTCGAAGGGGGCACAATGTAACTGTCATCACCGGTCACAGAGAACCTAATCCTCCGCCAAATTATCGCCAGGTCATGGTGGATAAAAAAGAAATTTGGGATGTTATTGGTAAGAAAAATGATGTTATTGATTAAGCCAAGATTTTATAAAGTAATACAATGTCCCATCTACAAAAACAAACAATTTTATATTAGGTACTTAAAAAGTCAGTTCTATGTCGTCTAGGGTTCAAACGCCTTACATAAACGGTAATTAGTATTCGCAATAAAAAATCTGTATGGATGTTTAATAGAACAAATTGTTATTTGGCGATCTCTTTAAGACGTTTGGATTGTTATTGAAATGTTTATATCATAATGTTTTCTAAGTTGTTATATACTCAAATTATAAGTTAAATTCATCTGTCTAGCTACACTGATTTCGGATTTGAGACCGTTTAAGTATTTTTTAAATTAATTTGAAATAATATATTTTATGTAATGTAATATACCTACATAACATGATTTATACAAAATTAATACTTGTTTATTACATTCTAGGAATTAAAACAAAATACATATTCTTTCCTAAGAAAATAAAGAAGTAACGATTTTATTAATAGGTTCAATAATGTTATTCTTAATATTTTTATTATAAGAAGGATGATAACAGTCAATCCTAACTAATATTCTAAATGTGAATGTGAGTTTGTTTGTTACTCTTCCATACCTTAAATACTCCACCAATCATCATAAAATTTCGCATACGTGTCAGACGAGCGGAAAAGGATGTAAAGTACCTTTCATAAAAAACTACTGTTATTACCTAACCTACATTTACGCAAGCGAATCCGTGGACAAAATCTAGTAAAATATAAGCCTATTCTGTAACTAACTAATTATATAAATTGTGATAACTACCTATATCTGTTGTGTGTAACTTTTGTTATCACTGATCCATAAGTTTCGAAGGGATAGGAACAAGGTGCATCACACCCACATCTCCCAAATTACACGCGCGGTCCCATATAATAGAGGGGGAAACTATTGCCGTTTACCGAGCACAAATTAGTTGCTACCCAGATGTTATAACTTTTTGCGTCACCCGGGAATCGTACCCGAGACTGATGAATAACAGAAGTTGCACATACTATCCCTGCGCCACCGGGGCATTAGCATCAACAATCCATATATTGATAACTAATTGAAGGAAATTTTTAGAACATCAGACAGCTAAACTAGAAATTACATTTGACTTATTGCTCACCAATCCATGCTTATGGTTTATCTGATTATTGAACAATCGTTATTAGCTAGCGTCAACTCTTAATAGTTAAGTTTGACTGCACGAATGACTCAGTGACACAAAAAATATGGTCACTTCACCTCTATGAGAGCGCCAAGTCTTATGGGGATACTACGCAATATTAACAATATCAGCCCTGTATGAAACTGTCCCACTGTTTGGCACGGGCCGCTTCTCAGTTCGAGAAAGGTTAGGCCATAGGCCATGGTATTCAAATTGTTGCACCGAATCTGTATCTCTGTATTTTATTGCTTCGATCTAAAGTACCCGAAACAGGAACTATATTTATTACTAGTGCTTAATTTAAACAAAAGCATGCTTTTGGCGTAGGTAGAAATATCTGACATAACCTATCGCGATCTCTATATGCGACCAGTTTAATGTGTTACACGAGACTCGCACTTTGTTTTTGTTTGATAATTCTTATTTATAGATTTCACGCATATGCTTAACTGTAGTAACTGATAAGCTACCTACTTTTCTATGTTAATTTTTATTTTTAGCTGGTGGTAGACCAAATGTTTTTGAAATGGTGGAAGTGTCGGCGGAAATATTTCACAAAAAAATCCTTTGGGGAGGTGGCCTTGCCTTCACAGAACTCGCATTAAACTCGACTGAAATTAGGGCATTGTTTGCCGAAGACATCAAATTCGATCTGGTTATCAGTGAACAGTTCTTTCAGGAAGCTATGAATGTTTTAGCATACAAATACAACGCACCATTAGTGTTGATTACTACTTTCGGTAACTGCATGAGACACAATATTGTAACTAGAAACCCACTGCAGTTAGCCACTGTTATCTCTGAGTTTCTAGATCTCAGAAACCCGACAAGCTTTTGGGGTAGACTGCGGAATTTATATTTTACTGCATACGAATACGTTTATTGGAAGTACATTTATCTGGAAGAGCACGAAAGGCTTGTGAGGACGTACTTACCAGATTTACCGAAACCGGTGCCCAGTTTGTACGATTTGCAAAAGAATGCTTCCTTGATTTTAATCAATGGACACTTCAGTTTCGATCCGCCCGCTGCGTACCTTCCTAATATAGTAGAAATTGGTGGAGTTCATTTATCAAAGAGTGATACCAAACTGCCGCAGGTGAGTGGTTATTTTCCATAAATAATAATATTATTTACAAGACGTCATACATGACTGGTACTATGGAGTTAGGTCGTCTTGTGTATAATTACGTTTCAAGTTTATTTAAGATTTAATTGCTTGTTATTTAGATTATTAGTGATACTTATAAACCAGAGTTGACATATAAATGGAAATTTACATGTCGGCCTTGATGGCGTAGTGGTTAGTGTAACCGACTGCTACACCTGAGGTTGCGGGTTCGATTCCCGCACAAGTCAAACATTTGTGTGTATGAACATGGATGTTTGTCTTGGTCTGGGTGTTACTATGTATAATATGTATGTATTTACAAAAAAAAAGTAATATATGTATGTTTATCCATTGTCTAGTACCCATAGTACAAGCTCTGCTTAGTTTGGGCTAGATGGTGTTGCGTGTATGTGGTAGAATATTATTATTATTATTATTATTTAGGCTATTATTTTTGAATAAACATATATATTCGATTTCAACGAAATTCCCTAGTTTAATAAAACAACGTAATATTTTACTACGGATAGTATGTATGCGAGAACTATAACGATATAAACAAAAGATTGTGTTTGTCCTTCTACCAGAAATTATTTATTCGAAAATTAATAATACCATGCGTACATTATAAAATCTTTTCCATAGCTAGGATTAGGCCATAGTTCACCACTCTGGCCTACTGCGGATTGGCAGACTTTATATAAGTTTGTAAACATTATGACAATCTTTTAGACATTTAATACGCTCCAAAATGTTTAAGATGCATGCCGTGATTATAATATATATTATACAATTATTATTTCAATGGGTTCATTTATGGTAATGAAATGCATATTTTTTATTGCGGCTACCTGATTATTAGCTGTAGCCGTCACTTATGGACATGACTGTGTTTTCTTGGCATCATAGAAGCAATTTCAAGAGAACATAACCCAGCCACATACTAGGTAAACAAGTACACGATGCTTATGATACATTATGGGGACGCTGGCCAAGGGACATATTATTATGCGTTTAATTTCCATAGTAATATTCTATAGTATGTGTCACATCTTAAAATAAGAAGTGAACAGTTCCATAAATCGACTATCGATACCAAAAAGAGATTTATTACGAAATAAGTTAGTCCAGTTTGTAACAACAGAATCGGACCCTTTGTCTGTAAATCAATAACAATCAGTTTACTTCCAATCTTATACGCTTTGTATGATTTCCTAACAAATAAACCTCTCCCTTTTTCGATCTTATTGTGTTTATGTGAGTGTTAACGCCTACTGTAATACTACAGAAACTATTCTTATCTGTGTGCGTATAAAAGCTTATGTGTGTAACCTGATTGACCTAGTCCCTCATCAAAAATGACAAAAAAATCCTTTAGGCCTAAGCGCTCTGTCATCTCCTCAGAAGGCTCTAGGGAATATTGAATCTTTTTGTTTTATATAGAACCTATTTTTGTTGGCAAAATGTTTGTTACAAAGTCACTTTTGTGTGTATACTTAGACGTACAAAGGACGTTTGTGTTTATGATTATTATATATACTATTATATTAGCTGTCCCGCGCAACTTTGTCTGCTTTACATAAGATAATTTTTGACCGTTTAAAAAAATCTATCCTTTCTTTTAAGTTGGACGAAATTACAGATGGTTACGAAGTTTGATCAAAATCGGTTCAGTAGTTTAGGAGTCAATAGCGGATAAACAACGTGACACGTAATTTATATATATAGGTATTAAGATTATAGTTACACACTATCGTTATCAGAACCTTATTTGTCAGGATTGGATTACTATGATTATGATTTTAATAATAAGATGATGAAAAAGGTGTGAATTTATAATTAGCGGCAATGCAATCTGGTCGAAATGCAAAACGATCTTAACATCAGTTGCGACTTCATATTAATCCATAGGTGATTGCGCCGAATTATTTTAAATATGTCATTTTATACAAGTATAGCCTTTCTTTACACAAACGTAGGAGGTGATAAATAAATGCTTGCCTCGTTCCTATATTTATTATTATATGTACTGGTTAAAAAACTCTGTCGATCTCATTTGCATTATAGTAAGATTTTTTATTCTTATACTTACATATATTTTATGCTGTGAATTAAACTAAGTGCTTGTGACTAATACCTTAATGTTGTTTTTTACCTGTCATTCGACTCGCACTCAAGCAGAAACAACACGTAAAAGTCACAATCAAAATAAGATAAAAATCAATTATGTACCCTCAAAAATTATTTTTTTATTACATTTAATAATTATGTTTTACGACATGGCTATAAATAGAATTTAAACATAATTTATTGAGATCTTAATTAACATTATTTACACAATATTGTCTTCTGTTTACGCGAATGTTATTCATTGAAATTAATCGACTTTATACGGATTTTATCGCGTTCTTTATTTAACATTTTATTACATAATTTTGAAATCTGTTACACGACTACTACTATTAATCTTTACAAAATTTTAAGCTTATTAAATTATTAAAACTATTTATATTTAAGTTTACACTTTTCCCGACGTTTCGGTTGCTTTTCAGCAGTCATGGTCACGGGTTTACAGTTTAAATAATTTAATTTGCTTAAAAATTTGTAAAGTTTAATAGTAGTAGTAATAGTGTGACAGTTTTCAAAATGATGTATTAAAGTGTTAAATTACATTATTTACTTAACTTAATAAACATTATGTAAACCCTCATCATAAATGGCAACTTTATTAGGCAATATAGGATTTTGTATGCATTTATATGGACGATACATGATAGAAATTTTTAAATACCGATTTTGTTAATTTTACCTATAACGCATAATAATATTACTTGATGGTAATGTAAAAAGTGTGTCTTGTAATTTAAAACGACAGAACACGCATATCTATTAGGTCAAATTTATCTATTATGAATATACAGTATAGAGCATTTATGTCGTTTAGTTCAAGTATTGTTGCTCAATCACGTTATCGACCTTGGTTTTGATTACGAGTAGACTTTATTTTGTATATAAAGTTGCAACCATACCGTCTTGTAAGTCTAGAAAGCTTCAACTAATTCTAAATTGCATAGTTGGTATATGTTCAGTGCGTTTAAGATGCAAAATGTGTACATTTCGACTTAACGTAGGTGAAGAAGTCGCAGCCAAACCAGTTTTCTTCTTGCTTTATCTTCTAATGTAGAAGGTCAGAAGGCCATCTTGTAGAAGGTCATCTTGTGGTTTATTTGAGAGAGTCTGCAAGAGAGTCACCAGTTTTCAGGAACGTCGGAGCTTCTAAATAATAATTGTAAATGGTTGCTGTCCCATAATCAAAACTAATACTGGTTTCACATGGCTTGGTGTTCTTCTCAGCACTGTTCATTCTGTATATCAATAGCTTGTTGTCAATTGAGAATATGCATTGCTTTGCAGGTGACAGCACAGTGATCGCGCGGTATATTAGCAGAAATTCCTCTGGAACATGATAGAAACAAGACGGTCACAACTTCTGTCTCATATTGCGAACTCTCTAGGGCGGGCTTAGTTCTTTTAGACTCACTGAAGACAAGAATGTGCATTAATAGCAAAGTAGAACCTTGTCATTATAGTATTAAGTTTCCAAGGAACAACTCTTATTATTGCCGACATCAAAGTCTCTAGCAAAGTTCAATTTTGAAGGCATTGGAAGATAAATCCAAATTGATAAGCAAAAGCTAAGCGTTTTAAATAGAGCCAAGTAATATCTTACGACAGATTAACATTTTGTGCCATGTAAAGCATAAGTTCAGCTATATTTGAGGTACAGCTTACATTTAGGCTCCTGGCTCAAATATAAGCAGGGCAAAATACCAGTTTGGTCAATGATTTCAATCTTCCTAACAGACCGGAGATGATAGATCAACAGAGACACTTCGGGTTTCTCTGTGTGTTCTAGTGTCTCTCAGTGGCAATGCTCTGAGAAACTATTTGACTAGGTACCTTCGTTATCTTTCTATTTTCGTACCGCTTGACATCCTAGCAGGGTTCATCTTTTTCACCTAGAAACGCCTGCCGCCATGGTACGCTATCAGCGATAATTTCTCCCACGTTCGTGCTGTACCTACCGCGCTGCATTCCCAGGCGCTACCACTTGTCCCCCTTCAAACTACGTTTATAGAAAGTACTACTAGCAGCCCATGCCCAGACGCCAAAGTGCAGTGGTTATTACTTACCACTACGCGACCCAGGGGAACACGTATGACAATTGAAGCATTTCAAAAAACGCAACACGAATTACCCTAAGTTAAATTCGTACGACGAAAATTTACTCTCTGAAACTGTGCTGTTGTGACAGAAAATTCACAGTAGCCAGAAGTTGGCAACTGTAATAATACAAGAGCATAAATTTGTAAATTTGTTTATTACCTTCAAATGGTAACATAACTTATAGCTTTAATGAAATATCGCCGTTATGCGATGACACAGCTTTTATAGATAATACAATATCACGTATAGTACAAACGTAAACAATACACGCAATAATAGTACAAAGTAATTATATAGTGTTGTAAATTGTCCTTTATTAAATGTTAAGAAATGTTTAGTACAGTACGATTCATTGTAGCCGTAACGACATTCAATTTAGGATTATTACAAACGTCGCGCGAGTATTACTTGTTACCCGATACGCCCATGTCATTTACGGTCACATACACTGTGTCTCATTGTGTTAGTATGTTAACAAATAGATGACACGTGAAGTACTCATAATATGTAATTACGTTTTTAATTATTTGTAAAGCTACCACCGTTATTTCACAAGTCATGTAGGACGGTTAAATTTGTTCGTCCCGTAGGCAGTTTAACCTTCTCCGAGACATCACGAGTGTCAAAAATCGGTGTTTTTTATGGTCGCCAGTGTTGAAAATAGTTAAAAATAGCACAGGTGTTACAATGATGGGATGGTGTGGAAATAAATCCATAAAAGATGTAGGTGGCGTAGATACAATTTATTAAAATAATTTGTATATTTTTAAAAAGTATCGAATTATTTTATGTGACTATAGTAACAATAATAAACAACAAAATTAGATATTCTGTAAAAAAACCAGCGTTTGCGCGAACAGCAATGTGACAATTTGATAAATTGAATAAATGCAATGTTGATTGATGCTAGTTAAGAAATGGTGGAAAATTTTTAAACGCCTTTATGGCACGATACAAATAGGAAGGAAGGACATCATAGATAAGAAGACGTATGTAATAGTATAGGTTACACAATTCTTGCCATGTATAGATAGAAATTGCGGCCCTTCAAACGTGTGGAGTGCTGCAATTTTGATAAGTGAGATAGGTTTTGACCTTTGCACGGGAGGGTCAAGTGTATATATATACATACTTATAATATAGACAGTGCCGAGATGATCGCTTAAAACACAGGCATCCTCCATAGATTTTAATGAATTAATTTTAAAATTAGATTCGAATTTTATAATTTTTTTTGTTTCAAGTATAATCTGGACAGATCACGTCTTCATATTTCTTTTTCCACAAGGTTGAAATAATTTAAACATAATATCACTTGGCATGTAAAGTATGTGCTCATGTTCGTTTCATTTATATAATGTATTCTATTTAAAGTACCGCGTATTCACTTACATACAAATGACATATAAATATTTGTGTTTACCTGATAACAAATATTTTAGTTAAGTTGTTGTAAGTTATTATATTACGATCAAGAATTTATATGCACGGATTATAATACCTATCTCGAGGAGAGAAATCGGTTCGTCTATTTATACTAATATTATTACATAGGCTGAAGAGATTGTTTGTTTATTTGAACGCGCTGTTCCTGGTATTACCAATAACTTTTGAAATATAACACTGGAGAACAAAAATATATATTTTCTACGGCATATTTTTGTCGCTTTTTTATGATTTTTTGTTAATAGCATATGTATTAAGATTTCTTCTAGTTATTATATAGCCGCTTTTAAAATATCTATTTAACTAGCTGTCCTGACAGACGTTGTCCTGTACAAAAGAGAAAAAGAGCATATCTAAACCATCCTCGAATCCACTTGAACACACACAAAAAGTTTCATTCAAATCGATCCAGCCGTTTAGGAGGAGTTCACTGTCAACACACGTACAGAAGAATTATAATATATATAAAGATATGTAATTGTATTTTATTTAACTTTCTTTCAGTCATATAGTTATATAGTCTTATCTCATAAACTGGAGTCAATTTAACAAATCTGATATTTTGCTCGTATTCAGCATACTGAACACAAAATTGACTTCAAGTTACCATGACGCAAAATGAGTGTGCCCCAGTGTAATATATAAGCATTTTATAATCTGTTAGCTGTCCCGGCAAACGTTGTTCCGCCATATAAATTATTTCTTACCGGTATAATGAAAATTTCTTAAAATTTGGTCGAGCCGTTTCGGAGGAGTGCGACCACAAACACCGTGACCCGAGATTTGAGGAAGGTTATAGGCTATCTCATATCTCTCTACGACCAACCAGCGGGTACAGAAGCAAAGCTAGTTTATAATAATTTGTTAAAAAAAAAAATAATAGCTGAGGTTTGGGTCTCAGGAAGTCATGGGCTTCGAAGTATCGGTATTTTTGCATAATTTTATAGTTTCTTGTCGGTATTTACATTCTAGACACAAAAAACACGCTTGTAAATTAAATTTTAATTTTATTAAAATATTATATTTAAATTATTTTAATTTATTATATCTAGTTGGAAACAAAACATCATAATATGTTATAATGAGAATGATTACGATTATAATTATTAAATACTACGTGGTAACATTTGATGTTAGTATTGCTAAGACTGTTATATCATTTTTAAGATTTGATTTCTTGAGATGGATATGCAATTTATTTATTGCAATTTCAAAAATCTCAAGAAGTTTATTTCATTTGAAATTTATTACCGTTTATAATTTTAGCATTTAGTCTTACTTGAAACATGTTTGGGAATTACATATAATGTATAAAATAAATAATTATAGCGCTTGAAACACTGGAAATTATAGGCATTTGAAAATGCTACGCAAGCATTTTGGTGGAGTATTCCTAGTATAAAATCAATATTGAGTTTAACTACCAATAATTTTATATTGATACTCAAGATAAATGGAGTGTCAATTCTAAAAGTCCAGTTCACAGAACATTCCACGGTCAAAGTCCCAGGACGTCCGGTACGATCCGGGACTTTGATCATGGAAATTGCTGTGTCTTGAGACTATGAGAAAGTGCGACATTGGCCTAGTATATACTTACTACTATACTAGTATATAGTATGTGAACATGCCTGATACTCACTGAACAGCCAGTACTACTGCGACTAGTGTTGTTGGTTTGATGGGACCCAAATTTGTGTGATCCACAAATAGTTGTTCTGAGTTTTGGTGTTTTTTGTGTCCGTTGTTGAATGTTCGTATGGTCTCCCGCGACACAGAAATTATTTCTAGAACGACGACGTCCTTTAAAAAAACAAGTAATAAAAAACGAAAACCCTAGAAGTCAAGAAATTATTATAATGTCACTAATATTTAAGTATTATAATATCAGCTCTATATTAAACTGTCCCACTGCTAGGCACGGGCCTCTTCTCAGTGTAAGAAGAGTTAGGTCATGATAGTCTACCACGCTGGCCCAGTGCGGATTGGCTTAACTTTGAAAAGTCAGAAATACGCGCCTTAGGATCGAGCCCGAGACTTCTGCATGGCAGTCCAACGGATTCCCACTTTTTTTTTCGTTGTGGAATGCATTGACGCATATCCCTCTGTGGGGGGCGGGTGGAGGGGTTATGTCGGACTCACCGGGGTAAAAGAAAGATGTTGAAACGTTAAAAATGAACCTCCCGGAATACCGACTAAACCTAACACGGTGTTCCTCGACAAAACCGCTATCGACGGGGCCGCGCGAATCACTTGCACATGCGGTCGCGACCCCGCCGAGGTTTCGGCCCGCCGTGTGAAACGGCAGGCCACTACACGATAAGCCCTACGCTTTACGCACTTCTCACAAATAATCCCTACTGATCCCTACTTCTCACAAATAATCTCACAAATAGTCTCCACCCTAGAGGGTAGACGGACTCGACACAGCGCGTAGGAACACGCACGCCTCCTCTCTGACCTGGTGCTGATCGGATAGCGGGCAGGCCCACGAAGCCCACCAACCCCAGGTCAAACCTCAGGGTGGCTGAAGGTTGTCTCGCGCCCTCCGGCGCCCGGCTTTGCGATTGGGGAGAGGGTTTAAGTGCTCCCTCTCCCGCTCCGCCACCTCCTTAATGGAAATCACTTCCTCACAGAAGGAGGCGACGGCGTTCCACGATCTCTCACTCCGGACCATAGACAACTACGGCCGGGAGCGAGAGGGCAACCAATCCGACTGCCGCGATCAACTCACGGCGCTGCGATGCCTAGGCGGGGCAATCCGCCAAAGTATGCAGCGCCGTGCCCTCATCAACGTCACGGCAGTCGCCGCAGTGGTGACCACCGGGCGTCTCTTGCCGGCCTATGAGACACAGGAACTGCCCAAACAACCGTGGCCAGTCATTACCTGTGTCAGCCATGCCGCCTCTCCAGCCACTCCTCAAACACGGGATTTACCACCACAATCGTGGCGTGCCCGAACGGTTTCCCACTAAGCTATCGCTGCTTATGTAGTAATTAAAACAAATATCACTTAAACAGATAGCAATTTATAGTGTTGATTATTATGCTAAAATCATTAAACTATTTTAATTCAGTGCTTATTTTTGTCCAGGACCTCCAAAAAATTTTAGACAATGCTAAACATGGAGCTATTTATATGAACTTTGGTTCGAACGTGCGCAGTTCAGAGTTGCCAGAAGAGAAAACGAATGCAGTACTCAACGTGTTTAGGAAACTCAAACAGACGGTGTTGTGGAAATGGGAGGACGACAACTTAGAGAATAAACCAGAAAATCTTATTATAAGAGAATGGTTCCCTCAAAAGGAGATTATGTGTAAGTAACTTACTAACTTAGTATGTATGTTCTAAAAGTAGAAATTCATATATTATGAACTCGTTAGGAGTAATTGCAATGAAAAAAGAATATTTATTATTTAAAAATTGTATGCCGGCGCATCCGAATGTTGACCGTTGTTATTGATTATAATGCAAATCACAATCCAATATTTGAAAATTTACTGGATCGATCGTGTTTTGATGGCTTTTTATGCCATATGGTACCCATAACACAAGTTTAATCTTATCTTGGGTACCAGAGTTCAATGAAACAGTTAATATATAAAAATTGTTTTTATTGTATTTAAGTCATTGTATTGTGGCTATTTTATTTATTATTATTATTATTATCCTCTTGCTCGTTTTACAAGTATATTCCAAGTAATACGCCCTACATCAATACTTGAATAATATAATGACAGGACTCGTATAGGTGTAGTGACGTAGGGCTAATGCGTAATCAAATAATCGAACAATTTTAATAATTTAATGTATTTGAATACTCTTCACCGTTTCGAATATTTGTTTAAAGATTAGAAAGATATTGATATTATATAGTCAGATTATACATAGTCTATAAGCTATGTTTTAAAATGCCATGGTATGTCGTACGCCATAATATGACGACTATCACGATAGTGTTTACACGCTCACTGCAGCAATGTAACCGGCCAACGACTTCTACATTGTTGTCACATGTTACTAATCTGTCTAATAACAATTTAAAGACTTTAACATTAGATGTTATAGAAGTTATTTGGCAGGAGTCCAGTTTAAGCCAAGGATTGTGAAGACTAGTACATATATTACCTCTGCTCCAATTATAATGTGAGAAGAGGTTAGATATGTATTTGGAGTCGCTGAAATGCGATATTGACGTCGCGGTCTAACGCACGTATCATCTCAAAATGACAAAGTAGCAATAATCGCCGGTCGTTATTATAAGAAGCATGTCAGTTATCGAAGTTATTGAATGGCCAGTTAACGAAGATTCGAAAAACAATATTGTTTTTTGAATCTTCGTTAACTGGCCATCTATAGAATTAGATAAAACCTTTTCAAATATCAATAGTATGGGATCCTAGGCACCTCTAGGTATTCCTTTACATACTCAATTTGTATTTATTGATATGGGCTTAAACAGTAGCATCGGCATTGTATTATCTAAGCAGTTTGCTGTTTAAAAGAACTGTCATTACCACACAAACCACACAACGTATTATATAACTGCCTGATCATCTTACCTAATGCACTGTAAAGTGGAAACAAATTATCTTTTATTACATGTTGGCTGAGTTTTTATAATGTCATTCATGGCTTTAGTGCTTACTACGAATTTTGAATATTTAGCATTGTTTGAATATAGTTGCCATTATATATGGTATTTTGTCCTCCACTATAGTGGTAAACGGCAGGTGAACTGTATATTAGTTTGTTTGGTAGTAACCAGTAACCTTAGTTTATAAACTTTCTAACCCCTTTAACGCTCACAAGTCTTATTATGTGACCTAAATGAAAAATGATTTTTGACTTTGATTTTGGTCTTACGTACCAATTTTTAAGGAAACCTGGGTTGACTATTTGCCATATACAAAGCCGTTATGACTACTTAATACAACTATTCAATAGATCTCCGATGAAAGCCTATATATTAGCACTTTAAACGAACAAATAAATGAGAGTCCAATAAACTATTACTCAAGCAAGATTCTTAAACGACTTCGCCTTCCATCATTAGTATCATTACTTTGTCTTTATTAAGTTTATTTGTTGCAGCACATCCAAATGTAAAGGTATTCATATCCCACGGAGGCTTAATAGGCACACAAGAAGCTATCTTCTACGGAGTTCCTATTGTTGGTATTCCAATCTACGCGGATCAGTACAACAACTTGTTGCAAGCCCAGCACCTGGGATTCGGAAAAATTCTAGAATATCATGACATTAATGAAGAAACGTTAAGTAAACTTTTAAACGAAGTGCTTACAGATGATTCTTATAAGAAAACGGCTAAACTTATGTCAGCGAGGTTTAAAGATAGACCAATGAGTGCATTAGACACAGCGATGTTTTGGATTGAGTATGTTATAAGGAATCGTGGAGCAGACTATCTAAAGAATCCGGCTATAGGGCTTAGCTGGATTGCCTACAGCATGTTAGATGTTTATGCTTTTATAGTATTCATTATACTTGCGACTTTGTACGTAGCTATGAAAGTAACTATCATTTTGATAAGCCTCATACACATAAAGGAATCTAAAAACCTAAAGAAGAAGAAAACATAATGTTTTTATAAGTGATAAAGCTTAGTGATATATTTACATTATTATTAAATATATGTATAGCAGTTTTTAGTTGAAATTATTCATAAAGCAATTTGCAACGGAGTAGGTGTTTATAAAAGTGTAGGAAAATAATGGTACTGAAATATTTTGTATCAAGTATTGTGTGATGAATGATGATATAATATTAGAATGTGTGTCTTGAATTAGTAATTGTAATGACTGTACAAGTATTGCGTTATTAAAAAAAGTGTAAAATTTGTGCTCAACTATATTTCCTTCAATCCATATCTATTGATCAAGAAGAGATGGATTGTAAGAACATGTAAACTAGACAGATAAATAAAAATAAAATTTTAAGTGTAGCTTTATTCACAATTTTTATATTTTTAAATTCTTTCTTTAATTTGGCTTTTTGGAATGTCTCGTGGTATGTCCCACTACTGCGTAAAAGTCACTCCTTTAGACTTCTAAATCACTCTGTTCGTATATAAACCCTAGTCTCTTTCAAAGGCATTCAAGTCGTCCCACCATCTCTGTTTAGGCCTGTACTTCATACTATACTAAGATGGCAATATATATGATGGGACAGGTTTGGCCGTGTATTGAGGCTCCAAAGGCTTCGACGAATGTCTATTAACGCTTACACTACTAAATGTATCCATCTCACCAGCCAAAAAAGATTCGCTACTCAGACAGAGCAAAACACAAAAATGTTCTTGTTGCCTTCAATGTAGACGCACTTAGAGAAGTTTTGGAATTCTTCCACAGAAACAGCTTAAGATTATTTGGTAACCAAATAATCTTTTCAAGGGAACCTAATCTTCTGCAAGGTAACTCTTAGGCTGCTTTTGATTTTAGCCAGTAATCTATATATATATATATAACTCTTGTGTCACGGTATTTGTGGTCGCACTCCTCTGAAACGGTTCGATCGATGTTTATGAAATTTTTTATGTACATATATATTTGGTAGGTATGAGAATAGGTCCTAAAGTAAATAATTCATACCGCTAAGTGATTAGCGTATTTTTATTGAATGAATTTATATTAGGGCAAAACAATGTTTGCCGGGTAGCTAGTTCTTTTATATGAATATTTCTAGTATTGTTTTACCCCAAACACAATAACTAGAGGGAGAAATTGCTTAAAAGATAAAGGAACATTTGTAGATATTACGATATGCATAATGATATATGATTGTGATGTATCTTACAGCATTGATCGCCATGTTCGTCATAATTGACCACATTACATTTTCTTTTGTGTCTGCTAAATGGCAGACAATGTGTTTATATTATACTCGTAGCTATTACAATTGATACACCGCAAATATTTAGAAGCGCTTAGTTACTCCTTTAGTTGTACTTATTATTATATTAATTTTACACGTATATTCATAGACCATTTACTTTTAACAATATTTTAAGATAACACTAGCATTAACAAGCTCTAATCCATTCAATAAATTCATAAATAAAGTACGAGTAAAATCTAACATCGTAGCTGGAACTACGTCCCGTTTATAATTAGACAAATATTTGAACGAAACCTTGGTGTTTGGACAAGGCTCAGGTTGGTTGGGGAGGCTTTTGTCCATGGCCGTCGACAGCCTGGAATGAGAGAGGACTATTACTGACTTATGAATTTCGAATGCGTCTCGTTGAGATTGCGTTCCACTCTCTCTTTCATGTGGAATCAGACTTTCATTAACACGCACTGTTTGTTTTTATTTGCCTGCGATTCTGATGTTGTTCTTTATATTCTATGTTCTGTTGTTGTACTCGACTAAATACGACATAAGGTATAATGCAATATAATTTATCATGCTTTTGGAGTGTAACGTATGTTTAAATTACTGCTTAATCTTTATCATTAGATAAAGATTATATTAGATGTCGGCACAAGTCCATATAACCAATTATTTTAATACATCAATTTACCGCTAATTGACTTATAATCAGCAGGCTTAATATGGAAACCAATCCCAATCTCCATCCAATTCCAATCCGATTCAGTTTCAATCCCAATCCGACTATAAGTAGCACTCTTGAACAAAATTGTAATTGAAATTGAGATCTCTATTTATTTACTAAAATTATTTCATGATTACCACATTGTTTATGGGATTTTTACCAGTCATTGCTTAAAATAAGACTTGTCATGGTTTGTTGTTGTTCGAGGCGACAAAATTACTCATTATAATTTAAACATTCAGTTTCAAGTAATTTAGCAACTGCTAAATTCATAACTTGATTTTTAAGCAATAACGAATTGAGTTCTAGATATTTTTGTAAAGTTTAAAGTAATTCGAATATGTCGGCGCAAGTCCATATAACCAATTATTTTAATACATCAATTTACCCCTAATTAACTTATAATCAGGTCTCTATTTATTTACTAAGATTATTTCATCATTACCACATTGTTTATGCGATTTTTAATCTCCAAAACATGAGACACTAGTCGCGCTTTTTAGGGTAGAAGGTACTTTTTAAGCCGACTAGTAATTTACCTCTCCTAATATAACCTATATTACCAGGCGTCTAGATTTCATCATTCACAAAAGTATACACGATTCTCAAGACAAACAATGGATCTCCAGTTTTTTGAATAATGCTGTAAACAAGCATCAACATTATAACCCTCATCGTGCGGTGAGTTATGTAGTAAAACTATTTCTAACTTACAAAATTATAAATAGATACGTGTTATTATATGTATGTACATACTAGCGGTCGTTTAGTGCTCGAAATTCGACCATAGTTTGTCTGTATAGCTGATATAATATGTCAGTATATATTAACTATAGTTACGCGATTCGACTTCGTGTGTCAAATTCATGGTTGTGTGCGTGTAGTCTTTTTTAATTAATTTAATGTATTTCTAATGCATATTTTATTTAAATATTAGGATTCGCCCTTCCTTCTGATGTTTTTTGATTTCAATAGCCTCGCGAAGCATCCTTGGTAGGAATCGGTGTTCTTTAGCGAGCATCTGTGGTTTGTCAAATCTCAGGTAGTGGTTGGTCCCCTGTTGCACATGTTCACACACAGCAGACTTCAACGAGCGTTTGTGTTTTACATCAGCTATGTGTTCTTTTATGCGGGTGCCGGGCTTAAGGTAGTTGGTTGGCCGGACTCTCATACCATCCGTCAAGTGCCAACTACCTTTACAAGATGCGGGGGTCTAGATTGTGACTGCGGACTCTCATACATTGGTCACACCAAGAGAAGCATAGGCTATTGAAATCAAAAAACATCCTAATTTCAATAGAGAAGATGGTTGGTGTTGGCGCGTAGAACCGACCACAACGGACGACGGAGGAGGAAGCAAGGGCGCCGGGGGGAGGTCCGGCCCATTCACCGCGTTCGTCCGAGGCACCGCACTCCGCTCCGCGACACCACCCGCGATACTCGCTTCATACTTGTTTTAATAAACGCCTATATTATACAGTCCACTATCAATTTTATCCTACAACCCGTTAGGATCACGAACAAATGGTCCTATAGTTCTTGTGGAAGAACTCACCGGAACACGAAAACCAGAAGTTTATAGCAGAGGTCGGCGTTGGTGCAAATTTCAAAAGTTAACACGAACGTCAACGGTCGCAGCGCCCTGAGTCATCGGTGAAGAAGATTCAACTTCAAGGAACGGATTCGGTTAAATGAGTGAGCTCGTTCCAATTGGATTTCCTTTATCTGCTTTCTTTCCTTTCCAATTTGCCTTAATTTGATTGAACAAGTGCTTAAAAAATTCAAATCTAGTGACGGTTATTTTTTTCTCATTTTCAAAATCCTTTTAAACTTCTTATTGCCTGCCCTTTTATCTTTCTTTTCTCTCACTGCGCATACGCACGCATCGTAAAGCCATATTTGTTAATATAAGCTAACAGTGATTATCGCACAGCTGGCCGCTCGCTTCAAGGTCAACAACCGTATTCTTTTGTTCGTCGCGCAAAACAAGTTTTCTATAACTATAAATCAGCTGTTTCTTGTTTGTTTGCACAATATGAGTGAACAATTAGATTTAGAAACACTCAAAAAGCGACGCAGTGCAATTAAAGCTAAATTAACGATATTTAAAAATTATTTAAAGCCCCTTAGCAGTGCTTCCTGTTTATCTCGTTTGCAACGTCTCGAGTTAGAGGGACGTTATGAGCGTTTCCAGACCTTATATGGGGACTTTGATAATTTACAGACGGAGATTGAATCGTTGTTGGACACGCCGGAAGACGAGTTCAAGACGCGGGTCGAGTTCGAGGACCAGTACCACTCCAGCGTGGCGGTGGCACGCAATTTACTTGCGGCCGAGTCTAGCTCAGGAGATGGGTCAGGTAAGGCACACACAAATGTCCGTCTCCCAAAAATTGATTTGCCACATTTTGATGGTAGCGTTCAGGGTTGGCTTGAGTTCAAAGACACCTACATTTCACTTATTCACACAAACAATTTAAATGACAATATAATGAAATTTCATTATCTCAGATCTTGTTTACGCGGTGGCGCCGCTTTGGTTATAAAAAATATAGATTTTACAAGCGATAATTATATAAATGCTTGGGATTTGCTATGTCAAAGATATGACAATGATCAGCTGCTCATACATAATCATGTTCAAGCATTGTTTAATGTGCAATGTTGTTCAAAAGAGTCTAGTAAAAGCTTGCGATACCTTATTGATGTAACTAATAAAAATATAAGGGCTCTTAAAACATTAAAACAGCCCACCGAACATTGGGATACATTAATAATATTTATGATGGCTCAAAAATTAGATAGCAGTACTAGTCGCTACTGGGAAGAATATCGCAATACTTTGCCTAATCCTCCAACGTTAAACCAATTTATTACATTTATAGAAAGTCAAATCAACTTGTTAGAAAAATTAGAAGAAAATATAAAAAATAACCTTAAATCTAAATCATCAGAACATAATACTATTAACAACAAATCTAAAAGTTTTATTGTGGCATCAAGTAGCAATTGTAATACATCCACTTTAAAATGTCCTTTATGTTCAGAAAACCATTTCCTTTACACTTGTGAAACATTCAGGAGTTTGCCGACTGAAGCGCGTATTCAAAAGGCAAAGCAATTCAAAGTTTGCATGAATTGTTTACGTTCAGGTCATACTGAAAATAAGTGCAAATTGTCACACTGTAAATACTGCAAAGCGCGTCACAATACACTTTTGCATTCAGAACCTGAACCAAGTAAACCCACCAATCCTATACCCAACAGCGGCAATGTTACCTTTTCAGCCAGTTTAGAGCATTATAATACATTTGCCTTTGTATTACTTTCCACAGCTTTGGTGCGAGTGCGTGGTGCCGATGGCACTAAGCACTCCGCCCGAGTCTTATTGGACAACGGTAGTACTGCAAATTTTATTTCACACGCCTTATCATCAAAACTGGGCTTGTCAAGACATAGCACTGGCTCAGCAACGGTATCAGGTATAAACAACCAGACCTCTTATAGTACACAGTCTTGTAATCTCGCATTAGAGTCTTATTACGGTGACTACACGGTCGAGTTAAATTGTCTAATATTACCTGAAATAACTAAGGTGCTGCCATCGCGTTGCGTAAATATCAGTCATATCCCTCTACCTTCAGGATTACAATTAGCTGACCCTACTTTCAACATTCCGTCAGTAGTAGATATTCTGGTTGGGGCTGAAACTTTCTGGAACGTGTTAGGGCAAAACACTATTAATCTAGGGAAACACTTACCTAAGCTTCACGAAACGAAGTTAGGTTGGATTGTTTCTGGTCAAGTGGTATCCTTACCACGCCCTCAACCTTTATCTTATTTTTGCAACTATGCAAAGGGTGAAATTAATATTGACCGGTTTTGGGAACTTGACACAATCCCCGTTAAGCATTCTTTGTCTCAAGAAGAAAAAGCCTGTGAGCAAAGCTTTGTCCTCAACACACATCGCAATAATGAAGGGCGTTTTGTAGTTACCATACCTCTAAAAAAGGATCCTCAGGTATTAGGTGACTCCCTTCAAATGGCAATAAGCCGCTTCTTGTCTTTAGAACGTCGTTTTCAACGTGATAATATTTTTAAACAACGTTACCTAGAATTTATGCATGAATATGAACAATTGGGTCACATGTCATATGAAACTACAGTTCAAAAATATTTATCATCTTCTAACGAAACAATAAGTTATTTTTTACCACACCATGGCGTTATTAGAGAGTCTAGCACAACCACTAAACTACGAACAGTCTTTGACGCTTCCGCCCCAACTACTACAGGCGTATCGTTGAATTCGATCCAAATGGTAGGTCCCGTGGTTCAGGATGACCTTCTGTCTATTTTGTTACGTTTTCGACAGCACAAATACGTCATAGCCGGTGACATTGAAAAAATGTATAGGGCAGTCGAAGTACATCCCACTCAGCGATCGCTACAGCGCATAGTATTTCGCGCTCACCCAAACGAGCCACTTAAGGTGTACTGTTTAAATACAGTGACATATGGCACAGCGTCTGCTCCCTACCTGGCCACCAAATGTCTCACAAGTTTGGCCTCTACCGCTACCAACGCAGAAGTAAAACGTGCAATAACACATGACTTCTATGTTGATGATTTTTTGAGTGGGAGTCACTCTATAGAGAGTACGATTAAACTATGCAAAGAAGTGATCAGCACACTTTCATCGGCAAGGTTTAATTTACGTAAATTTAAGTCTAACGATTGCCGTATATTATCTCAAATATCTGACCTCGATTATTTAAATATTAATAACACACTAGATTTTAACAGCGATGCTATCAATGCCCCATCAAAGACTTTAGGTCTTCATTGGCTATGTGATACTGACTGTCTCTCATATTCAATTAACATAGAGCAAAATCCACAAGAGGTAACCAAACGTCACATATTATCTGTTCTAAGTCAAGTTTTTGACCCACTGGGCTTGGTAGGTCCATGCGTTATTGAAGCTAAATTAATCATGCAACAGCTTTGGATAGACAAGTATGGCTGGGACGATATAGTTTCACAAGATATAAAAGATCTTTGGCTTTCTTTTGCGAATACATTACCTAGTCTTAATAAACTAAAAATACCTAGATTTATTTCATGTAGCGACTCGGTAAAAAACGAAATTCACGTCTTTTCCGACGCGTCTGAACGAGCATACGGAGCGTGTCTATACATTCGTTCGGTTTCTAGTTCTGAATCTGTTCACATTCAACTTTTAACTTCTAAAAATCGTGTGGCACCCCTTAAACCGACATCAATACCGAGACTTGAGCTGTGCGCGGCCCTAGCCGCTACAAGACTGTGTACTAAGGTTCGTGACTCTCTTACCATGCGCATTGATAAAACTTACATGTGGTGCGACTCTACGATTGTTCTGGCGTGGCTGTCTACATCGCCCATTAGACTAAAACCATTTGTGCGTAATAGAGTCAACGAGATACAGGAGAGTACGGTTGGTTGTACCTGGAACTACGTGCCGTCGAAAGAAAACCCGGGCGATCTTGTTTCCCGTGGGCTGAAGGCTGATGCTATCAGCACCAGTTCTTTATGGTGGTCCGGCCCCTCCTTCTTAATGAAACCACAAAACAACTGGCCTCAAAGGCCGAATAATATCTTAAAACAAGATCTACCGGAAGTAGTTTGCCATGTAGTTAGTAATGTTGATCCCATCACTTATAACCATCAAAGTAATATAATTATCAATCAACTCATATTAAAATATTCTAATTTTTATAAATTAAAAAGAGTAGTTGCTTATATACTTAGAGCCACTAACAACTTTAAGCTTAAAGCAAATAAATGCTTCGGCCCTCTTTCTACGGAGGAGCTGCACAGTGCTTTTAATTTAATTATTCATAATGCTCAACTTAACATGTTTCCTAACGAGTATTCTTCTTTAAAATCAGGAACGTCCCTGTCGCGTAGCAATCGTCTTATCACATTGACACCTTTTATAGACTCTGATAATATTATGCGCGTGGGCGGCAGGCTTGATAACTCCCCTTATGATTTTAACATAAAGCATCCCATTTTACTTTGCAGTAAACATGCCTTAACAAAATTATTATTTCAAAGCGAACATTTAAAGCTTTTACATGCTGGACCACAGCTTTTATTAGCATCTATACGTCAACACTTCTGGCCGCTTGGAGGCAGAAACTTATCAAAATGTATTGTCAAAAAATGCCTTAAGTGTTTCAGATTTAGAGCCCAAAACGTCCAGCCCATCATGGGACAACTACCTACTTCACGAACTGACCTTCAATTCCCTTTTTTAAATTGTAGTGTGGATTACGCTGGGCCAATTCTGATCGCTGATCGGAAGGGACGAGGGTGTAGACTAATTAAGTCATACCTATGCATTTTTGTGTGTCTTGCAGTGAAAGCTGTTCACCTCGAACTCGTCACAGCGTTAACGTCAGAAGCCTACATGTCAGCCCTTAAGCGGTTTGTATCACGTCGAGGTAAGCCTCGTAGCATCTGGTCGGACAACGGAACAAACTTCGTTGGTGCTTGTAAGGAAATAAATAACTTTCTGTCTGGCTCAAGTGCTGCTTCTGATATGGCACAGGAAGGCATTGATTTTCATTTTTCACCTCCTTACTCTCCTCATTTTAATGGCATTGCAGAAGCCGCTGTTAAGGCCACTAAAGGCCATCTTAAAAAGCTTCTTTCTCTCACTCATCTGACTTATGAGGAAATGGCAACTTGTCTTTGTCAAATTGAGGCTGTACTTAACTCTCGCCCACTTACCCCTGCTTCCTCTGATCCTCTAGACTTCACTGCCCTTACACCTGCCCATTTTCTAGTTGGACGACCACTCACAACCATTCCGCATCCACAGGTCACCGACGGCAACATCACTCGCTTGGAACGCTACCAACGCATCGAACTCATCAGGCAGCATTTTTGGAAGCGATTCACTAATGAGTACATTTCGTTACTGCAACAGAAATCCAAGTGGACAGCATCGAGTGGCAAGTTGGAGCTTGGGACGCTGGTTCTCGTGAAGGACCTGACACTGCCACCTCTCCTGTGGCCGTTAGGCCGCATCATCAAGGTGCACCATGGCAATGACAACATTGCACGAGTCGTTGAAGTCAAAACGAAGACAGGGACCTTGGTGCGAGGCTTCAACTCTATCTGCCCCTTACCACTTCTTTGAAGTCTATAATACTTCAACCCGGGCAGCATGTTGGCGCGTAGAACCGACCACAACGGACGACGGAGGAGGAAGCAAGGGCGCCGGGGGGAGGTCCGGCCCATTCACCGCGTTCGTCCGAGGCACCGCACTCCGCTCCGCGACACCACCCGCGATACTCGCTTCATACTTGTTTTAATAAACGCCTATATTATACAGTCCACTATCAATTTTATCCTACAACCCGTTAGGATCACGAACAGTTGGAATGTACCACCAGCTTGGGATCCAGTAATTCAAATAGTCAAACCCAAGAAGAAGCAAACCACAGCTAGACTTTATGATACTTTGAGCTCATTCTGCGTAAATAGAAACACCCATGATTAAATTATGTTCGGGTACTTTGAAATAACTACACTGGAACATTGAGACAACTGCCATCTTAGTCTCCCCGTGACCATGGCTGCTGAAAAGCAACCGAAACGTCGGGGAAAGTGTAAACACAACTATAAATAGTATAATAGTATAGTAATAGTATAAATAGTTTTAATAATTTCAATAACTTAATTAGCTTAAAAAATTAGTAAAGTTTTATAGTAATAGTAGTGTAACAGTTTTCAAAATTTTGTAATAAAGTGTCAAATAAACAACGCGATAAAATCCGTATATAGTAGTTTAATTTCAATGAATAACATTCGCGTAAACAGAAGACAATATTATCCTAATCCTAACTAATATTATAAAAGCGAAAATGAGTTTGTTTGTTAACTTTTCACGGTTAAACCACTGAACCGATCATCCTGAAATTTTGCATATACATTGTCAGGTGTACAGAAACGGATATACGCTACCTTTCATCCCGAAAAAAATTACTGTTCCCGAGGAAAACAACAATAACGTTCTTATGATAATAGATGGCGCCAAGTATCTTTCGAATCATGATTGAATTATATTATTACAAGCAGAATACAATCCGAATTGATTGTCAAATTCTAAATTAACGCGAGCGAAGCCGCGGGCAAAAGCTAGTTTTAATATAATTTTATTTAGGTAGGTGTTTTTATAGGTAAAGAGCGGTCTCCCGACGCGACAAAATTTAATAAAAAAATCCATATATAGTAGTTTAATTTCTATGAATAACATACGCGTAAACAGAAGACATTATAACTTAACCTTTTTAACGTTGAGGTATGTATGCGGTAATATGCATTGACGCATACCTCTCCGCGGAAAGGAGAGCGGAGAGATTATGTTGGGCTTACCCGGGAATGGAATGATGAAAAGATGGAATGACCCGAGTACTACCGACTAAACTTACGACGGTGTGTCAACTCGCTGCCTTAAATGGTGCGTGGGTTGGTGGAACTGAAACTACATCAGCGACCCACGCAGCAGTGCTCAACGCAGGCAAGAAATGCCCGCGGACGACGACTCCTGGGCGACGCCCCGGCACGACAAAGAGCGTCACTTCGACTCAATGGGTAGCGAACAGGAGATCCCCGTTCTCCCGTCCACAGCCTCCACTATGGCGGCTTCAGGCGCGCCTATGCGCGCCTGCGCCACCCGGTCCGCCGGCGGTGGCTCGGATCTGCAAGACAGATCTACTTTCCTCACGGATCCGCTCCACCGCCTCCTTCCGCGAGATAACATCCTTGCAAAAGGATACGACCGCTATCCAGTTCCTCTTGCTGTCGACCATGGCTTTGTTCACGGCCGTTAGTGAGAGGTCGAAACCCACAACGTAGACGAGTTCACGGCTCTGCACCGCCCAGGCTGGACATGCCTCGAGCGTATGCTACGCCGTGTCCTCAATACAATCGCAGTGGTAGCAGATGGGACTCGGTTCCCTCCTTGCGACCGTGTGCAGGTAGGTACTTACTATCTTAATCTAGCCTAAGCTACATTTACGTGAGCGAAGCCACTGGCAAAATCTTGTTACTAATAAATAGATATTCGTGGTATTCGGCGATTAAATTTGAGGACGATTGACCGATCTAGACGGTGTCTGCTTAGCAAAGATCAGTTCATAGCCTTACTGGCTTTATGCTTGAACTTTATCATACAAATGTTGCTTTTGTTTTCAAAATGTCCTTTATACATATAATAATACGTTAAAAATGCGTTTGTATGCAGTGAACAGGTAGTATTTGGCGGGAGTCCAAAAATATCTACCAAGCGATTGAATGTGGATTGAATCATAATCAGTTATTTTGAACTCGGTTGTTTGGATGCCCCTGCTATGTAATTATATGTATGCTTTACGTAAAACGTAAGATATCATTAAACGTTCATACGTTTAACAAACGTATTGTAATATATTTTGATAGAATTTCTTTTTCTAATGTGTTATAATATTTCTATTTAATAGTGAGCAAAAAAGGGAAACACATTTTATATATACCTACGATTAAAATTAAAATTAAAATCAATCAAAATCAAAAATAAATTTATTCAAGTTAGGTTACAAGGTAACACTTATGAATTTCAAAGTTACACTAATTTTTTTCTGTGAATTTACATTTACTGCCACGTTCAGCAAAGCAAAGGTGTAGGGCTCATGAGAAGAATTACATTGTGTATGCCGTGACCTATGGAACTAAACAATGTTTGTTGCCTAAGCCTAGGAGTGGTAGCATATAGCTACAATGCACTTGGTATACGTTAGTTGTATGGAAGTATATAAAGCCAGCATTAAGATTAGCCTAGTGGGAAATAGTTGGACTGCCACGCAGAGGTCTCGAGTTCGATCCCAAGGCGCGCATCTCTGACTTTTCGAAGTCATGTGCGTATTAAATAGTTAATTATCGTTTGCTTTAACAATGAAGGAAAACATCGTGAGGAAACCTGCATATTATCTTAGAGTTCTCAATAATGTTCTCAAAGATATGTGAAGTCTGCCAACCCGCACTGGGCCAGCGTGGTGGACTATAGCCTAACCCTTCTCACACTGGAAGAGGCCCGTGCCCAGCAGTGGGAAAGTTTAATGCAGAGCTGATATTATTATATATATAAGATTCCAAAATAATTAACAGGATTAGTTTCAATATTTATATACATATTATCTACATCTCGCACATAATGCTCGTGTCACATGAGAATGTCATGTCTCAAGTCGGTCGGACAGCTCGTACAAACATACTCACATAACTGCAAATCGGGCGTCCACCAGCTATTAGCCGGTACAACGGCGTCTTATTGACATTACTCTATTTACATAATTAATAAAATATAGGCCTTTTACGTTTTTTTACTACTTGTTTATTTATTATCTTATTGCTTACTAAAATACCTAATGTATAAATTAAAATACTCCTTCACACATATTTACGCGCCCGCAATATTTTGACGTCAAAACATTTTTAACGCGCTGCTGTCCGTAAATTTTTAAATCATTATATATTATATGCGTAGGTATTATTTTTAATTAAAACAAATGTAAAAAGTGTGTTTACGTTTGCATATTATTAATTTTAAATGTGGAATTGAAAAACCGGTCAAGTGCAAGTCGGACTCACGCACCGATGATCTCGAGTTTGATTGGATAGTCTGACAAAGTGTTATTGGGTTTTACTGTTAGCAAATTCTCAGTAATAACTATGCTTGATTGATGGCAGTAGATCTATCCTCTATTAAAAAGGAACTAACAAAATAGGTAGTGCTAAAAGACGTATTTCGTGGGCCAATCGACGCATTATATTCTTGTATAAATATTAAATAATTGAAAATACGCGAGGATCGATTACTCTTATTTATTTATCTAAATAAAGCAACAAAAAAATTATTGGTAAGTATTAATTAAATTTACTTACGAGTAACTAGTATAACTGTCAAATCACTATCATCATTACATATTATAAAACAAAGTCCTCCGCAGCGTCTGTCTATCTGTCTGTCTGTTCGCGATAAACTCAAAAACTACTGCACCGATTTGCATACTGTTTTCGCCAATGGACAGAGTGGTTCTCGAGGAAGGTTTAAGTATATAATTTGTTAAGTTTTTGTATACATTGGCTAAAATATAACGATATTTGTTGGAGGTGTCGGAAAAAAATAAGCCGTCTGGGAGCTTTCAACGAAAACGCTGCCTAAACCCTTTGAGATATAACAAAATAATGTATCGTGAAATTATGTATCTTATATAGGTCTACAGAAAAGGCCGCGATGGCATATGTCTATCTCTTAAGGATAACATACTATATCCATTTTAATACTTAAAAAATGGGCAATTGTAAAGCGGTAATTGGAAAGCTATTTACACAAATACAGTAATAATCCTTATCATTTTAAAAACGTTAGTTGGCTTAAGCATTTCATGAAGATTATTTTTTCCCTTTACACCATGCAAATTAAATGAATACCTTAGGAGATATAGCAAAATCAAAATAATGCGCAACGAAATTAATTTCGAGTAATGAAGGTAAAATGTTTCTTTTAGGTGCCCCTGGAGGCACAGGTAAAACATTATTAGCAAAAGTACGATCCGACAGAAAAATTGTCCTAGCTGTGGTATCGTCCGGCATAGCAGCCACACTTTTGGAAGGTGGGTGAACCGCCCATTCCACATTCAGCTACTACTACTACTGCCATTAAAAATATGTAGTGATGACGTCACTAGCATTTGCAATATTTCTAAATAGAGTAATGCCGGAAAATTAATGAGAGATTGCAGTTTGATTATTTGGGATGAGGCTTCTATGTCTCACAAAGCTTCAGTTGAGACATTAGACAGGACAATGCGAGATCTGCGCAACAGTAACTGTCCAATGGGTGGTGTACTGTTTTATTCTCTGGAGATTCCCCTCAAATTTTGCCAGTTAAAACTAGGGAAACAAGAGCAGATGAAGTCAATGCATCACTCAAAAGATCGCATCTTCGGCCACATATAACGAAATGTGAACTTAAAACCAATATGAGGATTTTATCGTCTAGCGAAGATAATAGGCAATTTTCTAACGACTTGCTCTAAATAGGAAATGGTGAATTTCAAGCAGGAAATGTCTGTATAAATCTTAACAATATTTGTGTTTTGGTACAAAACGTGGTGTGAAATTATTGAAAAAGTTTATCGCGATATTAGTAACATATCCACTAAGACACTAAATTGCTTTCAAGAAAGAGCTATACTATCACCCACTAATGAGCAAGTGGACAAAATAAATGAATTTATTATTTCCAAGTTCGAAGCATCATTGCAAACCTACTACCTACTCAGTTGACACAGTTGTGGATAGAGACAGTACATTATCCAACAGAATTTTTGAATTCTTTGACTCCTCCTGGAATCCCGTCATACAAATTAATATTAAAAGTAGGTGCTCCTATTTAATATTTTAATTTCTTTTAATTTTTAAATAATATACTTAGAAACTAATCTAAATGTTATCTGTTTTGTTTGCCTCATAAATAATTGCCACTTAAAAAATAATCTAAATTTAATATTATGTATAACGAGGAAAGATGATTGTTTTTTTTTTTGTTACGATTTAACTCAAAAACTACTCTACCAGTTTTACCGAAAGCTACATCCTGTGCTCGGAGTAACATAGGCTATTTTATATTTTCTGTAAAGAACCTGTGCGAAGCCCGGGCGGGTTGCTAGTCCATATATATAATATAATGTATAAGCATGTAAGTATTAAATCTATAGGCAAATCAGCGAAATAGGTACAGAAAGTATTATTTTTTTATTACATTTGATAACTAACTGCACTAGAAATAATTTCACACATTGAAACCAAAGACATAAAGAATACTATTTGGACTACGCGATGATAACAATGCCTATAAGCTATTACCACAAATGGCAACCGTTTATAAACCTGGATCATGGACAAATACATTTAAACTTATATTCAAATAACAATAACAGTATTTACATTAGTTAAATACTATAAATACCAGACTATATCTATAGTACGGGAGAGTTGGCACAAAAACAAACATTTACCTCAGTACGTGTTGCATACCTATCATTAATTTATCAGCCGTCTGTCTGCGAAGCTGGTGCAAGGTAAATGTAAAACTAACAGAGATCCAACAGGACGTAAATTAAAATCAATACGTTAGCAACGACTGATGCTTTACGTGAACATTTTTTGTTTATCTTTTTATTTACACACGTATAGTACATACGTGTGTAAATAAAAAGATAAACAAAAAATGTTCCTAACCTAGCTTGAGCTTGGGAGATCCACTGTCAAAAGAATTATGGCTTTCAGATTTAAGCTTGAAAATATGCCGCAACTTGTTTATACGGATGATAATGCTTTTCAGACCTAAATCTTGCCTAAAATTCTGCTTATTATAAATTGTAATAATATACGTAAGGACTATTTTACGTATATTATTACAATTATGTATATCTACTGACAGATTCTTTGGTGACTCTATTAGTCCTTTTTTATAATTTAAGCTCAGGTAAATGTGATATTTTAAAATATCTACCCAAGTACACGATAGTATAGGTACACAGTCTTTTCCGTTGCAAAGAAATAACTGAAGGTTGTAATTTTTTAAACGGAGATGTGTCTTCAGCTGCAGACTTAAATATAAAGTTACATAGAATGCCGTTTACTTTTTTTACGCTAGATTGTCTAACCGTTTGTGTCTCTCTTAAGTAACACCCCGGACAACAGTTATCAATAGAAACACGCACTCTCTACATGAAAAAATTCTTCACTGCCAATCTTATGGATTGTTTTAGGGACTCCAAGTTATCATGGCGTTGCATGTACGTTTTTACGTTTATGTACATTTTTCATTGTGTTTTCTGAGAGAGTATGGCATGTAGCATGCCATAGTCTCTCAGAAAACACAATTAATATTCATACCTATAAGAATTCCAAATTCAAATGTAATATATTGTTTTCTTTATTGTAACAGTATATATGGCCAGACTAAGTATGTATATGTCGATATCGGACGATATGTCGATTTGTCTATATGTCGATATATTGGTACAGCGATATGCGCCACGAAGCAATTGTAATGAAGACATACTATATCTTAATATCAATAGAGAAGATGTTTGGAATGTACCACCAGCTTGCGCTCCAGTAATTCATTTACGCAATCCCAAGGTGAAACAAAACACAGAAAATAGCAAAACACGATACTTAAGTTCATTCTGCGTAAATATATACATCAATAATTAAACAATGTTTGAGTACCTACTTTGAAAATAATTTCGCACTTGAAGATTGAGACGCATACCTGAATACCTCTTAGTCTCCCCATGACCGTAGCTGCTGAAAAGTAGTCAAACGTCGAAAAATGTCAATTTAAATAGTTCGATATGTCGGAATGTCCAATTGCCGATATATCGTTGTCGATATGTCAATATAAAGTTGAAACTTCAAGAGCGGCTAATATCTATAAATATAAATATTAAATATTCAAAGCATCAATAAAGTAACAATTTGTTGAGACTTGAGAGTACAATAATTTAAGCCTAGAACTCATAATACGCACCGATCAAACAATTGCACAGATCTTTACGCAATGTGCAAAGCTGGAGTCTAAACTAGAACGAGCCTGTATTTCGGGCCACTAAGCTTACAGTCCTCCATTTATATCTTAGAATTGGTCTAGACCGGTGCAATACAATTGTAGATACAGGACAAAGTGAGTAAACGTGTTGTGTGTGTTTGCAAAATAGTATTGGAGGTATAAATATTATCTCTGCACAGTAAATATCTCTTGGACAGTTAGTATTGTTTTCATACCTAGTTATGTGTCTTTAACGTTGTGCAGTAAATGGAACATTTATGTGTATCATAACTAAAGGGACCAACTAAGGAGTGAGGGAAAGAAAGAGTCAGTATGTGAGAGAAAATATATCTATAAAGTATTGCAGTTGAATATGAATAGCGCAAGGCATGCGTGACAGGCTTGCTCTTTATTGCACGCATTACGCGCGTTGATTGTGTTTAAAAGATAATACATTTTTGTCTAATATGATATACATTGTGCTGAACTATTTAGTCTTTGATAGGCCTTTCGATATTCGATTCGATCGAACGCGTAATGAATTTCGAGTTATTGCCATGTACGCAGCTTGGCTTGTTCAAATTATAGCTTACGTGTAACGCAAATTAAACAATGCTTAGAACCATTTTCTAGTAGCATGTCGCGTGTAAGGAAGTGCTTAACTGATAAGTTTTTCAAATAATATTGTATAATTTGAATAAAGAGCTATTTTAGTATTTAATATTATCTTGATACCATGTAAGCAGTTGGCAAATGTACACTGTGGTTCATTTATTTTCTATTATATTTCTATGAGGGAAAATTTGTAATTGGTTTACCGTTACCTATAATGTCATTGTTATACATTGTCTGTTGCTGTAAGGTAAATAAATAAATAAACATTTATATTCGTATTTAATTACATGTACTATGTATTTTAACGCACTTGTTCAGCACCGTACTGGTTCAGGCCAATATAATGGCTTTTTACTAAAGGACATACAGACAGAGCTTTTTTAAATTTGATATAAAGGTTTGATTGCGTCGAAACATGCCTGGTAGACACCAATTGGCTCTTGCCCACCATTATGAGGAACCTCAAAACATAGCTATATAAGTCTCTATAAAAAAGTTTCATTATCTCGTGTTAAATGTAAATATATAGCATAGCCGGTACGTAAGGAAACACGTGTACTCTTATCATCTTATACCTTATCATCGATCCATCGAACGGTCGGCATTGGGTTTGGGTAATAGCTCTTGTTTTCTAATAAATAAAGGCTAACATTATAATAGTAAGTTTGTTTCAGGTTATTTCACTATTTCATTACAGAGACAATTTTCTTTTTGGGTTGACCACCCACGATTCGGCACGTATAATAGTCGGCATCTCTGTAATGAAATAGTAAAATAACTTGTTATTATATCATCCATAACTTTTTTCCTGTTAAATTATTGGTCGTCTTGTCTCATGTGCGCTCTTAAAGGTCCAGTATAACATCTTGAGAAAAATAAATAAATATGAGTAGTCAACCTCGTTGTATAGGGCACTGTAAATATTGTTTTAATGTCGCCTATGAACGTTGAAGCACAAAGACGTAGTGGTTTAAGTGGTTATCTCGCGAGTATCGATCTATTTTTATTTTCTATGAACTTTCATCTAATACTTTGTAGGTAAGTAGGATACGTTCATGCAATCACAAAGCAATATTTCAATCCATTCAGTAAATCCCAGCAACGAATGCGTACATTAATGTGTATACATTTATTAAGCATCCTATAAAATAAGTTTTCCTCTTTCCACCTCAATTATTCACTCCCAATTCACTTAGTATTCAAAATGCATACTTCGTACCCATTTAATTAGTATCAATTTTATCTGCAGACGGTATGGAAGCAATTATTCGCCGCAATGCATTATGCGCAGACTAGTACTGGTACAGATATGCGACATTGGACTATTTCGAGGCCGAGCCTATCTCATTAAGAGTTTGCAATTAAAACTTTGCAATCTGGCCGCCGTTTCAGAAGGGAATTAACGCCAATGTGAAACGCTCGGGAAATGAAAATCAGTCTTGAAATGATGTCAGTTCTGTAAGTTATTGTAAATATCTAGTTTGCAACGATTTGTGAGGTGCTTGTATATTTTGTAACAATCCGTCCATCAAATTTGCGCTTTGTATAATTATGGTCGGGACCGACAACAAAAGGAGTTTGGATTAACAACCATTTGTACTATAATGTTTGGTAATGTAATCTTGATTGTATATCCTATCACAACAGCTACTTTATGTTTAAAGACTAATTTGACTGTTTCTATATGTCGGAGAGTAGGAGGGCAACTCGCTTGTGACATGATGAAGCAACAAAATATAGGCGTGGTATTATACTTCGTACATATACTAATGGTAGACAAATACAAGAGAAATAAAACAATAAAGTTTGAATGTGATTATCTCTGATTTGATCCGTAACGCAGCGGGTTCGTCCACCGAATGTGTCCGCGCCAGTATTGCCAACTCCTATAAATTCGAGTTGCTAGATTCGATATCAAAAGTCGCCAGAAAGTCGCTAAAACTGATTCTGCTGTGGTTTTTAGATTTTTCGGTAGAGAATTATTTAAAAAATAAATGTCAGCCCGCCTGCCGTGGTAGGCTCAGTCCGGAGAATTTAACGGTCAGCCTGTAGAGATTTTCCATATCTCTTGGCACTGTATAATTCTGTGTCAAGTTAACAAATTTTTTTATTTATTACAAGCCCTTAAATTGTTTTGATTTGTACTCGAAAAGTCGTCAGATAAGTCGCTAAAACATTTTTTTCGTCAAATCTTATTTTTTGTCGCTGAGACTTAAACGAAAGTCGTCACTTCTAGCGACAAAGCCGCTAAATTGGCAACACTGGTCCGCGCATGAGTCGCCGGCGCTTATATAACGTCAGTATGACACTGACAGTTATAACTGTCACTCCAACTGACACATCGGCTCTATGAGGTCGCCTCACTCATGCTTACGTTTGATGTTCCGAAACAAACCATTAGATGGCGCTTTATTCAACTTCAATTACTTTATTTATTTATTTATTTTATTTATTTGAAAGCATCCTTAATCAGAACGGCTACAAGCCAATTACACTAATTAAGGTATATTTATTTTAAAAACAATCAACTAGCGTACAGATCTCTCACAAAACTCCAAGCATACTGACATAATCGCCTTCCATCCATCCGCAAACAAATCACAATTCGGATTTGCGTCCAAGATAGCGTTGAGTGCGGTAAGTACCCGAGGAACGGGTGAGTTTCTGTGTTTACAGAAATAAATTACAATCCAATGATTATTTTCTTGACGATCCGACATATATTTTTGCGTCAAAAGCTTATCAGAATGTGTAATATGTTTTTTTAATCAGACGTATATGCAAAATCATGAATTATGCATCATTAAAGTATTGCCAACTTTGCAGCTAAATAGCACACTTGGCTTTTTAAACCTAAGAGTTTAATAAGTAACGATTTATATTTTAAAGCTGAAAGAGTAAACGCAAATTATTTATCCTATTTCCACTAACAAACATATTGAATTACTTTATTTAAATGTATGTATTAATATCGTCAAAGAGTATATTTAGCGTTTAATAAATAATATGTTGATATCATAACAGTAGGTCCAACATCCGTGAATAGCTTTTTATGCCAGCCGTCTATATCCTAACTCTTTGCATGTAAACTTTTTGCTTGGCGAGCGCGGACAAAAACCTTATATTTGTACGTCACAATAAACATGATGTACTGTGTGGAATTGAATGCGGAATGTTTTGCGCCGCTTTTGTGATATTGTGATATCAGTTGCTAGATGTAAGACTTAGTATACACGAAAACAGAGATGAGATGAGATGCGCAAATAGAAGCTATTGTTTTATTTTCTGTGTTGTTTATTATATAGTTAACGTTAAAAATCACTGAAGTAAATTAATAGTTTACCGGTCTTATAATGTTTTACTATGCATTTATTCTAAGAATTTTGGTCAATTAGGACCAATGCTATCGACTGCAATACCAATGGCCTAAAAAAGCCCTTTACAAATATAGTACGCACTATTATAAATTTATAATAATATAAAATAATTTATTTTATTTACGCTTATCAATTTTTAGTCCACCGCTCAAACCCCGGTGACGCTATATAGCGTCGTCACGTTTGCACCCGTCAAACCCCGGTGACGCTATATGGGGTCGAAGCGTCGGGACGTGTTTTGTTTGCCGTTTTTTTATTATAAGGCCTGTGTTTAAAATATTGTGTTGTATATCAATGTTCTCGAAATGAACTGAGCTTTTCGAACGAATATTTATCAACTGAATAATATTTTTGTAAGTATTTTTTTGTCATGTCACGTGACTTTGCGCCACACGTTT
This sequence comes from Catocala sponsa, assembly GCA_963564715.1. Taxonomy (NCBI): domain Eukaryota; kingdom Metazoa; phylum Arthropoda; class Insecta; order Lepidoptera; family Erebidae; genus Catocala; species Catocala sponsa. Next base: position 13,745,199 of record OY751336.1, on the reverse strand, counting down.
GTTCGTCGATGTTATTTATTCCGCTGTTATCTGTAGTTTTTATAGGGCAAGTATGTAAGTATAATACATTATTGGAAAGCTTATTCTTTCTTTTTTTAGACACAATAAAAACAATAGTAACTAATGTTATTTTTGTATAACAAACTGAAGCACAAAATAACCTATTATCATTTCTCAGATTTCCCGCCTTTTTTGATATTTTTTTTTTACTTTATTATATCGTATTTCAGGTTTTAATCAATATAATAGTGTTATTTATTAGTATTTCTATAAAATATGTGAAAACCACGCACAAGGCTACGTCGAAATTTTTTTTAGAAATTTTTCAGTATTTACTTTCTCCGCGCTCTAAAATGTACTCGTCACGCACTTTCAAATGCTAATATCTTATTTTTTTCTCACAGACATTATAAATACTTTTTTTTACTATAAAGAGTATTTAACTAAGAAATAGAAAAAGTAAAACATCTTATTAGACAAATCAATTAATCTATATAATAAAGATATAATAATATCATCTCATATTTCCAATTCGGTTAGTTTAACCAGACGTATAAACTAAAATATACACGTAAATGCGATGATTAATTACACTTATCGTAGCTTACAATGTATACTTCTAAGAAACACAAGCTTTGTTATCATAACTTTGGGTTTCAAATTATACACATCTGTTAGACGTCTCGCATAACGCTCAAGTGGCCTTCAAGTGGCGGGCGCCGCGTCACGCGGAGTTTGTTGTTGTTTACATTAGCACGCGCGCAGGGTCTGATAGGTTAATTTGAATAGCAGTTGTTCAGTATGTTTGTTGATGGCAAGAGATATGATTATTGCTTTAATTAAATATTTAGATCCGAAGCGAGGGAAATATGTATTTATTTATCAAACTTTTACAATAGTCGGAATTCTTAATGAGCCATGGACAAATGATAAGAATAAGAATAAGAATTCATTTATTTGTTTGAACATGGTATACATATATTGAATGCGAGATATTATTACAAATAGTGTTTAGTTCGTACATGTTCAGCCTCATACAGTGGCGTACAAAGAGAGAGACAGTGCTACGAGCCATTACGAGAACTTTGTCCGAAAATTCTTAGTTCATAAGTGTGACAAATGTTAAATTGTATATCATAGGAAACAATATTAAATAATGAGAATCAAAATCAGATAATAATAATACAAAATATAAGAGATTATGTCAACATTAATAAAATTACAGTCTTTTCGCTAATCAATTTCAAATTACATGTCCAGTAGAAATAAATAAATTATATAGGTAAGGGTAATCAATGACACTAAAATCCAGATAATAATCGATAAAATACATTTACAATTAACACTCATTCAATTAAAATCCTTTTCTGAGAAAATGTCTGATATCTGATAGTAAGCTTTATCAATAAAATATTTTTTTAATTTCTTTTTATATGTATCAAAGGACATATTTTGCTATGATTTTGGTAATTTATTGTATATTGTTGGTGCCATACAAAAGATACTTTTACATGGCACCAACAATAAATCAAGTTATAGTAATGGATTTCTTTAAAGTTATTTGTTTCTAAACTGCGCACATAATTCCGTGATGATGAATATGCAAGCTGTACACATTATAATAAAAATATATGTGCCTCATTAAATCTAACAAGTTTTTTTTATTTCATGTACCTAGCTCTCTCCATGACAATATTTTTAACTTTGAAGGATATTATGCTGCCCGCTACGCTCCACTTTTCTCATTTTAGCTCAGCACAACTGCTGTTAGTTACTGTCTTACTTATTATTTTCAAACTAATGTGAGTGGAACAGTGTAAAATGTTTACATTGTACGTTGTATACGCGTTAATAAAATACAATGTTACTGCCTAGTTTTAGTTTTATGTATACTGCTTGTACATACTATTGTTGTGGAATTCTTAATTTCAGGTTGAAATCTGTTTAAAGTAGGTATGTACGTATTTTGTCAAGAATATGTTTCTGAAGAATTGTTATTAACCGCATATTCATTTAAGTGATGTAGTCCTGTGGTTGGTTTAGAAATCGACCAAACCTAACAAAATATTGTTCCGAGTCTTGGTATTCCGTGTTTGAATATTTGTTGAGTCCTCCGCGTCACAGGAATTATTCCGATTGCGAGAATCGTCCATTTTAATGTTTTATTTTTATTTTCCTATACTATGCCTCTTGGTGGACAAAATATGTGATCCACAAATACGTCTACTTGTTCCGAGACAAATACGGTAGTTGTTCCAACTACGATGCGGTAGTCGTGAATAAAATAATAATTATGTAATTTATTCACAAATTATTTATTCCTAGATACGTGACAGGTGATATTTAAATAAACATCTGCAAAAAATTATTTGTGTGTATCTATATTAATAGTATACAAATATATAATATAAAATACATTGATTTTGCTGTAGTATTTACTACAGCAAAATCAATGTATTTTATATATTTATGTTCGTTGGATTTTGCGCAGTGGAGTTTGCACACACACACAATTGCAGACTTAATTTAGGCATAGGGTGGGGTTTTCCACATTTATTATGCATTTTATTTAAGTAAAAAATATGGGTACTTAATAAACATTTGACATACATTTAAATAATTAAGTTAATGATTATGCCAAAAACATCCATGGTCGAAGCACAGTATAAAAGGATATCAATAATTATAATATTTATTATGATTATTTTCTGCATAGTTTGTTATAACAAACTTATTACTAAGGCTAAAGACATTTGTTATTCCAGGCGTATAACTCGTGCGTACCGACTCCCCAACGAAGGACTCGACCAGTCTAGCGCAAGCGTTTAAAATATTACCCTTTACTGACTCTTCAAAATCTTCCTCCAATGTCTAGAAATCCTACTCACCATAGGAACGTAATACATGGTTGTTCGGTATTGGGCGCGATCTTCTGTAGAATGGACGTGCTGCTTTAACCTGATTGCTCTAGTTTGAACTGGTCTTGCTTCACACTCTAGAATATTCTTCAAAAGCCTGTCAACCCTACTGACAACGCGATCATAAGACAAGGCTGTTGGCTATAAGGTGAATGGATTGCTGTATCCCGGCTACTCCAGTTTGAGCTGGTCCTTACGGTTAATCCAGAATATATTACATTAGTAAGATAAAAATAACACATTTCTTAGATGAAATTGTTCCTTACCATGCCGTGGCAACTTGTAAGTAAAACAACAACACCCAGCACATCATTGTAAAACATGTTTGTAAACTTTGTATTAGAGTATGTTTGGTAAGTTGTCCTAAGTAAATAAATAAATAAAATGAATGATTGCATTTAAATATTCAGTCTACTAAAGATTTTGTTTTTTATACTTCTTAGGTGGCAAACAAGCATACGGCCCCCTGATGGTAAGTGGTCACCGTAGCCTATGCCGCCTGCAAGGTCATCATCACTTGCGCGTTGCCAACCCTTTACGGAAGGAGAAAGAGCGAGAAGGGGGAAAGAGGGTGATTGGGCCTCTGGCACTCTCACTCACCGAACGAAACACAACAGTAGGAATACTGCTATTTCACGTCGATATTGTAGTCTTTCCCCGGTCGAGCCCGTTGTGTTTAGATAGTATACTCGTATTTGCAGTAAAATCAGCGGAAGTAAAGGGCAAAACAGTTATAATATTAGTTTTAACGACTAATCCAAAACCGAATATATAAAAGCAATCAGCTTTGGCGCAACCAAACTATAAATAGAAATAACTATATTGTACGAGAGCTGATCGCTTTCATCTCCTATTAAAAATGTGGTCTTTTAAAAAAGCCTATTTGCCTTTTGACTAACCTGGGAATCGCATTCAAAATCCTAATTATATTAACTAACGAGGCACTTGATGCCTACGTATATTGTTTTAATTAATAATTTTTCAGGATTGTATTGTATGAAAATATTTACTGATCTGTTAAAAATATAATATATACCTAAGTTTTTACGGCTAGTTACTCAACAGTAATGATGTAAGGATACACAATTTTTGATCGTGAGATTCTGGGCTCAATTTTTGGATCGAACAAGATATTATTAAGGTTTTAAGTCGAGTTATTTTTAACAGTAAAGACTAGCACGTGGGAACAGTGACGTGCAAATCTTAGTGCCAGATTACTTTAACCTGATTAATTTGTTGGATATTGGCCCGAAATATAATAAATTCTCTTCCCGTGTTAAGTAAAATCTTAAAAAACATACAACAACAAAAATTAGAATAAGCACACACGTTGTGTGCTTATTCTAATTTTTAATTATGAATCATTTATATAGCACCCAAGCAACCTTTTGAATACTAAGTTTACAATGTAATGTAATGATTACATTGTAAACTTAGTATTCAAAAGGTAGTGAAATCGTCTTAAGACCAAATGATCTTTAAGACGATTGCAAATTGATTAAAATAATCGTACTACTAAAATGCTTGAAGACTAAAAGAGATTTGGTATTTAAGTTGTAAAAAAAAAACATTTTTTAGGTCTAACACAGCAGTTCCAGAATCATCCTTATGTTGGCGTACACCGGGCAGAAAGGGAGCTATAGTCTAAAACAATTTACTTTCACTTCATAAATAATACTCACGATTTGCTATTTTAAGAACAAAGGAGTTAATGATTGGATAAACAAAAAGAAATGGGAGAGGTAGGAGCCTCTGGAATTCCTTCTCACCGGGTGAAACGTTAGTGTTACTACTTCTGTCCGTTGGCCTATACAAGAGAGGTACTTTCCTGAGCTATCCTGCTCCTTTGTTTTGTCACCAACAGCTGTTGCTAATTACATGGTGTCGGTACGAATGAGCAAACTGGACACCTTCCTTTCTTGTATTATTGTGAGTCCAGCGGTCATGCCCATCAATCAGATACATATTGACATTTAATTTAAGTAGAATCATGAAATTACTAAATACTTATGGTTGTACTTAAGTATTTATTAATTATTTGAACAAGTAGAAAACTCTTTGGTAGTTCTCAAAATATCCTTAGAAGTGGACTACCTCTCTCTGTGGCGATTTTAGATGATTTTCTGTACTACGACTGATCGTAGTACAGAAAATCTGATATAGTTTTAATTGGATAATCTGTTAGCCTTGGGTGTGGCCAAAATATGCGTAGGCGACTAATGAAGATAAAGGATATATTACAAGAAAATTAATACAGAACTAGAAGATATTACTTAATATTATGTCCATAATGTTATTCCTTATATATGTAGGTCTACAAGTTAAACTGTTGTGGCTGCAGCCTTACACCATAGTTAATGTCTTCACTTTACCACTTTTGTGCTAGTATTATTACGAATTAAATTTTATCAATATAATAATATAATATCAACTATGCAAATCTTTTCAAAAGATGTTTATAAGTTCAAACTAGTTTCTAAATTTAAATATTTATCGTCAGATTATTTTTCCATAAATTTTATACAGGATCTACTATTTTTAGGGTTCCGTACCTCATAAGGAAAAAACGGAACCCTTATAGGATCACTTTGTTGTCCGTCTGTCTGTCTGTCAAGACCCTTTTTCTCAGGAACGCGTGGAGGTCTCAAGCTGAAATTTTTATCAAATACTCAGGTCTACTGTCCCTTACAGCTGTGAAATCAAACTTCTAAGCCAACGCAATCAAAAGATACAGCCGTTTATGCTGCAAATTTTTGACACTCGCAAGGGAATCAAAACCTACAGGGTACTTCCCGTGAACTCAGAATCATGAACTTTGATACGAAGCATCGTCTTATAGCACAGGTAAAGAAAAAATTGCGAAAAGCTTCCATTTTAAGTTACATCATATTATAAAAATATTTTTAATCATTTGAAACTTACTACCCCTCAATACTCAAGTCTATAATACCTTTTAGCTGTAACAAAATCAAACTTCTATGTCAACGCAATCAAAAGAAACAGCAATTTAAGCCGCATATATTGAAACTCGCAACTACTCGCAAGAGAATCAAAACCTAAAGGATACTTCCAGTCGACATAGAATATTGAAATTTGGCATGAAGCAACGTTTTTTAGCGCATAAAGGAAAAATTTCGGATACCTTAAATTTTTTGTTACATCACATAATATATATTTATTGATTTACCGTTTCTAGCTATTATATAATACTGTGTCCAAAAAATAAGGTGACATTTGAATTTAAACTGCGCGCGTCGAAGGATATGGAGAATTCTTTTTTTTAGGTTGATAGTAGTGTCAGTGACATCTATGTCAAATTTACATGTCAAAATATTCATTAGTGTTTAAGATACGCGTCGTTTTGTGAGCTGCTAAAAGTGAGTTTTTCGTTTTTTGCGATGTTGAAATTTGTTGAGCAAAGAATTTGCATTAAATTTTGTTTGCGAAATCAATTTTCTGCTGCGTATACGTTGAGGATGGTGCAGAAAGCCTTTGGTGATGAGACTATGTCTAAAAAAATGTTTACAAGTGGTATAGTGAGTTCCAAGCCGGCCGTGAACGTGTCGAAGACGAAGAGCGTCAAAGTCGCTCAAAAATCAAGGTCATGTTGACTGTTTTCTTCGATTATCGTGGTGTTGTGCATTATGAATTCCTTGACTCCGCCGGGCCAACCAGTCAACAAGGAATATTATTTGAACGTTATGCGTCGTTTGCGTAACGCTATCCGCCTAAAAAGGTCGGAATTGTGGAAAGACAATTCTTGGTTTTTACACCACGATAATGCACCATCCCATACTGCACTCGTAATTCGTGATTATTTCGCCAAAAACTCAGCCCATATCGTTCCGCAACCACTGTATTCACCTGATTTGGCGCCGTGCGACTTCTGGCTGTTCAGCAAGCTCAAAAGACCGCTCCGGGGACACCATTTTGATACGATAGAGGAGATTCAAGCCGCAGGAATGACGGAACTGAAGGCCATCCCGGAAAGTGACTACAATCAGTGTTTCTAAAATTGGAAAATCCGTTGGCATAAGTGCATTGCATCGGGAGGGGATTACTTTGAAGGGGATGAAATTAATTTGAAAGAATAAATAAAGAATTTTCAAAATAAATACAATTTCACCTTATTTTTTGGACACAGTAGTATATTAAACTATTTGTAGTTATAAATACGGAATAGATCGTACAACAAAGAGTAGATGAGTTAGTAATTGGTTGTAATAAATGCACATGTAAATAAAAACATTGCCACTATACATAAAACAACACACAATGTTTATATTCATCTACACGTGTACACCATTGTTATACTAAAGATAAATATGAGATTTGAGACAAGTCATATTAAGTTTCTTTAAAAGAAATTGATAAAAATCATTCACCTGAATATCATAATGAAACACACGAACAAACCGAACGACAATGTATCATGTTAAAAAGAAAATGTCAAACGGGCCTCATTGTTAAAGTTTGATCGTAACAAAATTTTACATTAAATAACAAAGTTGCAAAGTTCAAAGTAATGGGTTCAATTGAAATTTGTTTTAACATTAATTTGTTTCGAGTTTATATTTCGGGAGCCGAAAATTACGATGCAAGAATAAAGGGTGTTTCACAGGGAGTCAACTTCTGTCCCTTTTGTATATAAAACAAAATAATATGGGCATAAATAATTCTGAATTTATTTTGGCTGGTTTTGTTGTCAGTTGCCGCAAATTGTTTTATAATTAATTTAGAATTATTTAGTTCCTTCCGCGCCCTATTACCAGAATAAAGAATGCTGGCTCTTTTAAATAAATAAATTACATATTAACTATGTCTTAGTTTATCTACAACCGACGGCCGATTGATCGATTTTACACATCTTCGAAAGCAATATGGATATCAATACCGCTATCGTCATAGTGATGAATGCTAATCGGTGTGGTCTATTCTCCACAATGCTATTTCTGCTTATGGACTGTGAAGTGAACACTTACTCATTTAGATAACACTTATTTACATCATAGTATTTTGTGTGTGATTTTACTGAATTTACCTTGGTAATTTGCTGGGTAAAGATGGTAAATAGCATTATGCTGATTATATAAGATAATGCTTTTGATAAATATAATTTAACTTAAATAATGCATGCTCTTTTCGTTATTATTTTTTAAAATACTTATGTTTCCTAATCAAAGCCTGCTTTAAGAATCTGATGATAAATATCATCACATAATTGAGCCATGGTTAATAGTTAAACGTTTCGTCTCTTTCATAGTAAATTAATCAATTAAACGGAGGTAGAGCGCAATCTATGAGCGCTAATTATAACAGATTACATTAATCTCGAGATATAGCAGCTCTGACGGGGCGTGGTCACGATGTTCGCGTTGTGATATTAATTAATGAGAATATCGCAACAGCGTCTGTTCTGAAAATTAAATAGTCGAGATAAATTTGAAAGACCATTCCTAGGCTTAACGGACGTATTAGCTTATATGTAAGAATTTTAATATAATGGGATTATGTCAGCTCTGTTAATAAACTGTCCCGGGTCCCTTTGTAGGAAACGGTGTCTACTTATTATGTGAAAGGTAAGACCATAGTCCATTACGCTGGTCGAAGGCGGGTTGACAGACTTCACACATCTATAAATAAAACTCTTGGACAATTTTCTTCACGGGTTTCCTTACAACTCTATCTTTAAATATAAGTGTCGCTTTTTAAAATATATGTACATATACATACTGTTGAAAAGGATAGAGGAGCAGTAGACATGCTTAGTGATGTGTAAATAGCTATATAGCTTTATCCTAACTAATATTATATATGCGAAAGTGAGTTTGTTTGTTCCGCTTTCATGTCATAACTACTCGATCGATCATCATGAATCTGCGCATACACGTTGTTAGGGGTACATAATAGGACATAGGTGTCATTCATCCAGAAAAAAGAACTGTTTCCGAGTGATGAAAATTTATTGACGAAATCTAGGTTAACGTGAGCGAAACCGCGGGCAAAATCTAGTACATAATATGTTGTATGTATATATGCTTCATAGAATATCCCAATTTTTTATTTGCACCCCTGAATATTGCTGAAGCAAAACTAATTTTAACTATGCCCATTTGCTATGTAAATCAAAGGTTTTAGAAATTGGGTTTAGGTTCCGTAATCAAATTGATTCAAATGAAACTTTGCCAATCCCAATCATGACTCTTGTTCCCTATGTAACTTACAAAAAATACTTAGAAACTTAGTCCAATTTTCAAAAGTGTATGGATTGCGACATATGGCTTTTATTTGTAAACATAATACCATTTATGTTTTAATAAGATCAGTATATACTACTCCAAAAATATTTTTCAAAATATAGCAATATCTTAAGTTAATTAATGTACTTAATTGGTTTACACCGTTTGATTAACTATAAATAAATAAATAGCTTAAGGCAAATGTGAAGTTTACCTTGCATATTGCATTGTGAAATATAAAAGTAAGAGAGAATTTCTGATTAAGGAATTTTGTTCAACTAAATAATTATGTTGGACATGGGTCTTGTCAATACAATGCTGGCAGATCAAATCTCAATAGCAGCTCGGAGTTAGGAAGTTGGTGGTGTTAGACACTCCCATGCCTCGAAAAGCACGTAAAGCCGTTGGTCCTGCGCCTGATCTCTCTCCGGTCGTGTCTGATTACCGTCCCATCGGATCATGAGATTTAAGCAACAGAGTTAAGTTAAACAGAGTTAAGTTTAAGCACTATAATATGTCCTGCGCAGATGGCCAGTCGCCGTTAAGACTGGCCGCCGTGACTGAAATTCGGTCTGGAGGACATTATTACTTGGCTAGGAATAAGGTACAATGAAGTTAGCGTGCCTGTTACGACAAACACTACTTAAAGAATAAAGACAACGAAAAATAACGTTGGATATATTAAGATTTCTTTCTTTGTTCTAGATCTGCTTCTTTAGAAATAAATAGTTTCGATATATTTTTAAGGTGTGTATGGTCTAATTTTGACGATAATTTGTAAGCGTATTTTTATTAATAGTCTTCTATTGTGATACCTTTTTATTCTCTCGAATTATATGTAAAGCCAATAGAATAAAGTTACGTACGCGAATATGTGGTTCTATCTATTTACTTATATTTTTATTTATAGATTTGCTAAGGCTCATTAAATGATCTATCGATTTAAAAAAGTTAATCATTGAATGATTCCAAGCCTAACTTACTACAAAGCTAAATTATAATGTAAACCATACTGATTGTTGGTCAATATGGCGATTAGCGTGCACAAACACACAAACAAATAAAAATGTTTTATTATTACGATTTTATTTCAGACTTGCTTGACGGGCCGTAAAGATATAATCTTCTTATACTATCAACAACATGACACTGCTCGTACTAACTTATGTAATGTTAGTTTTAGATTTCTCCGCAGAATAAAAATAGTTAAATATCCACGGAATATGACAAAAATATGACATAATAATATTTATATATTATTTTCTACCGTCTTTAGTATGTGGTTGAATTGTAATGATAGTTCCAATAAAGCTACAACAATGTTAGTTTGATTGTAGTAAAGCGTATGTGAGCACGTCATGTGAAAATGTCTTGTTACATATTAAAGTCCACTACGATGTTGTTAAGGAATGTTGGAAATAGAAACTAAATAATTTGTTTGGTCATATATTTTAGATTTTGAGATCTAAACATAATATAACCATCTATTGATTAGTCAATGCTGCTTTACTGTCGATTAATCGTCTTTGTTCTTTTTATTAATGTGCATAATTACATTTAAATTACATTAAAACATAGTTGTACACGAGGCGATGAATAGGTACTTTGCATGATCAACGACGCAGCACGCACGTTTGTATACAGTGCTGTATATATAAGTATAAATATACAATACACTTGAATGTAATTTTACTGTAATTGTATCATCGCGATCGGTACGTTAGTCTATATCTTTCGGTATAACTATAGTGTATAATGTTATCTCACTTCAATGCACAGCTCAGACCTATTTCCCGCGTGTTGTGAACTCCTTTCATATTTCTGCTTTTCTATTTTTAAATCGCTTTACGCCAACAGTGAAACCAATTTCATACAGCGACTTAGATGGTACCCACCAAGATTATCTCGTATTTCTAGGTTCTCGAACTACACGACTATTCCATTTATATTTGTGAAGATATTCTGGTGGCTCTAATTTTGGAACGTCGGTTCAGTTGGCAATTTATATTATGCAGTTGCTAAAGACGTTGTCGGCTGTACCGGCTAAAAATATTCCAGTATGGTAGCCTCTCATCTTCTATGTACATTTTCAATTACATCTATTACTGCGGTTTGACGTGATTTATTAGACCGGCTAGTTAAAAAGTAAGTAGCTGAATGAAAGTAAATTAGTCAGCTTTGTTCCCGGAAAATTAGAAGAGCCAACACAAAAGCCTTGAACAATAACCATCAAGAAGAGAATTTGCGTTTTTAATATCATCACCGTTGTCGGTTAAAATAGGAGCCCGGAATAAAATGTATGCTAATCTGTCATTTGCATATGACTAGGAAAAATCACTGGTCCATTAAAGAGTGCCGTATCCTAGAAGTGTGAAAGGATGGAGTGGTTAAAATACAGTTAACAAGAGCCGAAGAGGTGCCATTAAAGGTCTTAGACCTTCCTTGCTCTCCCGTCGTTTGTCATGCAAATAGAGAGTGAATAATTTATAGAAGATTCATCCCCCTGTGTTACGAGGATCCGCATTGTTGGGCAAATCGGATGATATACTCCACCTACGTATCGCTGTAGATAAATACCTTTTACATTGTTACGTTGAGCCTTTTTGTTTGATGTACTGCACATATAAATTCATTCCGAATGGGAAAGGATATTTATTGTTACTGATATAATAGGCGTTATTTGGCAACAGGAAGTGACACGCTTTGGTTTCTGGCAAGCTGTAGGTTAAACAAAAAATCTCTCGACCATTTCGGCCATGTTACCAGATATAAATCAGAAGGTACTGCGAAAATCCTTGTCGTACAAATACATTTCACTCTTTGTAGTATTAGCGTTATGTTATACAGTTATGCAAAATGTGTCCACACGTACACATAAAGGATAACACACAAATAATAACAAGAATATATGTGCCACGTTTCTGTGAGCTAGTTTAAATTAAATATTTCTCTTGTCTACGCAAAGAAAAACTTGAAAACATTGTAGTTTGTGAGCTGCAACGTTGTTCGCATTCATAACGCTGTGGTTTTTGCCTTACGCTCTACGGCGTAAATAAATGGACACACTGTCCGCATACAGCCTCATAGTGTGTTATTCCTAATTTTTGTACACTATTTAATGGTAGTTTCTCTGTTATTTTGGTTAGTAGTCCGTTAGATGCGCCTGGAAATTTACGGTTATGTATGTGAGCTTGTGCGGATTGCTCGAATGTATTTAATTATTTCATAGTTTGTTTATACAAGACTTTACTAGAGAGAATATTTTACAATCACATTGCTCGATTTAGACAGAAGTATTATGACAAAAAGGCAGGTCAGTGTAGTTTACGTAACAAAAACATATAGCGACATCTATATATCTTAAAGTTCGACAGAGATGTAGAACATAACTGGAGATCGGTTACCCACATCTATGTACGTGTTGTGCTATGCTTTATGTTCCTATTGCTTTCCACCAGATACAGTACTTGATTCCGTCTAAGAATCAGACTTTCAAATTATGATAAACGTTAGCGCAAACACGTCAAGGACTAATTATAGAGCATTTCAAATTAATTGTGAAAACAAAATCTATAAAATATTGATTAAATATATACACGAATAAATATTTGTACTACTTTTTAAGCATATTAGGTCAACGGGGACATTTGGTAAGTATATATTTATAAGACGAAGGAGTGCAGAAAACTATGAATGAATAAAATATTTTTTTTGAAGATCTGTTGTTTTTCAGCTACTCGGCGACTACATACTAGTTATATTTATTACGTCTATAGTTTTTATTTATTGGTTATAACTGTCAAAACCATAACCGAACATTTACGTGCATACCATGGAACTATTAACTATATTAATAACCGCATAACAGTTACATGGTGCATACAAAATTTTTACTGCGTTATGAAAAATATTTTAAATTCCAACATCAAAGGGCAAATGACGTAACCGAAACATTTTATGAAAATTTAATATTCGAGTGACTATTTATATTAGTCTTCACGTTTATGTATTTGATGAGGAATATTTATATACTCGTAGTTCTCACAAAATAATAATAAAAATGTTGTTTCCTAATCTATATAGAAATGTTCATAAATTTTACAAACTATATATTTTTCACGTGTTTATTTCACGTGATCACGTGTGAATAATTATGCAAATGATTATTTCTTATTGTGTAATTACAAAGGAGAAAATTAACCCACTGACTGAGAAGCTAATCAATCGACCAGCGCCGTTAATCAAGCAACGTAGACACCACCATGTTCACAGATGGGTGAACATTTAGAGAATAATTCAGACATCCGTGACTAGAACATCTAAATCCATCGGTCCCGGCTGTCATAAGTATTTATGACTGTCGATATAGGAAGATGGTAACTTTAAATATTTTGACATCTTGTGTAACTATAGAACAACTTTTTCCTCCCTGGATTATGACGGTACGATGGCAGTCATACTGTGAAAAACTCAGATTTCGTCGAAAAAAGTCTTTCGAAGATTCGGTATTAGTTTTGATTGATAGTGATAATTATAGCTATATAATCAACATAGGTTTTGTTCAAAGTATAAAGTTAACTAAACGGTTGACTAAATTTGGATAACTTGTCAGATTTTTGGTACATTGTTTTTTCTGCTGGAATGCCATTTTCGCATACCATTCCTCATGAAAAGACGAGCGGAGAGGGTATGTGGAACTCACCTGGGGTAAGCTTCAGGTCTTACTAACTAAACCTATCACGATAAGCCACTCGCTGAATGGTAGGTGAATCGTGCTGGAACTGAAACTACTTCAGTGGTCCACCCATCAGTGCCCAATGGAGGCATTAACTGCATGCGGGTGACGACTCTGTACGTCGCCACGGCACCGGCATAACAAAGGTCGCAGTTTCAACTCATTGGCTCGCGGACGGGAGATCCCAGTTCTCATTAAGACGGCATCAGTGTACCAAAATGTATATATTATTTTGGTACATATTGTTATAGTATATATTTTGGTGCTCTTGAACGGATGCTACTTGTAAATTGTGACTGATTAAACTTAATTTCGTCGATTTCGGTAATTATTTGTTACCAGTTAAAAATCTTAGTTATATAGATTTTGACCCGAATTATATATGGTTGCGAATGTTATTATTATTTTATATACATGTAAGTGGAGGCTTTTATATGAAAAAAAAAAACATATCTGTTATAAGAGGCTGACATTAACTTTTATGGTTAGCGGTAGGCTTAATGCGCGCTAGTCTTATGAGTACATTTTCAAAGTCTATAAGTACTACTATTAAGAACAGCCTAACAAAATACCCAATAACACTTCGCCTGCCACAACAATTGAAACAGTGACCTCACGATTGCCGCAATTAAAAGTGCAAACTTATGCTACCAAAAATATTAACTTTATTGATAGTGTGACGATATACGTTGTAATTTTGTTAAAATATATAAATAATTATACATATATATACGAGCCTTTAATATGATCAGACATTTTTGTTACACTACAAAAGTAACTATGTAAGCATGGATTACAAAAAAAGAATATGTTGTAAGGTAGATAACATGTTGTATAGCGCCTACAATGTTTCTATAGCACGCTTATATATTGTAGAATTTTGCTTGTCACAATTTCACGCTGCGCTTAATATTTGGTATTTCGTACAATAGCTTTTAACTGATTTCGTTCGCGTGAAATATATATACAATTTAAAAAATATATATGTTAGACCTGCGTCATATATATTTATATAGTTATCTTTGCTTTTCTATGGCTTTCTATTAATTAAATAATTCTTAGAATCAGTTCCGTAGTTTAATGCAAATGTTCCCTAAGTATAGACAATGTTTCCCTCTTTGTGATTAAAACGTAAACGAATACACAAGATTTTAATATAATTTGTTTAAGTTTCATATTACTTTCAAAAACCTCGCTAACATTACATCAGAAACTTAACAGATATGTAAATAAAGAACCGCTTAAGTACTTACATATAAAACAATTAGTTCCTAAGATACACAATTATTATCTTAACAATATTACCTCCAACTGTATTCTACGAAGTTTCTCCACTCGGAGAGTACCTACCTAAGTATGTAATAACTGCACTTCACAGTGGAATGTAAAGCTGTTTAACTATGTTTCAGCCTAGGAAAAGTTCCACTGTATTTTTGCGCCGAGTTAAACTTACTCGGCATTTTTGTCGTTACTAATTCCAAAAGACTGCAAAAAGTAGTGCTAATTTTAGTTCCCGAAATTGTGTTTAGTAACAGTGGTGGTACATTGTATCTAGTATATTATTAGGTTATGTAACTTCATTTACATAGGTCAAGGTTTACAACATGTGTTCTTTGCAGTGACATTTATACCGCCAACCACTAGATATTTTAGTTTACCCTATATGGTATATACCATATACCATATATATATGGTATATACCATATACAATAAAATGTACAACTAAAACATAGATAATATTATCTATGTTTTAGTTGTACATTTTATTGTTCAACAATTCGAACATCCAAATTGTTCTGTCATTATCTCAGACATTTCATGGAAAATTGAATAATAATACGCACTTGAAATCTTATTTTACATTTCCTTTATCATCAGCAGCTATTATCAACATGTTTGTAAATTGATAAATAATAAGAAACAAATAAGAAGTCACAAAATACGATTCGTATGTTTGTAACCTTAATACACTTAAAATAAGGTCGTAAATGCTACTGACACACCCACAAAAATTTGCTTGGAAATTAGATAGCTGACGCACACATGCGCGCTTGTGACGAAGGTTACGTAAAGTTCAATAGTATGAACATAGCGGCAGATGTCGTAACCAAGTCGTGCTATAATATTGGATAATACACTGTCTTTTTAGTTTACAGAGAGGTTATGTTTTTATCGTAGTTAGGGAAATTAATAAATATAGTATGAATTAGAGTAAATTTACAGTTCATTTAAGTGATCATTTTGTTGAATTCTATTGTATTAAAGTTGTCATGTAATAAGAAGAGTTATTACAACGAACGTTTGTGATAAACAACGCACAGTAAACAACTGATAGTGAGTGCTGCGCTATTAATCAGTATCATACGGTATATTAACAACAATGGCCGTGTCAGTGTCTTCCAAGTTATTATCCTTGTGTAAGAATAGTTTAGGTATTAGGGCATTGTCGACGACATGTCCTAAAAACGCGAAAGTGCCATTCAATTGGGAGGATCCACTAAATTTAGACGGACAATTACATGACGACGAGAAGGCTATTCGGGACTCATTCAAAGCTTATTGTAACGAGAAACTATTGCCGAGAATAATTGAAGCGAACAGAAATGAAGTCTTTGATAGAGAAATTTACAAGGAGCTCGGTGGAATGGGAGTACTCGGATGTACGATTAAAGGATATGGCTGCGCTGGTGTCAACTACGTCACATATGGTTTAATGACAAGGGAATTAGATGGAGTTGATTCAGCTTATAGATCGGCGATGAGTGTCCAAAGTAGTTTAGCTATGGGCTCTATCTACAATTATGGAACTGAAGAACAAAAGCAAAAATATTTACCTAGAATGGCCAAAGGCGAATTAATAGGATGTTTTGGTTTAACCGAGCCCAATTTTGGCAGTGACGCAGGTGGCTTAGTAACGAGAGCTAAATACGACGCTAAGAACAAAACCTATGTGTTATCAGGATCAAAAACTTGGATAACAAATTCTCCAATCGCTGATGTACTGATCGTTTGGGCCAAGGATGAAGAAAACAAGGTACGAGGCTTTATTGTCGATCGGTCGCAAGTCAAAAAAGGTCTCGATACACCAAAAATCAATGGCAAATTTTCTTTGCGAGCATCAGAAACCGGTATGATATTGCTCGACGAAGTGGCTATACCGGAGGACAATTTATTGCCCAACGTTGTCGGTGTGAAGGGGCCGTTCGGATGTCTCAATAACGCGCGATTTGGGATCGCTTGGGGCGCTCTTGGTGCCGCTGAAACATGTTTGCGGATCGCCCGACAGTACACATTAGATAGGAAACAATTTGGGAAACCGCTCGCTGCCAACCAGCTTATACAGAAGAAACTGGCTGACATGATGACTGAGATAAGCATCGGATTCCAGGCTTGTTTGAGGGTGGGTCGCCTGAAGGACGAAGATAAGGCTGCACCCGAAATGATATCATTACTTAAGAGAAATAATTGTGGTAAGGCGTTGGAAATTGCAAGAAATGCAAGGGACATGCTTGGAGGTAACGGTATCTCTGATGAGTATCACATTATTAGGCACGTTATGAACTTGGAAGCGGTTAACACTTACGAAGGTACTCACGATGTCCATGCATTGATCTTAGGCAGAGGTATCACTGGCATACCAGCATTTTCTTAAATATAACAAGCTGATAATAATTACGTCGTTACTTAATAAATTGTTACTGTTAAAATAAATTTATTAAAATTGAAATATGATGCGTTATTTCTTTTATCTTTATATACCTAGTATTAGTTCCATTTTTGTCACATGCATTCGTTAAATACTGTAACTGATCTAGTAAAATGCTTGATGATTGAATTTCAAAGATTTTACTAATATATTTATAATATTATAATTCATTTTAGAAAAAAAAAACAGTGGCAAGTGAACTACTTTTAACATATAAAAAAGTAAGACAGTTTATTTTGTACAATTGTTAAATAAGTATTAGACGAATAATGTAAAAAGAAATATTTTGTTCAAAAAGTCCACTTTGGAGGCGCCGGGTATCGATCCCGGTACCTCTCGCATGCTAAGCGAGCGCTCTACCATCTGAGCTACGCCCCCGATGAGATTGAACGTCAAAATAAACAAATACGTTCTACATAGTTTTGCTTTCAACAACAAGGTCACAAAAATACAAAATAAACATGTTCATGACGTTGACACAGACGTTGATGAGTTATTTATTTGCTACTACCAGCTGTTATCCACGATTTAATTTCCATGGCCAATATTTAAATTTAGTAAAAAGTTGACGAGAACGCGTAAAAATCGATTTTTTTACTCGCTCCCCGAAACCTTTTTGTAATTTGATTTCAATCGAGTGGTAAGTATTGGATTTTGTAACGGACGCACAAATGTTTATATACCTATACATAAATTATGCATAGAATTTTATAGCACTTTACGTTTGAGGACTCTTTTTGAAGTGAAACTTCTTTATCGACGTATGGGAGAAATTTTGTAGCAGTGTAAAAAAAAATCGTCACGTTTTTCGGTTACGCGCCATGTTGCTTTTTTTTATCAAAGTTTAGTATAGTGACGTAAAGAATATAATGTAATATATTTATAATAATAACAACAATATATTAGTTTTGAAGTTTGGTTTGAAATAAGAATAACAATATATTAATTTGAAAGTGATAAAATAAAAAGACTTATTCAAATTTAAGTGAATTTACAAGAAAAGTGAGAGTGATTATATATTTCGTTTTATAAATTCAACACGTATGAGCATGATTTTAATATTTATTTGAGGTTAACCTCACTTTTTGATTGTAAGTATCAGTGAATGTATATAAATCTGTTAAAATTAGCAAGTAATAATAAATATGACTGTAAATCTAGTGAACATTATTAATTCTAAAAACAATAAAAAATATAAATTAAATAATAATTTAAAAATAAAACAAAACACGATTAGAAAATAAAAATATGTATACGTACATCTTTTTTAATTATTCGTTTTTAATTATTTATTTATTCATTTTTAATTTTATAAAATCGTTGCATTTCTACGAGATTAACTGTCATCATATAATTGTATTACTTTGAAAAGATAATTCCAATTATTTATTCATAACTTGTGTAATTGATTAAGTCATTAAATATCTGCTTTGAATTATTTTTATTAAGTTATGAAATAAATATTAATATTAAAGTTAGTTAAATAATTTTTGTTAACTAATTAACTAATTAATGTCGTAAAGAAGTTTCACTTCTTACCTGTGTACTCTGGTACACACACACATTTTTTTTATTAAGTACTTTAAAAAAACGAGTCCCAATCGTATTTATTAAACTATCGTTCAGATTTATAAATTAAGTGTATTTGTTAAAATGTGGTGTTAGACGAACTGATAGATTTTACAATATTTGAAGTATCTCGTTAGTATTAAAATTGCTAATAAGTATGTTAGCGGTCGATCGTGAGGCCTCGCATTCAATTCCTGGAGCGGGTAAACTGTTATTGTGTTTATTATTTGGACTTTCTTAGTAGCTGCACAGAAATGCTACCAGTAGACGATAATGATAAGCTGCCTATTACATAGAAGCATAAAACGTAGTCAGTATATTGAGGGTGTTGCAACAACCCTACCAACTCCTTTTGGTACGAGTATATACAGGTGGTGTCCAGAAAACAAAAAGGCTTAATACAACTAGTCAAAGTGATTGATATATACATATCAGTAGCACAATAGTGATCGGTTTATAACTGATTAAAGGGGTACGAATGAAATAAGAACTAGTATTTATTTTGCAGGAGGGGATAACAATCGCTAACAGACCACAGTCAACGCTAAGTCTCGTCTATGAATGTATTGTAAACGGACTATATCATAATAATAAAAATGTGCCGCATAACATTCTAGGCTTATAACACGGAGACTATTTCTATTTAACAAGCATTGTGATAAAAGATATCAACTATGATAACAAAAAACATTAGGCGCAGTAAAAAGATAGTCTTATCTATTCTAGTATTATGCAATGGTAAATTTTCCTTGAATTACGTTTATTAAAATTGATATAGAGGGTCAGTACCCATATATGTATATTAGTAATTCCTACAATTATATTCGAATCATACCTATTCGTAAGTATCAACAACACCGTATGACTGTGCATAGGTGCCAGGGTTGTGTCCATGACTACGCAAAGTAGTAATTTCATTCAACGTCACCAATTTATATTCTCTAAGTCTACCATGAAAATATCTAGCCGAAACTTCAGACGAACGAAATATCAAGATTCTACCTATCGCGAAGATTCTTTGGACTTCTTTCTTTAGGAGTGACAAAACTTCGTGCTTCGGACCACTTCTCTGTGGAGTTTAGGATGATCAAAGCGTTACTTCATGTGTTTCATGGTAGGCCTACTGATAGCCGCTAGTTCGTCTGAGTATAGATTTTTGTCTAGATGAGAGAGAGATGGCAGTTGTTGCGTGAATACTTTCATGATATACTAGCTAAACCTTTGATGTAGCTTAGTCTAATAAGCATTATGAGGGAGGTAAATAAAAACAAAAAATTACATTGCACAAGAATTTCGGGATGAAAAGGATCTAAAAACGCTATTTTATTTATATAAATACAACATTGTGTAAACAATTCAAGTCAATTAATCGACTAATTTTTGAGTTTGAGACTCAGACTGTTTGATTTAAAAAATGCTTTCATTGTTAGTAAGCTACTTTATCCAGAAGTAGCATAGATTATATGGACATAGGACATGGACACAGGCGCAGTAATAATAAATATGAGTGAATTATCGGACGACAGCTATTATGTATAAAGTAGTAAGAATCGTTTACGCAATTTAATTTCGCCACTACTAGAAACACAGAGTTATATATTCAATAGTATTTAAAGCAGGAATGATCGCTGTTGGAAAACACAATTTAGTATCAGTACTCTCCCCAGCAAGGGTTTAGCGAGGATATATAATATCACTCCTTCTCGGAATATTTATTTTAATAAGACGATAAGAGGCAAGGGTGTAGGAAACCGCGATTTGACGTAAGATTAGTATGCATCTTCTGTTATTCGAGAGGATTAAACTTAATTAAGTTATGCTTGTTTGCTAACTAAGTTTTGATTGTAATAAGGTGGCAAGTAATGTTGTTTTGATAGAAAACCCTACTGAAGTTATATTTATTAATAATATAGTAATATGGATGGTTGTAAATACAAGTGACATTTACATAAATTTATTCTATAATACATAGGTAGATTGAAATTGTTTGTATTTTGAGTTTAAGTAAAACATTTTGTTATTGTTTTAGGATAAGTGTACGCAAAGATGATATACGTGTTTTTATTCTGTATTGTTACCTGTGGTGGGCTGTTCTTTCTCCGAAACCTTGTCAAAATGTCGTTTACAAGATCAGAAAAACAATACCTAAAAATTACTTACATTTAAGTTTCTCTTTTATTGCATACCTATCCAGAAATCCTGAGCCTGACCTTCATAATTATAGCGACGGTGTCTACAATCAATTATTAATATAATAATATATATGAAAACAACGTATGGACTCTCTTTAGTTGGAAAACACAGATTAATACGGTCAAAGAATCGAATGATTGCTTTTATAATTTTCTCTGGGAATTGTGCAAACCGATGGCCAGATAGATCAAGTGGGTTATCAAAAACTAGAGATTAAGAAATACAATTTAAATATACTGGGCTTCCCTCAGATTATCTATGTCCATATACAATGTTTACCTACATAATTATTACACATTTAGCGTAGAAAACTCACCTTTGTTAAAATTATATTGGACTACCGACTTTGAGTTCTTGCAATAGCATAATTATAATACAAAACCGTAATAAAGATAGATTTTAAAAGATTAGAAACTATCTAAAAAAAATCTATCTAACGCATAGTTACTATTGAGAATTATAAGGCTTATGTTTAACTTATCACCAGATAGTAAAATATAACAGTCAAAAATAGTAAATGATCACCAAATTGCACAGCAAAATATATTTAAAGAGATCAAAATAAGTCGGGCTCCTATTTTTGGGTGGGTTTAAGAAGGAACCTAACATAGCCTAACCCTTCTGAGACGGAATGCAAAGATTTGAGGCGTGCTCGTTATGATATATTTTAGTCAGTATATTTTGCTATTACTATTTTTGGTGGTCATTATATTTAATCCCGAATTATAATCCGAATGACATTTTACCCAAATGCATACCGCATGATACTGGTTGAGGATAATGTTATGCACGTCCTGGATGACTGAGGAGATTATTAAGGAGATCAGCACATAAATAAGGACTCAGCTTTATTTCAGAAAAAAAAACACATAGCCATTAAACTATTAAGATTCTAATCATTATGTTAGTACTGAATAGATAAGTCCGATATTACATAATATTAAAAAAACATTACTAGTTACTATGAACGTTTTTGTTTTATCTTTGTTGGTATCTAGCTGCTATGTGTTTTAATACTTCCATGACTATTATCGAAAAATCTAAATTTATTTATTGGTTAAAATACTAGTTTACTTAACTTTAGAGTAATTAGACTCAATTGTTATAGCTATAATATATACCGGGCACGCCACAATCGTGGCGGTAAGACCCGTTTTTGAGGAGTGGCTGGAGAGACAGCATGGCGTCCTCACCTTCCGGCTGACACAGGTAATGACTGGCCATGGTTGCTTTCGCCAGTTCCTATGTCGCATATATGCATATGCCGACAAGAGACGCCCGGTTGTCACCACTGCGGCGACTGCCGCGACGTTATTGAGGACTCGGCGCTGCACACTTTGGCGGTTTGCCCCGCCTGGGCATCGCAGCGCCGTAAGTTGATCGGGGCAGTCAGATCGGTTGCACTCTAGCTCCCGGCCGTAGTTCAGTCTATGGTCCGGAGTGAGAGGTCGTGGAACGCCGTCGCCTCCTTCTGTGAGGAAGTGATTTCCATCAAGGAGGCGGCGGAGCGGAAGAGGGAGCGTTTAAACCTCTTCCTCTCCCCAACCGCAAAACTGGGCACCGGAGGCCGCGAGACGACCACCAGCCACCCTGAGGTTTGACCTGGAGGTGGCGGGCTTCGTGGGCCTGCCCGCCATCCGTTCAGCACCAGGTCCGAGAGGCGGCGTGCGTGTTCCCACGCGCGCCTCTGTGTCGTGTCCGACTCCCCTCTAGGGGGGGGGGACAGTAGGGACTTTTTTAAGAGGATACTATATTGGGTAGGTCTTTTCGTGTAGTGGCCTGCCGTTTCATACGGCGGGCCGAAACCTCGGCGGGGTCGCGACCGCATGTGAAAGTGATTCGCGCGGCCCCGCCGATAGTTGTTTGTCGAGGAACACCGTGGTAGGCTTAGTCGGTATTCCGGGAGGTACATTATTCTCATTCCATCTTTTCTTTTACCCCGGCGAGTCCGACATAACTCCTCCGCCCGCCCCCGCGGAGGGGTATGCGTCAAAGCATTCCCCCACGTAAAAAAAATTACTATAATATGGGTACGTATTACAATACCGAAATTTAAAAGACCGTATTTTAAAATACCTATGGAAGAAATCCCGAAAAATTAAACGCCGAGTGATTGTTTGGCCGAAAGTTTTAAATCCCGAAAGTTCATTGCCCGAAAGGTTAAAATCCCCAAATTACATCCCAAAGCCTAAAATCTCTAAGACAATGACAAAAAAGGAGCTTAACATAATAGGTATGTATGATACCTCTATACCTCAGTTGTAGAACTAACGGTGGTAGAACTAACGGGAGCTTTGGACAGAGCCCCGCATTGCGGGGCTCCTATTTCTGGGTGGGTTTACAAAAGAGAACCTAACACAACCTACCGCTTTCGAGTCAGAATCGTATGGATGGCCTAAGCATTAGCCAGCCAGTTTTCGTGATTTTGTCCATTCGGGGTTTCATCCTTTCGGGCATTTGGACATCGGTATTTTATGTTTCGATATAACGTCTATCGGCATTTAAAACTTTCGGTATTTTGAATTTCGTTGTTTTGGACGTCGGTATTTCAGTTATTATGAAATTTCGGTATTGTAATACGTACCCCTATAATACATATATACCCATACATTACTACTTTAAAACTATTTCTAAACGGACAGACAGATCCGACAAGCATGTAAGCCAGAAAAAACGAATCACCCCAGATTAGTTACGTATGTAAATATGCAAACGTTGCTTACTTACATATAAAATGCTACATGCGTAAATTGATGACGCATTAGACATACTACATCTTTATAAAACAGCATCAACTCACGAGCATTTTACTAGGACTACTACCAAAACAAGTAGTAATGTTCAAGACTTTATTGGCACAGCCATATTATCCCATCGTACGTAAGGATAAAGAAGTCCGCAACAAAACACATAAGAAAACAGTTGTGTGAAAACGAGCATTTTTGTCATACTACACATACTAAAACATCACTTTATGTGCGCGATGATCACTATTATTATTTATCACGTAAATAATAAGGTTGGTTGAGCGGCTGCATACGAATCATCCCTAATAAAGGGAAGGGAGGGGAATAGTGGCGGTTATATCCGTGATACAAGCCAGCTCAGACGTATTTATCCGGATATTAGTTTTTATATTGGATTCGTTAATTGGAATATGCGTATGATATTTTAGGACAAATTAAAAGAGACATTGGCTTGCAAATATGATTTTCTCCTGTATACTAAGAACTATCTCTTTACACATACAATTTAGATAGATACTGTGCTAAGAATTACGAATCTATGTGTGAGATTCTTATATTCCGTTATTGGTAACTCACACATTAGTGGATAAAAAAAAACTATTCGACAATTCGCTTTGTGAATTATAACTATTTATATTATATATTACTAACTGGATTGGATACATGAAATTTCTAAAATTAAGCATTCGTTCAATATCATCTTTGTTAAAAGTAATACTAACAAAATATTCTATTATAAGGATGTTTTAATAGCTACGTCTATGAATATTGTATGAAGTGTTCAGATATAAATCTAGACCATTTCGGTTCTCTCAATGGCAACGTGCGTGTTCAAAGCCTTCATATGCCTTTGATATGTAAGGATAAGAGATTATGAGCATTTGGACGTCTATTTGATACTTAGGTATAGGTTTGGGTTGCTTGGCCATATCTTGAATTTTAATGGATTTGCGGGAATGTGAGCATTGTGTAAACGGCTAACGCAAACTACCCATATTGCTGTATTATTAACTCGCCCATGTAGCCAAATGCTAGCATACGTATACATGCAGCAATAGTTTTAAAATCTAATTAGTCAATGTTTATGCTAAGAGGCACGAAACAATGATATTGAAAGTTAATGGTAGTCCTGTGGTAGTACCTATAAATTTAATGCACTGTCTGAAGGCGATAATTATTTTTTTTTGTTTTACCAGGATAAGATTGCATTGATACAATTTACTTGTTTCCATAACCTAAATGTCAAAAAGACCTGGCATGTGCATAAAAGAAAAACTTTTAACCATATTTTACAATTTAAATATTATGTTGGCAAAAACGGAGTGGAATTTCTGTAGCATAGAGAAAACATGTCACATAAAATAATAAATTTATCGTAGTTTCAGATGAAACTACGATAAATAGATATGCGAGTCGCTAATTTACTTTTTAAGAGTACGTTACTAATAGTAATATCCATTTTACAGTGATCTGTCCAAATATTATTTTGATAAAAGAAAAAGACAAAATAAATCACATACAGTGAAGTCTATCGAAGCTCGGCACAGAGAGATTAGATAAGACAAGATTTAAACAAAATCACTAACAGATGTGCAATATATGTATAATATTATAATCTACATTGAAGTATAATTCTGCTAAACTTAATATATTAATTATCAGTTTAGCACATATTATGCTTCCGAAACATCAAACACGGCAGGAGCTGCTAGCTATCGCTTTAATAGTTAAACAATTATACTATAGAAATACTGTTTCATACTTGCAACTTACTGTTTCAATTCCGTTCTGCTAAGTTGCCAATTGTCAAACTAAAATCACTTACCAAATTTGCATTCGTAAGTTTAGTGATGTCGACAGTTTCCTCGCATCAAGCCGGCTGCAAATCCATGGCGTGTCGCCATTGTTGGACAAAGTTTGACCGAAAATAGCATGTCGCATGAATTCTTTAGCATTTTGTGTCCGTCCTTTTTTGGCGTGACACCAGAGGGTATATTTTTGAGAAGAGCATGATTGTGTTCTGTTTTATTTATGAAATATACTCGTATACGTATATGTATAGTTAAGGTAGTTATTGTTTGACCAATGGAAGCTGAGAGACTGATAGACTGCTTAAATGATCCGATGATGTAAAAGCAAACGAACGGGATTAAACATCCTGATTACGTTGTTCGTAAAGTGGTATTTCATTTTTCTTTCAGAACATTTGTAATATTTCTGGGCTGGCTTGCAATCGGCGCCCACTTACTATGCACTTAAATTTAATTTATTTTACGTGTATCTCATTCATCTCAACCTATTTTTCTGTAAAATAGAGACGTTGCTTGGATTTAACATGTAAAAAACAGTAGCTAATTATAAAAGATTAGGTACATTGCAAGTTAAATAAAAGCTTGTAGGTACTCTCCTCATCGCTATAATCATCAAAGAAACAAAATACCGATACAATTCGCAAAGTATGCTCAAGTGGTAATGGGCTGGCCGTATCTGCCGAAAGAACGATAGCCATTGCAGCAAATGAGTCTAAGATTCAAGTTCGCTTCCACCACAGAATATGCTTCGACCTTAATATATTAATGATCAGCTGCATAGGCCCGGACCTGGCTGGAATGAACTAAATGCAACATGTAGAAGCCGTGGTGTGGCGTTTATAATAAAATACATTCTACAATAATATTAGGTAGTGATATCTTATCTTATTTTATATGGGGGGCCAGTCAGTGCAGACCGGCGACACTTCGACCCAGTGGGATCTTTTGTGTCGACACTCTCCCAATAACGACTGCCATAGATGTTCATGGCAGCCGGGACCAACGGCTTAACGTGCTTTCCGAGGCACGGAGCAGGCGATAATTGTCAATCAATATGCACATAATTTCGAAAAGTCATATATCTTCCGAAAATCAGAGGTGCGCGACGTGGGTTCGAACCCGAGACCTGCATTGCAGTCTGTTGGTCTCCCCACTGAGTTATCGCTGCTCTTAGGTAGTGATAAAAACGTTGTTTATTGTTTCTTTACATGAACTTTTAAACATCAAGGTGTCTATTCTATAGAAGAGTTTTACCGATTTATACTTGTAATGTTTTCTTATGTACAAGTAAAGTATTTGTCGTGAGCAGTGAATACATGACGTTTTATTGTTTGCTTGTGATAACTCCCCGGTACCGTTTTATCTAAATAATCTAATAGCAACTATATACGATATGACATGAAATGATAAGGAAGTAATTCGTGAATATTTGCTTGGCGAAAATTATCATGTTATCTTTGGAAAACTATGTAACTAGCGAATGATTACGTAAGTGAACTGTTTTATTAGGTAGAAACAAGTGTTATAATATAATACTTGTTTATTATAGTAAAATAAATGTTGTAGGTAGGTATACTTATTAAAATGTTTTGATATGTTTACAATACGTGGAATAACTAAAAATTACAAAAGCCACCGATACATTTGCCACTAAATATGTAAGACTTCCCTATAATTATGAAATACCTAAAGATCTTTAAAGACGGCTAACCAGTTTTTCTGTTATCTTATTAGTAGACATATTATGTGTTCATTTTTAAAAGCCCGTGTTGTTAGTCGAGGTTCAAATAAATGAATGATGACAAAAATATTGATAGTCTATGGTTTCCTATTTTTATTGACTTGATCGCTGATACAAACAATCTAGTTTCAATCGTTATACGAAGAATTTGAAAAGCGACTAGATCGCGGGTTATCTTTTCAAGAGCGTTATCAAAATTAAACAAAAGTGACTACATTACTAATATGAACGGTACTGTTGGTTTTTAAATTCACTATAATGAAGGTTTTACAACTACTAAATTGCAATACTAAGAGTATCCTCTAAATTCGCCATATCGAGATTCTCAAAAAGTGTAGCATCCGATAGTTGTATCAAAGGACACGACCGGCCACATCTTAATAAATTCGAAATGTATCCAAATCCTAACTACTATTATAAATGCGAATGTGAACTAGTCAACCGATCATCATGCAATTTTGCATACACGTTGTCAGGAGTACAGGAAAGGACATAAGGAGTTTCATCCAGAAAAATAGTACTGTTCCCAAAGGAAAGAAAATTGACAAAACCTACATGTACGCAGGCGAACCCGCTAGCTCTAATATTGTAAGTTACTACTACTACTATTATATATATCACTAGTTTGTAGTGTACTGACTATCTGGTTTCTTGCCAGACTCTGAGTTACTTTCTAAGAATCTCTTAGTAAATCTCCAACCAATAAAACTTTTCTTGACCTTCGAATTCCACCCAAGAGGACCTAATGCAAACATAAGCGCAAATTAATGCAGTGGTACCAGCAAGACAGTCAAGAATATTATGTGAACAGGGAGTTATATAATAATACCTTAATGTTTGCTTACATAATTATATGTATAGGTATGTACGTCGAAACGTACACCTAAGCACGTTTTCCTCGTAAGGGGAGAAATATAGTCAGTTAGCTGTTAATCTTAATTAAAAGCAAATAATCTACAAAGAGGGTTTGCGCTGACGTCGAAAATAATACAGATGGTTAATTACTCGCTTGAAATAATTAAAATAATATTTAATAAGGAATATTTTACAGAATTATGAGTAAGTATACTACGACTACGCGATTAACGACTCGGAATAGATTCCCGTGGCGGATAAAGTTAGGTTTTAAGGTTTTGGAATTTCAGGAGAGACAATTCCTCCAATTTGTGGAACACATTTATGTCTATTGTGGGATAACCTATTAACTCCCGGCATAGAAGCAGTCATGAGGCAATCACTTAAACCATAAAATTATCCGTGCAGTCATGCAAAAAAAGTATCACACAAGTTTTATAAAACGAGTATACGCTATAAAATATCATATCCGTTTAAGTTTAAGCATCATGGATATAAAGATGATTCATGGTAACATGGTCAGATTCTTATCTAGTGTTCCAATATAGTGTAATAACATTTAAAAAAAGAATAAGAGTCAATTATTTCAATAACGGATAAACCATAACTAGTTTATACAAAAAAGGTTTTATAAATGTAGAAAATTTGTCGAATTAATTCCATAGCGATAGTACAGTCTTGTGATTAAAAATTAACACTTAATGAATACATGTCGCCAGGTACCTACGCATTTTGGTATACATACTACGTATTACATACAAATATAAATTACTATAAACCTAATACCCAAGATGAAAGCAATCAGTGCTTCAGAGAAAATGATTACGAGGATCAGTGCGTATTTAATACCCTTATGAACAAATACAATTGAGTTGGGCGACAAACGGATACAGCCTACAAAGACGTAACAAACCCGATCTCACAGGTCGTTATTTTAAAATATTTATTTTAATAATGCGATAAAACGCCGGAGAGGGGTAAAAGTGGTTTCCCTGAAACATTGTGGCAGCTTTGTGGTCCCTACGGTACTTATTTAAATATGGCGCCTGATGAAAAATACTAAGTAGACGCGTTTTCGTAGAGTAAAATATATTGCTATTAGAAAATGTGAAGGATAATTGATGTTCCGAAAAATGTTATTTAAGCTTTTTATTTATTGGTTTTTTAAGGCGAAACGTCCAAAATTCTTATATAACTATTGGGTTTTATAAAAGGAATTTTCTTTTACAACATAAAATGTTTTGTTTTTAACGATTTGAATATATTATGTAGAGATTGCATATTTTTTCTGTTCGCCGCTATATATTTTATGAATCTACTATTTAATTTTATCCTCTCAAATATGTCATTATACAATATCATCTACGGTATCTACTACCTCTTTTTTATTAGTGAACAGTTTCAAGCTAAATATGCATTGAGTTAAGCTGAAGCCAAGCTTAATTTAATACATCACAGAAAACGACATCCAGGTTGGTAAGCCCGTTGTGGATATTATAGACAAATAGACAAAACTATGATATATGTGTTAAAAATTTTATCCAATAATTTTCTTGTCCAAATGATATTAAAATATGAACCTCTAGAATGATTAAATTTCGTAACGTAGGTACGTCTAGAATGATTAAATTTCGTAAAACGATATTTAGTTATTGTGTTAAACTGTTTGAAAATTATCACGATATTAATCATAGATCAACTTGTAAGTAAATAGTCAACTTTGTGATATTTAATAACTCATTTATTTAAAAACCAAGAACGTACGAAACCGAACCTAGTTAAACATTATAATAAGAATGGGAACCGTGTGGCTGAAGTTGAAGACCGACTCCGAACGGAGTAATTGAGCTAGTCCATTGTTCAACCACCATCCACACAACCTCCACTTCTTTGGAGGCATTCATCGAATCTGGTCCTCCTATAGATGTAAATTAGGATGAAAATTCAAAAGAGCACTTAGTTTTAAACCGGAATCGGGCCACTTCAAGTATTAATTGCTTTTCGTGGCTCATTGTGATTCAGATCTGTGGGAGTGAGATGCAAATTACGCTAAACTTTGCAACTGCTCCACTTTTCTAACGGAAATGTGAAAACTTTCATGAAAAACAACGCCTGTGGAATAGAAAAGTCTATCTACAGTTTACTGAAACTGTTTTTTGTTTCGACCAAATTACGGAACATGTTATGTATTTAAATAGGTTAGCTTCCTGCTGCTCAACTTGTACGTTTGAATTGTTTCTCTTTTTTATGGTGTTTTGATTGCAATACTTTACAGACAAATCGTATGTTTAATAGGACGATATAGGTATATATTTTTTTATAAAGAGACATCTGCACTAGGAATAATACCTGTATCGCGGGGGACCTTACAAACATTTAAACAATGGAGACAATAAACATCCATCCTCGGAACTACCATTTGTGGATCACACAAATTTTTGTCCCGTGTAAGGTTCGAACTCACAACAGTCGGCGCACTGGCAGTGGCCTGGCGACCACTTAAACCACTACGCCATCCGGGCAGTCATATTAAAACGTAACATTCCAAGGCCTGCTTGTGAAGATGTCGCTCGTTCTGCATTTTGCACTTGATATTGTGATATAGATAGCAGTAAAAACAATGATGGTATCGCAAACTTTTCACATCCGAGGAATGACAATACATAATTAACTGCGATATGACCTACGGAGGCGCTATTTTATATTAGTTTATTTGTACTTTATACATATTTTAATAACAACTTTATTACAATATGCATAAAGTTAAATAATATATGTAACTAATTTAGTCAATATAATTACCCACAAAAATTTCCACGAATTAATATAAAACGCTGCTGTTTTGTAAACATATCAACTAATTAGCTCACTGATATACATTAAAATTTAATGATGCATACATACCAATTAATATTACAAATACACAAATCACAAATTTTTAATCGATATAAGCCTGTAGTAAAGGTACAAGAACATTACTTATCTATTGATCTGCAGATGCGCTACGCAATATAATCTATATACCTAATTATATATAATAAATGTGACAAACTAGCATAAAGCTAGCCTACTAGTAAGCGGTACCCTATCATTGCTTTCGTCATGCGATGTCGATTCTAGGAACAGGCATTAAACATCGGATGAAAGGAAAGGAAGTTGAAGAAGGAATGGGAAAGGTAAGTACTTATGTGTGCCACCAGGATAATTATTTACTGTTTACTCACCGGGCAAAAGGTAGCAAATTTGACTAATTTCTCGGCTGCAGGCCTAAACAGGCTCTTTAATACCGTGAGTAAATTATTGGAAACGCTCCTACACTCCCAATACTGGCAAAAATACTGAAAACAAAAATATTTTACTAATTAAAACCTTGACCTAATGTTGTGTTGTGTACGATAAGGTACGATGGGGTTGGCGTATCCTTGTGGATAAAGACCCCGTATATAAAATAAAGAAAAAAAAAAAAAAAAAACCTTGACCGCCTTATTTCAAAACGTTTTAACGGACTTGTTACCAGAGTTAAACCATCTGTCACAAAATACTATTACGTTATAATGAATGAATAAACGCTTATGCAAGTATTATCAATGACATTAAATTTGCGTGGCCCCTAGTTTGAGCTCCGAAGTTTGTGATGTATAGCTGATCTATAGACGTATATAAGTATTCGTATTTTGTATCCTGCTTCGCTAGAGAGAAGATTGGATTTTGTTATCTCTAATTCCTCTAATATACTTCTGATTGCACTCGGGTTTAGTGGAGGTGTGCTCCCAGGTGGTATAACTTTTGTTGGAATTTCTTGACTCTTAATTTTGAATGGACGCCAAAACTCAACCTGTCTTTCTAGCTATTACAATGGTGACAAGGGGTTGAGATTGATTTGAAAAGGCGGATCATTCAACCAAATACCTATTATACAATTTTTTTATCGATTCAGCTATAATGGAACACTGTTTAATTCGCAATTACGATCTGCAACATGTTACACATTTAACCTAAAAGTAATTAATCATTTCATTAACGTTCATCGAATTGTAGAATATTCAGTGACAATGCTACAAATACATGTTCAATGCGTCCAAACTACTAATCAAAGCATGATTGGATCGAATTCACGTACAATTCATTTTATATTATCTCATTAAAATATTTAAACCTAGCTAAGTATTTAAATTATTTAAAGCAGAATTTCCATTTAAAGTCTCGTACATATATGAAAATAAAACTAGGTAATATATGGTTGTTACGTGACTAATTTAACGTTTGTATGAGAGCTTTCTTTACATTCTAAATGTAGTCACAAAAATTATAGTATTTACGCATCCAGACATAAACTTTCTGGAATATTAAGACAGTACTATACAACAAAATTTTACAGTATCAATATCCATTTAGAACACAGCAGACAGATTAAACACAGTTACACAGAATAGACAACAAAAATATATTTTCACCAATTTTAATTTTAAACAAGCTTAAGTTTGCAATAATAATTTGAAAATTGAATCCCCAATTAAACTGAGCAAGATATTGGAAATGTAATTTACGTCATGACACGTAGGTATCGAACAAGAAGTTAATTAGTAAAATGCAACAGCGCGGGATTGGTTTTGTGTTATGTCAGCCAAAGCGTACACGGGGCTAATGAGAACGTAAATATTTCAATATGGCTGCCAATATTTTATTGACACCCGTGTATTATTGCGTGTATTCGTTAAAAGCATGATTTGCAGTTTCCAGTTTTAACAAGGTTGTGCAAGGTGCGAATAATGCGTGTAACAGAAAACTGTGGTCATGTTCAAGTTAGAAAGCTATCAAGAAAATTATAATCAATATTGTTACATAGGTTTTTTTTCCCTCCCAGGGGTAAAACTGAATAAACTTTATGGGGATAACCCGTGGGGATAACGCCATGTAGTTCAAAATATCCTAATAAGATAAAGATTTTCTTCAAAATGTAGACTCACATTATGAAGAAAATCTAATGAATTGGTGGATAACGGATTATACAAAATATATTTATTTTTAATATTTGGTTGGTCATTCGAGAAATTATAAATGAGAAAAAGTAATCTTGTGATCTCAATTAACCTAGACGACTAGTGCTACTCTGGTTTAAAATTACTAATTAATAATAATAATAATATTCTATCACATACACACAACACCATCTAGCCCAAACTAAGCAGAGCTTGTACTATGGGTACTAGACAATGGATAAACATACATATATACTTTTTTTTTTTGTAAATACATACATATTATACATAGAAACACCCAGACCAAGACAAACATCCATTGGTATCTGTATTACTAGTATTTTTAATAACCCCTCCAGCTAAAGCCAGTATCCTTGTGTTAGGAGTGGGATCACATCGGTAGTGCAATGGGTTAGATTCGAAGCCTAAGACGATCTCACGTTCATAAGTACGATTCTACGGTTACCCACAAAAGCTACCAATAACACTGCCATAAAAAATATTGTATTCGACTCCAAGCATCTGAGAAAATTTAGGTGCACCATAAACCACATAACCACATGAGTATCAAAAACACATTAATATACATAATATACCACAATGTCTTTAAAAATTACATTTTCGAAGCAAATGAGAACGTAAATTTTCAAAATGGCAGTCGATATTGTATTGGTGTACGCTTATTATTGCACACGACTGTTACATATGAATCATGGCATGATGCTTGCGTAATGAAACGGTTCGCTGAACTATTAATATTATTCAAGTACATATTTGCTATGTGTACTATTTAATAACGGGCAGATGCACATTTTGCACCCTCAGTGTACACCAATAGCTGATCGGTAACCCTCAAAGTAAGTCGTATAACGGTGCGATTAAAATGAATGAAGCAATTCAAATGCAAAATTAATTGGAACAAATTCTTTCTTTTTTGTATTTATTTATTATTTTTGTAATATTGAAACGCAATTTACTATTATGCTATTAAATAGTCATAGACGGCTTGATGGTAAGTGTTTGCGATACGAAGAGCATCCTAATCAATATTACACTGGCCTACATTCATTTTGGTGCCTGGGATTTTTGACTTGATTTAAGTATATCTTATACAGTGATATAAAAAATGCTACCGATTTTTTTTGTATCAATTCTAGTTCATAAGATATTATTAAATTCCCTTTTCACAAAAATATCAATTTAATTGTCTTTTGAGTGATTTTCTCGAATGAAATTGCCTTGGAGACTGCACTGCACACACTTTATCTTGATTTCACATTTCAATGCCGAACTAATCAAAATACACAAGTGAATCACAGTGTCTGTAATCGATTTTCACTGATTTTTCAAAATATATCGGGATCGTTAACACAACATCTGAACGTACTAGCCATTATGAAATAATGATATAAATTTTATCGGTTTTATTGTAAGAATTACTGCTTTTGAAAAAACTCATAATGAGTGTGGTAGGTAAACTAGGGCTGATGAGTTAAAATGATGTATATCAATATATTGTACATAACCATCCTTATCGACTACAGAAACAAAAATGGCTGCACCAAAAAAATATTTTATTTTTCACTTTATCAGAGGTACAGAAAAGAACATAGGGGACTGTTCATCTAGATAAAAGTATTGTCACTAACCAAACCTATATTTACGCAAGCGAAGCCGTGGACAAAATCTAGTGATTATTTCATTTACAGCCGTGCATTATCAACCCTGCATAACGGGAGCCAATACTACCCTAGCGCGAATATCTGCTAAATCCTTAAGATATAGCAACACCTTAAAGAGCACTAAAAAAGGTATTCATCAAAGGAACAAAGCGCAGGACCTTCTGTATGGTAGTAGTGTAGCTTCCCTAATAGAAATTATTTTTACTTAGCTATATAGTTATATAACCAGCAATTACGTCTCATGTGGGTAAGCAAAAATTATTCTTAATTAAGCAGTAGTTTTTAATTATTTGGAGCTATAATGCCAAGAGAATACAACTCAATTATTGCCTACCTTAAAAAAAGAGAAAAGCAATAGCAATTTTGTACTTCGGCCGGAACGCAAATCTGATTGGTCAGTGATATAACATCGGCAGATAGTTACCTCTAGTCAGCAACCTGCTTGAAGCAAACATTTAGTACCGTTAAGGACCGTATCACTTACCATCAATGACTCGAGAAGCCGGTATCGGCGAGGCGCATCGTATCCGAACCTGTTTTAAAACGACAGGTTACGTTCAGTATAACCCTCTATACAGTTTGTGTATTCCACAAAATTGTTTTGAGGTTAGGTTCTTCTTGTATCCGTTTTTTAACATTTGCAAATTGCTGTGGAATATAGAATTTTATATTGGACATGAGATATTCAAATTAATATTTGCTAAACGAGGCTGCTGAATGAGAGATAACAAAAAATCATACATTGTTTGAATGGGTTTCAATTATATTTTTATTTTATGTATAAGAGAATAATTGCAGATATAGACATGATTTACTGATATAATTCACGGGTATTATTGTTTATCTTATTTAATTAAATAAAGTGCTAAATATTTAATGATCACTCGAAATAACACGAAAAGGAAATTATAATTACATGCAAAATAACCAGAATTGGTTTTAAAATAACGATTGAAATTTGTTGGTTTGTTTTATGAGTATATGTTGGTGCCTGCCGATATGTTTTTATACTCGCCTGTCATACCGATTCCTCTTCGACTAATGGTAAGCTCTTAGTAGCGGCCAATGTACCATCCAAATCACTGACATCGTGAAAGTGTCATGGTAGTCCTTACTTTGACAGGCTCAAGTGATACTTCCACGCCACGCTTTAAGAGCCCAGGATAGAAAGATATTGTACATGTATAACCAGCTGTCTCTCGCAGTTATACATACGTTTATGGTTACTGTTCCGGTCCCGTGGTGAGCCACGGTTACATACTTGGATTAGTATGGTAATAATATAATTATTATGTAAGTTTTATATTTGACGTTGATAATGTGTTGCGATGTTGCCTTCTATTTCCTTCATTGAAAGATAGATGTTCAGTGTTAACTGTCCAAAAAGTAAAAAGAAGAGTAAAAACTTAAATTAAAAGGTTCATGGCGTGTAATGAAGTTATCAATTAACTTTTATATTACTGTGTTGTGGTAAATGGTAATAAACCCGTCGCCCACGATTAGAATGTGACTAGCAAAGAATTAGCGCCATACGAGGAGTACGGCGATATGTAACCACTTGCGGAGAAAATAGACGACATAATAGATCTTGAATTTTTTTGACCATCCTAACTATAATCCTTACTATCCTTACTAATATTATAAATTCGAAAGTAACTCTGTCTGTCTGTCTGTTACCTTTTAGATGAAATTTGGCACAGATATAGTTTAAAACCTGGGGAAGGACATAGGCTACTTTTTATTGATGAAGGTACCAAGCGGGCGGAGCCGCGCGCAAAAGCTAGTATTATAAAAGCGAAAATGAGTTTGTTTGTTTGTTATCTTTTCACGCCTAAACCACTTCCACCTTCGAATCATGATTGAATTATATTATTACAAGCAGAGTACAACCCGAATTGATTGTCAAATTCTAAATTAACGCGAGCGAAGCCGCGGGCAAAAGCTAGTTTCTTGATAAAAATTGAAAATAAGATTGTTTTCACACAAATGACATAAGCTACTTAGCGGTCTTTTTTGGGGTATTTCTGGATTATCCACTCTTTACAGGACAGGCCATATACGCAAATCGAAGCTCATCCCAGAATTAGTATTTATTTCTTCATCGTTTTCGGTGTTTGTATACAGAGTGCTAAAACTACCGCCTACTAACCTTGCCAACTAAACGGCCCGAGATAACGAGAGTTGATTTTAAGCCTATAGTAAGCCCTTATCTGTAACTTACAATCGATTAAAAACCGATATAGATAACTTAAGGTAGATAAAGGCGATACTTTTGAAGGAGGTCATAAACCGATTCCATTAACATTTACATTGCAAATTACTATAAATCCAGATTCTAATCATTGTTTAAACTTGGTACATTTAGAGGCAATTGCCCATTTTCACGGAACGACATCAAGTCGGGCCCGTTCGGTACACAACGAGATTGCTTGTTTAATTTTAACAATTACCATATTTTTTAAGTTAACATCTGTTGGTTTACCCCTTTTAAGCTGTTTAATTATGATTTTTCTGGTGGTTTCATTTCATATTTTTGGTAGGGTCGCCTCAAAATCTCTGCGTTATAGTGGCGAGACTAAGTAAATTGTCAACACTGAAGCAAAAAGGTAAAAGGTAACAAACGGTCTTTGACAAAGTTTGGTTGCAAAGTTCGGGTCGGTAAACTTTTCTAAGAAATCGCTGTTACTTGTAGGTATATGTCGTTTGTAGCGATTATACTTATCGTATTATTAAAAGTAACAGAATTTCGTAAAAACCTTAGGTTAATTTCATATTATGTTAAAGAAGTTTCAATCTTATTAACCTTAATATTCTTAGAATTGGCTCTTAGCCGACGATAATCGGATTTGAGTTTTTTGATGATGATTTTCCAACTTTTATTGTCAATGTTAAATCAGCTAATTAGATTATTCGTTGTAATTGTTATAAGATTTGTTAAAGTATCGATATAATCGAATAACGAATTTTGTAATTTTCGTTAATATTCGTGTTCCGTCAAATATCATACTCTTCATACATATTTGCCAATAAAAGAACACGTTATTATCTTTGAAGAAATATATGAATTTACGTTATTTTATTGTAAATAGACACTGAATTAGAATGATCGGTAGCTGCCTTCATATTATGTTTCATAAATCACCCTATATTCTGTTCTGTACCCCTGACAATAAATATGTGAAATTTCATGATGATCAGTCGACTATTTAAGGCTTTAAAGCGTAATAAACAAATAAACAATTCCACTTTCACATTTATAATATTAGTTACGATTACGGAATTAGGATATAATGTGTTAATCTCCATATGACATAATATTTGATCCAACCTGCAATGCGGGATAATTCCAAGGCTACAACTTAAACTACTCCATATTACATGTGCACTTGAATAAGTCTTATTGAATATATTAGATTTATTTCTGTACATATTACCCAACATTGCTAAGGCAAACTTCATAGTATCACTACTAAAAGGACTGTCTTACATGAGAAGAGGAGACAAGTACGCACTTTAGGCAAGTTCACATCAAATGTTGAGCGGGGTAAGACGTAGCCGTCACTACTATAAAGTTGGAAACGCTCGGTGCGCCCGTGACAAATTGTTGCAGTAATGAGAGCCGCACTCCACAAGTTATGCTCCTTGTACACAACACAAACACACCTATGCTGACCAGAATAAACCTACAAAACATCTTCACAAACATGTGAATGTTTGTGTGGATGTTTATTACTCAATCACGCGTGAACTGCATAACGAATTTGAATGAAACTTGGCACACGGGTAGGTCATGTCCTGGAATAATACGTAGGGTACACATACATATATCTACAAGCTAATTGTTATAGGCAGAGCAGAAACTACTGGTTCGTATCCGCGTATAATACTACTAGTATTCATGTTAAATCTCTCTATTTATACATACATCTAGTAACAGAACTTAGTATGCCTGTGAACTCGCTACTATAATTAGGAACAGTTTATAGATACACAAATTCTATACCCAGAAAATAACAATATAAACGAATAATAAATATAGAAATGCGAGCTTTCCAGTAATAATTGGTTCACTCATGCGATTCCACCACACATCATACAATTAGATGCATTAAAGGCCGCACTAATTTGGAGACGGAAACATTTTATGTGGTCGCTATTATTTTTTGTTATGAATAACTGTTATTTTGTATTTGCGTGTTACTTTTATACATTCTAAATGTTTTGTAATATATTGAATATCTCTAATCTTTATGACTATCATAGATTTTTGGTTACGTTAATGTGATTTTGTTAGTTGTATTTTCTTTGATAACGTTAGTACTATTTCTTTGTTATTAAAGATATTAACTTTAATGTAAAGACTAGCAAAGCGTATTGAAGTTTAAAGAGTGAAAA
This sequence comes from Catocala sponsa, assembly GCA_963564715.1. Classification (NCBI taxonomy): domain Eukaryota; kingdom Metazoa; phylum Arthropoda; class Insecta; order Lepidoptera; family Erebidae; genus Catocala; species Catocala sponsa. The sequence goes on along the minus strand of OY751336.1, from coordinate 13,705,629 downwards.
ATAAGAAGAGCTTTTTCTTGTTGTTTAGGCATTTTATTTTTTAAGCTGGCCAATAAGTATACAACCCATTTAATGATAAATGTGGTCACCAAGAATGAGTAAAGAGGAATCTTCATTGACATTATTTGGCCAGTAATATATAAGTCAATGCCATAGATAATATGTTACGTCCATATTAAATGACGCATAAAATTGAATTTCAATGCATGTAACCTATAACTGCACTACATGTTTCACTAGTGTGTGAAACATGTAGTGACACAGTGTGCTATATGTTTCTTATGTTGCAAGAAAAAAGATTCCAAAAATGCGAAAGTGGACGAGACATTTGAAAGTATAGCGTTTTAATTTTTTGTTCTTGGCACCCTGTTCTACGTGAATTGATTAAAATATGCTGTCAATTGAGTAAGACCAGTAATATCACTTAAACTGAGACAGTCTGAGACACTAGAGATCAACCTATATACCTTACCGAATTGCAGCTAAACAACGGTAAATAGAGTTTTCAGGCAATTTAAACAGACGGCCTCTGGCGTTGCCAACACAATTTTTTAGTATCAGTAATTCACGAATCCTGTTTTTTGAATATCGACCCTGTATTAAATTGTCTCAACGCTGGGCACAGGCCTTTTTCAGCTTGAGAAGGTAACGACCATAGTCAAACATGCTGGCCCAATGGGGGCTGACAGACAGCACATATTTTCAAGAACTATAATGTTAGAAACTCTCAGACATGTAGGTTTCCTCACGATATTTTCCTTCCACCTAAAACCGAACGATAATTAACTATTTAATTCACTAAAGCACATCACTTCGAAAATTTTGAGATATGCGCCTTGGGATCGAACTCAAAAACCATTTATTATACTATAAAAATTTGATATATAAATATTGAAAAGGTACCTTATATGTGCAAAATGTTCGATATATATAACTTTCATTTAGATACATATATAATAATATATGTACCTACATACTCTGTACTTGTTTTGTAGCGTGTAAATAGTAGACTAAGCACCACGTATATACAATAAATCATTGTGATCCATGTAGCAGTGTATCAAGGTCCTAACCGCTGAACGTGTAGCTATCCGTATTTTCATTGTTTGTGAATGGGTGTTGCCTGCTCTGTCTGGTTGTATAGCGGTTTTATTCCCGAACCAGTTGTTAATGTTGAAGCTTTTTATAGCTTTCGCTTATTGCACGATCCGTTCGGTTTCTTGTCTGATACAGTTCTACGTTGGTACTTTTTCTTCGGTACGTGAACTGAGTACAATTCCAATGCTGTTATTGCAGTGTGTTTCCGTTTAACTTTGTGTATGTAACTAATGAAATTGGCCTTCGTGTTTCAATTTCAAGGAATTTTCGTTTGTTTTGGTTGTGTTTGTAGTTGAATTCGTATATTATATTGTTTGTAAAGTTGTGTACGTACTCGTGTATAGACTACTTAATTAATTGGTTTAATGAATTTGTTCTACAGTGTGTATTTGTATGTAATTGTATGCCTTGTAATCCTAACTAATATTCTAAATGCCAATGTGAGTTTGTTTGTTTGTTACGTTTTCATGCCTCAACTACTTAATCGATCATCATAAAATTTCACATACAAGTTGTCAGTGGTACAGAAAAAGATATAGGTTACCTTTGATCCAGAAAAAACTACTGTTACTGATTTAACCTATCCTAACCTAAATTTAGGCGAGCTAAACCGTGGATAAAATCTTGTCATTATAAGTATACATTAATGAAAAATACGACAATTATATAATAATTATGCTTCATGGCATTGAATTCCAAGGAAGAGTTTTCCAATGCCATCCTTATATTTTTTACCCATATTAACTTTTCAACCGTATGAATAATGTAAGAAAACTTTTGAATATACTATTCAAAATTGTTTAATGCATCACTTACCATATGAACAGCCAGACTGACATAATGTAGTACACCGTTAGGAATAAGTAAGTGTAACGCCAACATGACGGTAGTTGAAAACTTTTGTTCTGGTAAAAACATTAAGTTGGGTGGTTGCCAGGCGGACGCGGGAGGCGACACTAGTGTATCCGGCGGGGGATTTACAACGAGTTTACGATGGTGCCGATAGCTTGTGAGGAACCGCCAAGTTTGCTTCTCAGAATGCTGAACCATCCATTTTGGAAGCTTGATATCTTTATTTTTGGAACGAAGTTCCTTACGGCAGGCTTGGAGGGGATAGGGATTTTGCTGCGCGACCGAACTGAAAAAAATGTGATAGTAAAACCGTAAGAAAAAATCCGTGGAAAAAGTGCGTGGAATAAAACCGTTAAATAAAATTGAGCACGATTTTTTTTGCAATTTGTGTCGATTCTACATTAGCCGAAGGAACTTCGTTCCTACCTGGTGTCCCACGACACCACATAATTTTTGTGTCATGACCTTATTTTTTGGGTTGAATGCAGCTTGCATATTTTTTGTAGACTCAAAATAGATTATGTTGCTTTAAATGTATTACCGTGTTACTTTATCGTAAGGCAACATGCTTTCTTAGAAAGTGTCAGTCGTAGATTCTGTTATAAAATTTTTGTGCAACAAAAACTTATGTTCAACGTCATAATCTTAATTTATTTTTTATTTTTATTGTGCTCGTCAAAATGACCACACTCCACCTGATGGTAAGCAGTCGTGTGGTCTAAGAGCAGTGGCCTCCACACCGCCCTCGTAGCAGCCAAGGCGATGTTGAGGTCTCTACTTTGACGGCCTGAGAAGGTGCTTTTTCACGCCCCGCTTTAAGGACCCAGGATTGAAGGAAGAAGGAAACACGTGCCTTGGCAGAGAATTCCATGCCTTGGTCGTTCGGCAGAGGTATGAGGACCCAAACTTGTTGGTACGCGCTTTAATCGACTCTACCGTGTAAGGATGGCATCTGAGCCCAGCACGCGTTGTTCTGGATAGGAAAGGGGAGGGCGGGATAAGGTGGAATAACTCTTCAGAGCACTCCCCGTGGTATAATCTGTAGAAACATGCCAATGAGGCAATGTCCCTATGGAGTTGCAGAGGTTCCAGTGAACTCGTGACCTCTGGATCTCCGATAATACGGACAGCCCGCCGCTGTAACCGGTCGAGAGCGTCCAGCAAGTACTGCGCGGAGCCATCCCAAAGATGAGAACAGTACTCCACGCAAGGGCGCACTTGTGCCTTATACAATAGGCACAGTTGCCCAGGCGTGAAGAACCGCCTCACCCTGTTCAGAACTCCGAGTTTTCGCGAAGCTTGCTTAATGACGCTCTCGATGTAGGTTTTGGGATTAAGGGAGCGGCAAAGATCCATACCTAAGATGGAGAGGCTGTCACGTATTACCAGTGGAGTGTTCTTCAGAGAAGGGAGGGGAAGGAACGGAGACTTTTTTGTTGAGAACGCGCATGCCTGGGTCTTCTTGGCGTTGAACTCCACCAAGTTCTTGGCACCCCATTCATAGATGCGGTCCAAGGTCTGGTTAAGTTCAACGACAAGATTCTGCCTTTTCCCCTCAACCTCAGCCTGTTTGGCCCCAGGATGTCCGAGATATCGCCCATGCACGGTACTGTCGTCCGCATAACAATGTATGTTGCCGAGATTCAACATATCATTGATATGCAGAAGAAAGAGCGTAGGGGATAAGACAGGCCCCTGAGGCACACCTACATTGACCTGCATAAATTTGGAAGCGCGACCGTCGCAAAGGACCCGAATACGACGCTTCTGCAGGAAACTTGCAATCCAGGTGCACAGTTGAGGAGGCAAGCCATAGGCCAGAAGCTTGGAAAGAAGAGACCGGTGCCAGACTCTGTCGAAAGCTTTGGCTATGTCAAGGCTGATAGCCAAAGACTCGCCGTGCTTGTCCATAGCCTCACCCCAGAGGTGCGTGACGAACGCTAGAAGATCACCCGTTAATCGTTTAGACCGAAAGCCGTATTGGCGATCATTGATCAACGATTGATCCTCCAGGTAGCGGACAATTTGGGTGTTTATAATCCGCTCGAACACCTTGAAAAGCACCTAGGTGATAGCTATGGGTCGATAGTTGCTTGGCTCGGAACGGTCCCCCTTTTTGGGAATCGGTTGAACGTTCGCCTCCTTCCAAGCCTCAGGCACAATGCCTGCGGCGTAAGACGTCCGGTATAGGCGCGTAAGTGTGGGAGACAACTCCGCTGCACATTTTTTAAGGACCACAGCTGGGATGCCGTCAGGTCCACTGGCTTTTCGAACATCGAGAGACTGCAGCACCGCACGAACGGTTCGTTGCCTCATACAAATATGAGGCATGGTGTAGCCGCAGTTGGCAATGTTAGGCGGCTGCGAACCGCAGTCATCGATTCGGGAGTTGGCCGCAAAGAGATTTGCAAGCAGATCTGCTTTCTCCTGCGGCCGATGAGCCAGTGATCCATTCGGATACCTCAGATTAATATTACGTTACGCTTTCACGCCTCACCTAAACGGCTGATCATCATGAAATTTCGCATATACGGGCACTGACAACTCAGAGGAACAGAAAAGGACATACGGTACCCTTCATCCAGAAAATTTTGATTCTGTTTCCGAGGGATTGAAAATATAAAACATTTACGCGAGCGGAGGCACGGAAAAGCCCTAGTAAATTACTTGTAGAATGCTGTATTTACCTGAATTGTATTTCAGATGCAACTGAAACCCCTCTTGCCTTTAAATGTATATTATAATAGTAGGCTTTACCTATGAAATTGTAGTTTATTTCCTATACTTATTAATTTTGTAAATTCTACGGAATATAATATAAGTTTATATTGAATATGTTACTTAGGGCATATTATTAATAACATAATAATATTGGTAATGATCTTAATTAATTAATCTTTATAGAACTTGTGTTCAGTGTAACATTTTTGTGTCCGCTCCGATTCTTTGCTTCAATTATTACATGACGACAGCTGTTTTTGATAATTTAACACAAATTATATTTAATATATTTATATTTTCTATGTATAATATGTAGGAATCTACAAAACAAAGTATATATGTATGCTATGTATGTTTATTCATTGTCTAGTATAAGCTCTGCCTAATTTGGGCTAGATGGTGTTGTGTGTATGTGATAGAATATTATATTATATATATTATTTGAATTAGAGGCAACCAAAAATACATGTTAAACACCATAGATTTCACATTCGGGAAAAAATTATGGAAGAGGTCGTAAGAAAAATGCTAAGTTATCTATTTTCTTCATACAAGGCAATTTTATACATGAACGTCAAATATGAATGTTTATTAGCATATACATAGGTATATTATAACCAATAAATAACGGCTATTTCATGTCATTTCGTCATTTAAATTTAACTTTCCTTCCTTATACTTTTCCTTAAAATGTCTTGTTATTCCTTGCAGCGCTAATTAATATTCTAAGCGCAGTTAATATTCATTTAAAACAAATTGCTGTTATTTCAATTTTTAATTGTTCTTAATAAATTTTTTATAACGACTTTATTTGCATTATTAGTGTACTGTAACATAATCTAAAAAATGAACACATTTTGTCCATTAGTCTTAGGTTAGTCATTTATACCGGCATAGCCATGGGATGAGTACATTTATTGCCTACCGAGGCTAGACAGCGTGATGTACCTACTGAAAATGTCGTAAAAGAAAAGTTCTATAAGTCTCATAGTTTTATAAAAAAAATAAGCAAACGGTAGAATTGACATCTATTTTGATAAGTTTTCACTAATTTGGAATAACACTCAAACTACGAGAACACAAAAATAAAAGCATTACGATTTTACCTTAGCACCAACCCTTCTAAAAGAACTACAGCTTGTGGAAAATATTACCGCTAAGAGATATAGCTACATGTTAAAAATTAATACCCGAAATGGCAGCAGTGCCGTGTCAAGTACCCGACAGTACATCGTTAGTCGAAGAGTTTTCTTTTGTCTCAAGGGTTGGGAAACGCGCTTGTTATTCTCGCTTTTGTTGGTGACCCCGCCCGTGGCCTTCTTTTAACTTATTCATTGCGTGCTTTTTCACGTTGAGGAGCCAAGAAAATATACTGGGATGCAAATAAATAATAGCGCTAAAATGGTGTAGGATTTGAATTTAGAACGTTGAAATAACGTTCTAAAACGTGGATAACGTTGTGAGGTACATACTTACCACCATCTTTTTCGTAAATTATTTAATTTAAGAATTGTATGTATCTGTTTGTTTTCCCAAATAAATAAATAAATAAAAACTTTAGTCTAGTTCTTTTTTTACTTTATTAAAGAGCAGAATGTTAATGATTTTCCAGTGACTCGTAATATTGACACTTGTCTTATATTGTTTTATTTTCAAATAGCAAATATTTTCAAATATACATAGAAATGAAATATTTTAAACCTACTTACATGAAATAATACAATTTTATCTTGATACAATGGTGTATTAAATCTTAATTGTTCTAATTCGTCATATTATAGGGTAGATTGCTATTTATGTTATTTTAAGACACAGTTTATCAGAACTTGTAACATTTTTTGTAAGATGCTAGATATTTCAAATAGTGCATAATTTTGCATTCACATTATTTTTAAATGTCAAGAAATATTTGAATTATAATATTATCTATTATCGTCAGCTAAATATTCAAATATTTCTTGTTAGATGGTTTTTATTTAAAATAGACTTGCTTCGCAATTGTAAGTACAGAGATTATATAACCATTTTTCCTTATTTACTAGGAGTTTATATTGCGCTGGCTACTAACGGTTTGATATACTGCCCAGCGTTATCCTAAACGATTACTTTGCATACCCAGTGTAGTCAAAACCTACATTTATAAATGCAAACATTTCATAGATTCAACTTCGAGATTGCAAACGTTGTCTGCCCTCGCTCATACCTATTCACGATCGTATCTAGGATTTATTTTAAAGCGCCTTAGAATATACGTTGTTAGCATAAGCCGAAAATTCAATCTATTTTGTAGAGTTTAATGCGACAGTATATTCATTGTGTACGTGTCAGAATGACAGACAACACAGCTGGAATTTGTATTACGTTTAGATTTTAGATCAATCTAGAGTATGACTGTGTAAAAGCCTTCACACACTGGCAACTTTTTGTTGATAATTGCCATTTTTAGGGTTCTGTACCTCAAAAGAAAAAAAAGCGAGCCCTTATAGGATCACTTTGTTGTCCGTCTGTCTGTCTGTCAAGACCCTTTTCCTCAGGAACACGTGAAGGTATCAAGCTGAAATTCATATCAAATACTCAAGTCTACTGTCCCTTGAAGCTGTGAAAAAGTCAAACTTCTAAGCCAACGCAATCAAAAGATACAGCCGTTTACGCTGCAAATTTTCGACACTCGCAAGGGAATCAAAACCTACAGGATACTTCCCGTGAACTAAGAATCTTGAAATTTGGTACGAAGCAACGTCTTATAGCACAGATAAAGGAAAATTGCGAAAAGCATAAATTTTAGTTACATCATAGAATAAAAATATTTTTAATCACTTGAAACTTACTACCCCTTTCCTCATGAACGCGTAGAGGTATTAAATTGTAATTCATATCAAATGCTCAAGTCTATAATACCTTTAAGCTGTAACAAAATGAAACTTCTATGTCAACGCAATCAAAAGAAACAGCAATTTAAGCCGCATATTTTAAAACTCGCAACTACTCGCAAGAGAATCAAAACCTAAAGGATACTTCCAGTCGACCTACAATCTTGAAATTTGGCATGAAGCAACGTTTTATAGCACACATAAAGGAAAAATTTTGAAAACCTTAAATTTTTAGTTACGTCACATAATATATTTCTTTTAATAATTATAAATTTATAAAATAAATGATGTGTTAATATAAAATAAAGAATTACTGAAACGATAAAGAGACCTTTGTCTTAAATTTATGCTCCTCCAGCTTTCCACATTGTAATATTATGAATTTCATTTAGCAATAAAAATACCATAACTTTTACTTACATACCTACAGGTTTGTACGGAACCTTCGGTGCGCAAGTCCGACTCGCAGTTGGCCGATTTTGTTTCTTTTAAAGGTCACCCCTTCTACATTAGGAATTATTTCTGTATCGCTAGGGACTTTACAAACATTTAAACAAACGCCACAAAGAACACTTGACTAGAAACTATTATTTATAGATTTTTCAAATATTTGTCCCGTGTGGGTATCGAACCCTCCACTCAAAGGCCTATGGCCTATGGCCTTTAAACCACTACGCCATCAGTGCAGTCAATAATATTATTATTTCATTTTATGACGTTGAATCAATGAAATAATCTTGATGCGGCCTAGTTTTACGAAGGTGTGGGCTGCTGTATACCACTTACTTTATGTGCATACCTCTCGTTATGATATCTTATCTCTCGCTTGCTACTCATTAAAATGTGACGTACGTAATCTCTGTTACTTTTCAGCCCTTAAATTGAATGTTAATACCATTGATGTGTAAGTGGGTGGCCACAAATATCCTTGACAACATTACGTGGAGTATCAGCACAGCCTGCTGCTCCAACTTTTAATAATAACGATGATTATCTTTTTAATACATGCTCTACAAAGTAGAGCGCGCAAAAAGTCTAAAGATGATTTATATTAATAGACTTCGTGTTTTATTTAGATACATACTAACACTGTTTACCCAATAGTATGTACAACTGTCTCAATGAGATTTGTATTCTCTTTTTCGATTCACACCCGGTTTCTAAAAGATTTATTAAATGACAACTTATCAAACTCTTATCAAGACGTGATTTGATTAGCTGTTGCTAATTCAGTCTGTTAATCCCAACAGATGGTATGATATGATATTTTTTTGTTGACCTATCTTTAAGAAACTGGATGTCAGTTAAGCTGTTGTTAAGTATTTGGTTGCGGTATGAATGAGCCTGCCTTTACCGAACCGGTTTTATAGAAAACAGGCGTAAAAGTAGTAATACTGTTACTGTGTTTCGTCCGATAACTAAGAGTCCCGGAGATACCCAAATAGTTACCTACCTCTTCTATTCCCTTCCGTTCATCCCATGTTTTATAGCTCTTCCTGGGTGAAAACGCGCGAGTGATTCACCTGCTTGCAATAGCAACCCATCATAGGATATGATATCCATTTACCATTGGGCGAATCCAAAGCTAGTTTGTCACCATTGTCCCACATAAAAAAATTATGACTACTGTACTGCGAGTTGTATCATCCGATACCAATAAAAAGTCGTTCCGTTGTGTATTCATAAAACCTAAAGCGACAAATCGATTTAACCGGCGCTGTCAATTGTTAGGCCTGGTTGGATTACACACTTTGAACCGTGAATATCAGCGAATGGTTAGTCACCTACGGTACAACAGTGTTACAATTTTATTACTATTTCACGAACTTCCCGCCGCATTCAGCTACAAAAAATTGCAAGACTATACAGACGTTGAAGTGTAAATTGTGTGCACCTAATCTGAAAGATATCTGTCTAAAAGTTACGTGATAATGACTTACATTTCACGCTAAGATACTTATTTCGAGTATTTTAATTCATTATTATTTCAAAGGATTACATTAAGTCTATTTCTGACTGCATCAAGCCGGATTGTGTCTCTGGACGGATTGTTTCGAGGGATATAAACTTTGCCCGTCTATCGGAGCGAAGATGAGCTGATTGAAAAGTAAATTAAAGATTAACATTGTTTTTTTCGGTATTTTCTTTGCGCTTACTTAAGTTAAGAAAATAAATTGTTTCCCTTTTACGATAATTTTGGATTCACTATATTATTATAAATAAATATAGTACAAACAAATGAAGGGACTATTTCAATAATATCACGGTAGTATTAGTTTGAGTTTATGCGTTTACAAGGTCCCAAATTATTTTTTTGGCGAAGGTAAAGTTATTTGGTTATTCAGTTATAATTTAGGCTCACTCTCAATTATAGGTATAAAATGTAATATGATCCATATATAATTATTCCAAGTCTAGATGTAACAAGGATCATTCCTAGTGTAGGATTTGCTATATCATTCCTATGTGGCACGTCTTATCAGTCTTATAGTTAGGAAAGCTCATGTTTAGTTATCGTACCTGCATGATCATATATAATTGTGTCTTTCCTGATTCTTGTTATTTATTTATAATTAAAGTCGCAGTACTGCGAATACGCAAGCACGCGCCTTTTGCAAGAATTTTAGAATTGTTTGTCTTATGCAATATCGTACATCTTTCCGCACCGTTTGCGCCGCAATGCGAATTTCGAACGACTACCAAAAGACGCGTTTTTATGACGTCAACAGATTTGGTGCGTTTGGATGCGAAAAAATTTCTACCCTACTTACCTACTCGTCATTGAAAGTCTATAGTTTATTTTTACTATGAAGGAGATTTCGAATAGATAGCCACTTGCTCGTATAAACATAATTATGTCCCTTATATTATAATATGTCTCAATGGCTGAGCGCAGACGTACTGCGTGCAAATGTGAGTTTTTGCGTCCGGTATCCGGATCAGTCAAAGTATTATTTATTGATTTTCCTATTAGGATATACTTAGTAAGATATACCCAGTTTGGATGCTGGAGACGATTATAATCTTGACCCAAAAAATTAGCGTGTTTTCTTTTTGTTATATAATTATTATATATTCGTAAAGAGAATAACACACAAAAGAGACTATTTAGGTGTGCGTGTCTTGTCACATCATATAGATTTGATTAACTCAAATCAAATCTCATAAATGTTAATCAAGGCGTTCACTTTGTATCATGCTAATTATTAAGCGAGACATTAATTGAAAGGATTGAAGCCAGTTTGTAGATAGTGTGATACAGCGATGAATAAATGTCATGTTTATCTTTATTAGATACCCATACATAAAACACTCGTATCAACATACATATTTTATACGATTAAGAAAATAGGAGCCTAGAGTTAATAATTTTCGCACTTATACATTTTATACTATTAAAATATATTTGAAGTAATCTTAACTAATATTATAAATGTGAATGTGAGTTCGTTTGTTTGTGTGTTTGGTCATAATGAAATTTCGCATACACATTGTCAGGGGAACGTAACAGGACATAGGCTTTCGTCCTGAGAAATGTCTCTGGTAAGTCAAGCATTATTGCTTATAGTAACCGCTTACCATGAAGCAAAACGTGTGCTTGTTTTCCACCAACCTAACTAATATTATCAATGCGAATGAGAGTTTGTTTGTTTTTTTATTACACATTTATACCTTAACTGCTTGACCGATCATCATTCAATTTCGGAGATACATTGTCAGAGCTACAGAAAAGTACATAGGGTACCTTTCACATAAAAAAAACTACTGTTCCCAAGAGATGGAAATTTTTCATAACCTATATTAACGCAAGCGGAGCCGCGAGCAAAATCTAGTTAGTTAATATGTACTATGTCCTAAAGGACAGATCAACTAGACGTATTAGATTGCATGCTCTCTATGTAACTCTCTTTGTCAGAGCCATGCACTTACTGCAACGACATGTTTGAGTGCAACAGAAAATTAGTAGTACCGTAATAGACAGGAAAGTATATTTATTTATTAAAATGTTGAGTTAGAGCACTCTAAAGCGCGTTACAGAATATCTAGTTGAGTTTTCTTTTTAAGTACGTGGTACATAATATCACAATGATTAGAAGACGCTTTATAAAAATAAATAAAGATAAACATAATCTAATACTGAGAATTTATTAGCATAAAATCTCAATAACACTTTGCCCAGAAAATAAATCCGAGACCTCATAATTATACAATTGTCGCATTAACCGCTCCTCCATCGAGACAGTGACGACAAAGGTATATATATATATATATATATATATATATATATATATATATTTCGTTATTGCTCCGACATTCTAGATATATATTCCAGCAAAAATAACAACTGCAGTATTTCCGAAGCAGAATTCACCATTCAATAGCAACTCTCACAAAAAACGTAACTGAGAACACACAACGAGTGGACAAAAACAGTCGAATTCAAAACTCATATAAACGGCACTCCTCCATGCAGGCATCAGTTATGGACGTGAAATTTTCATAAAACACCTGCTGGGACCCGACCTATCTCAATTTAAAAAGCTGCTTGTTTTACGAGCATCACAGAAGCGACTGCGCGGTATCTGACCGGGTGTAACCGGGGCATCTTTGCTTAAAAATTCAATATGGCTAAACGTACTTGGACTGTGGGATATATCACGTGGAAGCAATTTGAACACCTCTACGCGAAGCACTAAACGTTATTTATGGTAAGCCCACGGCACTCAGTGGATAGCCCACATTGAGTTTCAAAGGATTTTCGCCGGTAACGGGTTTTATTATCGGTATTGTCACATACTTACGCCGCCGCCTAATGTTTTGGACACTGTCGTTAGGTAATTTGTTTGTGTTAACGTGTACATCCTCGGTAATGTTTGTGGACTACTTGTGGTAAAGTATATTGCAGATACCGATTATACGAGTCTTTGTTCGTAAGATAGTTTTTATCATATATCTGACAAATCAATTCGGCGACTAATTTGAATTCTGTTTTCATAAAAAAGTGCCGTTTGAATGTCATAATATGCTGATGCGTATAAAAAGCCATGATAAAATGAAACGTACTAAGTAACAGCATACAAATATTATTAAACACTCAGAATATTCTAAATAAAATGATAAAGTTTAATTTGTGATATATCTTAATACATTATATGATATATTTACATTATTAATTTTAAAACGAATTAACCTAATATATATTTACAAACGTATATTATATGAAATATAAAGTATTATAAAGTAACATTTAACTACTCTAGTAGAGTAGTTCAATAATATTAAATAAATAAAGTTATATATTATAGTATGTTAAAATAGTATCATTCGAGCACGCCGGAGGGCGCGAGACGACTTCCAGCCACCCTGAGGTTTGACCTGGGGGTGGCGAGCTTTGTGGGCCTGCCCGCCATCCGTTCAGCACCAGGTCCGAGAGGCGGCGTGCGTGTTCCCACGCGCGTTTGTGTCGCGTCCGTCTCCCCTCTAGAGGGGGGGGGGGGAGGGGGTCAGTAGGGACTTTTTTAAGAGGATACTATATTGGGTAGGTCTTTTCGTGTAGTGGCCTGCCGTTTCATACGGGACGAAACCTCGGCGGGGTCGCGACCGTATGTGAAAGTGATTCGCACGGCCCCGCCGATAGTGGTTTGTCAAGGAACACCGTGGTAGGTTTAGTCGGTATTCCGCGAGGTCCATTTATTGATTTAACATCTTTCTTTTACCCCGGCGAGTCCGACATAACCCCTCCGCCCGCCCCCGCGGAGGGGTATGCGTCTATTAATTCCAGCAAAAAAAAAATATCGTTCGAGCACATTTGATATGACCTTACTTTGCAAAATATATCTGCTTACCGCATCTCAGTGTTTGAAATCAATAGTTATAATATTAGCCTCTTTTATAAAGTTTACGATTGGCTGAATATGAATAAATATCAACATATATTTTAACAATTTTCCTGATATAAAATCCATTACATCACCAACAGAAGAAGCATTTGCACCGTATGTAATTATATATTAATTAATTATTATTAATAATAACTGCGAGGGTATTTAAATTACTACTACTTACTAATTTTTTTATACAATTGTCGTAAATAGAAATAATGAGAGAAAACTATTCGATGTAGCTATGAGAATAAATGTAAGGTTTCCTTTAATGGCAATATTGTCTGGCAACTAAAAATGTTAATTGTAATTTCATTTACAATTAGTCAATTATTGTTAGGGTACTACGGGGTCAGGCTAGCCCACTGCGCCTCGAAAGGCGTGTTCTATCGGCCACCGATTAGCCGAGCCGCCAAGTGCGCGGTGCCTGACATTGAGGTTGGACTCGTAGTGGCAATGTGGTTAGCCGCAGAGGACGACATGTTCGTAGCTTGGCAAGCACGTGGCGATCGAGCGTCAGACTCATGCGCGGCTATTGCGACCAGTCGGCTCGCACGAGGCACGGAGTTGTCTTTAGCGAAGTGGCGGCATGAAACCTGCCACAACGCATCTTGGGCGCTTGCCTGCTCAGCAAGTAAGAGTCATAGCTAGAGTGACTTGGGCTGTACCCGGTTTGTAGGCCAAAATGTGTAGACGTATGGATGTACGTCGGGAAGTGAGCGTGCCTTATACAGCTCCGGCACCATACCGGAGATAATGGGAGGCGGCTTTTCCGTCGGCTTCAGCGAGGTTATCATTAGCAACTCTCAGAATTTGCGAGTGGTGAGCGGTTTTATTATTCCGGCACCTATCTGGACAATAGGTAGTGCCACTTGGGCACGAGGTAGCTTATTATAACGAGAAACGGGTCTCTGGATTTTGGGACAAGACTTGTCTATAACTGGTCCTGGTAAGTGCTTTCGGGCACTGGAAGGTACAGCGACTCTCACTATATACCGCAAGATGGGTGAGTGGAATTGCTATATCATAAACTTGAGTAGTCGGTAGAGAAAGGGTCTGCTCTTACGTCTAGAAACAATATCTTTATAGATTATTATATTGTCCATAGGAGAAATAAGTGAAAATCCTGCAATCAAGGTTTTGGGTGCTATGGTTCTGACAAACCTTCTTTTACTTCATGCTTTTCTAATACATCCCTAATGAAGACTTGTCATTTTAATTTTTATCCGGCTAGATTCGCAATAAGATAAAAGTCACAAAAATATTCTTAAAATCACAAAATTATTTTATGAAATTATGTTTTCATTTGCAGAAATAATATATCTCAGCGGATTATTTCACTAAACTCGCGAACAACAGTTTGTATTCAATAAATTTAATTTCATCAGCTCCCGTAGAGTCAAAACAGTACGACTAAATCAAATTAATTCTAGTTCTTTTGAAGTCAATTAATTGCATGCCTTTTATATTAGTAGGTACGGATTTATAATTGCAAATTAAATTTTGATAGACGTAAAAGAGATTTTTGCAGTTAAAAGAAGTCGAGAACAACCCTTTATTTTGATTTGTCCTTTGTTCTCCTAAATGAAACGCCATTCTGCAGATGACTATCGTATAACCGGGGTAACGGCGAGCTTCTCTCAGAATTATATCTCATTATCATTTTTGAAATGTTTTATTATAAAAGTGGTTGTTTAATTAGTTGGCAAATTGGTGATAAAAGTTATGCTCCATGTTTTTTTGTTTTTTTACGTGTTGATATTGTTAGTGAGTATTGTGTAGTTAAAGTAGAAGAGATTAAAAAAATTTGGATCCTATGTGATCTAATATCTCTACGATCTCTGTACTTAGCTAAAATAATAAACTAAGACAAAGTTAATAACGGTTACGTATTGTTTTCTTATGTAATATTAAAAATATTATGTACCAATGATGCAATAGTAAATAGTAGGTTTTGAAAGGTTAGCGGGGTGGACAATAGGTAGCTTTAGAGACGTTGTAAGGTTTGAAGATGTGAAAATAGGTAATAGAATTTATGTACTATAAGACAGCAATAGAAAAATTAAGTCATTTTCTTTCGATTCGCCAATAGGCATTTTTGGTAAGTGATCCTGAAACAGACGGGCGTGCATCATTTTTGAATCGTCCTCAGAACTGTAATGATAACGAATGAGTCAAAAGAGAGATAGAGAGAGAGAGAGAGTTTTAAATAAAATACCATAATAATATATTTTAGACACTCGTCCACAAGGCAGCCAGCATGAGCACATGTATATCTATATTAATGTTATAAGAAGGAAATCTTTGATTTTTGTTTGTTTGTTATAAGGGTTAAACTCAAAAACTACTCAACCGATTTTCAAAATTATATTATCATTAGGAAGCTATATTATCAACGAGTAACATTGGCTATATTTTACGCGAGCGAAGCGGCGAGCAAAAGCTAGTGATATATAAAAGTACTTATGTATGCGTCATACTTGTGGTCATATTTTTATTTATATACATTTATGTACAAGAGATATCTCCACTATATTAATATAATAAACGCACGTGCTATGAACATGTGCTTAAATTTATTAACAAATAGTTTTCACCCGCGGCTTCGCTCGCGTAAATGTAGGTTAGCTTAGGTTAGGTTTGCAACAGTTATTTTTTCTGGATGAAAGGTACCCTATGTCCTATTCTGTACCCCTGATAACGTGTATGCAAAGTTTCATGTTGATCGGTTGAGTAGTTAAGGCGTGAAAGCGTAACAAACAAACAAACTCATTTTCGCATTTATAATATTAGTAAGGATGACAGTATAAACAGGAATGTTAATGTCAAAGATTGTTGAGATTTTACACAAAATATATTTTAATACAAAGAACGGTTTTATTAAGCACAACGATTATTAGTCTAAATACTTAGCTTATTTTACTCAATTGTTTTAACTAACTAATATTATAAATGCGAAGGTGAGTTGTTGTTACGCTTTTACGCTTTAACTACTTGGCCAATCATCATACCATTTTACCAAACATTTTGTCAAAGTAGTAGAAAATAATATAGGAATAAGAATATGGATGAGAGGTACCTCTCATCCATAAAAATGTATTGTTACAAATCGAATCTAACCTAATCTAACGCGAGCAAAGCCGCGGGATAAATCTATATTTAGAGTTTCAAAATGTTCCATCCTCAATTGTCCTGTTTGTTCCTATGCTAAATGAGTTTAATTATTATCCTCAGAAGATTGTAAATTGTTTTAAGTATATTATTTGTTAAATCAGTATTCCAAGTACCTATACTAATATTATAAAGCTTAAGAGTTTGTTTGTTTGTTTATTTGTTTGGTTGAACGCGCTAATCTCAGGAACTACTGGTTCGAATTGAAAAATTATTTTAGTGTTGGATAGCCTATTTATCGAGGAAGGCTATAGGCTATATAACATCACGCTACGACCGACGGGGGCGGCGCAGTAACCATAAACGCGGGTAAAACCTCGGGCACAGTATATTACCAAATATACTGCGACGTTTATCTCATTTTATAGTTGTGATAGATCAAGATATAACGTATTACAGTACGGGATTGGGATTATGTGATAAACGTTCTCAGTAGCAGAACGATATTATCATAAGTCGTTCTGCTACTGAGAATATTTTTTTAAAGGGAGACGTTCGTGAGGCGATTCTGACGAATTTTTACCCCTTCTACCCCCTTGGTGATTATCCCTCCTACCTTAATCTCACGTGAGATTTTCTCAATGCGTATTTTTAGTGTAAATACGGTAATCAGTGCTTGATTGGGTTGGATTTATTTAAAAAGAAAACGTAATTTGCTTAATTACTTTTATTGAAGACTAGTTAAGACTAGTATTTAAGACAACTAAGAACTTATCCTAGAATCACAATAACAAAATTGAACAGTAAAATACTTAAATAGGCATTACTAAAATTCTTATAAGACAATATATGAGTATTTAATATGGTCTCAATAGTGACTACTGGACCAACATGTCCATATAATTTGCAGTAAAAACATCTGCTTCTTCAACCTCGTTCTGATTCGTTGTTGAACCGTTGTCGCTTGCACACAAAAGTTCAGTAACTTGACGTGTGACAATTCGTGAGGCTAGGCTAGGCTAGGCACTTTGCGCACCGACGCATCTGGTGCACTAAGGACCGCACATTGGTGCTCTACAGCTCTTGTAATGGATGAAAGTAAAAACCGCATACACTGCAGCATTTATTTTCTAGATGGTCACGTACACTTAGTCTCGGGCAATAGAGGTTCTAAGGCATGCTGATGAAGGCGTTCATAGTTTGAATCGGTAGGCAGTGGCGAATCAAGAAGAGAGAAAATGACTTTCTGTCATGCTCTTCAGGGTCCGGGTCCAGTCCTAGTCCAAGTCCATTTAAACATATACTTTGACTAGCAATGTAAAACGTCGTAATGTTTTCCTGTTATCTTCTTTCAAGAGATTCTATTTCTATGTTTAAGAAATGTTTACAATTCGTTATGTGCCTATTGTTACATGAATTCAACATGACCATATTTGATTTTACCCTTTATTAAAAGTATTACAATCCTATTGTTAATTTATTTTTATAGTTATATGAATTATTTACTTTTCTTGGAAATTACTAGCCATTAGAATAAATAGAGCAACAAGATCAAACACCATGCATATTAAGTCTTAATTTAAATTAGTAATCGAAAAATATTAACATAATTTTTTAATTTATACATAATATTGTTTTTTCTTTGTACACTTTGCGTTAAATTGTCACCATCTACTAAAATAACAATTTCAACAATACCTTTCATCTTCTTTTATTATCACTACCTCGACAATATTTTACATTAACACAATTACAGGTATCAGACCTATAACAAAATTCATATGAAGGACGATTTATCAAAAATTTATGACATTACATCTACTAAACTTGTCCTTAGTTTATTTTTAAGGTGCTGCCGAAATGTTGAACACAGATGAACCTGTTTTATACCAGTAAAATCTTATGCGTGCACTTGTAGTTTATTCGTTTATACCAAATACATGATATTTCCATGTGTGCTTAACATATTACAGAAAAACAACCTTATCATGTAAAATCTAATTTTAGAGACATATCTCCAATTTTATTAATCTTGCACAAAAATACTTCTTTAGGATCTCAATTCATGAATCTATTTCATGCCTTATGCTTTTACTAGAAACAATATAATGACAATAAGAGAAACATCTAAAGAGCATTTTTTACTAGAATAACAAAAATTAAAGTCATTGCGAGCCCTTGAAACGAATTTATAACACATAAATAATAATACAATGACTTACTGAAATCAATAGAATATATAGAATACAATTTGACAAAATTATTATCTTCCACCAAAACTTGTAAACTAGTTGCAATCAATAGAAAAAATGAGATGACACAAATCTTATTGACTTCATTTATATTACTTACACTACAGTTCCTATTCTGAATTCTCTTTCTAGCTAAAAAGTAAAAGATTTTGTAGTAAAACACATAATTCAGACACAGAACGATACACTTAAACATAAAACACGTGGTTGCTATCACTGCTATAAAGTAATTGGAACACAGCAGCCATAACATGAACAGCACCATGGCTAATAATGTCGACATAAGCCAAATAAGCATTGCTACATCAGAAAAATAATACTTCCGACGTACAAATTTTTTCACAAACTTCTCATACATATTTTTTGTGTAATAAGACATCCAGCATATCAATACTGTGTCCACTTGCAGGTATAACGCGCAAGCGGCCTTAAGGAATTTTATATCCCAATCTATGCTGTAAATATGTTCTATAAGCTGGTATTCCACAATTGAGTGTAAAGATCTTGCCACAGTCATTTGCACTAGAACTTTTTGATCCAGTTTTCTCATCTTTGGTAGGAGCATGAGCAAGACGCCTTGCATCATCAAACACGCTACTGAAGATCCAATGCCAGCTATCCACACGTATTTATGTATATTATGAATCATTTTGAACAATGTTGTTAGCGTTACGGCGGTGCTATATAGACTGAAGCGGTATTTTAGTTAAACTAGCTTTTCCTTAATCATGACAACAATAACCATAGGAAACTATTGCAATAATAATTATTAAATATCTTGTATTACACAATATATTATTTTGCTATAGTATAACCCATCGTCTGTCATTTTACAGACACAATAAAAAAAAATATATTGCTTAACACATTGAACGCCGTGCCGGTCACAAATGACTGCGAACAATATATTTTCTATTGTGTCTGTTATATGGCAGTCAATGTGTTAAGTTATATTTTTATTGAATTTCTGACATCATAACATGTAGGCATAATCTCAGCTAGTAAATAAAATTATTCCTAGAATTATATTGAAATTAAACTACTTTATACGGATTTTGTTGCGTCATTTATTTTAAAAACACTTTTATTACATAATAGTGAACTCTAACATTACTATTATTAAACTTTACTACAATATAGCTATTTAAATTAATTAAAACTATTTAAGTTTATACTTTGCCCCGAAGTTTCGGTGGCTTTATAGCAGTCATGTTCACGGCTTCAAAATTATTTAAGAAAAGTGTTAAAATAGATATGCTCTTCTTAATATAAAATACAATAATTTATAATAATTTGTAACAGGTTCATAATGATATTTTTTAATAACGATGGCAGTAACAAATAACTATTTGAAATTTAGCACGAGATTTCTAACTATTTCGAGGCTGGTGTCATTGATTTAAACATCTTTGGATCCTAAGGTACTATTTTTGCCACGCAGCGACATCCCAGAAGTCGAATGACTGATTTCCCAAAACTGATTAGATAATTCTAAACAATTAGTTATCTGCAAACTTTATCTGTTTTTCAAAAAGAGTGGTAGCAATTTATGTAATACTAGATTACTGATATCCCCCCCCAGCTTAGCCTCATATTTGTGTAAGGCATTTCAAACACATGCATTGAGTTCTAGGATATACCCATTGCGCTATCGCCGTAAATCCACTGATTTACTACCGTAGCGCAGTGGTTGAAACGCGAACCCACGCCCTCTCGATGGCAATTCAGATACATGAATCACTGGGCTATCGGCGTTTTAGAATACTTTTCAAATGAGTATAATAAAACCCAAATTATTCAATGCAGAACGCGCAAAAATCTAAGAGCTTAAACTCATCACAATTCTAAAATGCGGACTGCGTTCGCAATTTGGTTCAAGAGCTATTGATACGAGCAATTTTTCTAATGCACCTACATGTCGGCATTATCGTGATTAAAGTCTCCTATAACGGAGGTCGTATGTATTTGCCAAACGTTTCAAAGATTTATACAACCTACTTTTATAAGTACGGTTAGAATTTTGGCTGCGTACTAATACGAGTATCCCTGCCATAACTTTGCCGTGGTGCAATTCTTTTAGTTTTATTTATCGCTGCATATTATATGTATAAAGTAGAGAGGCATGGAAGTTAAGAGGGTCTTGGGTAGATCAATCACGTAGTTGAATAATGTTGTTTGGTTTAGCAAACGTATTCTTATTATCAAGCAATACGAGTTTTTGACTTCATATCCAGACTCTTCTCAACAGTAGTATGTAGCAGAACAATAAATGGCCAAGTGATTCGCGACGTCTTGCAAAGTGTAAACTTACATAGATGGCAGTATTACTTAAAAATGAAATTATACCAGATTTCTATGCAAAAAAGTGAAGAAGTTTAAGACATTCGAGGCTCATATACTTACCTTTTCTGTTCATTTCATCCGCTCTTTAATTCCTTTTTCGGTAGCCGGCAAGCGATACTCCAGGTATTATTACAAACTCCTTATCATGAGATGTGGTCCCACTCGTCGCAGGTGTTTGCCGCCATAGTCGTACAAAAAATATCCTGAAACAAGAATTGATTTATTAACAACAGTAAAAGTAAGAATGGCAGATTTACTGGTTATATTAATCTTGAAAATAATTATTATTGAAAGATATAAAGAATCCAATCAGATATGACACACCTTTTAGTTTCATGTAATTACGTCGGTAAAAGAATTGAGAATTTGGGGTAATTATAGAATAGAGAACTACTTATATTCACAAGATTAGAATTTGTACCATCTACCTACTATGTTACCAACAGAACATTTTAATTAGTAATTAATTATTAATTAGATTATTACCTTAAAAATAATTATGAAATAGTTCAAAATTACATCTCGCCAGGGCCTTAGATAAATAAATAAAATATTCTAATGTATGACTAACGGATGCAGAGCTATTATTTGGAAATGAACGAGGGTCACGTCGTATGCACAAGTTAATACCATATAATTTTATAAACCCATTGGCTCCTCGTTCAAAATATACGTGCTACATAACAATTTGGGTTCATTAATCTAATGATAATGTACCTCTAAAACGTAATGGTATAATTTAACAAAACACAGGTTGAGAATTGTACCAACAGGGGTGATATTAAAAGGTCATTTATTGTGAATTGTAAAGTTAAAATGTTCTCCCGCGAGCGTTATTTGTAACTTATATGAAAACTAAACTATATACTGTATTAGAAATTTCGAATAATTAATACGAAGTTAATATATTTCGAGCAATATTTAAACAGGCATTACTCTAAAGTTATGTCGTTTGAAACATTTTATTCATAAAGTTAACAGGTACATCTACTTGTATTTCAAATTTTTACAAAGAAAACTTGCTTGGCTTTGTGACAGTTATGTCGAGGTAAACATTTATTTTGTAAAATTTCAGTCTAAGGGTAAAATTATTTGTATACCAAACTATAAATAAACAGAGCTCTTGTAGCCAAAATATTTAAAGTACGCCCACGTAGATCTTTTAGGCACCTGCTCATAATCAGTGTGTACATTAGTTTTCACAAAATGTCGTATGTGCATAATGCAGCAAATACTTGAAGCATTTACATGTGTTTGTTAATACTTGTCAGTAATTGACGTGTGTCACTAAAATAAAATCTGTTCTTGTGAATATTTTCAATGGCTGTAACATTGTCAGCGAGCTCATCAGCCCAGTCGATAAATTGCACGCTATGCGAATAACAAGCAGGATCCCGTCCTGACGTCAGCCCTCACATAAATTAAATTTATAATCAACCCAACTCCACCAAATGAAATTAAATTATACCTGCCAGAGCTTCGGCAAAACATTTACATTTAGCTCCTTGAAAAACGCAGTAACTCATTGGATCCGTTTCAAAGGGAGTCGAGAACTCAATTTATCACTGTATTGTAGGGTATCTCAAGATTGTTACGTGTTGATGTTATTAAATACAAGTCATTTGTGAAGCAGCTGGACCCTTTTTCAATTTACGTTTCATTATAACGGTATTAAAAAGGGTGAGTTTGTTTAGAAGCCACATGAAACGCTTTATCGGTAGGGTATGGAATCGTTGCCATTGAAAAGATACCTATCTTATTGTGTGCTTTTTGTATGCCATTTGTACTGAAGATAACTTACATAATATGCACATACACTTTTCTATCACAACAACATCTGAAGTCAAATTGACAAATTGTAATATGACTAAATAATAATGTAAGGCAAAAAAAATTTTCGTAGGTATTAAATTAATGGCCTCTATTTTAACTCATAGCTAGGTTGTGAAATGTTATATCCGCTTGTTTGATTATGAATATTTCTATAGATAGCTGAATACATGACATTAGCTACCCATTTGGTACACAGGTTGTAATGTCGACCTATCTATATGCTACTTTAGATGATTTCTACTTTTAAGTACCGTGCTGGGTTTGAGCGTTTTCACTCTTAAAAATAATTTCCTAAAGACTTAAAATCAACGCAAATTGGTTAACATGTTCATACATTATTGATATCATATAAACAAGTTGTATCGTTACAACATGTTTTTATCGTAGGATGTTTTCTGACATCAGTGTAGCACTCGCGGCAGGTGCTAGTTCCACGTATGGACACAAATGGAATCTCAGTCATGACATAGAAACTACTTAGTTAAAACTCTTATATTCTAGGTTACATTTTGGGCAGTACTAAAATGAAAATAACGTGTTATGGTGCCGTTAACCATAATTAGCCCGCGGGAGTTGTTTATGCATAAACAAAATTTGTTTTACGAGTTTCTATAATGTCGTAAAGCTACGTTTTATGATAAGTACGGGTATCAGCAGTTAAGACGATCATAATTTATCGCGGAAATTATTTGATGATAAAATATTGTGGGCGGCTTCGAGATGATTAGATTAAAGAAAGTTATTCATCAACAAAATATTATCGAGTTTGTCTTCTTGGCAGGTCTAAATTGGGAATAGGCTCTAATCTCCTTCTGTCTTTTATATAGGTATAGCTGGCGAAATGCGGTCGTGATAACCTTTAAGACATACATTCTAGTTGATAATTTTAGAAAGATGACTCTTAGTAGTTTACACAAACACAGTTACTAGGGTATGGTTGACTATACGCTCGCCTAGTCCCATGTAGCCATTACCAATAATGACATAGGTACTAAGCTAATTGTTGTCAATTTTTTGTATATATGTTCTTGTATATTTCTTTATATGATAAGTATAACTACAAAAGTTATTTAGACAAATTTTGTAATGGTTTTTATTACGAAACTTATAGAGAAACATAAAAATACTGAATTACTTTTATTTATTTATTTAGTTTTAAGAAAGCTTACAGACTAATACAAAGATGGTTACAGAGAAAAATATATATACATGTTGCTAATTACAAGCTTCCACTTATAAGCAAAACCTGTATGCTGGCAATACAGATTGTTGTTATCGTCTAATAATACGATAAAATGTAGTAAAGAACACAAAAAAAGTAAAAAGTAGTGTGCAGAGTCGTGCAATGTAATCTCAATGGCTAATTGTTTTATTTCATTAATTAACTGTTTAAGCAAAATGTTCATTATTCAACATTTTTTGAATATGTCGTGTGCTGGAATTGAATAGATCGATCTCCGAGTGTGAAGGTAGATTTTAAAAGCTATTACACTGCGTATGCAGAAAGCGTTCCGTCTGTAGTTTATTGTGACTAAGGGTGTATGTAAAAGTGGACGTTTCCTTAATCTATGTTGATCCGTTCAAATAAGCAATTTACTAAGCAGTTAAAGATAATCGATCGAACCCTTAGCAATATTAGCCAAAAGACATATGTCATTGATATTGCGCCTTACTTCCAAAGGCAAAAAATGGTACCGCTTGCATCGGTGATGTAGTCCACCGAATATTGTTTCGCTTTGAAGTCCAAATATCGCATAAATTTCTTTTGAATAAATTTAATACGAGATTAGCTGCGCACATAAGAACAGTAAAGTACCTTAATGGGTTTCAAAGAATGAAAAGTGGAACAGGTTCTAGTGATGAAACCCAAGGTTTTGGATGCTTTGCTGACTATCATGTCTATATGCTCCTCAAACAGAAGTCTGCCGTCGTGAAGTACGCCAAGGTCTCCAATGGTAATGGTCTTTATTGTGTTTATAATTTGACCGTCTAATTTGTATCTTGTGCTGATCGAAGATGTTTGTCTAGAAAAAGTAATTTGGAAACATTTGGATATATTTAAGTGTAATTTGTTAATATACAATAGGATGCAAATGCATCTAAATCTGATTGAAGTTGCATGGCGTCTGATAAATTGCGCAGCGTTTAGAGGATCTTCATGTCATCCGCGTATAAAAGCATGCGCGAATGTTTAAAGCATTTATGAATATCACAGATGAATATTGTAAACAATAGGGGTCCAAGTATTTTATTAATAATAATCAAAGTAAAAGATTATTAACTCAGTACATACAAAATTATTTCAGTAACTTTATAGTTTATTATAGTTTAACTTACGACAATGCACTTCAAAATAGTGTTATTCATTTCAGGCGAACGAATAATTGCTTACCAACTAATAGATGAAAGTTTCACCAAAGTTGGAATGCTGATAACAGTGACGCGCAAACCGCTAGACTAAATACTCAGATAGTTTTACTACAATAATAAATCACGAAGTAGTTTGAGAGTTCTACCGTTCGTACGCCGAAATGTCTTCGCATTTTAGTCGGGTACTTAAAATATCTGCAAGGCTGCACATCTGAAAAGACTGTAGCACTTGTCCGAGTGCTTAGACGTGTAACTTTAGTGCATCAATCATCTAAAACGGTGTAGTAAACATGAAAAGCAATGTCAGCGTCTGCCAAACACAAACAAAGGAATACACACATCATAAAGATTATAATTTGACAGAACGTTTGATGTAGCTATTGAAAAAGTGACTAGTCTTGTCAATAAGCCTGTAATTATTTAAATAATTTGTCTCAAATCTGAATGTAAAGGCGATAATTTTGATGCTTGTAAATTAAATTGAACCTGCTATTTACATGTATCACAGTTTATTTTTCCACGTGTAAAAGTAATAACATCGTGTAAGAAACGTTTAAAATATGTGTTTATGGCTAATAGTTTTATGATTGACAAATTGTTTTAAAGCTTGGTTATAATTTTCAACAAAGGATTCCAAAGAAATGTTCATATTTTAATATAATTAATACACAAACTCTAACATATCTAAGTAATTATTAAACTATGTTTACGTAATAAAGAGTCTATTAAGAGATGCTAAAGTTGATAAAGAAAAATATTCGCAGTATAACTGACTATACTGCGAATATGTACTCTGAACTCTGAAGTACTGGATAACCATCATACTTTTTAAATATCAAGAGTTAAAATTTTAATTAAAAGACTCTTTACGTGGCTCGAAACGACTCCAATTAAAACTATGTCTTCGCCTCTCAAGTAGAACATAAAAGACTCGAGAGGTCGGGTAAAAAGGCTGGGGATAATTGCTCCTAGTACTGTTTAATTATTGTGGCTTGTCTATTTAAATATTTAATTGCAACAGCCATTGGTGCATTCATGAGTAATGATTGGAAGTTGCCTTTGTTTTGCATGTACTTGGTAGGTACTCTTTAATTACCATTCAATAAAAGTTTTTACCGAAAAGTAAAGACGTGGACAAATATTTTTTATCTACTTTAAATTGTCAAATAATAAAGACGTGCACAAACTACAAATATATATTCAAATGTTTGTAAATAAAGCACAAATGTTATCAACATTTTCAAGTGAAATTTTCACTCAAAGATTTCTGAAGGACGCAAACAATGAATTCGATAATAGCAATTTTACATTAATAATCTTGCCACGTCTCAATTTTTCACTCAGTTCGAGTCTTGACAATTTTCTCTAAACAAAAGGCTGACATCTGTTTTCGAACTGGCTTTTCATTAAGCGTCGGGAGTTTGGCGCTCGAGTTCAAAGCGTGCCTGTGTCTGCCAACTATTACAACGTTCTGTGAGCAACATTCAATCATTGTGGTCTAGCCACCTTTTGTTTCAACTACTACCTAGGATTTATCGACGACTTTATCACTGTTTTTCGAGCACTCATTCTGATTGCTAGTGCTATTTTACAATTGGCTTTATTACTTTGAACTATTGTACATTGCAAGACAACGATTTTATTTTCAAAGTAATTAGAATCAAACTGTCGTTAAATATGATTTCAGTCTCGACTTGCAGTTGTGCGTACAAAAGTATAATCATAAATCAGTTGAGGCCCCTCCTTCCAACAGTTGTTTTGACTTACAACAGTCTAGATAGTTTGATCAATCGGAAAAGCAGTTTATAAGTGGATCCTTTGCAAGTTTCTATTTTTTATTTCAGTACCGTTCAAACTAAATCAAAAGTTCGTATCGTCAGAGATTTACAAATAATTGTGCTATTTGCGTGTCGATGACGATAAAAGTAATACTTTTATCGTTTTGTTTTGAGATTATACAAAAATGTAGCGAGTGAAACAAGAGGTATGAAAATACTTAAAACTTAGTAATGTAAGTGACGTTATCTTGTGAAAATTTTGCACCGTGCGCCATGAAAATGTTACGTGCTGCCAGCGAAGATTTCAGTTTAGTAACCACCTGCATCTCCCATTTCGTTTGTGAAATTTTATTGATACATTTTGTTAATGCCTGTGCTTGAAATTTTCAGCTTTCAGACTTCAATATATATATATATATATCTTTGACGAACCAGTTGTAACTTGAAGTTACTTTATAGTCGAAAGATACATTACATTGATTGTTTAACCTGCTCCCGCAATACTACAGCGTTCTAAATTAAACAGAATTCAAACAATACCATGGGCTAAACTACTTTATTCCAAATAGCAGTCAAGTTCATATTTAAATATTGTTTATTTTGAAGTCACAAGAGAGTTATGATCATAATCATAGAATACATATAGGCATATTAGTAGGAATTTATAATTCAAGTTATTTATTGAATGATGAGATTACTTTCTTTTATAAGCTCTTGGATTACCCAAAAGAAAGCAGATTCAGTTTGATGCCTATTATTTGACTTAAAAGTTACTAATCTTTCGCTTAAGCCTATTTCGTAAAATCCGCTAAAGGTTCCAAAACTGTTTAGACATCCCGGGAGGGGCTGATCATTGATCCTCTTTACCTTGGCAACAAGCGAATACTGTAAATTAAAATTTATTCGAAGTAACGAATTACCTTTTAAATAGAAGACAGAATGAACGATTATATTAAAATGCGTTTATTGTGATTATAACCACCTAATAATATTATATAAGTGCATATCTCTTTTTACATGATACATATGAGCAACATTATGATGTATTTTAAGAACATTGACTACTCATATTAAAATAATTATCTATTATGCTGCTTCGCTTTTTAATCATAATAATTTAAAAAGCAGGCAAACTTGTATTTAGCACATAGTGCCACACATGTGTATGCTTGTGATATATTAATGCCTGTACAACATTAACTTCAACTAAATACTTAGAATAATTTGTTTGAAGAGGAATCCTTTCAGAAATACCTAGAATTTTTCTGTCCTCGTATGAGAAAAGCACTTACGTACTCATGTTACTGGAATGGAAATATGCTTTATTTCAATGTCCTGTTTGACTATTCCATATATAAGATTTCCTTCTCTACATTTACAGATTTATTTCGAAGCAGGTTTTGCATTATGTATAAAAACGTTAAGGTAAGATATGGTTATAAGTAATTTTGACAAACTGCTACATATCATGAAACAGATCGCAATACATTTAAAGAAAGTCTTATGCTGAGTTTTGACATATTTATTCCACATAGATATAGATATAGAAAGGATGCTAGTACTATCCATCAGACATCAGCATGATTTTGTGCGACATATGAAAAGACGCTACATGTCGAAAGGCCTGTTTATTTTATAAACCTTCTTAGAGGTATCCTGTATAGAGCCTCAGTTTACCTATTAGTGGATCTTACAAATATTTGTGTGGATGTCTTACCTTCTTCCTTAAGGCTTTCTTCCTCGGTTTGAATAAGTGTCTTAGTAAACATATATAAATAATTTAAAAAGTTGTCTAGGTTTACTTATTTCAGAATGTTTTGTTTATTGTTTATTATATACTAGATTTTACCCGTGGCCTCGTTCGCGATAATGTAGGTTATGACAATAAATTTCTATCCGTCGCTCGGTCTTTTTTCTGGATGAAAGATACCCTATGTCCTTTTCTGTGCCTCCGACAACGTGTATGCGAAATTCCATGTTGATCAGTCAAATGGTTAAGGCGTTAACCGATAAACAAATAAATAAACTTACATTCGCATTTATAGTATTAGGTTAGGATTAAAATATTTTAATTAATAAAACAAGATTTTTGCTTATCACACGGAACATGAATAATATAGACACTAGCAAAATTATAAAAATATAACAAAAATCTCATAGCGTGAAATAACAATATACCAATTAACTATATTCAAACCCAACCCCGAAGAAGAGTTATTGGTTTATTTTTATTGCACTGCAGCATCATATATTATCGGAATCATTAACTGTAGCAAAATATTCTAATTGGAGTGTAGCATCGAGGTACAAGCGCTTAAAAAGGAGCTTGCAAGTGCTGCAAAAATTTTATGAATTCAGTAGAACGTTGCATACAAGTACAGGCATTAGTTATTTGTAAAAACGGCGAAGCATGGCTATATGTTTGTGATTTTTATTAAGATATGAATACTTGCGACTGTGATATCCTGACATAATCCTAACTTTATATTATAAAATATGCGAATGTGAGTATGTTTGTTACACTTTTAAGCCTTATCTAGGTACTGACCGATAACCATGAAATTTCGCATACTCGTTGTCAGGCATACAGAAAAGGACGTAGGGTACCTTTATCATGCAAGAAAGTACCGTTCCTGAGGAATAGATACTTATTGACATAATCTAGATTAAAGCGCGAGAAGCCGTGGGAAGAATCTAGTTTTTTTATGCTACCAGGATGGATAAAACTAACCTCCAACCAGCCTGATGGTAGCTGGTTATCATAGCTTATGATGGGTTACATATATTTATGTGTTGCCGACCCTAATGGAAAGGAAACCTTAGTGTAAAGATGATATAAATCCTTCCACTACCACTTAAAAAATAAACGTAAGTGCATGAAACAAAAAGGAAATAAGTAATAGAATTAGTGTTAGACGCCGGCGCTCTAACATGTTTGATCAAAAATCTTGTACTTACTACTGTCTTCTACTTACTTAAATAAATGAAAAATAAAGAAATAAAATCTATGCCTGTAAGAGCGAGGTGCTTCCCTTCGACGCGTCGCCTAATCATATTTCATTCGTGCTTTATGCCTCGGGTAGAACCAGTGAGTTTAGAATTTACTGAATATATCAGTCTAGCATCACACAAACCTACTTATATAGGCGTCAATTAACACTCAAATTTATGTCTCCCGTGCAACTAAAAATATTTAAAAGAAAACGCAATTTTACTTTGTCCTGGAATCGCACCCGGGATAACAATATCACAAAGACAATTTTCTGAGAATAAACAAAATAAGCACTAGGATTGATTTAATTTGAAAAAGTTTTTAGTAAACACTAAATGCAAATATAGCTAAAATATATCTTTGACCGGAATAAATAACTTTCTAACGTTTTACTATAGAACTCCGAAATTTATAGCTCTGAGAGCTGAAGTGCATTATCGAACAGGAGCGATCTGTTACAAGAATCCAAACACGTACATCGTTTTAATTTTATGGTAAGCTAGGTTACTTGCCACAAGCAGTAGTATTTTATTTATATATGTATATCCACAGCATGAGTTTATGTCGGTATACAATTCCAACCGTAGGAAAAAAAAAATTTGCATATGACGTGAATTTCTATGCAAGGCTTAATTTAGTGTATGATATAGATTTATTTTTTTTGACTCAAATAAATGTAATTAAGACGATTTCACGTGCCAAAAAATACACTTAATAATTAGGCACTGGCGATCCTATTTTAAACCAAAAATAAACAATACAAAATTACAATAATGAAAAATAGACAACAAACCACCATTCATAAGCTCCCTGCTACCATACCCACTTTGCAAACAATTCAAAAATCCTAACCCCTGTGAGTTGGCACAAATTGTAGCATACACGGAGCAAGTTGTACAACAATGTACAAAAAATTCACCGTTTCGATGTTAGCACAAAGAAAGCGCACGTATGTTTTACGGCTGCCCTTATCTCGAACCTTAACTTTGTTGGTTTGTTGGCCATACGGGGGTTTTGCGAATGGAGGTCCTTATCTAAATATTAGCAGTTGTTTATCCGTCTGTCCTTTACATTCCGCGTACGTAGGTAGTTCATATCTCTGTCCGGTCTTTTCGTTTGTATCGGTCATGCATACGTAATGCTGAAACAGCGTTCCTTTTGATATATGACAGATGTGTCTTGTGGTATCAGCTATATCTAAGTATATTTGGATTGCTTTTAACCGTCTTCTACTTATAAAGAATTAAACCATTATGCGTAATGTATTTGATGCAGTATGTTATGCTGATAAGAACGATATAATACTAATAAATAATAATTTAAGTGTATAAATAGGTCGGCTAACCCAGGGACATACTACTCACATAAACCCACCTTAAAAGTAGTATCACAGTTACTGCGTTTGGCTCGGTAATTAAGTGTTTTAAAAGTTCACTTACCTACCTCTCCTATTCGTTATGAACATATTATTATTCCATTTTAATGCATTTTCCATAGGGTCGGCATTGGCCTGGTATTGCAAATGGTCATAGGCTACAATAACCACATGCTACCAGGCTGTATATTTGTTTGCCACTATTGTTGAATACTAACAAAACAAACTCTGTAGGGATAAACGACAATGGCGTTCGGCAATGCATCCAGCACATAATTTAAACCTCATGTGGAAATAGATATACTCTTATTGCATTGACCCAGAGCGATGGCTGGTGTAATTCTATACCGGCCATATTGAGCCTTTGCTCAATGTAGGTTTAATTGTACAGTCAGGTGCAAAAGTCAAGTAGCAATTTTACAAAGCAATAGGATCAAAACAAGTTGTACTTACGACCTTTTTCAATAAAATAATTGCACTCATACACATAAACCCGCCTCAGTTATTCTATCGCCTGTTCTAATTATGATTGTGACTATTAATTTCAACTAGATACGCAAGTGATGTTATAGCTACGTTGGTTCGATCCCCTGTAGAAGTGATAATCTTTTTGGGTGTTTTTTTCTAATAATATAAATATCGATGTCTTGTTATTCGAGACTTATTTAAACGTAAAGTTCATTTTCAGTAATCATATTATGGCATTGTTTTTTTATAAGTAGTAAAAATTTTGTTTATTTTAATTATTATTTGCATTATTTATTTATTAATTTTATAAACATAACGTGATTTTAGTAATTACTAATTTTAACTAATTTTGATAAATAATTATTTTTAGTTTAATTCCTAATAAAACACTAAATTTGAGTAATACGTAGACAAAAAATAACGTTTCTTTTTAGTAAAAAAGAAAACAAAAAGTGGAAGTAGACCCCAGTATTTGAACCACCATTTATCACTTTGAGACGATAGTATAATAAATACTATCGTTTCAAAGTGATAAGACTCATTATTATCCGCTCTGCTATCGGAACATTTAAGCATAAATTTGAAATACGGACATTTTTTTATTTTTTTTTATTGCCATTGGTGGCAGACGAGCAAGTGGCCCACCTGATGGAAAGTGGTAACCACTGCTCATGGACTTCAGCAATGTCTGGACATAGCAAAGCCGCTGCCTACCGTGAAAGAAGAACTCTCTTTAAACCTCGTTTGAAGAAGGACATATCATAGCGCTCGGGAAACACCGAAGCTGGCAGTTCATTCCAGAGCTTGCACGTACGTGGGAGAAATGATCGCTGAAAGCGTACCGTCTTAGAATTGAACGCTTCCAGGTGATATGGATGAACCCTGCTTCAGTGTCGAGTGGTACGGTGATAGAAAGGGGCCGCTGGTACCAAATCAAACAGTTCTTCAGAGCACTCCCCGTGAAAGAGTCGGTAGAACACGCAGAGAGACCCAAAGTCTCTTCGTTGCTCCAACGACTCCAGTCTATCCGTGAGATTGAGATCATCGACGATTCGAACTGCCCGTCTTTGTAGGGAGTCAAGTGGGCCGAGCTGGTATTTGGGGCCTCTGCCCAGAGATGTGAGCAGTACTCCACGTGCGGCCGGACCTGTGCTTTGTAAAGCACAAGACGTTGACCTGGTGTGAAGTACCGCCTGGCTCTGTTCAGTACACCCACCTTTTTACTCGCTAATTTAGCTTTGTCCTCCAAGTGACTCCCAAACTGGACTTTATTTGAGATTTCGACGCCGAGGATCCTAATACTTTCGGAGATACGGAGAGTAACTCCTTGGAACTGTGGCGCCATGATAAAAGGGTCCTTCTTGGCAGTAAACGCGCACACTTGTGTCTTCGAGGGGTTGAATCGAACTAAGTTCTGTTCACCCCATTCGGAGGCCCGCCCAAGAGAGTCCTCGACTTCAGACACAAGTTGTGTTCGTCTTTCCTGTATTATGCTCCGAGGGACATTCTGATAGCTGGTATAACGCGCATTACCCGTGAATATACGGAATAGTAGTAATAATTATAGTTATATATACAAGAGCTCGTTTTTGTCTCGCTTTGCACACATGCGCATGACGAACTTCACCTACTATCATTTATATTGAATAATGTTGCATTGTTTGTGTTGAAACATCACACACACAAAGGTATTCGCTCGGAACTGTATGCGATTACTTACTTTATAATGCTACTCGACTTTTGTTTTTGACCGTATAACTACTTACCCCTTCAAAGATATACTATGATATGTCTATGTAACGTTATACCATAGTGCGTGTATATTGTGTATAGGATGTGATGGGTTCAAATTTAATTATTTTTGTATTCGTGATGTCAACTTTCACATCCTAATATTTACAAGGCGAAATCAGTTTTCGTTTTATATGACGAGGGCATTCAGAAATGGTGATTGCAAATAAAAAATAAGACTCTTCTTATCAATTTATTGTTTATTATTTGATAATAATAATCATAAAACGATGGGTGAATTGTATCCAAAACAAATACTTTAACACAAATAGTTATTTGTTTATATTGTTTTAAAATAAACAGACACAAAAAAGGTCATTTGTGTTTGTTTATTTAATATTTGTTGAGTCCCCGCAATACAAGACCCTTCACCCAAGTATTTGTTATTAATCTGTTAATAAATTAAAAGCTATCGTTATAGACCTAGTTCATTCTTCGAATTGTTTTATGCTTAACTACTAGGCTCACGTTAATTGTCAATGTTATACCTATTTATGGATCAACAATGTGAAATTTATAAAGCTAATGCAAACGAAACTTTATGAAACCCCTCTTTTAGTGTCCTGCACATTAAAGTTCTAGTAATTTATTTAAAAACTAAAGTAATTTCTTGATTCAAGAAATTCGTTTCAAACGTATTACTGACAAAAATATATTCATTTGTATATTTGTATGTGTTATTCGAAGTATTGTTAGTTTTAACCATTATTAATTACATTACTACCCCAAAAAATTGCTAAGTTTTACTGCAGTGACTACTGTTATATAT
This sequence comes from Catocala sponsa, assembly GCA_963564715.1. Classification (NCBI taxonomy): domain Eukaryota; kingdom Metazoa; phylum Arthropoda; class Insecta; order Lepidoptera; family Erebidae; genus Catocala; species Catocala sponsa. The sequence goes on along the minus strand of OY751336.1, from coordinate 13,671,124 downwards.
TTCAGCGAATTTTTTAGTACTACTTTTTTAGCAGTATAATTACATTTTTAGTCCTACAATCTTAGTTTCCCCTCATGGTAGGTAAGTGTTAACCGTCGCTCATAAACTGCGGCAATCTTCAGGGCTATTTATAAAAGTTTAATGCCTATTATATAGTAGGCTTTGATGATATCATCAAAGGGGCAGTCAAAAGAAATTTATTAGAATATTATAAATATAATATTGTTATAGTATTGTAATAAATTGCTATTTCTTTCACATCTGTGCCTGATAATATTAGATATTTGCCTTGTTTTCATGACTTACATTTCTTACATGCAGGTAATAAACCCACAAACACTGCTCTTTGAATCCAAATAATAAACATGTGTGTTATGATTGGTTGTATCATGAATAATAGCATGTCATGTAGCAATAAACAAAGAACACATATTGTTTACCTCTAATATGCTCGCCCAAAAACATCGTCAGCATTTCCCATTACGTTATCATTACAAGCTAAAACTGATAGTTTACGTTCGAATGAGTTTCAGTGGGTTGCGTGGGCCTGAACGGATGCAATGCAAATGGAATATCCGTGTATTTGGCGATTAGATGTGGCCCAGATCTGACCGGATCTTGTGCCGGATAAGCTGAGTCGTGCTTCACTTGCTCGATGTTCTCTTGATTTACGGACATTTTGTTACCAAGTTGGACATTCCGCAACGTATAGAGTGGTTTGGCTAGCTACGCAGAGATCGTCTCTTTGAGAGTAGACCTTTTGTGTTGAGATGACGTCACGAGTTGCTGGTTGTTTTTAAAAAAAATATTATACTCTGATTATCAAAACGTTACGTTATATCTTATTATTATTATTGGTTAACTTTTTTCACAACAAGTTAATACATCTACAAGTGTATTTCGTTTTTTACTTGACCGCGTCCAAAATGTTAAAAAAATAATTGAAATTAAATCATTATACAGGTGGATTTGTGTGTTTTATTAATTTAAATTGTTTCTTGTTTGATATTTTGCTTGGACAAAACATTCGTTTATGGTAGATGCCCCAAATACACTTTTATAAGGTCTTCTCCAGGTCTACAATTTTCAATCATCATTGAGATAAATTTATCTGAAACGTTAAATTAGCAACGCAATAATTGCGTAGTATTTTTATTAAATGTATTATGTAAACATTTCTAAGATAAACAAATCGTTTACTCAAATTTATTAAGATACTATAAGTTACCGAGATCTTTGCACAAATTATTGCCATAATATTTATTTTACTTTACATAAATAAATGTTTATTTCTACGTAGAAGTAAACATAATTATATAAATTGAATATCAGTTAAGCCAGTTAAGTCAAAATGAAATACCTATTAGATGTTTATTTTATTAAGGCAACATTTATCAAATACGAAATTGAACGTAATGTTTACGTATTAAAATTTATTTGTCAATTTTATATTTTAGGATTCTTTACATATAAATGTAACGGTATACTTAATAATACTTTATTGTCTGTCTTTTTAAACATCCTTAATAAGAAATAGCTAGAATAATCAATCTGAATTTGAGTATTTAGTATTATCGGGTCTGACTTACAAATCAATTATAAATATTTGACAGGTAACCAACCATTGAATAGCGACTGATCTGGAAAATACCACCTATAAACGTTACTTAACGTTTAGAGTTAGTTACTAAGCAGAGAAATCTACATCAACATTGTACATTATCCGATCAATGGGACAGATTTACCAATAATATCGATGGTTTAAGAAATAAGATATTATGTATAAACTCAATAATGTGAATCGGAAGAGAAAGCCTGGCGAAAAATATCACGAGAAAAACGACATGTCTGCAAGTTCTACATAACGCTCTCGAAGATATGTGAAGTCTGTCAACTCGCGCTAGGTAAGTGAGATAGATTTGCATATAACCCTCATACTCTAAATAGGCCCGTGCAGTGGGCAGTTTATAAACAGAATTGATGTTATTATATTATTAAAGTGAACTAACGACCTTTGCATTTGATTTGCAACAGTGGCATTTTTCGCAGCACCCTTACAAAACCCATACAAACTAAATTGTAAAGAATTATTAATTACAAAAGTTGTACCTAGTATAACTTTTCATCGTAACTCGAAGAAGGTGTTTCGTAGCTGAACATTTTTTCAAACTCGAGAAAAATCTAATTTAGTTTTAAGTGTTCATAAAATATTGAAGGCACGACCTTTTCAGAGCTAGAGTTTCGCTTGTCTTGAGGATATTAAACATTTCATATTCGCGTATATTTACGTAGTGCAGTGTTGAATAAAATTTATGTGAGAAAGAAAATGCTAAATAGAATGATACTACTTTATACAAAATATACTTTATGAAGTATGTACTGATCAAATTTTTTAGCTAACATGTTTGTTAAATGTAAAATTGTTTGTTGTTTATTCTATGTTCGCTTTAAGCATACATAATATATATGCTCAAAACTCATCTCATCTTTTAACTTCCACTAAATCAATCGGAAAGGACGTGGTTATTGTTTGAAATGGTACTTAGTATATGGTGGTACTCGGAATAATGGTACCTATATAATTATTATTATGTACGTGAGTCGTTGAACAACCCACACTAATATTTAAAAGTCGAACATATTGCTTACGTATTATCACGAGCAGAACATTGATACTATAAACACACACTAAGTTAAAAGTTCAACTCTCGAGAAATGCTAGCAGTATTCACTAAACCTATATGTCTTATATATTATAAAGCTAAATCTGCCTTACGGTAGGTACACAAATTTTAATTATGTTACTTATGAGATAAACTGTAGGTAGCTATGTGTCCTAAGGAAATAGCAGCATATGCACGTGCTTCATTAACGGTTTTTCTTCAATGTTTTATTTCCCGTTGCAAAAGGTTGGCGTGTTTTTAATACTCGGATGCAGCGCTCAAAGGAACATCGTTGTATCCCGGGATTGAATCCGCCGTACTTTGTGGATTTACAAAAATTGTGGCGGGTATTACGACGCGCTCCACACCTGAATGATGAAAGTGGAAACATAATTTTATCGTGTAGTGTAGTGTGATCGTTTACGCGGTATTTAAGCTTACAGCTCTGGTATTGTTATGATGCTTTTGTAGCGTGAATGTTTTTAAAATACATTCTTTTGTTTTTATTCAACTTTTTGTTTAAACTATTATATTCTTTTGATACATATAAGTGTATTTTATTTATTGGAGCATGAGTGGAAAATCTTTGTAACCCGAAAATAAATATTTATCGCCAAGCAAAATAATATTTTACTACGGAATCCTAAAAGCAGGGAAAATGCAATTTGTGCGAGCGCAGAATCGTTTTATCGCTATCCTGTAAGCCTGTATTTTTAGTTACGATGTTACTGGATTAGTTTGACGATATGTGAATTATTATTACTAGCGGTCGCCTAGTGCTCGAAATTCGACCAAAGTTTGCCTGTAAGATATTGCTGATATATGTCATTATATATTGATATATGTAACCATAGTTACGCGCGTTGACTGCGTGTGTCAAATGCATGGTTGTGTGCGTCTAGTATTTTTTCATTAATTTAATGTATTTCTAATGCATATTTAAAACAAATGTTAGCATTCGTCACTTCTTCTCTGTATGAACTATAAGTGTGCGAAATTTCATACTTCTCCGTCCACCCAATTTTCGTAAAAAGGGATCCAAAGTTTTTGCTTCACGTATTAATATATACATGGATACTAGGTCCCTAAACCAAATCTTACATACATACATACATAGATTCACGCCTGTTTCCCAGAGGGGTAGGCAGAGACTACGGATTTCCATTTGCTACGATCCTGACACACTTCTCTGGCTTCATTCACTTTCATCACATTCCTCATACACGCCCGTCGGTTCAAGGAGCTCTTAACCTGGCCTTTGTCCAGAACGCCTCCGATCTGGTCGAGAAACGTTCGCCTAGGTTTTCCTCTTGCGACAGTTCCATTCACACTAGCCTTATAAACTTTCTTACTCAGTCTTTCCTCGTCCATTCTTTCTACATGTCCAAACCAGCTTAACATACCCTTTTCTATTCTTGTAACTATATCCACTTTCATGCCGCATCTCTCTCTAATCACACTATTTCTTATTCAATCTTTCAGAGTCACACCACATATGCTTCTCAACGCTCTCATTTCTACAGCATTTATTCTGCTCTCATGCTTCTTTTGCCATACCCAACTTTCACTTCCATACATAAGTGTGGGCACTAATAGTCCTCTATGAACAACCAAACGTGCCTTTTCGGATACATTTCGACTGTTCATAAAAGCGCGTAGGGCTCCATTCACTTTGTTGCCAGCAATCGTTCTCCTTTCAATATCTCCGTCATGTTTACCATCCCTTGTAAACAAAGTACCCAAATATACAAACTCTTTCACTTGCTCCACTTTTTCTCCATCAATCATAACATTACACATCGTCACGCACTCTTCCTTTTCAAATACCATTACTTTCGTCTTGCTTACATTTATTTTCATTCCTTTACTCTCAAAAGCACCATGCATAATAGTTACTATCGCCTGCAACTCTTCCGCCGATGACGCAAGTATTACTTGGTCATCGGCATAAAGAAGACATTTGACAAGTAACTCATTCATTCTTAATCCCCATTCACAATCTTTTATCTTTCAAACAATTGTCCATGTATAGGTTAAACAGCCAAGGTGACGCTACACATCCTTGTCTAACACCTTTATCGATGCTAAACCACTCTGTGTAGGTCCCATTTATCCTAACACAAGCTCTGGAATCATTATAAAGAGATTTCAGAGCTCGCGTGAGGTTGCTATTCACTCCATACATGGACAATGCCGACCAAAGTTCATTCCTCACCACTTTATCATAAGCCTTTTCCAGATCCACGAATGCACAATAGATCTTTTGACCTTTGGCCAAAACTTTTTCGGCTATGCTCCGTAAGGAAAAGACCTGATCCGTACATCCCATACCCTTTCGAAATCCCGTTTGTGCATCCCATATTTTCTTGTCGGTTACTTTCACAAGCCTTTCAATTAACACTTTTGCATACAATTTACCGACGACGCTGAGCAAGCTAATGCCTCTATAGTTTTTGCACTCTTGCTGTGAGCCTTTTCCCTTGTATAAAGGTGCTATGACGGCCTTGCACCAATCACTTGGTACACGGCCGGTATTCCAGCACAAGTTAAAAAGGCGGCACAACTGAGTTGCTATAAGACCCTGTCCAGCTGTCAGCATTTCGACCGTAATCCTATCATACCCACCAGCCTTTCCTGATTTCATGCTTTTCAATGCTTTCATTATTTCATCCATACTAATAGGGCTTTCATCACTACTATCATTATCATTCATTTCGAAACTTTGCCCTTGCCATTCCTCTCTTTCAAATAAACTTTCAAAATATTCCTTCCATCTCTTCAGTACGCTCTTTTCTTCATTCAGTAAACTTCCATTCTTATCTTTGATTGATTTCAGCTCTGTGGTTACGGTTTTACCTCGAACCGAGCGAATGGATTTCCAGAAGAACTTCGCGTTGGTCCGGAAATCTTCAGATAATCTTCTATCAAACTCGTCTTTCAATTCCTCTTTTTTCCTTTTAATTACATCTTTCACTACCTTATTCATTCTTATAAACTTATTCCTAGCTTCATTCACATCCTCATTCGTTGCTTCTTGCATTCTTTCATTGGGTCTGACAGATAGCCAGTCCAACCATGCCTGCTTCTTCTCACGTACTACCCCTTGCACATCTTTATCCCACCACGCATTCTTCGATTTTATAACTTTCCTCTTCTTGCTCACACCGCATACTTCTGACGCTACAACAACCACTTCATGCTTAAGCGACTGCCATAATTCTTCTATATCATCAGTGTCACAAAATCTTTTAAATCTTAAGTAATTTGTTTATATTTTATTATTTTAGTACATACATACGTCTTTAATTATCTCAGTTCAAAAGTTTGTCATTGTATTGTTCATTGTCACGATGTTTAGATACATTGATAATGCCTTTTTTGCACAAAAAATGGTAAAAGATACATCAAGTATGTTCATGACATCTTTTACCATTTTTTGTGCAAAAAAGGCATTATCAATGTATCTAAACATCGTGACAATGAACAATACAATGACAAACTTTTGAACGGAGATAATTAAAGACGTATGTATGTACTAAAATAATAAAATATAAACAAATTACTTGGTCATAAGATTTGGTTTAGGGACCTAGTATAATAATAACATTTTATTTATAAAGCCTCCTCTTTTATTGATTTGATTGTATAAGAATGCACGCTTGGAATCATTATTATTATTGACCAACAAATTTTGCATCGTTATAATTATTGCAATTACTCTATCACGTAGAAAATACAGTATTCACAATATCGTTAGCCCTGGTTACGTAATACCAAAATAATTAGCACCTATATACCTTATTTTTAATACTTGTCTTATTAGTAAACAAACATATAATTATAAAACCATAGAGTTATTGCTTTCACACTACATTCTCACTACACTCTTATAAATAGGGATGGATGACATAAAAAGACAATATACACAGATAGGTTTCTATAAATTATCTTTATCTACAAGTACGACATATTTGACTCACTAGTTGATATGCCTGATATGTACTTTTATAATATCAGCTACCATCTCCTAAATATGTTTTTTTATTGCTTTGAGGTCATTAATAAGCAATTGACACTTGGTAAACAACCATTCTAGGAATAATGCCTGTGTCGCACTTTTCAAACATTTAAATAAATAAGACACGTAAGACTTTTTATTGATAGCGTGCAATAATTGATCGCAACAATAACAAATATATTAAAATAGTGAAAGACATCCTCCATAGTAGGTTGGGTTTGGATGGTTCTGACTCCGGCAGAGGCATCCAAATCTAAACTCATATGTTACTTGCAATATTAAGTATTCATATATCAGAGATAATTTTTGTGTAATCCTTATTAATACCCGTTACATATTATATATATAATCCTTATTGTTTTCTTTGTGTCCACATATTAGTTACGTTACAATCCAGATCTAAACAATTTATTTATGATATAAGTTGTATTAATGATTGTAATATGTTTAGTGCATTAATAAACAAAATAAAAAAAAAACACATAATAATAATAATTTCGCATACACGTTCTTAGGGGAACACTAAAGGACATAGGGTACCTTTCATCTACAAAACAGTACTATTACTAACCTAATATACATTTACGAGAGCGGTTAAAATCTAGTGATTTTTATAATTAAAAAGCCAGCCCGGTCACAAGCGGACTGTCTCTTAGTCTCAGTAGTCGAAACGTGAAGCCTTTCAAAAAACCATGTAAATACTGAGCATGATCGCGTTAACACCCGTTTCAGTTATATAAATCATGCAATGCGAAAGTATAACAGTTATATATATCATCTTAACACATGTTTTACACACGCTAAATAACCTCCATGCTCATGTATTAGGTACATAGTTACAAGACTTCGTTCCCGAAGGGATAGGTAATTCTTAATTAAAACCACGTACATCGAGCTTTGTACCCAGACTCAGGGCACTTATCTGCTGATCATACAATTTTTAGTCCCGTGAGGGTTTAGGTTGACCAGGCATACTGGTATGAAGAGGGAGACTGCCTCGGTGGTGTAGCGATAGTGAATGCGACTGCCGCAAAGTCTCGTTTCGATCTCCTAGTTGGTCAAAAATATATTAGGTCTTCCTTAAGAAGTTTTCAGTAGCAGCACAGAGTTTGAAACTGTGCCCTATGGAGGTTATAAGGCTTTCCCTCTATTATGTGGGCTTTAAAGCCATAATTTGCGAATAGTGGGAGTAATACACCCGAGATTATAACACCGGGGATACAAGCGTAGAACTATGTATGTATGCATGACAAGATCACACACACACTTTTGAATGACAAGCTTGATTGAAGCCATATTAATAAAATAAATACGTTTTGTTGAGATCATCATCTACACATGAACTGCCTAGCAGATTCTAATTCGATGGGTAGTATTGTAGCTAACTTATTAGCAAAATTCTATAATATTAAATAATATAATAATAATATAATATAATAATATTCTACCACATACACACAACACCATCTAACCCAAACTAAGCAGAGCTTGTACTATGGGTACTAGACAATGGATAAACATACTTATATACTTTTTTTAAATCATAAATTAAGAAAGCAATTAATAGTGCTTTCTTGTTTTTCTTTTCTACAATACTTTTTTACGTTTAATTATGTTGATTTGTTGACAAAAAAGACAATCTCAAAATAAATATTTTTAGTTTCTTAGTTAACATGTTTTCTATCAGGCAACAGTCTAGGGCAGAGCGACTTACATCTGGCTAGCTATATAAAACAGATCAATATGTAGTTAGTTGTCGTGAACTAACTACCTAACATAATAATATATTTAAGATCATATTAAAGTCACGTAGGGAATAAACTCCCGTATCCTAGCGAGCTTTACACACATTGAAATTACAGTCACAACAATTTTAGCCATCATTAGCATCCCCACAAGAACAAACATGGTACCGCGTATTACCAGACTCATAATTAGTCTCTACTGATTTTAAACGAGCGAGTATTGGTTTTCGATATTATGTATAAATTTATGGATCAACACAGTGAAATATCTCCATAATTTGTTGAACATTTCAATCAATCAGACTTGGATATTGAGTTTACATTTGGTCTTTACCATGCCTTCGGAGTTCCTAATAAGATAAATTATTGATGAGTTCTGAAATAATATTAAACTGGGACGGCGCGTATATTAGATGTTAGGGGTCTTGTAACTATGCGGTTTTGGAGTAAGTTAACTAATATGGTATGACGTTTAATACGCGACTATGTTTTGGCTTATAGGTCCTATATACAACGTGGATATCTTGCGCAAGTTGAGGATCTTGCGTGGGTTATACGCATCGTGAAAATGGCCGATGCACGATGGCTACGCAAGTCCTGTACGATTATCTGGCGCATGATGCCCGCGCGAGTAGCTTGCGCATGTAGTCGCACTAACTTGTGTCGTTTACAAGTAGGTACTATTAGTAGAAGTGCTTTTTTATTATGACACTTTTGGACTTAGTTTTCCGATGTCATCTACTGTACATATTTATGGCATAATATTTAATTATATTTTAAACTTGACAGATATTGAAATAATATAATCATAAGACAATTTAGGCTCGAAACTCTGATTTGTAAAACATGAATATTTTATCCCGTGTTCCGATTGCACTACAAATCCGATTGGTTTGGGATCGACCAGTATAACAAGCGCGTGAAAACGTCTACTACCGCATCATTCAAAACACCAGTTATTTTAAAATTACATGTCAAAATTTATTTTAATATTTATGTAAAATATTAAAATAAATTAATAATTATCCTAATTAATATTGCTAATACATTAGCTTTAGAAACCATTCTCACCTTTTTTCAGTATATTGTTATAAGTACCTAGTAATTACGCGTAATGCCGATTCTTAGAGCCTAGTACGCCTAATAAACGAACGTTCCCATTATACGATAAACTGAGGTCCTGAGCCGTGTAGATTTAGAAGTATCACCAACTGACAAGACATGTTCTCTTAAGAAGTTACTGACATTCCTAATGTGTTACGAATTATTGCGGCAAACTGTTGTATTGGCGCCTTAGCCATTCAAAGATACCTACATGCTCTGAATAGTAGTCTGAAACATTGTTGCTACTAAAGATCACAAGTACTTAATTGCGAAGTTTTACTCCATTTACTTGAAATAAATTGCCAGCGCAAGTCCGTTTCGTAACAAGAATGATTGAAATAAACATTAACTGTGTAAATTAAGGAGGAAACGAGAACCAACCACTCAATACAAATTGTTATCCTTAAAGTCTACCAACAAGTGCTACATATCGCTCGGCCGCGTAATTCCATTAATGTCGGGAATACATCACGGGAGGCACTTCTCGTCTCTGGATTTACGGCCAGCGTCAGATGAAAGGGCTAGGTCGGCGTCGTTCTACCTCGTTTATTAGCACACTTATATAAGTGCGGAGATTTATTGTGTTTTCTTCGAGGCTTGCTCGTTTTCTTTACTTATCAATTTTGGCTAACGTCTATGTATAAAAAATAATTGTGTTTGAGCCTATATATCACAGAAGGTTCGGCAAGATTGGGTTACAGCCAGATTTAGACAGAGTTTTAAGGCTTACGTATTAGGGTCCTATTGCCCGTTAGTCGAGTGGGCACATTTCTAATCATCGTGGCGGTATTGAAATTTTTACAAGATAATCCCAATAATACTGTCCGATCCGTCGATCAAAATTAGTGCTTCACCATCGCACTGTTATACGGGAAACTTGTATAGTCTTTTTAAAAAAACACTTTTATTACTTTGGCTAAAGGCCGTTTAATTTATATAGAATATTACAAGAAAACTTTTATTAAAGAACAAGTGGCCTTAACCGAGGTTGAGAATAGAATGAATTGAACTGGGCACACTAAACTATGAATCTGCTACTTATCGCCAATGTGCTGACGGTGCATTGTGTCAGGGTTGTCCCATACATTGACGGGATATAACAACCCCCACGTTAAGAGGAAACTTACGGGAAATGTAAGTTTCTGGGAAACTATTCAACGCGAAGACGAGGCTGTTGGGTTACAACAGCTTGAAGCTCTGTTTCAGGATTAGGATTTTCTTTACAATTGATCTTTAGGGTTCTAGAACACTTGCTCTTTTTACAACTATATATAATTAGTAAAAATAAACAAAATAGTATTGACAAAATACTTAAAATGGGAAAGCTAACATGGTTATTGATATTATTATCATTACTTAATGCTACATTCTGTAAATCATTAATTATTTGGTTTGATACAATTTTAAGATCCTTAAGGTTATCTAATTTTACATTATTTATACTAGAGTCTGGAAGGTTTAGCTCTTTAAAACGACTTAAGTCACAACAGTTATCGCTTATAATATTGAATTTTGGGGAAATAATTGGTACATCAATATGAGGGAAATTTTCTCTTACGAATCTAATATTCTTATGAAAAGCTATGCAATTGGGTGGTAATTTAAGGTATCCTGTACCGGATATCACGGTTTCATACAGTTCGTCATTTTCACATTCGATAGAGAGTTTAGTTTGTTCAGATTGTACAAATACCCATTTGTTATTTGTCATTTTGTGCCAGATGTCAATGTTACCACGGAGGAATCTATACTGGCAATTTACAGGTAAAGATGAAATAGCTTTAGTGATGATTTCAATTTCACAAGATGGGTTACCGGCTATTGTATAGATATCGTTTGATTCACAAAGGTAAATTTTGTTTGGGATAGAATTACAAGAAATTAGGTTCTTCAGAAATGAGAAAGATGATTTGTCTTTACTTAATGCTAGGTACTCCTCTGTGGGTAAGATCATGCTAAAAGAATTGGGCATTGTAGTATTAAGAGGGATAGGTAAGGGTACCACCTTATATAAATTATATTCTAATACATTAACTAAGGGTATTTTGATTACAAATATTAGCTTACCATCTAAGTAGTAACAGATTAGTTCTGCGATATTCATTAAGGTATGAATGTTACTTAATTCTAGATTAACTGGGAAAGATCTATATCTAGGTAATAATTTCAAGTTGTTCACAATATCCTTATAAAGTTGTCTAGGCGTGACAACGGAAGGATGTATGGTTTTACTTTTTACAAATAAAATCGCATTTAGGATATCTTCAATCTTAAAAGAAATAGTAAGTAAATTAGACTCTAAAACATTTAGAGTTGTGCTTAATCTTGTCTTAAAACTTTCGGTTATTACAATATTAGAGATATTATTGAATGCTAAGGTTACTCGATCAATGACGTCATTCAATTTTGCTTGGTTGACATGAAGCTCATTTAGTGTGTTATTTATATTAGATATAGCCGATTGGGATATAATAATATTTTTCTTAATGGATTCTGTGAGTATTTCATCATTTTTGAACAATTTATTAATAGCGTTATTGTAAGATTCAGCATCTCCTTCGTCTAAGGTGCCGAATATATGTTTAAAAACAGTGCCAACACCAGAAAACCAGGCTGATCTTTTGGAAACATCGTAGGATACTATTTGGGAAAAGGAATCAAAGTTACGAAGGACATCTGCGTAAAGTGAGTCCAAGGGTTGTATCATGTTTCGACAATACGTCTCATCTATTTCCTCATTTTCTCGGCATTGGAATTTAATTATATTAAATGTTTGATGAATGTTTTCAATAAATTCTTTGAAAGGCGAGACTTCTACAGGAATTACTATATGAAATTGATCGTTTATCATTTTTAAGGTGCCGACCGGATCGAAGAACAAACCGGGTCCCTGGGTGATGCGCTCTACATATTGGTTGTCGCTAGTTGCCAGAATATGAACGGTGCCCATTCTGTAATTAATTTGAAATGGGTTAATCTAGGTTAGGAGTCATATTTAGTTATTGTCATGAGCGGGTTTCACTTCATCAAAATGGTGTTTTACGTGTCGTCTATTAATTAATAGGGATAAAGTGTTATTTCCATGTAGTTTTACAATCTTATATGGTCCCTTCCACAAAGGTGAGAGGGCCTTACGTAATCGCAGGTGATTCTTTAAATATACGTAGTCACCGACTTTGTACTGAACCGGACGACTGTGTCTGTCATAATAGGTTTTCGATCTTTCTTTAGAAGTACGGATGTTTTCTTGTGCCTTTTCACGTGAGATTTTCAGACGGTGTTGTAGCATCTTGATGTATTCAGGATATGTTACATTAGGGTTAGCATCGAAAATGGAATCAGGGATATAGGGCTTATGGCCAAAAACAAGTTCGTATGGGGTAAATCTAGTCGTTGTGTGGACACTACTATTATAGCTTAGCATGGCGGTATAAACAAACTTATGCCAGTTGGTTTGGTTTTCATTCACAAATGATTTCAAATATTCTTTTAATGTAGAATGGCTTCTTTCGAGAGCACCCTGTGTTTGTGGGTGGTAGGGTGAAGACCAAATTTGCTTGATTTTTAAGAATTCGCAGGTGCGTTTAAACAGATCGGCGGTAAAGTTAGTACCCTGGTCGGTGAGTATCATTTTGGGTATACCGAACAATGATATGAAATGAACTAAGCATTCGCAGGATTCTTCTGCGGTGGCATTTGAGATGGGATAGGCTATTGAGAATTTTGTCAAGTCGTCCTGAAGGGTGAGTATAAATTTCAGTTTTGCAAGTCCTGCTTCAGGTAGGGGTCCGACAATGTCGAGGCTAATTCTATCAAATGGGCGTGTAGAAGTGGTTGTAATCTGCATGGGAGATTTGTTGATTTTGCGTAAGGCTTTATTAGATTGGCACAATTTGCAGTTTTTTACATAGTCTTCTATTTCTGATCGCATATTTTTCCAATAATAACGTTCTTTTATCCTATCATACATTCTATTGGAGCCTAGATGACCAGCTATTGGAATATCATGATTTTCTTTAAGTAATCTCTTTATTTCAGAAGGTACTGGGTAAATAATCGTATTATGGTGTATATGAACCGTGATGTTTGTATTGTTAAATAGATATATAAGCATTCCATATATTTTAACAAAGGAATTTTGTTCGAATGGGTTTTTGAAATCTGTTATGGCAAATGCATTGATATCACCGGATAGGATAATTTCGTCCCTAACAGCCTTTAATGCCTTGAAGATGTCAAGGTAAGTACAGTTATCAAAATAGTAGACCTTTGTAAACAATAAATAATAAGTTTTCTCTTTAATGGTTAATTTTTTGAAACTGTGGAGTTCTCGTTCTCCATTTATTATACTACTTGGGTCATCAGAGTTACCAATAATTTCTTGGACATATGGGTTTGATTCATCAAGATCAATAGATACAGGGATGAGTATGGTCTTATTATTACTCTTTAAAAGATTTTCGTTATGCTCTTGTACTTGTGTATTATAGGTTTCATTTTTATTATTAAAAGATCTTAAGAAGTCTGAGTATTCATTATTAGGGGTTGTAGTATCTTCCGATACTGAAGCAGGGGAGTCAGTTGGAGTAGGACGACTTAAGAGGTCAAAGTCTATGTTCGGTGGTGGGTTTGATGGACTTGGATCTAGAGCACCTAAGTCAATAAGATCGTCGAGGACATCCTGAGGGATTTCTGGTTCTGGGCTAGTGGTTGTGTTGTCATTCATACCAGAGGTGGACGGTTCTTCTTCAGTGACAGGGTTAACGGGATAACGTGATAATGCATCTGCATTGCTATTGATTTTTCCCTTTTTGTATTCAATTTCGTAATCAAACTCCTCCAGTTTGAGTCTCCATCTAACTAGTTTTGAGCCGGGGTCTTTACAATTGAACAACCATTTGAGTGGGCGATGGTCTGTTACGATTTTGAAGAGACGACCATATAAATATGGTCTAAAGGTTTGGGTACCAAAGAGAATAGCCAGACACTCCTTCTCTGTCACGCTGTAATTGCATTCGGCTTTGTTTAATGTTCTCGAGGCGTAGGCTATAGGGCGATCTTTTCCTATTTCACCTTGAGATAAAATGGCGGAGATAGCGAAATTAGAAGCATCACAAGTTAGGACAAAGGGCTTGGTAAAGTCAGGATAGGCTAGAACAGGGGCAGAGACTAAGGCATGTTTTAGACTTTCAAAGGCTAACTGCTGTTCGTTATGCCAGTTGAATGGGACATTTTTCTTGAGAAGGTTGGTAAGGGGTTTTGCTATTTTAGATAAGTCTGGGATGAATCTGCGATAATAGGAAACTAACCCTAGAAACGATTTGATATCTTTGGGACATTTTGGTAAAGGGAAGTCAGCGACAGCTTTAGTTTTTTCTGGATTGGGTCTTACACCCTTATCTGTAATCGTGTGACCAAGATAAGATACCTCCTTGCGGAGGAACTCGCACTTGTCTGGTTGAAGTTTTAGGTTAAAAGTACGTAGTCTATCGAATACGTTAGCGAGGTTTCTAATGTGAAGGTCAAGGTCGAATGAATGAATTACGATATCATCCAAATAAACAAAGCATTGTATACCTTGGAGACCGGACAGCACAGAGTTCATTAGTCTTTGAAAGGTTGCGGGCGCATTCTTCAAACCGAAAGGCATTCTCGTAAATTCAAAGTGTCCTTGTGGGATCGAAAATGCTGTTTTAGGGGCATCGTCTTCTGACATCCTTATTTGATGGAATCCAGAAGCCAGATCTAGTGTGCTAAAGTATCTACATTTACCCAGTTGATCAAGGATTTCAGTAATGTTTGGTATTGGATAGGAATCGCCTATTGTGATATCGTTTAACTTCCGATAATCTATAACTACACGCCATTTGCGTTGGCCTGAGGCATCTGTCTTTTTAGGAACTACCCATATCGGGGAAGACCAGGGGGATGTTGAGGGTCGAATGATACCTTCATGAAGCATTTTATTAATCTGGGATTCTACTTCCCTTTTGTGGGCATCTGGGAATCTGTATGATTTAGTGCTAATAGGGACAGAAGAAGAGGTTGGTATTTTGTGTTGCAGGGCATCAGTAAACGTTAAACGATTGTTGGGCAGATGGAAGATATCAGAATAGGAGGACCAGAGGTCGTATAAGGCATTAGATTCTTCGGTGTTCAAATGAGACACTCGTAATAAGTCGAGCACCTCTTTGGTGCGGTTAAGGGCGTTGTCTTGGTTTGATTCAGAGTAGGGTACATGAAAAATGTTATGCGAATAATTCTTGTCTAATGGTAGGAGATTTATTTTAAAATCTGGGTTTATTTGTATCGGGGATTCTGAGATATTAACGACAGAGATGTTGATTCTTGAGTTTGGTTTAACCTTAACTATACAATTGGCTATTAGAAGGGAGTCAATTTGATTTTGGTCAAGTACAATGCCTTCTTTTAGTTCGGGGTTTGACACTAAGCATTCTATTACAGTCTCAGTACGAGGCAAGATAATATAATTTGGTTCCGAGAAATTCAAGGTAAGTATTACTTTATTAACAATAAATGCACTTGCTGTATAGTCGATTTTACAGTTATTTCTTGAAAAGAAGTCATTGCCTATTATTCCATCATACGGAAAGTCTATATTTGGAACCATGTGAAAATGATGACTAAGAGCATCAAAGTTTATTAATATATGACCTAGTGTGCGCATTATGTTTTTTGTATTACCTAAACCATGGAAAGTTACGTAATTATTTTCAATTTTAGGCATTTGTTCGATGATATTTATTTTGATAAGGCTAATAGACGCACCGCTATCGATAAGAAGTTTCAAGGGTTTCGATGATACAGAAGTTTGAACTTCTACAAAAGGTAAGGACTTCTTTTTTGGATTTGTTGTGATATTGTATGTACTGATTTCTGTATTTTGTTTTTTAGATGCTGTGTTGGATACTCGACAAGGTTCTAGAATTGGGAGGTCAGTGTTTACGAAAGAGTCAGGGATTGGTTTAGTTACATCACTCTGAGTTTGGGGCTGGTTACCCTGTCCGTTAGTGACTAATTGAGAAACAGTGAATGGGCCACTATGAGTTTGGGGCTGGTTACCCTGTCCGTTAGTGACTAATTGAGAAACAGTGAATGGGCCACTATGAGTTTGGGGCTGGTTACCCTGTCCGTTAGTGACTAATTGAGAAACAGTGAATGGGCCACTATGAGTTTGGGGCTGGTTACCCTGTCCGTTAGTGACTAATTGAGAAACAGTGAATGGGCCACTATGAGTTTGGGGCTGGTTACCCTGTCCGTTAGTGGATGATTTAGGAACAGTGGATGATTTAGGAACAGTGATTGAATAAGGGACGCTTATTTGGGGCTGGTTACCCTTGTGGTCCATAGAACTAGAAAGGGTGTCGTTATCATATTTTGACCGTACTAGCTGTGAATTGGGTCTCACGAGACACCGACGTGAGCCCACTATTCGTTTAAATCATTTTCAGGGGTTTGCTCATCGGTTAGGTCGACATTATGTATAGGTTGATTGGTTTTTTGGTAACTCGCGGATGGACGATTGTTTCGGTCGGCTTGTTGATTGTTTTTATTGCCGAAATACCGATTATTGTATTCACGCTTCCGACAGGCGTCAATAGTGTGACCAACGGCTTTACAGTAGCGACATGTTGGTGGACCTGACGTAGGTAAAGGTCCTTGATAACTTGGCTTATTCGCGGCGGTCATTGCACCTTGTGTAAAGTTTTTGTATTGCTGCGGTTGTCGTTGGGGTACGCGATTATAGTTAAAAGGTGTGGCATTTCTTTTAAACGAGGCTTGTAATAACTTTTCTTCGGAAACGGCGAAATTGATCGCGTCATTGAGCGTTTCGGGATCACGGCATCTGACCACAGTAGACAGGCGCACGTTTAATCCGCTAATAAAAGTATATAATGCTAGGTCTTGCATAGCAGCGACACGGCCAGCCAGTTCCCCTTTCGTTTTCGTTGGTATTGAGACATTAATTTCGGTAAGTAACTTTGAGAGACACGATTCTACACGGAGTGCGAACTGGTTGACTGTTTCGTTATTAGATTGGCGACAATCTTGAAGATCAGAGAGCAGTGCAGCATAATGCTTTCTTTCGCCGAATTGTGACTTTAGGAAGTCCTCTAGTTGTTGCCATGTCTCAAATTCTTTTATTGAACACGCGCTTTCGGCTCGCCCTTCGAGTTGACTAATAATATATGTCAATAATGTGGATTGTTGAGCCGGCGACGCAAGGTTAATAGCGTTTCTACAGTTATTTAAATAGGCATTTAGTTTTTCTCTATTACCGTCGAATTTATTTATGAACTTAATCAAAACATTTAAATCAATCTCCTTAGAGGTCGTAGTGGAATCCTCTTTGGGCATATTGAACGCTTCAGTCACGGGAACTCAGTTAGTCAAAACAAAGATAAGGCTCGAGGACCGGATTAGCGATAAGGAAAGAATGTTGCACGGCTCTCGCGACTAAATAATATGTGTAGTTACTAATCTATGAGAAATATAATTAAACACTTTGTTCGTTGTACGTTTTCGTATTACACAGGCAATTTAATTATTCACTGGCACTAATCACTTGCACAATTATCTTCGGTATGAAGTAAATATGAATGTTAAAGACTTACAGGAACACGGCGATTACAGGAACAGCATGTGTCATCATGGCTGGTGGAATACCTTGCTTCCACGGTGAGTATGTTTAAAGGATACGGTGACGACAGCAACAGGATACGGCAACAGGATTCGGCAGTGAGAAACAGCGACCAGCAATATCGGCTCGGCACGGCAGTAGAACTCTTCACATGGATATAAATCACGACACGGCGAAAAGAAACAGCGAGAGGATACGGCAACGAAATGATAGAGTTCTGTGTGGCGACGATATGCGTTTAGAAAGTCTGTATTGTTCACTATTGCACGAATTTATTGTTCGTTTTACACGATAGAGGCGAACCAGGATTTTAGAAATCCCTTTGAGCTGCCACCAATGTTATACGGGAAACTTGTATAGTCTTTTTAAAAAAACACTTTTATTACTTTGGCTAAAGGCCGTTTAATTTATATAGAATATTACAAGAAAACTTTTATTAAAGAACAAGTGGCCTTAACCGAGGTTGAGAATAGAATGAATTGAACTGGGCACACTAAACTATGAATCTGCTACTTATCGCCAATGTGCTGACGGTGCATTGTGTCAGGGTTGTCCCATACATTGACGGGATATAACAGCACGCAGACATAAATGCAAACGAGATAATCTAACTTCATATTAAGAATATGCGTGTAATAAAAAAAAATGATATTATAGTACCGTTTTGATATAAAGTTTTTCTATGTCCATCTTAAAATTTATGTGAAAATACTTTACTAATCTACAAATAAAATGAGGCTTTAATATATTAGTTCGCCTTTCTACACTTAGGCGCCCTCTAGTCTGTGCTCATATAAACTATTCAACGACAGACTCGGCGTCGTACTTTTGTTTGCGAAGGCAAAATAAAATAGTTTTTATTGCCGCATGATTCACGCAAACGTTTTCTCAAACGCAGATCATTAAACTTAAATAGATTTTGAATAACAATGCCAATTTGAATTATAAGCATGAATAAATATTTGAAAATATCGAATTTATTCGAAAGCTTCAAAGGAATTAGAAAAAAATATGCATCTTTCAAATTAAACACATTGGAATTGAATTTATATACATAAAGTAGTTAACCAAATAAGCTTCGAGTTTTCTTTGTTCATCTCGAGAAATAATTTGTTCAATAATGTACATCGACGTAACAAGAATATGTTATTGTCGTAATCATTGAACGCGAACAGCAATTTAAAACATATTTAGCTTGAAAATAGACGCTACTGAGCGCACGTAGACGGAATAACGAGGAGGGGCCTGCTCCCCATCTTGAACCCCTCACATAAAAATGGAATTATTTTTGACAGGTCCCTTATTTTCAAAACCGATGAGTGTAGAAACACGATCTATTCAAATTCAATAGATAATCTTGAAACTGCAAATTCACTCAGCGTACTATTGGAATCGGTTGTTCAATATTGACAACAAACAAAGAATAAACGCTATGTTTTCTATTTCATTTTTCAACTAAGCGACGGCACTATAATCTTCTTAACCGACCTTTTCTTTGTTTTGAAGTGTTCTAGGGTTCGAGCTCGATAAAGGCTTTGTACGAATAAGTTGATAATCTATATCAGTTTGTGTGCGACCAAAGGGATCGTTAATATATATTATACATATCTACCTACCACGTAAGGTGATGTTTGCATGTGTGTGTTTTCACTTCGAATAAGGAAAATGTAACATTATCGATTTTGGAACATGATATGCAATTTTAGATGCGCTCAAAATTGCGGCTTTACTTTTACCCTCTTATACGACAAATTAGATTTTGTTTTAAGCGAATACAAAATATTTTTATACAAAACTAGCTTTTGCCCGCGACTTCGTCCGCGTGGAATAGTTACATTGCACCATTTAAAATTTTTTAGGATACTTATTTTGCAAATAATACACATACAAACTGCTGTGGTTTACAGCAAATAGTTTATATTAATACATTTTTATAAATTACGCTTTTTGTTTTTCCATCCTTTGCTAAAACATAAAGATTTTGCGGGTTTGATAATCGTGAGCACGCCACATAGAGTTGCCCATGGAAAACATTTTTGTTTATTGTTATCGTAAATGCTGCTTTTAGGGGAAACTGCACTCTTTTAAACTGAAATGGCTAATCGGTCGTTATGATCGGGCATTAAAACATTTTCCCTTTTTGCCATTCCATTCATGATTGTAGCTTTTATAATATTGCATCCTAGATGAGTAATTTGTAGCCGTGTACCATTTCTCATTAACACGACTGTAACACCAGCTTTTAGCCTCAACTTATGGAAAAGCACTCCTGGTAATTCTAAAGAGTTGAGAAACTCTATAAGGTACGATGTCACTTGTTTAGTGTCCATGACATTGTCTACTGATAGGTACACGACAACATCCCCCTCTATATCTGACATAATTTGTTCGTTTATCTGGCCTACTGTCTTATTTGTCGGCGCAAAAATTGATTGCCCATAATTATTTGTAGATCAGGATAGACATTTTTATTTCCCACCTGTGTTATCGACAATTTGACAGAATTCACGTCTTAGTGTAATCATGCCGTTACTGTCTGTTGGCATACAATCTTATCCGATTTTTAGAAAAGCAGCGACGCCGCTGGCGCGTCTTTCATTGTTTATGACGCTTGGCGTGTCCCGCAAGATGGCATTTTTATTATTAATACAATGTTGCTGATAAATATACGTAAGTATAGTAAACATAGATAGATTGGAGTAATAGGAGACGAAAGTTCGTATGGAAGTCCCATACGAACTTTCGTCTTCTATTTCATCCTCATGCAGGCCAAAATTTCAAAAACGCTGAAGCAAATGTTTATTTACTTTTTATCAAGTGCCTAAATACAAAGTCTCATGGTTTTATCTTCGATAATGACGAATTCTCAAATTCTCATACATACTATTATCCCTTATTTCAACCCCTTCATGCCCTTTTTTACAACATAAACTAACCTATGTCCTTTCCCAAGGTCTACGCTACCTCTGTACCAAACTTCTTCAAGATCGTTTCGGTGGTTTAGGCGTGAAAGCGTAACAGACAGACAGAGTTACTTTCGAATTTATAATATAAATATATTAAAATAAGGATAAGTAGGGTAGATTGAAATGTCAAAAACGCTGGAACAAATGTTTATTTACTACTCATCACGTGCCTAAATAACAAGAGTAACAGACAGACAGACAGAGTTACTTTCGCATTTATAATATTAGTAGGAATTTTAGTCATATGACCTTATAATGCAAAATTTAATATAAAATAAAAAGACAAGATTTTGTTTGATGTAGGCAAATTTAAGTCATCCTTTAATTGACGTCCATGCATATTTAGATTGCCTAAAAGGAAATATACATATTGGTAATTGGGATTTTTTATTTAATTTAATCTTGTGATTGATATTGAACGTTAGCATTTTTTGGACACACGATTTTTATTTTTGACAGTTCTTGAATTAAGTATACACTATTTTAATAATATTGTCTTACGTTTACGCGAATGCTATACATTGAAATTAAACAAATTTATACGGGTTTGATCGCGTTATTTATTTTTATAAAACACTATTATTACATAATTTTGAAACTTTAAACTACTATTGTTAAACACTTTTACTTGTTACTGTTTACTTAATTATTTAAGCTATTTAAATTATAAAATTATTTAGATTTAATTTTAGAAGTGTACCGAAACGTCGGTGAAAGTTCTTCGACGTATCGGTTGCTTTTCAGCAGCCATCTTCACGGGGAGACTAAGATGGTGGTTGTCTCAATGTTCTAAGTGTTCCAATACGATAAAATCCGTATAAATTTGTTTAATTTCAATATACTATTTTAAATTATATTTGATTTCTAAAACATACTATTTTTTGTAATGCTTAGATAGATACAATTGATTCAAAACTGATTGCGCATAAAAATTACTGAACTTTAATTAAATGCATTTTTGTTTTAAGGTATTACAGATTCCATGCTGCTAAAGAAGATTTCCTAACCATATAAAATACCTCTAACTGACCGTTAAGTAAGCGCAAATCTATGCAATGGTACTAACAAGGGTTTCTACGATACTTTGCCATAGTTATGTTATCAGTATTTGATTATTTATCACGGTCTGTCTTCGTGACCTATTACATCACGAATATTACATCAGAATAATACTACGATCTTTTGGATCGAACCGGACTCCTTCTATTGTGACACCTGTGTAGTGACTATACTACACAGGTGTCACAATAGAAGGAGTCCGGAAGTGTCACCACTACTAAGTGGTGACACTCAAATCTCTAAGTTTTGGCACTCGTGAAAACTGGAAGCATATTATTCATAATCATATGTAGGTATGTTTATAGAAATTGGAAGCAGAATCTGCGTCTCATTGTTATTGTTTTGGACTACCTCGGTGGCACAGCGGTGGTAAATGCGGTTGGTATGCACGATCACCAGTTCTTTTCCTGGTTCGGGCGAAAACGCGCGTGAAGCCTTTAGTCCTGCGTCTGATATCTTTCCAGTCATGATAAATTACCGTCCCATCAGACTATGAGATTGGGCGAATACAGAATGAACTAGTGCTTGCACCCAAATTTTTGCATTATATGTCCTACGAAGATAGATTGCTAAAATCGAAATTCAGCCTGGGGTCATTATTATTAAGTGTTTCATGACGCTTTCCACCATCATCTCTGCGATTTTAATGTTTTCATCCGCAACCGTTTCTTTTACGGTAAAGTTGAGATTCTGAACGGTGTGGTGCGTTCTTGTTTTGCCAATATCTTTTTTACATATTTTTCAATTTTAATTTGCCACCAAGTAATGCCTGATTCGATTAAATATTAATTTGCATCTAATATCCTTCAAGTATATGAAAGCTTTAAATATTACCTTTTAAATTAGTTTAATTAAATATTATTACATATAACTTGTAATATTTGTTTTTAGTATTATACATATTTGAACACAAGCAAATACATCAGACATATTTTTTGCTACGGCAATGGATTTTAAATGAATATCCGCGTTGCCTGTCGAATGAATCATGCTGCAATGATACCCCATTTCGTGATTTCCCTCTAGAGAAGGCATCAAGTTTGAAGTAAATCTGCGATATCTCCTGTAATGTCTCCCTTGGCGTTTCAACCGAACTCGCTGACCGTAAAATTGTAAAAACTACCATAAATCTTTGCCTTTTACTTCGTTTTTTAGCAAAGGAAAATCAAGTGGAGAGGTGGTCACACAAAATAGATGTATATCGTTTTGAAGGCGACTTACGCCCCGAACTCGAGTCGCGGATTATATAAACGATATGGGGACGGATGGTTCATACGGTATGTTGTATGCTACTTAACCTTTCAGGTGTTTTTTTTATAATAAATTTACTTTAGAAGTGAAATATGCACGTAAATATACCACATAAGGCATGTGACATTAGTTTTATTACATGAAGTATAAAGCAATAAGCATTTAAAACAAATATACATTTTACATGTATATATAATCACAATTCTTTAAAAATGACTTATACCTAAAAAATTATAAAACAAAGAAAAAGAAAACTAAAACCCTCTAAAAGGCGTCATAAAATTCCTCCGCATCACAGTCGACCGGTAGTGTGCCCAGAAGACTGGCAGCATTGCCACGTTGAATGGCAATGCTTATTCTTTCTGCAAAATAAAGCCCAGCCCTCTGGTCACGGGAAGCGTCGACTAACCTTTTTGCTATGTCTCTATAGAGCGCACGAGCACTGGGACCCCATGACCCTAGCGTTTCGACCCCAAACGGCTCAAAAACATAATCCCCTACCAGGTTTTTGTATTTGCGCCGTTTGAGAGTCTCCGCAGATGCAGCAGCAGCACCAGCACAACCCGCCGTGCTGGGAAGATGTGATGGCGCAAGGGTGTCGACACACGTTGCGTCCCACACCAAGGGCCTACCCAAGGGAGTGCTTGGAGCCAAAGACCCGATTCCCACTCCCCCACAGCCAATAAACGGGCACGCTCAGCAACATTAAGAGATGTGTTTATGAGATGTTCTCTCACCATGTTGCAGAGCGGCCCATCCCACCGACTCTGAGAGAATAGATCGGATGGCAAATCAGAGCTTGGACAGATCATTTTCCAAGCGTTTACTGCGTCGGACTTGCACGACACTTCAGAATTAACCAGTGTGGGAGCTAAAATATCTGCGCAATTCATCCTACAGGAGCAGTTATTATTATTATTATTTATTTTCAGCCTATATTGTCCCACTGCAGGGCAAAGGCTATTATATAAAATGTTATTTATATTACGGATTCATTCATATTTATTGTGTTTACGTTAGATATTTTGTACATAAAAGTAACAGCTTATTGTAGAGCATATTATAGGTATTATTGTGAGAGGATATTAATTCGATCGTAAAACGTGAAAACAGTAAAATATTTAACACACATGTGTACATATCATTCATATGTTTGTGATGGCAAATAACTCATCTGGAAAAGTGATTAACAATAAAATTTTGGAAGCCTATACATTTTAAAACGGATTTATTTGAAAATATCAGTATAAAACGAAACGAAATTCATCATCATCATGTCATCAAAAAGACGTCCACTGCTGGACATAGGCCTCTCCCAAGGTTTTCCACACAGACCGGTCTTGGTCACCACCCGCATCCAACAGCTTCCCGCGACCTTTACCAGGTCGTCGGTCCACCTGCTGCGTGTTCCGGTGCGTGGCCGCCAATCTAGAACCTTTTTGCCCCAACGGCCATCGGTTCTGCGTGCTATGTGCCCTGCCCACTGCCACTTCATCTTGGCTATCCGGAGAGCTATGTCGGCAACTTTAGTTTTCCTGCGGATCTCTTCATTTCTGATTCGATCCCGCAGGGAAACCCCGAGCATAGCTCTCACCATCGCCTTTTGCGTGACCTTGAGCCTTCTAATAAGGCCCATAGTGAGCGACCACGTCTCTGAGCCGTAAGTCATCACTGGCAATACACACTGGTCAAAGACTTTCGTCTTGAGACACTGCGGTATATTGGACGAGAAGATATGTCGTAGCTTCCCGAAAGCTGCCCAGCCGAGTTGGATTCGACGATTGACCTCCTTCTCAAAGTTGGACCTACCTAACTGGATCGTTTGTCCCAGGTAAACATACTTGTCGATAACTTTGAGAGTAGAGTTCCCAACCTTAATAGGAGCAGGTGTAACATGGACGTTGGACATGATTTTCGTCTTGTCCATGTTCATTTTAAGACCTACTTGTCGGGAAACTCTACAGAGGCCATCGGGCATTATGCTGAGGTCTTCCATGGTCTCAACCATGACCACGATATCGTCGGCAAATTAAAGGTGAGTGATGTACTCGCCGTTGATGTTGATGCCGAGTCCTTTCCAATCCAAAAGCTTGAAAACATCTTCCAACGCGGCGGTGAACAGTTTCGGAGATATAACATCTCCCTGTCTCACCCCTCGCTGTAGTTTTATTGGTTTCGAGCTCTGGTCTTGGCGACGGACTAGCATGGTGGCGTCTTCATACAAACACTTCAGCACTTCGACATACCGGTAGTCAATTTGGCACCTTTGGAGAGACTGCAGCACTGCCCAGGTTTCAATCGAATCAAAGGCTTTCTCATAGTCCACAAACGCCACGCACAAGGGCTGGTTATATTCTTCAGTTTTTTGTATAACCTGCCGCAGCGTATGTATGTGGTCTATGGTACTGTAGCCTTTACGGAAACCGGCTTGTTCGGGAGGAGTCGTCTAACCTACTCTCGAGACGATTTGTGATGACCCTTGAAAACAGCTTGTAGACGTTACTCAGAAGTGAGATGAGTCTATAGTTCTTTAACAGGGTTTTATCGCCCTTCTTAAAGAAAAGCACCACCACACCTCTGTGCCATGCATGTGGCGTTTTACCCTCGAGTATGACGGAATTAAAAAGCCTCCGTAGAACTATCATAGCGGTTTCGCCGCCAGCTTTCAGAAGCTCAGTCGTAATTCCGTCATCACCCGGCGCCTTGTTGTTCTTGAGCTGTTTAAGGGCCATGCTAATCTCATTCAGGCTGACGTCCGGGATATCTTCGGTGTAGTGTCGAGTCAAACCAGCTCTAGGGTCTGTTGCTGGAGTGGTAACAGGCGATCTTGTAGTCGCGTATAACTGTCCATAGAAGATCTCGATCTCCTTCATGAGGATGATACTATTCTACCATCCTCCGTCTTCAGCTTTGACAGCTGGCTTTTCCCAATAGACAGATCTTTCGCGAAAACTTTGGAGCCTTTGTTCCGCTCGATCGCCTCACGGACACAATTTGTGTTGTATTGGCGAAGATCGCGAGTCAAAAATTTGGAGATCTGTCTATTGAGGCGCCGGTATTCTGGCATATCCTCGGAGGATTGCAGAAGCATCCTACGCCTTTCCTCTAAAAGCTCCCGAGTTGGACCACACTTATTTGATCCTTTGGTCTTTTGGGGCTTAAAGAATTTAGATCCCACTCTATGGACAGCATCCACGAACCTGTTGTTGTAGTCGTCCACATCTACGCACTCGTCCAGGCATTCAAAACAGTTTCGGAGTTCGAGCTGAAAGCTCTCGGGGTTTTGAATATGAACTGGTGATGGTCGGAGCGTGGACTTCATCAATTTAGACCGTTCTAGGCGTGTATTAATATTCAATGTGCCCCTAATCATCCGGTGATCGCTTCCAGCTTTCACCGAATTGATTACGGTGACGTCATTGAATATTTGCCTCTTCGTCGACATGATGAAGTCTATCTACCACATACCTACTTATAAATTCAATCATAAGCACAAGCGATAATTTCTTTAGCCACAGCCTATCAATTGCTTTTATATAAAAGGGATAATATATTTAGCAAAGAAAATATTCTAAGTCTATGGTATTTAGGTATTTAAACGCTTAACCGACGATGATTTAAAAATAACTTTTTTTCTACCTTTAAATCAAGCAGTACATTTCATATGTTTACAGATATAATTAAATAATATGATGAATTATCACTCGTGTTCGTAGTGTGAAGTGACTATACGTCTTTGGTTATGGTTATGTAGTATAGCCATATAACCAATTGAGACCAAGCCGTGTGCCAAGTAAGGCTTAGATTAACAATCACTGACTGTGGTCCTTGTAGTGGTAGATTTGTTGCCAAGGTGTAACGTATCTTCGAGAGATTTGTATTAATGTGTGAGAGCTATTAACCTATATTAACATTAGCTACATTCTATTGTTTGGTTCACGTTTTTAAAGTAACTTATTGTTATTAACTCGACTACAGCATATTGCAAAGTAAGAAATCAATCGTTTTAATGAAACAAATATTTCTTTATTTTTGTAAGACTACAGTACAAATAATGCCTTTTTTAGCGGAGGATCTTAATGACTATATGTGATTCACCCATTTTATTGGCCACTTGGGATTCAAACCTACAACATTTGACGTAGTGGCAATAGTGAGGCAACCACTTACACCGTACACTAAGACGTGAAGTCAAATACACACATCAACAGAATCTAGGGATGTTTTATATTTCATCAAATATCTAAAATCTATGAGGAATTTTCTGATATAAAAATTTTTAGACTATTGCGATTTTCTAATATAGTAAATGGGAGAATCATACGTTATTTTAAAGTCTTTAATAAAAATAAATAACATTTCATGATTTTTTGTTTTTAATAAGTAAAATGTAAAATTTTTAATCGCCGTAGAAAATTTGTATGATAAAAATCTTCATTTCTTATTATAAAAATATTAATTTTAATTAAAATTAACCACAAACCTCCCCGTGGTATTTTTGTGCAGTCATGCTGCCTTGGATCCATACGAGCTGTGTTCGTCTGCAAAGACGAATTCCTGCCCACACCATGATTGTCTCGCCTTGGTATGAGTGGACCTCCTGAGGGTGCCATAGACGGCTAACTTTCCCTAGAGTTCTCCAAACGCGTGTTCTTCGTGTATCCGGATGAAACCCAAGCCGGGACTCATCGGTGAACAGCACCAAAGACCATTGTTCGTCACTCCATGGTTAATGCTCCCGAGCCCACGAAAGCTGCCGACCGCGAATGCCACGTCGCAATGCTAAAATACGTAGCGGTCTTCGAGCATGAAGACCAACTTTATGCAACCTCCTTCGCTCGGTTTGGTCACCTACCAGCAGCTGGTGGTCCTTCTGGAGCTCTTGTACTCCCAATTTTCAAGGGTGGTGCTAGGGACCGTATCGAAAACTATAGGCCAATATCTACATATTTTAAGTACCCTATCTAAAATCTTGGAGAGAGTTCTGAATAAAAGATTATTGAACTACCTTGAACACAATAACGCTCTTGCATCAAATCAATACGGTTTTAGAAAATGTAAATCGACGGAAGATGCGGTATTAGAATTAATGAACTCAATTGTTGAAAATATAGACACTAGAACCAAAACTATAGGTATTTTCTTAGATTTGGCCAAGGCTTTTGATACGGTCTCTACACATATCCTTTTTCAAAGGTTGGAGGCTTTGGGTGTAAGAGACGTTTCCCTCAAAATATTCTGCGACTATCTTACTAACCGTAGCCAAAGAGTTAAAGTGCAAAACTACGTTAGTGACGATGACGAGCTAACTTTTGGTGTGCCACAAGGAAGCGTGCTTGGCTCGACGCTCTTTCTGATTTACGTAAATAACCTTTGTAAACTCTCTATTCCTAACTGCAAAATACTTGCCTATGCAGACGATACAGTACTTTTAATAAGTGGGCAGTCTTGGAGCAGCGTCACTCAGTCTGCTAAAACTGCGCTTAAAATTGTAATGTCTTGTCTTAACACTAATTTACTCACATTAAATGTATTTAAAACTAAGTTCATTACTTTTTCAGCTAACTCTGCATCTCAGCCAAAAATAATAAATATTAAAACTCATAACTGCCAATCTATGTCTTCTGGCCCCTGTTTGTGTCCATTCATACAAAGAGCATCAGATGTTAGGTACCTGGGAGTACAAATAGATTGTACTCTTAGCTGGGACAAGCACATAACCTTGACAACAGCTCGTATACGCAAATTAATATTTCCCCTGAAAAAACTTAGACAAGTTATTGACATGCCTCTTTTAAATACCATTTACTTGGCGTTGGTACAGTCTCTTATAACGTACTGTATAGTAGTTTGGGGAGGCACATATAAGACTTCTATGATTCGCCTGGAGAGAGCCCAGCGGGCCGTCCTGAAGGTATTACTAAATAAACCCTTTCGCTACCCCACAACACAGGTATATACAAAGACATTTCTGTTCTAACTGTCCGGCAGCTGTATGTACTTCAAGTTATTCTACGAAAGCATCGTTTACTCTCCTATGATCGATCCCTAGTAAACAGGCGTCGTCGTAACTTTCACGTGTGCACTGTATCTAAGAACAAAACATCCTTAGCGGGTCGTCACTTTAATAGCCTTAGTTGTCGTCTGTACAACAAAATGAATAAAAAAATTAACATATTTCCCCTGCCGAGACATGAATGTAAAAAAGTCCTAGTAGAAGAACTAAAATCGTTAAATTATCAATTAACGGCAAAACTTCTTGTAAACGAAATCTAAGTTGTCAACTTCTCTGCAGGCACACACACACACACACATACACATACACACTCACCCACTCCCTCACACACGCACACACACACACACACACACACACACACACACACACACACACACACACACACTACACACACTGTAATTGTGAAGTTGCATGCTTTAAATAATCTTTAAATGGTCTCTAAAATTGAAAAAAGTTATGATATTGTACTTATTGTGATAAAACCTACCTTAGGGCGTTGGTGTCTGTCACACAGTTTATACTAGTTTAGACACCATCGTATACTCTATCTTTAAATTGTGAATTAAATATTATGTAAATCTTTTATTTATTTGAGATAGATAAACTGTGCTATGTTTTATGTGCAAATAAAGTTTTTATTATTATTATTATTGAATCGCTGTGATACTGGGTTGTCTTCCGGCGGTCATTTGGAGAAATTGATCCTGTCTCTACCTAGTAATACGATATCTACCCGTGTTCCGTTAAGCCACATCCCAAGTTCTGCGACAACGTGACCACAACCTTGATATCACGTTTTGGCTGGTGTGTAGGGCCTCAGTAACGACGCGTTAAATAGCACCATTTTCTAATATGCCCATGGTTCGTAACATTTCATTTTGACTGAAATGACGAAGTGACATGACTCTTAAAGCTCACACGGCACGTTAAAATAAAAAAGAAAAACAACCTTTTCATTAATTAATATCAATAAAACAATTTAATTTTTCTTGTCGTAACGAATTATTAACAATTTTGTCACCGTATTTTGTTTTTTAATTTACATTATATTTTTAAATTAGAATAATAGAGGTTTCAATCTGTTTATAAACATTTTATGGCAACTAAAAAGATTTTAAACTATAAAGTTGTAAATAATTTACGATTAAGGTATCCCTAGATTCTGTTTATGTGTGTAAAATATGATGTGAATTCGACATTACTAGGTCAAGACGTACTATTTACGACTATTTAGACGTAAAGGTTGTGAATGCGATAGAATGTTAAGCTTTTCTTGCGGCGATAACAACCGATACAACTAGTGTTTTTAACGGATTATACGTGATGACGTAGAAAAGCGAACCGTTACTGCAGGATTGGTGACATACTCCTTGGCATAAACTATAAGTAAACAAAAATAAATGTATAATAATTTACTATACTTTTATACGTGGCGCAAATGAATCATCTTTATTGTTTCACATTCTAAAACTTTGAATGACGATTAGCTATCTAGTTTCGAGATAATAAATAACTTTCAAAAGTTAGTAACTATCAGACACGATACATTTTTTGTTTATTTCGTAGAGGCAAATGTAGATAAGATCTTATAATGAACAAAGTTAATCAAAATGCCAATCAAAATTGTAATCTTTCGCCTAGAAATATATTTGAAAATGAACTTAAAGAAATAACGCGCAGCCAATGTTTCTACTAATATAAAAATCAAGTGGAATGACCCTGAACTGAAGAGGCCCGTTTTCCATTAAAGGTAATTACGAAGCTGTTTTGATTTTGACTGATTGATTAATAAATAATGCAGGTGGTAAAAGGAATCAAGTCGAAGAACTTTGCCATTATTTTGTGTCAGTATAAATTAGCTGATGTTCTCTTAAAGTCGAAAATAAGTTAGAGAGGGATTTCCATTAAAAGTGGGAATGAGTCTTAAAATATAATTGGTTACTTTTCAGTGCCGTTAGCGCTATATGCAATACATTTTCGTATTTTTAACATTGTTTATTTGTGTAAGGTCGATAAGGTCGTACATTAGAAATAACTCGTGTTTCGCCTGGGCGTCGAATAGGTATATATGTATATTTTACACACATATAATTCAAACCGCTGTAGTAATCGCGCTAACAACAGTTGAGAAACTCATGAAAACAACTCAACACTAAACAAAAACCGTTGTATCATTCTTCGTGACATTAAAGAGACTTGAGTAGTTGTAATACAGATTTCTATGCACACATATTAGTGTTTGCAATCCATCAACAAAGCCAGCCGATTTGACACATTTAATGCGATCTCTACGCTGCTACTTACATACATCCTGATTCCTCTAGCAAATTTTTCCTTCCATCATGATAGCGTGATTCACTTTCATTGTTATTGTCGCTGATGGGAAATAAGCTACTGTAAGCGATAAGCGCCGCACATGGGAATGAATGTGCTTACCATATAAAATGTGAATAGAAACAGCTAGTTTAGCAGGCAACTGAAATAGATACAATTATGTTATTAACTTGCCTACAGCCAGCTTTAAATGGGAAGCTAATGAATGTGAGAGCCTGCCAGCAATGATAGTAGATGCAATGATGGAAGGTGAAGAAGTAGGACACAAATACCACGACTAAATTCGCTACCTAAGACTTGAGGAAAAAATTGCATTCCTAATTCCAATCAAGGTAACTCTCTGCTAAAAATCCGTAAAGTGTACGATAGATCTGCTGTTACGATGCTGCTACAAATTTAATTGGTGCTTTCGAAACGAATTTGATAAATAGGTACCACGTTCTTGACGTTTATTTTATTTTTAATTCTAAAAACATTTATTACGCAGCTGCTAACTACGCATTATTTGCTGAGATATAATTAGACGTAAGCGTACATTGCTCAGTAATAAGTGCCATCTGTGCTATTGACTTTCCGTGTAAGGCGAGTTCAATTCCTAGAAACCTTACGAGTTGAGTTGCGGTTTTGAGTGACGCCCTAGAAATTATCAGAAATACAAAAATATACTAGTTTCCATTTTAGGATTGAAGGATTGATAGAATTTTTGCTATATTACATACCGACTTCACCTGGTTTTGACGTAATATATTTTATATAATATAATACCAATATAATTTTTCATCTTGGTCCTGTGGTTTTGTAAATTTGCAGTCTTCCTTTATAATATTAGTATATAATGTTATCATTAGTATAACTATTTAGATGATTATAATACATAATATTCTGATGTTCTACCATGTATACACAACATCATCTAGCCCAAACTAAGCAGAGCTTGTACTATAGGTACTAGACAATGGATAAACATACATATATACTTTTTTATTTTGTTGTAAATACATACAAATTAAACCTACATAGAAACACCCAGACCAAGACAAACATCCATGTTCATGCACATAAATGTTTGACTTGTGCGGGAATCGAACCCACGACCTCAGGCGTTGCAGTCGGTTACACTAAATAATTTAAATAGTAACAATCTATACTAGATTATTTGACTGCTTAGTTGGTTTTAAGGCATAAATGTACGATTGCTTTGTTGTTTGACAAAATATTATTAGATTTTCATGTTAGCGAATTCTCATTAGCCTTATAGGGTCTTGAAATGTCACCAGTAAACGTAAATAAACTCGGCTACTATGTTAAAGTCTCATAAGACTTAAACATAGCTGGCGTAACGTGGCTGTACCTAATAATACGTTTCTGCTTTCAATATTATGTCATGTTAGTATTTATTAAATTTTCAGAAATATCTCGAGTTTGTCGTAAACACTTAATGGTAATTTTAATTGCTTTTATTATTAAAATTTAATATTAATTGTTTCTTAATTATTTTATCTTGTTAATGTAGGCTAGTGTCCTTTTATTTCATTGGTCCGTGTATCATATTTTTGTGCGTAAAGCATGCAAATAAATTTATGGGACTACGCAATGGGACTAGTTGGACAGACAAAGTAAATGATATCTCCTTTAATTGAAAGAAAATGGAGGTGAAAATTGATTTTATTATTAAGTTAAATGTAAAGTCTATTCTTTATAATAGATTCATATGAATAAATAAACGAAGTTTACTTTTCTAACTAGCTACGGAAAATTAATTATCAGAATGTAATAAACTCTCTAGCCCGTAAGGAATATAAATATGTGAACTCAAATTTTAATAGTTTTTAAGGGTGAGGTTTTTTTCTTCTTCGGTTCATTTTCCACCAGGGATTGCTTACCTTCCTTATTTTTCTTTTTTATAAGACTTAACCTGCACTAGAGAAGTTTCTCATAGTAGCGGTGGACTTTAAAATTAATGTAACAATTAACAACACCTATATTTGCAACTATTTAGGTACCTATACCTTTCGAACCCATAATACTCGGCGGATATCCCGAACGTATAGAATCTGGTAAACTCGCAAAGTGGAGTCGTCATTTATGTATTTATTTATTTTAGATACGCCAACAGTATAAATATACAACATTACACATAATACAGTACCTTAAAACTAGTTCTTATACATATGTACATTAAGATAGGTATATAAAAAATTAGATAAGAAGCTAAAGTTGTAAACAATTTATACAATAAAAAAACGAAATTAAAATATATTATAAAAAAAAGGAAAAAAAGGAACAAAATTTTATTAATATTTTGAATATTCATAAAATTTAAGTATTTTTATGCAAAGGATTTCAGACACTCGTCAATGTCTTATATGATTATGTTTTGTTTTAAGCTCGGGCAATTAAATACATAAACAAAAAGGATTGATGGCGCTTAAGACCCGGCTGTTATTTTTATAAATATTTTATTGTTTATAGAGGTAGCAATGTTCCAGCACAATTAATCTAACAACTAAAGTACGTCGCAATAACATAGTTTACACGTGCCTGCCTAGTTTCTTGGTAACTTAGGAACCTTACCGGTTATAAATATCACTATAGTAAACTTGGGTTATAGAATATGTATATAATTTATGAAGGGTTCAAACATAACACAAGCAAACATGATAGCGAATTATCATCTGAAGATCATCATTTATTATATAAGCGGTATCCCTTTGTTTTTTTGGCTTAGTAACTGACTAGGATAGTTTGAGTTGGTGAAATTTAAATAAAATTATTTTTTTTTTTCACCAGCCCATCTCTACCATGTCACTGTCCAAAAAAATAGAATAAGATGAAAAATCTTTACTTACGGTTTTAGCTTCATTAATTTATTTTTTGATGTTATAATTCTTAATAGCAGCGATAGCTCAGAACTATGAACATCTATGGCAGTCGTTATAGGGAAGTCGTTGCCCTATATATCCTGACACTGATCTAGCCTTAGGGTATCGTTAGCCTTCGGGTTGCGGAGGTCAGATGGCAGTCTCTCTGTGTAAAAACTGTTATCCAGTCAAATACGGTTAGACTAGAAAGCCGACCCCAAGTGACTTGGGAATAATAAAGGCTAGGGAGAAGAAGAATCCTTGATTGATTTTCATATTCAGTTTAACTAATTGAACCCATTGAAGAATCGGGTGAAAAACAGTAATAGTGTTAGTTCACCGGTTGTTACTTCCTTTCTCAGTACCGCCTTTTCATTTTTATCTGCACCGAATAAATGGTACATACATACACAGTCAAACATTAATTAATCTTAATTAATTCTTAAACAAGAAAATGATATTTGGACTGGCATTAAAGCTTAAAGCTGTAAATCCAAAAAATATAGGTTCTACATTAAATTCTTACTAAAATGCGAATGTGAGTTTATTTGTTTGTAATGCTTTCACGCCTTGACTACTCGACCGATCATCATATAAATTCGCATAGATATTGGGTAGTATTCATATAAATTCGCATAGACATTGGTTGATTAGGGGTACAGAAAAGGACATAGGGTATCTTTTATCCCGAAAAAAGTACTGTTCCTGTGTGAGCGGAGTTGCGGGCAATAGACAGTCCTCTATATTATCTAAATATTCGAAATATTCGAGAATTGTCGTCCATCTTCAAAGTTCCTGTTAGGATCCGCTTTGTAACTAAGTCTATTTCGTCGACTCTTGTATCTACCAGTAGCTAGTTAGTTTGTCCGATTCTGTATCGGTTTTCACAACATCTTGTTAGTTTTGTTGTTACTGTTATCCGATGGCATCCAATTACTGGACAAAGACCGAACCGGTAGTATAAAATATCTATAATAGCAAAGAGTTGCATTAGCAGTTCTTTTGAATCAATTTTGCAAACTCATATGCATTTAAAATACAGTTTGCAGAATGATTCAATTTATATAGCAAACGCAGCGAACATTAAATATTGGATATAAAGGACACTTATCAGAAGATAGGTGATCATTATAATATATTTATAATAAGAATATTGGCCCAAGACCAGTCTGTGTGGAAAACCTTGGGGGAGGCCTATGTCCAGCAGTGGACGTCTTTTGGCTGACATGATGATGATGATGAAGAATATTGGAACGAAGTACCCACGGCTTGGCTCAAACACAGTACTATTTTTCTGGGTGATAGGTAAGCTCTATTTAGTAGAGTTATCAGGGGGTAGCTGTTGTCCGGGGAGAACGTGTATGCGAAATTATATGATGCTCAGTCGAGTAGTTAAGCCGTGAAAGCGAAGCAAACTCACATTCGCATTTAGTTAGGAAATAACTATTCAATCTACGTCCGGTTGAACCCACAACGCTCGGCGTATTGGTAGCGGTGAGTAGACCACTTAAACCACTGCACCATCATTGCAGCCATAAATCACATTAATCTACATTCAATAACATATTTGGATTGATTCATCACCGTTGTGCCAAAAGCCACAAAAACTGTAAATATGAAATTTGGTCAGTAGTTTCATTGTATCTCGTAGAATCATTAATCGGCAATTAACATCTATAACAGCTACCAAATTTCATATGTTATATCATTGTCTATAGGTACTATGATTTTTTGTTTGTTTGCTAGGATTCAACTCAAAAATTGCTCAACCGATTTTAAAAATACTTTTACCATTAGAACCTATATTATCATCGAGTAACATAGGCTGCATTTTATTCAAAAAAAGTATTGTTACTAACATAACCTAACCTATTTCTACGCGAGCAAAGCCGCGGGCAAAAGCTAGTTCTTGATATGATGATATTCGACACCTATTAACACCAGGATAAGTTTTGTAATGCAATCGTTGTGCTATCTTTGTCTTACTAAAACAGGCATAGCAGTGACTTACTGCTTCAAAGTTCTTGACTTGTGTAGATAGGCTTTGTTTAATTGATTTGGCATACGACAATTTTAAAGAAAAAAGATACAAAAAGGATTTATTTGGCACACAAAAGGGCACACTTAAAACATGACAAATAGTAACACTATAATAAGAAATTTACTCGAATAATATTCTCATGGAATTGTGTGGAGCGCGATATCCAATTTGCATAGTCAAGAATTTAGTCAATTTTTACACTCTTGCATGTATACTCGTACATGACTGTACTTTTTCAAAGGTACACTCGAGTAAATTAGTATCTAGATATCAAGTCTACTGTGTATACTG
Organism: Catocala sponsa; assembly: GCA_963564715.1. NCBI lineage: Eukaryota > Metazoa > Arthropoda > Insecta > Lepidoptera > Erebidae > Catocala > Catocala sponsa. The sequence goes on along the minus strand of OY751336.1, from coordinate 13,634,113 downwards.
GTATATAAAAGTTAAAGGTAAGCAACATATAAAGCATCTATCTTCAAGTAATCCTCTTTGGTTGTCTACGTTGTTTCCTGACCTTAGCCGCTCCTGTAAGGAAATAGAACTGTAGTACCAGCACCAGCAGATATTCTGTCTTCTATTTGTTGCAAAACTAAAGCCGCATCTTCATTGATTGTTATTTTTAACATCTTATAAAAATAAATAAAATTGGGCAGTTTTTGGGGACTGCCGATAGAAGTGAAAACTTTAATCCTTGATCAGAAACACTTCTTTATAAACAAAAAATTAAAAAAGGGCGGTTTGGATTCCTGACACTCTCTTGGGGGTCAAAATTTCGTTATTTTTTGCGTAGGACTCACCATTTCTGAGATTTTGTTAATATTCTAAAATAATTTAATCGGAAATGGAAAGCGTGGAAGCGTGACGATGACGAAGCGTGACGAATTCTATGATTTTTGTTCACCCAAGAAGTGCTCAACGCGCCTAAAGAAGTTTTCACTTCAATTTTATAATATTGTTGACACATTTACATACGCTTAATATTGTTATTAGAACAATTAAGAAGTTTTGTCGCATCAAATTTTGTTAACACATTGATTGCTACGTATCACACAATAGAAAACTGTTATTTGCGGTCATTTATGTGCCGGCATGGCCTTTAATGCGTTAAACAATTTTTTTTTATAGAATTTAAACAATTATAACGTTTTTTGATGCGAATAATGTAAATAATGTAAATTTTTAACTACATATAATTATGTATGCACTTTCTCTAACGTTCGATTGTTTGCGTAAACCTAAGACAAGACAATAATTAATACGTTTTATTTTTTATAATATTATAGATCATTAACGTTGTATTAATGCTACCTTATTTGATATCAGGCAATACTGTGATCAATGTTGAAACACAATGGTTTCGCACGTATATTCTATGTCGCCACTTTTAGATAAGAATGCGGGTTGTAGAGTATTTCGAGAAGAGTTTAAGGTTATTACAAATTAACAGATAAATCTGCAACAATATTCCATTAAAATTTCAACGTTTTTAAAATTAAACTTAATTTCAAATCAAATCCAAGAAACGAGAGAGTAGAAACACGTTCATATAAATTATGAGTATGGTGTAATATCTAGAATACTCCATTCGTAATGTTTAGTGAGTATGACGCGTGATCAAATTCACTGCTCTTTTTACAAACAATAATAATAAATCATTTATTCCGGACAATAATATAATATTCAATTACATACACACAACACCATCTAGCCTAAGCTAAGCAGAGCTTGTACTATGGGTACTAGACAATGGATAAAATATACACATATTTTATCCATTGTCTAGTACCCATAGTACAAGCTCTGCTTGGCTTGGCCTAGATATATACTTTTTTTTGTAAATACATACATAATATTATACATAGAAACACTCAGACCAGGGCAAACATCCATGTTCATGCGCACAAATGGTTGACTTATGCGGGAATTGAACCCGCGACCTCAGGCTTGACAGTCGGTTACACTAACCACTACGCCATAAAGACCATATGAGTTAGTAAAAAGAAACTGTTAGTAAAAAGAAAGAAATGATGTCATTGTATACATTTTTCTCGTAACGATGCCCACCCAGTGTGCCCGTATGGGACAATCATTACGGGATGTTCATTGATCATTTACAGAATGCTGTTTAAGCTACCATGTAAAGCCAAAACAAACACCACCAAATGAGGCTTTATGTATTTTAGGTATTTTTGCTCTATGCCTGAGCGAGCGTGTTGTATTTAACACATTTGCATATTTCTAATGACAGATCAATTAGAAGTAGGTATTTAGGGAAAACTCGTTGCCCAATCCGGTCATCAAACCATTTTTAGTTTTTTCTTTAGAGTAGAGTAGAGTCGACTTCATTTCCCAATCGGGTCGCCCTAGTTTGAGCAAAATTCTAGGTATCGGATCTAAATTTCGGCACCAGCGATCGCTTTTTACATTTCTAGCACAATTTCTAGTTACATTGATAATATGTGGTTAACTTTTCTTTTGACCAGGCGAAATTTATCAAATGGGTATATTGTTATTAAAATCGTAACTATTTCATATAGGTATATGCAATAGGTACGATTTTAATAACTATTAATATAATACATAACTATACTAGTATGATATATACATAAATCATCAGTAATCGAATGTGACATGTAACCAATTCTTATGTTGTAAAATTTATAGACAAGAATTTCTTACTTTGCAACTGATCACAGCCATATTATTATTAAAACAACTTCTAATATATTACACATGAAATGAATTTGAATGAAGTGAATGATCACTTAAGTCCACGTTTCTGAGAAGAGTTTCATGTAAAACGCATGCTAAGAACGTGCCTTTACACAATCAAGTAATAGCTTATCTCGAGTAGGTTCCGTTTTTGCTGTTAACTTGGCAGCTCACTTTGCTATTTGTATTAAGTCTACCTCACACAACCAACTTGTTAGCTGACTAGCTCACTGACTTATCCACTTAGTAGTTAGCTAAGTCTAAGTCAGCTAACCACAGAACCGCAATATAGGAGGTTGAGTGTCTTTATGCAATTAGTAACATAATATGCAAACTTAACATAATTATGTTCAAATGTGGTATCTATTAGTGTATCGAACTTAATGATAGGATAGATGTCTGGGTTTAGTTAATATATACATATCTGCAAAAATCATTAATAATAATTAACCGTATTATGAATACCGCATTAATATACATTAAAAATAAGCAGCAATTAATATGTTAAATTACAGTATGAGAAAAATATTGGGGGCGTAGTGAGGTATCACCATTTTCTTGGCATGTCTGAATTTAAATAGTGTTTATGTCACGTAATAGAATCATGCGTTCATGTTTCTCTACTTCAACATTATTTGACAATTACCACTTTTGCCAGATTTAAAAGACTTCTATCTTATTCGCTTATGAGTAGATAAAATTCTTTGTATGATGAATATAAAAATTAGTCATATAACCTACTGAGAGCGTAATTTTGTATAGTAAGTCAACGCCTTAACTCTTATACTGATTTGGATGAAACTTGGCACAAAAATAGACTATGTTTTGGATTAACACATTATTTGTACTTTTTATTCTGACATGCGTTCGCATGAGTTTCTCGCGTGTAGATTGAGCGTCAGAGGGATGTTTAACGTCATAAATATTTGCTATGTGCCCTTAAATAAACATATAAATTGAACAATAAGTTGTAAGTTGTTGCCGTATCGTTCACGGTCACTTGTAATAATGAATTTTATAAATGGCTGCATACAATTTCACTACTCACAAATCCAATTAAACCTCTAAATAATTAAAATCGATCACTGACAACACAAAAACAGCTTTGTAGGTATAAGTCCATAAACACAATTACGCGACAAAGGCCCGCTTACAATTCCATCGTCGCAATTGAAAGTTGCTCAATCACTTTGAATATTAGTTGCGCGGGAGGCAACTTTTTAATGAAACCAGGGCTCAACCGAAAAATACTCCAAACCTCAAACACGCAAAGCTGCAGAACTACGAGACTGGAATAATGTCTGGGACAGAAAAAGTTTACGCTTTGAACTCTAGCGAGGGTAAGTGTTTTGCATTTCGACCTACGCAGCCTGCATACCAATGCGTAAAAGGATTGATGTTTGCGAAGCTACATAAAAAAAATATTCAATCTTTACCTAGCTAGTAACTCTGTTGAGTGACTGGCTTGACATGTTTGTGTTAGGGAGAACACTTTTAGTTTTTGCTTTAAGTACAGCTGAGTGAGCGAAATGTTTGTCGAAGAGCAGAGGGTACATAAAATATATATGCGAGCAACACGTTTTCGGACAACACCCCATTTGCAATGGAAAATCTCTTTTCCTTTATATCGAGGTCATTTATTTCTTGTAAGTAGGTTTCATAAGCTTCTCTCTTTAAATATGGTTTATTTTCTACTTACTATCGTACAAAAATATACCAGCTAATATTATAAATGCGAATATGGGTTTGTTTGTTACGCTGTAACGCCTTAACTACACGACCGATCATCATGAAATGCATGATGTTAGGGATACACAAAAGGACATAGGTTTACATTCAGAAATACATAGGTATTGTACCTGAACAAACGAATTCGTACACGGCACAAGCTAGTTTATCTATAATTTGATACACGATAAGTATTAAAAATATCGGCTTTATAATCCTTATGAATACTTTTCTGAACATAAAATTACAAGATTAGAAATGTCTTAATTACAAAATCGGTATAATGGTGAGGACCTGTACTTATTATTCCATTATGCAGATACAGCTCCATAAAATTTTATACGCTTTGATTTTATCTTAGCATTCTATAAATGTAAAGAATAGCTTTATACTGTGAATACAGTAGATTTTTTATTACGATACCTAAAAAACTGGCTATTATTAAAGCAGGAAGAAACGAAAGTTTAGGACAACTTTTATAGGGAGATCGGGGCTTTAGATATCTTTGAAAACTTTCCTGCTACGTCCGATAAAATGTTTCGTACGCATGTAATCCTCTAAAATTCTGCGTGATTTGTCTCTACCGAGATAAAGACGACATTCGGAAAAGACCAGATGCGCTAAAGTCACGTCGTTTATCACAATATAACCTTAAAATCTCATTCGCTCACAATCTTTATTGTATTACCGAAAAGATTTTTGTTCCACTAATCAGGAGCCAATATTGCGAAGTAAAATTATCTCACGCTGCTCTGAGAACATCTTAAAACTCGTTTTCAAAGACAGTCTTTTAAATTACGTCATAAAATATTAGAGGGACTTTGTGCTTGGGTAAAGCCTGTGAAATAATTAAGGAAGTGTAATAAGGCTTTTCCATTTGCATAACAAATTTGTAAAGGTTCGTTGAAAAAAAAATCGCTAGTAAATCCTTTGACAAATCAAGCGTTTTTTGGGGATTATTATATTTGAAACCCTCCTTCCTGCTAGCAAATATTGTATCGAGATTACTTTTCTAGAATCAATTTATTTTATTTAAAAAGGTTTAGCGATGTCTACCTCAATTATCCTGTGGCATAATAGTTTATGTTTGTGTCCTATAGTGCCGGTGACGGTTCGATTTCCGGATAGGACTAGGCGTTATTAGGTTTTTCTTTTAAGGAACATTAGCAGAAGCAACACAGACAACTAAAAGAATTGTTGTCGAAATGTGTAAGATTATTATGATCAATGCTTTGATCCTTCAGAGCGTTATGACGTATACAATGAAAACAATATAATTTCCTAGATAATTTGTTACTTTGTGCAGTTAGGCACTTAGTTAAGAATAAAAAGGATAAATAGCTATTTATTTTTAAAGGTATTGCGATATTATTAAATGTTATAGGGATCTATGACGTAGTTATTTTAATAGTAAGAGAGTGAACCACTCAAATTAACGGGAGACAAAAAAAAAGCATTACGGCATTTCAATATTTTTAATACCTTTTACTGTTGATTAGCTACATAATTTCGTCACTAGCTTATTTGACATTAATCACTAAACTGTTCTTAAATTCAAATCACAATATTTTGGCCTCGGTAAAAAACTCCAGCGAAAATTTTTATTTCGTTTTAAATTATTTTAAAAGCGTCGAGGAGCGTGTGTTTCGGAGCCGTTTACACGTGTCGGCTGATTGATTCGATGCTCGAGCGTCCTTTAGACTCAGAATGCTCTATTGTTATAATGTTGCAGTATCGTGTTGTGTCCGAAGTGCTGCACGAGTGCCTTGTCCGTGAAGTTGACAAATGCCTCCGGCACGTTAGGTGTTTGCCGACGCCACTTGATATAAGGACGTGTGGGGGCTATCTGATATATACCTTGAGATGACTTGAGGTTTGCTTTGACGTTTGATAGTACTCTTTTAAGACGTGCAAGTTTCTTCGCAGTTTTACTAACGCTTTTAGTAGTAAGTTCTAAGTTGCTTATAGTATTTAAATCCCTTTTAGTATAAATGCGATGTCGGAAACCTAAAAAATTTAATGTGTATGATTTGGCCGTCGTATCATGGTAAAGTTTTGGAAAATAATATTACTAAGTTGTTATTATTGTACTTAACTAATCAATTTCATTATTTTTAAAGTTAACAATAGCAATTAATTATTAAAGCCTCGCTGATTTCAGCATGAATGGGCCGGCTCGACCGGGGAAGGACTGCCCTCTCACAGAATATCGACGTGGAATAGTAGTATTCCTACTGTTGTATTTCGTTCGGTGAGTGAGAGTGCCGGAGGCCCAATCACCCTTTTCCCCCTTCCTCCTCCTTCCCCTTCCCACTTCCTTGCCTAAAAGGTCGGCAACGCGCAAGTTATGCCTCTGGTGCAGACGTCCATAGGCTACGGTGACCACTTAATATCAGGTGAGCCATATGCTTAATTTGCCACCTTTGTTGTATAAAAAAAGAAATTATGCTTTGATATCTTTAATAGTACCAATGATGGGTACAAAATTTGCAGTGTTTATGATAATGGAGAGTTGTTATGTAACGCAGCCCACCGCTTTGGTGACTTCGCTTTAATAAGTTCACACACTTACACGCTATGCTATTTAGATATTGGTGTAGTTATTACAAAAAGAATACAATTTAGCTATTGTTAAAGTTTATGAAATATTAATAATAATTATGCTAACGACGCCACGGAATATAGCTCGCTCCAAAAATTTAATATGTACATTATACATATTATATCGAGCAAGAACGATACAAATACGACTTTTCAGGTTGATTAGTAGCATAAATGACTTGTTCAAATTTGATATTGTTTGGCCTGTTATTGATAACACTTGACTATAGTACCAACTACAGCTTCACATATGCTTACGCATCCTTTTACACTTTACTGACGCCGATACACGACACGTGGTTTTCCTATTCCCGTTTCTTGTTGTTCCCAGTAAAGCTAAGCCTTGGCGAAGTACCATGACTTGGTTTTACGTTTAGAAAGACGTGGTCATCATACTAGGAGTAGTTGGTTTCAGTCACTTGCTTACTCTCAAAGTAGTGTTATTGTTATTGTTACTAATAGTAGCTTTTTTTTAATAGCTTTAGTCATTACTCAGATTTTCATTATTGCAAACATGAAAAAAAGTCTATCGAATTGTCAATGTTAATTATCTATATATTAATACGTGAAGCGAAAACTTTGGATCCCTTTTTACGAAAATTGGGCTGACGGAGGAGTATGAAATTTCGCGCACTTATAGTTTATACAGAGAAGAAGTGACGAATGCTAATTTTTTTATAAATTATGCGTAAAATTACATTAAATTAATGAAAAAACAGTACACGCACACAATAATGCATTTGACACACGCTGTGGAAGCGCGTTACTATGGTTACAAATATCAATATATAATGACATATATCAGCAATATCTTACAGGCAAACTTTGGTCGAATTTCGAGCTCTAGGCGACCGCTAGTTACTATTATTTAACTAACATGTATAAAGCTCTTAGCCGTTTTTCTTTATCCTGTAAATTATACTCGGTGCATAAAGTACTGACCAGGAAAATACCTTGTTCCTACGCTGTGAGACATATTTATAAGATTCATAAGATTGTGTGACTGGTTAACATATTCTTACGTTCAAAAAATAACCTTACGTAGTCTACATTATTTCTCTTGAATAAATCTGAATTACATTGTGAAAATTTTGTCGAATTCACTCACTTTTATAAACTCAATTTTGTAAGTGTCACGAATTCTAGTCTCAAAATATTACCTACATTTAGGGTTACAAAGTTAGGCATTTATAAGGTAGTGTTAGGTAATTTCTTTAATGTAAATGCCACCTATATGAAAACACCCTTGTAAAAATGTTTAATATTGTATATTGTTTGACTTGATATTTTTCGATGCTGATTCATTAAGTTTTAAGAAATGCTAGACTTTGGACGGAAATCTCTTAATTATTTGTAAAATAATGTAGAGATTTCCGTCCAGTCTAACCGAAATTACTAAAATTAACATAAGGAATTACGAGCATGTTTTTTTATCAGTAAGTATGCATTTTATTATATATGAAAAGGATGTTTTCAGAAAAAATTAGGCTTAATCTGTTCTATGAGTATATTAATCGCAATTTTTCTAGGCTTACGTAAGTGTATTAAGGATCCTTCAGTTTTCTAAACCTTTTTATTAAACAATTACTGTAGAACACTGTGTTAATCAATTTATGTTTACTATAGTGTCAGCCTAACAGAAGTTGTGCTAGTTTTTGAATGCTGAACGGTCGTTATACTAGCAGCGGCTCCAGCGGCCATTTGGCTAAACTAAAGTTGGCATGTTAAATTTTCGAAGACTATTAAATGTCCTTCGAAACAGGAGACTAGTGAACGTAAGATATTGTAGGTAGATACTGCTTTAGTTTTTTCAACAACAAGATATAAATTTATCTCAATGCTGTATTTTAAATACAGAAGTGAAGCAATTTTTTTAGATTATATCGTTCCATTATTATGCGTTGATAAATTAACATATCCAAAGTAAACTAAAAATTCCTGCAATGGGTAATAAATTGAAACTGTCTACTTGCCTATACTGCCGTCCTTTAACTAGAACCCCGTTAACCCTCAAATGGTCGATTTTGAGTTTTGAATGCAAAGTATTACAGTTTTAAATTCTCTATCTTTCTGTCTAAGAACCATATCTCTATCACTTACAGTTTTAGAGATATTAAAACATGATTTACCGTTAAATGACAAAATATGCAACAAATGCTTGACTAAAAAGTGACTATACCACGCTTCTTAGCTTGATGCACGTTTAAGTACCTTAGTTTCCAAATTCGCCTAATATTTTTTAAATGTTTTATTAGCTTAAACTACGTTAATTGAATATTCTTGACTACAAATACACTAAGAGCGTATAACGTGTTTATAGTTAAGGATCAATTTTGATAAAACAGAAATAAAAACAATGCTGTAAACTATTTATGATGAAAACCTTATCTTAATTCTGGTTAGACGACCATAACGGTATTTTTGTCAAGTAATCAAACTGCGATTTTCTCAAAATAATTCAAACTCAAAAAAAAATATTAGTCATTCCTAACTTCATAACCGCTACCCCACGTTTCCTACTAGAAACACGTCATCCGTTTCTCGCGCTTCATTCATTCCGATCTTGAAGTACAATTAAAGAGAACAAGAGTAACTAATTAATAACATATACCTAAAAGCCATTTATAATAAAATTATAAGACTGATTACACTTAATATGTTCTAGAGAATGCTATATAAAAATATAAACCTGTGGTTTTAATAACAAGTGATTAGCTAAACAGAATTTATTTTATTCTATTGTTATAGATTTTATTGATTTAAAGTTTTAGATTCTTTTTATTTATTTCATTAGTTTTATTTGGTAAAGGTTTCATTTAATTTTAGTTAGATAAAGATAATTATATTCAAAAGAGGTGCTTTTTAAAAGCTTTTATTTAACTTGACTTGTATGTATGTGAAGGTGAATTCTTGCAAGTTAAATTTAACCCACTTCCCGGTATCCGATTGAGCTGAAATTTTACATACTGGTTGAATGACACCCAATGACAATGCATGTTTATGATAAGTATGACGACGAAGCAGACGAGGGAACTCCTCAACGGTTAACAGTAGGGACATGAAATTTTGCACACCCATTGGGATGACAGTTAGTCACCTTTAGAGTTGGCTCCAAACCAGAGAACTCCTCAACGGTCGGCAGTAGGGTCGTGACATTTTGCATACCCGTTCGGATATGATAGACGGTTGATTGGTCCACCATGAAATTGATGCCACATCCAGGGTTGGCTCCAAACCAGGGAACTCCTCAACGGTCAACAGTAGTAACAGGAATAAGAGGTATACCATGACTTGTGTAATTTCGTGAGATGGGCGTCAATAGCATTGGTTTGCAACCTGTCTAGGACACGGAAAACTCCAAAATCAAACCCGGGACGGTGTTTCGTCAGGCACGAGTAAGCTTTAAGCTAAAACAAATGGCGCATATATTACCAAATTACTACCCAAGTCAAGGTGAGGCCGTGCCGAGGACTGAGTGGCATCAGGGTATAAAATGATGTCGTGAACGTAGCGCCTCAGGGCACCTGGGCGAACCCTGTTGTATATTAGCTCTTACCCTTCTAAACGAAGCTCTGGAAGGGTTGACGGAGATTTCGTCGGTACTCGTGGGAACATTATGGGAAATAAAGAAACAACAACACAAAGAAAAAGAAGGTTGGAGAAAAAGAAGTTAAAACGGCAAGAAAAACTTGCCAATGAGAGCGCTGACATGAAACGCCAACGACTTGACAAAAGGCGTGGTGAGGTGCGTAGTGAATCACCCACTCAGCGACAGTTGCGGCTTGACAAGGCTAAGCAGTGTATGCAACGATTAAGAACAGCCGAATGTGCTGAACAGCGGGAAGAACGTTTGACCGCTTTAAGAGAGCATACCTTCCAAGTTAGGGCAGGAGAAGTTGCTGATCAGCGAGAGGCTCGCTTATGTGCGGTAAGAATGTACAACTCTCAAGCACGGGCAGAACAAAAGGCCCAAATTGAAATTTTTAACACCATTAATATATTCTGTGATCAGATATGCGAGATATGCACTAAAAGGTGTTACCAAGTGGTAAAACACAATGTAGATTCAAGTCGCAGTTCATACCTGCCCACAGAATTATCAAGCAAAGATACTGGAGATATTTAGGGAGCGCGACAGGCAACTAGAGAATGCGTTTAATCAAATACATGCTTTTTAAGTATTGAATGAAGAAGGTGAGCAGGAAAACTTGGAGGACGAGTTGGAGATGCCGGAGCAGAACATGACCGATGACGAGTTTCTGAATGCTAGAAGAGCAATGAATGTTGCACAAAAGGAAGCGTTTATATTCATAACAAGAAGTATTTCAGAACAGCTACATAGTGGTGGTGATGAGCGTCTTAGGTTGTTTATAACGGGAAACACTGGAACCGGAAAAACATTCCTTTTCAACTTATTAAACAATCAAGTAAATAGGTGCTACGGCAAGCAAGTTGTTAAGGTGTGTGCACTAACAGGGGTAGAAGCGCGCTTAGTGGGGAGATCTACATTAGATTCTACTCTAAAGTTGCCCGTGCAAAAAGATGGTAGACTAGTGCAACTTTCTATTCTTACCTGCGTCTAATGCGGCAACAGTGGCAATACATAGAATTTCTCTTTATACATGAAATATCCATGGTACCCTATGAGATGCTTTGCATGGTTGATTCTCGTCTTAAACATCTCAAAAATAATGAATCTCTCTTCGATGGTATAAATATTTGTGTCTTCGGAGACTTAATTCAATTGCCCCCTGTGCGAGGTAATCAGGTGTTTGACCAACCCGCAAGATTTGTCCCAGCTACACACCTTTGGCGTTCTTTCTGGTTAATTGAATTGACCGAAAATATGAGACAACAGGGTAGCACCACATTTAAAGACCTCTTGAACGCATTACGCATCGGTGAACTTCAGTCGGAACATTTCAGTATTTTAATGAGTCGACTAAACATAGAACCAACTGGCGAATTTGTGATTGAAAAAGCGTTACGAATCTATCCCACTAATCAACAAGTTTTGAATCATAACAAAACCGTGCTAGAACATTTTCGTGCCCGTGGTATAACAATCAATACAATAATTGCACAAGATAGTCTAATAGATTGTACTCGAAAAAATGACAACATAGATTTAAATAATATTATACCATCTGATATAAACAAGACTGGGGGGTTGCCTAAAGAGTTAGAAATATTTTTGGTGGCTAATAATAAGTAAATAAGTAAGTCTTAATTTGATTCAACCGAAGTCTGTGCAATTTCCAGCGAAATACAGCCATGGCATCGCTGAACGCAGAATGTTGCCAATAGTACTATGCTGGGCTTGCACAGTGCATAAAATGCAGGGTAGTACGGCTGACCACGCCGTTGTGTATTTGGGCCCAAAGTTGTTCGCTGGTAGCCAAGCGTACGTGGCCTTAAGTAGGGTCACATCGATAGAAGGCCTCCTCATAGAAGAATTAGACTGCTCGAAATTAATTAGCACCCTCCAATGTAACAATGACGCACTTAATCAAATGAATAGACTAAGAAATATATCTAGCGAAAACTAAAAAATATAAAATAAATTAATATAAAAAAAACTTTTAAAACAAAACTTTTATTTTCACCCTAAAAAGATAAAAATAAGATTTAAATTACATTAAACGTATTCATTTTCACATTTCTTTACAAAATTTAATTGTAAATAATAAGATTTAAAATTAATTAAATAATAAGATTTAGCCTCAGTGCTGCACGATATAAATTTGAGTAATCTTTTCCTTTAAAATTTTTACTATCAACTTATAACGTCATTATACATTTTATATGATTTCAATTTTCATACTGCATTTCATTTAATTATCCAGTTTTTTGATATGAGATGCTTAGCTATAAAGACGTTAGTAACAATTGAAGTAAGAAATACGTGTTTTTAGCTTAGTAAGCAAGCATATATTTTTTCGTACCTTTTTATTTTTCGCTAACACTTAGCTTAAAAGAGTCTTAGGTGCTTTAGCCTCTTCTTACGAAAGGTAATAATGTATAAATATTAAGTAATGTCTTAGCTACAAAACAGTTAATGGACTTAGCGCGTTTATAGTTAAGCATTTCAGGGTAAAACTATCGAAAGTTATAAACCTTATAAATTTAAAGAAAATGCTTAACTAAAAGGTCTTTAAGTGTAGGTTAACGACGCTTTAGTGCGGCAATCAATGTCAAAAAAAATGTGTATTGCTTACCTAAACCAAAAATAAACCAAAAATTCCTGTTTTTTTATATAATTTTAAGTACATTTCTGAGCAGGAAATGACGCTGGCAAATATGTGTTTAAATAATATTTAACAATCACTGATTTATGTATAATAGTTTTCTAGAAACAACGATTCCCACGTTTTTTACGTTTTTCTCCAAAATCGCTTTTTGGGGTTAACGTGGTTTTAGTTAAAGGACGGCAGTATATTCGTCTTCTACAATCTGAATATACCTACTGCTGAGTCGTTTAAGGTTTTCCTTGTTTCTGCAAGGCATCTGAACTATGCACATATTTTCTTTAAAACATTAAGAAAACTATAGGTATTCCTATAATATGACAAGCCTTATAAAAGTCTCATAGAAAAAAGATCTAGTAGGAATTTCTCAAAGGAATTTAATTTTACTACGTTGGAAAAAAAGCTTAAAAAGTGATCGAGCACATCACAAATTACAGTGATTGATTCACGAGGTACCTAACACTGAGAGGAAATAAATTTATTATACCGAAGAGTTTTTACGATAAAAGATTTTAATTTATTGAAGGTTAAGCTATCAAGTGAGGTTTAAATTAGATATTATAGCTAGGTTTTTTTTTCAAATTATGGATGATTTAAATTAAAGAGATTGCTCGGATGTGTAATTGGTTTCAGTAGTCGCGTTGCCACTATAATCTTGCCGAGTGTGAATTCAATCTCCATACGGGACAAAAAGTTGTGTGATGCATAAATTTTTGTTGCGAGTCTCAGTGCTCTTTGTCCGTTGTTTGAATGTTTATAAGGTCTCCCGACACGGGCATTATTCCTAGCGCGGGAGATGTCTTTCGAAACAGTAAATGCAGAAAATATATAGATAGATACTTAAATGTGTTAACTTATATACAAGTAGAATTATTGCAATTAAGCGAATACCTTTTTATATTTGTTACTTTAGTTCGAGATCACGTACTTTTACGGAATAAAAAAATAATTCCTTAGAATTAGTATTAGATAAAAGTACAGCAAGCGACGATGCCTAAGGTTTTGTATAACAGAAAGAAAGCACAGCTATACAAGATTCTCTAGAATTGTCTGTGTATGTATATATTATTATATATAAAAATTATAGTCTTGTTTCTGTAAAGAAAAGAAAATTTCTGTTATCGAATATAAGCTGAACTGCCTTTTATCCATCTGCCAAAGGAAATCATGTCTGATGCAATATATTGAATATCGTATATCTTCGTTTCGCATCAAACAAAGGTTTGATATAATCCTAAGTTGTGTGTATTGTATCAAAGCTTTGAGGTATAAAGTATTATTACATTCACTTTGATACAACGTAAATATCGCTTTTAGCTATGATAATAAATCGTTATCAATAAATGATTCATTTTTAGTTTTAACTATATCTGTCGAATGTGATCTTCAAAGAAAATGTTTTTCTTGGATTCATAGAAAGATTTAAATTGATCGATTATTTTTATATTGCGAATAAGATGCCTATCTTGAGACAATCCATAAATCATAGAGATTTTAACTTTTATACCTGTGTATATAAATATGTTAAAATCATGTCTCGCTCTCCAAAATGACAAGAAGAGATGTATCATACCCACATACTGTGCCGACTTCGTACACCACAGACGCATTCGCAACCGCTGTGCCACCGCGGCGGTCATTTAACATCGTAAAATATAGCAGACAGTGCGCTGAAACTTGATAACGAATGATATAGTTTTTTGGATAAGCCCACAAAACAAGCAAGGGCGGAGGAGGGTTACTATAATTAAGAGAAGTAACAATATTACTGCATTTTGTTTGAAGAGTGAGAGCTCCGTAGGTTCCGTAGGTAGGTCCAAATATTTAGCATCCCATTTCTTTCCTTCTTATCTTTAATACATGTTTCCTGTTGTCGGCAAAGTGCGAGTAACGTTTATATGTTTCTGGTACTGCAAGCGATCGATAAGAAATAGCAACCGCTTATCAACATACTTTACAAACAAAACTTACTGTACATATATCATCATTCATGAGAACGTTTTTAATTTTGTAACAACACTTTTATCGTTGGATAAGATGCCTCTGTCTGGTTTTAAAATAACGTCTATCTTAATAATCTTTATCTCAAACTAATAATCTTTAACTTAAGGAGATGTCTAAAGGTCAGTAACCGAAAATCCTATAAATAATTTTAATCAAATATCCTCAAGTTGAAACTCTGCTAAGTAATGCTTATTAGAAGGCAAATGGGCAGATAATTAGATTTGTATGCCTAATTAACGCCTTAATATTGATCCAATAACTGTTATTACGTTGCGCGATAACGTCTACGGAACTGGCTAATTTACGTCAGCATTAAATTACTGCTAACAGTTAATGGTTTAATTGTAGGACAATATTTAATTACAGTACAGTTAAAACTGTATTTATATCATTTTATAATATTTATTGAAACACTGCATCAGTTCTTGTTATTTCATTTGCAAAGAAATGAAATAGTAAGACCGATGCAGTGTTTTATATAATATTGCCATTAACTTAATTTAATTTGAACTCAAATTATATTCATAAAATAGTACATCTATTTCAAAAATGTGCTGGTGTTATTTTACATGAATATACATATGTCATAAAAACACACTTTAGGCTACTTCAAAAAAGTAACTTTTTGATTGTAAGAAGTCATTAATAAATGTGTGTTTAAAATTGAGCTGAGTTGTGATCCATGTCAACATTATTATTTTGTCATAATATCAAAAAAGAGCAACAAAACATTGTCATATTTCGATAGGCCTCGTTTTAAGATCGTATTTTTTATTTGAGACTATTATTTGTGGTTCAGACTAACGAAGCAATATGATATTTCTTTGCATTTAAAAAAAAATATGGTGCGACTAGATCACTCT
Organism: Catocala sponsa; assembly: GCA_963564715.1. Classification (NCBI taxonomy): domain Eukaryota; kingdom Metazoa; phylum Arthropoda; class Insecta; order Lepidoptera; family Erebidae; genus Catocala; species Catocala sponsa. The sequence continues at coordinate 13,618,389 of OY751336.1, read as the reverse complement.
TTGTGTATTCAAACATGTTTTACTATATGCTAAATAGATGATAGAAACATTGTTCTTTTTTAAAGCATTTAAACAAAATAACAATCTAGCCGCCTCCGTTTATCGTATTACTTAAGTAAATTGATTTAGGGCTATATATGAACAGAAGTCACTCATTTATACGTTTAAGTATGATAACCGTAGCCCTCGTAGAGCTACATACGTAGACTTCGGCTTTATAAGTGCGCGAATATAGACATACGTATACATAATGTATGTTCATATCTCTGAGTGTCTGTTGTGACGAGTGGCGAGAACAGAAAACAAAGAAGAGGTGTCATGTTAAAACTCAAGTGAAATGTATTATTCAGTTCCCGCTTCACAAAGACAATTCGGCTTTTGTTTGATACTGACACGAAACTGAGATCATGTGAGACGGCGCACATATATTACTCACTTTATATGCGCCATACAAAACTTGATAAATGTGCTATGTGCGATAGGTGTGGCTCAATTCTTCCATTTTTAAAATAGCTTTATAAAAGCGATAAGTCAATATTACATATCTGTTCCTGACATGTAGATGTTTGTATGTCACATGGTGCTTTTTTTAATAAATGTTGGTTTGGATTTCTATTGTTGCATTTAAAAATAGTTTTGTCTATAAAATTTGACAATGTTTTGATCTACGCGCTCTTTTGTACCAGCACGAATATATTATACTTGCAAGAATTTATTTATTTGTAATAATTTTTATTATAATATATTATAATATTTTTTGTGCTTTTCTTTTCATGTTTAGAGCTATTATTTTCTTTAATATTTAACACTGTATATGTATATCTGTTAATATTGTTTTCATTTGAAAGTTGATTAGTAAATTTGTATTATGTTCTTTATTTCGTAGATTTTGCGCAGTTTTTATAGCGAAAATGTAAGCCAAGCTAACTAAAATTGATTTACGTATGTTTAAAACTAGCACAAACTGATACTATTTCACGTCAAGCGTGAATATTTTGCAGATAGTAGCATGTCAAAATGTCATCTTAATAACATTGGTTGAAATCAAGAACATTATACATACGATTCAAAAACAAGATTGCAAAAGCAATACTTAATTAAAATTGTCTATATTAGAACCAAAGTTAAATGAAATGTTCATGGTTTTGAAAAACATTAATGAATTCTTGTCAACGAGCCAACATGTCACTGCCAAAGTGGAGCGAAGTTTTTGCGTCAGTACATTTTGATTTTGTTAAAACAGTGCTTAATTTGGATAATTGGATACTTTTCGATATGCATTGCGTATTGCTGAATATAATATTAAAATTATGACAAATTATATTTACCTTCTTCATGATTGGATGTATAAAAATTTTTTGTTTGTACAGAGATATATTACAACAACTTTTAACAAACTATAAATTTAGGTCGTGAAAGGGGCGAGATTATTGACGTTTATCGGGCAGGCTGTAAGCTACCGCAGACAATTTCTCGACTAAAATTTCAATAACACTACCTGACCCGGCTGTCGAACCCGAGACCACATGCATGGTAGACACACTCACTACCACTACGCAACCAAGGCCAAAATTTAGTCAGATTATAATAAGTTTAGTGACATTTACAAAACAGTGTGCCATTTTCACATACAGTTAATATCTAAAACTATAATGTCCAAAACGATTAAGCTTTCCTTCACTTTATATTCATCATAAGCTATATCATAACTGCGAATATGACCCCAACACTGTGCTATCATGTTCATAATTCGCCTCATAAACATCCTCCATATTATCACCCTTCTCCCCTAATGGCTTTAATGACACTAATTTAATAAAGCACTTACCATAAAACAGTTTCAAATGCCGAATGAAACGGAAGGACGCAATAATGGTACTTTATGTTGGTAAAAATTTCAAACAAAGTCCCAACTTTGACATTAGCTCGTGAATTATCGTGGTCTCCTTAGTGTCATTTGTGAAGTTTGAGTCTGAACTTGGTGCCCTGGGAACGGATTCTTTCCGTTCCTAGTTTGCTCTGGGCGGTGGCCAAGACCACTCGTTCGCATACCACTCAATTTGTTCCGAATGTTTATTCTGTTGAGTAAATATCTGTAAAATGTAGGACAAGAGTATACTTATATCAAATGTATAAAATTTATTACTTACTTTTCAGACTTTAGATCGATTTTATTCTAGGGTTTCTTTGTCTAAGTAATAGAGTAAAATCTGTCACCGTAAATCTTTATTTTCTTTGTTTCTGAACTTGTAAGGCTTTGGAACTGGATTCTGGTTTATCTTTGTTACAAATGGTTAACAGCACGGCTAAATGTTCGCAAAATCTATCTCCTACATATTTATTTATCTTTCAATTCTATAAATTTTTTAGAGTTTCATGATATTTATACAAACATATTAATATTTTGGGTAGTATTACATAACAATCTATCATAAAACTAATCAAATTCTGTAATCCTGGTCTACTTCTCATAATATATATATAAGTTTATTTACTCAAACAACCTTTGATAATAGTCCTTTTTCAATTATCCAGTCATTGGATTTTGAAACTTTAATACTACATAAACAGTGGAGCGTAAGGAAACTTTTATTGCAAATACTTAGAAAGAAAAACAAATCGCAATTACGCTCAGTACTAAGGCGTTATCAGGCGTTAGGAGTTCCGAAACTCGTCTCGTGGAAATGAAGATGCTGAAAAAGGCTTGCTACATTCCTATAGTAAATTGACACAGTTCAATCACATCAATGAGACAAAAGATCGGTAGTTTCATTCACGTATTAGGTAAGTTTTAATTGAGTTTTTGCTACACCCTTCCGTGACCCGTGAATGTTGCGTTGCTGGCCACTTTGGTTTACTTTTGTTAGTTTATATTGTGCTGGTACTTTCTCTGTGGCATGATACATTGTGTGTTTTTATATAAGAGAAATTGGATGCATGTTACACAACAGTGACTTTTATAAGCCTACAATTTTACTTCAAAATATTGTAAATGACTACGATTACATACTACTTTAGATCATTCAGAACGATTTTGTTTAATTAAAAATGAAGTAATTGCCGGCTACGGCCTAGAAAGTACGGCCACGCAGGAAGTTCATTTAAGCTCTAAACTCTTTATAACGTATAATGAGTTGAATTAATCTTAACTTCCAAATTAAGTGCTTTCAAATTTAAAATGCAAAAAATTCAATTAAGAGACCTTAAGCAAAGCGGAAGGAGTCCAATTAAAACTATGTCTTCGTCGAGAAACTGGTAAAAGGTAAAGTGGATAGACAGGGAAGCACTGAAAAGCACTTTAGGGCCTTTTAAATTAAGAAAGGTTTTAAATATTGGGAACTTAAAACGTATTTACGAAATTAAAAATGAAACCGTAAGCCGTCGTCTAGTTAATGATAACCTTTATTGAAAAATAATTTATAAATTTCGAGCATATTTCAAATAGAGAGTAATTTTTAGAATTCGTTCCACTTGTACCCTTTTGACTGAGGCTTACCCAGACGCAATAAAGAAAATCCTTTCATATTTGTAATTACGTTTTCAAATCATAGTAAAAAAAAAACATTTAAGATTTAAATGAAGGCAGACATATCAAATTGCCGAGTGTTTTGAGTTTGAATGCAAATCATTTGGTGCCACAGATATTCATTTTCATTCTGTGGTTTTCTTCGATATATTGTAATATAGGTATTCTGTAATATTGTAACAAAACATGTTAGCTGTTTTATAATAAACTAATTTATTGCGAATATTCTAATACATTAATACCATTTGATATGCGTGAAATTTCAATATTTCGCTATAAAAAAGAAATACAGATAATTGTGTCCGTAAATCAGTTAATCGCCTACAATTACGTAATATTCTTCTTCCTGCGATTAGTTAAGGCTTTCCCGAAATTATTAAGCCGCTTATGACATGACTTTTTTGCCAAGCCGATGGTTTAAGGCTACTGGCTCTTCATTTTTAATAGACGTAGTCTTCCATATTACAAGTACGTAACACAATATAAAACAACGATAAAAATACCAACCCTATCTAAAGTGCCGATGACAATAGATGCCACAATATGCTCTATAACTTGTTTTTTACGCTCGACTTAACTCAAACGTGTACTGGCTGTAGTAAGCGTGAATAAATCTTCTTTAGTGGCATCGTGCCGTTTCTAGGCCATAAACACGACAGCGGTCAACAAACAATGTGCTTCGTGTTCAAGAAGCGTCATTTATCGTCTGTGCAAAAAGTGGCCACAGCCACGATATCTACCGAGCTTATTTAGCTGAAGCAAAAACGTGTTAAAATGGCTGGTTTAGCGAATAATGTAGAGTATTATAATGAAATGTTTCCTTTTATTCTAAGTAGGTTGGCACTTGAAGTGATAGTAGGCTTACTTACCGTCATTTGAGGTTTTTACCTGAAGCATGTTTCACTGGTGTAAACGATTGCAATGTGATGAATGTGAGAGAGAAATATTTTGCAGTTACTAAGTCACAGAACTTTGCGGTAGAACATATTTTAGAGACACAGCAAGAAAAGGCTTGCTATATACTTATAACATTTAAATGCTTTATGACTTTAAAACGACGAAGAAAAAGAGGTTTTGAGGATCGTGGCTAGATGTAATGACAAAGAAGTAGAGAAAAGAATCAGGCGTAAATAGTACGTAACAATTTTTGTCTCTATGTATTGCGATATATGATGCATATTATAACTTTAGATACTTTTACACAGACAGAATGTCAATCCCTGTCGTAGGATAACGTTAGCAGTTAGTAAAACAACACGGTTTGTCGAGGTAGGAGGTTCAATTCACGCTTTATACATTGTTTATTCTCGTTTATAGTTTATATAATAACTTACCACGGCAAAGCGCTTTAAAATATAATCAAATATTTATAAAAGTTGTGTTTTGGTTGCTTTTGTGTGTTAAATTATGAATTTAACACCACATCTATTGTCAAAAGAGTAGTGTTTTATTTTAAATACAAATAAAGATTTGTGAAAATCGCCATTTGAATACACAATTGTGATATTTATAAACACCTTGTGAATAATTACAAATGATAGATAAGAACTAAAAACGAAAAGCAAGAGGTATGCCAATATATATTTTTAACAATAACACTATCATGATAGCTTCATTTTTAAAATAAAATAGCTTCCTTTGATTGGAATGCGTTTTATTATTTTATGATTAACGTTGCCGTGCGACCTTGGATCCAGTAATTCATTTACTTAAGTAAATACCATGACAATTTAAGAGATACTACGAGCTTTTTATTTAGTTTAAAATTGCTCCAATAAAGAAATAATATTATAAGACGTAGTTCCACTTGAAGGTTAGGTTAATAGTACAAGATCTCAAAGCCGTAAAACATATTTTAGCAACACTAATATTGCATGGATTAATATACATAATAGAAATTATGTATATTAATCCATGCAATATTAGTGTTGCTAAAATATGTTTTACGGCTTTGAGATCTTGTACTATTAACCTAACCTTCAAGTGGAACTACGTCTTATAATATTATTTCTTTATTGGAGCAATTTTAAACTAAATAAAAAGCTCGTATTATGTTGTTATTTTTCTAAATAACAACATAATACAAAGAAATACCAATACCTTAAATTATAGATGGTCAAAAAGTATTTATAAAATAATATAAAATTATATAAATATTTCACATAATAACCATAAATAACAAAACCTTACTTTTAAACCAGAATGCGATATTCATATAGAAAGTACCTAATAGAATTCCTAACTGATAAAATGACTTAGCGGATCCACAATATTTACCTATAAAAAAATTTTAAGTTCCAACTGTACGTCTGTCAAAATGTAATAACGTTGGTTTAAAAACGATTCGATGAAATATTTTCCGTCCATTTAAAACAAAGACTGTGACATACGGATGGACGGCCACACAAGTCATGAGTTCCGTTTCAGAACAAAAAAGGTATTAAAAACTAGCTGTAGTCAGTTAGGTTTTTGTACTCGTTCAGAATTCAGTTTAACAGTTATAAAAGCTTTTTAAAAGCTCGAAGTAATATGGAGTCGTACTCTATTTGAAAAGGTCGATAAGCTGACAAGAGGCCCTTCGAGCGGCTTCAAAACTTCGGTTAGAATGACAAAGGACATCCGTGATCCGTGAAATTTTCCTCTATACACTTTTTAAAATCATAAGGCGGCGGTGTACACCTATATTTCGTTAGCTTTATTTTAGTGTATTATAGGATAAACTTAGCATTGCTTTATGTCTACAGATCATTGAGGGATATAACTATATACATAAACTATAATGAGTGGCAGAAATTAATCACACCTTAATTTTGGTTTACATACTTATTACACATGACACTGGCCAGTAGACCCAGGGTTGCTATCAAGAATTCCATGAAGATAATACACTCTATCCGATAAGAAAGAATCCTATAACTACACGATTGGTACTTACACAAGCATTCACGTGGATGTCAATGAAACAAGATAGGCATTACTATAGAGCTGATTTTGCGCGCGGCTTCATTTGCGTTAATTTAAATTTCGTAAATAGATTTCTATCCCTCGGGAACAATACTTTTTTCTAGATGAAAACCCTCGCAATATATTACCTATACCTATGTCCTTTCCTGAATCCCTGACGACGTTTATGCGAAGTTTCATGATAATTTGTCGAGTAGCTAAGGCGTGAAAGATAACCTATCATAGTCAAATACACCCAAGCACTTTACCACATATGTATATAGAGTTACGTCTGTATAGCCTGTAAGATATAGGCAGAGAAGTATCACACTTATATTTCGACAGATAAGTGCAACCTATTGTCATTTAATGGGCACAATAACAATTTAATTTTTTTCAGATCCAGATATAGAACCCGGGACCACACACGATACCGTGAATAAAACCGTAGGCATAAGCTTATTTCTACCCCTTCAAAATATTATAGTTGATCTCGTGGCATGATTTTGCGTAGACAGTCGTTTCATATAACAAGAATCCAATACTTCCAAAGGTGAACAAGTTCGTAACAATTTCCTTTGATTGAACCCACAACGTTGTCAATAATCACACGGCAATACGAAAAGTCTTCAGTCCAAGTTATCGGAGTCATTTAACAAGAAATAAATATGCTCAATAAAGTAAGAAACGACATAAAAGCTCCTTTTATCTGACCCTGTGGGTGAAAAGACGAAAATAAATAAATCCAATAATCCTCGAGTTTCCAAGTAACTTTGATGTCTCTGGTTTCTTGGTGTGCTTTTGACGATTTATATGTATTTAATACTTATGCTTTCAATTTTAATGATTTCTATTTAACATGTTAATTTTTAATTGGCAGCACTGGTAAACAAGCGTAGGGTTCGCTTGGTAGTAAGCGGTCATAGAAGACCAAGATCGGTTGTAGGTGCCCATATTAGGAGTACCATTCGTGCTGCTGGCACTAAAGGTAAGGCAAAAAGGTATTAAAGAAAATGAATAGAAATCAAAAATAACTACAAGAAAATGTCAATCTCAAAATCCTAATAACACACCGTCTTATCCAAAAATGTAAAAATGTAAAGTCACATTACACATACACAGATACACCTTTGGACCAATGAGAACCTCTTTTTTTACAATCCCATAATATTTACAAAGCCCCCGTATTAAATTTGAGATTAATTCTATGCAATATTCAGTTGCAACGAAAATAATACTTCAAAAAACAATTTGTGAGTCAATAATATTTCGTTATTTATTATTTAGTAATTTAAAAACAAATATTTTCTCTAGGATTGTTTCAATAAATCTGTGCTAACATATTTATTTTTAAATTATATCGTAGACTCCGTAATAGGCTGTCGCGACGGAGAGGATTACGGAAATGTTGCTTTTGCCACCAAGCATAATAAGATTACTGTACCACGTATGTTATTTTAAATATATTTTTTTAAGTATATGTGGCTTCATACGACTCTTATCTAAATTTCAAATTCGGAGTTCAATTAAATTTTTATCATAAATATGCAAAATACCAAGAACTGGCCAGCTATCCTATCAAAAGTTCACGCTTATTCATCAATATCAAAAATAAACCAATAAATTAAAACGCCGACGTGACTTATCCAAGGTTATTCACGTTTCTGGATGCTGTAGCTCTCATAAAAGTACGCAGCCGATAAAAATCTGACGTAAAACTTCGTGAGAAAGAAGTGGGGATAATTGAAAAACCTGATCTCTCATTAAAATCTCTCGCCTCCGTCCGTTTCAAAATTAAACACGGGCATATCGCAGTCACGTCGGTGGTTCTGCCCACTTTTTTATGAGTGCCCGTCCAGGACTCGCGATGGTAGATAATTTAAGATTCCTTTTTTTTTAACTTTGATAACAAACAACAAAGAATTTACCTTAAAGTTTTGAATAATTTAAACCTTGCATTTCAATGGAAGTCGTTTAAGTTAATCGTTTATATTTAGAACATTTTAATTTTAAATTGAGGTACCGTAATGTTTTAGTTGACATAAATTTTTCAAACCATAATTGTTGCTATACTACCTCGTTGGTACATTAGCATGTTTTTGTGTAAAATATCATAAACTATTCAATTATTAGCGGTCTAAGCTCGTTAAAGTAAACACAACTGAGTATCAGCTGCGTGTCTTAAATATGATCGTCGCGAGCTAAAGGCGTAACGATAATTTTAACTTAGACCAGAATTTGGGATATTTTGGTGACTACTTATATTGACAGTCATAGACTTTATGAGATCTGGGATTGACCTACCAATTAATGTTCTTTGCTGAGTTCGGTCGGCTGTGATATATATGACCGAGCTGTGCCCGTGGTTTCATACGCGTAAACATGTATTATGTAGGTATTCTAATGTACTGGTTTTTTGTCTATCCTTTATAGTCAATCGGTTTAAGGGAACAGACAGTATGTTAATTTCTCTTAACAAATGACTGGCAATCTTATCCAAATTGGTTCAGTCATGGTATAGTTTAGAGTTCAATAATGCACACAGAAAAAGTAAAAATACAATTCTGGGGTCAGGGCTAACCTAACCTAACCTAGACCTAGAAATGAAGCAAGAGAGAGAGATATATATATATATATATATATATATGTACTTAAGTATATGTCAGAATCGTTGCAGCTGTTCATAGTCTTCGCCTCCGGGCAACATGAGTGGTCTTTCAATGTACTACTTAATCTTAGTAGAGTACAAGGACATTAAAATAGTAACCTAATCAAATTCTCATTATTTAGAGTAATTAATTCATAATTTATAATTCATAATTCATTTATTTCTTGCGAATATGGGTATACATTTCTGTGCAGATCTTAATGCTAGTACAATTAATCGTTCTTAGACCATATCCAGCCATAGGGCATGCAAATTTGGCTGTCATCTAATTCTATGAAATAATAACATGTCATAATATACGTAAATATGTCAAAGAATAATAAATGTTATTTTCTAAATTAATTGATTGACATTACAATTGACATTAAATTGAGTTCATAAATTTTCAATATTCTTATCCTCTAAAAACTCCTTCAGCGAATAATAGCTATCATATATTATTAGAGATTGAATCATTAGAACACATTATGAAAAATATATGCTGCAACATAATATCTTTATCATTCAATATGATACTGCGCACTGAGTACGGAATACACTGTGCGACGCTTTAACTAAAGACGAAAATAATAATTATATTCATGTCTAGAAACGGAAGGAAAGTAAACGCACCAAGCGCACCGTCTTTTAGTTTTTATTATTATTTATAAGTGTTTTCCGTGTCAACTACACGGACATTGACGTGTTTGGATCGAATAAGACAACTAGAGCTTCTCTAGTAGGAAGCTAGCGTATTCCGTGCTTTGTGATACTACATGATACAATCTATTATTTATACGACTTCGACCAAAAATGTAAAGAAAATTGCATATCGAAGTAAGTACGCGTGGAAATCCTTGGAATACCATTTATACTGGCTTGGTATATTCTATTTGTCGCGGAAGGGCTAAAAACATCTTGTTTGTGTATACTGATCGACTCCGCATCTATTTTGATATAGGCACAATAGGTTGTGCATTATATCTTTACTAATCTGTAAAGCAAAGAAAACAAGAGCTACACAGAGTAAAAATAATAACTTTTTTGTTCTTTGTGTTGTGAACCATTACACGTTGTACCGTCAACCTCAACTTTTTATTATGTAAAAGCGAAATACAACGGACTTATCACGCGATCTATGCCGCTATAAAGTCGACAAACTTTGAAGGGTAGCTGCACATGTTACTTTTGACTTCTACCTGTTCACCTAGAAGAAAATTTCCACAAGCAAACCCATAAAGGTGTCAAATAAGTTGAGTTTGCTTATAAAGCTTCGTCTATAGAATGAAGAGCTATACTTAGACTGGCCATTACTTGCAGCTAATGCATTGCAGACGAAGTTGTCGATAATTGCTAGTTATAAGTACGACGGGCTAGACGCCATGTCGAGAAGTGAATCAATATATCAGGCACATTATTTTGAGTTAATATTGCAAGAAGGTTTCAACATTTGTTGCAGTAAAAACATTAGTCGATATTTTTGTTTTAGTGTCAGCGTGACAGACCCTATAAAAGTTTAACTGCACTGATGGTGTAGTGGTTTAAGGGGTCGCCTCGACGCTGCTACTATGCCGAGTGTTGTAGGTTAGATCCCCACATGGGCCAATAATATGTGTTTCGAACCAGGCCAGATATACATATAATAATATGGTCCATTAAAAAAAAAAGGGTTGCACTCCGGGAGTGCTGGCAGTGCACAGATGGTGTAGTGGTTTAAGGGGTCGCCTCGACGCTGCTACTATGCCGAGTGTTGTAAGTTAGATCCCCACATGGGCCAATAATATGTGTTTCGAACCAGGCCAGATATACATATAATAATACGGTCCATTAAAAAAAAAAAGGGTTGCACTCTGGGAGTGCTGGCAGTGCACAGATGGTGTAGTGGTTTAAGGGGTCGCCTCGACGCTGCTACTATGCCGAGTGTTGTAGGTTAGATCCCCACATGGGCCAATAATATGTGTTTCGAACCAGGCCAGATATATATATAATAATATATTCCATTAAAAAAAACGGGTTGCACTCCGGGAGTGCTGGCAGAAGTGAAAACTTGAATATTAACGTTGTGCATGTTTGATATTTTGGATTGGTTAGGGAATAATTTTGCACGAATTGCTTTAATTATCAGTATAAAAGTACTAACATTTATGTGGTATAATACAATATTCATTTATTGCGCTATCGTACACAAACATGATAATTCTCCCTCCGTCTTACGAATTTTCGATCAGGTCACGTGTCCTGACGCGAGTTTAAAATTTTTTACCCATCACAAAAAAAGTGCACAACGCCGCTAAAGAAGTTTTCACTTCAATAACAATCAGTACCTAATCAATTGATAGAAATTTATTATAAAGTTAATGAAATCATAAAGAAGACAATCTCCGTTGGCTTCGCTACGTGTAGTAAATTTAAGACGATCTCGCTGCTAAAAGAACAGACTACAGACATTGAAGTTGATGATGCTTGAATTGGACGATTTCAGTATTGCTATAGAGATGAAAGCCAATAGAGTGAATCTCCTAAGAGTTCTGCAAAGTATAATAAATTAGTAAGATGTTCTGCAGCGAAGCAACTGCTTTTTGACGAAGTTTACGAATCTTTTCGAGTTGTTGAATCAGCGCAGTAGCAAAGCAAAAATATTAATGATTTTATATTTGCTATTAACTGCTTTAGCGTTTTGTTTATTTGATTATCTCTCGCTTCAGCTCTGTTTAATGCGATATGTCACTTTAGTACAATACCTATTTCGAATTCAATTCTCATCTTTGGTTATGACTGAGTCCGCAGTGCGATAAAATTTAATTGTTTCTTTTGTGTATTGTTGAGTTTTCTATTAGGCAAGTTTCAGTGCCCCATAAGGAAGTCGTTTAAAGGCACACGTGACCTAAAACGTTGCTGGTAGTATTCGGATTATTTTTTCTCTGCCTACACTTTCGGGGATACAGGCTTAAGTATACTTATGCATGTAATTAGTTTTATTATGATATTATACAATATATCTCGTTGGCCTCTATGGTATACCAATAAAATATTTTCCATTTTGTGTCCAATTATACTGGCTCACAATAAAATTTAACAATCTTAAATCAATTATTTTGCTTTATTATCAAGATAATTTTAACTTTTTCATGTGCATTAATTAGCGAGAAATAATTAATCTGTTAATGATTACACAATAACTAAGTTAACATAATTTGGTTGAACTCTAAATTGTTAACTATGATTGGATTGTGTTACATTTCATGATAAATAAAACTTTTAAATAGATGTAGACAGAATTAATTATTAAATCTAACTTTGGATACTGTGCTTGTAATCAAGTTTAAATATGTAATCGTTTTGTTAAAAAAAGTTGATATATTTATTTCATAAAATTGTATTCGTATTTTTTTGGAATAATGTGCAACTGTTTACGCTGTGCGGCGTGTTTTGCTTCTGTGTTCCATCATCACCTATTACGTCACCGTCGTAGGCCGGGTACAGAACAGACACTTGTGTGATGCGGTCCACGTGGCAAAATAATTGCACTATACTAAGTTAGACGGGATCTAAAGTGTGTATTAGTAATATGTAACCCAATTTTCTATTATTCTTTACAAGAATTAAGATGGACTAACAACAGTTTCTTTGCGATGAAACTCTTTTTCTTTAGGTTATGATTATACTTGTGCTCGACTTCTATTGAGAGTGATTTGGGTTCGTGCTCTATAGGTGGCCGTACAAATTTTTCTAAAGACTAGACGCAATATTTACGTTATTTTAATTTAAAATATCGGTGTTCAATCAATTTGAAATAAGAGAATATCAAAATGACCATCAATGCACTGTGTATAATATTGAACTTATTGTAATTTAGAGTAGAAAACCGTAAAACGAAAGAGTTGTCTAGTGTATTAAAAAGCGTTCTACATTGATTATAAATTACCAAAAAGACATTCAAACTTTATTTCGCAATCAAAACTAAAATTCATATAATTAAAAGCTAACAATTTATGTTAAACTAATTTCGAAACTATCAACTTCTCGCAAAATTAAACATTTCAATTGTACAAACCGAACGTTATATTTAATGTATATCATTACCAAAAACTTTAAAATAAACACGAAACTCCAAGAAATTTTCCAGTAATAAATATGCTATTGTTAAAATGACATCGCATTAAAAAAATACTTCTTTGAAGTCACGCAACCCACGCTACGGCTTGTAATGCACTACGAAAACTTTAATGCTGCCTTAGCGTGTTTGAAAAAAAAGTTTAAAAGATCGCCTCGCCGATAAATAATCGGAGGTGGTGTGATTTGTGAGTGGTTAGAGTACAGTATAGCCGACATTAATTTAGACATGCTAGCCTGCATACGTGTTATTAAATTTGAATGCCCGTAACTGAAACGTGTGTTTCTAGTAGAGGTGTACGAACTATGTTGGAAGGAAATATTGCTTCATAAACTTACGGCTTGTGTAAGTCAAATTGAACTCTGCAATCATCTTCGATCTTATGTTTTTATGTTTTAATGAACAAGTTGAAATATATGATAATATTTTATGTTTCTCAGGCGGTATGGAAAGGTAAAAATGAGTAGAAAAATAAAGGAATGTGAAATGCAGTAAACATTATTCGTGCGTGCTGGTTTTCTGTAAGAGGATGGTACTTTTGCTGGTGGGCCAACTGACTGGAAATGGTGGACACTTTCATTTGAAATGTTTCTTTCTTTTAAAACTTTTTAACGATGTTATTGTGTTATCCTAAATATTTTGAATATAATGTATGAGTTTAGTAGGTTCCAATTCAATCCAAATCTTTTCAATTCTTGGATCATTGGAATCAAGATAAGATTATAATTCTATTTTATAGATTAAAGATATGTATCTCACGCGCATGTTGTCAGATATGTTTGAAGTCAATGTCAAAATAGCCAAGAATGATGTCGTCGTACAAGGTGCAGGTCAGTCTACGAGTCTTAAAAAGATATTGAAGTGTTTGAGGTTTTTATTATTTTTACTAGCGGTCGCTTGGTGCTCGAAATTCGACCAAAGTTTGCCTGTAAGATATTGCTGATATAATAATATATATTGACATTATTATGTCATATATGTAACCATAGTTACGCGCTTCGACTGCGTGTGTCAAATGCATGGTTGTGTGCGTGTAGTGGTTTTTCATTAATTTAATGTATTTCTAATGCATATTTTATATAAATATTAGCATTCGTCACTTCTTCTCTGTATAAACTATAAGTGTGCGAAATTTCATACTCCTCCGTCCGCCCAATTTTCGTAAAAAGGGATCCAAAGTTTTCGCTTCACGTATTAATATATAGATTTCAGAGAACTCAATATCAGAGAGACAGTAATATTCTATACATAATGTCATATTCTGTACAGAATATGACAGGCGACGCAGTAGTCATTAATAACAAAAAAATAATTTTGATTATTAACCTGACGGCGATTAAATTTTAATTAATTTTTTAGCTAGTCGAAACTGTAATAGTAGAAGCAAGACGCAGAGTATTCTTTGCTTTATTTTCAATATCTATTTTATGGATTTGGTAATTTTGTTTAATCAACCCTGAATATTCTAGGTTATTTCATACTGTACATATATACAGTATGTAGAATCTATAACAAATAGTTTCGTCTCGAAGCCACGTCCAATGCGTACACTGGGTTTTGATCAAGTGAGAGGTTTCTATGTAATCCTAACTAATATTATAAAAGCGAAAATGAGTTTGTTTGTTTGTTACCTTTTCACGCCTAAACCACTGAACCGATCATCCTGAAATTTTGCGTATACGTTGTCAGGTGTACAGAAACGGACATAATAATAATAATAATAATAAATATTTATTGCAGACCAGGGTCCATAAAGTGTTAGTAACAGACAAAATACTTAACCTAGTGCTAGTAACATCAATTTTACACATAATATTATGAGACAGGCCCGGTTTCTGGACACTGTCTACGTCGTGTGTAGTCGTATCCAGCGTACCAAAATCGTACTGTCTCACCGATCACACAATGTGCTTAACAAGCTGTGTGAGCTACCACGCATTCTGCGTAGCAGGGAAGCACACCGTTTGCGGATAATGGCATGAAAACCGTCTACTCTTGCCTCCGCAAACATCCAAGAAGCGCTGCAATAGCGGGGCAGCCCAGCCAGCATCCTGAACGCGTTATTATATTGAACACGCAGAGCGCTGTAAGACCTCTGCGTATAGTGAACCCACAGACTGCACGTGTAGAATGTCTGACAGTAGGCTCTAAAAAGAGTTATTTTGACATCTTTGGTACACCGTACAAACCTACGGATCAAAATATTACACCGGACTGCCAGCGCCCTGCGCTCCCGTTCAATATCTATGTTGTCACCGCTCAAACCCCGGTGACGCTATATCGCGTCGTCACATTTGCACCCGTAAAACCCCGGTGACGCTATATGGGGTCGAAGCGTTGGGACGTGTTTTGTTGCCTGTATTTAAAATATTGTGTTGCATATCAATGTTCTCAGAATGAACTGAGCTTTTTGAACGAATTTTTATCAACTGAATAATATTTTTCTAAATATTTTTTTGTCATGTCACGTGACTTTGCGCCACACGTTCATTCGTCTATGTTATTTGTTCCGCTGTTATCTGTAGTTTTATAGGGCAAGTATGTAAGCTTATTCTTTCTATTTTTAGACACAATAAAAACAATAGTGACTATTGTTATTTTTGTATAACAAACCGAAGCCCAAAATATCCTATTATCATTTCTCAGATTTCCCGCCTTTTTTTATTTTACTTTTTTATTACTTTATTATATCGTATTTCAGGTTTTAATCACTATAATAGTGTTATTTATTAGTATTTCTATAAAAATATGTGAAAAGCACGCACAAGGCTACGTCAGATTTTTTTTTAGAAATTTTTCAATATTTACTTTCTCCGCGCTCTAAAATGTACCCGTCGCACTTTCAAATGCTAATATCTTATTTTTTTCTCACAGACATTATAAATACTTTTTTTTTACTATAAAGAGTATTTAACTAGGAAATAGAAAAAGTAAAACATCTTATTAGACAAATCAATTAATCTATATAATAAAGATATAATAATATCATCTCATATTTCCAATTCGGTTACTTTAACCAGACGTATAAACTAAAATATACATGTAAATGCGATGATTCATAACACTTATCGTAGCTTACAATGTATACTTCTAAGAAACACAAGCTTTGTTATCATAACTTTGCGTTCTAAATTATAAACATCTGCCGACCCACTCGAATAACGCTCGAGTGGCCTTCGAGTGCCGGGCGCCGCGGGACGCTGGGGTTGTTGTTGTTTACATTAGCGCGCGCGCGGTGTCTGATAGGTTAGCTCTTCAGTGATCCAGTGACCCAGGTATTTAAACTCAGTGACTCTTTTTAGCGGAGTATTATAAATTGAAACCTGTGGCACGTTCGAGTAACATCTGGTGTCCGCCTTGAACACAAGTAACTCACTCTTTTTGGTATTATACCTAAGCCTATGGGCCACCGCATAAACTTCACACATCCTTAGGACCCGTCTGAGCCCGCTGATCGATGGACTCAGCAACACCATATCATCGGCATAACTTATATTATTTATGCATATGCCGTCAATGTGACAACCGACATTAGTGTTGCTGAGTTCAACGATCAGCTGATTGATATATAGATTGAAAAGGCGTGGTGAGGTTATCCCCTCCTGTCTCACACCACACTCCAACCCATACATATCAGATAATGCTCCCGCCCACCTCACACAATTGGTTTGGTTGTTATACCAATACTTTAACAGAGAGATCACCGAGTTGTCTACGGTAGTTTCCCTGCGCATCTTTTCCCAAAGCGTATTATAAGATACCAAGTCAAATGCTCTGGACAAATCAAGAAAACAGGCATTAACTGGTGTACTTCTAGCAGCATAGTACTGTACGGTCTCCTTGAGACACAGAATAGCACTTTCTGTCGATAGGCCGGGTCTGAACCCAAACTGAGCGTCATGGAGTGTAATACGGCTCGCCATGTGTGTATCAAGAAGACAGTCCAGCACCTTAGCTATAACAGTGGCTAATGAGATTGGCCTGTAATTAGAGGGGTCCGCAGCATCACCAGTATTATTTTTTATAATGGGTACAACAATTGTTTTTATAAGGTCTCCCGGCAAGTACGTATGACTTATACATAAAGTAAATAATATAGCCAATAACCTAGGCAAATGTTCTCCAGCATATCGCAGATGCTCAACGCTTAGGTGATCATGCCCTGGAGACCTTCCACTAGTCATGTTTTTGATTACATCAGCAATGTACTTGGCAGTAAACATAGGCTACCTTTCATCTCGAAAAACATTACTGTTCCCGAGGGAAACAACAATAACGTTCTTATGATAATAGATGGCGCCACGTGACTTTCGAATCATGGTTGAATTATATTATTACAAGCAGAGTACAACCCGAATTGATTGTCAAATTCTAAATTAACGCGAGCGAAGCCGCGGGAAAAAGCTAGTGATTATTATAATATGCATAGTACTACTGCTGACAAATAAATCTTCGGTTAATACATGATTGCTTATTAATTCTATGTTTTTATCTATCTAAATATGTTAAGCTGTTTGGTAGAAACAAAGCGGTCTTGCTGGTTCAGTGGCTTTCTTTTAGTTGACTGTTCGGATGGCTTCGTTGCTTAAGTAGACGCTGTCATTGACTATGCACCGAGTATTGTGGGTTCAATTACTGTACGTATACAGGTACGACGTTAAGTTTATGTTATACTAGCTGTTACCTGCGACTTCGTCCGCGTAGATTTTAACTAAAAAGTGTTTGTCTCCGCGGAACCCAATTTTTTTCTAAAATCAAAGTAGCCTTACTTACTCCTTATAACATCAGCTATCTGCCAGTGAAAGTCCCGTCAAAATCGGTTCAGCCGATTCGGAGATTAGCCACAACAAACAGACAGACAGACAGACAAAAATTTTAAAAATATATGTTTTCGTGTACCTTATATACTTTCATATGCATTAGATAAAAAGCTGTTATTTTGACATTACAAACAGACACTTCAATTTTATTTATTTGTATAGATTATTTATAATAAACAAATAATCATTAGGTATAGTTATACCGAATTCACAAGATCGGCGTGGTATTAACTATTAAACAACTTGCCATCGCGGCGCCATGGGTCGATTTTTATATTTTCTTTTACTTAAGCATGAAATTAAGTAATACTAATAAACAAGAAAGCTCATATCGCCTAAGTAAATGCAAATGTGGATAGATATTGTATCCGTATGGGCTAGTTCTAATAGCAATTGGCGTGACATAAAGACATAGCATTTTTATGCTCACATTGCGTGGAACAGCCGCAGTATAAGTAGGTTTTGTACTCGGCACATTTTATTGTACATAAACACTTATTCTTGAGACGAAAGCTGAACTTTAGCGTTTTAGCTTTATTACGATATTTAAAAAAAAATAAAGCAAAATGAGTAAATATTCCTTGACGAGGTGAAATTCTTGTTGAAATAAGGTTGTATTATTAACTTACTTATTTAATTGTGACTGCTGAAGATGGTTGTGTGATAATATGGACATGCTTTTTGATAGCTTGCAGAAACCTATCACAGTCTTATAGAGTGAAAATTAGTACCTACATAATGTAATTGGACACAATGACTTACATATTTAGATAAATATTTGTAATGAAGTCTTTTATCCTTAAGTCTTAAAGAGTATCGTGTGCGTTATTTGTATTTACATTCATCTAGATATACAAGTTCAACGTTTGGAAAATCCGGTTTTAACAAATATCTTATTTTTGTGGTTCTCTATCTATGTTCTCTATCTGTATCTGTTGTATCTTATTTAATGTATAAATATTGATTTGTTAATAAAAAGTTGTGAAGTGTGAAATTATCTGAGATATTAGACTATATTTTTTATAGTTTGTCGGCCTCGATGGCGTAGTGGTCAGTGTAACCGACTGCCACGTCTGAGGTCGCGGGTTCGAATCCCGCACAAGCCAAACAAACATCTATGTTCATGTACACAAAGTACATGAACATAGATTTTCTTTTATGGGTTAGGTGGCAAACGAGCAGACGGATCGTCTGATGGTAAGCGACTACCGCCACCCATGGACACCTGCAACACCAGAGGAGTTACAAATGCGTTGCCGGCCTTGTAAAAAGGAGTACGCTCTTTTCTTGATGTGTTGAAGGTCGTATTGGTCTGGGTGTTTCTATGTATAATATGTATGTATTTACAAAAAAAGTATATAATACATATGTATGTTTATCCATTGTCTAGTACCCATAGTACAAGCTCTGCTTAGTTTGGGCTAGATGGTGTTGTGTGTATGTGGTAGAATATTATTATATTATTATTATAGTTACTAAGTACAGGTAGTTCATATTGTTATGAATGTCAAAAGAAAGATTTATATACCTTTACAGCTTGTTATCTCTCATTCTGAGATTGATTCTCTGTTTGAGTTGACTTCTGTTCGTCTGGACTATGGATAGTCAGGCCCCCTTGTTAAACGAAACTTTGTATGTTTTTAGTGAATTATATGCTTCTGTATGCCTAAGCAGCGTGAGTATCGTTTAGTGCAGCGCAGTCAACAGTGGTACAAGTATACCGGAAGGTATATATAGAACAGTGATGGTTTGGCTTTGTAATAATGTCCTTACATTGAATCTTAAAAAAACTGTTTACATGCCTTTTTATTTGAAAGCTCCCTCTTCACATATCTTTGACTCTCTCGTTCTTAAGGTTCATACCTGCAGTGTCAGCCACTCCTATTTATTGTGTTCCTGTCCCCAAATTTTGAGAACAGAAACAGTGAAATACCTTGGAGTTTTAATTGATAACTCGCTAAAGTGGAAGCCTCAACTGGAGAATCTGACTGCCCGGGCTCGTAAGTTCATATTCGTTATTAGATATTCGGCGGATACCGACACTCTTAGGACTATGTATTATGCGCTGTGTCAGTCCTTTCTCATATACTGTATTACCTACAGTCTGGGGTGGGGCTCATAAAACGCATCTACTACAAGTCGAGCGTGCATAAAGAGCAGTCCTAAAAGTCATGATGTCCAAACCTTTCAGATATCCCACACAAATCCCTTACGCAGAGTGTAAGTTTCTTACAGTTAAACAGCACTTTGTACTTCAAACCATATTACGCAAGCACTATTCTATAGCATATGACGTAAATGCCCTTCAAACCCGTAGTATAAAGTATGTGACACTCATAACTCAAGAACATGCCTTGCTCAACACCATTATCACGTCATCAGTAATCACTTGTATAACTAAATTAATAAACTTTGCAATATTTACCCTCTCTGTAGACAAGAGTGTAAAAGGAAGGTGTATAATTTGTTACAAATGTTGAATTATGATGACACTGAAAAATTATTAAAGATGTCGATTCTATAATAAAATTGTTCACTATGATCCAAACACCATGTTGCATTTAAACACACAAACACTCCATACTTACATACATACACACACAAATAAACACACGCACATGCACACAATAATATAACATATTATATATTTATTCATATTATGAGACTGATCGAATTATGTCAGATGATCAAATAGGGCTCTACATAAATATTAATATTGTGGACAATTGCACATCATGTATAATCGCTCCTTAATTCAGTTTAATTTAGTAATTACGTGGAAGGGCTCTGGTATCCATTACAAAAGTTAAATCTTACCATGGGTATCAGAATTCAACATAACACTTTTTAGTTCATGTAATTCTCTTTATTATTTAAGGATACAGTGTACATAATCAAAGTGTAAATATTGTAAAACCTTTTGCAAATAAACATTAGTATTATAATTATTGAAAAAAGGTATTGGTGCCACATGAATGGTTACCGTTTCTAGAAGTATTTGAAAAATCTAGTTTGTAAAAAGTTAATATGTCTCTTTTATACTTATTGTATGGCAAACTTACAAATGGTCCATCTGCTGGTAAACTTTCACCGTTAATACGATCGCTTTCAATACCAGGGGTAGGTATCACTCAAAAGTTGCCAACTTCACTTTTTAGGGCATTAAATATAGAACGAAAGAAAAGGATTGGTGAAGAAGTATGTGTGAGTCTCCAGAACTCTTACTTACCCGGTGGAACGCAAAAATAGTGTTTAAAATTTTTACGCCGATCGCCTATACCTATAGGTAGTATTTGCCCAAGAAAATCGGCATTTCATACCGTTTCTAAATAATTAGCGACGTAATAGCGGGCTCTACTACTCAATAAGTCAGAAGTAAATTGTACGCTCGGACAGCATAGTGGAGTAAGTAATTCTCCTGCAATTTGCCAAGCGATGCGGTTGTAGTCACCAAACAAAACTAAATAACTGGGTTTTACAAATAACGGATAAGAGTAGGCACTATTTGTGAGTCTGTTTAAATGGTTCCAAATATCCCAGTACTGCATTTGTGAATATAAAAGAAATCAAATTCAAATGTCCGTGGGAAGCTAAGCTTCGGCACGAATGGGCCGGCTCGACCGGAGTGACACCAGGGCCTCACAGAAAACCGGCGTGAAATAGCGCTTGCGTTGTGTTTCATCGAGTGAGTGGGGGAGGAGGTTCAACCCCCTTCCCCCTTCCTGGAGGGGAGGGAGGGGAAAATTTAAAAGGCTGGCAACGCACTTGTGACTACTCTGGTGTTGCGGGTGTCCATGGGCGGCGGTAATCGCTTATCATCAGGAGATCCGTCAGTTCGTTTGTCTCCTGTACCATAAAAAAAATATATAAATTTAACAGCGGTCATCATCAGAATTCTTTTTTTTGCGGTAACTCTGCATGATGTTATGTATGAATTTTATGCTAGAAGAATTTTACGCTAAAGAACAATTATACATATGAAAATGTATGAAAATACCTTTCAAAGGTCTTAATAAACATAAACATAATATATGTAACAAACCACATATGTATAATATTTTGTCTGTAGAACTTCAGTGAACACGCAAACGTATATATTATTATTATAGATATTTACAGACATCTCTCTAATTACAATATACTGTACCACATGATACCAAATAAGCATTAAATCAACAAAATAGTTTAACCAATTGTACAAAATAAACTGAACTTTGATAATAACACTGAAATATTGGCCGTCCCGGCTACAAAGTAATTATGTAGAAGTAATATAAAGCTGAAATGCTCTGCATTTACCCATTCGCCACTCTTCATAAATCTAGCACACACCGGGCGATAAAATTGCTATATAAATCAAATTATGAACTTAGAAATTTTTGATGTAAATTTTATCTTTAAGATATTACAATTGAATAGGTAGAGCAGTTTGTGCTTGACCATATACCATATTGATTATGCTCTTTAAAAACTGGCCTGTAGATCGCGCTGAGATGAAACATGCGTCTGCGGATATTTTGTGTTCGAAGTGGAATACCACAAGTTGGAGGATGCCACGATTTGGCTGTCCCTTATCAGAAATGTTCGGTATTGTCAACCTTTTTTTGTTGCAATAGCCAAACATTGCAATAGAAAAACTTTGCACCCCAAGGTGGACAATCCGAAGGTGCGTGGCGGGCTTCCAAATCTTCCAAATAATTTTCTTACAATGCATTCTCCTTTATCTTCTTCCTTGCTAATTACTTTGCTTCGTTTGCGCATTTTGTACGCTATCATCCTCAAAAGAGTAGATAAATGTGGATACCCATATTTTGCCAAGTATGGTTTCAGGTCTCACGTAATACAGGGCGTGTTTATTGCCGTATATTGGGTATATTTCCAGTTTCCATGTAGCTACTGAGAAATACTTGATAGAAAATTCAATAGCACTTTGCCCAACTTTAGTACTTGGGACCTGATGCACAGCAGTAGTACTAACTACTTTCAACATTTGGAAAATGAGCTAAGGATTTAATACTACAGCAATTACCTAGCGCATGGTACCTGTGATTACAAAACGTCTACACCTACGGTAAATCGATCATAAGTGTTTATGTTCCGGAATAGTCTTTAGATTTAAGTCATGATATGACTTAAATAGTCATAGACTGCACTATGCTTACTTGATTTTGTAAATAGTACCTGAGGAGTAAGCTTATTTGATAAAATCAAAGTCAAAGACATAACTAGACGACAAAGCACGCTAAGCTGGCAATGGGCTGACCATGTGTGCTAAAGGACAATTATCGCTGGCACAATAACTTATTTATTTAGGAAGGGTGGCAACAAAAAGTTAGATATACCGCCACCATCGTCAGCGCTATACACGTCGCAGTTCTTGAGCGGCGCGGGTGGCGACGCCGCGGACACGTTCAAGCGCCGCGTCGCACTCAACCGCGCGCGCGCCGAGATGCACTCGCTGTGGTGCGATTCGCTCTACAAGTTGTCGCTCGCCAACCATTACAGACAGTCGATATTCTTCCGTAAGAGTAATTCTTTACTGAAATATTTTTGAAACTTGAACTACAAGATAGTAAATAATATTTTACAAGTAAAAATCCATATAATACATAAATTACGCATTTCGCCACCTATGCTTTTAGGGCCAACGTTATAGAGGGGCTAGACTAGCCGCCTGCCAGGAGTCATTTCAGGAATCGCACTGCTACTGAGAATTTCCCTTTCCTCGATTATCTGCTCATGCACAGTAGTCGTATTCTTTGCGTCACTGAGACAATCATAACAACTCTTAATATAATGGTAAATTATAATCGTTTTATAATAATTCCACAAATATTATTTTAGAGATACCATATTCCAGCAGCAATGCCAACTAGTTCATAGCTATTCTACACCAACTGGAATTCTGTTCACATTTCGCGGCAATGAGGCAGATTACATGTTGATCAAATCGTAATGTGATGTATCAGTGTGTGAATAAAATATGATAACATACATTCTTTTTTTTAAAATATCAGCGTGTGCGCTTTGGATAATTCCTGTATCACAAGAGCTTTTACAAACATAGAACCAACACGACAAAGAACATCCAAATTAGAAACAACTTTATGGCTTAACTCAAATAATCTAACCAGAGATCAAATCTATACCATGCACTAGCGAGCTGATGACTGAAACCACTACCATAAATTAAATTATTTAAATTAGTCGTGTCCCATCAATGTAGAATATATTATAGCTTACAGCTTTTGACTTGTATTTTAATAATTAGAATTTAATACGCCCCCGTTTCCTCAGCTTAATTTAGATTTCAGGTATTAAAAGGCCAGCTGTTGCCATCTATCGCGCACAGTTTCAGACTACGTTCTGCCATTGCAATTTTCTCTTCAAGAAACCTAATGGCTCTTTTTCCGACACTGAGATAGAAAACGCCATTTGATGAGGAATCGTAAACAACATACATAATATTATAATACAATGTAGGAAACATTTAAATCTGTTGCTAGACAACGGGCTGATTATGTCTAAAATGGAGTTTCTAGTGGTCCAAATAGCGTGCGCGCCTGGCGCTGGCGCTAGTACCTCATGTCGTTAGTTTATACTATGCATACAAGCTATGCAAGTGCCTCAACTTGCGTATGCTACCTGCACCGTTAATAATAGCTATAAACAACGATAAAAATAGCCTTTAATAGTAACGAGAAATATGCCACTGCTATCCGAAAAAAATCAAATACGAAGAACATTAAAACAAAAGCAACCAAACAAACAAAAACCAGTCCATTTGATGTATATCGAACCGCATGCCGAATAATAGTGATAATATGTTAAACGTCGGAAAGGCAAAAGCAGTGCAATAACACGGTAGCACTGTTGCCAACTATAATATGTATGTAGTGTAAGACAGCCCTGACTCAGCGGTAAACTCGATACAAAGTTTTCCATGTGTTTGATTTAAGAACCCGACTGGGTTAACGGGTTTCACGTTAGTTAACAAATCGTTGTTTGCCGGTATGTGAGCGAATGTTTTATTGAACGAAACATATTGGAAGGCAGCTATGGTTTTTGTTTTGCTTTTAAGGTGATTTAGGGATGTGACCAATAAGAACTTAGGTTTTATTTAGGCAATATTTATGACTTCTTTAGATTACGCAATAAAAATATCAGTGTAAATAAACTAAAAACCTTTTAATTTGTAACTATTCTTACTAGAATGCCTGTCTTTTAGGAACACTTTGTTATACAATTCTTCTACCACAAATGTCAGTAGAATAAATTAATTTTATAATTATTTGAATATTACATAGTATTGTCTTCTGTTTACGCGAATGTTATTCATTGAAATTAAACTACTATATACGGATTTTATCGCGTTGTTTATTTGACACTTTAAGCAAACCACAGCTAGACTTCATGATACTTTGAGCTCATTCTGCGTAAATAGAAACACCCATGATTAAATTATGTTCGGGTACTTTGAAATAACTACACTGGAACATTGAAACAACTGCCATCTTAGTCTCCCCGTGACCATGGCTGCTGAAAAGCAACCGAAACGTCGGGGAAAGTGTAAACACAAATATAAATAGTATAATAGTATAGTAATAGTATAAATAGTTTTAATAGTTTCAATAATTTAATTAGCTTAAAAATTAGTAAAGTTTAATAGTATAACAGTTTTCAAAAATTTTGTAATAAAGTGTCAAATAAACAACGCGATAAAATCCGTATATAGTAGTTTAATTTCAATATTTGAATATTAGTTATTTTCGGTAGATAGTCAGGTGTTTCAGAGACAGAGGCGGATGCATTACCTTATTGATTGATTTTGTTTTTAAATTGGATGATGACTGCCTTTGGTATAGAAAAGTAGTGTTAAAATAATGTACTTATTTTAGTCATGGAAGCTTATACACATTAAAGCTTCTGTAATATGTCTATAAAACATGTTGTATGGATTTACATTGTTTTGCAAGACAAGCAAAAACAATAGCAACTAATGTTGCGAACAAATATACAAGCGTTGTGAAATTGTGTTGAAATTATAAATGTTATGTGATAAGTTTTAATTAAAATCTCTATGTCGATAGTGAAATAAAAAAGTCTATGTTTTTTTACGGTACGACTATCATTTTTGGATTAATTACTTGTAAAGATAAACCTACACCAAAAAGATAATTGGATATAGGTACCTACGCAATACTCTTTTGGGCTCCAAAAGGGTCATTTCGTACTTAAAATTAGTATATAGGTATATATGTCATTGTATACAGGGTGTAAGGGACGGTGTACCGAAAACGTTGCACAATCGTTTGTCCATAAGTACACAACTGAATGGAAATGTCAATTCAAAAATGAAACGTACGATTAAAGTTTTATGCTAGTACATTGTAATTTACACTACGCAATGTATCGCTACCAATGCAATGTGTCCGTCCGCGCTATCGTATCGCGCTTCCCGCGCACCAACGCTACGCGCGCTCACATTATCTGACGGAGCCCGGATCACCTATTTTAGTGATCTACTACAATAATAATTTAAACGTTGTGACTAATAATCGGATTGTACAATTTTATTATTGTACTTACAAAAAATTTGAATAAATTGAATAACGTCTTATAAAATTAATCTTATACGCACATTTCGTTAATGACTATGGGTAAATTATCCAGTACTCGTTGATACGTACGAGAAATCACACGACTGTCCATAGGGTGACGAGCGTCAGGATACCGCTGGATGTAAATGCGAAGCGCCAACGAAGCATTGCCTCGTGCCTGCCCGTATGCCATGAGCATTTGTCCATATTCACGTGCACTAAATGGCTGACTCATTATTTATTAGGTGCAAACACAACTTTGTAGTTACACAAAAAGTTATAAACAAAACAAAAACGTTAACAAAATGTTATGAACACAGTAAATAAACACAATTTAGTACACAAAATAGTTATAAACAAAATAAAAAACTTAACAAAATGCAACGAAAATAGTAAACACTCGCGAATACGAGAGATTACGTCAAGTACTTCCGATTCCTGACAGTAGCGCGACCGAACTAAAGAATTCAAAAATAAATTTCTTTTGCAGTTGTAGTCATATTAGATAGGGATGAGATACATCTATCTAATTAAATAAATCCATAGTCGATAACTCTCATAAAATATTTTTATGAGAGTTATCGGCTATCGATTAATTTTATACTTATACATAGTAATAAACTGTTTATGGCTAATTCTATTAACAAATTTTTGTTACAGTTTTGTATTTTAACAGTTAAGTAAAGATTTACTAGATTACATTACATTGTATGAATCGCTGTGTACAAAAAGCTTTGTTTTAAAACAATTAGATGGTCTTTTACATTAATTATTATTAAAAGTGATTAAATAAACTCATACATGTACATTTACGATACGAAATATCAAAACAATTAATATTTTTTTACATTTAAAATGCAAATGGGTATTGTAAAGTGATAGTAGTATAACATTTAATTACAGGCTACTTTAATCATTACAATCTTTTCAATCTACGTGACTAATTTAATAATAAATAGTGCTAACTTTTCATGTAACCTTTACTTTTAAAAGGAATACAACTATTTTATTTATTAACCTATCCCGCTTTGTTTAATACACTTTTTTCGATATCGATCATTGATCATAGATCTTCCCTAGTTCAGTGGTAGTAGGTACGATGCGGGCGGGTTTTTACACAGCACACTATTGACGGTGCGTAAAAAAACTTTTTTGCGTTGGTCATTGCCTTGTCCGCGCAAGATCAGCTGATTGGTTCAACTGTGTTTATTTTGTATGTTTGGATTACATAGCTGTTTTTCGGTATTATGTAGTTTTTATTGATATTATCTAGTATAATGGGTCGTTTACTCATTATGTAATCATAATCAGTTAGAAAAATGTGAAATTTTGAAAGAAAATTCGATAATTTTCCGGTGGAAAATTCCTACGTTTTCCAACTCAGAATGATGGTCCGAAGCTAGTATTTCAGTTTTCGGTGAATCGTCACTTACACCCTGTATAATATATATGTTATGGGCAACTTGAGAAGTCCGGTCACTATGAATAATGTCCGGTCTGTATAGATAACGCCCATATCAAGTGGGCAATGTAAGTAAAACTGTAAGACTAATGACTTTTTTGGTCTGTATGAATAATTAATTAATCTTGGGAAAAGTAATAAAACTAACCTTACGTATCATATTATCCAATTTGTCATATTGCCCGATTAGAGGCAGGGAAGCATTCATATTTACTTTAATTTATCTAAAACCTTGGTTTATTAAATGGAACCTGGATTGTCGGGCATTTTTAATAATGGCCGGACAAAGTAATAAAGGAGATTGTTCTTATTTGCCCCAAGACCAACAAGCATTTAATTAATTTAGATAAAAAATATTATTATATTTTAATATACTTATTACCACTTTACGTATTAAACGGACACTGCGTTCCTTATTTAATATTCAAAAGTACCGGAACAAAGAACGTCGAAGATGCCGCCATCTTCGACAATTTAGACACCGAAATACATCTTGGTTAGGGATGTCCATTCTTAATATTTTATTGACTCGATTTGTAATACTGTGATAGATATTTCATATTTATCTAGTTGTATTAAAATTATTAATAACTCTTTCCATCTAAGAAATATTTACAACAATAAGATGGCAGTGTAATATCCTGATATACATAAGATTGATAAAAAATTTACTAAAAGATATTTTTAAAATAACCATATTTTATTTTAACCTAATTCCGTATATCAACATATAATATAATCAAGCGAGATGCACAGCCATATCTATTCAAAATCAAAATTACACCTAGGCACAAAAAATATTATTTACATAATTTTCTTTTAAAATATATCGAGCGTCACTCAATACATTATTTTATTATTATTTACATATGTTTAACATCAACTTTAGTTGATATTGATATTTAAGTACCTACGTAAATATTTAACAGAATCTCCATGCTTGTCTAGTCACATACTTAGCTACAGACAGTTATCTAATCGTAGTAATTATATTAGTGAAAAACAATGTTTTCAGCACGATGGTAAAATTCTATTAATCAGTCTGTGGTGTAGTTAATTACTTATTGTTAAATTACCAATAGTTTAAATTAAATATGTGTATAACTGAATCGTGTATAACTATGTTTATATAAATACTTATAATAAATATAGCATTGTAAAACTGGACAAACAGTCCAGATTTCCTATTAGCGAGTCGATGCGTGCGTCGGCCGGTATGCGATCTGCACTTGCCATCCTACTCACGCGCATGGTCTCGCTCCTGCGAACGGGCGGAGCTTGGAACATTTCAGAGTTCGGCGCGCGCGCGGGCGAGGCCGGCCGCCGCAGGCAGGCAGACGGCAGTCGAGTCAAAACCTCGCGACGCGCACCCCGTGCATGTCTGCAAACGCACCGCGCTTACGCGAGCTAATGATTCTTAAGTTGCCTTACTACTGCGCTTACGCCTATCGATATCTGTGCTGTATACATTCCTGTACCAAAACCTGTGGGGAATAAACTCTTCGTTGTCGCATACCTACCACTGCATTTCATTTCGGCTTACTCCTTCTGCTACGCAACAACTCCACAAGTCAATTCAGCACACTGCAGTCCACTGCTGGACATAGGCCTCCCATTCTTTTGGCAGGATTAATTCTAAGTAATTGGTCAGGCAACAATAATAAAGCATACTACAATTTGTCAACCGCGCGCCGATATGCCCGCACCGCGTAAGAGAAATAACCTCAAAATCTTATTTTGAGGTTATTTCTCTTAAATAATTTTAAACAAATCTATTTTCTGAAGTGTCCGTCATAAAATGTTGTTTTCGTAAGCATATTGGAGTATTATAAAACACGTAAATAATTATTACTTCGCTGTTGGTTTTGGGCAAGCGATGTATGGACGAGGAACAATCTCTTTTATCAATTTGACCGACGCTCTTGGTCATTATTAACAATGATAACCAAGACCAATACTGCCCGGTTAAACACGTTGCCAGTAACATATGTATATATTAATCAATAAAATTACCATTTTAACGTAATCCTAATCTTATATGCTTATATTTAGAGATATAGGTTTTATATGAAGTATAAAGAACATAGTGGGCCCCGATTAAAGTACACACAAGTAGGCCGCTTGGTGGTAAATAGTTAATGTATTCTATGTAAGTAAACATAAGCGCAAACGCGCCTGATGTACCTATATCACGCGCGTTTACGCTTATGTTCGCTTACAGCTTTTAAGCTTAAAATAGTAGATGTACTTACATCTAGTATTAAAGATTCCAATACTACCGGTAAAAATATCACGGATGTTTGCAAAATAAATAAATTACGCCTCCAACGAAATGGACTTCTAAAGACAAAATGGTAGATATGATTAACGAACTTTTACGCTAAGTCATCTTAAAAAGCTCATAAATAAATCGTTTATTTATATTAAAGTCTTGTTGACAAGTTATTTTAAACCGCACTTTAAAGTTCGGAAGCAAATTAATAATGAGTTTAACGACACCAAGATGGCAGCCAAATTCAACATTTAATAAACTTTAACCGCTTCCAAATTTTTTCAAAGGCTAATTTAGAATTGTTCGAGTGGAAATATTGAGTTGGTGAGTATCTGAATAATGAAAGAACTCTCAGACATCTTACACAATAGTGATTTTAGCAAGAATTTAATTTGCGCTTGTCACTTTATTTTTTGTTAGTTAACGAGCACAGAAAATTGGGTCGGATGTTTTGATAACATGTAAAGGATCTTACTAGATTGGATTTATTTAATAGAAATCAAGTAAATTTTTTATTTCTATTTTAAGCATGATAAAATAATATCAACCAATTTCCATTCATGCATGCAACTGATTCTTTACTTGGTTGCGGACGTATCGCCAGTGCCGCCACGCCGAGCGTTGGTGCTTTGACTTCTACTTAGGACAATAATTTTTATGAGCTGTGTGTCTGGGTGCACTCAGGTTCGTTTATCATGTTTGTAAAATCCCCCACGACATCAGATCTAATGCGTTGGTTGCTTTTTATAAAGGAAAAGAAAATAATTCAGACTGTCTTTAATTTCTTTATCGGGTCGGTAAATACCAATGATTGGTACTGCATGCATTCGTATGCTACGGTAACAAATACCTTCAGCCTGGCTGTATGCCTATTTATATTTCTTATTATATTATTATTTGTATTTTGTTATTTCTTTTAAAAGCATCAGTTCATTGTTAATGTAATGTTACACATAGAAACTCGAGGAACGTTTACGGATTTTAGCGTGGTTTATTTTATTAACTTTTCACTTCATAAGACGAGTCTTAAACGTGCAAAGGGAAAAAGTGTCACCGTGACCATGGCAACTAAAAAGAATCCAAAACTTTCAGGCAAGTGTAACCCACATAAAATGTTTTAAACCGAATAAACCGTGACAGTTGAGAGTGATTAAATCATTTACCGATATTATGAGAACAATACTTTTTACTTATATTAAATCCAGAACGAAACCGAATGAAAAAAAACGAACGATTGACTAGATTTATTAGAATGGTGCTGAATTAGATTTAATTTCATGATGATATTCAATCATAACAGAGAAAACATATTTCCACTTACAACTATAGCCAAATAATGATTTTCTGAAATAAACATACAATACAAAACCGTTTAAATTGAAGCAAAATAGTTAGAAACGTCACAAAAACGCGCATATCACACAGAAACACGATCAAAATCTATTTCACGTTAATATATTATATTAGCATGAAAATGTTTAAGCCGTCCCATTAAATCGTATTAAAATAGCGTATGAATTTTGACAGATGGTTTAACTCGCGGACTGCGTGTTTCATCAACAATTTCAAAAAACATCCCCGTTTAACAAGCATCAATCATGCCAACATAACCGCATCGAACGAAATATGCGTGGTGAAAATTTAAAAATATATATTAAATCTCTATAAAGAGGGATAGTAAGCGTCACTGTCAGGCTAATGCCTATTGCGAGCCCAACAAAGACATGAAAAATGGTCGCAAGTGGAGACATGAATGGGATAAAGGTACCTCTTATCTGTTGGTAGATTCAACATCACATGTCGGGGTATTCTCACTCGAGAGTTTTTTGTGTGCCGGATGCATAGGGAGGCATTAGATAACTGTTTATAGTGGAGAATGGGTCCAACCTACACGTTGAACGACGTGGGGAGACGGTGTTTAGATTATGAATTCAAAATGTATTCCTTTATATCCAACCTTTGATAGATTTTATAGCTTTTTCACAGGATGAACGGACTATCTAAAAATTGCTTCTTAGATTTTGATATGATATTTAAAAATCCAATTTCAAAAATAAGCTTCAACACATCTATATTTACGAATTTTATGGTATAATTATTCGGCCCGCTCAATGCTTGTAGGTGATGGTCTCCCGCCTTTATTCCTGACGTGATAGGCTATATACGTTTTACGTAATGGGGGCGAGCCAATTGTGGTCTACCGGGCACGGATCCAGGCACCCTGGTACGAAATAACGCACGTTTACGTGAATACTACTATTATTGATTTCTATTGCGGTATTCATCGTCCCCCGGGACGCTAATAATGTTCTAAACGAGGATCGATAATGAATTATTATTGGTTGCTTGGCAACAAGTACATAATTGTAATGTAAGTTCTTTAAGGCTTTTTAGATTAAATCTAGGTAATAATATTGATGCCATACACATTTAGATAATTTCGACTTCAGCTCCGAACTTTTTATAAATCATTCTTGTTAATAACATGAGTTATAATGCTTCTTTATCTAGGTAAAACATGTATAAAACTTGCTTAACGCTTGACTAAGAACTGCCCTTTTATAAACATATCAATTTTTGTACTAGTAATAAAACTTAACCTTTGGGCTAAGGTCACGTATATACCTAATATCAAAGTCAAATGACGTCAGTTGAAGCAATTTTGTATTAAGAAATTGTCTGAAATTGTTCCCACTAGACAGCACTGCAGTAGATTCAATCCGTATTAGGAGCTAAACATAGCTAAAGAACTCATGTCATGTATCTACTATATATATGTACGTATACAGCTGTTTCATGAGGTTATATTACATACACTCACATTTTACGAACTATATATAGCACCTTGTAATAGTGGATAAACTATTTTCGTCTACCGAACACCATTGCAAACTTTACGTTGTTACTCAAAATGTTTCACAAAAAATCCAATAATACTTTGTCGAACCTGAGACTTTAACTCTTAAGTTCGTAGTGTAGTGAATAATGAAATCAAGATCTAATGCAGTCACTACTCTACGCCACCGAGATAGACATCATCATATCAAGTATAATTTCATTATATTTAAATTTTGAGGACAAGCCCCTGATAGGTAATGAACTAATGAATACAGTCAACACAGATGATACCAAGATATTGACTAACTTTATTATTTACAATAATGCATCATAGTAAAAAACTTTGATATAATTGTAATACTTGGCGGTTATTGTTTTGCCAACAGTGCCTGTAGTAAGCGGGCACGGAACTTATAATGTGATTAACCCAATTGAAGTCACTAGGGAAGTGCATTGAACTCTGATACAGCTTGTCCTTATTCGTGGTCGCGTGCCCCAAGCTTTGGCGTGATCGTTATATTAACAGTCATTACAGAATTTCCCAATAATAAGCCCGCTGAAACATTAGCCGTCGGCTACACGAAAACAGAATTAATAATGGCCCAAGTTTGCGGTTAATTCAACTCACCATCTGCGCAAAATGGAGAATTTTTTTATACATTTTATCCCTCCTATGTAATCCGTAAATATGGCATCATTAAGCCCCCGGTGCCGATGCAAACAGCCTTTATTAAATCAGAAGTTTTCTTTACATTTATGTTGCATTAAGTCGAGGATTCATCAATGTGTTCGCTTCATCTATTAGCTTTGACTGGCGCGTATCTAAGGGTGTCTAGGGACTCATCGTTTCATTTATTGAAATATCCTAACAGCTCTGTCTAGTCTTTAATAGATTATTATAATAATAATGTATGACATAAAATCCTTATTTGCTTGGACTTGATAAGTCTGCCTAGAGCTTCGTAGGGTAATATAAGTACTTATGTGAGTACTGATTGTAAAGCCTTAATTCTCGGATCAGGCAAAATGTAATAGTAAAATGGGCTTAGTTTTTTATACACCAAACATTTTTTTGTGAGAATAAATGCAAATTAGTTGAGCAATGCTGGAGATATATTGTAACATATTACATAAATATAAAAATTTGTCAATTCTATTATAGCCTCCTCCTTTTATAAAGTTAGTATATTAGGTAATAGTATCAGAGCACCTAGCTATCGGATTTAATTAGTTCTGATATTTTTTAATGTTTTTGTTTTAAAATTACAACTCCGGCACTATGGCAATTTCCCGGATCGCGTCGACTTTACAAACATTCAAACAACGGACAGAAATAACACCCAGACTCAGAACAACTTTTAGTGGACCACACAATTGTTTGTCCCGTGTGGGGATCGAATCCACAATTCTCAGCATAGTGGTATTAACATTTCTGGACTTGAAATACTTCCGAGAGTATACATAAGCTGAATTGTAAATAAGTTTAAATTTGCCAAGCATAAATCAATCAGATTGTAAATATTCTGATGGCTGCAAGTCGTGGGGAACTGTATCTCAGCTTATCGCATAAAGAAAATTACTTCTGAGCAATTTCGGTAATGCACGAGTTGGCTCACCGAATAAGGATACAGATGGCTCCGATTTTGATTGAAGGGAAAAATCGTAGTTTCTGAGATACGATACGGTTGCGTGGGAAGAAATATGACGTATTTTTCACAAAATGAGGTGAGGCAAGATCAGATAAGATATAGGTATATCGTTCATTTTAAATGTGTTTTCGTGTTTAATATTGTGTCATAACCAAGACAACTTATTGTCCTCTTAAGTACTATACATACATTCGCACAAATATGTAGGCATAGATGTATTATACTTACATTTGGCCAGCTAAATGCAATGCTACCCTAGATATAATAATACACTAGATAAAAATTCACATGTTTAAAATTAGGCGTTGTGATTATACTAAATAATAATATAATATGAGTAAACTTGCCTACGCTATAAACTTACCTATAATTATGAGTTTAATCTATTTGATGCCAGAGGCCCTGTGATCAATCATAGTTTAAACCGTCTAGATATCAAAATTGACATATTTTCCAAGATGACTTGAAGCTTAAACTCTTTCCTGTGGTTTAGTTTCAAACTTTGATCGATCTTATTTGATTTTAGAAACTAATAATAAAGTTTTAGTCCCTTATAAATGTTTTGCAATATTCTATATATTTTGTAATCTATATATTAATACGTGAAGCAAGAACTTTGTACCCTTTTTACGAAAATTGCGCGGACGGAGGAGTATGAAATCTGGCACAGTTAAAATTTATATGAAGAAGAAGTGACGAATGCTAATATATTTTTCAAATATGCATTAGAAATACATTAAATTAATGAAAAAACACTACACGCACACATCCATGCATTTTACATACACAGTCGAATCGCGTTCGTAGTATTTCGGCTTTGTTCGTCAGACGTCGTACAATTCTTTGTAACTATGGTTACCAATACCTTATTTATATGTAATAAGAAAACAAAGTAGCAAGCTTAGGAATTTTGGTCGAATATTTACCACCAGGCGATCGCTAGTATACTCAAATGCGTTATTATGAGAATCATGTTGCTATTTTGCAGATAGTGTTTGACACATTCGTATTTGAAATAGTATTGATTTGGAATATTAATTCTATAAATTTTGAATTAGATTAATTGTTAATTTTTATCGCTAGCAATAGTCTACTAATCTAACTAAGAGTGGCCATAATACCATTAAAACGATTACAGAATTTTATTTTATGTTCCCCTATATTATTTTCCGACCTAAAACTAAAAGGTTTACCTTTTAATAATGAAAACAACTTCATAAGGGCAGGGATGCGAGCCACGAGCTTAAACCCAAAATTCTACATCTAAGTAATATATTGTTGGAAGAAGAAATAGAAAAATAATTCAAAAACATTTATTGCTTTTTATAACAAGTTTTCCTCCTAATATAATCCCGTAGTCGCCTGCCGGGACAACTAAAACAAAATTATAAATCGTGTATAATAAACCGAGATCACCCAGTCAGTAATATAAATGAAGTGATTAAAATTAAGAATTGTGAATAAATGCAGCTGATTAAATTCTGTTGAAATAGTGGCGAACGTCCAAATTGAACTTATTAAATGTAATTCCGTGTCCGACCATTCTGTTCTGATTAAAATTAACGGACGTGGCCGGGACAATTACTTGAAATGTATTTTTGAACGATTATAAAAATATGTTTAATTGTAGGATTGTCTTCGTCGGGAAATTACTGTGTTATTCGATTAAAATGCAAGGAATGTTTTTTGCGAAAAGTGTCATGAATCTAAAAACTTATAGCAAATGTCTGAAGGTGCTTCACAGTATATTGTTATTAATAATTTTATAATATGATAGTTTACACTATATCGATTAATACTACTCACTACATTTTATTGGAGATTTTTCAAATCAACAATTACTTATACTAAGTATTCTAAAGAAATATTGCTATCGAATCGAAAAATATCAATACAACATAATGACACTACTTTGACGTAAGATAAATTATATACTTATCTAAAATATGAATTTAATATACATAATGAATTTTATCATCAATCTTAGCTTTGCTTAATCTAAAACCTATTAAACACCAAAGTCTCGTATTTATTATTTCACGAAACTATGCCTATAGTAGTAGAAGTCGTTTATATTAAAATTAAAGTAATGACGTTTACTACTTACGTATGTATGAAAATGTTGTTTAAAGTGCCTCGGTACACCATCGGCTACCTACTTTGTTCTTTTACAGCAACCACTCTTTTATATTAGAAAAGGATAAAAGCGTTCGTCCAAAATTACTTTCTGTGTTAAACACGGATTAGCCCACTTCAATAGATGATGAAATTCGCGAAAGGGTCGAAATGGGTCGAAACGGTATAGAGCGTTCCATTGGCGTGGTAAAGCAACGCTATTGCGGTCAAGGTATAGATGAATAGCCACGTACAATAATAATACCAGGTATTACTGTGGTTTGAATAGCAAGTGCAACTTATCACGAAAGTCTTTGTTAGTTAATATGACAAGGCTGTTTTCGGCCCGACGTTTTGCTCATTCATAAGTTTTGTTTTGCTTACAAGACAACAGGATATTTCCATAAACGGCGTTCTATAAGGTAAACAACGGATAATATTACTGTATTAGAATATAGAAACAGATCTTTCCAAAGTTTTTAGATTTGTTAGCCTATCGTAACTCATACGGGTAACTCATATGCGTTGGAATATCGTTCTCATTTTGAATCACAGAGGGCAGCCGACAGTTATTTCGTGGAACGACTGATATTAATCTGTGGGTATTTGGTTAGACTAGAAACTGACCCCAATACGCTCGAGATTAATAAAGCTACGAAGATAAATAAACGATCAAATTCGGCAAAAATAATTTATACGGACGTGAAACATTTTTAATTCAACTTAATCTCCTTTTAATCGAATTTCCAAATTAAATTTCCTCGAAGTAAATACGGGAGGGGGTTATGACTGGTATTTGATATCACTAATTTCTCGCTCGCAGTGCCACCGCAATAAATTACAAGAGAGGAAATGAGCTTGGCACTCCGGAAAGAGGAAAAAATGCTAATAAAATTGTACCTTGCCCGTTAATCTTAACCCTCGCCCTCGACAAAGGAGGTTTTGTTCTGATTTCAGATGCCTAGGTAAGGGGGGAATTAATATGTACTAAGAGTTGACACGTGCCGGGACTAAATTTAATTAACGTTAAACATACCTGAGGGTTACGGTTGCGTTTCCAGAAATGAATGGCCTACTTGTGTTCATTTGTTTGTTTAAATTACTTTTTTGTGTTATCGGGGTAGTGAAATTAACAGTCAGAAAGTTAATTATTTTTAAGTGTTTTGGGTAACGCTAAGTTTATATTAACGTTTTCAATTGGTAATTGTAGAATGGACTGTGAAATGTTGTTTATTATTTTTGTAATACATAGTTCAATAATTTGGTTTAGATAAATAATATTACTGCCTATCCTAGAAATCCTAATACTAGCAGATAATTATGATAACTGTGGAGATGAAATTTGGTATATATAGATGGATGACGAGGAAGGATATAGGTTTACTAGCAGCTTTAGTTAAGAATTAAATAAAAATACGTAGACATTTTAATAGTTGACTATAAACCTGAGCCGTAGTTTTCGGAAGAGATGGAGAAAACGATCAGATTAGTCAGATTATTTAAATCTTAGAACAGTAAGTGAAATATCGCCACCTAAAAGTCGTGTAACTGTATATTTTAATGTGTAGATATCAGAAAAATGTAGGTAATGTCTATAAATATGCCTCTTAGTACAATTTAAACGCCAGTGGCGTAGCGATAGTGAATGCGACTGATGTGCATGGTTTGATTTTTAGGGCAAAGAATTATTGGAATTTGGGTGAAAAAAATACTAAATGCAGCACATACTCTTAAACTGTGCTCGCTAGACTGCTATCATATCGCTCTTTATAACGTGAGACCTAAAAGTATATTGGCGAAATATTGGTGTAATATACTTCTGCCTACTAATTATACAGGTCGTTACTGGTTGTCTGCGTCTTTGTCTCTGGTAGCATGCGTGTAAGCGCTACGTTACGATATCTCCTGTACTGTATATTTATGTTTGTCTCGGAACATTTTTAAACATCATAGCAGATTGACTTAGACTTGTAATAACTATTTCGAGCTCACCTATTTTTGACCCGTATGGTAATTGAACTTACACTATTTGTTGCACGAA
Source organism: Catocala sponsa (assembly GCA_963564715.1). Lineage (NCBI taxonomy): Eukaryota > Metazoa > Arthropoda > Insecta > Lepidoptera > Erebidae > Catocala > Catocala sponsa. The sequence continues at coordinate 13,579,362 of OY751336.1, read as the reverse complement.
TAGTGGTGAGATAGCTACTTAAACCATTGCGCCATCCGTGCAATCAGAGTAAACTGTAAGGGACAAGTATTCACTTACAGTTAACTTTAGAATTATTAAAATACTAAAATAACTTCACTAAAATTCTAATGAAACACACAAAGAGACAACGATAATAAGAAACAAAAGTTAACGAAAAAAGAAGCAAAGCAGTTCACTATAACCACAATTAAAAAACGAACACTAACTACACGCATCGTAATAAAGTCAAAGAAGTTTTTAAAAATATATGTAGTCTCAGCTCGGCTCACAAAAAGCTAGTGAACTAAATACGGACGATATAAACCAACATTGCCATAAGACTTAATCTCATTTGCAAAGCTAAACTAACTTTTTTCAAGTGAGCTTAGCTATCCCGGGCCGTTCGTTTCCAGCCATGACTCTGAATTTTACTTTAATTAAATGGAAACAAGAGAATGGTGGATCTCGTCAGTCGGTTGAATAGTTAGTTTTTATATTACGCTACCCCTGCTGTCGCATATTCAGATATTTTAAATGGCCATTCATTCGGAGGTGGATTTATGGCTGACTTCGTTTCCGCTTTTTCGAAATCTATTACTCCGTGCCCGGGAATTATTCGCAGGTACAAGTGAAAAATTTCGCTCCCCACCGGCCCGACGTTGCACTGTATATTTTCCGTTTAACAATAAAACATCGCTGTATCGCTACGCTGAGGGTCGATACCTTTCGTTGTCGAGATGCATTAGTGAAAACAAACAATTTATATTTAAAGGTTTTATGGTTTCAGCTATGTGTATTGCAGAGGCTGTCCCTTAAAGACAATTATTAAACTAAAAATTATAAGTATTTAAAATTATAAGTATTTAAAAATACGTCGTACTACTGTATGACATATTGTTTACATTGAAATATTATTTAAAATAATTTTTTCACATTGTATGTATTTGTAACATAAATAGAAAACAAGCAAACGCAGTTTTGCATAAGATCTTAAATAAAGAATCTACGTATTTATCTAATCAAAGTATGAGACAGACCAATAAACTTAGGCTATTCTTGGTGGCTAAGGCACTAATATATAACTATTACTAAATAATATAATATATGTATGTAATAGGTTTAACTATAATATTTTCGTGTACATTTTCAATGAATATTTAGTAGTAATAATCCTTTCAGTGTATAATGATGATTACATAGTTTAAAGTAACTAGCACAACTATTTCGTAACTTCTGTATTTTTTATATAGAAAGTTTAAGGTAAATTTATAGTTGTATTACTATGCGTAGCAACACTACTGTTTCTGTATATACAGACACAAGCCCAGCATTGTGGCAGTCGTCACCCCGCTACCACTCAGTAAGGTCGCTCTTTCAATTTGTATTAATATGTATATTATTTTATTCGACTATCCTCAAGATTATTTAATAGTTAGCACCATATTTAAAAGTACACAATAAAATATTAGTTAGGTAATAAAATCTAATTCATGTTGTTTTATATATAATTTTCTCTCGAGGGTCTTGTAATGGCAAAGAGACTATCCCATAGATTGACCGAATGACAAGGTTAAGCCCTCGATGGTTGACCATTTACAAATATTCTCATCCATCTGCGGCTTAGAAAGGTCGTAAAACCGTCAACTTTGTTTGATTTGATATGGGGATCAGTCCCGTAATCTAATACTAAACATTATGATATTGTTACTATTTAGATTTTAGTATTGACATTAAACATAATAGGAATTATGATGTGAATTGATTTTATAAAGCTATATAGTTTTTATATATAATAATAGATCGTACAAAAAAAGTTACTCTGTAAAAATTAAAAAGATAATTCGCTCTTATCTACTTAAAATAACTACGACATATATATTTTTTATATCTGTAGCTATTTAATTATGAGACAGATACATTATTTGATCTAACATTCAAGCAAATAAATTAAAGATGATAATGACAACTAATGTATTCGAATAATTATCAATATTTCAAAATCGAATAATACATGTTCTTACCAAAATTATCATTCTAACATCAATATGGTTTGCCATTAGAAATACATTCACAAATATTGCAGTGTTTACTTTTAAAAAAACCAGCACGCAGACACAATAAATTCATTTAAAAATAACCCAAAACAAAAATGTGATACAAAGTATTTTTGCTGTTCGGCGGCTAGACTATTTGGAAGGGGAAATTCGGCGGTAAATCCGTTCTCTAGCTTTGGTTGTCGACCCGTCCCACTGTCAATTAGGTAACAGGTAGTGGTACGAAGGCAGGTGTCAAGTGATGGTAATTAACTAGCAGACACCCCTACGTCCGAACGTGGTAACGACCTATATGCGTTCTGAACTTGTGACCAATACCGAACTACTTACTAAAGTGCTGAGCAATTTCGATAGATTCCTCTTTTAGAACGCTTCAGCTCGACTCGTTAATTATATTATATTGAGTTTTATATACTGAAGTTAGATTATTCTTGACTGTATTGATGATCCAGCGGTGTCATTGTAAGCACATATGTAGTATTCATTTGGACTCCTTTGATACACAGATTTATAAAGAAAACCAGGTGTTCTACTAAAGGGAACTTTGGTGCACTGTATATGCCAAATACTTCAATTATTAATTAATACATTTGTGGAGTGTAATATAGTGGTAGATGTAATATCTGTTCTAATGTAATTACAATATACCTCTGTTCACCTTGAAGCCTGGCAAGTATATAAAGAAACATAAGAAATTGATTTCCATCCTCTCACATAATTCAAAATGCATTGAAGGTATAAGATTATACATTTAATAAATAGTGGCGATATATATTCGACTATTCTGTACATAAGTTACATAAGTAAGTGTGCTGCGTTCTTGTCCATGTAAAATAGGTATCTATCGCATTCTGCACTATTGTTTTCAAATATTATTCAAGTGCAATTACGCGCATTACTAGTTAACAGTCATTTAAATAGCTCATACAATTATTTTGTATAAATGTCTTTATATTTTGTATGCTTTCGTGTCATCATTGACCATATTCATCAGGCTACCTTACTTTAAATATACCATGTAATTACATGTTTTCATTAGAATACAAATATTGAAAGTAATATAAAAAGTAAAAATAGTGGTTCTCATTTATCAATCTTACAAAACAAATCATCTCGTGAAATAATTAAATTTATAATTTTAACTGTACCTAATTCATTAAAATACCAGAAATAAATGACTTAAGAAAATTTATAAATTTATGTTTATTTGTTTTTGTTTAGTATTGCAAGCGAATACTTATTTAGATCATGCCTTACACACAAACATACATAGATGCGTGTGTACGTGAGTGTCCCACCAAAATACAAACATGTGTATTCATTTCGGGATTCCATTCGTAGAAACGATAACTGACGTCTTTGTATTAAGAAAAAAGGTTCTGTTAATTTTCCTCAGATATTTGTGTCTCAGAGAAAATATGTGATACGTTCGGTATATGTAGCTTTCATTAAAAAGGATGTATGTTTTCTAAATTAATGTTATGGGAAGTGCTTTTATATGTCTATTTATCTCTACTTTTAGATACAGATATGGAATGGATGCTTCCATAACTTATTATGTAGGCATCCAATGATTACAAAGGAAAAATATTAATTAAGACAAAAATATTAACAGGTTCCCTCTCCAATGAATCACATATGATACATAACAATAGATTTTCTATTGTGTCTATCACGGGACAGCGAATGGGTTCATTAAGACTTATAAAAGTTTGTACACATTGCAGCCTAACCGTACGTTACTCTTCGTCTCTGGCATATTAAAATACAAAGGTAGTACCTACTATAAAGTTTTAATAGTAAATTGCTTAAATAGTACTTACGTAGTAATTAAGCTATAAATATAATGGACTATTTAATTACATTTATTTTTCAAATGTTGCATTATCTTAGTGTGTAATCAGCTACTGATAAATTATTATCTATAATTTATTGTTACAATTTTGAATTAATTAATTAATGAAGAATTTATATATGCTATCCTGTCCGTTTACTTACTGAATCTTACTAAAACATCAGAAAATATAATTGTGATAGATGTTTTTTTTATACAACTAATTTGGCATGCAATATTTGTAATAAAGATATTATAAACTATTATATACATGCAACTATTGCAAGCCGTGTTGGCTCACTAATAATAGTTACACTTTAACAAAAATATATTCTATGTTTATTAAAAACATTCAAAATTAATGTGTTTTATGTTTGTTGCATAGCAAATTATATTTGTCACAAATAGCAAATTTCATTTGTCACAAAATTATTATATGTGTCCTTGTTAAACTGCTGAACGTCAGGTAGGTCAGCACACTTTACTTGAATTAATCAAATCTTATTCCATTGTCATCAAGGAGCACGAATCTCTCAACCATTTCATCTAACAGCTCTGTAACTCGAGTTCGATACTTAACATCTTCTTTAGCAATATCAATAAACTCATTACTACGCGACACTACGTTCGCTCTTTCAGAGGATTCGGGGTTACAGAATATTTTTTCTCTTTTATCTTTATTCATTACTACAATAGGAGTTATGAGACCAGCCTGTGTTATTCCAAATACTATGCTTTTTTCATAAGATTCCATTAGCATAGCCTTATCGATTATATCTTCAATATTCACCTCGCTAGCTTTTACTTCAGCTGATAGTACATTGTAGTAAAAACCTATTAACTTATTCGTCCAATTACTTCTATTAGTTCGGGAAGTATTGAAATATATCAACGAAGATAGATCAAGCATCGGAGAAGAATAAATTACGGTCTGAAAGTCTACAAGCAATACGTGATACTTTGAGTCGGTGCCTCCGTTTAGAAATATGTTATTGGTCCAGAGATCACGGTGTACTACAACATTGCGGTACTCAGAGCTGGGTTTCATAAGTTCAATTGCTCTATCATACAACTCAGGCACTGTGCAATGCAAACGTTTGCTAAAATTCGGCTTCGCTTTATGCTTAGAAAAGACCTTGAGGAAGTCGATTACTGCATTTCTTCCAGCATTACGCCAATCCATACCCTTGCAAGGTTCTTGTAAATACTCACTGTATTGTTCCCATATTCTGTATGGTCTACCCAGTTCTTTACTTTTTCTTTCTTCAAAAATATAAGACTGTGCGTGAAATCTTGCTAGAGTTGCCACAGACGCTTTCAGTTCTTCAAAAGTCAATGTTTCCTGGTGGTGCGGCATCTTATAGCCTTGAAGCGAGACATTCTCGAACACAAAAATGTCGTCCTTGATGAATAGCAGCTTAGGTCGCCATTTATGTAAATCTGAAAATTATTATATTTTACACATTATTAAAGTTATCTTAAGTTAATTCATTTTCTCGGCCATCTATCTAAAGATAAAATATTGAAAATTAATAAGAATGTTTGCCAACCTGCACTAGGCCACCGTATTGGCTTATGACCTAAGCCTTCTTATATTTTGAATAGGCCCGCGCCCAACAGTGGGAAAGTTGGCTGATATTATTATAATACTGTGAGTGATTGGCTATTTATAAATGTCTCATTTGCTAGGAATATGTGTCTTACATAAGGTAACCGGCTCTTTGGGTAGCTTAAATGGGGATTTCGGTATAACAGTGTGTAAAAGATGCCCCTTTTATGCAATTTTTCTACATGGATTGTACGTCTGCCGCAGTCACTTCATAGCTAGCAATACTATAGAAATTGACATGAATACTACAGAATTACACAAAAAATATGGTCATATTTTGTATAGAATTGTGGTTTGTATAGAAATTTAATGCGATAAAACCAGTCAATTATATGTAAATAAAATTAATAATAGAATGCTATTTAGTAATTATTATAATAACGTCTTGTTACTGTTGCTTCTGTGAAGATCCATAAAGAACAGTGAACATGAATGGACTATACTTAAGCATCGCTTATAGCGAGATTGTAGTAAGGCCTTGATCATATTTTAATCGCACAACCATATACCGGTTATAAAAACAGTATGCAATCAATAAAATGTAACTGTGCTAAATACTGTGCATTATAGAATAATATTTTTTACATTTAATAAGTACATATGTCACAATTCTAACAACATACATAGAAAACACTGACAAGTCCGAATTTTATATTGAATGTTCAATATGTCGACAGGCGCAAACTAAAGATAAACTACAAATCTTACCTTCTGGATTTTCAAACTCATTAAATAGCATACTCAGCATAATAAATTCCTTTTTGAAGAACAGCGATTCTTTGAGATACTGCGCTTTCCATATGTCAAACCTCGGCATACATTTTACAAAGAGTTTCACTTGTGACTTGATTCCGTTTGACTCTACATCAATTATAAGGTTTAAATGGTCACCTAAGTATCCAATAACTTTGTCTTCAAATTCTTCAAAACTCCAATTTAACACTTTAGTATGTCCATATTGTTTGGCAATTAAGTAAACTTCACTTTGATTTAATAGTTCCATTGTGTATCGAGACGCTCACAATACTTATCTATATCATCTTAGCAAACGACAGCACTGCTTTATAATGTAGTTACTTCTGATAATAGTAATTACTATATAATATCTCTGAAAACATAGCTGTGTACAGATAGAATGTAAAAACTTAAACCTACAATAATCAATTGTTCAATTTATTAATTCAACGTATCACCGTGCAGATTTTTTTGATAAGTAAACTTTTAACACACAGGTTGGAAGTGAAACACAGAACTGGTTGAATGTATTACTAAGAACCGGTATATCATTATTTTGGTCAGCTTTTTATATTTAACGTCGTTATAATTATTTCTGTACATGTTAAGTTTGTTATAACTCATGTGTTATTCTTTTGTATATACCATTTTGAGACAATAAATTATTATTATTATAATTCAGCGACTTGTTTAGTGAGTTTTGGGTAAGAATTATCTTTTAAGTTTGAATCTTTTTCTGTCATTGTCTTCATTATTACTTATAAATCACGATAACTAGGGTAGTTCAGTTACATTTCTTAAATTATTTAATTCAAATAGTTACATTACCTTAACTCTAAAAACAAATAATATTTGAAATAAAGCTGAAGAGTTTGTTTGTTTGGTTTAACGCGCTAATCTCAGAAACTACTGGTTCGAATTGAAAAATTATTTTAGTATTGGACAGCCTATTTATCGAGGCAGGCTATAGGCTATATAACATCACGCTTCAACCCACGGGGGCAGCGTAGTAAAATTAAACGCGGGTGAAACCGCGGCCACAACTAGTAATAAATAAAATACAAGTGCTTCATATCCGGTAGTAAGGGTAAATGTCAAATTATAGAAAAAGGTTGCACAATACAAACTGTGAAGTAACCGCTATTTAAACGCTACTGTCCGAGGGAGATAGTGAGATATCCCCACTACAGCCACATATTTATTATACCCAAATTTAAAATAAAAATACTCTGAAATTAAACTACTTTATACGGATATTATCGCGTTATTTTAAAACACTTTTATTGCATAACTAGCTTTTGCCCGCGGCTTCGCTCGCGTTAATTTAGAATTTGAAAATCAATTCGGGTTGTAGTCAGCTTGTGATAATATAATTCAATCATGATTCGAAAGACACGTGGCGCCATTTATAATCATAAGAACGTTATTATTGTTTTCCTCGGGACCAGTAATTTTTTTGGGATGAAATGTAGCCCATGTGCGTTTCTGTACACCTGTCAACGTATATGCAAAATTTCAGGATGATCGGTTCAGTGGTTTAGGCGTGAAAAGGTAACAAACAAACAAACTCATTTTTGCTTTTATAATGTTAGTTAGGATTAGGATTTTGAAACTCTAACACTACTATTATTAAAATTTACTATAATTTAAGCTATTTAAATTAATTAAATAGTTGTAGTAACATTGTGGTAGAGTTCAATAATAATAGTGTTAGAGTTTCAAAATTATGTAACAAAAGTGTTTTAAAATAAACAACGCGACAAAATCCGTATAAAGTAGTTTAATTTTAATGTATAACATTCGCGTAAACATAAGACAATATTATATAAATACTCCTTTATTTTACAACCAATTTTGGTATTGCTTGCACAATAAGATATATTTTGCTTGCTATTTACGTGTGTATTCAATTATGTACAAAATGAAATATCAACAATGTTATAGGTTTGGTTTTCTGTATATCAGTAATTTGTTTAAGTTCTTTTACTTCAAACTTTGTACTAGTAGAGACGTACATTACATACTTACTCGTGCCATTATGTAAGACGATGCCAACGATAACGAAGAAGATAAATTAAAAACAAACATTGTTATCACTAAATTAAATATTAGTTAGGAAACATCAGACAGAATGCGCAAATAAAGATAAGTAGCTATGTACTAGAATGCGTTAGTAAATTAATACTTACTAGCGGTCGCCTAGTGCTCGAAATTCGATCAAAGTGTACGTGTGAGATATTGATTATGTCATTATAAATTTATATATGTAACCATAGTTACGCGCTTCGACTGCGTGTGTCAAATGCATGGTTGTGTGCGTGTAGTGTTTTTTCATTAATTTAATGTATTTCTAATGCATATTTGAAAAATATATTAGCATTCGTCACTTCTTCTCTGTATAAACTATAAGTGTGTGAAATTTCATACTCCTCCGTCCGCCCAATTTTCGTAAAAAGGGATCCAAAGTTTTCGCTTCACGTATTAATATATAGATAATATGTATATACATATGTTATGTGGCAACAAAGACGTTACTATTGCATGTGACCGATGTAATGCGGTTTTGATCAGTTAGGGTTTTCTTTTTTGTGACGTAATATTAGATGCCTACACTATTTCTTGTTTAACAACTTTGTATTATTGCTTGTAATTAATAAACCCAAAAATCACTGGACCGATTTAGAAATCATTTTTTGAGCAGCGATAGCTCAGTGGGGAGCCCAATAGACTGCAATGCAGAGGGTCTCGGGTTCGAACCCACGTCGCGCACCTCTAATTTTCGGAAGTTATATGACTTTTCGAAATTATGTGCGTATTGATTGACAATTATCGCCTGCTCCGTGCCTTGGAGAGTACGTTAAGCCGTCGGTCCCGGCTGCCATGAACATGTATGGCAGTCGTTATTGGGAGAGTGTTGACACAAAAGATACCACTGGGCCGAAGTGTCGCCGGTCTGCACTGACTGGCCCCCACATAAGATAAGATAAGATAAAAATGATTCACCCTTGGGAAACAACTTTATCCAGCAGTAAATCAGAAAATATCACATCACGCTAAAAGCCACGAGAGTACCTAAGAGATATCAGGTACATTAGACCATACACATCTTAATCGTAACTAAAAATATAAATGCAAATGTGAGTTTGGTTGTTTGTTATGTTTTCACACCTTAATTACTTGACTAATCATAATACAATTTCGTATACACGTTGTCAGGCGTAGAAAAAAGGACATAGGGTTCCTTGGATTCAGAAATAAATGCCCCAGAGATTTTAATTGATTGACAAAATATACATTAACGCGAGCAAAGCCGAGGGCAAAATCTAGTCCGAATGTAATTTAACTATGCGGAGTTAGTTTATTATAAATATATCAGAATAAGCATATTATCACTTAGAAAAGTCTAATGATTGAAGTAGATATAAATGCACTCATAAAGTAATTTTATTTACATAAATGTTAAAGTCTTGTCATAGACTATATAGCATAAATATGTAAAATTATAAATATATACATAACTTACACAGCTACAAATACAGTAACATATGAGCATATGCAAGAAGTTATGCGTTATTGCAAATGTATACATGACTAGATATCAAAATTTACAATACTTGTATCTACAAGTACAAGATAGTACAAAATATATATTTAAAAAATTGTATTTACTAGACAGTGCGGCGACCATTTAAGAAAAGCCCTAGTCGTAACGTTTCCTTTTGCTTTTTCTTAATAGTATTAAATAATAATGTCCTCCAGACCGAGATTCGGTCACGGCGGCCAATCTTAACGGAGACTGGCCATCTGCGCAGGAGATATTATAGTGCACAAGTGATGATGTCCTCTCAGACGTATCCGTCGACGGCGACACCCTGTCAATTCTCAGACATCTGTCTGCGTCTGTGTACCCGGACGTGGTTCGCAAAACCAAACTTAGTCTTGAAAATGCGGCCACAAGTACCGCAGAATAGTTCCCCTTGTGCGTTATACGTATACGTATAAGAGGGTTTTGGACGGGCTTTCCGGAGCTGGCGTTTAGCGTTAAGGTCCTCAAGACGCCTACGCTCATAGTTTTCTAAGCTTTCAAGAAGAGCTTTTCGCCACTCTGTCCTTCGAGTAGTCAATTTCTGCCACGAATCTGTAGGCAACCCGATTGCCGTTAGGTGACGCTTTAAAACATCTCTAAATCGTAGTGTTATGCGCGACCCGGAATTTAGGGTTTTAAAAAAAGAATACTTGATTAATCTAGAATGTTATATATTGTTCATAAAAATTACAAGGATTTTATATTGGCAGCCGACCGAATGGTTACGAACTCGGAACTCGACTGACTAACAAAATGGCTAGCTGGACTTACAGACTACTTGATACATAATAAATGCTAAGTTATCATTATTAGCTGGCATAAAGGGGTACACAGACAGGGTATAACAGTAGGTAGTCCAGATCGTCGTTTCCCGGAACTGAGTTCCGAGTAGAATACAGTTTTTGGCAATCTGGATGACTCCATACGTTCAAGATGTCCGCACCAGCGCAGTTGCCCTTTCATCAAGAGGCACTCCATACCCGCCAAACCCGTCCGACGAAGAACTTCTGTGTTGGGAACCCGATCCTGCCAGCCAATCCGAAGAATAGCTCGGAGGCATTTAAGATGGAAAATGTCGAGGCGTTTGATATCGCCTTTGTAAAGACACCAAGTCTCCGAGGCATACAGAAGCACTGGTAGTATGATAGCTTTATACACAGCTATCTTGGTTTGCAGCTTGAGATCATGAGATTCCCAAACACGATCATTAAGTTCACCGTATGCTGCTGCGGCCTTAGCAATCCTTGCGGATATCTCAGACTCGAGTCTATTGTCGCTTCGTACCAGGCTCCCAAGGTATCTAAAAGTACTTACTTCCTCAAGGGCTATTTGGTTTAAGTAGACAGGTGTACCGTCCGCAGATTGCCCCCTTGCGGGTTGTTTTAGTATCTGGGTCTTCGTCTTTCGTCTTTTCTGATTACTAATCCAAATTTGCGACATGATTCGTCTAGATGGTCGAGATATGCCTGGAGATCAGCTAGGCTGCCAGCCATAAAGCAAACATCATCGGCATATTGAATTTCAGCAACGGGAATGGCTGTGACTTTGCTCTTAGCTCTGAAGCGCGATAGGTCGAATACGCTTTTGTCCATGCGAACATTGAGTGTGATCATATTCCTGCATTTTCCTAAAGCGTCAAACATTACCGCGGAGAAGTAGATGGTAAAACTCTCCCCATGGCGTGCACGAGCGAACATGCCTTCATCGAACTGGCGTACCAAGTTGATAAATTTTGGCGGACACCCACATTTCTCCAGTACAACCCACAAGCCAGTTCTCAGGACTCGGTCGAACGCCTTTTCAAGGTCAACAAAACACAAATAGAGGTCACGATACTGTTCAAGGCTTTTCTCTTGAAGCTGTTTTAATACAAATATAGTGTCAACTGTGCCTCTATTTGGTCGAAAACCACATTGGCTTTCAGGAAGGAAGCCTTGAGCCAGCTTAACTAGGCGACCGTTAATGATATGCGCCAAGATCTTGCCAGCCGCAGAAAGCAAGGAGATTCCTCTATATGAGCCACAATCGGAGAGGTCACCTTTTCCTTTGTATAGTTTGCTTATTGAAGCATCCTTCCAGTCCTGTGGCACCACTTCCGCGTCCCAAATTTGTAGCATAAGTTCAAACAGTCTGGATTTAATGTTAGGTCCTCCGTATTTAAAGATTTCTGATGGCAGACTATCAGTACCTGGAGACTTTCCATTCTTCAAACGGTTCACAGCTCTGTTAAACTCTACAAAAGATGGTGGATTTTCGAGGTCAGCGGTGGTTGGCAGTTTCAGATTCAGACTGTTGATATAAGACAAATCCACTCTTTGACTGCCAGGGTTGAGTAACTCGTTGAAATGCTCTGCCCAGCGATGGAGAATTTCCGAGGGATCTGTCAGTTTCTTTGTCTTATCGCGTGAATATACGGGAGCTGTTTTATTACAGCGGGTGCCGTTAATTGCTTTAAGGTTTTCAAAGAATTTTGCAGTTTGATTGCTATCTGCCAGAAGCTGTAGTTCTTGAGCCTTTCATAGCTACCAATTATTTTTAACTCCCGCACTTTCTTCTTAAGGATCTGATGTAGTTGTTTCCGCTGCTGATCACTGCGAACGCGTCTTAGTGAATGTCTATATTGTTCAACAAGTTGCCGTATTTGAACATCAGAATCGTCGAACCAATCTTGGTTTTTCTTTTGTTGTTTACCCATAACCTGTTGAGAAACTTTATGCAGCTGGTTAGCGAATAAACGCCATTTGGCATCGATTGAATGACTGCCATCAGTACCAGATAAAGCGGCCTCAAATTCTGCATCCAGTTTCATTGCGAACAAGTTTTGAAAAAGCTAGCCTGGCGTAACCTTGTGTTCTGCTCTACGCGGAGGCTTGATGTTGAGCCTCATCTTGCACCTGATAAGACGATGGTCCGTCCATCCCTGAGCACCACGCATCGGACGAGTAACCATTACATCTTTTAGGTCTTGCCTTCGGACTATGATGTAGTCGAGGAGATGCCAGTGCCTTGAGCGGGGATGCATCCAAGATGTTTTGTGTTTATCAGGTAGCCGAAAAAACGTGTTGGTTATACTGAGATTAAGTTCGGCACATAGAGTAAGTAAGGCATACCCATTTAAATTGCATTTTCCAATGCCGTGCCTCCCAAGGACGTTTCTCCAGGCAGTGTGATCTGTGCCGACTCGCGCATTAAAGTCACCGAGCAGGACAATCTTGTCGCATTTAGGTATATTGCAGAGAACCTGGCGAAGTTGATCATAGAACTCCAGCTTTTTCTCATCAGAGCATGTCATAGTGGGTGTATAAACGCTTACAAGATGGATAAACTTCTTTGCTGCCGTATGGAGTCGGAGAGTAATAAGTCTATCGCAGTAGCCTTTAGGTGGTTCTTTTAAAGTGCGGGCAATACTGTTCCTAATCGCGAACCCAACACCACTCGCAGCGCGTTCTGTAGCAGGCTTTCCCGACCAATAGTAAGTGTATCCACCAAGAGCCTCGCAAAGTTCCCCACTGTCAGCCAGATGTGTCTCGCTAATTGCGGCAATATCGATGTTATATCGAGAGAGCTCACGGGCTATTAGTGCTGTCTTGCGCTCAGGACATTGGTTATTGTCGCTGTCTCTAAGTGTTCTCACATTCCAAGCAGCTATATTAATCTTCTTCTTATAAATGTGTGTGTTCTTTCGACCGCATAAAGTTGGTGACCAGACGATTGCGGTTAACCGTCTGGGTGAAAATGAGACAAGCTTTGTTTAGGCCACCTTTTCTAGGCCCCTCCCCGGACTGGGGAAACCAGTGCGATCCCTGAATAGGGCTGCCTTGTCGTTGGGCGAGCTGCCGAATCAGTCCTCCTGCCTCGTTTGAGTCCCGAAACGACCATCACCGTCCAATCGCCTACGTGCAGAGAGCCAGATAAGAGCCAGATCAAACCCACCAGCTTAATCCTCACTACCAGTCCCCATCGCCGTAGGGCTTGCAAAATCAGAGTCCTTAAATATTGCCAGGTGTCAACAGCGCGAGAATATATTATAGTGGGTAAGTATGTGCGCAGATACATACCCACTCTCTCGACTCCTAATTCTTGTGACTAGTGGATCGGGTTACCGATACGACCGGTTAGAAAAAGGGGTTGCAGTGAATGGCCACAAATCACTAAAGAATCCAAATATGTGCCCTATAGGCATATCACAGATACCCTGCTACAGCGCCACCATTGCCGGGTGAATTGCCATACTGGCGGGGCCCGCCTCTGGAGCCGTTGCAGACTTTAAGCACTATGTGGAGGATCTACCACTTAAAACTATAAAACTATAGTCACTATTCACTGGATTTAGCCCGTGGGTCGACACGGTTTACAAGGATGCGGCCACTGCGTGCTTAGCAGTTTCTTGGAGCCACCAGTGAAAAGATTTATGAAACATCAGCAGTATTGTTGCTAGCATCTACATCTATATGTAGACCGACCTGCCATCAGGTGGGAAATTAAGGGATCGTTCCTACTAAATGCTCCACTTGCACTGCACAAGTAACGCGTGCGCAAACATAAGTGCACTCTCTGTTCCCTAACCCTCGTGATCCGATGGAATGGATAATCCGACACGACCGGAGAGAGATCAGGTGCAGGACCAACGGCTTTACGTGCTTTCCTAGGCACGGGGGTGTCTAACACCGCCAACTCCCTAACTCCAGGCGCGTACTGAGATTTCTTACCCGAACCGGGATTAAAATATAAAAAACCGGACAAGCGCGAGTCGGATTCGCCCACCGAGGGTTCCGTACAAATTTGTAGGTCATAATTATAAAAAATGTTTGTCCTTGCATAAAGACCCTGTTTTTTATGATTAAATTACAAATGTATAGTTTTCAGATTTTCCCTATACTTGTAGTGTAAGATGGTATTACTTGCCAAATTTCATAGTTCTAAGTCAACGGAAAATACCCTATAAATTTTGATTCCCTTGAGAGTATCGAAATATACGCTTTTTGCGGCCGTATATTTTTTTTACGTTAACTTGAAAGTTTGATTTTTTTCACGGCTTCATAAAACTATAGACTTGAGTATATCGTTTTAATTTCAACTCGATACCTCCACGCGTTCCCGAGATAAAGGGTCTTGACAGACAGATAGACAGACTGACGGACGCACGGACGAACGGACAGACAGACGGACAACAAAGTGATCCTATAAGGGTTCAGTTTTTTCCTTTTGAGGTACGGAACCCTAAAAAGGAATATATTAATATATTTTTACAACGGTGGAATAAAAATATTTCGAAAAATTTATTTGTCGAATTTAAATCAATTAGGTACTAGAAAGAAAGGCGTCAGTATATTTGTTTCTTTTCGTATTATATTTTTGTTCAACCGGTATAACATATAATATTTGGTAACATTGGACCTTTGATTGGACCTTTATTTAATGCATATTTTCAGCACTAGCAATAAAAAGTTATTCCCTAAAACGCTAGCGAGGATTCATGGGATCGACGGCGACTGCAAATGAGTTTTAGAACAGTGAACTGACAAACGTAACGTGGACGGCTCTCCGTTAGATGAACCGACACGTTGAAACAAGTGAGAAACGGCAATGAAATGCCGTAAATCTTAAAGTTCAAAAAAATGGTTCAAGTAATATGCAAAGGTCACGTGATACCACATGACCTTGAGGTTAGAGGTCAAAGGTCATAGTCATTTCGGGGTATATCGACTATGCTGGAATGTCGAATGACGTTGACCGCGAGTCTCTAGCTCTTACGGTTCTTGAGTTGAAAGTTGTATAACACACAGACGGACAGACGGACGGACGGACGGACAAAGCTGTTGCATAAGAGTTTTTCGAACCCTAAAAAAGCTGTTACTAACTGTGTACAGTTAGCAGACAACTGGATTCGAAATTTGAACACGTTTACACGAATAACCCTGCAGTTAATCGTGGCATAGTGTGGATAATGTCAAACAATGGAGGACATCTGCTGTAATGAGGATGTCGTACTGTTTTAAAAATTGTAATTTGTAGTTTAATTTCAACTCAGAATCTCGTGACGTAAGACAATATTATAAAGTAATGTGATTTTAGAAATATGTTAAATAAAAATTACATTTAAATTTGTGGCCAGTCAGTTTATAATACTGGCTGGTCACAAATTAACATAACGGGTCGAAAATTAAGATTCTAGATGATCATTAGATGACCTAATAATAATAATTGTAATAATAATTACTATATAAATGCTAAATGTTTTTATTCTTGGCGTAACATATTGTAATGATGATAAGGTAACTAATTTATTCTTATGTGATTAATTATGCTTCACTCTCCTTTAGGGACCTTTAGGGCTTACTTATTTGTTATTTCTTTTTTTAATTTGCTTTAATAAACAAATAACAACAATGAAACTATGTATATTTGTTACATAGGTTATATATTATGTGCAATATGTCATTAAACAAATATAATGCGAACTAGTGCATACCTACATGGATATACATGGTCTCTTACAGGTCACTTCAAAGTAATAATGTTGCACACAATATAAGCATATAGAATACACTAATACCTTTTCCGAAAGGTTACTGTAGCACGCTATTATCAAAATAATACGTAACCATGTTTCTGATTAAGCTAGTATTAAAAATCGACGTATTTTCTAAGAAATTGGCAAGCTACCTATTGTGTAAGACCTGAAGTTTTCCTCGTAGGAAACTAGGTTTTCCAAGATTTTGTTAAACTAGTCCATTGCAGATATCACAATTACGCACGAAAAATTTTCTAAATTATACGAAACAAACAATAAATTCAATAACCAAAACGAACAAAACGTAAAAGTTTTTGAAGAACGTAATTAACCCGACAAAACTTTTGGGTTGGATAAAAAGAAACGTGTAATTTTTACTCCAATTTCCCGCCATATTTAACTCTGATGGGAATAGGGAAATATTATGACAATTTCCTCCTTCTAGAGAATTAATTTCTTAAACAGAAACTTGAGATTTTAAGTAATTACATCTTGCAGAGTAAATTATAAAATGTACACCAAGTTACAATTATAACTCGAAAACTTTATACGAGGTCATTATAACGAACAAAAATTAATTAAATATTTTCATTTTATTTTGTATACTTCTAGATATCATTTAGGTTTACAGCAAATATCTCTAAGTATCTCTCTACTTAAGTTGTCCGCAACTATTCACTTAACTTACGAGTACATCCATAAAGTAAAAATATTATCTAGAAACCACAAGGTCTTTGTTAATGAGTATATAATAGGTTTCACCCCTCTTTCAGATATTATCTAGTTAACTCCACACCGACAGGCGAGATAAACTGATGTTTTAATAGCCTCCACGATAAGAATCTTTTGATCTTTACAAGTAAAAATATTAACATCTAAATAAGCTGTGTATAGGTGTAAACATGCAACGAGGGAGAGAATTTGCGTTTTTTATTTATCTATCGTTACACAGTGTAACCCTTGATTAGATTTAAAGAATGGCAACAAAGCTAGCGAAAGTGGGGTTCGACGGGACTTCATTATACATTTTTCTTTCTGATTCTTCCCACCCCATTCTCCCCCGTAATCATTGCGTTCCTATGGCATGTCTGCGGAATTAAAGATAAAAGTCGAGGTAATAAAAGGGGAAATAAGCGAGAGATTGCTATAATATTAAAATATCTCAAAAAAAACTTTTGGAACTCGGAACATTCGCTCGGAATATTGGAGATAATATGCCGAGAATGAATTTACATATAAATTAAAATAAGATTAGCAGCATTAGAGAAACCTCGAGAGAATTTTGTAGACTCGCTTTAATGCTTTTAAAAATATTTTGTGCACAAAATATAGACGCAAATGCCTGGAACAAATAAACAGTTTACCTGGCTTGGCATTCTTTTGCCAAAGAATTTACTAAAATTGTATTCCGCTTACATTTTGCTCGTTTGCGTAAATTTTAGTATAATTATTGTTTCTTGAAAGTATTTTGCACTTAGTTTGTTTTTATGAAACCGCATTACGGTAAATTCTTTGCGAATGTTTCTACAACGAGGTGAGTCCAATTCCAAGTTGTATCGATACTCTTACTAACTATACACGTACTCACGTATTCGGTACGAAATGACACTGTTTACAAGTTTATATTAATATATAAACTAAGGTTCCAATCTAATTACACTACTCATAAACACTACAAATTACAATCTCATAAATTAAAATACATCTCAAGTTTTGTTTGCGTTTAGTACACTAATAACATACTATATCTGTTGGTTGCATGTGATTAGTGTACCAAAAGCAAACAAAAATTATCTGAATTCTACAATATATTTCGATTATAGAATTCCGATAATTATTTAGCTTGAAACAAAAAATTACAAAAATAAATTACATCGACGTATGCTTAAAAGGACAGAGATATCACACACCAGCATTACGCTAGTTATGCTTTTAGTCATTAGACAAAAGCATAGTCACCTATGCCGTTAATTATATTAAGCCATTGACGTCAATCGGGTTCATTTCCAGATATGATATTGACTTTGCCTGACTGGCAAATCGGAACTACAATCAGCCGTAAACATAAGCACGAACTTATACAGCGGGACCAAAGAAATCAAGTCTATCAATATGATTATTCTAAAACATTATTGTTAATTTGAGAGAATATACATACGTATATTTCATATGGTATCGCAATCATATTCGTTGGTGCCTACAAAAACAGCATCTCGTCCGTTTATTTTCACTCACAATCACCAAGTCTCTAAAAATAACACTTTAAATATTCCATAAATTTACTTCTTGCTTCGTCCAATAAAACTTGTCACCTAAGTACTGGCTGTACGGAAATGGCGGCGCTAAAATGAGGCTTCATAACCAGTAGGGCTGCAATGGCTGCCAACTCTCTGAACGAACAAGTCCGCATAAAACTTGGCATTATTTCACCAGAGAAATTATTTATATTGAGTGTTATTACCCTGGGCTAGACTAATTTGTTTAATAAGTTTGCCTTATACAGTAAAGCGCTATTTATATTTAAGCATTTGAGTTATAATTGCTTACGTTAATTTTATTTAATTAGACGTTTTCATTGTATAACTGTATGCTATCACTGATCCTACTTATATTTCTTATGCTAGAGTAGGTAATGATTGGAGATCAAGACGTACTATGTTATACATATAATCACGCATAAACAGCTGGATGCATTTAGATGAAATTATATTCTGGAATATGTTTTGTTTTTTTATTGTAATGAAGCTTTGTATTAAAAAATATATATTATGCTTGTATAAACATAATATCAAAATCTTATCCTTATAGTTTTGCGATGCATGAATGTTATGAAATAATAATAATTATATTTCAAGGGCTCATTTTAGTAATGCACATACTTATTATTTTATTTGAGCAAATATTTTATATTCCGTCTGCCTCGCTAGTCATATCAGTATTGTGGCATATATTCCATATATGTATATACTTATGTACGCGACAGATCGCAGCTTGAATTCTCGGGCTATGCTGGCATATAAGAGTATAATTATGTGGAAAATTCTCACGGCACGGAGCCCCGTAGTATATGGTGAATAAGAATAAATAAGCCACTTTGTTTTAAACCTATAACGTAAGACTTCCTTACTCAGCCTGTTTGCCGAAATGTAGACGTACGTATAACAACTCTGCCAGCCCCTTAGGATGCATATATACGTGAATTTGTTTATACTAGACCATCAATATGTAAAATATCAGATAAGGCACCAATGATTCATCAGGTATTTGTTCCATTACCACGGTGTCTCGTTTATTTCGTCGAACTATATTCCCTGGACAACGATCGACAGACAATTAGTACTGATTGTACTGAAATGGCATCCTACATCTGCCAGTTACCGGTATCTATTCAAGGACACGTCTGCTCCAATGGCTGTCAAATCTATCCTTCAATCTTCAGTCCAATAGCGTTTTGACTTGTTGATTGCTGAGCTACATACGTCCGTTAGTCGTAGTCTTTTTTAGATTATTGCTTAAATATGGTACTCTAACGTCTATTGGCTTTATTGATAAGTATGTTTATGGATTCGCGTTCAGTTGTCTTGGCCAAACTTCTATTAGGCTGGGCCCAATGATTTTATAGTATACTAAATTACTTTTTAATTTGTTTGAGCTTTGATCTGTGGTAATATTTTGTATTTGTGGGTCGCGAATCTCTTAGTTGGCACTAATAGCGTAGTGGTTTCAGTGGTCGCCTCGCACACTGGACAAACATTTGCGTGATCCAAAAATAGTTGTTCTGAGTCTGGGCGTCATTTGTTTCCGTTCTTTGAGTATTTGTAAAGTTCCCCGTGACAAGAATTACGCCCAGAGTGCTTTAAAATAATAAAGACTGAATTTAAAACTTGTGGCATATTCTACGTATGTGCATCATGTGTCATTCTTACTAAGTTTTTCGAGCTTAGGTGATAAAACGACGTGATTGTCAGTGTTCGAACACTGGGTACACTGTTTCTTAGATTATCTTTTTCCTCGTGTGTAATACCAGATGTACTGAATCTGTAGGTAAAAAAAAAAGAAAGTAATTAGACGGTATCAAATTTTCGATCTCTCAAATTGTTCGTCCGATATTCTAACTGCACCATATAAAAAGTATTTACAATTACACCTTAATAATACTAGTCCATAAGTAGCTTGCAAAGATGTTATTAATTTTAATATAAGTACAAGAAGAGTATATATTCCTAGTAATACTTATTACTTGAGATATTATTTTATAAATCTTTAGAAAGTTTTCTCGTTCTATTAATAAATCGTAGAAGTACACATTATGAACAAATATTTTTTAGTGCTACAATATATCATTGATTTTTATTAGGTTTATATTATATATGTACTATGTTATATATTATAATTATTTTTTAAACATAATCATTTGTAATAAACATAATAAATACCACTGCGGAAGTCTATGAATATGCACAGTGCGGTTTTAATATAGTAAGCAAATGGCTTCAATATAACCTGCTCACCTCAAAAACCGAAAAAACAAAATTTATAAAATTTTGTATGCACATTACTCTAATAACATTACCGCTTGCACTTGCCCTGTTATCTCTAACACTACTAATCCTTACTTCCTTACTAATATTATAAATTCGAAAGTAACTCTGTCTGTCTATCTGTCTGTTACCTTTTCACGGCTAAACCATTCAACCAATTTAGATGAAATTTGGTACAGATATAGTTTACCTGGGGAAGGGCATAGGCTGCTTTTTATTGATGTACGTACCACACGGGCGGCGCCGCGCGCAAAAGCTAGTATTAAATATTTAGTTGTTATATTAGACGACACACTCTCATTTAACGAACACATAACTGCTTTAACTAACAGAGTTCGCAAATTATTATTTGTTTTAAAAAAAATGCGCCTTTTTGTAGATCACAAACTCGTCATACAGATCTATAAGGCATTGTGTCAGTCTTTAATTCAATATTGCATCACTTCATTGGGCGGTAGCACAAAATCCTTCATGTTAAATATTGAGCGAGCACGAAGAGTGCTTCTAAAAGTAGCAACCCGCCGACCCTACCGCTTTTCCACACATCTATTGTATGAAAATTGTAACGTATTAACTGTCCGACAGCTTCTTATAATGTACACGGTACTTAAACAGTACGCAACGCTTTCGTATAACATCAACCTTACTAACACTAAAAGACGGAAAGATATTGTCTGTACCACACTTTCTGAACCAAAGTTTGGTTTTACAAATAGATTTTTCACATTCTTAGGGCCTTTCCTTTATAACAAGATAAATAAACAAATAGCTATATATGACCTAAGTTATGTAAGATCTAAGCGGATAGTCTGTCGGTACTTACAAACTTTAAATTATGAGGATACTGAAATTTGTTGATTGTTGTTAAATAAGTTCCATGATAATAATTATAATATTGGCCTATTTTGCATATATTTATATAATAAGTATGGCTAATTGTATGTAACTTAGTTCCTAGTAGTATATTGTAAGTACCCTTAACGCCTGTGGCATAGGTTTACCCTAGTACATGCACCCATATTATTATATTTAAAATAAAATTAAAAAAAAATAAAAATATTTATTTTCGTAAACATTTGGTGTTTCCTTAACCTAGTGTTGTGTTTGGAGTATCCATTTAAGCATATAACAATACTTGTACTAGGACACCCCGCTCTTTCACATCTATACGTATGTTTACAATAAGGTAAGTATTAACAAAGTATGAAAAATTCCTTAATTAATAGGTGTGTGTGTGTGTGTGTTTTTGTGTGTGTGTGTGTGCGCGTGTGCGTGATATAGAATGGCAAATAGTTTGTTAATAAGTGTGTACTATGCACTCGCGTGTGTTTATTATAATGCACAATCAATTTAGTCACTATAAAATATTGAGAAGTTAACATATAATTAAGATAATAGTGGTTATAGAAGAATGTGTAAATGTTGATGTGTAATTTTGTACATATGCATATGGTAAATGTGGATGATCGTGTGTGTATGTATTGTGTTAATATTTTAATTTTTATGCTACACTTAGTGATAACGTAACAACTAGCAGGTAGAAAATAGTCCTTACAGCGCATTTGATTCTTGGCTAAGTTTACATTGCAGTACCAAGCAAAACACAAAGAATAATTAATATTACAAGTAAACAAGAAAGTAGTTCGTAGTAAATATAACATAAAATTATATCGTATTAACTTTTTGTCTATGGCTGAATTTGAATTACAATACCAAGCAAGGCTTAGACGAAAAGTATGTGTATTGCAAATTAACAAAAAGTAATATGGCTTTTGTAGGAAAATATTTACGCAAAAGAAAGGCCAACAATAAGTTTTTATGCAAAGTCATTTATCCTTTAAGCTTTGAATTTGAGATTCATTCTTAACTAAAATTACCTGGGAATTTTCTTCTTTTTTATGTATACCCGTCCATAAGCGGTCCAGCAGTATTTGTAGATCTTGGTCTTTATAAGATCACGAGCGAGGAAGTGCAGCCTGGCTGCTTTTGCTGTCAGTTGTTCCGATACGTATATTGGGCTATCCGTGGGCAGTTGCAGACCCAAATGCTTGGTACACAGTTTCGTTTGTTGTTTGAGGTTGAATAACTTGTCAGCTTTTAAGAGATCATTTCTTATGAGGGTTGAGGATGTTTCAATCACTATAGGCGTTTTTTATCGTATTTTTCTTGCCACGCACTCTGTACACATCTTTAATATCCGTCCTGTTCATTTGGCAGCTTACAGTATTAGCCAGCGAAAACACCATGCTTAGCAAGTCTTCTTTACTCTCATTCGGTTTCCTAGGTACTCCTTTTATCTCAAAATTTGTTTTTCTACTGTCTTGTTGCATGTTTTCTATTTTCTCCTCTAATAAAGTTATATATTTTCTGTCTTCCTGAATCTTTTCTTCCAACAGATCTATTTTCTTTTGGAACTCCTCATTTTGAGCAGATATAAATGCAACAGAAGCTTCAATGTTGCTGTTACATTGTTGTATTTCTTTTAGTATAGAAGTGTTCCTTTTGAATTCCTGTTCTTGAGAACTAATCAAATTCTTGAACATATTTTGCATGTCTTCTCTTAATTTGGATATTTCGGTGGCACAGTGGTCGTCATACCTACTTCTCATTCTGCAAGTTGATACGTAGTTTGGTGGCGTTTTCATTTCCGAATCAGACTGTGATTTCTCAGACGGGCTGTCTTTCTGCATTGTAGATACAAATAAAGGTACCGTTACGATATAAGTACCTAATATGTAAGTGTACTATGCCTTCGCGCAAACGGTTCAATATTGTAAAATCGTGCGGTAGTAATTATTTTAGTATTATTTTAGTAATTTACCTATATTAAGTACTTTTTGGACTGTATTCATGTTTTACCACTGTAATCAATAAATAAATTATTTAAATTATTAAATACTAGCTTTAGCCCGCGGCTTCGCTCGCGTTAATTTAGAATTTGACAATAAATTCGAGTTGTACTCTGCTTGTAATAATATAATTCAATCATGATTCGAAAGACACGTGGCGTCATCTATTATCATAAGAACGTTATTGTTGTTTTCCTCGGGAACACTAATTTTTTTC
Organism: Catocala sponsa; assembly: GCA_963564715.1. Classification (NCBI taxonomy): domain Eukaryota; kingdom Metazoa; phylum Arthropoda; class Insecta; order Lepidoptera; family Erebidae; genus Catocala; species Catocala sponsa. The sequence continues at coordinate 13,555,423 of OY751336.1, read as the reverse complement.
GGGATGAAAAGTAGCTTATGTCCGTTTCTGTACACTTGACAACGTATAGGCAAAATTTCAGGATGATCGGTTTCAGGCGTGTAAAGGTAACAAACAAACAAAAAAACAAACTCATTTTCGCTTGTATAATAAAAAAGGACAAATAAAATAAGATAGAACAAAATTCTAAACAGGAATGTTAGGCACAGGAAACCCTTTAGCATTGACACAACAATTATACTAATATATGTTTGTATCTCTACTATACCCGTAGACCTTTTTTTAAAGAGTACATCCGCGATAGAGTAAAGCCTTCTTTCACAAAATATTCGTTTACAAATATTGAAACAATGGATGTATCCGTAACAAATATATGTGGATTGTATAAATTTATGCCCCGTGCGTTCAATATGAATCTGCAATAGTTGGCACTTTGTTAGTGAACTCTTTCACCACTGCGACATCCATGCAGTTATAAATGTACTACTAAGTAGTCGATACGTTTTACATCGACTGAAGACTATGTACAAAATATATATGAGTAAGTAATGGTAATCATTGCGTGTCATACAGTCTCCTCGCAAGAATCAAAATAAACTTACCTAATATTATATAGAACAATGCCTGTTCCCTGAAGGGTAAGGTACATAGGTATATTACACCGACATTTTACTAATAAAATTGAACCATCTAATATTACTTAGATGAGGTGATAAAGGTCCTACGGCAACTTTAGCATAAAGGTGAGACTTCAATTGTAGTAATTACAACTGTCACGCCAGTAGAGACTGCTCGGGCAATCAAATACTTAACTTTAACGATTTTGTAGAACTAAAATAATTTCCAATAACAGTCGCCATTGCTACGATACTTTAATTAAAGTCAGTTCTGAGCGCAGATTTAAAATTTTGAGCTACGGTACCTCGCACGAATTAGTCTTGGCAGTCGCGCGCTAATTGTAATGAGTTTTTAATTCCTGTATAAGCCATTTTGGTTCGATGCTCAAATATTCCCGGACTAGCGTTGTAATTAACCCATTTATTCGTAACAAGGTTGGTTGCCACGAAAAAATAAATCGTTGGAACGATTATTTTCAACTGTACAACGACGTACGGCGTGCAAACTTTGTTGGGTAATGTTCATTTGTTTTTCTTTGGTTCAAAGTCGGTCTGAGGAGAACTGACATTAGATTTTTTCTTTTGAAATATTTTTAGGTAAACTCTTAAGCCTAATGGATTTTTGATTATCCAAATAAACTGTCTAGCTTGCTGAAATCCTTTGTTTATTTCAAGCAAACTGCCCGTGAAGTCAACAAATGTAAACCACTTTAAAATGAAGAATTAAAAGTTGCTCAGACTACATCATCTGATTAAATGAGTCATACTAAAGTAATGGAAATTATGTAACAATTTAATTGAATGGAGTCATAAACAGCCTCTCTGAAGACGAAGTATAGAAATCAGAGTAAAACTTGTGTCGAGCGAGGTTGCAAAGCAATCAACTTTGTAGTAAGCTTATGTTCAGGCCACTGGCCGGCAAACTCTCGCGGCAAAGGCAACGAAACTTCTTGCCAACTAGTACCTGTTTAAGTTAAAAACATTTCCGTTACAAAAGAACTGTATGTTTTATACTTTTATCACTCGCCGTTCAAACGAGGCATCGCTGTTCGAATTTTGTTTTGAATTCTCCAAGTCTGTGTTGGAGCAGTATGAAGACTTATATTTTTATGATCTGTCTAACCTGCCTGATATTTGGCTATTGTATACCAAGTCGGTTACATAGGTATGTTGCCCACACGAGTTGCTTTTGCTTTATGTAGGACCTTTGATTAATCTTGCGTTTAAGAGAAATACTGAAGGGCTAGTAACGGATCAAATTCATGTTTTATTTTATGATAATTTCAAAAAGATTTGTTTCTAAAGTTGATTGACATTAGAGAAAGAATGTAAGTCATTAACTATCGTTTAGATACCAGAGTCCACACATAATGCTTTTATTATTATGACCTGATATGGTTAAGCTGACAGGGTAGATGTGTAATGTATGTCATGTAAAATAAACAGCAGTGAGAAATACAATTTTAATAAATTTTAAAATCTGTTAAGCAAAATTTTGATGTTTGATATCGTAAGGTAGAACACAAGAGTTCCCTGCATACGCCGTAATGTCAGTGATCACTTTTATACCGTATTTTTACGACTTTGAGCCAGAATTGCGGCTGCTTTATGGTGGCCTTGTATTCATTGACCAGCAATGCCATAGTTAATGGGAGCGAAACGGCCTTCGTCTTTGTTCATGTCGGTTTAAGACCCACCGCCATTATGTGCGATAATGGACTGGATATGACGATAATTCACACCTTCTTTTCTTTGCTTTATAATTTCGGTGCCAAATTTTCCACGGTGTTATTTTATTTGACTGACTTTTCGAACGTAGCATAATTTTTATGATATGTTTGATAATAGTGTAACATTTGTTTTTTTGTTAATTATATTCCACTCATACGTAGTACACACGGCTACACATCAAGTTAGACACCCTATGTATATATGCATAACTACGCTACATACAAAATAGAGAATTGTCGGAAAGGGACAATGCATAGTGGTGTCAATGCTGGATGCGGCAAGCTGAAGACAGGGCGCTATGACGCTCTTTGGGGGAGGGCTATGTCCAGCAGTGGACTATTATAGCCAGATGATGATGATGATCATAGTGGTGTCAATGTAATGGTAAGGATAGAGCGTAACAAAAATATAACGCACTCTCTCGCACGATTCGCAGCGTTCAACTTCTAATAGTTCAAAGTCCAAACAGTCTAATTACTAGCTGTCCCGACAGACGTCGTCCTGTACACAAGAGAAAAAAAAACATGTCTAAACCATTCTCGCATCCACTTGAATACACACAAAAAGTTTCATCAAAATCGGTCCAGCCGTATAGGAGGAGTTCAGTGACATACACACGTACAGTAGAATTATATATATAAAGATAATGTAAAATCGCTGTCCGTCACCATCTCATCATTAATTCCTTTTTGCTTTCATTTTATTCCTCACACACTCCACCCATCTTTTCCTTCGCCTTTCTAGTGAAAAAATTACCGTGATATGCTACCCGGCCAGAAAGATAATTCTTTCTGGCCGGGTAGCATACCACAGTAATTTTTTTATACACACATTCTCTTTATCTATTCTCATTATACTCATTTTTGATCCTGTACATTCTAGTCACTCTATGTATATTACATCTGCAAAAAAAGGACATTAAATGTACGTAGCATATTATGAGTGTGCACAATGAGAACAGCTTAACAGTTCATAACAGAGCCAGGTGGGGGACGTAAGTTTATATAAGTGACAGCGATGGTGGTGCACGGCGAAATTGCAAACACTACGTCATAACACTTTAGTGTTGTAAGGTTCAACATACATTATATACTACTAGTTTTCACCCGCGGCTTCGCTCGCGTAAATGTAGGTTAGGTTAGGTTAGGTTTGCAACAGTTCTTTTTTCTGGATGAAAGATACCCTATGTCCTATTCTTTACCCCTGACAACGTGTATGCAAAATTTCATGTTGATCGGTTGAGTAGTTAACGCGTGAAAGCGTAACAAACAAACAAACTCATTTTCGCATTTATAATATTAGTAAGGATGAAATAATAATAATAATGTTAATAAAATTCATTAATTATTTCTCTCAAAAGGTGCATACAAAGTTTTAAACACGAATGAAGTATAGTAACAGTTACAAAATCTACCTTTGTGAGAGCTGAAGTCTGTAATAGATGAAATGATATGCCAGCACAATTAAATGAGAAAAATAACAAAAAGTCTATCTTTGTTTGCCCATTAGTACGTTTGCAGCGATAATGAATGCGACTGCTGTGCATGAGGTCCCGAGATTGATTCCGCGGTTGGACAAAGTGTGTGAGTTTTTCTATAATATTTGTAAATAATAATATTATTTTCTATCACATACATAACGCCATCTAGCCCAAACTAAGCAGAGCTTGTACTATGGGTAAATTTAGTTATTAGATTTATTTCATCCATCTTTGTTTATCTAGTTGCGGTATCATTGCTTATCACAGACTACTTAAATAAATATTACTGCCAAGAAATTTTTAGGAGCAGCGCGTTTTCTCGTCCGGTATACGGTAATAGGCGCGCCTCATATTTCCCTCATAAGTCAGGATGTCAGGATTTCAAGGTAAAAGTACATGCTCTTCTCCTCGACAGTTTATCAGTTTCTTCTCATCTATACTAATATTATAAAGCTGAAGAGAGTTTGTTTGTTTGTTTGCTTGAACGCGCTAATCTCAGGAACTACTGGTTTGATTTGAAAAATTCTTTTAGTGTTGGATAATCTATTTATCGAGGAAGGCTATAGGCTGTATAAAATCACGCTACGACCCACGGGGGCGGCGTAGTAACGATAAACGCGGGTGAAACCGCGGGAACATCTAGTCATTAATATAATACGTATATATGTATGTATGTATGCATGTATCTATATCTATATGAGTATATATTTTATTTAGTTTATATAATATGTTTATTGGTATGTATATAATATTATGTACAAGTATGTTCCATGCTACCGTATGCACCTACTTAATTTTATCTCTGCATCACTCTACGATTGACTGGTAGAGAATGCCCTTAGCATTAAGTCCGCCTATGTTTTGTTTTATGCATAAATAAATATTTCGTGGGACTTAAAACCATAGCTGGCGAGATATGGTTGTGTAAACTTTTGCATACTTATTGGAGGCTATAGGCGTAAGACCATATATGTATGAACCACCATGGTCTAGCATGAGATTTTATAGCTGTGCATACATCTTCATAGGGTTATCAGCTTATCTTTATACATTGCAAAACGCGGCTCAAGTGGAAATGTGTACGTACTAATACTAATATAATATACAGAATAACAATGTCGTCGATGACACGTATCGAGGTACATTGAAAGTAATGGAAACGCGTGGTAGTTTTGAATGACACGGGGCTTTTTAAAAGCATACTGATTTGTTATGATTTGAGATATTTTTAAATTCTTTATTGCATATAGAATAAACACAAATATTTGTTTATATTACCTATCATTTGTTGGAATGCCAGACATAATTGTGTCTGGCCCCCAGTGTGCCGCTGCGACTCAATAAGTTAAAGATTACAAGTAGTAATTCCAGTTACTAGTGACTAGTCTTCTGGATATTAACTAGTAATTACTAATCGTTTGCTTTAGGTATGGGTTTATCTTTCAGTTCCAGCGACCCACTCACCATACAAAGCAGCGAGTTGACACACCGTGATGGTTTTAGTCGATAGGTCTCGGGAAAACCCGAAATAACCCTCTCACCACCTCTTGTGGCGAAGGGGTATGCATCAGGAGCATTTGCCCACGTAAAAAAAGGTGTGAGTTTATCTCGGTAATATAATAAACATGATTGGAACCCAGAACCTCTCGATCGCATATTGTATGCCTTATATTTTAAGCTATCGCCGCATCATTATAGTTATTTTATAAATTCACATATATGTACGCACAAAGATGAGCTTAACTTAATATGACTTAAGTTACATTCTTGTCATTTTTAAATAATGACATACGTTTTTTCTGTCACCTATTTCATAGAAACACATAATCCATACCAATATTATAAATGCGAAAGTAACGATGTTGTTCGCTACATGTTTACGGTTAAACCATTGAACCGATGCGTCGAGCTCGTTCTCTAGAAAAAGTATTTATAATTGTGCTACCTTTCTATATAAATAGAAAACGAGAATAAAGTTACCAGTAAAAGCTAGTGAGTTTTGTTTCTAAAGTAAATACATATTTAAAATCACAATTAATACTTTTATAAGTTATGCTTAGCACGTTAGAAATAATTACTAAATTAGATTATTTTTACTGGGTTAACGAGAAATAATTATTACTAATAAAAAGCGAGCACGTATTTAAAAGGATGCAGGTAATTTAGTATTTCTGTTTTTGTAAGGATAGTAAGAATTAAATCTATAATTAAATCTACGTGGTGTATAATCGCCTTGTTTACAATGGCTTCAGTATTTCTAAGAAATTTTCTTATGTATCAAAACAATACATTTTAAAACCATGGTTTCGTAGATACATAAACTACGTATTACCTACTCACAAGATACCAAAAAAAATCTTAAAATGCGTCAAGATAAGAACTAAATTGCTACTCAATACTTTATTATGGTAGCAGATCAAGTGGTCACTATAATAAGAAAAACATGTTCTGACCATGGTTGTCATGAACGCTACGTAATATACCACAATTCGCAATAACCTTCAAAACAAAAACCAGATCTATAAAATCCCGCTGTCATTTTTGAATTTGCTTAAACAAAACAATGAACGTAATTTTGTATTTGAAACTAGTCGAATATCAACCATAAGCATTATTTATCTCATTAACTTGCAAGTTTATATCACAAAGGTCACTCTGAAACCAAGCAAATCATTAATCTCCTCCAAGAACATGCAATGCCTTGCTTCTGAGATACCATTAAATTCGATATATTGAGATGTCAAAGCCGATATAATAAACTATGTGTCCGATTGTATGCGCTTGTGTTTGTGACAGCTCGTAAGATCACATTGCAACAATTCTCAGTGGTCTTAAAGTTATAAGTTTTTTTTTTTATACTCATCATTTTAAATAACTGCCGTCTAGGAAAAAACACAGTGTAACGTAGCTGGAAAGAGTCGAGTTCTGTGCCGTACCGTGTCACCGAGCGCCCCCACCGCCTGCCGCCGGCCACTACGCTCCGCCCACTGCACGCTGTGTCGCACTGTGCACGACACAGTGTACACTTCTATATTAGTGCGCGCTTGTTGGAAACGTTCGCGATCTGTGCCTCACCGTGTCAACGCTTATCGTCGAGTCGACCGTCGCGTCGCGCTGATTTTAAATTGGTTGTTTGGATTTGAAACGTAGAATAAAAATGTCGATGCCTCGGCTACTCACATGCACTGGATGCCGCAATACGATTGAAGACCATAGAATGGAATGTTCCAAATGTGGTTCGATTTACGATCTGTTTTGTGCCAATGTTACTAAGGAAACATTTTCAAACTCAAACCCTGATTTTTTATCGAGCTGGGTATGTCTAGGATGTCGGTCAAAGCTACCCAAGGGCGACAACACCTACTCACCCATTCGGCCAACTACACAGAGTTCTATATCCAATGAAGATTCTTCATGTGCAATGCCATCTAACAACTCATCCGAGGAACCGAATTATGTTACATCTTTTCGAGGCGGAGACCGACGAGGACGTCAATCAACAGAGAGTCTTATACTTAGTAACATCCGGACCATTATCCGAGAGGAGCTTCGAATAGTTTTAGAGGAGAAGCTTCCTGGCATTATCAGTCGAATGATTGACACTCACCCTTCAAACAGCAAAGTCTTTCAAACTGTCAATTTATTAAATGATAACTTAGACCTCGTTAAAAAGAAGCTCGAATCCTTAAATGTAGTTGAGTTATCACCAACATCGATAGTCCCAAATGCTCCAATGAAGACTTCCGTCCGTGGAAATAACCAAGTTGTATCTCACAATCTAGCTGCAGTATCGACACCAACCATTTCAGTTCTTAAGGAGAGTTACATAAATAATACTCAGCCTAAAACAGTAACCACAACGGCCAAGCAAGTTGTTCGTCAATCAACTGTTCCTATCAGTGTGAGTCAATGTCAGTCCCAGACCATCAGCACATCCCCACAACCTCAGGCACGTAACCCCAATATATCCCAACCAATACCTACTGTTATTAAGACTGCTGGCGCTGGTAACATAGTCGCCGAGAACAGACCCACTGCAAACGATTGGACAGAGGTTCGTTCCACTAGACGCGTTAGACCCTCCTTCACCTCCGTGATGCGTGGCACTGCCGCGCCAGGTACAACGGGACTGGAAGCGGCGGAAAGGTGGAGATACCTCCACCTTTATTACGTGAAGCAGGGTACAACTGAAAGCCAGGTTCGTGAACATCTTGTAACTATCTGCGGAACTGACGTCGCCTGTACAGTTGAATCTCTTAAAGCCCGAGGACGTTATGCCTCCTTTAAGCTGGGTGTGCCAACAAGATGGGCTGAACAAATAATGGCGGTTCAAAACTGGGCTGAAGACATATGTGTGAAACCATGGCGTCGTAATTTTCGTGCCAAAAATGAAGAACCGAAGTAAATCACCTAGTATTCTAAATACACGCACCGTCAGTAAACGCACAAACCACCTGTGTTTCTTATACCAAAATGTACGCGGATTGAAAACTAAACTATCGACATGGCGAACCAGCTTGATACTCGCTGATTATGATCTTGTAGCTGTGACCGAAACCTATCTTGATGAATCAGTTGAGGACTCGGAGGTGTCAGGGGGAAGCTGGAACATACTACGGCGAGACAGAGCAACACTAGGAGGTGGTGTGCTGCTTGCTGCAAGCCCTGGGGCCGTTTTGAGAAGACGACGTGAATTTGAGACTGATTTTGGTGAGGATTTATGGGCTACCCTTCATATATATGGCCGTACTATAAATGTTTGTGTAGTATATATCAAGCCTTCCGCTACAGACGATGATTACATGGCGTGGTTCTGTAAAGTTGAGAGCATAATTGCAAATTTAAATGGTATTATTATAATTTTTGGTGACCTCAATCTAAAAAGTGCATCACTAAATATTAATCAGTATTACTGCTATTTTTTAAACTTCTGTAATCTTTCTGAGAGGAATGAGGTGATGAATTTCCGAGGAAGTAAGTTAGACGTGGTTCTAACTCGAGAGGGCGTTGATGTCACCTGTGAGCATATAATAGGATCAGAGTTAGTGCCAATTGATTTATATCATCCTCCACTTCATGTTACGGTAAACGCTATCAAACCTAAACGCATTGATATGGTAGATCCTAGTAACATTGATGAGAGCAGGGACTGGAATTTCTATAAGGCGGACTTTGCGTCTCTGTATGAGCAGTTTAGGTCAGCTCGCTGGCAGGATCTTCTTAATTGTAGTGACGCATGTACCGCCACCGATATGTTTTACACAATCGTGTATAATATCTTCGATTCTTCGGTCCCCAAGAAAAAGAGACTTACTTCCAGATCTAGGCGATACCCTGTTTGGTTTGACAGAGAACTTATTCAAAGTATACAACGTAAACGTAAATTACACAAACAGTGGCAACGTACACGTTGCGAATTCATGTACACAGAGTTTGATACTCTGCGTCGGAATTTAAAATATCAAATTAAGGTCGCTTATACGTCATACACCATCACTATTGAAAACAATATTAGGAAAAATCCTTTGCAGTTTTGGCAGCACATACAGAGCCTGCGGTCGAAGGGTGGTTTTGAGCCAAATGTTACTCTTAACGGCGTGACCTATTCAGGGGCCCAAGCTGCCGATGCATTTGCCCAGTACTTTGCCTCAGTCTTCTTGCCAGATGTACCTACATTAGATCCGAGTAACTTAAATTTGTATATTGAGGGCGGCTATATCTCGTTACCCGTCATAACAGTACCGAACGTATTAAAAGCGATTGAAAAATTAAAACCGGGTAGTGCAATCGGGCCTGATAACGTGCCCGCATATGTGCTTAAGGGATGCAAGGATGCTTTTGCTACCCCGCTTTGCCACATTTTCAATTTGGCACTTAGAACAGGTGTTTATCCCAAACAGTGGAAATTATCACGTGTCATACCCATCCCAAAGACAACAGACAAGACATCCGTAGTGGATCATAGACCAATTGCCATCCTTCCTACCATTGGCAAACTTTTCGAACACGTGCTCCACTCGATTATTTATCAACAAATAGATGTTTATCTTTCTGACGCTCAACACGGTTTCCGATCAGGTCGCTCTGTTGATACCAATCTATTGATCCATACCGACTACGTGTCGAGATGCTTGGATATGGGTGGGCAAGTTGATGTCCTCTATTTTGACTTCTGTAGGGCTTTTGATAGAGTCGATAATGACGTTTTGTTAACAAAGTTGGCTAATATGGGCTTCACGCCAAGCTTGCTCTACTTCTTCGCCGACTACTTGCGGGACCGTAGACAATTTGTAAGGCATGGTTGTTTCGACTCTGAGCCTTACAACACTCGGTCAGGTGTGAGCCAGGGATCAGTGCTAGGCCCTCTTTTGTTTCTCATTATGATTAACGACCTTATTAATGAGGTTAAAAGTGCGAAATGCCTTTTATACGCAGACGACCTTAAAATAGCTCTCGAAATCAAGACTTCTCGAGACTGTATGGATTTGCAACGGGATGTTGATGCGCTCTTTCAATGGAGTACCAAGAACAAGCTGCTTTTCAACGTGAATAAATGCTTCGTTATGACTTACAGTAGAAAGTTACATCCGGTTAATCATACATACACTTTGGGTGGGAATGACATAATACGCGTAATGAACATCAAAGATTTAGGGGTAACTTTTGACAGTAGTCTTACATTTAAGGATCACGTTTCTGTTACCGCTAAGTCATCTTATGGACGACTAGGTTTTGTTTTGCGGAACTCAAGTAACTTCCATAACCCGAATGTGATCAAACTTCTTTATACCAGCCTTGTCAGAAGCAAACTCGAGAGTAGTTCATGTATTTGGAATCCCTACACGTCAACTCATGCCTTAATTATTGAAAAGGTGCAAAAGACTTTTCTTAGGTATCTCCACAAAAGGATGTATTATTACTTTCCCTATATGTACCCGACAAACTACCTCCTAGGGATATTGGGTTTTAATTCTTTGGAGGTTAGAAGAGGACTAACACAGCTCACTATGGCCTGTAAAATCCTTCGAGGGCGAGTCAAATGTCTGAAACTTCATAACTTGCTATGTAGGTTGTATGTGCCTGACCGATATCTTGCCTTCCGTCAAAGCTGTCGACATAAATTATTTGCTCGACCGGCCTGTCGTACAGTTGCCAGGGCAGAGTCCCCAGTTTGTCGCTCTCTGGAGGCGCTCAACGCTCTCTTGGGTGCTAGCCCTGAGTGCGATTTGTTTGCGGATGAATGGAAGAAGATTTTGAGAGAATGTCTGATTTTCTGTGAGAAGAGGTATGACAGGATATCTTCTGTTCCTTATTAGTGGATAGTAACTTTAAGAGTATATATATGTTAATTGTTTTTTAACGATATTGTGTTAAATTTTGTTTCTTTTTATTTGTTATATTTTATTTGTCTGTATGTTTAAATTATGTTAGATATAAGTTTTTAGATTGTATTTAGATATTCTATGTTAATTAATGTAACTGACTTTGTCGTTTTAATTAACTATAAATAAATAAATAAATAAATAAATAAAATAAATTGCATGCACTGATATGGTCACTGATATCTATTGTCTTAGTACAAGCAGTTTGAATGCACAATCGACGGAATAGTTTAAGTGATCTTCATCACTACCAATATGCTGAGTGTCGCATGTTCAGTGCTTTCAAAGGGCTGAAATATTACAAATGTAATGTTTGTCGAAAAAATGTTTGGGTGCCTGAATGTCGATCAAGCGTATCACGATCATCTTACAAAGGATTTTGGAAATTGGCACACAAATTATCCTGATATGGTTTCCGTAGAACTTTATTATTAGACATATATACATCTCGTAGTATAAGCTTGCGTTAGTATATGTGTTTAATGGTTTTTCATGACGTTTCGGTTCACTGGTCGGACATAGTGTTATTGTGCTTCCTATTAGGCTATTATTAGTAGTATCAGAGTTTAGATAAGCGGCCAGAAAGCTGTTCACCTTACTAGTTTCATAATCAGTATTTGTGTCGGTTATCTAACTGGTTTGATAGCGCATTGTATGTAAAGACAGAATAAATGAAATGAGGTACGACTGGGTATAAAGAAACGCTCGCTTTTATTTTATAAACATCATGAGTCAACAGCTCATGTTCCAGACGATAATATTTTCGCATCGCAAAATGCTTTGCTGTTATTAAGTTACGAACAACACTGCACGAAAACTGTTACAAAGATAAAATTATGAACAATAATACAAGAATTAAGATAACACACGTGTTTATTCCCTACAGACGTCAAACGTCGACGATTCTGTCTATAAAAAAATAATGAAGCCACCAACTTGCCTATAAACCATACCTACAGATAATTAGCACTAAAATAATAGGCCTCAAGCGGTCTAAAATTATTTAGATAAAATAAATATTTTGATCTATAAATTTACTCAGAATAATAACGAAATTCTCTTGCACTTGCCCCAATCTTCAAATTTTTCTGTTACAAAGAGCTTCAGAAACAACCTTTTAAATCATGGATACAGAGAACTCCCAGGCTTGACTTAGTCACAAAAACACGACTCAACGCATAGCTCAAAGTGAGGTGAGCACTCAATGATTGGGCTATCTGTACGGTCAGAAAATTACGTAGCAAAATGTAAATTAAAATTTTCAAAGGATAAAATATACATTAACCCGTGTATCTTTGTAATAAGGTTTGATATCCAGAGAGATAGGCTATACAGATAGTCAAAAAATTTTTGGTATAGAATCGTTTATACCAGGTATGTTTTGTCTGTTTTATATAGATATTAAATAAAGATGTCAAGCTTGACGTCGTAAATGACGCGACGGTTTTGGACCGCTTCTCCAGTAAAACAAGATAGAGATCTCAGACAAGAAAAGGGGAGACCGTTGCCCAGCAATGGGACGAATTGTAGGCTCAAAATAACAAATGAAAGTGATAAATATTACACCGAAGTAGCTTGTCGACTTCTACCCAACGATATTTCTTCTCACCGATATCTCTTAGTCTTGTGTCTGCTCTAGGCATTATAGTGAAGAGGTTTCGTTCGTTTGTTAGAAGTTATCTACCAACTGCTTAATGAATTGAAGTCACTTAGTACTATTCTTAACGTCGAATGATTTTGAATCTTAATACTCACTTAGAAGATGGTATTTTAACCCATTCGGTGTCCCGTGATAGATACAATAGAAAATCTATTGTATTGTTATGTGATTCATCGGACAGGGAACTTGTTAAGCATAGTTTAGGAGATTCCCGCACACTATTTCTTTTCTAATATTATTTTAGTATTTCAAAGTTCATGTTTGCTGTGTAAATATTGCTATTAATTATTATAAATTATATGTTCTTAGCTGTTTGCGAAGGCAAGTAGAATTCGCGTCGCGCATCTCTACTTGCAATAGGCTAAGAATGTATCTTTACGCATCTGCATAAGAATTATACTATTAGTAGAAATTAAACTAAGATAGTAGCGCAGTTACTTTTTTTCAGTTTTAGGTTCCAAGGAATCCTTGAGAGATGCCGTAAACCTATTAACGTGTAGCATACAATTTTCTTTAGACGTATACGTCAACTATAACATATAGCATAGAAATTTCGTTACTGGTACTTTCAATAAATCATTTTCCAGAAATTGGGTTCAGTAAACCGATAAACAAAGAATCCTAACTTAGTATTATAAAAGCGAATGTGAGTTTGTTTTTTGAGCTTTCATGCTTTAAATACTCGACTGATTATCATGAAATTTCGCAGACACTTTTCCAGGGGAACAGAAAGGATATAGGGTACCTTTTGTAAAGTAAGTTACTAATCTAACCTAAGCTACACTACTCGATTCGACGATAACATTAAATAGCTTCAAAAATGTTGTTTGTAGTTTGAGGAATCTTTCTCACCACCAAGAACACCCAAACTCAGAATAACTGTTCATGGATCTTAAAATGTTATATTTATGGATACCAAGTTCATAACACACTAAGCATTATCAGTCGCGACCATAACTAATGCCTCATACGTGCAAACAAGAACACAAGAATTGACCTCCATAATTACTACACATTTTTCATTCACGGATTCCGATCAATAACTAACTGACTATTAAACCAACAACATTGTAATCCTGAGGGCTAATCAAATATAATTTGTATCGGTAATCTAGCGATTAATGTGACGTCAAATGTTGCCCTGTTCAATATCAACCGCAAAATTATGTGTTCCATGAATGATAATCACCTATGCGGCTGATTTGTCATACTGATTGCACAATCAACTGATCAATCAATTTGTGTTTGTTCGAGATTTAACTCAGATGTCGTAATCTATATGAAATGTGACACGTGTTTGATGCGAACTGTGATGTATGCGTAGTGTTACTACTTGATTATTCTTGTAATTTGTACTATATCCTGAGATCTCTATTCTCGAACAACGCCACACACCTCTTGGTTTTGGAATCATGTTGTTGAATTAAGTATGGTGGCGGAAAATATCGTAAGAAACGTGCTATTCTATATCTCATAATTATATAAAACACTTTATCATAGCTCCTGGTCCTTGATTCTTTTCTGTGCCCCAGACAACGTGTATGCAAAATTTTATTATGTAGTTAAGACATAAAAGCGTAACAAACAAACTTACATTCGCATTTATAATATTAGTTAGGATTTATTGTAGAAGAAAGTAGCCTTAATCCTGTTATTTAGACCCATGCCCTGCAATAGTATATAAATAAAACAAGATTTATACAAATTCTTGAATCACTCTCGCGTGAAATACATAATAAATGATAGTTTAAGAAATCACCTTACCGAAAGGAATCCGTACACACCGGAATACCACAGTGTAAACTCTTACGCAGATTTCGTATAAGGTGATACATTCTCATATAAACCAGCTTATTCCTATTAATTATCAACAAATAAAAAAAAAGGCACGCTCATGCAATTTTTCAGAGCTTAACACACATTATTAATAAGAAGAAAGTAGAAAAAAGAAGGATAATCATTTTACTGCCCTTATTTTTTCTATTAGATGAAAACTGGGCAATGCAATTATACTAGATATGATTGTATTACTTTTATCTAGTTTTGCTTTAAAACTACAGATCAAACAATTTTAGTTCTGGTTTTAAGTAGGTCTTTTAGGTTATAAATGTGCATTAATAAAATATGTATAAACAATACATTGATTGTATTAGCGGTGTTGTTGGCGATATTCTTTCCGTTTTATACCGAATGAAAACTAAAACAGAACAAAGACATCAATATACAAGAGGTGTATTTAGATCGTCCGTATCGTTTCTTGAAGACAACAGCACAAAAGATAAGCGCGGTCCATTGAACCGAAAATAATTGATAATATAATTTAACAAGAAAGGATAATATCTCACTGTCGCCAATAGCAATCTACTTCGACGGAAACAAATATCTGTAAATACATCTTCTAATCTGATGAGCCGAAAGTATTTTTTCTTCCGATTGTTAAGGTAAAGATTGATTTGATTTAAAAAGCGTTGTTGTTCTAGGCTATAATAGATGAAAGTTCGAGAAATTATGTCAAAATTAAAAATGACTCTTTTCTTGAATGTAGAAGCCGGGCTTAAAACTCATTATGCGAAATTTTATATAGGTATCTATCAAAAATGTTGTACATCATGTTTAGAAATAAAGGTTATAAATACAATATTTTTTAATAATATTAATGGCACAACGTAAACGCTAATCAAGGTATAATCCCCGAATTGGGTTATCTTTTTTGGTTGATGTGTGTAACAGCCCGGGTTCTGAATAAGTAGCAAATAGATTCGCTTTCGTCTCATAAAGATAAGTATACCAGGCAGGTTTGTGTGAGGTTAGCCAGCTCTGTATGGGTGGCTGTATTTCTTTTATTTTGTAATACCTATATATATGGCTTTGAATATTATTTTGCGAATATCATAAATTTATAATCAAGATATTTAACATGATTAACAGCATGGTGAACCAAAGTTAATCTGTAAAATTGAATCATGTTACTATGTGTGAACTGTAATACGATTAATAAATATTAAAATGGACTCAGTGACACAATTATTATTGTCAGATGAGCATATAGCATTCACTTTATGTGATAGCTGAAGCATAACTAATAACGTGTGTGTGAAAAAGATCTCTACTCTGCTCCTTTTGAAATCTGCAGGCTTGTCTATGTATGTAGGTATAGCACGGCATTTTTCAGATATATATAGATATATATATATAGATATGTTCCTGTTAGTCAGGGTCAGGGGAAATACCTAGTTGCACATTTTATTCTGCGAGTATAGTGAATCAATAACAATCTGTTATTTTATAACGCATAAAAATTGTGCGAAAAATTCGGGTCACGGTATTCGAGATTTACAACTTATTTATGAACTACTGGGTGCTCCGTCGTTACTTTGTTCTCTTCAGTTTTATATTCTTATGGTAATCTAGAGTTTATATGGCCATCTGATAATGAAGACCGCATAAACCGTTCTGGATCGCTTCATCAGAAGTTAACGTATACACGTTGCTCACATTTTAACATAACTGACTTCTCGGGAAAATATTGTTTGATCTATATAAGAAAAATATTTTGAGTTCTGATTTTGTTTATATATTTATGAGACTGTTTAACTCTGAGCTAGAAAATTAACATAGGCCTGACTGTAAGTGGTTACCGTAGTCTATTTGCGCTTGCAGCAGTTGCAATACCAGAGGTAATGCTAGCACTTGACAATCCTTAATACCTCATCGCTGTGCTGCCAGTGCAATGGGCAAACCTAACTACCTTGCTTGCAGCACCATCTTATCAAGGAACTTCTCAACTCTACCCATCGCAAAAACTGCTGTAGTTTAACTGCTATCTACGGAGCAGAGGTAGATTCTTTTCCAGCCAGAAAACCATTATCATCATCATCATCATCTCAGCCTAAAGTTGGCCGCTGCTGGACATATGCCTCCCACTGGGTTTTCTACACATACCGTTTACGGGTCACTCGCATCCAGCCGCTTCCCGTGATCTTTACCAGGATCGGACTTCTTCCCGGACTACAAGCGTTTAAGCTAAACCCTAGGTTTTAGTGGCAATGCCACTTTACCCTATCTCTCATATTTATCTCCTGTGTGAACGTCATAATGTGTAAGAGGTATTTATATAGACCTATATTTAAAAAATATATTTTTAAATAAGTTCTAATTCACGTTGTAAATTGAATGCATATAAATAAGATAGAGATTTTATTTGTATAAATCATAGCATAATAACCTATATATCGCCATAAGTTTAGGCAGACATATATTTGCTCACGTTTCAAATATTTTTAGGGCTTATGTAATTAGAAGCTTATAATGTCACTGAAGATATTTGTAAATGATGCAAGCAGCTGGCGTAAGTTACATGCGCAAGCTTTTTGTCCGAGCTACATGCATGAATAATCATACCATTTATATTTTTTGCATAGGTGACTGGCGAAGATTGCTTAATTCGCTTAAAGCATACAATCCGCACATGTGCCTCAAATTGCGTGCTACCTGCATCGTGTACATAACAATATCCTTTCAAAAACTCCAAACGCCATTTAGTTACTACAGGTATTCATTCTAGAATTCGGCTGTTGTCATAAATGCACTTTTCAAAAATAGCCGCTGAACTCGCACTATGACCAGAAGCAAATCGAAACATTAGGAAACAAAAAAACATATTTCAGACCTGGCTCCTACATTCAAGAAACGAGTTGTGTTACCTACGTACAGTTAATTTTGACACATATTCTATGAAAACTATGTCAACATTTAACTGTTTATTTATTTATTTATTCGTTGGTACACCAACAGCATTACATGTTACATCTACATAATTATTGTTACAATAATGAATCAGTTCTGACATGCTTGCCTATTACAGGTATACACAGCAATCACGTTAAGACAACAATCTGTTCCTAGTTGTATACTAACACATAAACTATTCGCAGGTAAAACGACTCGTTTCTTGATACAGGAACCAGCCCTTAGAGCTGTTAACACTTATGCCAAAAAGACCAACAACAAATTGATTTAATACCTTTTATATTTTAGACTTATATCTACTAATTTCTTAAATTTTTCATTAGCTTGAAAGCAAAGTTCAATCTCTCAAAACCCAATTTTCAAGTGTTTTAATGTTCGTCATGACTTATTTAAGTTGGGTTGGGAACGGGATCACCCTCCGCCGTCAATGTCATTCGCATATGGGTCGCGCCATGGACCCCATTAATTATTCAGTAGTTATGTGGTCGCTTCTATGGCATATATGTTGAAAAATGATTTATTACAGTGAGCCGGCTGTGGTTCAGCCGAACTCATATACTTAATGAAAATGTTTTAATAATAAAATGACAGTTGTATCTAAACAAATTATCAATGTAAACGCGGATTATAACGCAATGTTTTAGCTATTTAATATTTCAATGTTATTTCGTTAAACTGACAAGCGTGCATAAATATTGCAATGAGAGTAATTGAGTCAGGAAAGATATGCTAGGATCATAGTAAGGTAAAATCTATTGTGTCTGACTACCCTCCAGCAAACAGGCGTGAGTATTATATATGATCGCCATTTTCATTTCATACATCATGCAACATTGATGTATTTTTTGGTAAGGATATAGGGCAGCCGGAAGAGGAAAATTACGGTGAATGTTTTCTCATCAGTGGCTCGATTCAGAAACATTTAGCTAACTAGTCGATCGATACCGCAATGTATTTTTCTCGTATCGTAGGGATTTTCTCGGTGTCATTTATACTATCCTACCATAGTGTTGAATATAGTTGATAAGCCTACTTTCTGCTAATATTTTTAATGTGAAATAGGTGAAGATCTTTGGACGTTTGTTACCCAATCACGCATAGACCGCTGAATGGATTTAGATGAAAATTGGCATGATTTTCCTGACTACTTAATGGATCTTTGTGGTTTAGTACGAGATGTATGATTTATGACAGGCAGTACAATGCCTCCTTCTTAGAAGGCTGGGTAATCCACGGGTGTTTTTCCTGGTGTTACAAGCGACTATCAATAGAGCCTTATGCTTATTTCACAACTCATTATTATAAAAATATGACGTGTTCTTTTCAACCAAACGCATGTTTAGTACCTTTAAAAAGCTTGAAGATATTATGATTTCTATGGCCACACAAATTTTACCATCTAAATACAGGTAAATACAACCATAGAAGTAAAAATATATTGTACCAAAATACTTAGTTTAAACTGTTTTGTGATTATTTTCTTTCCCGCATCAGTTTGACATCCCGTCGAGTGTGTGTCAATGCCCGCATTTTAGATAAAGTTTTATCCTATGTGAGGAATTAGCAATGTGTGTTGATTTTCTAATTCACTATGCTAATATTCGTTCAATTTACTCTTGTGTTAAAATATTGTGCAATCTAAAATGTACCTAACGATCAATAATGAATTCTGTTTCGGTCTCAAAGTAACCAACTATTAATTTATAATATATATATATTTCAAAAATAGAAATAAATGGCAGAAATTATACAACGCGTATTAAAGATGAAGTTCAAATAATCAAGGGACCTAAGGAGATTTAGTAACGGTTAAGCTATTAAAACGAGTAAATACTCTTCTTGTTATTATGTTTAGTATAAATATTTTAGTTAAAAGTGCATATCTGTCTGTTAGGGTTTGCTTCCAGGACACATGTTTTGTTTAATTTAATCACATTTTCTACATGGATACCCGGAATGGATTGGATCAATGAGAATGGTATATGATTACACATCATTATTTTATTGTAATCTGTATTCAATTTGTATATTACATACGTTATACTCGTATATATGAAGCAATAAGCATCATACAATCCCAGAGGTTATTACCATAATAATTACAAGAGTAAATTTATTACATAAAAAACTAAACTGATTTTAATATAATTTGAGTCGTTGCAGCTAGAACTTGAGAATACACCGTACTTTAACAAAATAGAATAAGTACGTAGTTGTAGGGTTAATTTACAATAACTACTTTTACTATGTGGAAGCGTATTTAAATTAATGCTATTGTCCGGTTTTATACATTGAACAAAAATAAATCCATTAACAAAATTTATATAAATAAAAACACACCACCTTATTTTTTTTAAATACGGCGCTACAACACATTCTAGTATATAAATATGCACATTTGAAAAATTTACAAGAGTGTCCATTTTATTTTAAAACCTTTACAGCTCCGGTGGTAAATATGAACTGGTAGATTGAATAAATGGTCATGTTACGTGACAAAATGATACTTTGATATTAAAATATTGAAAGGCAGATTCTGTCACAAGAGTTTATATCGCTCTCAACCCTTTTTTCCATCGTTTATTAAACTTTCTACGTTTAATGAATTGAATCAAGTGACTTGTTCGCAATAGTACTCGATCGTTTTATGTTCTGTTTTTATTACCATTTTTATTTAATAAACGACCGCCGTTGGTTTCTATGATCTAAGTTTGCGCGTATATTTGCATGCGATCGTACGGTTTGGTAACGGGTTTGGCCAAAGTGATATTAGGTTATTTTAGAAGGCAATTCTCAATAGCAGGAGTTTGGAGATAAACCCGGTAGATGACAGCAGGCTAGCCTCCTATTACATAGGGCGTAAAGCTTAATCGGTGAAAATATGTGATGTACCTTATATCTTAGTGTACCGCTTAGAGATATACAGGTTTGTGTATGTGTATACATTCCCTTTTAACAAATATAATAAGTTAATATCGACGTGAAATAGCAGTATTCCTACTGTTGTGTTTCGTTTGGTGAGTGAGAGTGCCGGAGGCCCAATCACCCTCTTTCACCCTGCCCGCTCCTTTTCCTTCCCACTTCCTTTTTTCTTTTTCCTTTCCTAAAGGGTAGACAACGCGCAAATGATGTCTTTGGTGCTGCAGGCGTCCATAGACTACGGTGACCACTTACCATCAGGTGGGCCGTACGCTTGTTTGCCACTTTAGTTGTATAAAAAAAGGGCATGATTGCTCGTTTTTGCCACGCTGAGTGGTTTGGGTTTGAATCCTACACGGGGCAGTTATATATGTGGTCCACATATTATTATTTGGAGTCTAAGTGTTATTTGAGTCTGTAAATAAAATTATAGCTTTGTAAAGACTCTCGCAACACACGGCTCGATCAGTAATGTGTAAGAAGCCTTTAAAAAAAAGTTTACGTTCTCATAATATGGGGGGATAAGCGAGACGTAATATATAGCAACCAAAATGTAGATAATAATATTATTCTATCACATACACACAACACTATCTAACATAAACTAAGCAGAGCTTGACTATGGATTCTAGAAAATGGATAAACATACATATAGGTATATTTTGTTTTTGTAAATACATAAATATTATAGAAACACCCACACCAAGACAAACATCCATGTTTGACACAAATATTTGACTTGTGCGGGAATCGAACCATCTCTATCACACATTACGCATTTAATATTCATGTAAACTTCACTTTAGACATTTGCTTAAATGGTATACCATAACACAGCTATGTAGTTATCCCATTGGCGCCGTAACTGTTGTTTATAAACTAACACTAAGGACTGACCTATAGGCAACAACATTTACCACAAACCATCTTGTTAACAGGATTCAATGACCCCATAACGTATATGTGGAAGCCGCAGATACGCAAGATCGGTTAATAGGAGTACCAACATACGCTCTCAACATATATATCTAGGCATATACCAGGAATTAGCTCTGAGCTATTATAGGTCATAATGTCTTAAGGCTGCTATTAGGTATCGATGGTATATAACACGATTGCTAGGCCCTATTAGGTATCAGGTATCAACAGTATATACTGGCAATTGGTTCCAGATTGCTAAGATCTACACAAGGCGTCGAATGTAGTTTGGTGAATAATTGTTAATTTGCCTGTAGCTACTATCTCGACTAAGTTATGTTTATTAAATTAATAGTTAGACTTAACGATAGTAATATCAACATTTCTAACAAGATTCAAATCCCAAAAGATAAAACAACTTCTATTTTTAAAGTAAATAATCTTACAATTAATTAACATTGCGATATGTACATTATAAAGTCATATATATTTTACTAGCTTTTGCCCGCGGCTTCGCTCGCGTTTATATAGAATTTGACAATCAATTCGGGTTGTACTCTGCTTGTAATAATATATAATAATATAATTCAATCATGATTCGAAAGACACGTGGCACCATCTATTATCATAAGAACGTTATTATTGTGTTCCTCGGGAACAGTTTTTTTTCGGGATGAAGGTAGCCTATGTCCGTTTCTGTACACTTGACAACGTATATGCAAAATTTAAGAATGATCGGTTCAGTGGTTTAGGTGTGAAAAGGTAACAAACAAACAAACTCATTTTCGCTTTAATAATATTAGTTACGATTATATTAATGGACTACAATATGCTTTCAACTTTGTGAAACTGTGAATATAATTATTAATTTCAAACAATAATATTTATTCCAAATATTTTCGTTGAATAGTATACTGATAGTATATTGAATAAACAATATAAACTGAGGCTCGACTCGACTTTGCAATAAATTAAATTTGGCCATGTTAATATTTTAATAAAACGGTTGTAAGAGGTATCCAGTTCAGTTTTTGTTTTTAAGCTGATAAAATGTTTAAGTAATATTTTCACGCCTATAATTTTCTGTAATATTGTATACCATCACACTTATGTGAAAGTTTCGATCCCGAGGATAACCTACTTACCGAGTAAAGTTACGTTTTATTAATTTTATACAAAGAAAGGAATTCTAATTATATGCACCCGTAATATTACAAAATGCTACTAAAACCTACGGCCAAAATCACATTCGTGCTTCAACAAACGAACATTGTTTGTTCACACAAAAAGCTGCACGGAAACTATTTGATTTGCCCTCAAGCGGACATTATTAGCCACCAATTATTGTCAAACAACAAAACTAATAACGAACAGTTTTTCCTGTTCGTAACTCGCACACGGGTAGAGACCGCTGTAACTGCTCGTCGGGCTGAAGCGTGACGGTAGCGGACCGCAGGCTGTCGCTAAGCTTGCAATTACTCACAGTTAATGTACGACAATGTTCAGCCTTAATCCTAACGCATGCATGTGATTCTATCAAGGTGAAGTATTTGAATTTAGATCTCACCTTGCACTATGTTCGTATCTTAACCTATATCTATGTATAGCTTATGCAAGACGGTAGTAAGAGACATTAATATATTTACATACGTGCTTAGTCTTTTACAATCCCAAAGATTATTTCTTCAGCTATATACGGTTATAGTACGGTTATACTAAGTTGTATTGCATCGATATTTATTTATCTATGTTTTAAGGGCCTGCTTAATATAAAAGACATCCATGTCTGCGGTGACCGGTTCTGATACTTACTGGTTCGGTTACGGCTATAAGTTCATAACATTAAACCCTTAAATTTTCATTTCAGAATGTTTTCTCATATAACCTATGAATTGTTAGAATGGAATAATTTAAAACCGCTCAATAGGTTAACAGGTTTCCTGTCCGATGAATCACATATTATTATACTTAACAATAGATTTTCTATTGTGTCTATCACAGGACAGCGAATGGGTTAAGTTAAGATTACCTCATAGTTAAAAAAGTTGGTTAGCTTAGAAAGCTTTAATTTCTTGTACACTGTATATATTAAGGGCACTATAAAAATATCAACATATTTTTTCCAAAGAACAATTTAATTATATTCTACTGGATAAGTAGACAGTCTAGCCAAAAACGATCTTGCTTACGCAGGGCAGACAGTTTTCTTGAATCAAATAATCGTTTATTTTTAAAAGAGCCACTATATGAAACCCAGTCTCAGAGTAAGATTTATCATTGCTCTTTTAAAATAAATGATTGTTTTATTAAATTAAAAAGAAACAATGAACGATTGCTGTCTGTATGCCACGTTGCAGTTATTATGATCATATTCTATAATATTTAGCCCAGTATTACGTGAGGTACGACCACCGAACGATTTAAAACTGCCATATAGACTAAAGTTTGCATTTATATTCGTCTATTGAATGCTTATTAATAAATTAAATAAGTCTACAAAACTAGAAATATAACGCGCCTCACTTCTTTAATAGAAGTGGGCACAAATTTAATAATCATATAATTTGTGTTAATCTGTCAATTGTTGAAATGCCAGAAATAGTATATCAAAACCCAAGGTATCTGGCCACCGTTGTGCCACTGCCACTCAATGAAGACGGACAGCGCCCAGCACAAGCCGTTCCATCATAAGTTGGAAAATATAAGTGGCACGTTTGTATCGCCTTTTTAAATGATACATTAAACGCCTGGATTTGTATAGTATATGACAAGCAAAGCATCCCCGGTAGAATGATTGTGTGACCCGTGCTTTGTGGTTAAGACAACACAGAAATACAAAAACTATATTTTAATTTATTTTTGTAGTCAATTATTACAATGTATTTACATTATTAATTTTAAAACTAATTAATCTAATATATATTTACAAACATATTAAAAAAGATAACATCATTGCAAAAACACTAATAATTATAATACTAAATATTTACAAAAATGGGTTAGGCATCGTAGAATTCGTCAGCATCGCTGTCAACTGGTAACGTGCCCAGAAGACTGGCAGCATTGCCACGTTGAATGGCAATGCTAATTCGTTGGGCCAAGAAAAGATCAGCCTTCTGGTTACGCGAAACGTCGATCAGGCGTTTTGCGATGTCCCTGTACAAAATACTTGTACTTTATAAAATTATATAACTTTATTACAGAAAATATAAGTGTGGGACATATCTGCTTATGTGTCGGATATAATATGCAAACGTAAGTCTATGTATGTAGACACTGATGTCACGAACACTACTCATACAAACACTTTGTTTACTTGGAGGGGTTAACAAGGATATCAGGAATTAGTATTATACATACCTACAAAATAAAGAAATATGATATAATATAATATAATATAATATTCTACCACATACACACAACACCATCTAGCCCAAACTAAGCAGAGCTTGTACTATGGGTACTAGACAATAGATAAACATACATCTATACTTTTTTTTTTTTGTAAATACATACATATTATACATAGAAACACCCAGTCCAAGACAAACATCCATGTCCATGCACACAAATGTTTGACTTGTGCAGGAATCGAACCCGCGACCTCAGGCGTGGCAGTCGGTTACACCAACCACTACGCCATCGAGGCCGACAAATACAACATGACGGTTTATACGTACATACGTACAAGTATATGTATGTCTGGTCTGCGTATGTACACAAACTAGACATACTATAATATAATTAATTCAGATCTACAGACATGTGTCTGTAGTTCTGAATTAATTGTTTTACGTAGTTAATGAGTTTTACTAAGTCAATAGCAGCATGTGGTGAGCGATTACATGCGAGGCCGCCGTCCCATCCCATACGTCTCGGAAGAAGCGCTTAAAGGCTTAAGCAGGGCTTTGGCCAGCATCCACCTGTTTACCCTTTTATTCATCATACTGCGATCACAAATCCTTTTGGCAAATGGTGATTAAACCAAAGTCGTTCACAAGAGAAAAGGTTGATGGATATATGTACAAGTAATTACTTTGTAAGGTGGTTGAAGATTATTATAATATGCTTGAAAATGTAGGTATGTACTTAATGTTGCCTTCGAGATAAAACTATATTAATTTTATAAAGTGGTAAAACTTGTTCATTTCTAGGTAGGGATAATCTCTAATTCTATAAAACCGATTTTAAATCTGTTTTAGAAAGAGAAGAGAAATCTCTTCGATCCTTGAATAACACAGGCTGTTTTAATCTGCTGCGAAAAGAAACTAGTTAAAGTCGATATTTAAACCTTTGTATAGAACCTAATAAAATAAGCCTTTTGTTTAGAGTGCCTAAAGTTCTGGTTCTAAAATATGAAAGGTCAAATACTAGATATTTGACCTTTAATGTTTCACGTTTTCACGAATCACAACTGTGGTATAAATAAATTCCTATAAAAATAGTCAAGTTATGACTTTAATAACATGATGCACACATGCCTTAGTATTACGCCGCTATTTCTTTATAATAATAATACATTGATAGGTATGTATCTTCTTAATACATAATATAATGTTTAAAGACTTGGTTGAGTTGTCTTCAAGGCGGCTTTTAGCATTGATTTATGTAAGTAGCATAGCAACGTCAGCCGTTCCTGGTTTACTTTTCATAGTGCCACATAATTTGCAAGTACTAGTAGATTATACCAGACATGTATGTGTTATTATAAGTTCATAACTAAATTGGTTCAATTAGTAAACACAACACGTCGCCAACTAATTCATATAAGTTTTGATGATTGAGGCATGATAAGTTATTATCATGGTTCAATTATCAAAACCAATGTTGATTACTAAAACTAAATTTGCATAGTATATATTATTATTGGCTTAATTCAAAAGGCCTCCATCGCAAAAGTAGAACGCTATGCTTAATCTGCCAAGTCTTAGGACACCAGCCATAATTAAAATGAATTCTGTCTGGCCACCGGTGTACCGCTACAATATTAAAAATATAATATTTTTTATTTTTTATTATGGCTCAAATACATACATTAGTTTAGTGCTTGGAGTCTCCTTTTAAGCAATTAATGCTTGTGTTAGGGGACTCCGCTCTTCGCTAGTAAGACATACAATAATAACATAAGAAATATAATGTGTGTGTGTATGTGTGTGTGTGTGTGTGTGTATGTGTGTGTATTTCCATTTCAATAGGTTAAGTCGTTTTTAAGTTATTATTTCGTAGAATTATCTACCCGTATGATTCTATTTGCAAGTCAATTGTAGTTGCTTACATAATAATAATTTGAAGTTTGGAATATCTAATTGTAACTAGACTGCCAGTTCTAGTATAATAGCGAAACTGCATACACGCCGTAAAGGCTTATTGGTCAATAAGAAAGTCACAGTAGCTGATTGTCTATTCATTATGCAAACATACTGTAGGTATTGCTTTAAAACAACACCTAAGGCGCAAATAAGTTATCGACGTATAATTATACTCATGTTCTGTACAGTATTCTCATTTTAAAAGTTTATATTTATTACGATATTCATATTTTTATTGATGTATAATTACTACATGATTAATAAAATAATCGATACCGAGCTAAAAACCTTGGCAGCTATATCTGTTAATCGTTTTTCTTAAATTTATTAATGTTAACCAGGATTACGAATTCCAAAACAACAATGATTTATATTACCAATTTTTTTTCTGATATGATAATAATGTATTTGGTTTTGAGGTAATAAAAAATATTAAAGTAGTCGTCCAGCAGAACACCATATCATATTCCACACATTTTAAATTGATTTAATTGTTTAACCAACAATTCACCAGAAACGCAAAATTACTTTTTCCTGTTAATCAAGGCAGCTTTTTAAACATTGATAAACTTCAAACTGCCTATACAAAGTTGTTCGCAAAACACCCTTTAAGAGGTTTCGCTGTTTGGACAATACCCGTAAAACTGAATTACGTTTACGCGTAAATATTACTTACGCAATTTAGACATGTGTGAGGAGGTACTTAACAACCTTAATATTACATAACATTGTATGTGTTAGTTCTTACTCAGTTGTAATTTGGCCTGCTTTGGATGCGGGTTCCAGCCGACCTATTTCTTGTTTGTACTAACTTTAATGTCACCAACTTTGACCAAATAGACACAAACTATTGGAAGTCGATACGTAAGTGCCTAACTGCTGTTTGCATTTTGGAGTTACAAATTATACAGTGGAAATGGTGTGCGATATTCTAGTTCGAATATTAAATTTTATAGGTACATATTGCAACAGCTGTGAGTTGGGTAAATAATAAAACTTGTATTGTTGCAAATTTATAATTATGAGCGGGAAAGTACAAACGGGTACTTTTATTCTATCGATCTTAAACTAGATCAAAGTCATAACTATAGTAGTACATTTAGTGATGCAGAATGAGATATTGATGATTAATTTCCTTGAAAAGATTAAGTATCTCAATGTCAATTTGTGTTTTTGTTGTAATCATGTCCAGACAACGATTTTGTATATGTGCGACAGCAAAATAAAAAGAAAATCGCTGTCTATTCAAGTTAAAAAAGTTCTTACTCTTAACATCAGTATCAGATAAACAATCGTGCATTCAAAGTTTTAACAATAAAATCGTAACTACAGAACCAAAATGAGTATTTCTTTATTTGACAGAACATATCAGTTTTAAAGTCAGTAGCATATGGTATAATGGCTGCAACACCTTGTTAATATGAGTTGTAAAATACTGAAATTATATTTAACTCCTTCAATCCAATATAATCACTGTCGAGTCCATACCAAACAAAGTTTTCGCTAAGCTGAAATGTTGTTTTGTTCTATTATTTTAAAATAGCACAATGCGATTTATTTGGCACATACGCCTAGGCTTAATTAATAGCTTAGGTAAGATCACAGATAATATAATACTATACTAGTAGTTAAGACTAAACATATTTTATTTTTTATTTCAGTGTTAGTGTGATTGACGCCTCCGCCAAATACTTGGATAAGTGTTATTATTTAAGCACTATTAACAGTAGCAAAAACACTTGCAAAACTATACGTACTATCGTACCGTAACGTATCGTTACTATACGTAGCTCTTGAGCTATAGTTAAATTACATTATGTCTGAAACCCAACATTTATAACGATTTAAAAACATACTGTCAAAGTCAAAGTCCTTTGACTTTGACAGTATGTTTTTAAAAATCATAATTATATTATTCACTTAGGTCACAAAGTAACACTTATGAACGTCAAAATATATAGGTTAGTGAATTTACTAAGTTACTAAAGCTACACTTAGGTTAGTTGGTAGGTTCAGGCAAATGGTAGAGCCTATGAGAAGAAACCTGCAAGAAACTCACGGCTACTCTTTTAAATCGCCAATTAACTCCTGAGACAACTAAAA
This sequence comes from Catocala sponsa, assembly GCA_963564715.1. NCBI lineage: Eukaryota > Metazoa > Arthropoda > Insecta > Lepidoptera > Erebidae > Catocala > Catocala sponsa. The sequence continues at coordinate 13,526,576 of OY751336.1, read as the reverse complement.
CATTTTTGTATTTTTTACATTTCTATTATCGCATGTCATTGCTTTGTTGTTTCCTTCTAGTAATGCACTGGTTAGTTGTCACAGTACTAGTTGTAGTATGTACTATGCTAGTGTCCACGTTAACCATCCCGGTACCACGAAACTTGAGCGTGTGGCGATAACGACTGCGCTTCGGGGCGTGGGAGATTCCACGGCAATAGTCCCTACGAATCAATTTCATAATATTTACCAACTCTCACTCAGCTATATGTAGAGGTATTATCGATACAATATTAAACCGACAGACCGTAATTTCCGGTACAGAATAGAACCACAGGCTTTCCCTTTAATGCGATTAAATGACCATTAATATGTGTTTACGTACACCTGTTTTAATTTATGCGTTTGCATTATTATGTAGAACATGACATTATTATATAAGTTGTTGCGTTTCTTCCGATTTATGAAGTTGACATTTATTTTTCTTCTCCTATTACGTACCTACCCCTCCAATGCCTTTTCTTTCATCCAATCTTTAATTCCTTTTTGCTCTTTCATCGGCAATGTGCACGTGGTGTCTGTGGTATTGCAAACGATATGTCGTTTGATGATGAGCGGTTATCAAATGGGCTATATATTACACAGCAAATTGTAGCATTAATAAATATATTCAATTGTGCAGATTTGAAATATTAAGTTTTTCGGGGAAATAGCATCCGCTTTGTGACGAAAATGCTGCCAAAACTAAATATTATCGCAAGTAAAATATATCTATATGTTATGACAAACGAAATACATAGAAACGAAAAATAGGAAACAAATACTCGAACATAGCGATTTTCAACTAAATCATTATTTCCAGGTTTTGATAAGCTTGCAGAGGCGAGAAAATATATTTTCTAGCAACAGCAAAGTGGAACGGAAGCGGCGGAACGTAGGAAATCGAGTGTTGTGCCTTTATTTATTTTAACATCATGTCTGTTACATCCGGAAAACAATCGTTCGTTCTATCTCCAGATAACTCTCTAATATATAGCCGTTTGTGTATGGGATTATTAAGATAAACATCGTGCTTTCATCGCTGATGCTGTATGGAAAAATAGATAATTCTGTCGTTATTGTTTTTGTTATATTCTCTGTTGACAAAGTGCCTCGTGTGTTGATTCGATGAGAGATATGAAAGATATATTAGACGATTTGGTTCATAGTTTCGATTTGATATACCTAAGTATGTTGGTAGAAAAAAGTCTTTCATTCAATAAAAAATTTAGAATTTTGTGATTGTTGTTATGATAGTCCTTTGAAGGATATTAGGCGTTTATGCAAAAAATCTGCGTGTGTGACATGTGGCTTGTCAAAATTGACTGTGTACAATTTTGAAATGTTTCACAACATCAGCGAGCACGTAAGTCGTTGGTCCTGTACCTGATCTTGTTGTATAGCTAATACGAGACGATAAATCAGGTGCAATTGGCAGTCTGTATAAATTGTGATCGTGAGGGAATATAAAGTATATTTGTGCACACACTTTTGCATTATAATATTTACGATAGGGACAAAGAGTGAACTCACAGGCTTGTTACTAGTCCCGGTAGATTGTCTGATGATCTGCCACCTTTCACAGTAGGCAGTTTCTATTCTATTGTCAAATGAATACATTATTTAATAAATATATACTTTATTAGTAAGAATAATATAATGTTATAGACCTTGGATGATATTAGGTTAAACAAAATTTATTAAATAAACTTATAAACTTATGAAGATTAATTAATATCAATGCAAATATTATTATAGACACTAAACATTTTGAGTAATATTTTCTTGTTGTCTACTTTAAATCACTAAACACAAAATTCTAAATGTTTATAACTTATTGTCAAATACGCGCAGATCTTACAAAAGCATAAAGAAAAAGGTGAACGACATAATTTATCTAACTACAGATAAATCTAATAAAGCTATCTAATTTTCTATGGCGCGACAAAGGAAATGTTGCTAAGTGACATCCGTCGAGACGTCAATTAGGTGTTCTCGTTGCTTGTAAGCAACCGTACGTATGTGTACGGTAATTAGTGTAGTCTGTGGTGTTAGCATCGTCTACGATAGCTGGGTATCGGAGCAATGTGCCTGTTAGTGGAACTACGTCTGTGGTCTTCGATTTTTGGTTAGCAGTAGTGCATCCCGTCTGGAATTTAAAGTACTAGGAAGTTAGATTTGCAAGGGGACGGTGGGTTAAACATACAATATTTTCTTACGCAATAGATCTGTATTACGTATTCGCTTATACGTGTGATTGATTTAGTTATAAGACGATGGCTTTAAAAATATTGTGATATTTCAAACGTATAAATAAGTTTTCAGCAAGCGGGCTGTATGCTTGTGTGGTATCTTTGTCGTTTAAACAATCTAGATTGAGAAAGCAAGCACGGTAAAGGATACAAACACTCAGTAATTAAATAAATAGAATCGAATAAAAATCCATTTGTTTCATAATAGCAGGTACAGTTACATGATTCTTGATGTAGTCAAAAATTTACATGAGGTGGAGGCAATGCGCATTTACATCTTCCGTTTTACCTGGATACGGTACAATACTATTGCATCACTATTGAATCGGTCGCAATGATTTAAACTATTCAATCGCAGGCATACCACCAGCCAGATACTATAAGTTTTTAATTATGTTTGGATTTCGGGTGATAATATTTAAGCATATCATTTCTAAAAAAAATTCAAGTACATCACTAATGTTAAATTAACCTATTATTTTCTGCGGTTTCTGGTAAAAATCGCGTGTTGGATTTCTATATACAATTATAAAACTGTAAAGACGTGTCTGTTCATTAAAGATATTTACAAATATATCTTACAACAACTTATTAAGGCTTTCTTAATTTCGAATCTATTATTTTCTTCATGATCATTTAATTTTTCAACCTTAACGCAGAAACTATGAACTAGTATTAACACAGGTTTCATAGCTTCGTAGCTTTGATTTTAAAATCTATCTGTATCGTCTAATTCCATTGCAAAATGTTATAGAGGACAGTTTGATTCCCGTAAATGTCGTTGCCAGCGAACTGTAGTCTAGGCGGACGAAGTCGCCAACATAATATTATCATTTTATTCAATAAATATCTGTATCCACGAATCCAGAAACAGAAACTTAATAAATATAATATTTGTCATACATAAATGTAAGTTTGTAAACTAAATGTTATTTATTATAAACTAAATGCATTTGAATACGTTATGACTATTAATGTTGTAGGTAGTTTTAAAGGAAATGTAGGTAACTAGATGCTGTTTATATGACACTGACAAATTAACTCTACTTGTATAGGAGGTACTCCTTTCACATCGTGTATACCAAAGTGCTGTTACATTAATCTAGTTTTATATGCTGTTTGAAGCATGCTTTCGCGATATTCGTGACACACTAGACTTCTCGCCTGGCCTTTTAGACACGAAGCATGTGATATTTAATTTAGAACATTTGCAATTTCTACGTGACGTGTACAAATTACACATTCGTGACTTTCAATTCAATCGAGAGTTAAAAAGAGCAACTTTTAGTTGCCCCGAAATATATTTGAACTACGTATGATAATTCACTGACAGTCTGTTAGGTATAATAATTTATGAAGTACTTGGTACTTGATAGATATCAAAAATGTACTCAAGTTCTATGACACCTTGTAGTGGCTATGTATATTGATTGAAGCTTTAAAAAGGTGGCCAATCTAATTTGTCTATAATATGCTTTTTTAAAAGCTAGTACTCGACTGTGGCTGTTTTCTCCGCAACTGTTGCAACTAGTGCAAGTCTTGTTTATACATATTTTAGCAAGTAAATCTCACTTACTCACCATCAAAACGCTCTCAGTAATATTATTTTAAAATACCTACTGAATTTTTGAGCAATTCGTGTAATAAACTTTATAAAAAGATTTTTGTTTTTTATTTTATTTTGTACTTTTTAGATAGTTACGTACGTATTGTTTTCGTTTTTTGTTTCGTACAATGTACCGTTTAGAGAGAAGTTTTTGCGGAGGTGATTCTCACTGTTTCATACTTTGTATACATATAGTAACGATAATTCATAGCTTCTAATGTTAAACGTATTTGCGGCGCTTCATATACAAGTTCAAGAAAGCTACGGCATCAGGTCACAACAATAGGTGATTTAAAAATTCCAAGCAGCTTTAAATTTAAGTTAATATGTGGGTATCTGACGTCTCTAATCCTTAATAATAATAATTTGATAATTATATTAATTAGCACAATAATCTTGACAATAACATACACATGTGTACGTTTACCAATAGTAGGACTCTAGCACCCAAGCAAGTAGTACTTTGTATATATGTAAATACAAAATGACCGAAGAAAATTCTCTCAATCACTTGTTCTTTCAAATCCATTATCAGTCATTATTGAAAGAAACAAGAATTTTATAGATATAGAGCTAAACTTTATCTTTTTTCTGCAATACGATTATAATGACTACTTTGGCCTATATTTAGTCACCCACAGTAGACACGAAAACAATAAATCCACACTAAATCCCTATCCAGCAGACACGTGTACAAATGTATGGCTTGGGAACGATGATAGATAACACCTTACACGCTGAGCTTAAAATTCCTGCCTGTGTTGAATAGATTGAGTACCAGTGGTTATAAACTATGTATAACAATACACTTTCGCCATGTGGACGAGATACGATTTATATCTATACTTTATAAATAGAAACTCTTATTACCTTTCGCAAAGTTATTATAGGTGATTATTTAAGCTAAAGTGGACGTAAGACATAGCGGAATACTTGCTCAATACCGACTAAAGAAATACTTCTTTAGTCGGTAGGTATACACCTACCGTATGTCATGTTTCTATGGTGAGTAGGCTTTCAGAGTATATTTTTCCTTGTCAACATAGACATTACCATATGATATTCATTCCTGGTGCCGGCAGCGAAGATAGTTCTTTTTTGTAGAGTAGACAAAATGCTTGTATTATCGTAAGAACTGGAGTTTCAACCCGTGGTAGCGGTACAGTAAGCCGAATGGTTAGAAATAATAGGATACGCAATAATTGTCTTACAAGGATTGGATATTGAATGTTTAATTCGATGTTTGGATATTTATCTGATGAAAATTTATTTAATTTTGTATATAATTTATACTAACCACCTATATCTATATGTGTATGTACAACATAATTTTTATTTATTTCCGTTTTAAATGCTATTAATGAATATACTTTAGTAACAGATTTATAAAGTAATATATCATTTAATTGTGAGAACTCGCAAATCATGGACCATTCTGTCATTCATTACAAAACATTGTCAATTCCTGATTTTGATAGTCTTGGAACGTACAGTTCAGATATTAAAACTCATTCTTCATAAAACTCTTAATGCATCCGACGTAAAAAAAAAGAATTCAATATGACATTAGTGTATGAAACTGGGGTATACATTAAAAGTTGTCGGTGTTGGCGACCCACTCGGTTCAGCACAAAACTTTTGAAATTATACCTCTGGGCCACGATAATTTCCTTTCTAATGCTGAAGTTGAGAACTCTTCAAAAAAGTTTTAAGGACTTTTCGTGAATTCCTTTTTATTTCTTATAAATCTAGAAGAAAATAGAATTTATGGCATCTACTTAACTTTTACGAGAGCAAATGTTAAGTTAATTATAAAGGTTTTTATTTCAGAGATTTATCTGAGGCGGTTACTTAGGTTAATTTTGTTTTATAATATTTTAATAACTTACAGTTTTAATTTTGATTATAAATATTACACTCAATTGTTTAAATTTACTGAAATTTATGAGACACCAAATAAAGCTTTGGCAAAATAATATTATTTTGCCAAATCTTTATTTGGTGTATGTAGATTACATAATCTTGATAATAAATTATCAACATGATTTGAATATCGGATTTGTTTTACTGAATATCATAAATTATATAGCAGGCAGAAAAAGGTAAGTGTTTTTAAAATAGGACTTGATTTCCACATTCACGTATATTTTTATCATATTCACAAAGTATGGGGCAGTAATAAAGGCAATATATTTTTTTGTATTTATGTTTTAATTCAATAATTATATTTAATTTTAATATTATGTAGATGCTTCTACATAACAAACAGATGTCTAACACATTGTATTTATTTTAAAATTATCGCTAATGTAATTACAATTATTTCGTTAAGACATATTTAATTTGTCATAAAATTGTTTGTCCGCCAGTGTGTTAAGCATAAAATAATTATTTTATCATTTCACATAAAACAAATAGTTATTTATGTAATTTTAATATTAACCAAATAACTATTATAAAGAATCATAATGTTTTTAATATTAGCGATGACTACGTAGTAAACTGCGATCAAAACATTAATATTTTTTCTCTAATAAGCAGTGTCCTTTCCGATAATTCGAGACGAATGACCGCGCAGTGCTCATTTCGCTGAGCATTGCTATAATTCCAAAGGCTCGTAATTCACAAATTGACATTAGGCAGTACCGATAAAGCAAGCCAGCTGACTTGACATGACATGGCAAAGAGCTTTGTGCCAGAGAAAATTACAATTCAAAAGAACAGATTTAAAATACGTAGTTATATTAAAAAAAGAGATCCTACAGTTTTGAGAACCAATATTACCCGTCAAACTCTGAACAGATATTTGATATACAAAACCAGAATGTTCCATGAGAATAAATTTATAATGATCGTATTTCTCGATATTCATTGGCGATATACGTACACTCGTACGTGGAAATTAACGGGGAATCGACATTCATTGGCGCTTGTTAGCGTTCGATGGTATTCAAGTATTCAGTACCATGGATCCTGGCAAGGGCACTCCCATGTCTATAGAAATTTATTATTACTGCACCCTGTTAGTAGCTAGGAGTTTAAATGTGAGAATGATTTAAATTCTAATTATTAGCTTTTCTATTTTATGAGCTCAAAGAGACGAACTCTTAGAATTATTAATAAATAAATTTTCATATAAGTACTAGATAGTAGGCCGCGTTCATCTTTAAAAGAAATGGCGATCTCGATGGCGTAGTGGCTAGTGTAACCGACTGCCACGCCTGATGTCGCGGGTTCGATTCCCGCACAAGTCAAACATTTGTGTGCATGAACATGGATGTTTGTCTTGGTCTGGGTGTCTATGTATAATTATGTAAGTATTTATAAAAAAAAAGTATATATGTATGTTTATCCATTGTCTAGTACCCATAGTACCAGCTCTGCTTTGTTTGGGCTAGATAGTGTTGTGTGTATGTGATGGAATATTATCCTTACTAATATTATAAATGCGAAAATGAGTTTGCTTGTTTGTTTGTTTGTTACGCTTTCACGCCTTAACTACTCAACCGATCAATATGAAATTTTGCATACACGTTGTCAGGGGTACAGAATAGGACATAGGGTACCTTTCATCCAGAAAAAAGAACTGTTGCAAACCTAACCTAACCTAACCTACATTTACGCGAGCGAAGCCGCGGGTGAAGACTAGTATTATATAAATATTATATTACATTTGATAATTATGTATCTACTTACTGATCGCATAGTTCTGTAACTTTAATAGATTTAAATAATATAATATTACTGGTTTGGACATGTAGAAAGAATGGACGAGGAAAGACTGACTAAGAAAGTTTATAAGGCTAGTGTGAATGGAACAGTCGCAAGAGGAAAACCTAGGCGAACGTTTCTCGATCAGATCGGAGGCGTTCTGGACAAAGGCCAGGTTAAGAGCTCCTTAATTCGACGGGCGTGTATGAGGAATGTGATGAAAGTGAATGAAGGCAGACAAGTGTGTCAGGATCTTAGCAAATGGAAATCCGTAGTCTCTCCCTACCCCTCTGGGACACAGGCGTGAATCTATATATGTAAGTATGTAATATTGTGTGACGTTTACGCAAATGTTATACATTGAAACTAGACTTTTTTATGGATTTTATCGCATTGTTTATTTTAAAACATTATAATTATTCAATTTTGAAACTATTAAACTACTACTATTAAACTTTACTACTATTCAAGCTATTTTAATTATATACTATATCTAGAATTTGGTTTACAACTTTGCCGTCGTTTTGGTTGCTTTTCAACAGCCATGGTCACGGAATTATTTTACTTTGTTATTTTATGTTGTTATTCTTACGCGATAAAATCCGTATAAAGTGGTTTAATTCCAACTATGATAGATGACGCATAGCATCAGCTTAGATGCAAAACACAGATAGAAAATGGATTACGCGAGCAAAGCCGCGGGCAAAATCTAGTCATCTATACATAATTAAGATTATAATTAAGTAGATCAACCCTATCCATTATCATTGGACATAATTAACTTGTCACGTCATGTCACGGTGACAGACAAATTAGGATGCAATAACAACGGATCATTTTAAAGATTAGAAAACATTAATTTACAATATATAAATAAAACATTTACACGTTTTGTATGTTTTGCGATAAAACTGAAATTAGATGATTTTCTGTACATATTATTTTTTTATAGATTTGATCTAATTATTATGGTAAAATTTGTATTTACAATTTGCTATACTTTAAATTGCGGTAAGTAAACAAAGCCTGACATAGTGTGTCCCAAAAATGTAAACAAACAATTCCTTTTAATATTCGGTACCTACTATATCTCGCTCGTGGCTTCGCTCGCGAAAATGTAGGTTAGGTTAGTAACAGAACTTTTGTCTAAATGAAATGTATATTAATTTCCTTTTCTGCTCCCCTGACAATGTGTATGTGAAATTTCATGATGATCAGTCAAGTTACTAAGAAAAGATAAAAATCACTCATTCGCATTTATATAGGGGTTAAATTATGGAGTTGTCTTTGTATAGTAATAGATACTTTGAATTGACGTAAAAACTTCATGGTGTGAGATTTTCAATTAAAATTTTTTTCACATGATATCTATAAGATTATTCTTTTAAAAAATATGCATCATTCGATTTTCGACTATCAATTATTTTTTTTATTCAGCTTAGACGGAAAAGATGGATACCGCAAAAATGCGAGTCATTTTTTAATACGAGTTCCGACGCGAAACTAACGCGGCAGAAACGGCTCACAATATCAACGCTGCGTTTGGAGAGGAGACTGCTAATGAACGCACCATGCGTTTTTGATTTAAACGCTTTCGTAATGGAAACTTCGACTTGAAGAACGAACCACGTGGGAGACCGTCCACACAGGTGAATAACGCTGAATTGAAGGAGATAGTGGAAGCCGATCCGAGTCAAACTACCCAGGAATTAGCGGCATGGTTTAACGTTACCCTACCTACAATATTGGCCCATTTATATCAAATCAATAAGATAATAAAATATGAAAAATAGGTGCCTTATGATTTGACTGATCTGCAGAAAAAAATGCGTGTTGAAACTTGTGTTGCCTTATTGAATCGGTTCAGAAATGAAGGAATATTGGATCGAATTGTGACATATGACGAAAAGGGGATTCTTTACGATAACCGTTAGCTAAAAATGCAATGGCAGACCCTAGGTCAAACGCCGCAACAGTGCCCTAAAGCAAAGCTTACAAATAAAAAGGTAATGGTAACTGTTTGGTGGTCTCTTCATGGTGTTATTCACTATAGCTTTTTTAGTTTTGGTCAAGCAATAACAACAGATGTTTACTGTGCCGAACTTCGAACAATGATGGCGAAACTGGCAGTCAAACAGCCCCGACTCGTTAATCGATCTTCACCATTATTGCTCCATGATAACGCAAGACCTCACACTGCACGAGAAGCCGTTGTAACTCTATAGGAGCTGCAGTTAGAACCATACGTCATCCTCTGCACTCGCCAGACCTTGCTTCAACTACCATTTTTTTCGTGATTTGGACAAATTTCTGCGTGATAAAAAATTTTCCTCCTAGGAGTAGTACAAAATGCTTTCACAAAGTTTTTCGAATCTAGATCCCGAAGTTATATCGTAAAGGTATAAATAAGCTTCCGTTTAGATGGCAGCAATGTATAAATAATGAGGGTAAATATTTCCATTAAAATAATAAATATGGTACATTTAAGGAAAAAAACGAGTTTCAATATTTTAGTACAAATCGGCAATTTCATACTTTAACCCCTAATATTAGTTAGGATTATATCTCAGATGAGTTGTCGAAACTTTTAATGATGTAATATTTAATATCTGCATTTTGCCTGTACCATACCATACCATACCATAGGTCGCTGTAAAACTAGTTTATTCATAGTTATTACATAATAAAACAACACATAAAACTTCACTGCTCCCGAAGTGTGCATTTATGACTGTTCTCTACGTAAATATATTTGCGATCAGTTTAACTGTTGTGATTGTAAATACAGCCTGTCATATACAAATCTACCCTGTTCGGTACTCATTCACGCCCCAACGACGCTTAGGAAAGTACTGAAACCCTTACACATACATGATGCAAAGGTCCATATTTTATCCACATTATTCAATCACGTTTCAACAAGCAACATACCATTTTGAGCTGAAACGAAGCAGACTGAAATAAAAGGTTGCATTCATGAATAAAAGTCAATCCTTATTGAATATATAATAGGTTTTATTTAAAATAATAACATGGTTTTTATTGAATTGTGATTATTGTGGGATGGTCGAAATTTAGTATTTTATTTGCTTTACAAGTTAGCATTAAATATTACCACTACATAAACATATATTATACATAATGAAATGCAAAACTAAGCCGCCTATAGTCTATATAATTTAATTTAAAAAAATAACATCCTCGCTAGCTAAAATTGTTATATCGCATGGGACATTACAAACACTTAAACAATGGAAAAACATCCAAACTCAGACCAAGTATTTGTTAACCGCCCAATATTTTCACTCGGTGCGACGACATAAACTTTTGCGCAATTTATACACTATTCATTATATTAAAAAATAAAAGTCACGGAGAAAGAGAAAGAAAACGATATAGTAAGTTACCAATGCGCTGAGTATGTGGATTCCATATAAAAAGAAAAAAAATATATTTTCGCTATTGTATGGAATTTAAAAAATAAGACACCTCACTATATTATTTGATTAGTTACATGGAAACATTCGATTTAAACTTCAGCTTGAATCATATTACCAGTTTTTGAAAACACTGTATCTGCAGTCATATTATTTAGGAACCATTTTACCAGTATTTAACTCGCGTGCTACGTCTTTCCTGCGAAGTCCAGACCGCAGTGTTTAGCTCAAAGTTTTATTTAGAAACAACTTCTTGGAACAATGTCGTAGACCGTAGTGTTGCGTGTAGAACGTATAATGCACTTTAAGTTAATTGTATGGGAGCTAGATTTTGTTTTATTCTTTCTTCCTTAAGCCAGTACAGACCAACGATTATTGCAGTAGCGAATTCTTAAAGGAAATTATAAAATTTGTTACACTTCCGTTCTTCACCTATATTTAGTGCCAGCGCATTCCATTTTCTCTATTGGCTATTACCGTAGCGTCTGTTCTATTACTTATCTTGTACTTATTTTCAGCTACAAGCCCCTACGATAAACATTACATTTACGGTAGGTAGCTACTTTGCTGTGTCCTGGCATTGCTGAAGTTCATAAGCAGCGGTTACCACTTTTCATCAGATGGACCACTTGCTCGTCTGCCATCAATGGCAATAAAATAAAACATTATTTTTTATCCATATTATTACCTTTTTTTAGAGGAAATCATTTTACTAGTTTCTGCTCGTGGTTTCACCTGCATGTAAATCACGAGAACACATTACCGGCCCTAAAAGTATCCGTAGTGTCTTCCAGAATACACTCTGATCTACCAAACTTTATCCATACTCAAAAAATTCAATTCAAATCATTAAAACATATTTACAAAAGTTATAGTATAACAGGATCTCTTAGTGCCGCATTATCGTACGCAATCTAAGTGCATTATAAACGTATGTATAAAAAAGAGGTCTCCCAATCGTAGATTGCTTTATTAATTTAATTATATCTATATATTTAGAGTTCCATACATTTTTTAAATGATATGTCATTGTATGTACATATTAATTTTTGTCGGCCGTCTGCGAGGGTTCTTAGTCCGAAGTCTAGACATTAATCTCTTACACGTCCATTCTTTCTCGCTCATTAGACAACGTACGGAACGTAAAACGAGGAAGGGTACGGAAAGGATTTCGTTATAATGCTTGCACGATACAAATTAAACTCTAAGGCTAAGGAAGATCATTTTGCCGAGCAACGCTGCTTCATTAGAATGAACCGTTTCTTTTTTTGCATCTTTTAATTGTTCAAGATATAAGAGAAAGGTTTGTAGACAAAAAATATCTCTAGTAATTTTGTACTGCATTAATAACCACTACTTCAATGAAAATTTACGTAAGGCTGAGGGCCCATTCTAGTAATAAAACTGTTCAATTAGAGTGCCAAATTAATATCAATATCATGAATATCACAAGTTGTATTTTTCTAAATTAAAATAACCATCAAATATATATACATTGCATTCCAGTTCACATTTGACATTTATTAGACTAGATTGGATCTCTATTTTGATCAGATTTTAATACAAGAATTGACGATCAGGTTAAAGTTGACCACACCATCAATAAAAATATTTAATGCGAGATAGAACTAAAAGAACACTCACAAAACATAATAATATATACATTTATATTCATAATAATATCAAGAAAGCAATCCTCGCCATATTGTGAAAATAATTGGGCCTCGTCCTGAAGAGTCTGTCAACGATTTCAAAACAGTATGTTCAGAATATAACTGGAAAATATAATGTTTTGGCAGAGGACGTTATTAGTATTGTAAATCGGTCGTTTATTTTTTTAGGTCTTTTGACTAAGCTAAATATAAGTAATGGACTATCAAAAATGTAATCTTGAGCAATCTAGAATTAAATTTTGCTACGACAGTAATGTTTATTTTAAGAAGTCGATGCGTTTTTAATTCATAAATCATATTTTGCTAATTGATGGACAACAATGTTCTTTTTCAATACCAATCACATAGTTTAAAAAGATTAATCTCACATCGATAACAAAATGTATTTATATCTACTTATTACACCTTTGAGGATAATTAAAATATTATAAATTATTTAATATGCTATTTTCGATAGTTTAATCTAATTCGGACTTGCTATTTAAATAATGTTGATGAAACACTTTATATAAAAAATCAACGTTATCAATTTTATTTATACAAAACGGTTGTTTCATAAGTAAAGACCCAATATAAATACAGTATGGTTAAAATTAAATCAACTAAAATGAACTTGTACACGTTAAAATTCTAGTTAAGATCAATAATCATAAACAATGCAGTTAGTCGTGACCTCTAACGTACGTGGTAGAAACTAAAGAAAATTTTATGTTTGACAGCTTAATATGTTCATAAAAGTGCCCGGGGAAGAAGCATAAACAAGGAATAGGGTTCTCTGCAGTTGTTTACTACACACCTGGGAAATTAATTACAAAAATATATGTAGCGTTTGCCCCGGACGCCCAGCCGCGGTATGCTTACTTGACTTTATAAAAATGTGGATATTTGCTACATTGCCTCCGTTTTTGTGGAAACAGTATCTGGCATTGCGTGAATATTATAAATAGATAGAAATAGTTATGTTTTTAATGTAAATGTCAGCTTTTAGACTTTTATTTGTGTAGTGCGATGAATATAATGTCATGAATAATAAACGATTAGTAAACTTGATTATAACTGCATTCCTAATTACTTGACTCTTTAATCAAGCGCACTATCCATAGCTTAGATCGTAATATTTGAAACCACGCTGGCGGTCGCCAAATAGGTAAGGCATAGGTCTGCCGATCGAATAGTATTGATGACTATATCCAATTATAGTACGCATAGGTCTGCCGATCGAATAGTATTGATGACTATATCCAATTATAGTACGCATAGGTCTGCCGATCGAATAGTATTGATGACTATATCCAATTATAGTACGCAGTGACTTGTGCAAGCAATTATATCTTAGTTTCATACTAGTGAACAATATTTTTCGATGATTTTAATCTTAAATGTTTCGATAATCAGTATGCTTTGATTTTCATTTAAGGTTAACGAAGCATTTATTCTTCGTAAAAGAGGAGAGATGAGCTCAAAGAAAAATGCTCGTAATAATTTTTTGAAAGACTTGCTATTGCCTGCGGCTTCGTCTGCGTGAATTCAATGGGAACGTATACGGTGATAGGTAATGGAGTATCTATGTACTAAGTTAATTACAAATCTGTTAAACAGTTTACCTATAATCAAGTAACAGACATCAAAACATCTTGATAAACTTTCGCGTTTATAATATTAATAGGAAGTTGAAATAATAGTTTGTTTAACAAACATAGACAAGATAGCAGCAATAAAAATGTTATAGGTCACTAGAACATTCACGTTCACTGTCTTCGCTTAAGTACCAATTACCCCGATTTAATACCGTTCACTACTAATAACTGAACAACTTATAAATAATTTAGTTAGTAGAGCTTCACGAGGCACACTAAGGCGCCAATCAATAACGCAGTTACCGTAAATACATAAGATACAGGTAAACTTGTTGATGTTTAATAACTACCTTAATATAGCAATGGCAGCCTTCTATTTGAGTTCAGTTCCGAGCTTTTAAGCCAATCGAGAACGTTTTGAAACCTGCGCGTCTCGCCATGAAAACTCGAACGTTATCAAACAACGAAAGAGATGCTCATAAATTCGGAGAGGCCTTTTTGCTGTAATGCCTTTCATATTTCTCCCGAAGCACACTGCGGGTACCGTTCAAATAAATTACGCCCATCAATAAAAATCTCAGCGAGGAGATCCTACGACTTATTTAATTTATATTCCATCAGAGCCGTATTTATCAAATATCGACGCTTTTTGTGTGAGATTCAGATTTTAAACGCCAAAATCGTATTATTGCTTTTTCTTTTGCCCGATATGTTCTTTGTTTAATAATCTAGATTTTCATTTTTATACCAGTCCGTCTCGAGGTTGTGTTCGGAGTTTTATTACACTAATTTTGTGTAATAATGGGCAATTCAGGCTAAAAGCTTAATTACATTTCTAAGGCATGTTCTCTATAATAAAACGATCTTTAGCCATAAATTGTACATAAGCAGTAATGTACTAAATCGGTTTAATATTCTCGTTGGCATGATATTATGCATGAAATATAAACAATTGTCGTCCGATACAGCAGGCTGTAAGCAACAGCACAATGTTCATAGATTGTCAGATTATCTTAAATTTTGGACTGCATCCAAACTTATATACTGTAACTGAATTATGTTATATCCGAAAATCCATTGAACAATATCAATTTCTTTCAAAGCCATTTTTGCTGCGCTAAGCTTACAGTAGGTACTTGTATACGATGCAGGTAGCTTGCGCGGGCTACATGCGCGAGTTAATCATACGGGTTACTTGTGCATACAACCCGGTCGTTTATATTATGTATACAACCCGCTTGTAATATGACATGTAGCAGGTTCGATCTCTACGTCTACGTAAGGAAATGTATTCTTATACATTTCCTTATTTTTTGTTATTAAGCGGGAGAGGATCTACACTTTATATTTGTAATAGGAATATTTAGTATATTTTCGATTCTATTTTGGCAAACTAAATATTTTTTAAATTTTGACTTATATTGTGAAAGTTGCACAGGAATCAGCGGTGAGTCATGATTCTCAAATATAGCTTCTATACGTTTCGGAGGAAGATAATAGGTAAGCTTAATTCCGTCAAACAAGTACATTAAATACCAAAACTATGTCTTTCTAATAAGAATTGCTTCTGAGACAATCCTAATAGATTTTTCGACCCCGAAACTGAACCCAGGACCTCACAAACAGCAGCTGCACATTACACTCATTTGCCGCCGATGGACCATCGTGGCAAGCATATCCCCATGGAATATCCAGTTCAGATATTTATACCCAGTTAAGTTAGTTATAGCTGTTACTAAATTGCATAAGCCCATTCACTCGTAACGTCTGATATCGCTAAGAGTAGGCTACTATTAGTAAAGGGCTCGCACCACGCTACAGGCATTACTCAGTGACATACGATGGCTATAAGCGACGAGCTTCATTATAATACATTTAACTCATTAACCATCGTTCGGACGCCGGCGTGTAATCACAATACTTTTATCATTATGTCTTGATATAGTTAAGCTGTCGGATTCAATAGTAATTGGTCGTAGAAAACACGCATAAAAGCACTGTGTTTTAGCCGAGTGGAAGATCGGTGGACTGCCAAACAGAGATTTTGAGTTCAATCACCAGGCACGCACCTTTGGCTTTTCAAAGTTATATACGTATTAAATATACTGCTTTAACGGCGAAGGAAAATCTCGTGAGTAAACCTGCATGTCTGAGAGTTCTCCATAATGTTCTTTAAGATATCTTCGAGAGATTACACACATGTGTAGTCTGCCAACTCGCACTAGGCCAACGTGGTGAACCTTTTTAGGGGAACCTTTTGAAGGAGTCGCTAGAGGTGTATAAAACCAACATTACACATACTAAATATTTCTTGGAATGATAAGAATACACGTCTAAACGCCTAACTGGTTCGTAACTTATATTCCAAGAAATACGTCGCTTTGAGCTCATTTTCCGATTACATGTGACGTAGCGGCTCATTCACTCAATAGTTTCAGGATTGTTGCCTGTTGTGTAGTATTGATGCCGTATTTACGTACCCAATATATTTATAACTAAGTTTACCGCGAAACCAAAGCCACTACTATGGTTTAGTACCTTCGAAAGCGTTATGAAATCGGGTATTCTGTTTTCTTCGTTCAACAGTGAAACAATAAAATGACAACGATTATCAACTTAAAATGAAACTAATTAGTGGTATTATGACTCACTTACACTAGATCGACAGGACAATTTCAGTATTACTTACTATTGAAGTCATCCAACGACCCAAATATGTCGTGTGACGACGCAGTTCGTTGTCGAAGTCGAATAATTTCGGTATCAAGCAACGTGCTCGCTTACTACAGTCGACCGAAGAACATCTATCTAAGCAATACTTTGACTAACCCACCTTCCGCACGTCGATGACTAGATTATACAACTTGGCTATTGCTAGTGCATCGATTGATGTTCTAAGAATTCTCATAAAATAATATTGGCGCTTATAAAAATACTAAAATACTTTTGTAAATGGAAATCATAATGCGATTATCACTCATGACAGACTGACTGAGTCAGAATCAGATGTCAGAGCGACACTCCGTTACGTTAAGGATATGTCGCACTCGTGATTGTGTTCGAAACTAGTCGAGCAAACAGAATAACAAAATGTGAGTTAACCGTTTTATAAATTACATTATTTTTAGCCACTATTATACTCGTAATGTCTGTGGCAATCTCATCTCAAATATCATTGTGTCTCGCGTGAATAGACGTTCTACCTCACAAAGGGTTACATGTATTACTGCACAATCCTACAGCCCGTGTGTCCCAAAATCATAGAGATGGAGGCAATGCTATCTGCTAATTGCTCAGACCACCTTTGCCTAGACCACTGTGCGGTTTCCATACAAAAGCCCTATTGACATGAAATGGTGGGCGAGCTTCAATATGTGAAAAGAGCCGGTAGTTCGACGCCGAACGGTCGATTTCAAATTGATTACTATCTGCGTTACGTAAACTCGGCAACTGTGGACGTGTAATCTTCATTATGTGTCTGCTGGGTGGTAGATAGGGTAGGTAGTTTGTTGGACACTGTTCGATAAACAATCAACGAGGCTGAGACTACCTTGTGTGTCCAATGGCGTAACTACCTTTTGTGTGGTACTCGGATGCAATTACCAACAGGCTTAAGTAAGTTGCCTTACTACTATCGTTAATTTAATAGAAAACTAAATAAGAATATGAATATAAAGGGTGATACATATCCTAAAGTAGTAGCCAAGACAACAAGTTAGATTTTTGTGCAAAAGGATAGAATATAACATAATCGTTTCTACAACGTAAATAGTTAAGTCCAAATAGAATTTTCTGCAAAATGTCTCGCATCCGTCAGAGAATGTTTGTATGGGTATTCTAATTTACTTTTACTTTCTTGATATACTATATTATGTATATTAACATCAGAGTTATTCTATTTTTTTTTTTTTTTTTTTGCTCGTCAAAATGACCACACTCCACCTGATGGTAAGCAGTCGTGTGGTCTAAGAGCAGTGGCCTCCACATCGCCCCCACAGTAGCCCAGGCGATGTTGAGGTCTCTACTTTGACGGCCTGAGAAGATGCTTTTTCACGCCCCGCTTAAAGAACCCAGGATTGAAGGAAGAAGGAAACACGTGCCTTGGCAGAGAATTCCATGCCTTGGTCGTTCGGCAGAGATATGAGGACCCAAACTTTTTGGTACGCGCTCTAATCGACTCGACCGTGTAAGGATGGCATCTGAGCCCAGCACGCGTTGTTCTGGATAGGAAAGGGGAGGGCGGGATAAGGTGGAATAACTCTTCAGAGCACTCCCCGTGGTATATTCTGTAGAAACATGCCAATGAGGCAATGTCTCTACGGAGTTGCAGAGGTTCCAGTGAACTCGTGACCTCTGGATCTCCGATGATACGGACAGCCCGCCGCTGTAACCGGTCGAGAGCGTCCAGCAAGTACTGCGCGGAGCCATCCCAAAGATGAAAACAGTACTCCACGCAAGGGCGCACTTGTGCCTTATACAATAGGCACAGTTGCCCAGGCGTGAAGAACCGCCTCACCCTGTTCAGAACTCCGAGTTTTCTCGAAGCTTGCTTAATGACGCTCTCGATATAGGTTTTCTGATTAAGGGAGCGGCAAAGATCCATACCTAAGATGGAGAGACTGTCACGTATCACCAGTGGAGTGTTCTTCAGAGAAGGGAGGGGAAGGAACAGAGACTTTTTTGTTGAGAACGCGCATGCCTGGGTCTTCTTGGCGTTGAACTCGACCAAGTTCTTGGCACCCCATTCATAGATGCGATCCAAGGTCCGGTCAAGTTCAACGACAAGATTCTGCCTTTTCCCCTCAACCTCAGCCTGTTTGGCCCCAGGATGTCCGAGATATCGCCCATGCACGGTACTGTCGTCCGCATAACAATGTATGTTGCCGAGATTCAACATATCATTGATATGCAGAAGAAAGAGCGTAGGGGATAAGACAGAACCCTGAGGCACTCCTGCATTGACCTGCATAAATTTGGAAGCGCGACCGTCGCAAAGGACCCGAATACGACGCTTCTGCAGGAAACTTGCAATCCAGGTGCACAGTTGAGGGGGCAAGCCATAGGCCGGAAGCTTGGAAAGAAGAGACCGGTGCCAGACTCTGTCGAAAGCTTTGGCTATGTCAAGGCTGATAGCCAAAGACTCGCCGTGCTTGTCCATAGCCTCACCCCAGAGGTGCGTGACGAACGCTAGAAGATCACCCGTTGATCGTTTAGACCGAAAGCCGTATTGGCGATCATTGATCAACGATTGATCCTCCAGGTAGCGGACAATTTGGGTGTTTATAATCCGCTCGAACACCTTGGAAAGCACCGAGGTGATAGCTATGGGTCGATAGTTGCTTGGCTCGGAACGGTCCCCCTTTTTGGGAATCGGTTGAACGTTCGCTTCCTTCCAAGCCTCAGGCACAATGCCTGCGACGTAAGACGTCCGGCATAGGCGCGTAAGTATGGGAGACAACTCCGCTGCACATTTTTTAAGAACCACAGCTGGGATGCTGTCAGGTCCACTGGCTTTCCGAACATCGAGAGACTGCAATATCGCACGAACGGTTCGTTGCCTGATACATATATCAGGCATGGTGTAGCCGCAGTTGGCAATGTTAGGCGGCTGCGAACCGCAGTCATCGATTCGGGAGTTGGCCGCAAAGAGATTTGCAAGCAGATCTGCTTTCTCCTGCGGCCGATGAGCCAGTGATCCATTCGGATACCTCAGAGGGGGCAGCATGGTCTGGCAGAAGTTGGACTGCACGGCTTTGGCCAGGCGCCAATAGCTACGACTGCCCGTAGGATGCGCCATTAGTTCCTGGCCGAACCGTGCGACGCGCTGGGCATCCGCTCTTAAGTATGCCCTCTTGCAGACCTTTGTGGCTTGATTGAACGCTGCCTTCAGGTGATCCACGTTAGGGTCGTGGAGAGTGCGAGCCCTGGTCCAAGCGCGATACGCTGTCTGTTTGCGTTCAACAGCATCGGCGCATTCACGCCCGAACCAGGGCCTTTTCCTGCCGCCGCTCGTGACATCACTGTATGGAATATAATATTCCATACCTAGGATGATTTCACCAGCGACAGCAGTAGCGCTCTCTGATGGATCCCTATTCTCAAAGCAGCGTTGAGCCCAAGGGATGGATGCGAAGTATTCCCGCATTCCATCCCAGTCTACTGACGAGTAGTGCCACAGTCGTCGTCTTGCCGCCTCGGGTCGTGGGGGCGTAACAACAACAGCTGTGGCACAAACCAGACAGTGGTCTGAGGTGCCCAAAGGAGCACGAATCGACACACTGTACCGGTTCGGGTTACTCGTCAGCAGCAGATCGAGCAGAGAGGGCGCCTGACCTGCAATATCTGGTATCCGGGTGGGCTGGAGTACCAGTTGAGACAGGTCATGCGTGAGAGCGAACGCATGGGCAGTTCGTCCCGCGTGGTCTGTTTTGGGAGAACCCAACCAGGTCTCATGGTGGGCATTGAAATCTCCCAAGAACACCAACTCAGCGTTCGGAAACCGCTCCTGCGCGTCGTCTGCCGCCTGACTCAGGTAATTGAAGAGTCGAGTTGTCTCAGCGTCTCCTGAATGGGATCGGTAGAGGCACATGTAGATTTGGCTGAAAGAGCCATGATCTACGTGTACCCAAAGGACAGAGAAGGAAGGGTCCTCTAGGCATTGTAGACGGCGACAGCAAATATCCGCCCTAACAAACAAGCATACCCCGGCTTTCGCGAGGAAACACTCCTCTAGCACGTAGCCGGGATATTGCAGGTAGTTCGTGTCTGCAGGACGGCGTATTTGTGTCTCCGTTAGAAAAAGCATTGCCGGCCGAGCCGTCTCCAGGTGGTGATGGACGGCATTAAGGTTAGCGTGGAGTCCTCTGATGTTAATAAACTCCACGACACAGGAAGCAGCAGTGGGGTTACGGCGATTGGCTGCTGTTGAACGACAATGCTTTGTTCGTACTGCCATAGAGTGAAAGGAAGGGGAAGCTACTCTCGCAATCGGGTCATTGTGCATAAGTGATCGCTAGAAAGGTAGTCGATAACTCATAACATCATCTCAGATTAGTTCTAAAGACAGTAGTTGACCGAATAGAACCATAACCGCACCAGCATATCCCAACTATAGCAAATGCCCAAAAATAGCACATATTCATTAAACTTTTCTAATATCAACCCAAGTAATGTAACATTCATCAGATCGAAGAATACGGAACAAAATACGATTCAAAATTGCTCGGTACTTACGTCATTTCACAAATAAGTATGTGCTTACTGCTTCATTTTATCTCATGTTACCGCGAGGGAAGGCTAAATCCGGATTAATTAATTCTCAACTCCGAAAGTGCGTCGAATTCAACCCGTTCGATAATTCCTGCGCTACATGTCCTCTTCGTATTATATTTGGTATTATTGTTTCTGTTTGTACCTTGGAACAAATTGAATAGTAAATACCCATGTATGTCTGGTATTTTGTTTACCTTAAGTTCATTTATGTATCTAAAACAAGAGCATATTGTAAAATTTTTATGAGTGACAATAAACATTATTATTATTATTATTTGTTTCTCTTTCACGGGTATATTCCTAATACGTTAGGAAAATACCCGGCCCTTTGGGAGGCTTACACGGAGACATGGGTCCAACGTGAAGAGGCCCTTCGAGAGTTTTAATCAAAGGTCGGATGGAACACCTACAGCGGCACTAGCCGCAGCAGGCGTAGGTTTATTGCTACGTATGGATTCTAATATATGGACTATGGGTATGGGTGTTTGATGGACTGGTATATTGGTAACTATGGATGATAAAACGGCGTCTGCCCTGAATACTGTAATAGCATCAATGTAGTGGGCAGATTATTATTATTATTATTGATAAGAGTCGACATAACTGCCTGTATTATACAGAAATAAACTAAGTTATCTTTTATTATTTTTTACACACGTTCGCAATCATTTTAATATGTATCAAGATAAAATATGAATATAAAAAGAAAACATTTTCGTAGTTGTGACAGCTATATTTCCATCTGGCGCTTATCTTATCTTATCTTATGTGGGAGCCAGTCAGTGCAGACCGGCGACACTTCGACCCAGTGGGATCTTTTGTGTCGACACTCTCCCAATAACGACTGCCATAGATGTTCATGGCAGCCGGGACCAACGGCTTAACGTGCTTTCTAAGGCACGGAGTAGGCGATAATTGTCAGGGGGACCTCCCATAGTGCTTGCGTCCTCGTCGCGTCCCCTGGAAACGACTCGGTTCTGTCACCGTAACGGAGTGTCAGACCGGGGTTCGGCTAAAGTGCACTTGCGTGCCGGTTCGTATTGTCCTGTTAACTGTTATTCTGTCTGTTGTCTGTCCCTGACTGTTCGCTTGAGCCATGCCCAAGCAACAGCGAGATGCGCGTGGGAGATTTGAAAAAGGCCCTTATCAGGGCCACCAAAAAGGCCCTTCTCAGGGCCACTCCGAGCAGGAGAGTGTTCCGGAAGATTTATCGGACTGCACGTCGTTTGACTCGCGTGCCGAAGTGGTGGCGGGGGCCACCTTTGGGGAGGCAGGCAGCCGAAAGCGGCCGTCCACTTCGTTCTCCGTGCCTGGGTATTTAGACTCAGACACGGAGACCGAAGGAACGGCGGCCGCCAAGGTGCCCGCTGCCAGACGAGGGCGGGGGAGAGCGGTGAAGGGGGCACGCTCCAGGGAGGAGTTCCTCATGCCCGCTTCGGTGCAGCCGAATGCGGAGTTTGAGGCGGCGCTTCACGAAAGACGCCTTAGGAAGGGGCCGGCTACTGTTGTCGCCGACCTGGGGATGGAGTTTGGCAGCGAGTCAGATTCTACCCCAGTGTTCGACTTGCGCGACTTGAGCGACCTAAATGCCCAAGAATTAAGAGCGCGGGCGGGCGAAAAGCTCGCCTGCATTCTAGAGGTGGCCCGAAAGTCGGGCAATTTAAAGGGCGAGTTTGTCGCTCGCCTGAAGCGGTCGACATCGCTACTGAGGGAGGTGGTGGACACCCTGGCGGGCCGCAGCGAGGCGGAGGAGACGCGGCGGCTGAGGGCCGAAAACTCCCGCCTGCGTCTCGAAGGTGAGGCACTCAAGGCGGAGGTAAAGGCGCTCCGTCGGGGCTTTGCTGAGGCAAAGACGGAGGCCGCCGCGGCGACGACTGCCGCCACCGCCGCCGCTGCCGCCGCCGCTACCGCCACTGCGGAGACGCGGGCAGCCCCTACCGCCCCTCAGGTGGGTCCCGAGCTGGTGGAGGAGCTTAAGCGCTCCCTTACCATCACGCTCGGGACGATGTTGAGCGCCCGGCTCGCGGGGCTCGAGGACCGGCTTCTACCGGCCCCGACGGTCCGCCCTCCGCTGAGAGCGGATGCCAGGAGGGCGGGGGCAGACGCCACACCGCCCATACCGGCGCCTCAGCTGGTTACTCCCAAAGCGGGCAAGGGGACCAAGCAGGCCCCCAGAACTGCCGCTGCTCCCGCAGCGGCACCGACTGCGGGTCCCTCTAGGTCTAGGGGAACCCAAAACGCCAGCGGGGCTGCCCCTGCTGCTGCCGCCGTCACTCAGGCAACATGGGTGACGGTGGTAGGGAAGGGAAAAGGGAAAGGCAAGGGGAAGGGCAAGGGGAAGGGAAAGTCCGCCCCCCCCTCTACATCTGCGCCTGCCCAGGTGGCGAGTGCCCCCGCCGCCAAAGCCCGGCCTGCTGCCCCTGTTGCCCCCAAGAATGTGGCGGCGGCACTGAGGTCCCCGAAATCCGCGGCAGTCGTGCTGTCGTTGCAGCCCGAGGCCGCGGCGAAGGGGATGACGTATGCTGCCGCCATCAGGGCGGCACAGGAAAAGGTCGACCTAAGGGAGCTGGGTATCGACCAACTCCGCTTCCGCCAGACGGCTACGGGAGCCAGGATCTTAGAGATTCCTGGCTCCCAAAGCGGAGAAAAGGCGGATAGGCTCGCGGAGAAACTCCGCGAGGCCCTGTCCGCAGTGGCCAGCGTCACCAGGCCCGTGAAGTCCACAGACTTGCGGATTACGGGCCTGGACGATGCTGCCACAAAGGAGAAGGTGACGGCGGCGGTCGCGGCGGCGGGCGAGTGCGAGGTGCGGCTGGTCAAGGTCGGGGAGATCCGCCCCGGCTTTGATGGCGCCGGCTCTGTCCTTGTGTCCTGCCCTGTCTCGGCAGCCAAAGTGCTGCTGAGCGGGGCCAGGCTTCTCATTGGGTGGAGCTCGGTGAAGGTGGTCGCGCTGGGAGAGCGCCCCATGCGCTGCTTCAGGTGCATGGGGCTGGGGCACACGCGCCCCCAGTGTCCCGCTGCAGCCGACAGGGGTGACCTGTGCTTCCGTTGTGGAGACGCAGGCCACCGGGCGGCCAACTGTGGCAAGGCCGGGCTGCGCTGCGCCATTTGCGCAGAGGTGGGAAAGCCCTCGGGCCACGTTATGGGGGGGCGCAGCTGCAACCCCCCGAAGACGAAGGGAAAGGCCCCTGGGACCCGGGCCGCCCCTGAGGCAGCGCGCCGCGAAGCGGTGTGCGGGGAGGTTGTGATGTCTGATTAGTATGGACCAGGTCGGACATCACAACTTCCTTCAGGCGAACCTGAACCACTGCGCCAGGGCCCAAGACCTGCTCATGCAGACCCTGGCGCAGTGGGAAATTGATGTGACCGTCGCCGCGGAGCCGTATTTCGTCCCCTCCAGTCCCTATTGGGCTGGGGACTTGAACGGCTCCGTGGCCATCGTTGGGAGGGTTGGCGGCCCCCTTCTCTCAGTCATAGAGAGTGTGGTGGCCAGGTGGGAGAGGTATGCGATCGTCGGCGCATACTTCTCCCCCAACAGAACCACCGCGGAGCTGGAGGTCTACATGGACCTCCTGGCCGCGGTGGTGAGAAGGCAGGCGCCACGTCAGGTCCTCCTAATGGGGGACTTGAACGCCAAGGCCCGGGAATGGGGCAACCGCTGCACTGACACTCGAGGGGAGATAGTCAGGGAGTGGGCGGTTGGCACAGGACTGACCCTCCTCAATAGAGGATCGGTCCACACGTGCGTGCGATGGCGTGGGGGGTCCGTGGTGGACCTAACGTTCACCAGCCCCGCTGTCGCGGCACGTGCCCGGGCCTGGAGGGTGATGTCGTAGGTGGAGACGCTCTCGGACCACAAATACATAAGGTTCGAGATCTCCACCTCCGACAGTCAGGGAGGGTCCCGGCACGTGGTGCAGGCGGACTTGCCACGCTAGTCGGTGAGTCGCCTCGACGCCGGGCTGGCGGAGGAGGCGGCCATCGTCCAGGCGTGGCTTGCCGCCCCCATGCACCCAGTGGAGGGAGGGACGGTGGGGGTAGGCGTCGCGGCCGGCCGTTTCCGCGAATCGGTCACGGCCGTCTGTGACGCGGCCATGCCGAGGGCCCGCCGCCACCCCGGCCGCCGAGAAGTGTACTGGTGGAGCTCGGCAATCGCGGATCTCCGAGCCGCCTGCTCGGCGGCGCGGCGGCCCTACACACGGTGTAGGCGGCGGCGGCATGGCCGGACGAGCGGCCAGCTATCGGCCGAAGAGCTGCAGGCTGAGCTCCGGCTGTACGATGAGTATCGTGCAGCCAAAAAGGAGCTGCAGCTGGCCGTCGGCCAGGCCAAGGCTCGAGCTTGGGGTGAGGTCCTGGAGGGCCTGGATAGGGACCCATGGGGGCGTCCGTACAGGGCTGCGCGGAACAAGTTCCGGGGGCTGACACCCCCCGTCGCGGAGTCCCTGGAGCCGGAGCTCCTGGGCAGGGTGTTGGCGAGACACAGCCTCGCCTTCCGCATACAGGCCAATCGTGTTGCTGGATGACACGGGAAAGCTGTTAGAAAGTGTGGTGGCTTCCCGTGTCATCCAGCACTTAGAGGGGACTGGGCCGGCGCTATCGCAGGCCCAGTATGGGTTCAGAGCGGGGCGGTCCACGATAGACGCCCTGCTCTGGCTCAAAGATTGGACGCAGGAAGCGGTCGGTGGGAGGAACAAGGCGTTGGCTGTCTCGCTGGACATTGCCAACGCCTTCAACAGCCTCCCGCATGGAACAGTACAGGAGGCGCTCCGGTATCACGGAGTGCCCCTGTATTTGCGGAGGCTGTTGGCCGACTACCTCCAGGACCGCGAGGTCCTGGTGGAGGGACGCGACGGTTTGAGGCGCCGTCGCGTATCCTGCGGGGTTCCACAGGGGTCGGTGCTGGGACCGCTCCTGTGGAACGTTGGCTACGACTGGGTGCTTCGGGGCACGCTTCCCGCGAGTATGCGGGTGGCGTGCTACGCCGATGACACCCTGGTCGTAGTCAAAGGGAGGGATCTCGGGGAGGCGGTGCGGTTGGCCGAGGTGGGAGCTGCCTTAGTGGTCGACCGTATCCGCGCCCTGGAATTGGAGGTTGCCCTCTCCAAGACCGAAGCCCTATTGTTCCATGGGCCTCGGGGGAGACCTCGTCCAGGTACGCGAGTGACCCTGGATGGGGTCCCGGTCCGGGTTGGGACCCAAATGAGGTACTTGGGTTTCGTCCTGGACGGGAGGTGGACTTTTGGTGCACACTTCACCCAGCTGGCCCCAAAAGTCCTGGGAGCGGCGGCCGCCCTAGGGAGGCTGCTGCCCAACGTAGGTGGCCCGAGCGCCACTTGTCGCCGACTGTACTCCGGAGTGGTCCGGAGTATGGCCCTTTACGGGGCGCCGGTCTGGGCGGATGCCCTCAGTCGCGACAATAAGACCCTGCTGCGACGTCTGCAGCGGGTCGTCGCGACGAGGGCCATACGCGGTTACCGGACGGTGTCCTGGACGGCGGCGTGCGTGCTGGCCAGTGACCCCCCCTGGGAGCTACAAGCGGAGATCCTCGCCGAAGTTTACCACTTCGTGGCGGCGAGGAGGTCCCGCGGGGAGCCCCCGGGGTGGGAGGAGGTCGCACGCATGCGGCGACAGGCGCGGGCCGCGCTGTTGAGGCGGTGGACGGAGGACCTGGCTTCACCGGTCCCGGGTCAGTGGACGGTGGAGGCCATTCGCCCGGTCCTCCGGGGGTGGATAGGGCGGCGATTCGGGTCGCCGACCTTCCGACTGGTGCAGGTGCTTTCCGGGCATGGATGCTTCGGAAAGTATTTGCACCAGATCGCGAGACGGGAGGCGACCCCGGCCTGCCACGAGTGTGGGGCGCCGGAAGACACGGCGCTCCACACGCTGGAGGCGTGTGCCGCGTGGGGGCCGCAGCGGCACGCGCTTTCGGGCATAATAGGCGGGGATCTCTCCCTGCCGGGCGTGATCAACGCCATGCTCGGCGGCGAGAGATCGTGGCAGGCGGTGGTCTCCTTCTGCGAGGCTGTCATGGCGCAGAAGGAGGCCGCGGAGAGGGTCAGGGAGAACAATCCCCTCGCTGACCCTCTCCGGCGCAGACGGACGGGAGCGAGGAGGAGGCGATTTGCCCGCCTTCTTGCTCCTGTATAGTGGGGTCACTGGTACAGAGTCGGGGGACTCTGTACCGGCTTGCACGGCCCCACACGTCTGGGGGGTGATCTTGGTGAGCAAGGCCACCCCTCCACAGGTGCTGAGGCCCGGTTACCATCAGCCGGGCCAACCGCCGGGGCGGGATGGTGATTGCTAACGCGACCCCATCCCGCCCCACCCCGTCGGCGGAAGGACTGCTCACCCCAGGTTTTTAGTGAGTATACCGACCCCCTTCAGGGGCGGAGAGTCTCACATAACCACCCTTCCCCCCCCGGGGGAGGGGGTATCCATAAAGGATTCCCTGGGTCAAAAAAAAAAAAAAAAAAAGGCGATAATTGTCAATCAATACGTACATAATTTCGAAAAGTCATATAACTTCCGAAAGCCAGAGGTGCGCGACGTGGGTTCGAACCCGAGACCCTCTGCATTGCAGTCTGTTGGTCTCCCCACTGAGCTATCGCTGCTCTTAAGTAATTACTAAAGCTTATAATTATTAAGTTGCATGTTTATATTTAAAAATAAATCAGACGATCATCAGAAATTGCGTTGCTGTGAACAGTTAATAGTGTAGAACAAAATATTAAAGTAATTTAATAAATATTTAGTAATTTAAGTAATTTTCTGCACGATACTTATTTTGTACTTACATACCTACAGTTTGCAGACTTTATCGAGTGTTAGATGAACGTCGAATAGATTAACTGAATAGTTTTTATTTTGTGTTTCTTTATAATATGTTGCGAGATTTCAACCACTATACTGATTAACATATTACAAGATAAAATGTATTTTTCTGAATTGCCTCGCCTGGATTTATAATATTTACAATATTTAGATTACATTTATTCAAAATATTGTAAATATTACAAATATTTTCATGAATACTCTGAAATAATCCAGAGTAGTACGGGATTTGCAAATAATGTCAAAAGCAATTGATTTCCGTCAACAAATATTATAATTGTTAATTGCTCATCTAACATTCCTGTATGCCTTTATTTATCCACAATTGTATACGCAGTGAAAACCTATTTATATATTAAATTACAACCCACGTAGGTATATTTGCGCAATTCTAAATGTTTACCATACATTGCGGATAGTCGGAAATATTATTTTAATATTATGCATCAAAGTAACCATAATACGATTAGAAAACAATTAATGTACATATTTGTCAGCTGAATTAATTTAATTGCAGCTGGTATAATATTTGCCATAATAATTATACAGTTTAATATAAAGTATATATTTATGTACTTAACATAATATACAGATATTATATGCTAAATGTAACTGGTATTTTTAGGTACTTTCTATATAAACTATCAGTTAGTTCAAGTGTAGATATTCACATATGTATGTAATTTTACCTATTGGCGAACCTATACCTAAGTTTTCCGCAATAATAAACACCAAGACAAGCTCACTATAAATTTTTATTGAAGTAAGAAACAAATGCAGGAATGTTAAATGCGATGTTCTCAGTAAACAAGAAATACAATTACGCCCAAGTTTGTATTTACAGTTTTCTCGCTTAAAATCTAAGTTGCTAACGTCAATACAGCTTGGTGGATGAGCGGGAAGTGTTGTTTGAAAACACGGCAGGCACAGGTGTTGCTTTTCCAATTTAGCATCGCTCGGCGAAAGGATGTACGCCGCCGATTTTCATTTCCCGGACAAGCCACATGCGACACGCGCCGATTATGCCACGGGCGTATTGTGCGACCGGACTTTTGAATTGTTGATTAAAATGTTCGTGTCAATGGGTGTCACCTTAGTTTTGTTGGGACTTTGATCGACGTGAGAAGGCGTGAGTGATTGATGGATATATAGTCGTCTTTATATATATAAAAACAGCTACTTGTGTTTGCATAACTCAAAAAGTAGTTCATGGATGTACTTGAAATTTTTGGACAGCGTTTCATTTCTTGATACAAATGCTTTTTATAAATTTTTATGACGGACTTTCGACGGGAGCGGGCATTATTTTTAGGAGTCTTTCTTTTATTTTACTATTAATAATAATAATTATTAAATTGCACTACAGGGAACGAGCCGGCCTTAGATATTTGTTTATAAAAATAAAGTTGGCTGTGCGCTTTTCTAACACTTTAATGATATCTAAAGCACTGGATAGCTACCGTTAGGTTTGCCAGATGTTAAGGTCGACAATAGCTAACAATAGTTGCTTAAAACATCAGAGCTACCACCGGGACATTACCGATTTATAAAGAAGCTGCCATCTCTTACTATACTATACTCTTACTTATTACTACTACTACTACTTCTGCCAGCAGCACATCACCTTTAGAACCTCTAAAAGTCCTGTCAACTGTTAAAATACAACAAATTCAAGTATTTAAGTATTTGAATGCGATCTCTAAAAATGTCACAGCTTGCTTAAAACGTAAATGTTTCATATTATCATAGGCAAGTAAGAAAATAAAATAAAAGTTTATTAAGTAAACAGTATAATAAATACATAACATAGCGTAAACTATATATAAGACCTCCAGCTTAGTTTAGATATCAAGAAATAAAAGCCTTATCAAAGTTTATTGCCTGTCCAGTCTCCAGTCTTTGTGATGTTCGTCTTAGTACTAGACGAAACGTATTTATTCCGAATAATATATTAACAGAATACAATTTGATCTTAATACAGTATCACTAAAGCTTAATCATTTATACAATGTTAATCTTTATTCAGTTTAGCAGGTTTACGAGGTCTACATTGTTGGAGCACTTCAACTTGCAACCTGGATCTACTATTTGCTATAATCATATGGGTCAGAGAATCGTCTCTATGTTTCAATTAGAATGCCAGTGTACTGTCTTACGTTTCAAATGTGATACATTGAAGTTTCATACTGGATACATAGTCTTACGTACTAAACCCCAAATGGGTATGCATATCACACCCACATTTCGCAAGGTAAGGTCTTAGAGTCATTAGAGAACGAGCCTATTGCGGCTTACAGGGCACAGTTCTAGGTATCGTGCCGCTACTGAGAACTTCTTGACAGAATAGCTCATTAATACGTTTCCAACCCTGGAATCAAAAATAAGACCTAATGTACAGCAGTCGCATATACATATGCATACTACATATTATAAAACAAAGTCCCCCGCCGCGTCTGTCTGTCAGTTCACGATAAACTCAAAAAATATTTAACGAATTTTCATGCGGTTTTCACCAATAGACACAGTGATTAATGAGAAAGGGTTAGGTGTATAATTTGTTAAGGTTTTGTGCTCCTCGTGCGAAGCTGGGGCGGGTCGCTAGTTTTAATTATAATATTATGTCTCCATCAATATTGTTGTATTGTATTGTGTATTGTTATTATCGTCAACAAAACAATACCTAAAAATATACTATTTTCTGCCTAAATAACGAAGTATACCTACATATGTTTGGGATAGGCTCTTTATCGTCTACCGGGTTCATAATATAAAATACTAAAATTCGCATTAGCCCCTGTCGCGTTCGGGCATCGAAACAAGAAGCGAACGATCATGAGAATTATTTAAGTTGGTATTAGGTACCATTAAAACAGCCACCTGAATATTCCCGGCCTAAATAAACAAATCGCAGCACAAACAATATCTGTGGAAACACACAAATTAATCGCATGCCACGAATACAACTCTTAACTGACCTCTATTAGTTTTTCTTTTTTCATCTGTGCCAGTAACTTTGCGCCTCACGTCTACATAAATATTCAACCAAGTCGTTAAGTCCAGTCAACATCTCGCTGAAGTTTCTTTATTCTTAGTAAATACTAGGCCTTAAGAAAATGAGAAATCCTCTCTGAAAAGGCAAGCTGTGAACGACAAGAACAAAAGTTAACATTTCAACTATTCTGGTATCTATTGTCTTGTTTGAGCTATGAAGCGGCGGCGACGGAACGCCACTCGTTTCGGGCCAACTTCCTTTTGGAAAAACTTCAAGAAAGCATCCCATCTCGGTTTGTGAGAAGATTGCAAAATATTTCTGTCCCCGTGGTGTCATTTACCTAACTTTCCAGTTTGAGTAAGCTTAAAACCTCAAAGTTTTTGCGCTGAGAATACTTTTAAGTTTTTCTGATGCAAGATTTTTATATTTGGACGGAAATATTCTCTAACAATAAGCGCAAACAACTTTTTTCTTTTAACTGTCTGTTTGATGCGCGCTGTAGAGAGAGAGCGGCCGGGCCGCTTCCTTTTGCCTGCTTTCTTTGTCAATTATTTTTGTGCCTATGAAAACGACAAATGTTTAGGCTGGCAGTCAAATTATCGTACCTCTGTGAAACTGTTAATTAAAATTTCATTGCAGTACACTCTCCGCTTACAATGAGATTCCAATTAAGTCTTACTTTTGTAAAAGTATCCATTAATTTCGGTACGTAGGTATAAGCGTATTACGATTTCCTTTATAATGAATAAATAACGAAACACGCGAGATTCTTGGAATTATGAGAAGTACGAGATTGAAGAGTTTTAAATTTAGGCGACGAGGCGACGTGGGTTTGTTTTATGTCTATGAAGGATTTTACAACTCACAATTTTCCCACTCAGAACTCTAGATATAAACAGCCTATTGCATATTACACGGATGGCGCAATGGTTTAAGTGGTTGCCTCGCTTCTGCCACTGCACCGAGTGTTGTGGGTTCGAATCCCACACGGGACAAAAATTTGTGTGATTCACAAATGGTTGTTCCGAGTCTGTTTGTTTCCTGTGTCCGTTATTTAAATGTTTGTAAAGTCACCTGCGACACAGGATTTATTCTTATTGCGGGAATTGGTTAAATTAAAAAAAAAAGGATATTAGGACATACGTTTGAAATGTTTGAAGGCTGAAGTATATCACACCCTCATTTAGTGTTTGTAGTCGTAACAGACTGCTATGAAAAATTATTATAGTCCCCGACCACAACAGCAAATTATGTTGTGATTATGCCACTAATGAGGTAGTTAATACTACCTACTATCCAATCAATAACATTTCAAATGCTTCTAACGTACAACATAGTTTAATTCATTGAATAAAGTGAAAGACAACAACAATCCTAACTAATATTATAAAAGCGAAAATGAGTTTGTTTGTTTGTTACCTTTTCACGCCTAAACCACTGAACCGATCATCCTGAAATTTTGCATATACGTTGTCAGGTGTACAGAAACGGACATAGGCTACCTTTCATCCCGAAAAAAATTACTATTCCCGAGGAAAACAATAATAAAGTTTTTATGATAATAGATGGCGCCACGTGTCTTTCGAATCATGATTGAATTATATTATTACAACCAGAGTACAACCTGAATTAATTGTCAAATTCTTAATTAAAGCGAGCGAAAACGCGGGCAAAAGCTAGTATTCTATACACTGAAAGAAATAATAACAACATAATATGTAAATTTTAATATTGAAATAGGAAATGTTTCTATCCGTATTACATTCCAAACGGATAATTGAATGTTATGAAAAGCTATCAACATATAAATTCAAAGCTGCAAACATTCACTATATTACTAAAGTTGAATAGAATAAAAAATAAATTTGTTTAATCCCTAATGTATTTGTTATGAATAGAGTGGAACGCTATTTGAAGCGTTCAGGTGGCGGTCAGCGATGGCGATCATCTCATCATCATCATGTTTATCTTCGACTACGGCAAATTATTTACATATACAATGGCAATAATTTATCACTGTCAATTACATTAAAGTATTGCGTTTCTTTTCTTACATTTCTGTTAGGATTCTTGCGAATATATTTACAGTACTTTCATGAACTTAAACGAAAAATATGTGTTTTGTTATTAGAGTAATCAAATAAAAAACACAATAGCACAGGTGCTCTAGTGACGTAAATGGTTACCTCGCCAAGTGTTATATGATAAAAAGGTTTTGATCCATATGTATTATTGTCTGGGCTGGGCTAGAAAGTCAGGGCGCTAAAAGAGTATCCAACTTCAGTGTATGAAATAAAATGTTTTCAAATGCATTGTGCAATATTTAAAGGGAAAGAGTATTCGTATCATCTGCTGAGTAAATTACAACGGCTGGTTTCGAAGTCTTATATATGTGGACTTCAGACTTAAGTCTGTCGAAGCAAGGACGGTGCCAATCTCGGTTGTTTGTGTTTCGTTACAAGTCTTACTAATATTCAAACAATGGAAATAAAAATCTTTCAGACTTAGACCAACTACATATGGATGACACATTTTTTATCCTTTCTTACTAGAACACTTGAAACTTGATTCTGTGGATTATTACATTTCGTTTGGACGCTAAAGATGCTGACTGATAATTTCAGTTTGCATTCTTCCCTTAGACGTTATTTTATACAAGGATGTCATTTTCGTGTAAGCCTAAAAGAATTATTATAAAGAAAAAAAGAGTTGAGTTTCATACAATTCTCGACTTAAGCGATAAATAAGAGATAATGGCCCATTTCTTGGGAATATTATGATGAAAAAATGAGATCCTCTATTGTGGACCTGTCTATTGGGAATGCTATTTGTTATAGATGTTATGGACGTGTAAAAGCTAAGTGCATGATCTTTTCTAGTAAAGATTTTGAAGTTTCTGGAGTACTTAGAAGAGCATTTGGTATATTGTTTGAAGGTTGAATAACTGTTGGCATGCATGGTTAAATAAGTTTTCATGACGAAAACACAAGCTCGTCTCTTGGGTTGGGTAAAATATTATTCGGCCTTGAAGTTAGGTTAGGAGCTTTATAAATTCGAGAAACATTACAACTATTAGGTAGATCACGTAAAGTACTGTTTGCTAATAGCATGGTTTCTAGAACTGACTAGACTGCAAAAGGTCTGCTCACTATTAAATGGTGATTACATGATATCCAAAACCATTACTAGCGTAACGTGCGTATGATATAACCTTGCCTACGTCTTTGGGGATATAGAATGAGTCTATGTATGTATAAATTATTATTATCTTATAATTTAAACAGCAGAAAGCTTATAATATTCGCCTACGTTGTTAATGTTGCTATGTTTAGTTTATAAGATCTTTATAACTTTGTCGATATTGTATTTGATGTTTGTTGTTTAATGAAATCATTTTAGAGCACTCACGCTGATGTATATTCTTTTTATATCGGTGATCCTTGTTGACTCATCGCTCTATTGGTTAAAACTTGAATACTTAGGCACAATTGACTGTGAAATTTAATTCTATGTTTAGGCAGTGTTGTTTTTTTGTAATCATTCGCGTTAAAATGCGTGTTGCTGCTTGCACGGGCTACCTACATGTGCAAGTTATTCGCGTGGGTTTCGTGCTTGTGTTAATTACAACGGTTACTAGCGTGGTGACTTGCATCGATGCATTCAGCTCGCGCAAATATCACAATATGCGCAAGTTACCCGCGTCGCGCGTCGTGTACAAAAGCCTTTATTATGCGTATTACTTTCTTCACGCACGTATGCCAATTAAAGCTAGTTTTAACTTTTAGATCGAAAAAAAAAACAACAGTTAGAATTGTAGTTCTAATATTGCTTGCTGTTAGAATCTAAATTGTAGTACAAAAGTTTTTACAAAGAGTTCTAACACAAGTTTTCGGCATCAAAGTTAATGCAAATAGTCAGAAAATGTAGTTGAAAGTTTTGTTTAGCATTATCCAGGCTTAGAGAAAGGGTAGGCTCTATTTGTTACATTTGCTGAGTTCTCAGCAATTCGCTTGTTCAAGTTTTACAATTTAAAATTCATATTCATGTAGAAAATTATTCTTGCTTTGTGTTTAAAAATATGTTAAACTTGTACCTTTAAAAAAGATAAACATTGGATTTGAAATTCAACATTTTACATTGTGGTTTTAACTAAAGCCAGCTCAGGTCTATGTTTTACAGACACGGATTTAAATGCAAAGATAATGCAGTAATCTGAGCTAAGAGTTTGTCACTAGCAGAGATCGTAGTATTGAAGGTTCAATATCTTTCTAAGAATCTTTATTTCTAGGTTTCACAGAGGGCCAATCCTAAAACTGGTGTTCTTTGTGTCGGTAATTTTTATATTCCTGTAATCCTCTGTAACCCCTTGGTTTAAATAATATTCTGATAATAAGTAAGAAATTATAAAACTAGAATATTTTTGCAGCTTAATCGTAGGAACAATTCCAATCACCGCGGCTCATATACCATAAAAAACTTTGATGATGAAGAATATTAACTAAACGTATGAATTCATCCGTTATGAATAAATCTATATTTTCACGTCCAGTTTTGCCCAGAACTTTGTTTTAATTTCTTTGGCACGGAAGTAACCAAAAACCGTTTCAATCTACCCAACCCCAAATATAATCTATAGGAAAAGTAATCTATAGGGAGCTAGCAGCGAAGAGGCACCTCCCTCAAATTAATTGGAACCTGCGGACCTGTGAGAAATTCGTGACGTATCGCTTACATCGAGATAACGATGTCGCTTCTCTATGTACGAGGAAAATCTTAGTTTCAAACCGAAATTGTATATATGATGGTTGAATTCAATATTCGAACGAATGTAATGTTAGAGGACTAAAACGTAACACAATATTATGTAAATGAATATGTATGTTTTGTGTGTGATATAAGTCATGTAATGTATTTGTACCTACAGCATTTCAGAGCCTCGTTGTTGCTTAAGGTTGTCAAGAAAACTGTTATTGTGTTTCACATAATATCCGCGCTGTGTATAAACTGTCGAGAAACTATAAACGAGCCTCTTGTCAGAGTAACAAGGTCATAGTCCACCACGCTGGTCCAGTCCGGGTTGGCAAGTTTCACATATCTCCGAGAACATTTTGGAGAATTGGGAGTTCAACATGCAGTTTTCCTCACTATGATTTGCCATCGCCGTTAAGGCAAGCGATTATTAACTAATTAATGCGCACTTAACTTCGAAAAGTCAGAGGTGTCTGTCTTGGGATCGAATCCGATAAATTATTGTCAATGACATCGTGCAGTCATAAAACGTGTCCGATTAAAAGCAATAACCTCGGCTACCTAATTCTTTGGGGATACCTGTGAGTCTATGTATGTTTGTTTATATAGGTTTCTATTTATGCAGTAAGTATTGATTATTGTACATAATTATGTTATTATTAGGATGAGAGTATCATGAAAATATACATAAAAATATTTTAAATAAGTGGTAGGTTAATTTTATTATTAATCTCATATATTGATTTCTTTTAATTATTTAATTGCATATATTGTATACATTTCCCTTCTCTAGTATCTTCCTTAATTTTGATTATAGTTATTTTAGAAGAAAACGAGAGTTAAGTTCACCAGTCTATACACTATTTATTATTTTATTAGCTTTTACCTGGGGCGTCACTCGGTAACAGTACTTTTTTCTGGGTGAAAGGTATCCGTTGTCCTTTTCTGTGCCCCTAACAGCGTGTAAGTGAAATTGCACTATAATCGGTCGAGTAGTTAAGACGTGAAAGCATAACAAACGAACAAAAATATCACATTCGCCTTTATAATATTTGTTGGGATATTTATCATTATTTTGTAAATTGTTCTCCGTGTGCGTATGTGTGTGTGTGTGTGTGTGTGTGTGTGTGTGTGTGTGTGTGTGTGTGTATGTGTGTGTGCGTGTGTGTGTGTGTGTGTAATAACTTCAATATTAAGATGAATATAACAAATTAAAAAAAATCTTGGTATCTTTTAATTTCACGGTATACATATATGTTACTAGATTCAAGTTAAGATGGATTTTTAGTAGCCTGTATATTATTGGACCTACACAGAGTGGTTTAGCATCGATAAAGGTGTTAGAGCCGTAGAAACGGTGCTCTGCTGGCCGCCCGCGGTATAGTCCAGGGGCCCAACCGAGTCTAACCAACTAGGTTGGCTGCCTTATCATGCCGCGCATAATCTCGAGGTGGCTCGTCGTGCCGGATGGTGACCGGAGGGTGGGTCCCGGCGACCACTTTCGGGAGGGTACGGGGGTCCTTCCGTCCGTCGGATCGGCTATCGCCATACCATATAGTTATATGACAAAACTTGCTCTGCGCCTTGCCCCACTTTGCTGCGAGAATAGCCGCCTCTTTTTTTCACGCTTCCCCTTCCTTTCACTCTATGGCAGTACGAACAAAGCATTGTCGTTCAACAGCAGCCAATCGCCGTAACCCCACTGCTGCTTCCTGTGTCGTGGAGTTTATTAACGTCAGAGGACTCCACGCTAACCTTAATGCCGTCCATCACCACCTGGAGACGGCTCGGCCGGCAATGCTTTTTCTAACGGAGACACAAATACGCCGTCCTGCAGACACGAACTACCTGCAATATCCCGGCTACGTGCTAGAGGAGTGTTTCCTCGCGAAAGCCGGGGTATGCTTGTTTGTTAGGGCGGATATTTGCTGTCGCCGTCTACAATGCCTAGAGGACCCTTCCTTCTCTGTCGTTTGGGTACACGTAGATCATGGCTCTTTCAGCCAAATCTACATGTGCCTCTACCGATCCCATTCAGGAGACGCTGAGACAACTCGACTCTTCAATTATCTGAGTCAGGCGGCAGACGACGCGCAGGAGCGGTTTCCGAACGCTGAGTTGGTGTTCTTGGGAGATTTCAATGCCCACCATGAGACCTGGTTGGGTTCTCCCAAAACAGACCACGCGGGACGAACTGCCCATGCGTTCGCTCTCACGCATGACCTGTCTCAACTGGTACTCCAGCCCACCCGGATACCAGATATTGCAGGTCAGGCGCCCTCTCTGCTCGATCTGCTGCTGACGAGTAACCCGAACCGGTACAGTGTGTCGATTCGTGCTCCTTTGGGCACCTCAGACCACTGTCTGGTTTGTGCCACAGCTGTTGTTGTTACGCCCCCACGACCCGAGGAGGCAAGACGACGACTGTGGCACTACTCGTCAGCAGACTGGGATGGAATGCGGGAATACTTCGCATCCATCCCTTGGGCTCAACGCTGCTTTGAGAACAGGGATCCATCAGAGAGCGCTACTGCTGTCGCTGGTGAAATCATCCTGGGTATGGAATATTATATTCCATACAGTGATGTCACGAGCGGCGGCAGGAAAAGGCCCTGGTTCGGGCGTGAATGCGCCGATGCTGTTGAACGCAAACAGACGGCGTATCGCGCTTGGACCAGGGCTCGCACTCTCCACGACCCTAACGTGGATCACCTGAAGGCAGCGTTCAACCAAGCCACAAAGGTTTGCAAGAGGGCATACTTAAGAGCGGATGCCCAGCGCGTCGCACGGTTCGGCCAGGAACTAATGGCGCATCCTACGGGCAGTCGTAGCTATTGGCGCCTGGCCAAAGCCGTGCAGTCCAACTTCTGCCAGACCATGCTGCCCCCTCTGAGGTATCCGAATGGATCACTGGCTCATCGGCCGCAGGAGAAAGCAGATCTGCTTGCAAATCTCTTTGCGGCCAACTCCCGAATCGATGACTGCGGTTCGCAGCCGCCTAACATTGCCAACTGCGGCTACACCATGCCTGATATATGTATCAGGCAACGAACCGTTCGTGCGATACTGCAGTCTCTCGATGTTCGGAAAGCCAGTGGACCTGACGGCATCCCAGCTGTGGTTCTTAAAAAATGTGCAGCGGAGTTGTCTCCCACAATTACGCGCCTATACCGGACGTCTTACGTCGCAGGCATTGTGCCTGAGGCTTGGAAGGAAGCGAACGTTCAACCGATTCCCAAAAAGGGGGACCGTTCCGAGCCAAGCAACTATCGACCCATAGCTATCACCTCGGTGCTTTCCAAGGTGTTCGAGCGGATTATAAACACCCAAATTGTCCGCTACCTGGAGGATCAATCGTTGATCAATGATCGCCAATACGGCTTTCGGTCTAAACGATCAACGGGTGATCTTCTAGCGTTCGTCACGCACCTCTGGGGTGAGGCTATGGACAAGCACGGCGAGTCTTTGGCTATCAGCCTTGACATAGCCAAAGCTTTCGACAGAGTCTGGCACCGGTCTCTTCTTTCCAAGCTTCCGGCCTATGGCTTGCCCCCTCAACTGTGCACCTGGATTGCAAGTTTCCTGCAGAAGCGTCGTATTCGGGTCCTTTGCGACGGTCGCGCTTCCAAATTTATGCAGGTCAATGCAGGAGTGCCTCAGGGTTCTGTCTTATCCCCTACGCTCTTTCTTCTGCATATCAATGATATGTTGAATCTCGGCAACATACATTGTTATGCGGACGACAGTACCGTGCATGGGCGATATCTCGGACATCCTGGGGCCAAACAGGCTGAGGTTGAGGGGAAAAGGCAGAATCTTGTCGTTGAACTTGACGGGACCTTGGACCGCATCTATGAATGGGGTGCCAAGAACTTGGTCGAGTTCAACGCCAAGAAGACCCAGGCATGCGCGTTCTCTACAAAAAAGTCTCCGTTCCTTCCCCTCCCTTCTCTGAAGAACACTCCACTGGTGATACGTGACAGTCTCTCCATCTTAGGTATGGATCTTTGCCGCTCCCTTAATCAGAAAACCTATATCGAGAGCGTCATTAAGCAAGCTTCGCGAAAACTCGGAGTTCTGAACAGGGTGAGGCGGTTCTTCACGCCTGGGCAACTGTGCCTATTGTATAAGGCACAAGTGCGCCCTTGCGTGGAGTACTGTTCTCATCTTTGGGATGGCTCCGCGCAGTACTTGCTGGACGTTCTCGACCGGTTACAGCGGCGGGCTGTCCGTATCATCGGAGATCCAGAGGTCACGAGTTCACTGGAACCTCTGCAACTCCGTAGAGACATTGCCTCATTGGCATGTTTCTACAGAATATACCACGGGGAGTGCTCTGAAGAGTTATTCCACCTTATCCCGCCCTCCCCTTTCCTATCCAGAACAACGCGTGCTGGGCTCAGATGCCATCCTTACACGGTAGAGTCGATTAGAGCGCGTACCAAAAAGTTTGGGTCCTCATATCTCTGCCGAACGACCAAGGCATGGAATTCTCTGCCAAGGCACGTGTTTCCTTCTTCCTTCAATCCTGGGTTCTTTAAGCGGGGCGTAAAAAAGCATCTTCTCAGGCCGTCAAAGTAGAGACCTCAACATCGCCTCGGCTACTGTGGGGGCGATGTGGAGGCCACTGCTCTTAGACCACACGACTGCTTACCATCAGGTGGAGTGTGGTCATTTTGACGAGTAAAATAAAATAAAAAAAAAAAAAAAAAAGACAAGGATGTGTAGCGTCACCTTGGCTGTTTAACCTATACATGGACAATTGTTTGAAAGATTTAAAAGATTGTGAATGGGGATTAAGAATGAATGAGTTACTTGTCAAATGTCTTCTTTATGCCGATGACCAAGTAATACTTGCGTCATCGGCGGAAGAGTTGCAGGCGATGGTAACTATTATGCATGGTGCTTTTAAGAGTAAAGGAATGAAAATAAATGTAAGCAAGACGAAAGTAATGGTATTTGAAAAGGAAGAGTGCGTGACGATGTGTAATATTATGATTGATGGATAAAAAGTGGAGCAAGTGAAAGAGTTTGTATATTTGGGTACTTTGTTTACAAGGGATGGTAAACATGACGGAGATATTGAAAGGAGAACGATTGCTGGCAACAAAGTGAATGGAGCCTTACGCGCTTTTATGAACAGTCGAAATGTATCCGAAAAGGCACGTTTGGCTGTTCATAGAGGACTATTAGTGGCCACACTTATGTATGGAAGTGAAAGTTGGGTATGGCAAAAGAAGCATGAGAGCAGAATAAATGCTGTAGAAATGAGAGCGTTGAGAAGCATATGTGGTGTGACTCTGAAAGATAGAATAAGAAATAGTGTGATTAGAGAGAGATGCGGCATGAAAGTGGATATAGTTACAAGAATAGAAAAGGGTATGTTAAGCTTGTTTGGACATGTAGAAAGAATGGACGAGGAAAGACTGACTAAGAAAGTTTATAAGGCTAGTGTGAATGGAACAGTCGCAAGAGGAAAACCTAGGCGAACGTTTCTCGACCAGATCGGAGGCGTCCTGGACAAAGGCCAGGTTAAGAGCTCCTTGAACCGACGGGCGTGTATGAGGAATGTGATGAAAGTGAATGAAGCCAGAGAAGTGTGTCAGGATCGTAGCAAATGGAAATCCGTAGTCTCTGCCTACCCCTCTGAGAAACAGGCGTGAATCTATGTATGTATGTATGTATATTATTATTCTGATGTATAAACAATAATACTGTAATG
The DNA here is from genome assembly GCA_963564715.1 of Catocala sponsa. NCBI lineage: Eukaryota > Metazoa > Arthropoda > Insecta > Lepidoptera > Erebidae > Catocala > Catocala sponsa. The sequence goes on along the minus strand of OY751336.1, from coordinate 13,484,736 downwards.
TTTTATCAAAATCCGTTCAGTATTTTTTGCGTGAAAGAGTAACAAGCATCCATTCATCCTCACCAACTTTCACATTTATAATATTAGTAAGATTTTATAACAGCGTTTAAATGTTATTTTCTGCCAAAATCTTTTGGTAAAATCCCCGAAGATGGTTCTTTTGGAGATATAGGCTATGTGTGTACAGAGAGAGAGATGATGGCAGACAGAGACATACTGCACCCACATTGGGTAAGTATGGTTTAGATTGCAACTATTGCCGTTTACCAGGCAGGGTTCCAAGCTCCGTGATTGTCAATTTTTGGAAAAAAAAGTTAATAGCGCCATTACTTCGACTTGGCCGTTAAATCCAGTATATCATGCATAGTAATCGCACTCACTACATGTACGCCACCGAAGCAGCCTATCAATCAAGGATTCTCTTATTTTTGTATATTTCAACAGTAAGGCAAATGTTGACATTCGAACCTATCAAACAAATCACAATAAAAGTGTAGTACGCCGTAAATATATATTTTTTTGAATATGAAGTGTGTAAACAAAATATAAAACAGTAACTGCAAACACAATTTACACTACCACTACATAACATAGACAAGTTGCGCGCAGTGAGCGAGCCCGATTCAAAAGCGTCCAATCAGCGCGTAGAAACGTAAATCCCCATATCAGTAGGTAGGACGTGATGAAACCAGCGTCATAAAGTGCTTGAAGCGATTGTTGCTAATTAAGTGCAAACAGCGCCGGCACTGAGGGCATGTGCCTTTGCGTCGGATGTTTTTGTTTTCCTTTTTTTTGAACGCGGATTTTGATTCGGTTGACAGGTTTGTTATGTAAAGTTGGAACAAAAATCAATTGGGTATAGAAATTGGTGGTAGTGGGTATAAAAGGATTTTTTCACTGATATGAAAATGTTTTGTATAAGGGACTTTATTGGTATTTTATTCGGAAATTTCGATTTTATAGTGGTAGAAAGTTGTTCTTTTATATCCTGTTGAAATAGGGAAGCCATTGACTTTCGGGATAAAGGGGTGTATGGGTGTTAGTTGTTGGTTTTTTGTGTTTCCTAAAACAGATCAATTAAAACTCAGTATTTAGTTTTTTTGGCATTGAATACATGTGTATTCTTGAAATAGTTATAAGAAAGCTAAGAAGAGAATAAGAGCAGAATTTTACTGCCAATGTGACTAGAAAATATTACAGTTAAATACAAAATATATATCTTTTTCGTTCTTGGTTATAGAGTCAGGTTTAAAGACGAATTTCAGAGGTCCTTAGCGGGACACTGCACTGTCAGTAAGGTAACAGCAATGATGTTTATTTGTTGCGCCTTTAGCGCAGCAACTTTTTTTAATGTTGGCAATACAAAAAAATAGTAATGTTCTGTGAGCGTGCATAACAAATACACAAAATACAATGAATGAGCAAAAATATTCAAATTTTTGACATACATGGGACTGGCAGTTATTTATTATTTATACAACCAGATTTTGTTGCGGCAGCATTACAGTAAAATTGTTTGCTTTCACTACGTACACAAATTGAATCACAGAATATGAAATATTACTTTTTTAACAAGTTTAACCACGTAAACTTCTAAATGGAACTTTTCCACGACCAATTAAAAACTTAAGACCTAGATTTAGCATAGGTACCTACCGAAATTTTATCCAAACAAGTTGCCAAGGCTCCCCTGGGAAAACTAAAAGTTGTGTTTAGTTTGAACCCAAGTAACTTGTTTAAGTAAACTTTGTAAATGTGTACCAAGTTTAAAATTTAATTAGCAATTTTGTTATGAGATGTTCATTTTGACTGAAGAATTACTTAAGAGGTGTCACGCTAAAGCTTTATGCCTGGTTAACCCAAGAGACGAACCTTAAATATAAAACTTTGTAATTAACTATAAAGAGAGACTGTAATAAAAAAAAATTATAAAAATAAATATAATCTTTTACAGAGTTTAGCTAATTACTAGTGGCATATCTCCAATCTACTTTCTGAAAAACTAGTCGACTGCACGGATGGCGTACTGGTGTACGTGGTCGCCGCTGCCAATCCACCTAGTATTCACACTTCTTCTCCCTAGCCTTTATTATTCCCTAGTCACTTGGGGTCGGCTTTCTAGTCTAACCGAATTTGACTGGATATCGGTTTTTACACGGAGCGACTGCCATCTGACCTCCGCAACCCAAAGGCTAACGATACTCTAAGGCTAGACCAGTGTCAGGATATTAGAGGGCACTGACTTCTCAATAACGACTGCCATAGATGTTTATGGCAGCCGGGTCCGACAGCTTAACGTGCCCTCTGAGGCACGGAGCAGGCGATAATTGTCAATCAATACGCACATCATTTCGAAAACTCATATAACTTCCGAAAGTCAGAAGGTGCGCGACGTGGGTTCGAACCCGAGACCTTTGCATCGCAGTCTGTTGGTCTCCCCACTGAGCTATCGCTGCTATAGTATCGTATCACACACGGGACAAAAAATTCAATGATCTACAAATGGTTGGTCCCGGACTGGGAGTTCTTTATGTACGATGGAGAAATGGTTGCAGCACCTTACAGTTATGATTTGTAAACAAAATTTTATTGTAAACTTGGCGATTAAAAAGAGTGGCCATGAGTTTCTTGCCCGTTCTTCTCCTGAGCCCTACACCCTTGCTTTGCTGAACGTGGCAGTAAATGTAAATTCACAGAAAAAATTTAGTGTAACTTTGACATTCATAAGTGTTACCTTGTAACCTAACTTGAATAAATTTATTTTTGATTTTGATTTTTTGATTTTGATGTTGAAAATATTTTTGTAAGTAGTTAGTAGTGATTAGGCGTAGTTTTTAAAATGAAATATATTATATAACATTCACATATGTACTTATCTAAATTTTACATAGATGTAAAATAGCATATTCATAGCCACCAAAACCAACTACCTATCTAATCATAACAAATATTTCACTTTTATTATAGCCCATCGAATCATCACATCTATGTATAATATGTATTTATTTATTTATTTATTTATATTTAGGATCTCCAACAAAGAATATACACAACACATGACATATAAGTAAAAAAAATTACAAAAGTATCGAATAGGTGTACTCCTTCACTTACAGGAGACCACAGCATGCATGCATGCATGTATGCATTTACAAAAAAAAGTATATATATATGTTTATCCATTGTCTAGTACTATGGGTATAGTACAAGCTCTGCTTAGTTTGGGCTAGATGGTGTTGTGTGTATGTGGTAGAATATTATATTATTATTATTATCACAGGGGATTGCTTTTGCAAACCGTACATTACTGTGGTTCCAGATGAGCAGCCAATCAAATGTACGAGCTTTTAATTAGTACAAAATGTAACGCACTGTATACATTTTACCAATAGTTGCCACATATTGACGTAGAACTGCGTTCACATGATCAGCGCTGTAATTGTATAGTTGATTACGGTTCTGAATCAATACATTATTTTAATAACTTAAAAAAGATCAGAACTTAAGACTTGTCTCGATGTGTTTTAGTAGAATTTACCAGCATTTTACCAGATACCATCAGTAGCTTCGCTTGTAAAAATAATATAAAAAAGATACTAATGCCAATCTGCACAGCAAAATTAATGAAATCATGGGCAGCAATGATAACTAGATAAATACATGCATCAACTACACTCGCGTGCAAGTAAATCGACTCAAGGCTCAAGTGCGCATAAAAAGTGATATAACTTAAAAATGCCTTATTTTACCTCTATATAATGTTTTACATAATTATAGCCTAGTAATTAGGCTTTAAAATGGTAGCATAATTTCAGTAATTTAAATAAACACATGTCCTTAGAATGCAACTGAACGCAACCTCCCATAAACTGCTCTGCGCTCTATACACAACTTGCGCGACACAACCCGCTATAAAAACCCCCTGTAATCGTTTTTTCTTATCAGTCGCTCACTAGACGTTGACCTGAACACATCTCTGCAAATTGAAGCCGTCATTTGAAGAAAATTATGGATACAACACCTGAAGAAGCCGCTCAAGTCGTTGCCCTGTTGCAAGAAGGGTTGAACCAGCGAGAAGTCGCTCGTCGGTTGAATATGAGTCAGTCTGCTGTCTCGAGAGTGTACAGGAGGTTTCAAGAGAGTGGTGCCTTCACTCGGCGGCCTAATACCAGCCGACGCCGGTGCACCTCGGAGCGTGACGACCGGTTTTTGGTCTCGACCTCTCTCCGAAATCGACACCTTACCGGCGTGGATGTGCAGCAGGAGCTACGTCAAGTTCGCGGAGTAACTGTCAGTCAGTGGACAGTTAGAAGAAGGTTGAAGGAAGCTAACCTTACTCCGAAAAGACCCGCTACAGGCCCGAAGTTGACCACAGCCCACCGTCAAGCACGCCTTCACTTTGCTCGAGAGCACTTGGATTGGAGCATAGAGCAATGGCAGTCGGTCCTGTTCACAGATGAGACGAGGATGTGTCTCCATGGCAGCGACAGGAGAGGTCGGGTGTACCGGCGTCCTGGTGAACGGTTTTCACAGTGCTGCTTTGTTGAAACCGTTGCATATGGTGGCGGTTCTTGCATGATGTGGGCTGGAATTTCCTTAGAAGCAAAAACGGACCTTGTTTTCGTTCCTGGGGGAGGCCGGAGAGGAGGTCTGACCAGTGATCGTTACATTGAAAATGTTCTACTGGATCAAGTTGTCCCTTATCAAGGCTTTATTGGGGATAATTTCATCTTGATGCATGACAATGCCCGATGTCACACTGCTCGGGCCACACGTGAGTTCCTGAGTGAAGTTGGAATTCACACTATGGATTGGCCAGCGCTCAGCCCCGATTTAAATCCCATTGAGCACATATGGGACGAGCTCAAAAGTAAAGTTAGGGCGAGGAATCCAGCTCCGACAAACATCAATGAGCTCAAGACTGCGTTGGTAGAAGAGTGGGGCCGAATACCACAATCATCAATTAAAAAGTTGATAAGGTCGATGAAGAATCGCTTGAGAGCAGTGATCAGGGCTAGATGAGGGAACACCAAATATTGACACGAATAAATTTTTTATCTTATGCACATTTTGTTTCATTTATACCCAATAACCCCCCCCCCCATACTGTGAAATTGTATGAATTTTCAAAAATTTTTACAATATCTTTGACATTCACCTTTTTTACTAACCTACTGAATCGATTTTCATGCAACTTACATAATTTTAAAGCTCAATTACTAGGCTTTAATTATGTAAAACATTATATAGAGGTAAAATAAGGCATTTTTAAGTTATATCACTTTTTATGCGCACTTGAGGCTTGAGTCGATTTACTTGCACGCGAGTGTAGTTTTAAGCATTTTTGCCGCTGACACGTGACCGTAAACGCGTGACGCGTCGTATTTTGTGCTCTGTGACATATTATAATTATTATATTTTTAGATGTATGTAAGTTGCACACAAAAAATACCTTTTCGTTTTTGTATTTAAGTCTTCCATTAAATTAGTGTCGTTCATAGATGCTACGAGTTATACGCATTGATCACTAAGTTAAGCATAGGTACTTACATACATCTAAATATTATGTACTTATAAATTTCATAGTTATAGTTCAAACCCATACGTAAAACGACAGCATATGATGTCACCTTGTATCAAAGTTGTAACCATTGGAAAATAAATAGTAAACCCAAGTCTAAACGGAAGCAAAAGATTGTGGTAAGCTAGTAACATGAAAGGTAAAATACAAAAGAGTACATGTACAAATTGTACATGCTTCTACGCCGAGTATTGTAGGTTCACACATGAAACAAAAAATGATGTGATCCAACAATTTTATTGTTCCGAATCTGGAAGTTATTTGTGTCCGTTATTTGAATGTTACACACAGGAATTATACCAAAAGCAGAAGATGCCTTCTTTAAAAATTGTTGTCTGGTCTTATCTCATTCGTGTCTTTATGATATATATAGCTGTGTTTTCGTAGACATGCAGACGTGCCTTGAAAAGTGAGTGTGCCGTGCAGCGCCGGTATTTTGCCGGATATAAGGTAGACGGCTTATCCGTCGGCTACAGCAAGGTTATTGCTAGCGGCTCTTCGACTTGTGGTTAGCTAGCGTTTTATGGCTTCGTTACATACTAGAACAGTAGAGATCACCCGTTAATTGGAAAAAGCATTACTTCTGTAATAGAAAGCAGTTCTCTGAGTTTTAGACAAGACCTGTCTATATTTAGTATCTAAAATGTCCTTGACACTAAAGACGAACTTCACAATTTCTACTCTACACTGGTTATGATAATAAACAGTATAAATTAGAGATGTCGAGATGAATTCAGAGGTTTAATACGAGTGTGTTGTGCATTATATTTCGATGATGGCAACTTGTACGAGTTTCTACCATCGTGCCAATGCGGCTTAAACACATTTGTATGTAATGAAAAGTGTTCTAATTTGATTTCCGCGTTGTACGTGTCGGATGATTAAATGCTACGTGCACTGGTTGCTGGAAATTCATAATTTCTATTACGCACTATATATGTAGATCCGATCAACCAAATAGGCACGTCACACCGCAAACGTATTTGACTATTGTTTTGAACTACCGCATTGAAAGCTATGAACAAATTGAAATCATGCTGTGAGTATTAAATGTTCCAGTATTCGGGTAAACGGCGTGAGCACAATTTATAGCTAAGACAGAAACGGTATAGACGTACGTTTATGTAGCGCCTTAATTCGAGATTTAAAAAAGTTGTTATGTACTCGTATATGTCTACACTGATATCAGAATAAGAATAGATTTGTATTTTTGTTTGTACTGAATAAACTCAAAACTACTGGACCGATTTTAATCATTCTTTCACTATTGGAAGGCTACTTTAACCAGAAGTTTCACAGCCTACATAAAACCACGGAGCAAACATGGATAAAATCGCGGAAGACAGCTAGTTATTATCGAAATCGGGAAATAAGCTTTAACTATAATAGACCAACCACTGATATTTCGGAGTCATCAAAATAATATATATCGAAATACTATATTTTATAATGAATGTCTGTCAGCAAATGATTATTACAATTAAATGTCTGAATACAATGGTACGGATGGAAAGTCAGATATATCAATAGTCTTTAAATATTAAACAAGTAGACATGGTTCGATGACAATTGTTCTAGGAATGGTTGTATTTAATGATAGCTTCGTCGTAATTATACCTCGCTAGCGTCCTACATATATGAAACCATCATTGAACACTTAAATAAAGTAAATTTAAATTGTAGAACTATTCAAAATTAGTTGTCTTGCATTTATGTAACAAAAGACAATTTAAATTCAATTATTCATCAATCATCATCAAGTATCGTTTGTTGTGTTAAAAACTTTGTAATTGCACTTCACAGATTCCTATATTTTTAGCGCCTATAGGTACGGGAATGCTCGAGTGGTCGTGTTACAATTCAAAATACATAATTATGTGACATCTTTGATCGCATTTTAACAAACCGTCGGGATATTTTATTCAATTAAAAACAGAACACTCTAAGCTGCTACATTTATGAAGCATTTTACCATTTAAACGTTGCTACAACGTAAAAATATATCATAGAACTTGTGTATACGGAAATATGAAGTTATTTTTCACCTTGAACAAGATAAACGATTACTGGCATGCCGCTGCAAACTTTTCTCTCTTGCCATGTTGATTCCTCATCTGAAAATAAGTTATCAAACATTTTGCATTACGTACTCCGCTACATTAAAACTCAGTTTATTGAACATGCTCTTATTATAGCTGACACTATGCTGTGTGTCTATAAAATTGAGTCTGATATTTGAATCATATCAAATAATTTATTTGCTAATATGGGTACAATAGTTAATATATTAACGTGCCTTCACACTCCACATTCTAGTATGCAAATACAATAATTATAAATTACAGTTACAAAAACAAAAATTCAAATTTCAAAATCATAAATATTACTAAATTAATAACAGTAATAACAATAGTCATTAATTAATTTGAATCATATTGTTTGTTTAACCATGGCTGTGCTTTTACTGACAGTAGTTTCTCTCACTTTCTTCCACTGGTTTTATAAATTGGCAAAGTATTAGGTAATAAGTTAACGAAATTTCACTCCGGCGTTAATTTTAAAACAATATTTGACACTAAGATACGGCAACTGTTTCACACTGTACTACAATATAATTGATATAGTAGTGCTTCACACTATACGTCACAAAAAAGTATATAAGCAGCCAATATATATTTGTATGCCTGCCACCAAATTGGGCTCAAATGTTTGCTTACTAGATTTCTGAGTAATTCGAGCACATTTTCTCTTTTCTGGAGGGCTTCGTACTTTTGTAATTACAACTTGTTAGATAAGTGCTAGTAATTGTCCGTTTCATCGGATTACTCTGAAACTAAATTACCGTGTCTTGTGAACTTAATGTTGGCCTTGCCTAAATGAATAATGAAGTTTGTTAGCACATTTTTTCGGGTAAACTCAGCGCATCCTAATTTGTATTTACATTACGTAGTAAGTATACTAAACTATGGAAGACCTTAGGTAAACGCTGTGGGTAAACGAAAAATGTATGAGCTTTAGTTTGCTTACCGGATTCAACTTATTTGTACTATCTGCCAAGAAATGCTTAGTAGTAGTACTTACAGACTCTAGAATAAAGAATTATATCAATATGTAAAGTGGTCGACTCCGGCTATCATGAATATTTAATTCAGACTCGGTGACCGCAATATAATTTGAAGCCTGGTCAGGCTGCTTCGGTAAGTCACTTTAGTACTCCGTTACGTTAGACTTTACAAGTCATATTATTTAACTATTGAGCGAAATAAATGATCAGTTCAATCATAATATTTTAGTACTTTCACCCGCGTTTATAGCTGTTACTGCGCCGACCTCGTGGATCGTACCGTGGTGTTATATAGTCTATAACCTTCCTCGATAAATAGGCTACCCAACACTAAAATAATTTTTCAATTTGAACCAGTAGTACCTGAGATTAGCGCGTTCAACTAAACAAACAAACAAACTCTTCAGCTTTATAATATTAGTATAGATATATTTAAAAGATGTTTTAATTTAATTGTATAATTTTATAATAATGTAAGTTAAGAGAGTCTGTACATTTCATATACGTAAACATAGTATGTATCCAAATATATTATATTACCTATGTTTCACCAAAATTGGCTTAGTGGATTATGAGTTACAACTTCACCTCTCTTTATTATGATTTGCAATACAAAATCGAATAAACCCTAAGATATAGTACGTATACTTACATAGAATCACTGCTGTATTTCACTCAATGGCATACAAAGATAATGTGCTTCCATATACGAGTATATTCGTCAGATATGTTTTAGATTCCACGAAGTCGGGGCAGACCTATTATTATCTGGCGATCAATTCTCGATTCTGTGTGCTATTTCAGAGAATTTTCCAGCAGTAAACCAGATAGAAGGTAATAATACTTAATTAGGGAATCAAACATATTTAACATTTTTGTAAAATCAATATTAAGACTTTATCTTAGTAGAATAAACTGGTATGCCATATTTTACAAGCTAATATGCTACGAAAAAACATGCAATGCTTTCTCATTTCCCTACAAAAATATTCTCAAGAGCTCTTTGTATTCAAAGTCTGTGAAATATAAAAATAAATTTGCCAAAGCAACACGCACTATCTTGTTGTTCCGAAGACAATGATTTATTCACAAATTGTAAGCAAACGAACGTTTCAGACGTGGATACAATGTTAACGCTTGGCTTCTGAAACCTTAATGAAGTAAATAAAACATGATTATTGACTTCAAAGTGAAGTCGTATCGATGTGTCTCGCTACTATGTGTCGCAAAGTCTTGTCGTTTACTTATTCGTACGGTTTCCTCGATTAAATTGCGTAACTGATTAGGAAGAAAAATGTAATTGCTTTGAGAAAAAGGTTTTCGGAGAACATTAGATCGGACAATAGCATGTTTTAAAATAACCTACATCCGGTTATGACCTGCCAGAAAAACACACGCTGATAACAATAAGGCGACATATCAAATATTTTTATCATAGTTATAAATAATACCTGTTAAGGCTTGATATTTTTCTTTGAAGTCCTAGGTACATACTTTTGTCCGTGTTGAGTATCAGCTCGTAAAACAAAGAGGATAGAAGGATGGCTAATCGACCTGTAAATATTACTGCTTAAATTCTACTTCATTCCGTAGGCTAGCAATACAACTTAAACTTATAAAAAATTATAATATTTTTATATGTAGAAAGAACTTTTTAAACTTACACGTATCAAAATAAATCTTTCGTCTCAGAAATAGTTCTTCTGTAGAAGTAGCTAAAATCCTTTAAACAGTAAATAATCTCGAAGTGCTAGTCCAGTTTCATCCACTTTCCAGCTTATCTATTATTAACTAGTAAGGTGATAACACTGAATAAACTTCACTTCTCATGCTGTGAAATAAACAAAATTGAATTTGAATAGTAATCGGTTCAGCCTACCAAACCACTTGCCAGCCAATCTAGGCTCCAAAATATACAAACAACATGCTCGATATACATTACAGATGCATGTGCATACCCTTTAGCGTTTCAGTTTAATAGTTACGTTTGAATAACGCAGTAGTTAATCAATGCCTGTTACTTAACACAGGGAGGCTAAAGGGGTTGGTTTATGGACGTGTAAGCTTGTGACGGAATACATATACTGCAGTTCATATATATTCTGGAAAATCTCGATGAAGAATGTTGGTCTATAAACTATTGCTTTAGTGTGTGTGTGATATATATGTATGTATATGTGTGTGTATAAAGAGTGTGCATATAAATATATAATTATGTGTGTATGCAGAGAGTAGCAAACAGGCTAATTCACATTTCAGCGCCGTACAGTTTCTTCTTTATGATACTAATAACTTTTGTCCACGGCTTCTCTCAGAAACATTACTTTTTCCTGAATGAGGGGTATGCTATGTTCTTTTCTGTAGCCCTGACAATGTATATGCGCAATCTCATGATAATCAGTCGAGTGGTAAGCGTAACAACTAAACAAACTCACATTTGCATTTAATTTTATAATATTACTTAGGATGGTAACGGTAGGTGGAAACATAAATGTATACGTACCTAGGCACTTGGTACTCCGGTCTGTTTTTCGGCAGGGTAGACTGAGATAATGGATTTTTACTCCCTTCAATCCTGGTATATCTCCTATGCTTCGTTCACTCTTATTGCATTCTTTATACAAGCCCATCGTCCGTAGCCGATAAACGGAATAGATATTTTTGGATGAACGAAAAAATATGTACCTATACCTGCAAGTGTACACCTCTCTTTTTATCAGCGTAGAACTTCTAGTTTAAAGTTACGAGCTATTTTGATCCAATGCCAGCCTCTACGTGCCACGGCAGCAAAAATAAAATAGGAATTCGTAATTTATTTCCTTCTACGGCTCTATTCTGACTGACTGTTCTACCGAGACTAGAGGATTACTAATCAGTGCAGACGCACCTTAAAATACTCGCATTGATTTAATTGCATTTCAAACTGACGCAAATTTGTTATCGTAAGCATTTGCAACCCTACTGTTTCGTGTTATCAAATATTCAGATACCAAGAAAGTTATGTGCTGCAGACGCTGAGTGATTATTATCCGCTTAACCTGATGTTAGTATACGTTTACTCAAGCTCATTTTATGTACACACGAGTAATGCTTATTTTATTATGAACTATCTGTCTCCCGCGGTATCCACGTAGGTGATACCCATTGTATAGTTATTATTTAGTTATTGTATAGTTTATGATAACTGCGCCGCTCCTGTGGCTTGTACTGTGATGTTATATAGGCTATAACTTTCCTCATAAACTGGGCTATCAAATACAAAAATATTTTTCTGAATATTACTGACAGTGCCCGAAATTAGCGCACTCAAAAACGTAACGACCAGGTTTCAGTTTTCTTATAAATATTAGGATTTAGATCAATTCAATAATAAAATTGTGTCTTTACTAGAGACTTCTGTGTGGCAGTGTGACGGAATACCTACAAAGCAATGACTTTTTAACATTCTGTATACAGTAGCACTTTTTATTCTTACTTTTTATATAACAGCACATTCTGTCTGTCTGGGTCTGATGTTTTTCAATTCCTATTTCACGTAGATTATTAAAATTTAGTATACTTATAATAAGCCGTAGTACAGACGTGAGGTTCAAAAGCCGATTAATTTGGTCTAAACTAAACAAATCATGGTATATGGACAATTTAATCTTTGAAATCAAATTTGTAAAACTTTATTTTGTTTTAAAAAATTAACTTCTCTTGAAAATAATAATAATAATAATATTCTACCACATACACACAACACTATCTAGCCCAAACTAAACAGAGCTTGTACTATGGGTACTAGACAATGGATAAACATACATATATACTTTTTTTTGTAAATACATACATAATATACATAGAAACACCCAGACCAAGACAAACATCAATGTTCATGCACACAAATGGTTGACTTGTGCTGGAATCGAACCCGCGACCTCAGGCGTGGCAATCGGTTACACTAACCACTACGCCATCGAGGCCGTAAATATTACTGTATTGTGGGGAACTTTACAAACATTCAAACAACCAGACTCAAAACAACGATTTGTCGGTCGCAGTTACATAGATTTTGTCACGTGTGGGATTCGGACCCACAGCACTCAGCGTAGTGCAAGAGACGAGGCGACATCTTAAACCATTATGCCATCTATGCACTTGCAGTCAAAGTTATTCAAGTCAACATTAATTGTTTCATCATGTAAAAACTTACATGTCTGTTCCTTTAAACAGTTCTACATAGACGTAGGCGATTGTTTCATACATTTTAGATAATAAACGGATTAAGTATCCTTTATACCATGTACACTATTCATGGGAGGTCAAATGCCTTTACTATCAAAAAGAAGATGCTATTTATAAATCTTAACTGTCAAAGTTTGTACATCACGATCATGAGTAATTTTATATTGAGATTCGTCGGCGTTTCAACCGCGCGTCTGCACGGTACAAAATGTGAAAAATAAAGAATTTCAGTAATGCACGGCCGCGCCACTGGGTTGGCGGTGGAACCATCAGGGAGGATGTGTCGCAGCTATCTTGTCACACAACCACTCCTTTACTCATGCACTTCTTATTTATGAGCGCAACAAGATACTGGCATAAATTCCCTATTTGACTACACATTAAAATATTACGTCGTGCAAAGTGGCTGATATTAAAACTAAATAATGCTTGCTATTTTAAAACCGTGTCTTTAAAGCAAACACTAAAATAATGCCTTACTTTTATCATAGTAACTATTTTTTTATTTTATTTTTAAAGCTAACGTATGGGACTGGACTCCATGACACAGGGAATCTTAGTGTGGGGGCCAGAGATATATTGCTTTTTATTAATGTCTAAGTCTACTAATGTTATAATTATGTGTATTATACGTACTGTATTGATAGAATGTAAAAAAAAAATGTGCACATTGAAAGCATAATTCGACGTGACAAAGTTTGATTAAATATTTCTGACGCTTTTTTTTTTCACGTGGGGGAATGCATTGACGCATACCCTTCCGCGGGGGCGGGCGGAGGAGTTATGTCGGACTCGCCGGGGTAAAAGAACGATGTTAAAACAATGAAATGGACCTCCTGGAATACCAACTAAACCTACCACGGTGTTCCTCGACAAACCACTATCGGCGGGGCCGCGCAAATCACTTTCACATGCGGTCGCGACCCCGCCGAGGTTTCGGCCCGCCGTATAAAACGGCAGGCCACTACACGAAAAGACCTACCCAGTATGGTATCCTCTTAAAAAACTCCCTAGAGGGGAGACGGACACTACATAGAGGCGCGCGTGGGAACACGCACGCCGCCTCTCAGACCTGGTGCTGAACGGATGGCGGGCAGGCCCACAAAGCCCGCCACCCCCAGATCAAACCTCAGGGTGGCTGGAGGTCGTCTCGCGCCCTCCGGCGCCCGGCTCTGCGGTTGGGGAGAGGGTTTAAACGGTCCCTCTCCCGCTCCGGCGCCTCCTTGATGGAAATCACTTCCTCACAGAAGGAGGCGACGGCATTCCACGACCTCTCACTCCGGACCATACACTGAACTACGGCCGGAAGCGGGAGGGCAACCGATCCGACCGCCGCGATCAACTCACGGTGTTGCGATGCCCAGGCGGGGCAAACCGCCAAAGCGTGCAGCGCCGTGTCCTCAACAACGTCGCGGCAGTCGCCGCAGTGGTGACAACCGGGCGTCTCTTGCCGACCTATACGACACAGGAACCGGCCAAAACAACCATGACCGGTCATTATCTGTGTCAGCCGGAAGGTGAGGGCGCCATGCCGCCTCTCCAGCCACTCCTCAAACACGGGACTTACCGCCACGGTCGTGGCGTGCCTGGAACTTTCAACTTATTTTGAGATTAAGAAAATGACAAATGACATAATTAATAATAATAATAACAATAATAATTTATTTTCATCATTTGATTTTAACAATTTGTTTCTCTTAATCTAATACATATATTTTATAAAGCGTTTGAAATATGAAAAGAGAATTCGATGACGACCGTACTAGTATAAACTGTGCTACAGTCGCCAGCTTCTTCCACCCTGAGATTGTTACAAAAAATTTTATAGTTTAGGCACATCAAAAGAGAGAAATAATATTAAAATATAAAATTTAATTAAATTAAAATCTAAAATCTAAAACATTTTGGTATTAACTTCACTAGTACATTAACATAGTATAATATTTAAAAAGATATAGTTATAGTTAAAGACTGTTACCACTCGAGTGATTAATTATCATCATCAATAAAGGTAATTACAAATAATTGTCAATGTGAGTTGGTGTGATTTGTGTAAATGTATGTATGGTTGGTGTGTGTGTAGGTGAAGTGTATGTGTGAGTGTGTGGATGTGTGTGAATGGATGGTGTGAATGGATGGTGTGAATACGTGAAGTGTAAGGAGTGAATATGTTCCTAACATATGGTTATGTATAGGAATTTAATAGGTCCTCTGTTTGACTATAGTTCAAACCTAACAACCACTTACGTAGAGTATCCTTGCATTTATTGGTGGGTAGTGCATAAATGTTATTTGCTCGATTAGCCGCATTATACAACTTATTACTTATAACATAAAATTGATTTTTGGCAAGAGTTGTACGATGCGGAGTAACTGAGCAAACTTTCGTTTTGTTTCGCTTAGTAATCGCTTTATAGGTAATACTTTTATGCTTCCGGAGTACAGTAGATAATATAAAAAGTTGTCTGACGGTTAGCACAGAACATTCGGTGTACAGAAGACTAGTGGTTTACCTAGTATCACCTTCAATATGGCCCTCTGTGCACGTTCCAAAGGCAGTAGTGTGGTCTTGCCAATACCACCCCATACCGTAACACAGTATTGGAGAAGGCACTGAGCAAGAGCATGATAAACACATAGAAGTGTTTCGATATTGGCAGATGCTCTGAGTTTTCGAAAAATTGGAATTAATCGCCTTATACGGGTTGTTAATAGTTTTATGTGAGGTAACCAATTAAGAGAGCAATACTATACAACAAAAACGTATTAATTTAGAATATATCAATATCTAAAATATTACAATGACTGACCAGATGGCGTAGTGGTTTAAATAGTCGCCTCGCCATTGCCAATGCGCCTAGTGATTTAGGTTTGAATCCCACGAGGGACTATAATTATGTGTGCTCTACAAATAATTATTCCGAGACTGGTTACTCTTTGTGTCCGTTCTTTGAATATTTTGTAATGTCCTCCGCGACGCAGGATTTATTTGTTAAGCGCGGAGAGTACAAACAAATGAAAATTAAAAAAATCAACGGGTTGCACTCCGGGAGTGGCGGCAGAACTGAAAACTTGAATATTAACGTTGTGCATTTTTGATATTTTGGAATAGTTAGGGAATAATTTTGCACGAATTGCTTTAATTATCAGTATAAAAGTACTATAATTTATGTGGTAAAATACAATATTCATTTATTGCGTTATCGTACACAAACATGGTAATTCTCCCTCCGTCTTACGAATTTTCGATCAGGTCACGTGTCCTGACGTGAGTTTAACATTTTTTACCCATCACAAAAAATGCACAACGCCGCTAAAGGTTTCACTTCAAAAAATAATCTTCTCGTCTGTTTCGCAACTTGGTAGCCAGTTTTAATTAAAGGACTCTCATCATATTCTTTATTCACGCTTGATAATATACTTTATATACTTTTATACATATATTCCTTCAATACGTTTTGATCTGTCTTGGGAACGTTCTTCTCCCGACTAACACATTCATATTTGCTTTATATATTTTCTAATAGAAAACACGAGAGCAAGAGGAAGGAAAACTGTTTAGAGTGCGAAATTGCAACTCTCGCAATTTATAACAATAATTTCATTATGTTACTGTTTCTTTAGAATTGACAGCTACTTTCATCTAGGATATGTCTAATATTTTAAATGTGAATGTAATTTTGTTTGTTTGTTACGGTTTCACGCCTTAACGACGAAACCGATCATCATAAAATGTTGCATACTCGTTGTCCGGGGCACAGAAAAGGCCATAGTATATACCTTTTTATTCAGAAAAAAGTACTGTTACTAACCTAACCTACATTTACGCGAGCGAAGCCGCGGCCAAATCTTGTCTATAATAAAATTGTTAAGCTAAAGATATTGTTTGTTTAAACACACTAATGTTTAGAACTATTAGTCATGTTTAAATATATTTTTGTTATATTGAGGAATAGCCTTTTTATTGAGGCAAATTATGTGTTCGTTAACATCACGTTACGATATTTAGGAGCGGAGCGAGTAAAACCGCGGCACACAGCTATTTAGGTTATACATACTAGTATTTGTCCGTGACTGTGTCCACGTGAAATGCGGTTCGCCCACAATTCCATTTACGCATTATGCACCAAATTGCCGGATCTACTGAACGGAAACAGATGAAAATTTGGTTTAAGTTGATCTCCGACGTACTAAGCTCTGATAGCCGCATCACAATCTAATTAGTGTTTGTTGCATGGTGCCGAATACATACACAGTCTCACGGCGACATCCCCAAAGAGGTAGGCAGAGGTGTATCACTCAACTACATTTAGCTAGGTACGGTTTTATGTCGCACGTATAATAAATATTTTTTCTTTTATTTTATAGACACTGCAGGAATTATTCCTGTGTCACGGGGTACTTTACAAACATCGATCAAATATACCATAAATGCACGATCGTCGCTCGAAAAACGGCCCAACAAAACTGTGCATAAATCAGTGGTATGCGTTATATTATGCACCTGTCCCACTCACTCTTACGTGCGCTGCCCGTAAGCGAGAGCGAATCGATACCACTACTACGGTGGAGACCGTACCATATACTTAGTACGCTTGCGTATCGCGATCACACTTAGGACGCTTTACATTGACGCGTTTTAACTAAACTATTACAAAATGTTTCTCAGTGGGCGTTCAATGGTTATTCCGGTTTATTTCCTGGACTGCATAATAAATGCAGACACTTATAAGTAAGTAGTATTGGTCAGTGCCACATATTGACGCGGTTTTTGTATGAGAATGTGCATTTATGGTATATTTGATCGAAGTTTACAAACATTCAAACAACGTACTCAAAGAAGACCCGGATTCGGGAACAACTATTATTGGAACGAAGTTCCTTACGGCAGGCTTGGAGGGGATAGGGATTTTGCTGCGCGACCGAACTGAAAAAAATGTGAAAGTAAAACCGTAAGAAAAAATCCGTGGAAAAAGTGCGTGGAATAATACTGTTAAATGAGACGTGCGCAGGCGCGACAGTCGCATACACAAGCGAGTAGTGTATAATACCAGGATATCAGAAATCACTAAATGATCAATATATTTAAATGTTTGGAATCATTTAAATATATTGGTATAAATGAATATTCTTTATTCTATTTAGTGAATTGAGCACGATTTTTTTTGAAATTTGTGTCGATTCTACATTAGCCGAAGGAACTTCGTTCCTACCTGGTGTCCCACGACACCACATAATTTTTTTTTTATTGTGAATCACACAAATTTTTGTTACGTGTGGGGATCAAACTCGCAACACTCGGCGGAGTGCCAGTGGCGAGGCAACCACTTAAACCACGTCGTCATACGAGCAAGTGCTGCCTCGTATCGCGTGCTGCTATTGAGAATTCCTTGGTAGGGTAGCCCAATAAAATGTTTCCCGACTGGGTATCGAAGCCGAAAACTCATGATCACTACCACAGTCGACACACACGATAGACAGATAATCTAAATCTAAATTATTTAAATATGGTTTTTATTTACTTTTTAAACCATATCGTCAAAGTACAAGTGTCGTCACATTTTTATTACACCATAGATATGGATAGATTGCTAAGATAAAATACTATTCTTACACAATATATCGAATGTGCTATTTCATTTAAAGTATCGCAATAATTTCAATCCTTTAATATCTATAGGTAATATTCAAATCTAATAAAATGAGATTTATGACCGATCTATTCGGTTCAAAGAAACCCAAAGGTTTCATTTCCGCTCGTTTAAATGAAGTGAATACTTCGGCTAAAGGATAAATTATTTTAAGTTATGAAAGGATTTATACAATATAAATGTATAATTATAGATAGCATAATACGTATAGACTTTTTATACCCAAATCGGAAGGTCGATGTGTATTTTTACATCCATATATTATGCAATCTGACTTTGTTTTTAAGTCACATGTTTTATGGAGCGATATCCTTAACTGGTATATTTCTACACTATGTAGTTCTGTAAAAATAAAACAGAAATAACAACTCCTAATTAGAACCGCCGACGGAAATTAAACGCTAAACTTCACGATTTTGGGCAATCTTTTAAATAAATTTGGCGGCCTCGATGGCGTAGTGGTAAGTGTAACCGACTGCCACGCCTGAGGTCGCGAGTTCGATTCCCGTACAAGTCAAACATTTGTGTGCATGAACATGGATTTTTGTCTTGGTCTGGGTGTTTCTATGTATATTATGTATGTATTTACAAAAAAGTATATAATAATATGTATGTTATCCATTGTCTAGTACCCATAGTACAAGTTTTGCTTAGTTTGGGCTAGATGGTGTTGTGTGTATGTGATAGAATAGTATATTATATTATATTATAATTAATAAATATCCTCCAGACCGAATTTCGATCATCGTGGCCTACCTTAAATATTATAGTGCACATGTGTATGCAGAAACACAAGTGTTTGCTTTGTTCCCTTCCTGTCATAATCCGATAGAACGGCAATCAGACACGACTAGAGTGAGATCTGGTGTAGGACCAACGGCTAACATGCTTTCCGAGGCAAGGGGGTTTCTAAAACCGCCATCTTCCTAACTCAGGGCTGCTACTGAGATTTCTTGGTAGAAAACCCAATAACTTTTTCTTGGCTCGAGTCGGGATTCGAACCGTACACTTCACGCACAATATTCAGAGGCTATCTCCGTGCCGCAAACTTTAATCTCGAGGTAGTCCAATATAACTTTATATAAATTAATCACTTTATACTTTCGCGTTGCATGACAAATGGAAGTTTGACATCGCCACAGGCGTCTGCTTGTGACAGCCAGTGCAACCTGCCTGAAACGTCTTTCAAAAAGGTATATAAATAACGAACATGATCGCGTCAATGCCCATCGGTTATATACATTTATATAAGTTAATTTTTATTATTCCTTATTTACAACAAGGCTGTATACGTGATATTATTTTATATCATCATATTTTTACGCCTTTAAAATATCAACATTAAAATACATAAGATTTATCACTGTAAATCTTCTGATAATAGAAAATACATAGCAACGGTTGCTAGGCTAAAGTGTGATGGCACTACGCGATGTGTAAGGTAGACATTATGTTATTGTAGGGCGACTTACCCACAGCTTTAATGGATTACCTACAGGCTGGGAGTAGAGGCTGCCAGCGAATACCCTCTTGGGATTGAGGCACAATGCACGTCAAAAATATATTCAAAACAGTATTGAGTACCTTCAGGATGTATTGACGTTTTTGATACAGCTGCGATAAAGTTCAGATTTTGTGTATTTGATATTCATGTTGTCGAGTTGTAACTTGTAACATCTTGAACCATTTTTAATGGGATTTCCTCTTTGTTGTATACTTTTATTGTTATACAGATTTGTTATACTGTTTTTAAGGTGTTGATATTATTGATCAAGTTAACTGTACGGATAGCGTAATGTTGCGGTTTTGATTGCCACAGGAGACAAACAATATGTGATACAGTTTATGTTTGCTTGACGATATAATTATGTCTACCGACCGATACTTGTATAATTTCGAAATGAAGGCAATATTCTCCGCCCACATTTTGCTTTATTTCCTTATTAAGAAGTTCATTGAAATGCAAAGAAGATCTTGAAAATATATATATAAATGAAATTCTGTAAATGTATTGTGGCATAAATGGCTATGGCTCGATTTTCAACACACGAATATGTAGCAGGAAAAAATCTACTAAGGAATTGCATGTAAAATCTAATTGATTTCATCACTTTTGGTCCACTACACTACGCTGCAATGTTGACTAGCTTTGAGTAATAACAGGCCACATGAGTGTCTAAAATCGACCGTTAAAATTTTAAATTGCAGCTCCCTTTTATGTTCTATTCCATTCAGTGAAATATAAAAAATGTGTGCCTCGCCGCATATTACGTAAGACCTAAATTAAATTGTGGGCGTAATACACGTCATGTGACTATGTATGAAATATATCTGAACTATTAAGAGAATACTATAACTACAGTTGTAAGTAAGTTGTTGGCATCTATAGTTGTAAGGATATCTATCCACAACTTCGTTTTTTTTTTCCTATGTTGTGATCGAACCTAATAATACTCACCGCAGTGGCAATGACGAGGCGAATATTTCAACCATTATGCCATCTGTGAAATTTTCATACGACATTATACAAACTTAAGCTAATATTAATACTGTTTCAATGTGCCTACTATTACGCAAATATCGACTCGGGATAGCAAGCCGTGTACATGCAGAAAATAGACAGCCGGTCTTGCTTACGCTTGTGGTACTGGAGCAGTTAGTATTTATTAATTAATGCATGTAACTTTTCCCAGTAACGTCATTAATTGCCATGCCCGGTAAATAAGATTATAACCGATCATGTGGTTCTGGATAAGCTGCCTGAGTTGGGCAAATTGTTATTGACAAATTTTAGAAGCAGCTCGGGATCTGGCAAATACGTCACCTTCCATAAACATACGGCTTAACACACTTCTAGTGAAATAAGATGTAATCGTTTTTTATTATAGTTTAGTTTATTTAGCTATGAAGTAGTAAACAGGAGAATACGAGACGATAATGTTGACTAGCCTAGATGGAGTAGTGTTTAGTGTAACCGACTGCCACGCCTGAGGTCGCGGGTTCGATTCCCGCACAAGTCAAACATTTGTGTGCATGAACATGGATGTTTGTCTTGGTCTGGGTGTTTCTACGTATATTATGTATGCATTTGCAAAAAAAAAGTATATAATAAGTATGTTTATCCATTGTCTAGTACCCATAGTACAAGCTCTGCTTAGTTTGGGCTAGATGATGTTGTGTTTATGATAGAATATTATTATTATATTATTTCAGAGGTATAATCAGTACGAGTTGAAGTTATCTTTTACGATATATTATGCGCCAAGCGAAACAGCAATAAAAAATATCATACAATATTTTGATGCTTATAATTTTCTTAATGTTTGTAGTAAACTGTATATGTTGCCATCATATGATAGTCAGCAACTGGTGGAGTTGATATAGAAGCCTACTATTTACGTAGTATAAACTATACACACATAAAACCAAAATGCAACATACCATTCGCAGGACAACAACACCAGACTTTTAAGCTGTGATCTTGCAGGTACTTTCCGTTCTGATTTTCGTATAGTTTTGAGCGAGGTGACTTCCTATAAATAATAATATTGCGTGTTAAATTACATAAATAGCTAAGTTTCACGAATAATGGCTATAGTGCTATTGACTATACAAAAAAAAGAAAAGTACTATTTGTACCACTACACAAATTTGGATCATAAAACACTTTTTTGTTTTATGTTAAACCTACATTAACAGTGGCGAGACAGTCATTAAAACTACTGTGCCACCCGTATGTGCAGTCATACAAAATCTATTACATCAACAATAGTAAAATAATATTTCATGTGCCACGCACTAAAAATCTATCTTCGCCAGGGTACGTCATAAAAATCCGTATTTCAACGTCTTTGCTTCAAATACTTTTAGAAGCACTTCAAGTTCCGAGGCGGTACTTTCAACTTTAGAGTATGTTTAATAGAAACGTTTTTCTAGAACGCTATCTTTTTATTATTTACAGCTTCTTAGTAGTTTAAGTAGCAAGTTCGAGTTTTGTAATTGAAATATATAGGATGGTACTTTATTTAGGTTTTGTAATAATATTTTTAGACTTCATTGAACGTTATATTTCGTTATAATATATAAAACTTTTCTTTAGAAATAAATTGTTGTAAAAATGGATTGATTAGGTTTGCAATTTAATTAGATTTTAATTAGAATAATATGTAATTGAAATTATTTAACGATCTACTGTAAATTCAATACTGTTTACTATCAAGATTCCAGATTTATTGCCTGGGTCGGGTAGGTTATATTACGTAAGTTATGAGTAAAAAGACAAAAGATTGTGGAGCTGTGTAGACACAGTACCACACTCTGTCTAATTTATAGAAAAATATAGACGAGATGCAATGCAATGTTATGTTAAAACATGTTAACCAACCCTATATAATTTTATTATAAAGTGCAATTCTTACTGAAAGAATAGTATTTTATTTAATCTATTTTGAGTGACGCAAAAGTATCTGTTATCCGCCTTTTCACGAGTATGATAGCATTTGCACAAACCTAAAGGAAAAAAAAGTCAAATATATGGGTGTAATTATAAAATACTAGCTTTTGCCCGCGGCTTCGCTCGCGTTAATTTAGAATTTGACAATTAATTTCGGTTGTACTCTGCTTGTAATAATAGTATAATAATATCATTCAATCATGATTCGAAGGACACGTGGCGCCATCTATTATCATAAGTACGTTATTATTGTTTTCCTCGGGAACAATAATGTTTTTCGGCATGAAAGGTAGCCTATGTCCGTTTCTGTACACCTGACAACGTATATGCAAAATTTCAGGATGATCGGTTCAGTGGTTTAGACGTAAAAAGGTTACAAACAAACAAACTCTTTGTCGCTTTTATAATATTAGTTAGGATTAGGATTAGGATAGGATTAGGATTGTCTACAATTAGAGACAAGCCCCGCTTCGCGGAACTCCTATTTTTGGGTGGGTCTAAGAAGGAACCTAACATAACCTAACCCTTCCGAGACGGAATGCAGTAATTTGAGGCGTATAGGTGCTCGTTATGATATATTTTAGTAAAAATATTTTGCTGCGCAATTAGTATTTTTGGTGGTCATTATATTTAATTCCATAATTTAATAGCACACATATCATAGGAAAGTCAAAAGTGAATATGATGTGATCGAATTCGAAAACCATACTGGCATGGTACACCTGCATGGCGGTTTTATAGTCTACCACTAAGACTCCGCTACTTATAACAATGAATAATATGTTGGTACCTAATAAGTATACAACCATTTTCATGGTATCATGACTTTAATACAAACAAAATATATTATTAAACAGAACAGTTTAAAACAAGGATAAATAAACGTATTACGGCAGGAGTCTTGTTCCATAAAATAATACTTTCATAAGAACACTCGAGAAAGCATCGCATAAAAACTTAAACATCTAAATTATTCAATGAGTAGCAGAAATCTTAGATTAAAATACTCTTAAAACTTTGCTTTTTGAGACTATAACCATTATTACCTAAATGGATACTTTTTATAAATAATAAAATGTAGCTTACTCTGAAAGCAGTTACAAACTTCGAGACTCGCTAAAGCCTCTCTTATCAATGAAAAAGAAAAGGATTAAAGTTGGCAAAGAAACATAAATAACGGTAAGTAGCTGGCCTTAGATGGATGTAAAAGTTTTTATCGAAGGTAAACATTACTAAATACCTTTATCTCATTCTGTTACACGCACAACTTCGTTTAAGGGAAATGCAGCCTTTTCTGTCTGACATTGGGAATGACACTGATTTAATGATTTTATCTGATACTGTTTCTTTTCTCAGCCGGTATTAGTGGAATTGGATACTTGGATGAAAATAAAGTGCTTGATGTTGGAATAACGTTTTGCCGAGACTTATGATTAATTTGAGTTCAGCTTATTTATGTACCGGCTGTATATTATTATACTATATAAAAGCAAACAAGTCCACGGTATGTTTGATGGCATGGTTAGCGAGCAAAATCTAAAGCCGTTTACAATACCAGGAGAATCACTCGAAAATTGTCGACCAGTAGAAAAGATGCACTCTAATTTTCTGAAAACGCAAAGAACTAATACCATTCACCTCTCCTTGTTTAAATTATAGTTTAAATATTCTTGAGTTATACCTAAGACTGTTACCATACTTAGGGACGTTAAGGTATGATATCTTTGTAATTATGGCATTTTTTATAGGGTCGTTTATTTATTTTGGAAATGAGACTTGCTTGTTTGGTTTCAGATCTGATGGCCTCAATATTTTACACCAGCAAACATTCTCGCTGCCATTTGAAATAGCGATGCTTGTGGCACGTAGTTATAAGGATACATTCAAAGAGCTGTTTCCTGGAACAGAGGCTACTGATTTTCAATAGCTACAACTCCAGAGTATTTTTATGCAAGATCAGGATTGGATTAGGATTTTCTGGTAGGGTGTAATACCGATGTACTTACTTGTACTTATCTTATCTTATGTGGGGGCCAGCCAGTGCAGACCGGCGACACTTCGACCCAGTGGGATCTTTTGTGTCGACACTCTCCCAATAACGACTGCCATAGATGTTCATGGCAGCCGGGACCAACGGCTTAACGTGCTTTCCGAGGCACGGAGCAGGCGATAATTGTCAATCAATACGCACATAATTTCGAAAGAGTCATATAACTTCCAAAAGTCAGAGGTGCGCGACGTGGGTTCGAACCCGAGACCCTCTGCGTTGCAGTCTGTTGGTCTCCCCACTGAGCTATCGCTGCTCTCAATACCGATGTAAACTCAAAGTTTATTAAGAGTTGGAATAGCAGCAATAGAGGATATTAAGATTGTTTCATATAGAATGAATATTAAATTTGACACACGCTGCAAACACAATCTTGGACTATGTAATCTGCATAACCTTATATTATAATAAATCTATCAATTGCTGGTATTCTAGGAATAATTATTGAAAAACAATTGCGTCTGGCCACCAGCATATTATGTTAGGCACAAACTACTTAGTCTATCATCTTTTATTGCACATTTTATTTTGACACATTATCTTTGTTAATTTGTAAATAAACTAGCTTTTACTCACACTGCCCTGACAAAACCATGCTGTTTTGCCTGAATTTATATATTTTAAATGCCATTGTAGTCTATCTCAGTCTTCGTTCTATATCCTAAATGTAACTAAAATTTTAACAAAAAAGAAAACCGACTTAAAAAAGGAATATTCAAAACCAAAAAAGCACTTAAAAGTTAAAAAGTAATTGCATATTCTTGTGTGTTAAAGTACAATCTATGCGTTTACCCAAAAGAAAATAGGTACCCACTTAAACTTCACATCTAACTCAACACATACCTATGACTAACAAACAATTATTAAAATATTTATTTAGAGTTCATTTAAGCAACATTTTTAAATATAATTATTATATGTAGTCTGCTTCAAAGACAATCAAATTATAAGGATAATAATATAATGTACAATTATTATTATTTATGGAGTCGGTGTCAGCCAAGGTAGGTTTGTAACCTCTTAAACGTGAGATGTCTTACTAAAATTATAACATAACATTGGCATGTACAATTAGATACCTACATAGACTCAGCAGGCGCGCGGGCGGCTAAAACACATAAAAAAACATACAGTTGAATTGAGAACCTCCTCCTTTTTTTGAACTCGGTTAAAAACATATCGAGCGGTTGCTCCTTTTCTACATGAAAGAAAACTTAACGAACACGTTCGTATTTATCATTTTATAATCCTATTAAAATATTAAAAATATAGAAGTTTGTGAAACAGCTTGGATGTTTGATACTCAATCACGCGTAATCCTCTCAACAGATTTGGATGCGATGGTCACTTGGCACACAGATAGATCATATATATGGTTCCTGGATTCATACATATGATATTTACTTGCCCACTATTCACGCGGTCAAAGCCGCGCGCAAAAACTTATATAATATTTGTGTGCAAGAAGCTATTACAGTTATTTTGTCGGCTAAAATTTAATAACAATAAATATATAATAATCCAAATTAATAAAGCATTTTAATAGGCCCTAAAACATAATTCAAATATTGGTTTCAATTAATTTCAACGAAATTCCATTAAGGTTAAATTGAAATGAGAAATTTGTACCAAGTAAATTAATGTAAACATTTAAGTGGGCGGTTTTCTAAGGCGATTCCTACTTGGTATCAATTTATTGGTGCTTACTCAAAGAAAACCTAAAATATATTAGTTCTAAGTAATTTGATTGAAATAAGATATTAATTTCTTTTAGTATTTTAAAATAAAGGTGTATAATAAAATAAATTAAATATATGTCTAGTGTTCGCATACTCTCTCGTAAGGCCCGAAATGGCAGTCATTTGTAATTTGTAATTTTAAATTTAAACTTCACATATTTTTGAACCTACTAATAGGCAAACTATTGTCGTTCTCCGATCATATTACCTTTCTCTGTGACGCTAAGAAACATCCTTAATACATAAATCCAATAACCCCTTGACCGATCTGAGATACCTTGGATTATATTCTACTTTACAGCTCAAGCTCATGCTACGAGGTAGTCACAATATAACTGAAAGTTAGATAACATAACTTTACGGTTATTTTCAGGTCCTGTGTAATACAAAGTGAGGCTATTGTCGTCTACAGGGAACATACCTAGACTCGGTGCTCCTACTAAAAACTTCTTAGCAGAAAAACCTAATAGCACTTCGAGCGACCTTAAGATGGAATCTGAAACTGTATCATAACATGAGCGCAAAGTTGAAGGGTTCAACGAACTCGTCTTCATTCACTCCATTAATTAGATGTACCTATCAGTGTATACCAACTTAACCCCTCAAGACATCCTTATACGAATTATAATCATCAGAAATCAATTTAACGAAGCGAAGAAGATAATTCCACCCATTTACCGCTTAATGGTAATTACGTCAAATCAATAGGTTGGAAAGTCAAATAAATTTTTACGTTCCACTGTTTGTATACCCTAAACGACATAAAATAATAGCTCCTTGACATTGTTTGTTCGACCAGCAGTTACTTGTAACCACGGGCAATCAACACCAAATTCGAAGGTAAACTACCCCTAACTAGTGGTTTAATAATTACAGGTTCGAAGGTACAAGTTCGGGTCTTGTTAAGGAAATAATTCGAATTTTGGTGAAGTCAAATGCGTCGTTGTTTAACCCCATCATTTATTGCTGAATAATTCATATTGTTTAGGGCCATATGTTTGTTTAGGATGATATTTTGATGAAATACCGAATTCTAACGTCCACAGAACAATCTTAGTTAAGTTGATTAATTTAGGCCTGGCCGGTATACCTGTGCTCTGCTTATAAATTATTCACTAGTCTGATGTGTTGTGAAGGAATATTAACGTAATAAGTATTGATTTAATTTCAAGTATGGATACCAAACTATAAGGCAGTTTTGGTTGATTTTGGTAGTGTATTAGCGCAGAGAACAGAATCAAACCTACTACTACTACCTACTCGCTACGCAGAAATATATACTCTGTGGTAATAACCTTTACTATAACATAGTTAGTTGGTTGGACGGGTGTTATCCGCACCCTTACAATAATTAGGCATTTTCGTAACTCTGTGGAATTATACAAAAACAGAAAAGTATTTATATAATTCCACAGACTATTACTTTTGCATACATACTTTTACTTTTGCATATTGGCCCTCTCTCTCTCTATTCCCTTTGCTCATGAAATTCTTAAGAATAAGAATAAGAATTCATTTATTTGTTTGAACATGGTATACATACATTGAATGCAAGATATTATTACAAATAGTGTTTAGTTCGTACATGTTCAGGCTCATACAGTGGCGTACAAAAAGAGAGATAGTGCTACGAGCCATTACGAGAACATTGTCCGAAAATTCTTTGTTCATAAGTGTGACATCATGGTAAATGTTAAATTGTATGTCATAGGAAACAATATTAAATAATGAGAATTAAAAATCAGATCTTGAATCTAGATCGTGTTAATTGCATTAATAATGGCATTTCAGTTTATAATAATAATAATAATCTTTATTGACATGTTTGATACAGTTTAAAACAGAATTCCCTAACACCTACGCTAGTAAACACTGTGTTGCAGGTGAAAGCGTCTTCCCCTTGTATAGTCACAATATTATTTATTACATCAACAAAGATAATGATAGAAAAAGGAATAAACAAGCAGAAGATAAAAATTGTAAATGTAAACTAAGGTTGTAGCAATGGTTTTCATTATAAGATCAACTCAACGCACCGCTGAGCTTTGATTTCATTGTCCGTTGCATGGTTACCCAGATTTACCCGAATTTGATGCTCAGAACTATCTTTTTACATATGTATATCTTCAGTTAATACCCAATCGCCACTCTTGAGACAGACAGATTAGACTAAAGAAACAACCTTGATGACCACCACAGTGCGCTAAAGAGAATTCACAAGCTTTTATACTAAGGAACAGAAACTCGGTACTGCCTACCGCATATATCTGTTTATCAAGTTAAAGTTTTGATTGTGTAAAGAGTGCAAGACTGATATGTAAGAATGTAGACGTATGCTTTCACATTTTCAAGACCAATAGTTAAAAGAGGCTTGGTCGACAAAAGTTAAAAGGCTTAAACGGATAACATCCTTATTTTAACTAAAACGCTGTCGTCAGCAGAGGAACAGATTTAATAGCACTACTGAAGTAACCAACCAACACGTATAATAGAGATCTATCTATAATATCTGGTCCAAAGCTTAGGCAAAAAGAATATTTCCTCGTCAGCGGTCGTATATAAGTTGCAGTTTAGGAGATACGCTTGTTTATACGTTGGGATATGACTGATCTATTTGGAACTTTACTCAGTGTAGTTTGTATCTATATTATACGACCTCTGCCGCTTGATATACATATATTATCCTGGGAAACAGCTGCTGTAACGCAGTGACAGAGAACTGGAATTATCCCGTCATTTTTCAATACCAATAATAAGCGATCATTATACAGGTATTTCTGATGAATACATATAAGGCTTTATTTCGCTCAAAATTCCCGCATACTTGATTTTTCTCTTAACAAAGGTACTGCGCTCCAGTTATTTCGTTTTCATATCCCCTTACACTTCGCAGCAATAACCGTACGTCGAATATTGGGTGCAATAGCCGATTTTATTTGAACGCCTACAATACTGCGACAAAGGCAGGACTTCAGTATTTAAATAAGGCACGTTTGGTTTTACCATGCGCTTGGGAAATCAATGATCCGGATTCATTCGGAGCGGGCGGCGACGTTGACCTACTAAAAGAATTCTGTTGTCCAACGAAAATTAATAAAGTGAAAAGCTGGATCAAAATAAAATATAAAAGGATGTTTTAAACGTGAACGAGGATATTGATTAAATTTCCATGGCCAAAGTTATGAACGAAGCGAAATATAACATGGAAAACTTAAAGTTGATAAATGTTCAGCATTGACCCGTATTATTGGTATTTTAAACTGTTATTGTTTATATTGTGTTTTAACCCAATACTGTGGATGTTTTTTGAGGCATGTAAATTTTTTGTTAAATATATTGCGTATAAAGCTTTTGGTGTGATGTTATCCTGGTCATCACAAAAACTATTCTGCTATCTGTCAGCACCTAGTCAGCGTACCACCTGCATATGTAAAATAAGAGGGATCTCTTCATCGTAATTTTTGTCCTAATAATGGTATGACTTTTGAGTAGACTTCATCAGATTCAGAAACACACATGACTGAGATTAATGGCTTAATATTTTGCTAATTGTTTGTTATACATATCGCAGGTGCCTTTGCTAAGAGATACAAAATTCTTCGTTATTAACTGTCTAGGAGTACTTACTTCACTTCTGCGATTTTTCTTATGTCCCTCATCATACTTAGCTTATGCTAAAGTGACGAGGCCTACGCTCTGACTGGTGGTATGATATCACGGTTTACGCTTTGTGGACAGTAAGTTAGGGTACGCCTGGATCTAATGACGGATCGGTATTATTGTCAAACTGTTTTTGGTATAAACTCGGTGGGCAATCCCAAAATGCGTGGTGATTCTTCTCCTCATGGTTATTTTATTTATCTTCTGCCTCTATCTCTGTCTGCTGAAGATCGTAACTACAGTTAATATTTCGCCAATTTGTAATCATTGTGTTAAGTGAGCCGCGAAGTTATCTAAAAAGCATTAAACAGTGCGCAAGCCTTCAAAGCAAAACCCTTCGCTAAAAGGATAAAAACATTTATTTAAAATTACAAGGTAATAAAAGAAATATAAAGTAAGTAGTCTCAACTCTGGATAGTAGTTCATCATGTCAATTGTTTTTGTTGCAAGCGATGGTAACGCATGCCAAAAGTTCGCACTCTATTGCAATGACATCGATCTCTAACTTATCAATATCCATTCGCAAACAGTGCTAGTGTAAAATTTTCGGTAAGGTCTTAGAAAATATTAGAATGTAAAAATAAATCTCGAAGTAAGAGTGGTGTTCGCACTTAAAAAAAATCACGAATTAATAATTCTATCATTGAATATATTATGTGATACAAATAAAAATTATAATCGAGGATAAAGACAAACGTGTCGTCGCTTTACCAACAAATATATTTATAGTTTAGTGTCAGTTATAATTTTATTTAAAACCGCGAATATCTTTACTGGTTAATAAAGCAACAACACCGTTTATTGTGGTAGCAGATTCAAATACCACTTTATATATTGTTCTTTTATCATTTATAAAAAACGTAAAAAATAATTCTATAAACAAAGTAAATAAATGTGACCGTGTATAAAAACTTATAACTTTATAATATTATTATAGAGTTTTATTTACGCAACGGAGGTAGAAACACTACAAGAAAATTATTTCAATTGCCGATGTTTCATTTGCTAAAAAGCGTTGCAATATTTCCGAGTAAACACCTGAACGTTGAGCAACCAAAAACTAAAAGCGAAAAAAGCAAACAATGCTGGTCTGTCGCTTTTTTATTTTTACCGCAGTTAAGAAAAATGTGATGAACAAACCAAAGGGCAGGATTTGTTAATAATTTTTCCTCTCAAATTGAATGTTTGGTTTCAAGTAAATTTAGAAACAAACAAATAATGAAACGAAGAAATATTGCACCTTAAATTTTATTCAACTGTACTCAGAAATAGATTGGTTCCTTTTTACGAGAATCCCTTAAAGTTAATCAAGTTAAAAACGTGAAAAAATCTTCGTCATTTTATGTCAAGGGCCTTATTTATACATCTGCTGAAGAGACTCAAAGGAAATGTTTTCATTTAATCGTACGCAGTGAACGTTAAACGTATAATATACTCCGCTTATTTAACTTTTATGAATTACTTGGTTCCTTATAAATACGCTGTTATCCTTGTAACAGAAATTCGAATGAAAGAAAAATCCAGTATTTTTTTATTTTAATTTAAGGCATCATTAATGTCTTTTGAATTTTGGTTCATATAAACAGCTTATTTTTTTAGTCGCGATTGCAAACATCTTTAATCTCGTGATTAACAGAAAGAGATTACATAACACAAATTTACGCCTCTGTATCTCTGTGGGAGTGGGCAGAGATGAATGTATTAAAAACACATTTCTCATTTTTCATGTAATAAGATCTGTGTTGCTCGCTACCAGGCCCATTGTTACATGCCGCTACTGAGAATTTCCGTATCGTTAAACTCACTAGGCGAACCTGGGATCTCACGCAAATATAAGCACATACTTCTGTCACAGCACCGACGAGGCATAATATCCTAACTAATATTAGATACTACCTTTTGCCCGCGGCTTCGCTCGCGTTAATTAAGAATTTGACAGTCAATTCGGGTCGTACTCTGCTTGTAATAATATAATTTAATCATGATTCGAAAGACACGTGGCGCCATCTATTATTATAAAAACGTTGTTATTGTTTTTCTCGGGAACAGTACTTTTTTTCGGGATGAAAGGTAGCCTATGTCCGTTTCTGTACACCTGTCAACGTATATGCAAAATTTCAGGATGATCGGTTCAGTAGTTTAGGCGTGAAAAGGTAACAAACAAACAAACTCATTTTCGCTTTTATAATATTAGTTAGGATAGGATTATATTCACGTCATGCCATGTGTCAACATGTGTCAACCTTAGCGATAGTTAGATCACACAGAAACTTTTGTCAAAATTGGTAGACCACTTTCTTGGCCGATGATACTATGTAGCACGGAACCGATAGTAAATAAATTCTTTTTCTTAGCCCGTTTTCCGTTCTTATTATTTAATTCTCTGCCCAAGTTACTTAAATGGCGTAGTTTTTATAGTGTAAAGCTAGATAATAGCATGGCTTACTCAAAAACAACATTTAAATATGCGTCGTTGGATTACACGCTGTCACAGAATGCGTAAGAAAAATAAAGATTCACAGCTCCTCCCCCGTAGGTGATAGCGTGATAATATGTAGCCTATATGTTGACCCGACCTGTTAGTAATATTCATGCAAAATTTGAAGTAAATCCATGCAGTACTTTTTGAGTTTAGCCCGGACATACATACAGACAAACAGACAAACAGAAAAACAGACAAACAGACAAAAATTCTAAAAATATATTTTTGGCTTCGATATCGATTGTAGATCACGCCTCAAGTATTCTTTTAAAAAAATATTCAATGTACAGTTTTGACTTTCCTACGATTTTATTATATGTATAGATAAATGCGAGCGTGAGTTTGTTTGTTTATTTGTTTGTTTGATTGTTACGCTTTGACGCCTTAACTACTCGACTGATCATCATAAAATTTCGCATACCATAATTGAATATACCAAAATATATATTTTATTTGACTGATATCAAAACCATTTGCATATGTTTTAGCTGTAAGTGTTTTAATATAACGAGTCTCAAATTAAATACTTACATGTATATTTATCTTGTATAAGAGCTAACAAAATAGAAGTGAGTTTTAAAGAGCTCTCCAGCTTATTACCTCTCTGTATATGCATTTCCCATAAGTAGAACATTTATCAGTAAGCATTTGAATCCAATAAACTAATGTACAAATAAATATTAATAACATAAGAGTGAAATAAACCAGGCTGTTATTTAAACCCTTATCTACTGAGTCCATTCTAGTGTAGCATCATCTCTTTGGCATCCGGCTTATAGCAATTGAACGTAAAGATAAAACTTGTAGCGAAATATCGACAGCCAGCTAATCCTGGTATTACGAATATAATACCAGGTCGTTTCGAACTATTGACAACTGTGTTAATATTGCGTATAAATGGAAACTATTGAAATTAAATGCAATCTGTTTTCTGGATAATAATTATATGATGAGTTAATTACATGCCAATAAACTCTTAGATCATTCTCTTTGGTAATTGTAGGAAGTTGAGTCTAAAAAGTTCTGTAAAATTTTATGAAAATAAAATATTTAGCAAATAAAGAACGCGGTTTGTATACGTAGGGGGGCATCTATTAATTACGTGAGCTGTTTTTATTTTAATGTGGACTCCTCCCTCCTCCTTGGTGAGATTTAGTAAGGTTTGGTGGGACCTCCCGTCCCTCTTACGTGACATTTTATTAGATTATATTTAGAACGTTTTTTTTACTTTTCTCTTATTCTCGAAATAAATGTTTTTAACAGCCATGAGATTTTTGGAACGTACGAAATGAGATATTCTAAGAAAAGTAAAAGCAATTTTTTTTAATACATGTAATAATTTATGTTTTTTAAAAGTTGACATTAGAATTTCAATTATGCCCCCTCCAGTTTAATGAGATTTGATGAGATTTTACTAGACCTCTTCCCCCTATTTTGACCTCACGTAATTAATGGATGTCTCATAGTGTAAACGATCGACGTTTGTTACCCATGCAAGTATTAAAGGCCTATTTACAGAAGGCAATTTCGTTGAAGCAAGTGTCATGCAATCCCTGTTCTTTCACCAAGTAAGACAAAGATAGCACGAGACATGTATTAAAAACTTGCCTCATCCAAATGGGCCTTCGTGAATGTAGACCATGCGATTAGGTTGTTACATGTGCATGCACAGCCTGCTTTCATCGTTTATAAGCAACACTTGTTTAACCCTTAATTTTGTGCCTGTATCTATTTTCGTAATTAACTTAGCGCCTTGAGATTCCGTGCATTCTCGTAGGTCGACAGCAGCCTTCGACGGGAAGAGAGATTGTGCGCGTGCGCCGCTCTCGAGATACACTCGCAACCCGGTGTTTTTACCCATTCTAGTCATAGTAGTCTTACAGCATAAGTAATTAACTTTTTATGTTTTATTTTTAGTATGTGTGTAGTATACCGCTTCAAAATTACCGTAATCTTGAGAACCTCTACTTTACTCTCAATTTAAATTGTTTCTTTTACAGAAATTAAAATTATAAATTGAAACAACAAAGAAAACGAGCCATAAATTAAGTATGTACATATAATGAAAAATAGTATAATATTGTTTGATTATATTATTTATTCCAATATCTGGGTGTTTTTACACCCATTGTAGTCTTAGCAGAATACAAATTCATTGTAGCCTTTATGAGTTAAATTGAATCACATTGTAGTATATAATTTTGTAGACGAATGACTGATTGACTATTTTGAAGATACTTTGAACTAAAAATAAAGCAAAATATGTTTATGCTTATATCAAAAATTAAAATATATATTTGGCTGCAAAAACACTCCGAGCAATGGCTGTTGTTGTGACAGAAGGACAGCCAGCCATATTTACATGTTCTAAGAATTATGTTGTTCTTATTTCGCTCTCACTATGACGATTTGTCTTAAAGTAGCAACATAGTAACGACGGCTTATATTTTATCAAAATCTATCAAACCGTTCAGGTTAAATAGCCTATATACACATCAACAGAAACATCACAGTACAACAATAAAGAATTCCTTAGCCTTATAAAGGATGCCAGTTATAGAAACAAAATAATATCATGTAGATTTTTTAATAGGAACTCAACTAAAGTGAAAGTTCTAAATCGCAACAGATAGCCACTTTCAAGTTATGTTTTAGACCAGCAATAATTACGGTAGGAAGTTATGTATGCTGGTGTATCTAATGGTCTCGGGCCGCCAATGCGTCACGTCGGGGTGCCCGGGGGCAGCGTAAAACACGTTTGCTAAGACCCAAACCCACCTGTGCTCAGATCCTATAAATAAATACCTACATCCACCGCACCTCCCGCTGGGACAATTTATTCCATTTATATATGAAGTGAGAGTGTGAAAAATATCGTCATTATTTCTCTATTACCTTATTTGGTATGTCATAAGAAGATAAATTGGTTACAATACTTCGTTAAATATTTATTCTAACGAACTTCTTGGAGTACATTAAACATTTAAGTGCTTCATTAAAATACATCAGGAGTAAAGCAGAGACTCCTTGAGAGGGCCTAATTTGTATCCGACAGTAATTTGATTTTTTATTGGAGGAATTACTTAGGTAATAGTCCGCCCGAATGAAAAATCTCATTATGTGCGAGCATTGAAAAGGTATACTCACGAATTTCACAAAATTTGTACTTTTAGTAATATCTCTACGTAGTTTAGGTATTTGCATCTTTGAATTCATATAATTTATTGTCTTGTTTAAATTTAACACCTGTATTCATTTAAATTATTTCAGATTTCAACAAATATATTTCATACAATAAGACTTTAATCTTCTCGAAAATGTAACTGTCTGCTATTTGTAAAGTTTACGCTGAGATATTACATGACAGCAAAATGTTCAAACATTTTTAGCTCAAAATTCGGATTAACTAAAATAGTGGTGGAAAGAGAAATGTGGTAATTTGAGAAGCTTATCTGGTGAGGAATCGTGGCGTTGAATTTGTGGTCGACAATGGATAGTTTGTACAGAGCCCAAATTATTTTAGTTGCGGAGAAAAAGTCGCAAGTATAACCCTCTTTGAATTACGAACGGTAGAAAAAACTCGAATCCTATATTACTCGAGAATAATGCCAGCGCACACGAGCCTCTCAAAAAAATACATCAGTGAAAATTGTTTTCCGCCCGGAGGTAGAATGTTTGTGAAGATTACTTTCGCTGATCGTCCGCGGCGGACGATTTTCTTACTTTATGAGACGAACGGGCGAGGCGAGGAGGTGAGAATAGTTTAGCTGGGTAATAGAACGTGTTCTTGAACTTTGGGTCGCATTTTCTTTGTATATCTCGGTACTGCGATAGTATGTTGACGTGGCTTGCGGTGATTACGTCAGCTGACTGCCGGTCGTATTTCATTGCTAGTTCTAAAGAACCTTTTCTCAATTGTCAGGCGGCGTGAAGTGTCAATGAGAAGGAAAATTAAATCAATATATTTACTGTGATATTTTCTTCAATTCCTCTTCTCGATTTATTTGAAGACTTTCCAACATTCACCGATTTATTACACATTCAGTAGGTAGATTGCGTAACTTGATTTGTTGAGTCAGTTTTAATCTAGTGTTTCAATTTAGTAGGATAAGTACTAAATCTAAACACTAAATTAACGCTTTAAATGTACCGTTAAGGGTGAAATACTCTTTGACTTACATTACTAAGGTCTCGAAAGTACCCTCATAAAGTGAATAGTTTCCAATTACCAAAAAATGTACAGTCAGGCATTGAAAAATCTAACCCTTTTCGTGGTTCGATCGAAATAAAACGAGGCAGCCCCTTTGCCGCCAGATTCAGACTATAGCTAGGACCCGGCCACTACGTCGCATTGAAGCACAAAATGGAAAACCCGGAAAGGTACCCCAAGGACCGAGTGAGGCTCTTTATGTAAATTCGCAGTGTACAAAAGGTGGAGTAATGTAAAAGAGAGATTGGGATTCTCCGACGTTTTCACGTTCAGACATTGAACCAAACTGAACCCGATCGACACAATTTAGAAATAAAAAATATTACTGGTCCAAAATTGAAGACAAACACGCTGAAACTCAAACACGCCTTCTTTTTGCGCGCGCCGACTCAATTTCCTTAAAATAATAAGAGATATACAGAATATATTACAAACATTACGCTGTGTCTCCTGAACCGTTAATCGTAGCTGATAAAGGAGTTACAATATACGCTGTGCAGACGTATGCGTGTACTTTTAGTAAAGATCGAATGGAGTTAACTTCTATGAATGATACATGATTAATGGATACAAATAGAGAACATTTCAGTAAATGTGTATAAGGTACTTAACAATAATACAATTTTGAAGCGGCAACAGCCTTATTAATGGATAAGGCATTGGACTTGCAATGTCACAGGTTTGAACTCCACCCATGGCACATCGACGTGAAACCACTCCTAACACAAGTATACTGGCGCAGCTGGAGGGATTAATAAGAATACTAGTCTTGTAAATCAACTAGCTATCATATAAAGTAGAACAATTAAATAGATCGTACTTATAAGCGACGACGTAGGCAATTAGCTGGCCACTTTTCCTTGGATTTAATATTTCCTTGAAGCTCAACTTAAAATTGTAATACTTAATAAGCAGCTTCTTTTTCTTTCTCGATATCTGTGGAGAATCATACAAAAACAGAATCTTGACTCACAATAAACTGACAAAATGTGAAACTGGTGTAATAGATTATATGACGATTATAATTATGGTATACCATAACCCTACAATAATGATATTTACCAAAAACAATCTGAAAAATATATAAAATCAAATACTCTATCTTATAGTCATTCTCGATCTCCTAGTTTACAACCACGGAATGTTCAAAAAGTATATTGGTGTTTGCTTACCTAATTTTAACAAGCCAAATAATTTCAAAATTATAAGAACCTCTAGTTCTAGCAGTTTGCGATCTTACATTGTATTTCAAGACAGACCTTGTTGTCTATGGTACTATATGAATTTTCTACAAGGTTGACAGCTAAAGTCAAAGAGCTTGTTCCGCCTGACTTCATCTTGAAGGAGAATCGACTGTTTCCACACTATTTGTATACTATTAATTTATTTTACAAATGGCCGTTAAATGTGTAATACACTAGAAACAGTTAATCTAATTATTTTGTTAAAAATATGTTTGTATGATTGTTAATCAATCACGCCAAAACCAGTGAACGGACTTAGATGAAACTTAGCACGAAGCTAGACCATGTCCTATATAGAAACTTTTTCAATCGTTATGCGTTTCGATAGAATTCTTATAGGGGAAGCCCTAGGCAGACACTATTATAACGTTATTATAATGATTGCTTCTTAATATTGTTTGCTTTAAAAATATTTTCAAGTATAGGCTTTGTTAGCTATAAATGTTTTTTAAAACGCAGAAATTCTGCACATGTAACTAAAATTATAATTTTTTTTTTTTGAACATTACCTTGTATAACAGAGGGCTTATTATATTAAGTTTCCAAGTTTCAAATCCGACAGAAGAGAAGACTGGACTATAACAAAAGCAATAAGTAATCGCGGCAACATAATTGTAATAGCCCGCCAAACATAGTCGAGGGACCACAAGTTATGGATCGGAACTGTAACTGCGTATATCGGTATCGAAATACTCCCTGAGGACAACCTCAGAGACCCGATACTAGACCCTAATATAATAATACAATAAACTAAGTATAACTGACAAGCATTTCACAAGGATTAGATTTTTGCTCAATATTAAATATCATAAACACTTTAGGTACTCTTTTGCTAAACATGAGATTTCAAACAGGGAGAAACTTTCTACCGTGCTTATTATGGAAAGAATGACAGAGTTTTAACCTAATAGAGAACTCTTACCGTCTTAAAAAAATACTATTAGGTTACAATTCTGTTGTTACCAACCGGTTTCCTTCACCTTGCAATCGAGCTAAGATAAGCATTTTTGAACGCTACTTTCAAATATACTGTCTATTTGGATCTCTGTCTTGACATTCCATATTAACAATACGCAAATTTTAATGACAAGATGTTACAAATTTATACTTCTTAATATTCAATAACGTTTTTATTTTGATAACTCATCAATATAAAGATCAGAACTATTTTTCATTTCTCTATAAGTATTACAGGTAAGAGTCGCGTGAAGCGGTTGGCTGTGGGCGACCCAAGATCGGTCTGTGTGGCAATCCATGGAAGAGGGCCTCTGTCCAGCAGTGGACGTCTTTCGGCTGAAATGATGATGGTGATGATTGTCCATTGTGAGATGATTCATAGGTATTTGACAGCAAAAGGAATCTTAGAAATATTTTTCCTAATTAATTATTATCGTATTTTCTATAGTCGAGTTTGTCGAGTTTAACGGAGTAGCATAGTAGTCCTGTTAGTTTCAAGTATCAATAAAGGAAAATAATAAATGAGTTCATCAACTTACACAAAACAACTTTTAAAAAGCAAACTCTAATTTCAAATAAAATAAAATCAATATCGTTTATTTTATTATATAATGCAGCTTGAAAAAAAAAAAATTTAAATATTTACATTAGCTAGAAACTTTGTATAAAAAGCTTAGGTTGAAAGATCCCAAACAAGAAAAATGTTAAGATTATTAAAA
Organism: Catocala sponsa; assembly: GCA_963564715.1. Lineage (NCBI taxonomy): Eukaryota > Metazoa > Arthropoda > Insecta > Lepidoptera > Erebidae > Catocala > Catocala sponsa. The sequence continues at coordinate 13,444,702 of OY751336.1, read as the reverse complement.
TATTCATTGCCACCTTAGACAGATAACATAAATCACGTAAAACCGGGATTTTTCACGATGCTACCGAAAAAGTTAGGTACGTAGAAAAATATTGTAAAGGTAAAAAGTTTTACTATTGATCTTCTTAAGATAACATCGTGTAATAATATGACTTTGAAGAGAACCCTACTACGTCGTCAGTGAGAGCTGTCTAAACGAAAATATTTCTATTACATTTTTAGCTTTTAACACTAAGAATATAATGTTGTCGTACTTCAAAATAAAGAAGTGAAAAAATATTGTAGCAATGTAATTTTAAAAGAATATGTCTGAGATAATATGTTTACAGAATTATGACAGATAATTTTGAAAATACACAATTTGATAAAATATATTTATTTTACGAAAAAGAACACATTCAATGCTTATGTAAATGAAATAGATTTATTTTTACTAAGGCTCAGAAATAATCTCAATACTAAAACTTTTTTTGGCCTGGGAGAATTCTTTCACTTACATAATGTTTAATAATATTTATAATAACTAAATATCTTGCATTCTGATCAAAGCAATATTTATTTGAAATATAATTTTATAATTTATAAAAACTCAGTCGGTACATTTTTGTAACTATCACAAGGTACTGTAATTTACCAGTGATATAATATAAGGCACATTAATATTTAACTTTACAAATTAAGTACATTATTATTGATCTTGTTCATTTAAATAAATTTTCCGCATATAATATAGTCTCAAATTATGGTCACGAAACAACTTGGCAAATTTAATAATATTGCACCTTTATTTTGCATTAATAGGCGTCAGTGACATATTGTAAATAAACTACCATACGTATTTTATCGCGTTGTTTTTTTTTATTGGTAAAGTCTTCCATTTGACCGCGATCTCACCTGATTTTAAGTGACGATGCAGTCGACGATGGAGCACGCTTGCCTAGAAGATAACATTCACTCGCGACTTGAAGACACCCAGATTGTACTCATCGGGAAACACAGACTCAGGTAGTGAGTTCAACTCCTTTGCGGTACGCAAACTACTACAGTTACACTGTACTACTATTTAAGCTATTTAAAATATAAAAGTATCTAGAGTTAGGTTTACACTTTCCCCGTTATTCGCAAAAAAGCCGTATAAAGTATAGTTTAATTTCAATGTATAACATTCGCGTAGTCGTAAGACAATATTATGAAAGTCAATGTAATATTCAATTCACATGGATCTGCGATATCTTCAATTTTACTTTCACATCTCTGACGATATCAAAACTTATTTCTTCTCAATGTTTTAAAATAATTATGTAACGCGACAAAATCCGTACAAAGTAGTTTAATTTCAATGTATAACGTAAGATAATATTACTTGTCCCCTTTTTTAAATTTATAAACTAACATAACCGTACCCTATTTCAAGCTTGAGTAAGTTGCAATAGCTACTGATGGTATATCATTATAGAAAAGACATGGGATGCTAAAATAAATGAATTCATCAAAATCAAATATAAAAATGATTATGCATTAGACCTTGAACAGCCATTGTATTATATATAGACCTAATAGTGTAAATTTTCTGTTAATATGTAAAGCATCTTCAGTTTAACACGTATTTTATTTTATTTGTCCATTAACCCAAGCTAATGGAACGGTACTAATACGCCTCGGGCATCGTTTCGTTTGTGAATATAGAGAAACATAAATAGATCAAATACATTTATTCTCGCAGTTTACATTCTCATTAATTTTTTATGTATATCGAGGTACCGAACGGTGTGTTTTGTCAAATAATAAGTGTCGTAACACCTCATCCTACGGTTATTACTCTTGCTATCCTAAAAAAATATAAGTCCCTGGATTGCTACTTTAAAATATAGCGCAGGAACAACCCATTAAGGAGTTTGAAAATGGCAGTCATCGTAGGTAGATCACACAGGTTTTACTTGTGATTCAAATATAAATTTGAATCACAATCATATCATATTACATTAATGATATTAAAGCAAGAAAGAGAAGAATACATTCTCAGATATTCTTATCAGAAAATAAGATTTTTATTCTAACACTAGCTTCTGACGTCGCTTCATCCGCGTGAATCCCACGGGAATGAATACCGAGTTAACAAGTTAATATAAAATTCCATATATACAAGACTGAGGTCTGTGTACCAAATTACATTTAAATCCAATCAACGATTTACGCGTAATTGAGTAATAAGCATTCAAACATCTGTACAACTATGTTTATAATATTAATGGAATTTCAATTATAGAATAATAGTAATCTTATTTTTCGTCAATTCTTTAGCAAGTACCAAATTATTACTAAGCATCTCATATAACAAACAGAACACCGACTTCAAAAAAGAATATTCTAAAACAAAAAATGCACCAAAAAGTTAAAAAGTAATTGCGAATAATTACCTAAACTATTATTGTATTCTTGTGAATAATTAAATTATTATTGTTATTAATGGAGTCGGTGTCAGAGAGAATAATAATAATAATAATAATATTCTATCACATACACACAACACCGTCTAGCCCAACCTAAGCAGAGCTTGTATTATGGGTACTAGACAATGGATAAACATACATACTTTTTTTTTTGTAATTACTTACGTATATTATACATAGAAACACCCAGACCAAGACAAACATCCATGTTCATGCATACAAATGTTTTGTGCGGGAATCGAACCCGCGACCTCAGGCGTGGCAGTCGGTTACACTAACCACTACGCCATCGAGGCCGTCAATCATCAAAATCGGTTCACCTAGAAAAAGTCATGAGGTAACACACATAAAAAAGCATACAGTCGAATTTAGAACCTCCTCCTTTTTTGAAGTCGGTTAAAAAGCAATTCAAACTTTGAATTTTATATATTGATTATAACCAACAGTATATACGTCAACAAAACATCAAACAAAGAGACGACGAAGTTCAGTTTAATTTTACTCTACAACTATACAATTATAATACATAATATCAAAGCGTAGACCGTCATATAACTATGCATATACACATAACTACACAACTCCGACTAACTCGCTAAGTTGAAATTTAGCGTGTTTCTCTGTATATCGGTACCCTACCGTGATTGGCGTTGTGTTATAATATTATTAATATACTCCTACATAAGCCTCTTAATGTCTTTAGAAGGAGTTGCCGTTTCAATCGGCTCTTATTAATAAAGACATTAATTATTAGCAATTTGTGTAGTTTAAAGTGTGCTCTATAAACTATAACATTTGTGTGTGTGTGTGTGTGTGTGTGTGTGTGTGTGTGTGTGTGTGTGTGTGTGTGTGTGTGTGTGTGTGTGTGTGTGTGTGTGTGTGTGTGTGTGTGTGTGTGTGTGTGTGTGTATGTGTGTGAGTGTGCGTTATTGTTCAAAGGACTGTAGAGACGTAGTACGTGGTAACGTAAAAAAAGCTAGGAATGTTATGAAATTATAGTTACATGGTTTGATTAATAAAAGCAACATTTTACACCATCCAGGCATCAAATTCGGTTGCTTAGATCGGCCGCAAACTTATTTCGCAGAACTAACGAGGGAGTCAGATTAGGCGTCATATTACGATACATTCTAAGCGATGCAGGTTTTGGCAGTTGAAAATATCTACACAACAATAATACAAACATACAAACTCTATCAGTACCTAACAAAAGCTTCAAAAGTTCCGGTTATGCGTTTGAGAACAAGCTAAGCAGTCCATTAGTAACACATTATACATATCTCAACAAAGATAAATTCTACAAAACATAGAAGACAAGAAGAACAAATCTTTCTCATCTTATAAGTGAAAACATAATATATAGTGTCAGAATATTTCAATACTTACGAACCCTCAATCAATATCCTCTTTAAAACAGTATCGCCATAGCGTCGAGAACACATAGTAACGGCGGTTATACCTTTGTACCCTATACAGAACAGTAGTTTCCATCTTGGTGATAGTTGAGGCGACACATCAAGTTCGAATATTTGGTTCAAATTGGACAGCCAAGTCTAAAATGGGTTACTGTGCGCATATTCCGAATGAGTACGTTCAATTATGTGTGCTTCATTGTATAACATCATTCCATTGAAGCCGCTGTTACATACGTTAGATTAAATGTATAGAATATTCGATTATAAGGAACAAGCTTGTGAATACTAAGTACTTAGTTTAGTGTATATAAAGTGGCGATATGGTCATTATAATCCCAAAAGTACAGCTTGCATTAAGGATTTTATTTATATTTAGGTCACCTCTTCTCACGTTATGTATATAATTATATGTATATGCCGTGTCTGTTTTGAGCCTTTATAGACAAAATGTACATCTAGACTCTAATCAATTATTTTATCACACAAATATATAATTGTCCCGTGTTAAATTTGAACTCACAATATTCGGTTAAGTGGCGACGTGACCAAATAATCCACTACACAATTTAATTTTATAATACACCTCTTGCGCTTAGAATATTTGTGCCCTGTGTCAGTGTTGAGAAAATCCCTGTTTGAATGCTTGTAAAGACAAATATTCAAATAACAGACACAGATAACACCCATATTCGGAACAACTCTTTATGGATCACACAAATATTTGTCCCATGTAGGGTTCGAACCCACAACACACGGGATAATAGCAAGGCAACCACTTGAACCAAAATGGATAATCATTTTTTATATTCAATTTAGCAGTAGCATGCCATGACAGTGCTTTGGCCAGCGCATCCACGATATGCTAGTAAGACTGGAGAATAATGTGATAACAAGACGGATTTAAGTTCATTATATCTTTTAAAGGCAATCATTTCGTCCGAGCCTTTTTCTGAAAGCATGACAGTATGTACCTACATATATACATTATACATACATAATCTCACGTCTTTATTATATAAGTGGTGGGTTAGGTTAGAGGCTAAAGTAGTAGAGCCTCGCTGATTTCAGCATGAATGGGCCGGCTAGACCGGGGAAGAACAGAATATCAACGTGATATAGCAGTATTCCTACTGTTGTGTTTCTTTCGGTGAGTGAGAGTGCCGAAGGATCAATCACCGTTTTACCCCTTTCCGCTCCTTCTCCATCCCAATTCCTTTTCCCTTCTTCCTTTCCTAAAGGGTCGGCAACGCGCAAGTGATGCCTCTGGTATATCATGGTCATAGGCTATATGGACGCCTGCAACACCAGAGGTGAACACTTACCATCAGGTGGGCCGTATGCTCGTTTGCCACCCTAGTTGTATAAAAAGAAAGGTGTATTAGACCTACATTTTACCAACTATGTGTTAGGTGCAACATAATAGAACGCAATCTTATTGCTGTCTATTGGATACAGTTTCAGACACTGAGATACTACTAAAAATATTTAAGGTAAAAACGCAATAACACTTTGTTTAGTCTGGAAACCCGAAACCTTATTACATAGCAGTCGCATTTACTACTGCTGTGCCACCGAGGCAGTCTATATATGCTTGCTTATATCAATATCTACATATATTATGTATGCTATCTCACATTCAACCTTTCAAACAAATACATGTAAGAAAAAGAGCAACTTCTATAAATATTTACCTGTCTTATGTATTTTTGCCTCTCGGTATTACTAAGCTACGTTTATACCGGGCATTAAGTCTTCCGAGTCTTATAAACTTTTGTCACCCGACCTTTGTCACTCACAGATTTTATTTTAGACTTATTATTACATTCATTTCGTTCGTCTGCTTCTAAGAATGAGACGAAAGCTTTAAAAAAGATATTAGGATAATTTGACATAAAATATACAAAATGATTGTCAGATTCGTTGGGTAGGCTGCAAGGAAAAGTAACAATAATGAAGTGCGTCAAACGTGACGTATGCTATTATAAATAAAGCTTAATAACCTCTCAAATATGAAGCTGCTGACGCTGACGTCATGACGGCAGTTGACGTGTGCTTGAGGCGACATCTGTCGGCGCATATCGCGAAACCCTTCGTAATATAAACGCATTATTATACCGCTTCCTGTCATTCTATTTGTGATATAAAATTGTGGTATATGTTATATGTAACGTCATATTCTTAATGAAATATAAAAGTGACGATACCCCAATGGCTTTAACAACTAATTTGTCATCGATCGATTGCGGATTCAACCCTCATCCGTCGCACATTGACGCTGACTTACCTAATTGCCATAATTTACATATTATCGAGCTAAACGTAATTATTATTTGTAGAAAACCTAGGCAACGCTGCGCTACTTTAGCTGGTGTTTAATAATAATAATAATAACTTTATTTCAGATAAAATCCATATAAGAGAAAAAAAAATACAATTATTAAATACGAATCACACACTAATCTCACATCCTCTCAAGAAAAAAATCTTCAAAAACGTAACACAATGAAGTTTATTACTAGATTTAGAACTATTTTGAGTATTCCGTATAATCATTTCAGCCGAAGGATGTTCAGTGCTGGACATAGGCCTCCCTCAAGGTTTTCCCCACAGGCCAATCTCGGGCCTTATAATGGAAGAACATAAATTATAAATGAAAAAGTCGACAGTCAGGAGGTAATGAAGGACATCGAACCGCTACAACTTCGTAGACACATTGCGTCCCTTAGCGTATTTTATCGCCTGTATCATGGCGAATGCTCCTAAGAGTTATTTGACCTCATTCCATCTTCCCTCTTCCTTTTGAAAACCACACTTGCCGGTTTCTATAATCACGGAGGGACGGTTAGCACAATCCTGTCTCGCACCAAATGGTTCAGCAATTCCTTCTTATGCCGTACCATACAACTTTGGAACGGTCTTCCGGCACATGTGTTCCCTCCCTTCTATGACATTAGATCCTTCAAACGTAGTGTGAAGAAGAGCATCTGGTCAGACCGGCTTGACAATAACGACGGCTAGAAGACATCTTTACATTTTATATTGTAGGTATTTTATATCAAATTTTTCTTTTGTATTTTATTGTGATTAATTAATATTATAATTTTTGATTTTGAATCATGTTATTATTGTTCTATTTTCTCTTAAATGCATCATTTCCAGGGAGAGCGCTGTTGTCTGAAATACAGATAATAATTTATCTAGTTTAGATACAGATGCCATAAAGATATCTGAGATTATGTATAAAATTGAAAATGTAAACTTATTTAATCATGTACTTCTGCTTTTTATGAAATAAATTATTATTATTATCTGTATATTAATACGTGAAGCGAAAACTTTGGATCCCTTTTTACGAACATTGGGCGAACGGAGGAGTATGAAATTTCACACACTTATAGTTTATACAGAGAAGAAGTGACGAATGCTAATATGCATTAGAAATACATTAAATTAATGAAAGAACACTACACGCACACAACCATGCATTTGACACACGCAGTCGAAGCGCGTAACTATGGTTACATATATCAATATATATATAATATGTCAGCAATATCTTACAGGCAAACTTTGGTCGAATTTCGAGCACTAGGCGACCGCTAGTTATTATTATTATCTATCTTCTCTTTATCGTCACTGTCTCTGGACTGTAATTGGGCTTTCCATCAGGTCCATTACAATCACTTTGCCGTGTAACTATAAAAAAAAATCTCTTTCGATCTGTGGTTTTAGCATTAGATACTGATTTACCACCTACCTAATCAAACCTTTGCGGTTTGAATAGGTAAGTGGTAAATCAGCGACACGGTTTGTCCAGATCGCGATTCCAATTTCTACAGCGTGGTTGACTTTTCCTTATTTTCACAGTTCTATTTAACTATTATTATGCAGGATGGAGGTAAGAAACTCTTAACAAACAACAACCTACAAACAATAATAATACGATAAAGCCCTATAAATTCAATAGCTATACCTGTTACTAATAAGCAAGTACAATAACATAATTCAGTATCAAGTAAACACGTGTCCGTAGGATAAAACATTCTTTGTTCTAAAACTGTCATCTGTACCTGCGCTCCCTTAGGAGTTGATATTATTTTTCAAAGGATATCTTATTTTCAACGAAGAGCGGCGAAATAAAGGGACGCTTTCATTTGTAGAAATCGTAATAATGGCTGCTTTTTACCTGTCATCGATGTCTGTTTTTGATTATGCTTGTGATATACTGAAATCTCTTTTATTTCTCCCTTGTATTTATGTATAATAGTAAGTATATATTTGATGACAGCAGCTTTTAATGTTTGATTAGAAGGAGGTGGGACATTTATGGCATAATTATGTTGATTTTCTCCAGACATATAATTCATCTGTTTAGTAGCATAATTATAGATTTAACTGCCACAATCGATTAGATATAAGGCTTTAAGTATCAGAGCCTAGTCTGAAAATTTTTATCAGAAATTTAAGATGGAAAATGTAGTGAAAATTTTTATCAATCGAGTTATGGTGGAAATAGTGGGGTGTTAAATGAAGATTTGATTTGGCATGCATGTACATTAATAGTATGGGTTGAAGATTACTATATTTTTGTTAACTTATCAGGTAACCTTTTCACTTGTGGTAGAACTGTGAAAATATGCAGAATAAATAATTAGTAATAAAGATATATTTCAGTTCATATTGATATAAGGTATAAAATATTTACAAATTTTATTATAGCCTGTGTCAAGTTTCATTTATATCCATTTACCGGTTTATGCGTGTTTGAGTAACAAAAAACCAAATATCCAAACAACATCACAAACTTTTACATTTATGATATAAAGTAGAGTAATAATATTATTATTATTACTCTAGAATATGGCTTTTGTACATTTGGGCGTCAAATTCAACATGCAACTGCTTGCGTAACATTCAGAACGCGTCAAATGATAAATAATATTGTGAAAGAAAGATAGCATAAGTAGAATGGATGGCTGACGAGCCCGCATTTTGATGTGGTTTATGTTTATTTTCGATTTCACTTCACTTAGTATACGCGAAGGAGGGTTATAAGATTAAATTTGATGAAAACAGATGAAACGTAAACATTTTAATAAGAAAATTGAATGTCTTGCAAGTAAATTTTGTGAAGCGAAATAGGGTTTTAAAGTATTTTGTAACAAAATACAAATTTGTACTTATGTGTTGCAGAATTTACAACATTACGCTCGTAAAGAATGTATATTATTTAGACTAATTGAAAGGAAAGTCAAATAAATGAGCTTATTTGATATACCTGTATAGGCACATGAAGTATCTATATTGTATCGAAGATTCTAACCATTGAAAACATTAAGCGAGTTATATTTTGTAATCTTATTCTGCAGAGAATATATTTAAGATTTATAATAGTATTAAGAATTTATTTATGAAAGTTGAAAAAATAGTTAATATAAATAATTATTTATATCAAGTTTTTGCTTATACTGTGCCATTTCACACTGAGATAATGGCAAAACTATTCATCGTAATGATGAATCACTCACTCGTATATCAGTTTAAGCAAAATGCAGTCGAGTGTTATTTTTCTGTCATTTACCGTTTACAGTGTTGAAATATTATGTAAGTTCTAAAATTATAATAATATTTAAAATAGTGTAGTTAAGATACGAAAGCATGTAACAGTTTGGTGTTTGTTTAAGGTGAAAATAAGATGAACAAAGATGTCGATTTGGAAAACAAATTTACTCTTCTTGGATACATCCATGGATACAAAATTGGTCATGACTCTGCCTTAAAATATCCAAGTTTTTTGGTATCACCTATTATAGTTGTTCCCGCATTAAATCGATATCAAAATATGGGTATCGAAATTAACAGCGATGAAAAGATGGCACAAAATACTTCTGCTGTTGCCGCTAAAATTCTATTAGACGATACCAATGATATTGAAGTTAATTTTAGACAGGCTTTGGAAAGAGGGAATGGTAGTAAAAAAGATTTGAGACAAGTCAAAACTAACGAGACTCTTAAGCTAACCGGCGATGTTATGAACGATAAAAATACAGATAACATTACTATAAATAGTGATGTAACTACAATTAAAGCATCTACAAAGGAAGAAAATATAACTTATGAAACTACAACGGAATTCCATACAACTACGGAAAACCGAGATCTTTACCCAAATGCTGTTTATAACAACCAAGCCGTAAATTCATTGGCAATAACAGTTAAAGATCCGGACCACGTTTTATATCCACCTTTAGCAGACGAGCAATGGAAAAACTTTACTCTAAGTACTAATATCAGTCTAAAAGAAAATACAACAAGAAAAAAACCTTCAGATTCATCGAACATTACAGGGTATCCATCAGTAAATGAGACTGACAGTCCAATAAAAGGTGTATATCCAGCTGCTCTATATAACAATGCTAAGATTGATCAGTTATCAATTACGACAAATTCTTACACAAATAGATCACCTTTGCCGCCGCCACAAGATGATAGATGGACAAGCTCCGCTTCATTAAGGAAAAATTTACCGACGTTAAATGAATTCAGACCATTAGCAGGTTTGTATTATGATGGATTTTTGCACAAACCCATTCATAAGACGCAAGGTTTTGTGCCTTACAACCATTATCCGTTAAGATCTTTACAATAAATTATGTCGTGACCAAGTTATTTTTAATTGTTAACTTGCTTTTGAAAATATTTTATTTTTATTGTCAATAATTTATCAACTGTTTGATTGTAATAAAATTAATGTTTTTAAATGATTGAATTATAATATAATATTAAATACCTTTACATTGACTTATCTTATGCGAGATTAAAAGTTAAAAAGTAAAGTAGAATTACTTTGTAACTATGTATGTATGACAAGGTATTTACATTTTGAACGAGCGCGGGGATCATAAAATCTGAACAATGCTGGTGACTATTGCAACTCAACAAGGTTCTAAAATCGGCATTGTTCGAACATACTCGTAAAGTAACCATCGGCTTTTGTATTCAAACGCATGTTAGTAACAATGTTACTTGAAGATTAAGACCACCTTATTTACCGCGCGCCGAAGGATTGTCAATGAGACTGTCTTTCTATTTCCACCGACCGCGTCCCGTGCTTGTTTGATTAGTATATACAACAACGCTGATGTTGGCAACCTTTCTGCGCGCTGCTAATGGTTCTTATACATATATTACTATTTATGGTATTTTAGCCACTCTGTTACGAGTATATATTTAACAGTAGAATAGTGATTCTATTTTTAATTATAGAATATCTTTATCATGTTGAGCATTTATTTAGTCAAACTTCTTTTTAATCCAATTTTTAATTATAAAGCATTGATTTTCTAGTTTTTTTAAATATTTTCTTTAATTTTGTTATTTTTTTATAATGTTCCACGCATGAATAGCTTGTTGTTTTTTTCTATGGTTTGCTTTTGTTCACTGTAAATTACTAGAATACAAATTTAGACAGTACTTTTTTATATTACACTTACACACACTCTACTATCTTAGACTTTGGATGTATACAGAAAATCTGTAATCGCTTAAGCAGTAACGTCAGAAAATAACCTAGTAATTTAGTAGTTCATGTCCGCCGCCGCCACCCGTGACCAGGACCTAACCGTTGTCTTGACTTGACTTATGAGTATAATAACTGTCACTATTATTATGTACAATTTAATGTGATGATGGCGTTCATCTCAAGCTACAAGGGCGACCATTTATTGTTCATGTGGTTATGTAACTTGATTTCAAAACAAAGCCTCTTATATCTACATTTTTTTAAAAGTTTGGTATCACCTTACCTTCGTCACCTGTTATATACCATCAATATGACTTTCAATATATCAAAAACTCATATCAACATACCGCGTACACACAATTTCTATAAGATACTCATTTATATCCTTACGTGTTGTATTCAACGTTGAAACAATAATGCAGCGTAAAAGTTTAAGTATCTTATTTTTTAATCGAGTGTTTTTCCTCGTGAACGGCGAGGCATGTTTAGCGACTACGACGACGCGGCCGGCAATGGAAATAAAAGCACAGGTGACTTTCTGCACATTTATTATTCATCTGACAGAATCACTCGCCATTTGAAGTTCACTGTAAAATGTAGAGTATATTTTAAGACGCAAGAAGTACGGGTTCTTTTATAGTTTATTGTTACAAGAGAAAGGCAATGTTGATGGATTGCCACTTTATATCGATTGATTAGTTATTTTGACTGCTTCTGTGGCGTAACGTTAGTGAAAGCGACTGCTGTGCATGAAGAATTTGATTCTCCTACTGGGAAGTGTGATTAAGTGTTTTAAGAAATCGTTAGCACCGTCTATAGGTGTGAGACCAGCAGGCAAGCCTATACGTATGGGATCTATAGGCTTGCCAAAATAGCGATTACGTGTGACCTAAAGCCGTATTTGGTGAAATGGAGGTGTAACAAACCTCCGTTTGACCTATAGGCGTGACACTATGTTTGTATATATCTTCTGTATCTTTATACTCACACTGACCTTCACGAAATACCTGTTGATCCTAGATGTGGGTTACTATTGCGCTGTTACTGTTGCTTCTGTTTTAACTGTGTTATTATAGACTAGTAATAAAATACAAATGTTTACTATCTATGCAGTATTAAGGCTGTCTTTACTATTAATATATAGTGTACTAACTTTGATGTCCCTTTGCTATATAAATTATATTCTAAGTACAAGCTAGGACCTGATATTAAAATCTTATCAGCGGAGTTTAATTGTCTTTATAATGAGGTTGCACCATCAATATTCAAAGTAAGTATTTGTCTCTGCAAACAGACCCTCGACAAATCGTCGTTCAGAATAAGATATTAGGGGACAAAACTTGACGCATTGACCCCTTTTTAAAGGTTAATGTCTGGCGGCTTCGCTCGCGCCACCTGAATACTAAAATCATATGGAAGCCATTTTGAAGTTTTGGCGCTCACGGTGATAAGCGAAGATGAGCCAAATTCTTTGTTTAAAAACAAATTTTAAACAATTTATTTAGCTTTCACGTTACGTGCTTCATGGTTTTATATTTTCCTGTGATGGTTCTGAACTGATGGTTTTAACAACAAATTAAAATGACTAGGATTAACTTAACTTGCTTTCTAGAGCTTATAGACTTATTTACTAGAGCCTAATGTTATAAAGATTGCTTCGGTGGCACAGGTGTTGTGAATCTGACTGCTGTATTTGAGGTCTAGGGTTAGATGCCAGGTCGAGCTGAGTGAGACAGTGATTTTCTATCAAAGAATTTTCAGTAGCAGTGCCGAGTCTAGAATTATGCCTGATAGGAGCAATAACCTTGCCCCCTGTAACGAAGCATCTAAAACTTAAATAACAAAATGGGAGTGTATTACGCCTTTCCTACCAGTTCGGGGATTGACATCTGCTGCCGTGCTTTACGGTGCTAGTCTATGTAAACATATACTTCTTCTTTTTACCAGACTGCGTCAGAAGGAGGGTAATGTTTTTCGAGTGTATGTATGTATGTGTGTATGTATGTCCATTTCTTTGGCACGCCCTACATCCCAAACAGCTGGACGGTTTTTGACATATTTTATGTGGTGTCGTTGAGTTCATTAGAATTGTGGTAGTGACATAGGCTATATAAATTTTCAAAATGGCGCCCGCTATTGAAAAATAAAAGTGAGGGTTGTCTTTTTTTCTTACCTTAGCAATATGGGTATCAAATGAAAGATCGTGAAAAGACCATAATAAACTTACAAAACAATGCATTAAGCAGTCAGGTTTTTTGTTTTTATAATAATAATTTTATTTCTTTGAGTGAAGAACCTATTTACGTAACGTATATTTGATACGTATTTAGGTTTCAATCCTTTCCCATCTCTCGTTCCCGATGAAACGATTGAAGAGTGGCTTGCAAGCACCACTATGTTTGTGCTAAAGGTAATTTCAAACATATTACAGTATTTTTATTATTCTAAATAATTATTGTTTCGCATAAATATAGAAAGACGTAAAATTAAAATACATCAAAGCAAAGATGTAGTGAGATATCTAAGTACTTACCAAGAAAGAAGGAACAAATGAATTTTCTTTTAACAAAAAACTCTCTACGAGTTCAACTGGTTCATAAGAAGAAATAAAACTGAGAAAAATCTAACCAGCAACATTATGTAAGTAAAATAAAAATTGTTTTTGTATATACAGGCACTAGTTGTATAAAGCAGTAATGGAGCTGTGTGTTTATACATCACATACAGTAGCATTAATATTCCGAGTATTTATAAAAACGTATTCGGTATCGACTATTTAAAGGGAACTAAACGGTATTTGTCTAATCGTGACTTTATTGCTGTGCGACATTACTGGATTTTCACGCCGAATATTATGCCCAAGCCGGGATTCGAACCAAGAATTGCACGTAAGTATAGGCGTAAATGCAAATTTATGCCAAGTAATCTAAAAAAGAAAATAATAAATGGAAGTAAATTCATTTATTTTAACAGAAAACAAAATACACATTCTGCATCTAATTTTCTAATTTTATATATTTAAATGTCAATTTTCATTTTCTGGTAAACTATGATTGTATACATTTTGCATGGCTTACGGTAGAATCACTTGAAACATGAACATTTATTAACACCATTGTAACAGTGCTTCCCGCAAAAATAAATAATTTGAATTTGAATTTGAAGACAGCATATTGTAGTATACAATTATACAGGAACAATGTAAGTACTATGCTAAGAGTAAATGACAATCTAAAGTACATATATAATAATATTATCACTTAACGGCATAAATAAATTAAAAAAAGATTGCATCATACGAACAAAAATAAATAAGAGCTGAAAAAAATTTAAAAATTAAATTTGCAAATAAACAAAAAATATATTTAAACCCGTGTCTCAAATTAAATAATATATGAATGCATGTAATAGCCTGATTTATACAGTTTGCTTTGGTTAAGCAAAACCTCGATTTCGATTGTCAGGCTTTGTGTAATTAGGTCTTCCTGACAAGAAATCCCCAGTAGTAGCACGGAGTCTGTAACTATGCCCAGTCGACAGCAATACAGAAATAGGTTGACCTCTATTACGTGACAGCTAAAACCACGGAAGAGGTTATTTCTTTCGTGGCTAAAGCCGTCGCAGGCGAAATGTGTGGTTAAACACCTAGGGGGCAGAGGTATATTAAACCCGCATTATACTTCTGAGATATATTTAGGTGTGAGACTATAAGTGTATATATGTATATGTATACATAAATTTTAATAGTAGGAATTTCACATCGACATGTAAAATAGTCAACAATGCATACCGCATACTATAAATATTCAGGGAATTAACTGAATAGACTGAATCAAAATATTGTCGTCAATACATTGCAGGCCAAAAGTTTAAGACCAGCATAATTAAAGTAGGAAAATAAAATAAAACTAAAAAAATATATTAAGTGTTTTAAGTAACCTGTTTAGTCATCTAATAAGACACTGATTGACAGACATAAAAATAAAAATATAAATAGAAATATCAATAATAGTCCATGCTAAAAAGGGCCATAGTTGGCTATACGGATTTTTCATTAAAAAAAAACCTCCTGTACATTGTATAAGTCCTCAAAGTTATCTGTAGGGTTAGATGTTGTGCTGTTTGCATCTAAGAGCGGTTTGTCAAACACGCGACTGAATAACAACAGTAGCGAGTTTTTGATTTTTCATATTATGATACACACAAAAGCAAATAGCAATCACAATAAAACTTTTTGTGAAAACAATATCATAACTAGTGCAAAATAAGGTTAAAATTAATAGGTATTTTAAATTTGGATATAAAATAAGTAGGCACTTAGTGGAGATGTCTTGCTATTTTCCTTGCACAGATGCAGTTAAATAGCGGTTACGTCATAGTTTGTATCGTGCATTCCTTTTCTGTCATCTGATAATTACCGGCTACATCCAGATTTGAAACGCTTGTATCTTACTTATTTTGGAGAAGATTACAAAAACCTTTTTGCTTTGTGAGTCACTATCTTGTTAAGCCGATGTAATAAATAAAATAATATCGCAAATTTATATATGTGTGTGTGTGTGTGTATGTGGGTGTGCGCGTGTGTGTGTGTGTGAGTGTGTGTGTGTGTGTGTGTGTGTGTGTGTGTGTAAAAGTAGACGATTAGCAACTGCATCATAATCTGCAGCAACTGAATCGTAGCAAAACGTCGCAATGTATAACCGTTCTCATTTTCTTACCACTTTTATTAGGTAGTTCAAACATTTAGCGGGAGCGTTCCTTACCGCGTTTAACTTTACGTGATCAATTCGGATTTAATTATCTTAACTACAATATCCTACGTTAAGTTTAGAAGCTATGGCATGAAATAAGGCTACTATGCCCGACTCGAGAATCGAAGCCTCTCGCATATACTGACGCTGTACCACCAAGGAACTGATGGACTTTATTGCAGTAATTCTTGCGTATTATTCATATTATTCTCTTTGGCAGTGATTGTGTGGATAATATTGTATAAAACGTTACTGGCTTGAATTTAAAAAATAATCAGATCGTCGCGAAATTTCATTCTACGTAATATCCTTAGTAGAAAGCTTGTTACGCAAAATTCACAACAAAGTATGTTCTAATTTCGAACCACTCGGTAGTGAGCGCATTCCTATTGCAGTATGCAGAGAGAATATTCTCTTCTGGTTTATTGTAGCTTCCACCTACATTTTCCCTTTAACCTTTTAGCGTTTTATTGCAGTATATCGTTTTAATCTGTTGCTTTAGTTCAGCCGGTTCTAAACTACCGGTAGTTGGAATTTCGTTTATTTTTTCTTTCCTTTGATGATTGCTTTGGTATTTGTTTATTAGTTTTATATACCTTTTACAGTTGAGTTTTATTGCAGCATAGGCAAATTTTATATAACCTCCATGTTCACGCTGTTTACCCAGTTTTAGAATATTTATGCCTATACAAGATTAAACCTGGTACACTAGGCGCATGGATATTGGTGAGGTAAGTTAATTCGTCCATCGACGTATGGACATTGGCGTCCACGCAGAATACTTTTATCATTATGTCTCGATTTGGTTTAGCTGAATCAATACACTAGATGGAGTTACAGGCTTAGAAGTAGTTAGTATACAGATGTATAAATAGTTTCTCCTAAAATCAAATTACTCATTTATTTTGATATTACAGCACGCTCTTACGAACTATTTTGCAAATATTATTATCAGTCTTTAGTAAACAACTTTAGTACTGTTAGGTTTAGCAATGTTCTAGTGGTCACAAGCGGTTGAAGCTCGTTAAAATATTGATAGTACTTAGTCCCGCGACATAGCTCGGGTAATTAAAAGTTGGTAATGCTTTGAGAAACGTTAGCCAATGATGTCGTAAATATTTTAGTCGCCAATTATAGTTGAGTGTTTTAGTCTTATGTCGTGATATTTCTCTAACGGGCATTGTCGGAATATTAATGCCAAGAAATCGAACAAAGGCTGTTGATTCAGTGACATAATTTCAGGCCTTTATTTAGCTACCGATTAATCGTATCGCGGATAAGGAGATCTTTTTTGGGACTGATTTCAGCACTTTAATACCTGTGAAGCCAGGTTTAGCAGTCGTGACCATAGCAAAACACAGATTTTTGACATTCATGAAATCTCGGCAGAAGCTACTGGACTATCTTTGAATTGTCGCAACAATTTTATCCTGTCAGTTCTTGGAATGTCAGACATCATTGAAACCATTTGTGTCTGGCCGCCAGTGTAGCGCTGCGACAAGTAAATATTTTAGATAATTTACTTTTGCAATAACGAGTCAAAAATGTACAAACCCTATTCAGCACTGTTTTATTATGTAAGCATCATGGCAAAATGTAGGTGTGCTACACAGAGGTGTTAGGTTAGGCATAGGCCTAACCTACCAGGTATACAAGCATAATGCATTGTATGGAATATAATGCTACAAACGAAAAGACAAAAATCTTTGCGCACATCAAAACCAGTCGACACAAAACACCTCTTGGAATAATTCTTACATCTACATATCAGATGGTAATGAAATCTGAGCCTCAGATACGGGGAGCTCGGATTATTGAACAAGGCGTCAGACTCGCACCCTCAATGCGGTATTACATATGATTTATTTTAAAGGGTGGGAGTACTCAACATGTTTCCTTAGATAACTTTTGCACACCGTTCGTGTATACCTAGCTCGTTCAATGTGAATGTTTGAAGAATCTCTGAAATGATTTATTGTTCTTCGCATATGGCTGTTACTAACATCTCATATGATTTTTGAAGGTTTTCTTTGACAAATGTGAAGCTGAAGAGGTTACCTTTTAAGATTTTAGGAATATTTTTGTCTATACTAATATTATAAATAAAAAAGATTAGATTTTTTGTTTGTTTGGATTTGGATTTAACTCAAAAACTACTCAACCGATTTTAAAATTATTTCACCATTAGAAAGCTATATAATTATCGAGCAACATATTATACTATATTGTTTATAAAATAAAAGAAAAAATACTTTTACTAGCATGTCCTAACCGACTTTTATGCGAGCGAAGACGCGGGCAAAAACTAGTCCCTATGTAATAATTTTAAATGACAAGTTTTGCTGGTTTGCAAAGTTAAACAAGAGCAACAGTAATAGAATAGGTGATTTCCGTCATAATTATTAATAGCCCAGCAATGCCACTGTACCGAGTATTGTGAGTTCGATCCCCACACGGGACAAAAATTGTGAGATCCACAAACAGTTTTTTGAGTCTGGATGTTCCTTGTGTCTATTGTTTGAATGTTTGTAAAGTTCCCCGCGACACAAAGTTATTCCCAGTGAGGTAGTTTTCATTTGAGACAAAAAGTGATTTCATTGTATTCCATTTACGCCGCTAGTTGTCGTTTAATTGACGTGTAAAGATTTATAAAGATTTAGTAAAGATTTGTAAAGATTTAGTAATGATAGTAGTGATGAAAGCCCTATTAGTATGGATGAAATAATGAAAGCATTGAAAAGCATGAAATCAGGAAAGGCTGGTGGGTATGATAGGATTACAGTCAAAATGCTGACAGCTGGACAGGGTCTTATAGCAACTCAGTTGTGCCGCCTTTTTAACTTGTGCTGGAATACCGGCCGTGTACCAAGTGATTGGTGCAAGGCCGTCATAGTACCTTTATACAAGGGAAAAGGCTCACAGCAAGAGTGCAAAAGCTATAGAGGCATTAGCTTGCTCAGCGTCGTCGGTAAATTGTATGCAAAAGTGTTAATTGAAAGGATTGTGAACGTAACCGACAAGAAAATATGGGATGCACAAACGGGATTTCGAAAGGGTATGGGATGTACGGATCAGGTCTTTTCCTTACGGAGCATAGCCGAAAAAGTTTTGGCCAAAGGTCAAAAGGTCTATTGCGCATTCGTGGATCTGGAAAAGGCTTATGATAAAGTGGTGAGAAATGAACTTTGGTCGGCATTGTCCATGTATGGAGTGAATAGCAACCTCACGCGAGCTCTGAAATCTCTTTATGATGATTCCAGAGCTTGTGTTAGGATAAATGGGACCTACACAGAGTGGTATACCATCGATAAAGGTGTTAGGCAAGGATGTGTAGCGTCACCTTGGCTGTTTAACCTATACATGGACAATTGTTTGAAAGATTTAAAAGAATGTGAATGGGGATTAAGAATGAATGAGTTACTTGTCAAATGTCTTCTTTATGCCGATGACCAAGTAATACTTGCGTCATCAGCGGAAGAGTTGCAGGCGATAGTAACTATTATGCACGGTGCTTTTGAGAGTAAAGGAATGAAAATAAATGTAAGCAAGACGAAAGTATTTGAAAAGGAAGAATGCGTGACGATGTGTAATATTATGATTGATAGAGAAAAAGTGGAGCAAATGAAAGAGTTTGTATATTTGGGTACTTTGTTTACAAGGGATGGTAAACATGACGGAGATATTGAAAGGAGAACGATTGATGGCAACAAAGTGAATGGAGCTCTACGCGCTTTTATGAACAGTCGAAATGTATGCGAAAAGGCACGTTTGGCTGTTCATAGAGGACTATTAGTGCCCACACTTATGTATGGAAGTGAAAGTTGGGTATGGCAAAAGAAGCATGAGAGCAGAATAAATGCTGTAGAAATGAGAGCGTTGAGAAGCATATGTGGTGTGACTCTGAAAGATAGAATAAGAAATAGTGTGATTAGAGAGAGATGCGGCATGAAAGTGGATATAGTTACAAGAATAGAAAAGGGTATGTTAAGCTGGTTTGGACATGTAGAAAGAATGGACGAGGAAAGACTAACTAAGAAAGTTTATATGGCTAGTGTGAATGGAACAGTCGCAAGAGGAAAACCTAGGCGAACGTTTCTCGATCAGATCGGAGGCGTTCTGGACTAAGGCCAGGTTAAGAGCTCCTTGAACCGACGGGCGTGTATGAGGAATGTGATGAAAGTGAATGAAGCCAGAGAAGTGTGTCAGGATCGTAGCAAATGGAAATCCGTAGTCTCTGCCTACCCCTCTGGGAAACAGGCGTGAATCTATGTATGTATGTATGTATGTAAAGATTTCAACAAATACATCAGAATCTTATACATAATAAGCAGTTACCGCAACACGTCTGCCAAATCTCGACATAAAGAAGGACCAAAGCTTTGGTATTACACACTAATACAAGAATATAATACCCTAGATATTTTGAAAGTACTAAATGAGGTGAGTGAATGAATTTTATAATTACTTGCGCGCCACCCGGTCCCTGCGGCGGTTCCGGACCAATGTAAAATTAATTTCTGTCTACACACCCAAGGAATTATTCCACTTCGTATACATAGTAGATAATAAAGACGTTATACTTCCGAATAATGTCATATTCTGTGTGTTTGTACATCAACTAGTTTAAAGTTAACAATGTTGGTAAAATGTTCTTAAGAAATTAACTATTTCATATCCTTACTAATATTATAAGCGTGTAGGTACACGCTTTGAGATTTGCTTATGACTAAAAAGAAACGGCATTTTCTTAAGGCCAGCTTATGAAGGCATGACAAAAGAATCACCAATTGCCTGTCTTCGAAGCATTACTGAGATTTTCTTGACAGAAAAACCAACTAACTATTTCGTTGGCTCGACGCAGGATTAACACCTGAGACGTCATAATTCGCAGCCGTTTACGCACTAGTCCAGTTCATTCTTAAAGTATTAGAAAAACACAACATACCACTGTCTAATGCGTCATTATTGATCACACTCAGAATTTTCTGTATTTGTGTCTTTGTTACTTCAGTTCGATAGAACAAATAAAGTATTGAATTTATAATTTGTGTCGGAACACAGCCGATACAATATGCGTTGCCACACAATCAGTAAATAATTCTGTAACCACAATTTAATTTGATTTAATAATATAATAACATGAGTATGAACAGAATATTTGAGTTTACTTGTTAATTATTCTAGCGAAGCTAAAACAGCAACGTAATCTTAAAATATAGCAGTTACTTACTAATACTTTATTAAATGACAAAATTACTATTCCTCTTTTTATTCATTCTTCAGTTCTTCTCATAAAGCCTTCACAACTTGATAGTGAAGTCGTTTGATAGGGCTAGACATACATATATTTTCACTGCAGCAATAACCATAACACGAGTACGCAACAAAACATTCTAATGGTCAAAGCTTAGAATAGGTATAGCATAGGTAATATTTATGTATAGCCGGTATCTATGATAATGTCTGAGATTATTAAACTTCTTTTGCAGAACACAAATTGATATGTCAATCGAAGAATTATAGTAACTCACGGTCGCCTAGTGCTCGAAATTCGACCAAAGTTAGCCTGTAAGATATTGTTGAAATATGTCATTATACTCATATATTGATATATGTAACCATAGTTACGCGCTTCAACTGCGTGTGTCAAATGCATGGTTGTGTGTGTGTAGTGTTTTTTCATTAATTTAATGTATTTTTACGCATAATTTAAAAAAAATATTAGCATTCGTCACTTCTTCTCTGTATAAACTATTTTCGTAAAATGGGATTCAAAGTTTTCGCTTCACGTATTAATATATAGATATGAAAGTTATCACGGCTCTTATTATTATTTAATTTTCAACCCTTTAAATAGTTTTTGAATTCAACCATGCCCAAAAGTATAAGTTAGCTCAATGTCTTATAGCCTCAGTATACTACTGATCGGTAGCATGAGTAACGTTAAACTAAACGATTACATTACTAAGTTGCTTATTAGGTTTATAACGACCTCTTATACGTTGTCCATCTCGTTTTTGTCTATAGAACGAGAAATATTGGCAGAGAGACAAGACATGCAGGTCTTCTCATGATGTTTCTTGTAGTGTAAAAGCTAACGATAAATAACACCATCTACAATATCAGAGATGCGTGCTGTGGTGATTCATGACCATTGTCTTTGCAATCCTCTGCTTATTTTTTCATAAAGCTTTGCTATATGCTATTAAACATTTGTTAGTACCCATTTGTCTTTTAGTTTTCTTATCTACCTCCTTAATCTAATTTATAACACTGGCAATAAAATTAACTAAAAATCCTCACGCGACGATACTAACCCGCTGGACCTAAATGGCACAACATTTCTAAACACTTCTTACGTAAACATGTTTATGTAAGCAGAAGCTAGTTACAACTACAGATTATTTGTATCATTTTTTATAACATTAAATACTAGATTTTCCCCGCGACTGCACTCATGTAAATGTAGGTTATGTCAATTTTCTATCCCTCGGGAACAGTAGTTTTTTCTGGATGAAAGGTACCCTATGTTATTTTCTGTTCCCCTGACAACGTGTATGCCAACTTTCATGATGATCGGCCGAGTAGTTCAGGCGTGAAAGCGTAACAAACAAAAAACAAACTCACATTCGCATTTATAATATTTCTGGATTTTGCCCGCAGCTTAGCTCGCGTAAAAGTAGGTTAGGTTTGGTTAATAACTGTTCATTTTTCTGGATGAAAGGTTTCTTATATCTTTTTCTGTTCCCCCTGACAATGTGTATGCAAAATTTCATGATTATCGGTCGAGTAGTTAAAGCGTGAAATCGTAACAAACAAATAAACTCGCATGTGTGTTTGTTTGTTGAATTTATAATATTAGTATCAGCTAACTAATACAAGACACAGACCTCAGTATTTTTTCGTTTTTGCTTATAAAGAACAACTTCCTTACCAGCAATAAATTCTGTATTATTGGTATCTTTACAAACAATTTAAAGAGCACCTAGACTTGGAACAACTATTTGTGGATTACACAAGTTTTGGTCCCCTGAGTGCTTATTTGTATCCCGTGGAACAGGCGGTCTGCTTGTTAGGTTATATATATTTCACTTTTTTGGTTTCTCTATTGGTTGTCAACATGCGAATACTTTTAAAATCTAAACTTAAATTAAACAAACAAAATACCTAGTTAAACACAATGCGGTAACAAAATTAAATTAACTGTTAGCTTCGAACATGTATTCGTACAACTCGTGGGATTGTTCGGTAAACAAGTTCAATTTCGGCAAAGCAGAAAAGCGAGGATGTTTGCGGTCTACCCACCTGAGCTATGACGCTTTGGAATACGTAATTACATGCACAACTGCTATGCATTTGTATTTCAATTAAATTTTTACGGTACAGTACACATAAAAATATATTACTATAAGAATATTACTAAATATTTGTTAGGTCCGCTTTAGTAAATGGCATATTTTCAGTGTGATTTCTTATTATACAGGTCTGAATTGGATTCTCAGACTGAGAAACGTGTAATAGGATTTTTATATCAATAAATAGCATATTACAGTCTAGGATAGCAGGTCTCGATTAAGAGCAATCGGTTTTCTTTTTACTTGAGTTAAATACTTTACTAATGAACTGTGATTCCATTTGATATCTTTCTGAATATCTAGAAAACACTAACACAAAGAAAAAACGACAACGGAGCATTACTTAAAATGTAATGGCATAACTCGTATTTAATTTGTGAACAGAAACTGCTAATTGACTTAGTCAAATATTTAGTTCAGAATAATATTATTTTTAATGCCAAAATGCTTCGATTTTCGTTTTATAAATTGTGTAGAAATTTCAAAAATGGATTTTATTAATTTAGAACAATAAATTCAGGATTATTATTTTTCAAGTACCTTATCAGGTTAATTATCAACGTTGCAATGACTGATTTTTACTAGGTTAAAAAGTTTGAGAACCCAGGAGAACATTCCTGGGTTCTCAAAGTTTTCTTATTGTATGTACTTATATAATGAACTAGTTTTATAGCTAGTTTACAGAAAATGTACATTTGTAATAAATTTACATACATAAAAATGGGACATGGTTTTTGGACACATTTTCACAAAATCTTATTGTTGCATAAATATGTCTAATATTTATGCAACAATAAGATTTTGTGAAAATAAATTATATAAAGCATTATTGAATTTTATACTCGTTGAATCAATAATGTATGAAAAAAACCTGGAGGTTCAGTTTTTTTAATTCTAGACAGTTTACATATCATCACTGATCGAATGTATTAATTGTGCTAAATGTAAAATATTTTACTACAAATATAACATAAAACAATTTACATTTAGTTTGTAGTATCCTTATATACTGCATTTCTGGAAATATATTTAATAGACAATGCATTTCACATTTTGGAGTTGTGACATGGCACGGAGTGGCGTTTTAAATAATAAAAATAAAATAAAGTACGGGCTATAATTGATAGAAATAAATATTTAATTTTCTTAAAACAATTACTAATAAAAGAAATACTGTAAAAAGTGAATTTTGTCATAAATAAATCAAGTGTGACACTTTCGCCATCCGATTTTGAGATTGACCCTGTTATGTAGTAAATCTTTTAACCGGAATGTTTCAAATAACTGTTATTTGACAAAATTTCCATTATACCTAAACGTTTTAAACAATGAATAACGTTACGTTACACTATAGCTTGCAGAACTTAGATTTTTTGTGCACAATCTAAAGATACGTTTTAGAAGCTGGAATGATGAGACTCGTCATGACCGTTTATACATTGCCGTATTATATATTGACAGATAGAGGCTGTACGCCTACATTTTGTCATTATATTTAGGTCGCCGTTACAGAGAGCGATTTTCCTTACGACTGAAGGTCAGTATAACCGTTCATGTTTCGCTGTACTTTAGCATGTTATACAATTATTGAATAACTAGCTTTTGCCCGCGGCTTCGCTTGCATAAAAGAAGGTTAGATTATGTTAGTAACAGTACTTTTTTTTAAAATGAATGTTATTTGGTGGTAATATAGGTTTCTAATGGTAAAAGAATTTTGAAAATCGGTTTAGTAAGTATTTTTGTTTTATTCTTACAACATTTGGTATTTTTTGTTTATTTGTTGGTTACAAATAGACAAACAAAAAAATACCAAACTTTTCCTCTTATTCTCAAAGTGCACCCATCTTTCGCCAGGTTTGCCTATAGTTCCCACGGGATAGAGTATAGAGTGCGAGCTCAATACTGTTTCCAGGGCACAGGTTCAGACTCCATACTGCTACTTAGAACTTCTTGAAGAAATACCCAATAACGTTTTTTTCAAGCAGGGAACCAACCAAATTTCTGTATTCGAAAAGTATAAGATGCGTGTTTTGCGATGGTATGGTTCCAGGTCCTTTATGTTTCAACGCAAAACAGTACTTCCCATAGTGCTACTGCTACCCGGTGCGCTTACTTCTTCTGTAATTTACTAGTTACCAAGTAGATATATCTCACAAGCCTTAAACTTCTATGTACTTAAACGAAACCTGTTGAATTGTAAATTATGGTGTAAAATCAATGTCTAACCTTATGAGTAGACGTCATATCATACTATGATTATAAAGGCATGCAATCATAGTGAGGTTATACACATCCATTAGGGTTATTTTGGCAAACCGGCTTCCTTGTAATTTCATGTTGTCAATTACTTGGCGGTTTTAGTTTTAGATTTACGCCTATTCTAATTAAACAACAGCGGTCACTATATGAGACTTTGCTAAGCCGTAAATGTCTTATCAGTAAATAAATTCTGAATTTAATTTTTTTATTATATGTGCCTATACCCAGTATACGCAAATGTTAGTACATGTTTGCAATTGGTATTGAATGGACTGAAACAAGCTTCTCAAATATATACGTAATTATATGGCCTTTTTCGTCTTTACATCTCCGTGTAAGCAAATGCATAATTCATGAAATAGGAAATACTACCAAGATATTTAAAAGCATGCGGCCTAATCAGGGCGGCACTGAGCAGTGGTAGTACTATATTAAGAATTACAACCTACATAATATATGTTTAAATCTTCAAAAAGCAATTTTGGACAATGTTAGTACCTTGCACGCCCGTTGAACCGACGGGCGTGTATGAGGAATGTGATGAAAATGAATGAAGCCAGAGAAGTGTGTCAGGATCGTAGCAAATGGAAATCCGTAGTCTCTGCCTACCCCTCTGGGAAACAGGCGTGAATCTATGTATGTATGTAGTACCTTGCAAAGTCACCTTATTCTTAGAATACTCGTCGTATAATGTACAAATTAGTACACAGAACTCTTGATATGAGTCAAACCCTTAACAAAACCAAAAAAATAAAGAACGAGCAGCGTAAAATACTTAAGTTACGTCTTGTAGGTCAATTATACTCCGTAATAAGTATCCAGCTACTACAAAGACCTTTACAAAGTGGAAAACACCCACTCCACACTTTACGTATTTTATATGCTTCGTCTCATTAAAAACTCGCTATTTAATATTCTGAAGTATTTTTAACTTAAAACATGGTGTAGCTTAGTAGAGAATCTTCTTTAAAATATTCATTTTAACAATGACACTAACGGAGTTATTTCAGTTCAGTTTTGTATGTACGGCGAAAAGCTGACATTTTTAGCATTGTCCGACAGGCATAACAAACGAGAATTCTTGAGCGCACTGATCCTTCGAGCTATGATGTAAATTATATTATTATTATAAATACTTTCTGTACATCACTATTGTTTATAGACGAACTAAAAGATTTTTCTTTTTTGTATCTCTTGGTATCAGTTTTACATCACAAATTATCGGAATCATTATCTCATGAAGTCATGTGCTAGGTAGAATATTATATAAATACGAAATTAAGTCTATTTTCAATTTTTATCTTATTTGTGGACGGCTTTCATTTCTGTTTATAAGTTTTATGAGTCAATATAACTTTATTCAGACATAATAAAAAGGCATTGTGTCTGGATAACGGCGTGCATACGCCAATGTGTTATTAAATAAATATTAAGAGATTATTCTCAATGGGTATGATGCCAAATGAGTCTATTATTTCTGATCATTTTACTACTAGGGGTATTGTATAATTTTCAACGCTTATAATACATAAAGAAGTGATTGTTAGAAAGGTGTTTTTTATATGCATCATGATAGATGTGGTGTCACGCCTATATCTTGACGGAGATAAGTAGAGGTGTATTAAAAGCTAATTACATTTTGAGCGACCGGGAATCGAAGCCTAGTCCTAACGTATTCTTTTAAATATACATTGTATACATAATATAATGAAATAAACAAATAACTATGTTAAACTTGATACTATAGTCAACATTAGGTACATTAAAATCGTAGCCAGTAAAACACTAGAAAGATAAAATCTCTGGAATTTAATAAAAATATGTAAAATAAACTGCGTTCATTTCGCTCCAACATTTTTCACTTGTCCGACTAGATTGAAACGAAATATTTTCAAGGAAAATATCTTGAACCAAGTAACTGTAGTTGAAAATGTAAATATTGAGGCTTAAATTCTGACAATCATCATGTCTGCAACCTTTGGATTGTTTTCATTAAATTTAAGTTTGTATTTTTTTAATATTATGATAATGGTTCCTTGGCTGAGCTATACAGATCTAGCTGACATTCAATTGAACCGTACAAAAATACGTTATGAAAAATGTCCCAGAATAGCCTTGTGCTGGTGTCCCTCCAATGCCATATAGCATTATAAATGTTATCTCAATTTCAACCGTACTACATAATATATAATGACTAGCATCGGTGAAACATGGTTTAAATTTAGGCGCATTTAATATTCATGACAATCATGCCTATAATAACAAGCGTATGAAATAATAAAATCCTTCTTCTAAAAATCAAACAAGTAACAAAATACTAATAACTAGCGGTCGCCTAGTGCTCGAAATTCGACCAAAGTTTGCCTGTAAGATATTGCTGATATAATAATATGTCATTATATATTGACAATGTAACCATAGTTACACGCTTCGACTGCGTGTGTCAAATGCATGGTTGTGTGCATGCAGTGTATTTTAATTAATATAATGTATTTTTACGCATAATTTAAAAAAAATATTAGCATTCGTCACTTCTTCTCCGTATAAAATATAAGTGTGCGAAGTTTCATACTCCTCCGTCCGCCCAATTTTAGTAAAAAGGTATCCAAAGTTTTCGCTTCACATATTAATATATAGATAATTAACATTGACAATTCGATAGACTTTTTTTCATGTTTGCAATAATGAAAATCTGAGTAATGACTAAAGCTATTAAAAAAGCTACTATTAGTTTTAAAGTTTACAATGTTTGTAGTAATTTTTATTGAATGCTCACAAACGTTCAAGGGGACAAAGCAGACAAACATTATATTAGTTAAATAAATAACCTAGAAATGTGCATGATTATGTATATTCCAATTATATCCAAGTATTGTCACATTATACGTAAGTGCATGCGTTGCGTTCTTGAGCAAGAAAGGTGGTTAGATGGATTTGAATGTTATTTGAATACAGTTTCATTATTAAATTATTTCATTATTCATTATTAAAATACATGTAAAAAAGATGTTTCCATACTTGTTACGATCACAGAGCGTGTAACCAAAACACACTCGCTGTAACAGCGGCGCGTAAAGATGCCATCACGTAAGTTATACTTATATACATACATTCATAGGATGTTGGTTCTAACCGCAGAACCATGCTCTGTAGTTAAAATAACAAACATTATCTGTAACATAAATAATCTGTATACATCTAATACGTATGGAGATTATTTATTTTATTTATAGGTGCCTTAGCGGATAATACCTACTGTTTGCTAGTATAAGTGAGCATCCATGATGCGTAGGTTACCTGTATACCTATAACAGCATCTTAAATGATACGAGTATAACAAGCATTATGTATTGAGTTAATCACACAGGAATTAGTTCTTAGCCATTTCGTTCCATCACATGTGAGATGCACATGGGATGGAACAGTGTTGAATGTATCAAATGTATGCGATCTATTAATATATTGTTACACTATTCTTTATCAACGCTATCATATAAAAAATACGATTTCTAAGTAATATAATATATATAATATAATAATATTCCATCACATACACACACAACATCTAGCCCAAACTAAGCAGAGCTTGTACTACGGGTACTAGACAATGGATAAACATACATATATACTTTCTTTTTGTAAATACATACATATTATACATAGAAACACTTAGACCAAGACCAACATCCATGTTCATGCACATAAATGTTTGACTTATGCGGGAATCGAACCCGCGACCTCAGGCGTAGCAGTCGGTTACATTAATCACTACGCCATCGAGGCCGTCAAAGTAAAAGTCAAAATAATAAAAATATATTTATACTGATGTCTGCTCTGCAATTTTTTACATAGCATATGTATGTATATAATATATTGTATTATAATCACATTTCGCCATTGAGTTCTTTATGAAATTACATACATAAGGTAGTTATTACGAAATAAACGCGTTTATACACTGCTCTTAGACCACATGACTGCTTACCATTAGGCGGAGTGTGGTCATATTGACAAGCAACATAAAAAATCAAGCTGTATTAAAATAATTAATCTAAAAGATAATATATAATGATGTTGATCTGTAAATTTTTGCTCGTCATTATAATTGCAATTTTGATCATTCATTTTTATCAATACCAAATGCAATCAGATATTCTAAGCAACATAATATAATATGTATGTATGTATGTATCAATTTACATTGTTTCTTAGTTGCAGAGTACGCTCAAATTTCCGGGTAATATATTTATGTATATAAGGTGTAGGCACGTTCAAGGCTACACATGAGGGTAAAGAATTATAAAAACCCCTTAACCTAATTTTAAAGATAAGCCATCATTGCTGCACACACAGCACTTGTTTTTATGTAGTTATCTGATAATACCGTTGAAAATATTAAAGCTACTTTAAAATAACATTTATGAAAATTGGACATGTTTAGTGAGTGTAGGCACTTCCTCACTAAACATATCTAGGATTGTTCATTAGCCACTGCTAATGAACAATCTTAGTCTGCGCATCATTCATTATCTCAGCTAAAAGACGTCCACTGCTGGAAATAGGCCACCCCCAAGGTTTTCCACACAGACCGGTCTTGGGCCACCCGCATCCAAGCGCTTCCCGCGACCCTTACCAGGTTGTCGGTCCACCTTGTGGGAGCCTACCCCTGCTGCGTCTTCCGGTGTGTGGCCTGCGCATATGATGTCAAAAAACAGTCATAAAAGTTTAGTATTTAGTAAAATACATCCGTTATTAATTTATAAATAAAGATACCTAATATTCAACAAGAAGTTTCACCTATAATTTCTTCGAAAGGTTAAAGGTCCCTTACGATGACTCTAAAGATATTGTTTTGGAACAACGCTGCTTTGCTTACTTGATAAGCATCGCTAAATAAACGTGATTTATTTTATCAAGAGAATTGCTATTTATTAGTATCGTAGCGTCTGATAAGTCAGGCATTATGAGTTGAACAAATTGAAAACTTTTTCTTCGAAGCAGATTATATTTTTATGAGAGATTTTATCCCTCACGGTCTAACTTATTTGTAGACGGTATAAAGTAAAATTACATTTACCTACAGTTAGATAGGAATAATATCATCTTTGTTAATATGCAAATAAACATGTAATTATAGCGAAGATTATAATAAATAAATAAAAGCGTAAACCATCTCTTCATTTCTTCTTTAAATAAAATTATATTCTCGAGGTAACGGACAGCTAGTTTTATGGCCATATTTTATTATTCTTTTAACAGCGTACCAGGCGCCGAATATAGATTATCATGAGTATAGATATTCCTGTATGTAATATAAGAATATCTACACCTAAGATATTATTATAATATAGTCATTATGATATATAATAAAAATGAGTAAAAATCTCACATAACTCATGCACTTAAAAGAAGACTTAGAAATGGGTATTGCTTTAAAACCCATAATAATATCTACTCATGGTTTTATTATAAAGTTTTATTGGTTATGATTTTTCTGATAGAAGAGCTAGCAGTCCCACTAATCCTAGTACCACTGCCTACTGTAGAGGAAGAGAGACTAGGAACGGCTACTCTACTTTATCTTTGACAAGCAAATCTACTTAAGGACCGAAATGGACAGAATTTGAATACCAGCCCAAACCGCTTCAAGCCTCTTTTCTTTTAAAACGCCAGCTTCTCCACTGGGAACAAATTCCGTGTCGCGGAGGACTTTACAAATACTCAAAAAACGGATACAAAGAACACCTAATTTAGAAATCTAGTGTATCTCACACATTTTTGTCCCGTGTGCGGATCGATTCAATAACACTCGGCGAGAAGGCGGTAGTGAGGCGACCACGTGAACCACTGCGCCCTCTGTGCAGTCAGTTAGATTAAGTATGAAATCCTAATGATCACGGACCGTATCACCAGTAAACAGAAAGAGAGGAAGTGCAGGAAATCAATACCCTGGACGGGCCACCAAGTGCGGCATAAGCCGGAGATGGATGCTTTAATTTCTTATATTGTATCCGGCCAGCTTATTATCTACATTAGAACAAGTATTTGCTAAAGATTTACTAAATCATAAAATAATTATAAAACAGACACGCTTAGAAGATAGGTATAAAGATAGATATAAAGATAGATATGAAGCCATTCTACCTCAGTTTCCCTCAATCTCAGAAACCTACTCTTAGGCCTTGGTACAGAGGTTGACCATTAAGGCTTATTTAATTATCCCCTTTGTTATAATAGTTAAGATCCGAGCTACAAACAGCCGAGAATTTTCTTATAGAAAATTGTTTTGTAATTTTCTCTAGATAAAAAACAACTGAACAGTTTGCGCTAGACGGTTAAGAAAATATCTTTAGAGAAAATAGCTAGAAAGACTTTTGTTTTAAAAAATGCATTGAATGTGTAAGTAGCGCTAGCCCTAGGGCTTTAAAAGTTGTTAATATTAAGTATTATGTTCTAGATTATTTAAGATATGTATCGACTTTATAGGAGAGTCCCGAAACAAAAAAGTGCATCGTTACGTTTCTCTCTACTTCTTTTTGTTTTTAGTGCCATTTTAAAAACAACTAAAACACTTAAACTTAGTTCCTTAGCTCCCTTTATGAAATGAGTAGTTATTATTGTTTGGGAAATAGTAGTCATCCTTCTTTTTTTCTGTGTTGCAAAAAACATTTTATAGTGAATGTATAGGTAAAATGTTTTAAATACAGATGTCGATA
This sequence comes from Catocala sponsa, assembly GCA_963564715.1. Lineage (NCBI taxonomy): Eukaryota > Metazoa > Arthropoda > Insecta > Lepidoptera > Erebidae > Catocala > Catocala sponsa. The sequence goes on along the minus strand of OY751336.1, from coordinate 13,412,235 downwards.
GAATTCGAAAAACTTAATAAGACTTCATCAATAAGTCATTATCGCCAAAATGGCTTTTGACGTGACAACGTCTAATAAATCGATGAACGTCGGCTGCACGCACGAAAAAGGATGACTCATTGTCCCGTTACGCTCATTGTAACTTTACGGGAAGGAAATTTTGTTATGACGTTGTCACGTTAAACTATCTTCCGTAAACTGACTTTACAGGCAACCAATTTAAAAAAAAATATTAATTGGTCCGTTTAAGTGCACAAAATGTGAATTGTTAATAATAATTGTTACTACTCATAAACAAAACTTATACTTTCTTATATATCATCGCCACAAAAAATACACTGAATAAAAAACGATGAGGTGTCCTTAATAATATTCTGCTTATATCTATGTTACTTATATAATTGGTTATAGCCATTAAAATATGAAAAGGGAATATTATAAATAAACAACACTCACGCCGTATTTACACGTTTACCCATCGACATAGCAACTCAAACAATGACTACGAAAGGGTTCGTAAATCCACTCAAAAGAACTTAAACTAACTTAACTTTATTTCAATATTTACTTTTTCCTGTCATTTATTACCATGGACGTATCCTTTGTAGTCGGTCAGGTTAATAATTTATTGATCTACCCGAACGCATTGTAGGCACCTACTTTTACTAATTGGTTCCCGCTGAAAGGTTCTTTTAGCTGAACGGCATTTCGAGGCTACCGACTGAATTGTTCGGAAATAATTAAACGTAAGTACTCCCTCAGTAAGTAATTATTTTTCTTCAGAACTCATCTATAATTCAATACTTGAGAAGGCTTCGATGTTTGGTTTTAAGCACGCGACTTATTTGAATGAATTGTTAATGAGAAACGTTTGTCGAAGAAGCATGTGTTAAGTGCGCTTTCTTTGTTTTGTTCAAATGGGAAATGTTTCTTAAGAATACAAACCTAACATAATGCGTTGTTTGATGTGATTGTAGCGGCGTGGATCGGAAAATACATACCTATGTTCAAGAATTATTCTATACTTTTCTTGACAGAATAGAATTATCCAGACAATATTTGATAACACCAAAGTCTGTACAAATGTACAAATAGGAATAATAATAGTTGTTGAAACAAAACTAGAAAGTTATATACACTAAAGCTTAATTTCCGTGGGACGATAAACAGCTGTCACACAGTATTCGTCCTATTCTTGGATCATCAAGGCAACTTCAAGAAGGCAATTCACACGAACTTTATTTTCTTCGTGTAATAGATATTATACGTGATATATTTTTTCGCGTAATATTTGCTCGCATTACTTCTACGTAGCATGAATAGGATCGATCGTAAAATACATAACCTAATATTTTTCCAAGTGCCGGAAATTTCAACAGGAAAATATTGATGACGTCACGTTTCCTGTAAAAACGTGAGCATGTGGTATGACTGTTTATTTTTTCTAAAAGTCACCGTTTTGGAAGCAATACGATTGTTAATCGATTTGATTGTAACAAACTTTTTAACTTTAAGGAAAGTCACAATTCAAATATTTGAGGCAGACCGAGGATACAAAAGATGGTCCGAATATAGAAGAATTATACTTTTGAACATTTTATTAGACAAAGAGTTACACTTTAATGTTTCGAGTGGGAAACAGCGTCAACAGCTTTATTCGGGACAGACTGCCTAATATTGCGTCGCTGAAATACCATAATTATGCAAAAAGAAAAGCATTATATGCACTGAAGCATGCAACACAGATATGTTTATAACAACCTGGTTTAAAGGTAGCTTCCATCTACCTAGCGCCTGCTAAAGAAAAAAATTTACAGAATATCCAATAGTTATTAGTATGCTATCTACCGCTGTGTCATCGAGACAGTCAAAGTAATAGATTGCATAGACTACTAAAAACTGAAATAAGATTATACAATCATGATCTATCTACTTTTGTATGACTCGCAAACTGTATGAACCTAAATTGAAGACTTAATACCAAAAGACGTAATATTCACTGCGAAATGTCTGTGTAATACAATTCTGTTTACGCCGTGCGGCATATAAACGTCACACTACAATATAGTCTGTATAAATATACATATTACGTAACTATACCTACATATATATGTATTTACATTGAAGCAACAGAATCGATAGAATAGAAACACAATATAGAGGGCAAGTTTCCCGTACCCATCACGCTGAGAGTTAAAGATAATAGAAAATGTATTAAGGTATTCAACAATACGGGGTCTGTTACGTCAAATCAAAATCACGAAATAAAGGCCAATAAAATCAAGTGTTTTGTATTAACTCGCTTTATTTTGGCTAGATGTTGCTTTGTTGATATACTAAGGTTTATTTCATGATGTCTATTGTTAATGTATTTTGATGAATAAAACAAAATGATGAATGAAACGATATGCTTTGGTATAGACAGCGACGTAATGCTTTATCACACGCAATAATAGCTTTTCTCATTTCTTACTGCAGTAACAGTTAAAGGTTAGTTATATTAATCACAATGAATTACTAATGGACAATAACAAACAAAATTTTATTTAATTGTTAAATGTTCAATTACTTATGTCGTTAAATGTACAAAAATAACATATAGACTTTGTACTTATATTCCCAATAGGTTAGATAGAAATGTGTCAGCTAAGTTTTAAGGCACACATAGTAATGAGGAGCCTAATGCTGCCACTGATAATTGCGTAACGGTAACCCAATTTTGCTCGACGCGGGTATTAAATCTGGGATTTTACGTTGCACTGCAAACTTAATTGCAAACTTATACTGCAGCTCTAACTAAACTCGAGTTGATTAAATCAATAATAATAATGCAATCAATGCTATTTCAATGGTAATTTTTTGGTACTGTTAAATAAAGTGATAGTACTGACTATCTTATCAGGCACAGCTTGAAGTTCGTAAAGTGCTACATAGTATTATATAAAAATGTTTTTGATAGTATTTGACTGCAAGGATGGCGTAGTGGTTTAAGTGGTCGCCTCGCCACTGCCGTCGCACCGAGTGTTGTTCGATCCCTTTACGGAAAAATATTTGTGTGATCCACACGGGACAAAAATTTGTGTGATGCACACGGGACAAAAATTTGTGTGATGCACACGGTACAAAAATTTGTGTGATGCACACGGGACAAAAAATTGTGTGATGCACAAATAGTTTTTCCGAGTCTGGGTGTTCTTTGTGTCCGTTATTCGAATGTTTGTAAAGTCCCCCGAGATAAAGGAATAATTCCTAGTATTGCCTTTTAAAAAAGAAAATAATGTATTAACTTGCAAAAAAACACACACGAGAAAGTAAAACTTAAGAAATATAATAATAATATGATAGTAGTATTTATATTACTTAAACGGATTTTTATAAAGGATATATCGTGGTTTATTTTGAAAATCACTACTTTTAGATAAATATGTTGAATGTATTTAACTTTACACTTTCGCCGACGTTTCGGTTGCTTTACAACAGCCATAGTTATGGAACGACTAAGATAGTACTCGAACATCATTTATGATGTCTTCCTATTTATAAGAAACAAGAACTTGCTAATTAACGAGCAAAGTCGCAAATATAAACTCGTATGAAATAATTTTGAAATGCATATTGCAATACAGGTTGGTAATGTTGTTTTCGAGCCCCTTTGTCATTGTTTTCATCTTGAGAAAGTCACAGAAGCTGTCAGAAGGAAGGGGTTATTGTTTCTTTAAAGGAGGGGTAACTCCCAACCTGTTACCAGGTTGTTTGCCTTTGTCAGATTTCCATTCAAATGTGCAAATGATTGTTTTGTAAGGAAACAATACTGCGATGATATTATTACTTGAGGCAGATTTGACAGACTGCCGTATTAGTCACGTGGCATAAAGGAGTATAATGTACGGTAATGTACTTGACTACGGTGTTGAATTCTAGATTGGATGAAGAAAACTAAAATATCTATACACATGCAAACCACATAAACGTCTTTTGTATTGCGGTTAGCTTTTTATAAGTAAAAGGCAGCGAAATATGTTGCATAAACACTTGTGAGATATGAAATTGATTCGTTGTACACAATTATGATGATGCAGTTATTTAATTGTCATTCATTCTTTCGCCTTGCCAAATATGAGAGCACATAATTAAGTATAAAGAGCATACTACAAACCTAGAAATGGGGAGACAACCTTAGAAGATTATGAATAATTCATAACTATCGAATAACAATTAAAACATATGCGAATAGAAACCAGCTATTCGGTGGCACATAACTAAAACACTTTGTTGCTGCTTCTGTGATATTTAGTCTAGAAGCATAAAATCGGATGTTGTAGCTAGCCGACACTGATACGTGGTACCTGGAATAAGTTCTTAACTTCTTATGCGTATTTTTTTATAAAACGGCTACTGAAGTGTGTATGCTCCTTTAGATTAAATTACCTATTAAGTATGCTCCTTAATAATAATATTGTATTCTGCTCAATGCACAGTTTACTTCATAATGCGCATTATAGTGTAACGAGTATTCAATAAACTAATTTCGTACGTTCCGGTTGTTCTTTTAATTTATCATAGGACCGCCAATATTACATCTGCTTTATTAGTGCGACGGCGTATGTGAGTTTCTAGTTCGTTTCTAGGATCAAGGAAAGTGTTTGGATTTTCCTGTAAGAATTTCTCAGAAGCACGGTGCTTAACAATATGCCCAGTAGACAGCATATGCTCGCCCAGATGCTGAGCAAAATGTGCTTGTAATATACTTTACTCTTCCTTACTCTAAAAGATAGACCTTCAGTGTCATACAGGTGAGGTCTATCTTTAAGAATATATGTATATATAAGGGTGTGATGCTCTGTTATGTAATGACATATCTTAATGGTAGTCCAAATTGCAAGCTTAAAATGCAAGTCGTACGAGTCATAGACAAACACACTTTCACGCACATTGAAATACCTACTACACACACGCACAAACGTCGCGCTTCTACATATTATAAATACTTTCAGAGCCTCTTTACAAGCATGTAAAAGGTAAAGATAAAACATGGTATAGTCGTAGGCACGTAGAACGATCGTAAAAGAACGTAGTTAGTGTACGCTTAAGTTTTACTCCGTGAAATAATAAGGAAAGGTAATAAGGTGAGTTGATAAAGTAGACTAAGTCATGTATATATATGGTAGCGACGTACAAAGTTTAATTAGGGTGGTATTGATTAAGTTTCTAAGAAATGTGGTGAAGTTTACGCACATAATACTGATTTATACATTTGCCATTTTATATTGTCACAATCATAGACACGTTGTTGGTTGTACAGTTAACAGTAATTAGCTAAGCATGGAATCAATTTGTAACATAATTTTAGGAAGGAAAAGTGTTTAATTATTGTTGTCTATTAATAAGTTTTGATTAAACTGATAATTATTTAACTGTTGTTAAAGATTAGGCATTATCATTATTGTGTACCTATGCTAAAGCAATTAAAATTAAAGATTTTTTTAATGATTTACGTCGCTGACTGTACCAAATATACAACAAAAATAAAATTTAACACAAAATGTAGTAAGATAAAACAAAGGTTGCAATTAATGTTTCTTTAAAAAGTAACTTTATTTTTACGTACTCAAATTCAAACATGAAATTTGTGATTATGGATGTTATTCCTTATTCTTTACTTAAATCATTACAATAATTTTTTACATGTTTACAATCTATTTTACAAAAAGAAAATATAATATCGTTAACCCCTCCCACTAATATGATTGTGTTACTGGTGCTCAGCTTCTCAAAGTGCAATGGGTGCAATGTAAACACACACACAACCTCTCTATTGTAAAAGTAATGCCCAATTTCAAAATTTTCTCTATCAGGAATGAAAAGCTATTGGATAGCCACCGAACCAACTCATGAATATCTTGCAGAACCATCTCAATTAAACACCAAACCGGATCAAGCAGGTTATTCACATTAAATTATTTTATAAAAATTGTTACAGTGGATTATCAAAATATAAAAAACCAGGAGCAGTCTGATTGGGAAAGCACTTCCATTCTACAAAAGATCGCAGCCAAGTAACTTTGTTTTACATTACTGCGGCGAATAGGGCGTCCAGTCCTAAGGTTTCGGAACTGGACCAGTGTTAGCTGCTGACAACACTGCTGTTCCTTTAATAAGCTCGGCTTGGTGCGAATGATATATGAAGAATTGCAAACGTTCATGGGCATTTACCATAAGGCAAGCCATACGCTCTTTTGCTAAATTAATGGTATACAAAAGTAGACACCTAATTCCTTTCTTTATTGTCGTTTATTACTATTGAATTAATCTTATCGATCTTTCCAAAAAATAGTTAATATGGTCTTCTGGAAGACTTGAAAAACTGACATTACCAATTCTGTTGGTATAATATGAAAATTCTTCTATAGTCTCACGTTATACTCATATTTCATTCATTTTTGTAATGAACAAAGAAACCTCGAACAGATGTAGAACTTGCTTGAGTAAAACAATTTTATACAAATTACTTAACTACTTTGAGGCATGAGTGGAACTAAGCAAACTTTAGGGTGGCACTTTTAGCAAAATTTTACTTCCTCGAGGTGGCGTATTTGCAAACTTTCATATAAACAGCTCTGTGGAAAAGTAAACAAGTTTAGTTTAGCTCTAATTTCGGCACTCTGAGGAGACGTACAACTGTATGTATAAACTTCCTGCGTCGTCGTCTAATTAGTATATAACTTAGAAACATTCGTTTCAATTTAGTTTTGGCGTATTTCTCTTTGACTAAGTCCCCTAATATATCTTGTCTATCGGCCGCAGATGTGTGTATTACTTGTCTAACCAATTGATATAAAGCCCGAAGCTGTTTACATTTTACTAAACTTATCGAATGGATAGTTTCTCTTAAATGCAGTTTAATCTTGTAAAAATTAGAAAAAACTACGTCAGCACATTTTTTATTGCAAAAGCGATAGTAAGGCTAAGACGTTATATAAAAACTTCAAAAGTTTTATTATTACAATGGATATCAAAGTAAGGTATAATTCACCTGTGTATGCAAATAAGATTACGCAGTGACTGTAGCCTACGGACTTTTTAAACATCAGAGGTGTCATTCAGATCAGCATCTTCATAAAACAAGATTCATTGTGATGCTAGTATATAGGGCCAAAATGGTACGGACATCTTGCGGGACATTATGCATCAGAGAGACTTGTAGCAGTTTAAGTGAAAACCCAAGCTTAAACGCAGATCAATTAACGCAGAAAACACCATCTATTTATATAATAATTACGGGCCTGTCCCTACTTCGCTTGGAATAAACACGATATGTACCTAATATATATACCTAATGTGCAAACATATCGGCTACATTATTCTAGATGTAGAATAATGTACCTCTCAAATAGTGGAATGTGGGTTTGGAGTTTACTCTTACACGTGAACTTATAAAAATCAAACTTTTTTATAATATTATTACAGATATCCGGCTGTGTATAAACTTTGCACTACTGCAGTTTCTTTTTATCTATCGCGCTAGTGTATTTTGTACTGCCTAGTGTATATTCGCAGACTTTATCTCACCTTTGACAACTAATTTCTTCTTAAGAACTGTAGTTTTTCAAGTGAAAACTTCTTTAGGCGCGTTGAGCACTTCTTGGGTGAACAAAAATCATGGAAAATTCGCGTCATCGTCACGCTTCCACGTATTATTATTATTTTTTAGAATATTAACAATATCTCAGAAATGGTGCGTCCTACGCAAAAAATAACGAAATTTTGACCCCCTTAATAACCCAAAGAGAGTATCAGGAACTAGCATCAGACCCTTTTTTTTATTTTATAAAGAAGTGTTTATGATCAAGGATTACAGTTTTCACTTCTATCGGCAGTCCCTAAAGACCGCCCAATTTTTTTTTAAATCAAACTTTTCGTAGAAATATGCTTGCTATGAGATTGTTTACTTTAGTAGCATAATGATTTCCTTAATAGATAACCTAGATGTTATGAAAACCAAATGACTGACTGAAATGAACGTCCGTTCGCAGGACTCAATAAAGAAATAAAAAAAACACTGGTGGTTGTGATTGAATTAATTTAGTATGAACAAAGCCTTTATCATAGAAGTCAATGTTTATACGTGAAGCTTTCATTCTCAATCTAATAATATGATCACGAAAGGGTCACGTTCGTTTGAACTGCTTGTGGACTGCAAATGAAAACACTGTGTTTTATTACGATCACTGGGACTTGACGTACAATAACCGAACGTAAATAAATTTGCGACGGATGTATTTCTTTTACGAGCAGTGTAAAAGTGGGATTATTGTGGACCTTTTAACTGGTTCAAGGTTGGGGTTTTGTCAAAAGTTTTTTTAACGCAGCTATTCTTTTATGATCTCGTTATGTTTTCATTTCCTCCCTAATGAAATACACTATAATCCTAATCCTAACTAATATTATAAATGCGAAAGTGAGTTTGTTTGTTTGTTACGCTTTCACGCCTTAATTACTCAACCGATCAACACGAAATTTCGCATACACGTTGTCAGGGGTACAGAATAGGACATAGGGTATCTTTCATCCAACTGTTGCAAACCTTTTTTTTTTTTTTTTACCCAGTAAAATCCTTTATGGATACCCCCTCCCCCGGGGGGGGAGGGAGGGTGGTTATGTGAGACTCTCCGCCCCTGAAGGGGGGTCGGTATACACACTAAAAACCTGGGGTGAGCAGTCCCTCCGCCGACGGAGTGGGGCGGGATGGGGTCGCGTTAGCAATCACCATCCCGCTCCGGCAGTTGGCCCGGCTGATGGTAACCGGGCCTCAGCACCTGTGGAGGGGTGGCCTTGCTCACCAAGGCCACCCCCCAAACGTGTGGGGCCGTGCAAGCTGGTACAGAGTCCCCCGACTCTGTACCAGTGACCCCACTATACAGGAGTGAGAAGGCGGGCAAATCGCCTCCTCCTCGCTCCCGTCCGTCTGCGCCGGAGAGGATCAGCGAGGGGATTGTTCTCCCTGACCCTCTCCGCGGCCTCTTTCTGCGCCATGACAGCCTCGCAGAAAGAGACCACCGCCTGCCACGATCTCTCGCCGCCGAGCATGGCGTTGATCACGCCTGGCAGGGAGAGATCCCCGCCTATTATGGCCGAAAGCGTGTGCCGCTGCGGCCCCCACGCGGCACACGCCTCCAGTGTGTGGAGCGCCGTGTCTTCCGGCGCCCCACACTCGTGGCAGGCCAGGGTCGCCTCCCGTCTCGCGATCTGGTGCAAATACTTTCCGAAGCATCCATGCCCGGAAAGCACCTGCACCAGTCGGAAGGTCAGCGACCCGAATCGCCACCCTATCCACCCCCAGAGGACCGGGCGAATGGCCTCTACCGTCCACTGACCCGGGACCGGTGGAGCCAGGTCTTCCATCCACCGCCTCAACAGGGCGGCCCGCGCCTGTCGCCGCATGCGTGCGACCTCCTCCCACCCTAGGGGCTCCCCGCAGGACCTCCTCGCCGCTACGAAGTGTTAAACTTCGGCGAGGATCTCCGCTTGTAGCTCCCAGGGGGGGTCACTGGCCAGCACGCACGCCGCCGTCCACGACACCGTCCGGTAACCGCGTATGGTCCTCGTCGCGACGACCCGCTGCGGACGTCGCAGCAGGGTCTTATTGTCGCGACTGAGGGCGTCCGCCCAGACCAGCGCGCCGTAAAGGGCCATACTCCGGATTACTCCGGAGTACAGTCGGCGACAAGTGGCGCTCGGGCCACCCACGTTGGGCAGCAGCCTCCCTAGAGCGGCCGCCGCTCCCAGGACTTTTGGGGACAGCTGGGTGAAGTGTGCCTCAAAAGTCCACCTCCCGTCCAGGACGAGACCCAAGTACCTCATTTGGGTCCCAACCCGGACCGGGACCCCGTCCAGGATCACTCGCGTACCTGGACGAGGTCCCCCCCGAGGCCCATGGAACGCTAGGGCCTCGGTCTTGGAGAGGGCAACCTCCAATCCCAGGGCGCGGATACGGTCGACCACTAAGGCAGCTCCCACCTCGGCCAACCGCACCGCCTCCCCGAGATCCCTTCCTTTGACTACGACCAGGGTGTCATCGGCGTAGCACGCCACCCGCATACTTGCGGGAAGCGTGCCCCGAAGCACCCAGTCGTAGCCAACATTCCACAGGAGCGGTCCCAGCACCGACCCCTGTGGAACCCCGCAGGATACGCGACGGCGCCTCAAACCGTCGCATCCCTCCACCAGGACCTCGCGGTCCTGGAGGTAGTAAGCCAACAGTCTCCGCAAATACAGGGGCACTCCATGATACCGGAGCGCTTCTTGTACTGTTCCATGCGGGAGGCTGTTGAAGGCGTTGGCAATGTCCAGCGAGATAGCCAACGCCTTGTTCCCCCCACCGACCGCTTCCTGCGTCCAATCTTTGAGCCAGAGCAGGGCGTCTATCGTGGACCGCCCCGCTCTGAACCCATACTGGGCCTGCGATAGCGCCGGCCCAGACCCCTCTAAGTGCTGGATGACACGGGAAGCCACCACTCTCTCTAGCAGCTTTCCCATGTCATCAAGCAACACGATTGGCCTGTATGCGGAAGGCGAGGTTGTGTCTCGCCCCTCCTTCCGCAACAGGCACAATCGGCCGTCCTTCCACAGCTTCGGGAACCGTCCAGACGTGAGGCACGCGTTGAACAGTTCCCGAAGTGGATCGCTCATCTCTCTGAGGGCGATCCGGACGATCCGTCCCGGGATCCCGCCAGGACCCGGAGCCGTCCTCTTGCCACTTAAGCGGCTGGCGGCCGCCTCCATCTCCGCCTCCGATACAAGCGGGATGGAGGCCGGGTGCAATTCCTCCGGGAAGGACGGCGCCATCGTCGGAGGGGTATGGTGGGGGTCCCGTTCGGGAAAGAGCCCCACCAACACCCTGCCCAGGAGCTCCGGCTCCAGGGACTCCGCGACGGGGGGCGTCAGGCCCCGGAACTTATTCCGGGCAGCCTTGTACGGACGCCCCCATGGATCCCTATCCAGGCCCTCCAGGGCCTCACCCCAGGCTCGGGACTTGGCCTGACCGACAGCCAGTTGCAGCTCCTTTTTGGCTGTACGGTACTCATCGTACAGCCGGAGCTCAGCCTGCAGCTCTTCGGCAGACAGCTGGTCGCTCGTTCGGCCATGCCGCCGCCGCCTACACCGCGTGTAGGGCCGCCGCGCCGCCGAGCAGGCGGCTCGGAGATCTGCGATCTCCGAGCTCCACCAATACACTTCTCGGCGGCCGGGGTGGCGGCGGGCCCTCGGCATAGCCGCGTCGCAGACGGCCGTGACCGCTTCGCGGAAACGGCCGGCCGCGACGCCTACCTCAACCGTGTGCATGGGGGCGGCAAGCCACGCCTGGACGATGGCCGCCTCTTCCGCCAGCCCGGCGTCGAGGCGACTCACCGACCAGCGCGGAAAATCCGCCTGCACCACGCGCCGGGGCCCTCCCTGACTGTCGGAGGCGGATATCTCGAACCTTATGTATTTGTGGTCCGAGAGCGTCTCCACCTCCGACATCACCCTCCAGGCCCGGGTACATGCCGCGACAGCGGGGCTGGTGAACGTTAGGTCCACCACGGACCCCCCACACCATCGCACGCACGTGTGGACCGACCCTCTATTGAGGAGGGTCAGTCCTGTGGCAACCGCCCACTCCCTGACTATCTCTCCTCGAGTGTCAGTGGAGCGGTTGCCCCATTCCCGGGCCTTGGCGTTCAAGTCCCCCATTAGGAGGACCTGACGTGGTGCCTGCCTCCTGACCACCGCGGCTAGGTCCATAAAGACCTCCAGCTCCGCGGCGGTTCTGTTGGGGGAGAAGTATGCACCGACGATCGCATACCTCTCCCACCTGGCCACCACGTACCCCGCCCCTCTCTCTTCGACTGAGAGGAGGGGGCCGCCAACCCTCCCAACGATGGTCACGGAGCCGTTCAAGTCACCAGCCCAATAGGGACTGGGGGGGACGAAATACGGCTCCGCGGCGACGGCCACATCGATTTCCCACTGCGCCAGGGTCTGCATGAGCAGGTCTTGGGCCCTGGCGCAGTGGTTCAGGTTCGCCTGGAGGAAGTTGCGATGTCCGACCTGGTCCATACTAATCAGACATCACAACCTCCTCGCATACTGCTTCGCGGCGCGCTGCCTCAGGGGTGGCCTGACTGGTGGCCGCAGGGGCGGCCCGGGTCCCAGGGGCCTTTCCCTTCGTCTTCGGGGGGGTGCAGCTGCGCCCCCCCATAACGTGCCCTGAGGGCTTGCCGCCCGCCTCTGCGCAAATGGCGCAGCGCAGCCCAGCCTTGCCACAGTTGGCCGCCCGGTGACCTGCGTCTCCACAACGGAAGCACAGGTCACCCCTGTCGGCCGCGGCGGGACACTGGGGGCGCGTATGCCCCAGTCCCATTCACCTGAAGCAGCGCATGGGGCGCTCTCCCAGCGCGACCACCTTCACCGAGCTCCACCCGATGAAAAGCCTGCCCCCACTCAGCAGCACTTTGGCTGCCGAGATAGGGCAGGACACAAGGGCGGAGCCGGCGCCATCAAAGCCGGGGCGGATCTCCCCGACCTTGACCAGCCGCACCTCGCACTCGCCCGCCGCCGCGACCGCCGCCGCCACCTTCTCCTTTGTGGCAGCATCGTCCAGGCCTGCAATCCGCAAGTCTGTGGACCTTACGGGCCTGGTGACGCTGGCCACTGCGGATAGGGCATCGCGGAGTTTCTCCGCGAGCCTATCCGCCTTTTCTCCGCTTTGGGAGCCAGGAGTCTCTAAGATCCTGGCGCCCGTAGCCGTTTGGCGGAAGCGGAGTTGGTTGATGCCCAGCTCCCTTAGGTCGACCTTTTCCTGTGCCACCCTGATGGCGGCGGCATATGTCATCCCCTTTGCCGCGGCTTCAGGCTGCAACGACAGCACGACTGCCGCGGATTTCGGGGACCTCAGTGCCGCCGCCACATTCTTGGGAGCAACAGAGGTGGCAGGCCGGGCTTTGGTGGCACGGGCCACCTGGGCAGGCGCAGATGCAGTGGAGGGAGGGGAGGACTTTCCCTTCCCCTTGCCCTTCCCCTTTCCCTTCCCTACCACCGTCACTCATGTTTCCTGAGGGACGGTGGCGGCAGGGGCAACCCCGCTGGCGTTTTGGGTCCCCCTAGAGCTAGAGGGACCCGCGGTCGGTGCCGCTGCAGGAGCGGCGGCAGCTCTGGGGGCCTGTTTGGCCCCCTTGCCCGCCTTGGGGGCAACCGGCTGAAGTGCCGGTATGGGCGGCGTGGCGTCTGCCCCAGCCCTCTTGGCATCCGCTCTCAGCGGAGTGCGGACTGTCGGCGTCGGCAGAAGCCGGTCCTCAAGTCCCGCGAGCCGGGCGCTCAACATCGTCCCGAGTGTGATGGTAAGGGAGCGCTTTAGCTCCTCCACCAGCTCGGGACCCACCTGAGGGGTGGCAGGGGCCGCTCGCGTCTCCGCAGTGGCGGTAGTGGCGGCGGCAGCGGCGACGGTCGCGGCAGTCGTCGCCGCGGCGGCCTCCGTCTTTGCCTCAGTGAAGCCCCGACGGAGCGCCTTTACCTCCGCTTTGAGCGCCTCCCCCTCGAGACGCAGGCGGGAGTTTTCGGCCCTCAGCCGCCGCGTCTCCTCCGCCTCGCTGCGGCCCGCCAGGGTGTCCACCACCTCCCTCAACAGCGATGTCGATCGCTTCAGGCGAGCGACAAACTCGCCCTTTAAATTGCCCGACTTTCGGGCCACCTCCAGGATGCAGGCGATCTTTTCGCCCGCCCGCGCCCTCAATTCTTGAGCATTCAATTCGCTCAAGTCGCCGAGCAATGGGGTGGAATCCGACTCACTGTCGAACTCCATCCCCAGGTCGGCGACAACAGCAGCCGGCCCCTTCCTAAGGCGTCTCCTGTGCAGCGCCGCCTCAAATTCCGCATTCGGCTGCACCGAAGCGGGCCTGAGGAACTCTCCCCTGGAAGGTGCCCCCTTCACCGGTCTCCCCCGCCCTCTGCTGGCAGTGGGCACCTTGGCGGCCGCCGTCCCTTCGGTCTCCGTGTCTGACTCTAAGTGCCCAGGCACGGAGAACGAAGTGGACTGCCGCTTTCGGCTGCCTGCCTCCCCGGAGGTGGCCTCTGCCACCACTTTGGCACGTGAGTCAAAAGACTCCACATCCGAAACATCTTCAGCACTCTCCTGCTCGGAGTGGCCCTGTGAAGGGCCTTTTTGGTGGCCCTGACAAGGGCCTTTTCCACCAAACCTTCCACGCGCATTTTGCTGTTGCTTGGGCATGGCCGCAAGCGAACAGTCAGGGACAGACAAAAAGAAAACAGACAGAGTAACAATGATACAGAACAATAATAATATGAATAGGCACGCAAGTGCTCTTTAGCCGAACCCCGGTCTGACACTCCGTTACGGTGACAGAACCGGGTCGTTTCCAGGGGACGCGACGAGGACGCAAGCACTATGGGGGGTCCCCCAACTGTTGCAAACCTAACCTATCTTATCTTATGTGGGGGCCAATCAGTGTAGACCGGCGACACTTCGACCCAGTGGGATCTTTTGTGTCGACACTCTCCCAATAACGACTGCCATAGATGTTCATAGCAGCCGGGACCAACGGCTTAACGTGCTTTCCGAGGCACGTACCAGGCGATAATTGTCAATCAATACGCACATAATTTCGAAAAGTCATATAACTGACGAAAATCAGAGGTGCGCGACGTGGGTTCGAACCCGAGACCCTCTGCATTGCAGTCTGTTGGTCTCCCCACTGAGCTATTGCTGCTCTAAACCTAACCTAACCTAACCTACATTTACACGAGCGAAGCCGCGGGTGAAAACTAGTATTATTATAAGTTTTGACCATTCAATTTTAGTATCAAATATATATAGACTGTATTTCTTCGGAATATCTTGAAATATTGGTGTAATACACCTCTTCCTACCAAGGACGAAGTATCTTACTCCAACATTTCGACAGCTAAGTTTTTTGGTCCCAGGTAATACGCACGGTTATTAACGTCTACTTACCATATTGTTAGACACCGTGCCATAACAGTGAATTTACTTACAAGAAAACCCTCCAATAATCCTTGCCCCGACCAGGGAAGCGACTCCGCGATCTCACGATAACACGAAAATATAAAAACAAATTTATGCCAACGGGCTAAGGAGAAAACTTTCCAGAAAAACGGTTCAAGTCTGTACGCAGAAACAGAATGTATCATTATAGATCACCTTAAGAATATTTTTATTTCAAAAGATATTTATATAACTGTTTAAATTACAGAGATTGCAAAGAGTCTGAAACATCGCTCGCTCTTAGCGTGATTTGTTGAAAAAAAAAAGGTAAAATCGAAGATTTTCGTACACAATCCCGGAAATTTCCATATCTAAATGGAAAACCGACCCCAAACAATCAATTTATCCTCCAATATCCTCCAGCGGTTTATACCACCTGTACAATAAATATTTATACTTCTTTCCCTGGGTTTGTATCGCGAAATACTTTAAATGTACAACTTTTTCACTAGTACGATTATGATTTTTTGATGTTCTGTGTCGAATTACGGACGAAGCTATTAACATAATTGTGTTCAAGTAAGTATACACAATATTTTATGCTAAAGATACTCCAGAATTGTAATAATTTCAATACATTTCTATTCTCGCGACTAGTATGCAAAATGAGATGAAAATACTTGAATAGTTATTTAAGTAATTCATTTGTAAAGTGGACATCATGTACTAATAAATTAAAATTAAAAATATAGTGTGTTGTTATTCCATCTGCTAGATGTACCTAAATATAATATAATTCATCTAAGTTAGCCTAACGTCTGATATACATACGTCCTTGTGGTATGTACTTATATTTTATGGTTTCTTTGCGCCAAAATGGTACCTAAGATGTTATATTTTTTATAGTACTGTTTACCAAGTGATTATAGAAATAATACCTGATTTCTTAAAACTCGTTTATATGTTTGTTACTTACATCACGCCTAAACGTTGAATAGATTTGCATAAATCTTAGCACACTGATACAGTGTATCGTTTACAGGACATAGTCACGGTAATGTTATCTAACAGTATTGTAACTCGACTCTGTTCTTGAAATAATTACCTACAGCCAAGCGGTCCGCAAACACGCGAGAGGGCTCAAGTAGGTAGATGAAATTAAAATACTGTAGGTGGGCCTACAGTATTTAAATTGCATCTACTTACTTGAGTTTATTTCTAGTTTAGTGTCTAGGACTTAATATTATTTATACAAAAATAATAACATTTGTTCAATAAAAATCATGTATGTTTTTTGATTAGTAAATTTAATAAAAAACCTTATATATTTGGGACTGAAAAATATTTGTGTCTCGACTGAGACGTACGAACAGCTTTATTGTTAAATTTAATAGTTTATAAAAATTCGCATACAGATAAAAATTTAATTAAAAATTCTTTTGCTTACAATTGCACTTTGCTACTTGTACTTACTTCAATCAAATATTAACAAATCGCATGCTTACTGCTTACAAAACCATCACACCGTCCGTTCATCACTGCGGCGCATTCGCGACTGGTTGTGTAGGTGTACTGAGTGTATACCAACCACGAGGAGCGTAGGTATGACTCGCGTTCCGACCGTTTGTATGAAGATAGAATACTGTTAGATAACATTACCGTGACATAGTGATGTCCTGTATAGATAAGATTGATATGTTTCGGTATTAATATGTGGTAGAATATTATATTATTCACGCGGGCAAATCTGCCGACAGAAGCTATTTAGGCGACGACGCGACGTGGAATTGTTTTAGCACACAAATATAAAAAATAAATTAATTATTAAGTTTGCTTAATAATTTTTTTTTATTCGTTTTTTTTGACAAACGTGTAAACTCCAACATCAAAATACCTGCCTAAACTAAACATAATCAGCATAATAGATTTTTAATGACATTAATCTATTGTAGTAAGTACTAAATCTAACATCGCTTAAATCTCCACAATAAATAAAACAGTACTGTTAGTAGTAAATTCCGTATTGAATATCTAACATTTCCATTTCATGGACCCTGAGCGTACGTCAAAACAAGCGTAGTATATCATTTCAAGCCGTTATGATAATAGCAAAGTTCAGTATATCATGAAAAATGGCATTCAATAGTCCCAACGTTCTGTAACTAGATTTATTAGCTTTATTTTGCGTTTAGGTGGATGGTATTGTGTATTTATAGCGTCGTCCAATGTACTGTAAAGGTAATTACAATCTATAGCTTTAAAACTGTTCGAAATTTACTGGTTTTGAAGTTTGTTTCCTTTTAGATATAAAAACAGTGGACATGGCGAGGCGTGAGTAAGGCGTAAGTGAGGCGTGTGCGAGGCGTGAGCTGGGTATGAGCGGCGCGTGAACGGGGCGTTAGCAGCACGAAAGGGCTGGGCCCTTACCCCTGCTGCACACTGGTCTACAAGTGGCTGCAATCAGTAGCCAAGCGTGCCTCTCGACCAATCATATTTAGTCATGGCTGGTTGCAGTCACGTGTCGTAGTTACTAACCTAATGCGCCCCGGCGTGGTGAGATCGGCTTAAGCGCTTGACTGTGGTCTTGTGTGTGGTGTTGTGTGCGCGGACGACAGGTCACTAAACACGACCATAATTAGCGACCACCGACCCCACTCGCGGTTTGAGGCTCAAAAGCGGCCACTCGAACGCTCAGTATGCGCCAGTAACAAAACTTGTGGCGGCCAGTAGTGCATTTACTGTGGCCGCCACCGATGATCCAGTATATAGCGGAATATAGTTTACTTAACTACAACAAGGCGAGGTACACCGACGCCTCGCTACGTCCCGCCGTAACGGTTGTGTGACAACAGCTATATCGTTTTGAAACAAACATGAAAACATTGTATCATCATTATCAATATATGCGTCAAGCGCAAAGCAACGCATTCAAATGTATGTACATTATCACTATCTATTTAGATTAGCCAGAAATTAGTCAGCTCTATAATTTGTAATGCTTGTTTAGGTTTGCTCTGCTTCGTTCATCCTAACTAATATAATAAAAGCGAAAATGAGTTTGTTTGTTTGTTACCTTTTCACGCCTAAACCACTGAACCGATCATCCTGAAATTTTGCATATACGTTGTCAGATGTACAGACGGACATAGGCTATCTTTCGTCCCGAAAAAAAATACTGTTCCCGAGGAAAACAACAATAACGTTCTTATGATAATAGATGGTGCCATGTGTCTTTCGAATCATGATTAAATTATATTATTAGTTATTACAAGCAGAGTACAACCCGAATTGATTGTCAAATTCTAAATTAACGCGAGCGAAGCCGCGGGCAATAGCTAGTATTTAATAAAGTTAGCGCTTGGACCGATCGTGAGGTTCCCATTTCAATGCCTGTGTCAGGCTTAGAAGCAGCATAGAATAGGTAATTCTTAGAAGTAACATAAACTTTGTAAAATCCAATAAGCTCGCTTCCTTTTACCTGGACCGAAATGAACCTGTGAGAGTCGCTTTATGTACATTTCTCTTCTTCTTCTCTGTCGTCACACTCTTGGCAGAGTGGTCGTGGTCGTCATAACAGGGGTGATGGCAAGCTTCACAATTCGCCGCCATTCCTCTCGTACTGTTGCTTGTCTCGTGCATTCGTGGAGTGGACCATTTAGTGCAGTTTTGACTTGGTCGGTCCAGCGCATTGGTGGTCTACCGCGCTGGACCGACCAAGGATCTATGTACATTTAGGTGACATATAAAAGTGGATGACATTATCAAACGTAAGTTGATACCAAGCTTCTTGCTGTACATCGAGGATGTTCTGACAAAAATCTATTATCACTCCATCTAACGATATATCCCTTAGTACGGACAAAAGCGGCATTTAAAAGTTATTCAATATAAATATATGTACACATCCAAAAACTAACGTTTGTCTACCCGCTATTCATCGTAATCGATCAATGAAAGTGAGTTCGTGCAACAATACTGGTACAATATATCTTTATTTGATTGATTAATCTTTATTCGGTGTTGCACATGCCGAGTGTTAGACAGATGTTAGATCAATATTACAAATGGAATCCAGCAGTGACGAGATTGCACTCGGCATGAATAACTTTTTCAATCAAATGCGGTAGTGTAAAATAGTTCTAGTTGCAAATAAACAACAGCGATCATACTGCCTGAATAGAAAACTCTATGATTATTGCTTATAAATGGGCTTATGTTTAACTTATCACCAGATATAGTAAAATACATATAACAGTCATAAATAGTAAATGATCACCAAATTGCACAGCAAAATATATTTAAAGAGATCAAACTAAGTCGATGGAGCCCCGCTTCGTGGAGCTCCTATTTTTGGGTGGGTTTAAGAAGGAACCTAACATAACCTAACCCTTCCGAGACGGAATGCAGTGATTTGAGGCGTATAGGTGCTCGTTATAATATATTTTAATAAGCATATTTTACTGCGCAATTAGTATTTTTGGTAGTCATTATATTTAATCCCTTATAAATGTAGTGATATAGTAATATTTTGTGTCATGTCTGGTGGATTTCGTGACGCGGACGAGTGTCGTGGTTTTGAATACCACACGGGACAAAAGTTTATGTGATGCACAAATGGTTGTCTCGACTCTCTACGGTGTTCTTTGTGTCCGTTGTTTGAATTGTAAAACTTTCTTGTACTGTTACAAACATTTAAACAACGGACACACGAGATTTAATCTTGGTGGGGAAGTTATCTGTAAAAAGACATGTCATATTGTTTCTCGTTTCTAGTGGATTTAATTGAGTGTTATTAAGTGACGATAAATTGTCATATTTACATTATGATAAGCAACAAAAATCTAATACTACCACGCGCACTATCTAATCCAATGTTGAGAATTAAATTTACGAAAAATTCGGATCTTTTTAATACCTTTTTCAAATATATGTCGTTGTATTTTCATGCCAAAGTTTGGGATAAATCTGGTCTGCACTTGTATTGATAATTTAAACTAATAAATAGCGAAATATGGCAAGAGTTTACCTGGAAGAAGAACTATAATTTAAACAATTTCGCTTTTAATGCAAGCAAGTCTGCAGAACCGACTTTGTTTTGAGAGCAATAGAGAAACGTCCTAAATGAGACTTTTTTAAGTCTTCATTGTGTGTGTGCTAGTAATATGTCTGCATCTTTTCTGTATGACGGAAAATAAAAATAGTTCGTCCATTTGTTATGTCGCAAAAACTGTATTTTCGGCACTGGAAATTTGTTAACACTGCCATTTAAGGCACACATTCTGTCTATAACAGTGTCGTTCAATATTGCCAAATTAGATTATTATTATAAAGCAACCCAAAAATAATAATTTGTGACCAATTAATCTAAGATGCATTCATATAAGGTGAAGGAATAGCCATAGTCCAGCTTATACATGTATTTGAATTTGTTGTGTGCTATTCCACTTTTGTCCTTGACTAAGGTATAAAATTACATCATTAAATGTCGGTTTTGTAATCACAAACGAAGTTCAACAAAATGGCGCTTTATCAAAATTTCAATTAAGATAAAAGCAACGAATTCCATTTGAAAAGTTTACACTTTCGATCAATTAAATCTGGACACAAAAATAAAGCAGAATTCAATTGAAACCGTTACATGAGTATTGGGAAAAAAACTAATTCATTCAAACAGAATTTTACTCCTGAAAAGGATACAAATCGAGCTGCATGATTGTTTGAAATGTAATAGTTTCCAAATGGGGAAGTAAACAAAAATATTTGCAGTTGTTCGTTGGATTTTGACATGTCGACCAAATAAACTCAATAGATAGGAAAATTGGATGAGAGTACTTACACACATATTGGACTGGAACGTATATCTACCTAACTGTAGAACAGTGTAAAAATATCATTGAACGATTTGACAACGGTCACAGATTACATGACGTGGACCAGTGTTGCAACCAAGCAATAGATATTTTAGTAATAATTCTCACCTAGTGTCAGCACAGATTATTACTTCGGTACTTACAGACTAAGTGACCAGCAAATAATGATACGACAGAACGAGTTTACTACTTCTTAATTTTAGGACTTATTAATTTATACAATTTATGAATTTTGTATTAAATATCAATTGATAAATATAAACTATGTTAGTTATAGTTGTACTTACTACTTTGAAATATTTATCTGGTGCAATTGTCGGAAGTAAATACCTACTTAAATTTGATTTTTAAGTGTTTTCATCTACTTTTGCCAGTAAGGTCGTGTATACTTGATAATGAAAAAAATATCTTTAACCAACAATTATCTTGCCTATCCGTACGAGATAAAAATGTTTCAGGTGCAATATTTTCCCTAACTTTTAGTGGTTTTTTGTGAACTAGTATTTCCTAAATTGAATTAAACTTACATAAAACTTTTTGACAAGACTTATTCAGACTGAATTGAGCACAAGCATTAAAAGGAACCTGTGTAAAAATAATATCAATTATTTGTAAATACCACCACTTAAAATGGTTTAAATTTTCGACTAGTATTAATTCCGTAATTTTCCCTACACTGAAACCTTCTAGGTTAAATTAACATTAGTACTCATTTGATTGATTTTGTTTCTCAAACCTACCAACTACCCTAAAAGTAAATTCAGTGATTTCACCTAACTAACTATCTAGTCAACTTTGACATTCATCAGTCTTACTTTGTAAACTAAATGATTTTTGACTTTGATTTTAATACCCTTCCCTGGAAAAGTGCTTTAAATGATCTTCATATGAGAATAGATATGGTATTACTCTTAGCAATCACTGCTTAAATATATAACATAAATTACACGATCAACCAAATTTGGGGTTAAAGCTTTGCCAAGCATGTCACAAAAGAAATACATATATCCGACTCTTGATGGAATTTGTAAAACTCATTTTTCTTTATTTCTGTTGAAAAGCACCAAAGCAGTGGGCAAAACAAGCCAATTTCCCTTTTGTTTCGAGTTTCAGAGCCATAAGGTCTTCACACTCAATTTAACATCAGTTATTTATTACATCTATAGCGTACTTAAAGTGTGTTTTATTTTTATTCGTTTAAAGGTGTACCTGTAGCTGGCCTGCCATTAATAAATCTTTCTCCCAGAGACCTCTGAGTGCGAAAACTAGGAGCTAATGTGCGGGTAATAAAAAGGCTTTGTGGTTTTACACCTTATATCAATTTAAACTTATTTCTATGCGGGCTTGCGAATAAAAAAGTTATCTGAGTAACTTTAATTGTATTTAGCTGTAGGCCATTTTAGTTTCTTTAAAATCTTTGTAATGACAATAGGAGTACCTGCTACTATTATTACATTTTCTAAGAATTGTTTGAAGTAGCTGCTGCATTAGCTACCAGTAATTTTATTATAATTGTAGTGTTTACGAACAGATCATATTTTTCATATTTGGATAGATAGCTTATAAAAAAAATAATATATTAATAACTTGAAAGGAATACCGTTCATAGTTAAAGTGTCTGGTATAGCGATTGTAGGAAAAATGTATGCGACCAATTACTTCAAAGCGTGCGTTATGCGTTCGATTTTAGTTTACTCAGTGTACAATTGTTTTTAATTGGGACTAGAATTCCAAGTATTAATAGAGTAAATAAAAAATGTAGTCGAGTAGTAGTCGAATAGTAGTCGAATGAACGATAGTCAGTAAAAGGCCACGCCAATCAAAAATTGGATAATCTGCACCGTGGCCTTGCCCTTTGGATATATAGAATCATGATTCTTATAATATTGTTTGAATAAACAATATTATAAGAATCATGTCATATGACTCTATATACAGGTTGTGGCGTAAATAATGGATAACCCTGAAACTGTCGACTGGCCAGATTCACTTATATCACCATATGCCCATGGATGTCCAAATTATTGACATTTTTGATATCTATACATATAATAAATCTGTAGAAGTGTAAATTCTGTACATTGAAAATATTAAAAAAATAAATAGCAGGGGGTGTTACTAGATCGAAACCGAAACGAAAAATGTGATTAAAAAAAATTTTGTCTGTCTGTCTGTCTGTTTGTTCAAGCATCACGCAAAAACTACCAGTTCGATTACGATGAAACTTCGTATTATTATACTTTAATATCCTGGGCACCACACTGGGTACTTTTTATCCCGGAAAAATATATACAATAAAAAACAAACTTAATTTTGCGGTTCAATCCTAGACACGTTTACTGTATCAACCGCAAATAATAAGTTTGTCGCTCTTTATATCACCTGCAGTTCACTGAAGGTCGAATTTGGCTTGAACTGTGCTGACGTAGATCTTAGCGTGAGTTGTTTTTCACATGGTCAACTTTACGTCGCTCTTTCCCGTGTGAGCAGTCCAAGGAACCTTTATGTTCATATTCCGGATGGGCTCACTGACAATGTTATGTATGCTGAAGCTCTCAATTGATGTCCTGCGGTGACTATCTGTCGTCCCTGTCACGATTATCTTTGTGAGCATTTGTTGCAATCAACGCCAGCGTCGCTATCGGTAATCCCGCTACTCTTTTTGTTGACCGTCCCGGCTATGAGGCCAGTCATAAACTAATCGCGAGCAAAGCCGCGAACGAACGAAATTTATTTACAATATTATTCGACTGTTATGCTACTTACCAAACTAGGAATCAACTATAAAAAGTTACAGATCGCGAGCGAAGCCGCGGGCAAAAGCTAGTTTTAAATAAAAATCGTACAATCATACAAAATAAGTTGCCATTTCTACAATTGGCGACATTTTCTCGTTCTGTTTTTTTTATGTCACTCCTGAATACTTGTTTCATCAGACCAGTATCAAGTTTTTTTATTACAATCTAAGACAACTTCGCAAAAAATACTTATTCTCAAATTTTAACATGTTTTCTAAGGATTTATGGACATTTGAGCCGCCGCCGTATCGAAAAAAAAAATGTACTACACTGTGTGGTAAGAATAATAAGTGGGGTAAATGATAGATGATAATCTGGCCATTCGACAGTTTCAGGTTTATCCATTATTTGCGTCACAGCCTGTATAAAAACTTTGTAGCACAGCATACAGTAAAACAGTTTGCAAAGTAACGCCGAACCACTTATCGTACTTTCTGCTTACTTTCACTTAAGCCTCAACAAAAGAACGGACATAATTCACTTAAAAGCTGAGGTACAGAGAAATTGAAATTATTTTCTTTTCATAACGTAAATTTGATTAGCCTTTTGTCGGACATTTCACCTTCAAATCGAAGATCAAACGAAACGATCGGACCTTAACAGGATATCAATTGTTACTGAAAATAAAATGGTGGAACCGTCACACTGCTTGTGAAATTAAACTGCAATATGACAATATAAACGTGGCATGTAACAGAAAGTAGTGGTTAGATGTTAGGACAATATTTTTTTTATGAATAGTATTCTGTTATTTTCTGTTCCCTTGACAACGTTCATGCGAAATTTCGTGATAATTCGTTGAGTAGCCAAGGCGTGAAATCGTAACAAACATACAAACTCACGTTCGAATTTATAATATTAGTTAGGATGTAGTTGTTGTTGGAATGACTAGATTGTATGAAGCGTTGGCATCTACGCACGCTACTTGTTCGAATTTTCCGGAATTTGTTAGCTGCATTCGATTCCATAAATAAGTGTGAAAGATCACATTATATTTTCATACGCCACTAAAAACCATATCAACAAAACGATTTGAAAGTCAAAAATCTTTATTTTCATTAAAATGTAGTATTGAAAAAATCCTTAATGGTGTTTGTACACTATTATACTACTTGCAAGCGGCGGTAATGCCAAATGGATAAGGCATTAGACTTATCTTATCTTGTGTGTGGGGGCCAGTCTGTACTGACCGGCGACACTTCGACCCAGTGGGATCTTTTGTGTCAGCCCCAAGATTCATCCCTTAGCTATCTCCTTATGAATGTACTGCATTAGCTGCAGTGCAATTCAGAGGGAGAAGCCTAAAGTCTTCAGGGTTTGGATATGCCAATCCCATCAGACCCATCCTAAGTCCAGCCAACGCGTCGCATTCACACAGTAGGTGCGATATGGACTCGTCCTGTTCACCACAGGCTCTGCAGATCGAGTCGTGTGTCAATCTCAATCTGCACAGGAAGTCTTTGGTGCCAAAATGACCAGTGAACGCTCCTGTGAGCAGGCGCATTTGACTCTTGCTATACCCGCAGAACCTCCGGGTGAAGCCTGTGGCTCCATTTGCAATGAATTTCTTGGAGTGTTCCAGACCCCTAAGGGCCATCCACTCTAGCCTGTGTTTTTCATTGCCGTGAGCATTCAAAGCTGCCTTTACGGTGCTCTCAGAGAGTCATACGAATGGCTCGGGGCCCACAAACAGTTGCTCCGAGCCCTTTCTGGCTAATTCATCAGCTTCCTTATTGCCCTGCACTCCTGCATGCCCTGGAACCCACACCAGTCTGACTGTGTTCTTCCTGCCTAGTTTGTTAAGGAGCTTAACACAGTTCAGGACCAGTCTGGAGTCCACCCTACACGAGCCCAGAGCCTTGAGAGCAGCTTGACTGTCACTGAGAATATACACAGTCCTGTCAGTGACACCACTGTTGATATTCTCCTGAGCACAGGCAATTATAGCATAGGTTTCCGCTTGGAAGGCCGTTGCATATTTGCCTATGCTTTGGCTCACCTTAAAGTCGTTGGCATAGATACCAGCGCCCGATCCTGTTCCATTTTGGAACCATCAGTGAACCAGTTGAGACAACCCTTGTCAGGGGATTGTAAACCTTGTCTCCATTCGTCCCTCGTGGGGACCTTTATCTTAAAATTCTTTTTGAATATGTGCAATGGTTGCATTATGTCGCATCCCATGCTCATAATCCTTTTGAGATCTTTTGAGATCTCCAATTTTGTGTGTCGAGTTACCGGCATATTGACGCTCCACAGCCCATGCACAGATAGCCTATGTAGCGCCTTTATCGCCTCTGACTCGACAACAATGTGTAGCGGCATTAGATCCAGCAGGACCTCTAACGCTGCCGTTGGCGTGGTCGGAAACGCCCCTGTTATAGCCATGCAGGCCAATCGCTGCACCTTCGACAGCGCGTTCCTGCATGTAGCTAGTTTGGTTTTTGGCCACCAGACAATGCTTCCATACGTGAGTATGGGTCTTATCATCATCATGTATAGCCACTTGATGACCTTGGGCTTTAGCCCCCAGGTCTTCCCATAAGTAGATCGAATCATGCCAAAGACCCGCTGGGCCTTTACTATGACTTTGTCTACATGAGGTTTCCACGTTAGTTTGCTATCTAAGGTCATGCCTAGATATTTCACCTCCGTGGACCAATGTAACTGCGTACCATACATGGAGAGAGTTCCCAACTCCGTGAGATCCCTCTTCCTAGTAAACGGCACGACAGTAGTTTTCCCTGGGTTGATCGATAAATGATTGCTGCTGCACCATTTTTCGACCATAATCAGGGCCTTCTGCATAAGACTAGATACCGTACTCGGAAACTTTCCATTTACGAGTATCACCAAGTCGGATGACTTGGTGATACTCGTAGGTCCGTACTTAACGGTCGGATATGCGGATGCATATCCGACCATTAAGTACGGACCTTTGTTGAGTTGTTCTAGGAGTGAATTGACTACCAAGCACCATAAGAGTGGTGAGAGTACTCCACCCTGAGGGCAGCCCTTGGTTGTCGTAGCATACATTTCATCTCCTAACAACTCAGACCTTATGATTCTACCCCTGAGCATACAATCGATCCACCTGCAAATGGTTGGCTCTATGCCGTGATTTGCCGATGCCACACTAATGGCATCAAAGGTGGTCCGATCGAAGGCTCCTTCAATATCCAGGAATGCAGCAATGCATACTTCCCGGTTATCTAATGCATGTTCTGCCTTATTTACCACAAAATGTAGTGCCGTCTCAGTGGATTTTCCCGACTGGTAGGCTCATTGTAGCCTGTGGAGGGGGAATTTCCATAACGCTCCCTCCCTGACATGTCTATCTACTCAATTCTCCAGGGCATTCAGGAAGAACGACTCAAGACTGATAGGTCTGTATGCCTTGGCTTCTTCGTAGTCTGCTTTGCCCGGTTTCGGTATGTAGATGACTTTAACACGCCTCCATATCTTTGGAATATATCCAAATGCTATGCAGGCTCTGTATAATCTGCACAAATGCGGAACCAAGAGTGCATCTCCCTGCTGTAGGATGATGGGATAAACCATGTCTGGACCAGGTGACTTGAATGGTTGAAAACCATTTAGAGCCCAGCCGACCTTCCCTTCATCCACTACCTTCCTAGCAGTGTCCCAATCTGCTTTGGTTGTCCGACAGCTTCGTTCAACGAGGCTGATCGGGTCCTCCTGCTCCTTTTTTATTATCTTGCAGTCCGGAAAGTGTGTGTTTAGCATAATTGCTAGGGTCTCCTTACCAGACTCTGTTCGCCGCCCATTGCCATCCTTAATGGTTGTCAATGGGTGTGCTCTGACAGTCGATAAAGCTTTGGAGAGCCTCATTCCTTCAGGAATCGTACTGATGTTTTCACAGTGTGCTCTCCAAGCCTTCCGTTTGGCTTTCCGCACAGCTTTGTTATAGTTGGTCAAACAACGAGCGTAACCGCTGTAGTCCCTACTGGTCCTAGCATTGTTAAACGCTCGTCTGGCTTCTAGCCGCAGCTTGACCAACTCTGGCGTCCACCATGGTATCCTCTTGGGCCTAAGCTCCCTCTCAGGGCAGTTACTTGTCCAGGCCGTGTTTACAGTCTGGACCAATTTGTCTGCTGTAAACTCGATGTCTAATATAGAATTGAGCTTACCCTTAGAATCCTCCAAATCTACTCTGAGGTCACTCCTAAAGGAGTTCCAGTCCGTATTTCTGGGATTCCTTCTACGTACTGTAGGAGCCGGAACCAGCGTCCTGTACTTAAAGCATATGTAATTATGATCTGACAAGGTGATTTCATCAGACACATGCCACTCGACGATCTTAGTGCTAGCCCTGTTAGAGGCTAACGTGATGTCAATTACCTCCGCCCGCCTACAGTCAGCGAACGTTGGCCTGTTTCCCTTATTTAGTATTTGTAAAGAGGTACTTACCACATACTCCAGTAGTTTTTCCCCTCTTACATTCACATCCGTGCTCCCCCAGACTGTGTGGTGCGCGTTGGCATCGCACCCCAGGATCATGTCCAGGTTCTCCCGGCTGCCATATTCAACAAGGTCCTTTATCTGTTTCGATACAGTTTCCTTGTCCGTATAGTCGAAGTATGCAGAGGTCAGGATTACAGTATCCCACCCTCCGCTCCCTCGCACATCGATCTTAACTGTTGTAAGATCCCTAGAACAAAAATTGTATAAGAGCATTGCATTTATGCCATTTCTGACATAAACGCATGTCCTTATATCATTAGTGGAACAGCTGTGAAAAATTTCACCTCCCGTCCCACCCAAACCTCTAACCATTCCCCCTTTAACATAGGGTTCCTGGATCAGAGCAATATCAAATTCCTTCATCCGCAGGTGGTGGGCCAGAACGGCCATCGCCCCAATGCAGTGATGAAGGTTTATTTGTACGCACCTTAGTCCCGCCATTTGGTCTGCCTATATGGTGGCGTCTATAATGGCAGTCACTACTGGCCGCCCCCTTCGCTCCCTTCCTCCATCAGCACCTCTGCAGCCTCCGGCAACGACAGATCTAAATAATCTATTTGTCCGATTATTTCGTCGGTATTCGGAGACGCACATGGCGATGATGTGAAGAGAACCGTACCTGGTTCAATCACCACCGGGTTTACAGGCTCCTCCCCGTCCCCCACCTGTGGTGCCGTCGCATCAGGGGCCTCCTCCCCCACACCGGCAACTGCTGACACCTTCTGCACGTTCACATCCTCAAGGATTTTGAACGTGCTCTTGTCCATGCCAGCATGAAGACAGAAGCCGCCTGCCTTTATTGCCGCAGCCGACACACTGTCCACTAGGACGATGCGCCTGGTGTGCGTCTCCTCGACCTGCGTGCCCAGCACCTTCCACTCGCAGGTCCTCAGAGAGGGATTGAGGCGCTGCAGCATGTTCAGCACCCTGGAGGCATCTAGGCACCAGGTATTCCTGGTCTTCCAGGCCATCTTCACCGGTCTTGGAAGCTCCTTGCCGCTGATAACTCTCAGCTTCATGTTCCCAACGGTTTTGCCGTTGAGCCCGCGAAGCCACTCTGCAGCTCCTTCACCCTCACAAGTCACGTGCAGAGCTCCTCCAAGCATTGCACCGACACTAATGGCCGGCAGAGGATCCGGCGTGGCCTCTAGCTGGTCCCAAATGGCCACCCTTTCATAAGGTCACTCATGTTCCACCTGTTCTGCACCAAGCAGAACGTCAGGGAAGTTGGCGGCAACAATGGCCATTTTAACCCCCGTTAGCACCTCCCTGTAGAAGTCGCCTTGGGTCTTGGCTCGCTTGCCTACGCCTACCTGAGCGACGGCATCATCGCTCGCTTCCCTGACCCTTTTTGAAGAGCCTGCATCGGTTTCCAGTGCCAACTGCCGTTGCAGCTCACGCCGCTTGCGCTTGGCACACCCGCTGCGCCTCTTCCTGTCCCGGGTATGGCCTGCAGAGTGTGCAGCCGAGTTCGGCTCCCCCTTAGGGTGTGCCTCGCCCGACTGCTCCTTGCTAGCCTCCCCGATCCTGGAGGGCTGACACCCACTCCCCGAGGGTGTCGCGCTGGGATCCCCCTTCGGGTATTCCTTGCGTGTCTGACCCCCTCTGTGGCTGCCACGCCCTCTACATTGGTAGCCCTTTCCAGGGTTACCCCCTCTCCATCCCATAAAACTGCTCGTGTGAGCACCACTCCCCTGGCTCACGCTCGAACAGCCACTAGGGCCATCACGATCATGTAGCTTGGGTATGTAGGTGATCGCACGTGCAGCTCCTACACTAACACTAACCTCTCCCCCTAAGGGTCCAGAGGTCCTATGTTGCTCGCCCTTATCGGTCAAGCCCTTGGTAGTTCTTGTGACAGAATCCATATTTGGTCTATCTAGTATTCACCTGCTGGCTCCCCACCCACCATGGAGCCCTCAACGTTGGGGTTGCCTTGTTCAGGCACCAGGGCTACCAGCTAGGTATAGCGCCCCCAAGTGAGCTGCCCACGAGACGTACAGCACTAGTCGCTCCACCCCAAACCACTGAGATGGGAAACGAGCACTGCCGGCTGGAGGCCTCTTCACCCAAGGACACTCGCCTGGCGGCCGCATGAGCGGACACCGCAGCCGATTGATTGCAGCTGGCTAGACTACAACCTCCCGTGTGAGAGGAAATCCAGACCAAAGGGGCGTGTTGCAGATCAGCAGCACCACTATTGCCACATCACCACTCAACCCCCAGGACTCCTTCATCCCTCCGTACGGGTCCCCGCGCACGGCACAAACACGCGGGAGGTCATTACTATCCATCGTCTGTCGTTCGACGATGGACCCGCCGGAACATGACCTCTCCATCCCAGGCAGTGATCGTCTGGTGGTTTTAGTTACGTCTATTTCAGAGGGAACTAGACCAATAACAGAGGGCAACCACGTGAAGGATTTCCCACCAGACTTGTCTTAGGGATCTACACTACTGTTGCGCTCTCCCCTAAGACCATTGCACCTTACTCGTCTTGAAGAGTCGAGTAAAGTAGGTTTGCATCTATACTACACAAGCGGCCAATCCAGTGAAGCTAGAAAGCAGAAGAAGCAAGCTAGGCAATGCAACTATTAAAGCATAAACACAAACCCCCCCCAGGCATTAGACTTACGTTGGATAGGTCGCGGGCTCGAATCCCACCCTACGTGCACTACGCACTACAGACGAGAGTCCACTCCAAACACCAGCATACTAGCTTAGCTGGAGGGGTTAACAAGAATACTAGTAATTTGAAAAAAAAATTGCTAGAATTCGTTGAAAACAAATATCTTACACACTACACAAGCTTACTACATTATACAAGTTCCAAGCGCTAATTCTATGGGTTACAAAGGCGAGAAATTGAGCGGGTTCCTAGCGAGGGTCTTGAATTTTATTACGGACTAGATGTTCCCGCGGTTTCACCCGCGTTTATCGTTACTGCGCCGCCCCCGTGGGTCGTAGCGTGAGGTTATATAACGTATAGCCTTCCTCGATAAATAGGCTATCCAACACTAAAAGAATTTTTCAAATCGAACCAGTAGTAATCACGCAGAATAAACCAGGAGAAACATCGTTTGTACTATGTCTGTAATGGGTAATTATTTTGCTGCAATGTTATTTTAAAACTGCGATATCTCCTAAGATATTCATTGAAATAGAATGATGTAAAGGGCAATTTTGTTTTAAATTAAATACTTGTGATGAATAACGTATTTATTTGGATAAGGATTAATATCATGTTTATAATAATACCTTCGCAAATAATGCATTATTTTAGAACAAATTTGGTTAGCATAAAAATGGTTATAGTGAGCCAACCTTAAAAGATAGACATATGCTGTTGCGTACTTTTTTTAAGAACTTTTAAAGGGGAACAATTCTGTCTTACATGATTTTTGCGAAACTTTAACTGTTTACGCAGCGCACGCAGCGGAAGCTCTCAAAAGGAAAAAATACCCTCCGATTTTGAAACATTCTTCATTGGTGCTCAGCTCCTATTGATCTTAGCGTGATGATATATGGCCTATAGCCTTCCTCGATAAATGAGCTATCTAACACTGAAAGAATTTTTCTAATCGGACCAGTAGTTCCTGAGATTAGCGCGTTCAAGCAAACAAACAAACAAACAAACATACAAACAAACAAACAAACTCTTCAGCTTTATAATATTAGTATAGATTTGTGAAATAAATATTAACTAGCGGTCGCCTAGTGCTCGAACTTCGACCAATATTTGCCTGTAAGACTTATGTCATTATATATTGATATATGTAATCATAGTTACGCGCTGACTGCGTGTGTCAAATGCATGGTTGTGTGCGTGTAGTATTTTTTCATTAATTTAATATATTTATAATGCATACCTATTTTATATAAATATTAGGATTCGCCCCTCCTTCTCCATATAAACTTTAACTGTGCCAAATTTCATACTCCTCCGTCCGCGCAATTTTCGTAAAAAGGCGTACAAAGTTTTTGCTTCACGTATTAATATATAGATTTCAATATTGACATTGAATATTATAAAAATAATCTTTATGCTGATTATATCTCGTTGTTTATTTTAAGAAAACAATGTAAATTATGTTGTATCTAAATTCCTCTATGATAACATTCTGAGTAGGTAACAGCAAATGACCTGCATATTTGTCCGATGCTCATTTATCTCTTGTTTTTATTGGAACCTGATCAAATATAAGTAACTGACAAAACATAGGTATTATAAATAATACTTATTTATCCAAAAAATAATAGATGTACATAATATTTTGTTTGTTTACTATAAATACGCGAAGTAGATAGATTAAGACCAGATTAAATTGAAAGAAACAAAAATGTTTCCTTCCTAAATATTACAAGCACGGTGATTACTTAACAGCAGCTTAATATCTCATGACCCATTTATCATGTAATAGCTACTTAATAAGGAGTTAAGCCGTCGAAACCAAGCACCAAACACCATACAAAATTCATATCCTAATCAATGGCGTAACCAAATTTTCCTTAAAATGTTGTGTAAATAAATCGTAGACATTGTAATTAAAGGTTGGAATACCTTAATTACTTGCTTATTAAAATGTTAATTACAACGGGTGTGTTTACACGACAAGGCAGATTTACAATGTAAACTGGAGCGGTGAAACCATTATTATTCATCGAAGCACACAACTTCCGAAGACTATGACGTTTGGAATTCCCAATACGTATTCTAATCATGAACTGCTACAATTATTGAGGCAATTATCGGTAGCGGCGCTTGTTCACTTGTTTTATCAATATAATTGGATTGTGGACTATTATGTACAACTTTAATATTGCTTATGCGTATCATTTATTTCGGGCTGCATAGGCCCATAGATTAATACCTTAACGTAAATTTTCATATTATAACATTTTATAATACATAGCACAACACCATCTAACCCAAACTAAGCAGAGCTTGTACTATGGGTACTAGACAATGGATAAACATATACATATACTTTTTTTTTGTTGCCATGCCCGAAATCAAGTCAAACATAAATACGACAAATAACAAAGCTAATACCTTATATCCCGTTCGATATCAACCGACTAATCGTGCTGGGAACTAGTGGATCCAAGAAATATAGATAAAGTGGGTCATCGTTAACTACATCGTCTCCTGGGATTAATGATATCATAGTTCCCCTAAATTTCTCTACCTGATACCTTGCGGGCTTTCGTAAACAGCGGTTAGTAAGATATGGTAGTCATAAACAAAGTTTCTATAGGCCTGTTTGATGTGGTAAATTGCGCATAAATTAGCACGGCTTGTTGTTATAGTTGTTTATAAAAACTAATTAGATTTATATTCAGGTGTACCTGAGAATGATGGCTTTATTCGCGTAGTATATGAATAAAGAAATGTATAGAAAAATTATACATCACCGGGTCAGATAAAATATTATTGAATTATCTTAAAAAAATCTTAGTAGCAGCTCACAATCTAGAAATGTGCACGGAATATATTGTCTTGCCCCGTAATGTAATTGTAATATACCTCTGGTAGGCAGAAGAACCCTGTATATTTTTAAATGAGAAATATTGAGACAACAGAGGTAGCTTGTAATTTTCCATCCATTTGATGTAGGAGGCGTATATTCTACGTTACACATTTTTCAAATACTATGATGTCAAGCACATTATAATGATTTCTTAGTTTTAGTCTAATTCCAGTCTACATATTTCGTTTTTTCCTTAGTATATAACACCTCATAAGAATACTACAGATAATATTGAAAACAGTAGGTGATTAAGCATAATTTATTCGACGAATTTAATTGCCGAAAACCTTATTTTACCTTTAGTAACGCAATCTGTTTAATTGTACCTTGTTGTCTTTGATTAAACTAAGTTTTTACCATTTGAAAACAATGATTTTACTTTGTATAGTTTTAAGAGGGCACTCTATCTGAATAATATATATACCAACGTTACTAAACAACGTCAAGCAGCAATGTTTCAATTCCTAGGAGAACTTCGTCTAATACATTTCAAGTATTTCATAGTAGCTCTCAGATTGAATACCGAACTCACTAAGCATGTTACGTAAACTGTTCCCCTTATACACGCATTCTGATTCGATAAAATGATTGAGAAAGTTTCCGGTGCTCGTATTGGCGACATAAAACTAATTTTATTGATATTCGCTGCGTTTACTTTTACAATTTTATCCGAACCTTTGCCGTAAGTCGTAAAGCTATACAGCCCTTGACCGAAACTTTCTGCGGAATCTTCAGGCGCACCGCCCTATATCAAAAATTTACTGACTTCGGTGTCTTTTTACGAAGTTTTTTTTTACCTCGCGTCAATTCTGAACGTTAAGTATTAGCTACCTAAACGTTCTTACATAACCTTTCATCGTTCTTTACATTATAATTTTTACCGGTTACATTAAGGTACGCCCTTTGTTATTGCCGTGGAAACTTTTATCTCGCGGTCACATGAAAAAAAATTAATCTCAAATTCTGGGCCATTAGAAGAGCTCCCTTTTCGTGCCTTTTGTTGGCCATTGTGAGATAAGAAAGCATTGTTTTATAGAAATTACACGATTCGTCCGTTGAAAATGTAACACAGCTGTGTTTTTATGTCTGGTTACGTATGTTCTATCGTGAACTCTGCTGTAAAATCTATACGAATGTTAACAATAATTAATTGTTGTATACAATGACTGTTCTACTATTTTCAGTGGCCTGTAAATCTTAGCCATCACTTTATTCAATCACTTGTTCGTCATTGGTGTATTTAATACTAAAATATAATTTAACCGAATAACTTATGTCATTGTATTAAGGCTTCGTTTATCTATATCATCATCATCATCTCAGCCGATTGACGTCCATTGCTGGCCAAGGTTTTCCACACAGATCGGTCTTGGGCTACCCGCATCCTACCGGTATATATGTATATTGACCAATAAGTGATGCTTGCATATCAGGTAGTATTCATATCCAGCCACTAATACAAGCACAATGTGTCCCTATTTTGACTAAGTTTGTGTGGCACTTGATAATTAATAAAAGGGCAGGAAGAATGAAGAACGGAAGATGTCTTGAAAATTTACAAATGCTGGCAAAAACGATTATGCTGTATTGTAAATGGATTGTTTGTATACGTAGTTATCTGTAATATCAATAATATGTTTTATTCACATAATTATTTTCTTCATGATATGACAGGATCCGTAGAAAAACAATTCAAGGACTTATTGGCAAAGTGACCCCTTTAAACTACATTATCATCTTTAAACCACGCCATATCGAAACTATTCAATGTCAAATGTATACATTAATTGTTTCAGACATACTAATATGTGAAACAACAGCTGATATCTATTTTCTCTGCTCTAAGTTAATATAATATGATAAAAACTCAAACTAAAACTTTCGTATTATTTAATGTAATATAGCATTTAAATAAGCGTTTAGTTTAAGGTGAATCAGGTTTAGAGGTCATCACACTTTGACCTTAGATCACGTTGAAGCTATTTTGTTAGTAATTATAAGAACATTTAATGGGCGTCGTGTCGTTTCGGGCTTATTGAAGAAATGTTATGAGAAAATACCTAACGGATTATAAACATTTATTCTACTGTATTTACTATCTAGAATAATATTCTAACATCACAAAGGTTCAAAAAGTTATTGCATTAATTGTATCTTAGATTCATGAAACAGGGTAGGCAGGAGTGTATTATACCTATATAATGCTGTACCTACTTTTTGGTTATCTATACTAATATTATAAAGCTGAAGAGTTTGTTTGTTTGTTTGTTTGTTTGTTTACTTGAACGCGCTAATCTCAGAAACTACTGGCCCGATTTGAAAAATTCTTTCAGTGTTAGATAGCCCATTTATCGAGGAAGGATATAGGCTATATATCATCACGCTAAGATCAATAGGAGCGGAGCACCAATGAAGAATGTTTCAAAATCGGAGAGTATTTTTTCCTTTTGAGAGCGTCCGCTGCGTGCGGTTACAGTTAAAGTTTCGCAAAAATCATGTGTGACAGAATTGTTCCCCTTTAAAAGTTCTAAAAAAGTCCGCGACAGCATATGTCTATCTTTTAAGGTTGGCTCACTATAACCATTTTTATGCTAACGAAATTTGTTCTAAAATAATGCATTATTTGCGAAGGTATTTTTATAAACATGATATTAATCCTTATCCAAATAAATACGTTATTCATCACAAGTATTTAATTTAAAACAAAATTGCCCTTTACATCATTCGATTTCAATGAATATCTTAGGAGATATAGCAGTTTTAAAATAACATCGCAGCAAAATAATTACCCATTACAGACATAGTACAAGATGTTTCTCCTGGTTTATTCTGCGTGATTACTACTGGTTCGATTTGAAAAATTATTTTAGTGTTGGATAGCCTATTTATCGAGGAAGGCTATAGGCTATATAATATCGCGCTACGACCCAGGGGGCGGCGCAGTAACGATAAACGCGGGTGAAACCGCGGGAACATCTAGTACAATATAAAACCAAAAAATACTGTATTCAGATAAGCCTACTGCTAGGCTTCATGCTGCCACTGAGAATTATTACTACAAGAAAAACGCTATCAAATTTTTTGCAACCCGAGATAAAACTGATAATACGCATAAACTTTTCCTAACAAAACAATTATTCATTTATGACTATAATGTAATATTGTAAAATTATAATAAATATCACTATGCAACTGGCTCAGGTTGTAAATTGCATTTTCTACTTTTACATTGTAATGGTTAATAGAACAGTAATAGCAAGAAGAGACTGTATGAATGGTATGAGTAGTTTAAGTGGATACCATCTAAATACTAAACAATTCGTTAAAAGCTTTCAACTCGAAATAATATGTGAACCTTACAAAGTTGCACCCAGACTGAATGTTCTATAATGCCACTGTAAGTATATTTCCATTTTTTATAGTAAATATTATAAAATTGCAATGCTAGCAAAAAGATAATAATTGAGGTGTTCATCATTAAGCGATAAGCTATCGATTATTTATTCGTAGGACAAACAACCATCTGTTTAATTAAACACATGAAGGCAATTACAGAGTAAATATTACGTAGTTATTACATATCGTTGCCGAGATTAATGCTGTTTGCTAATGAAATTGATGTTCAGTATTTGCGATGTAAATTTTAACGAATTCAACAAAGGCATTCGAGCTTTTTTGTTTTCGGTAAAATGTTGATGGAAATTATTCGTCATTGGGCTGTTTGGAACCGAAATAAGGTTGAAGATATTAATTGAACAGGTTTACTTTGCCTATTTCCAATAAAAGTTGTTAATCGGTAACCTCGCAAAATCATATGAACTTTTTTATACAACAAAGATGACAAACAAGAATTTAGATGATTGTTAGAGTTTATTACTTGCGTTGGCGATAATTTAAAAAAGATTATCTGAGTTACCGGAGCAAGAGATATAGTCCCCTGCTGTCAGCAGAGCCTCTCGTTTAAGAGCCTTTAAATCCTACTTACGCCAGTACAAGACAATACAAGCCTGTTTAGCGCGTTTTCCTTGATAGCAGGCTGCGCCAGTTTGAGCCATATACCAGCCATAATCGAGACGCTGATGAGCTCTAACACTAGAAATTTTGAAGAGATTACAAAAAGACCAATACTACTACGTCAATATCACTATATATTATAAAACAAAGTCCCCCGCCGCGTCTGTCTGTCTGTTTGTTCGCGATAAACTCAAAAACTACTGAACGGATTTTCATGCGGTTCTTACCAATAGATAGAGTGATTCATGAGGAAGTTTTAGGTGTATGATTGTTAAGGTTTTGTACTACCCCTGCTAAGTCGGGGCGGGTCGCTAGTAATATGAAAATTATAAATTATTTTTTTTTTAGTGCAAAGCAGTTCTTACCTATATATTATTTAATTCTTCTATACGTATTAGTCACTGAACTCGTAAACGGCTGCATCGATTCTGATGAAATTTTGTGTGTATATGAGTGATTCACAATAGGACCCGGTAGGTAGCGCTGCGATCGTGTTCTATGCATTTCTTTTTGTTCAGACAGGATAACATCCAGTATATTTTAGTTTCGCAGATATTTTATTACAAGGGCTTAAAACACAGCGCACCAAACATGTAATATGACATATTTAGTATTAAAAACAAATTACACTAATTTCTTGTAGAAATATGTTTAACATATTTTATACAATTCGCTAGGACTATATAAAATGTCAGTGACAAAATATAAGGATGGTTACTTATTGATATTTATTCTTTCGAATAGTACTTCATGCGCTCAGCGGGATCCGTAAATTTACTCGAATATTATTTATTATTAATTTAATTCTTCTTTAGAAACTTGACTTAAGAAAAAGCTTTGAATTTGATGTTTTGTACTGACCATTAAACCATTTAAAGAAAAAATGTTTCTGTTTATTTCATTGAACTCTTTAATTTCTACTCGTTTGTAATATTAATGAATGGCTTAGTAAAAATCTTAGCAAATGGATGATCCGTATTTTTTTATATGCACTTATTTTCTTTTATCTTTTATTTTTCACCTCCACAGTATCGACATTCAAGAAAAAGCGCTTTCAATTCTACACGCAGTGGTTTAGTACATCGAAAATTTACCGTTGTGTGCTCACGAGACGGCGACAAATCCAAGTCGGATCCGATAACGAATTGGATACAGTTGCATTACCGCTCTGGGACTCCACTAGTGATCCCCTATCAAATGTTACAGTTTTATCGATATTTAGATTTACGATTACTGTACGGTATTGTAATCTTGCCATTGCGATGTTTTCGGTGAAGGAACTTGTGACAATTTATTAGGTTCAAGGAAATGACTTTCATTGTTTTAGTAAATCTACGCATCATACCTACTGGTTGTCTTTATAGTAAGATTTATAAGTGGACCCCAGTTTGGTTGGCATAATATGTGACCATCATCCATCTGTTTACGGTTATAATTTGTCGATACTGTTGGTTACTAAAATTATAATCTTAAATCAAAGATCGACCACAATTGTTTATTTATGCCATATGTAATTGACAAATATTATTACAGCTTCTAAAAATATCCTAAAGGAATTCATACGTAGCCGACTATCTATCTATCTATATATTTATGGGAAGATGTCCTGACTGACTGACTTAGAGACAACGCACAGCCTAAGCCGCTGGTCGTAGGAACTTGAAATTTGGAGAGCAT
Source organism: Catocala sponsa (assembly GCA_963564715.1). Lineage (NCBI taxonomy): Eukaryota > Metazoa > Arthropoda > Insecta > Lepidoptera > Erebidae > Catocala > Catocala sponsa. The sequence continues at coordinate 13,372,865 of OY751336.1, read as the reverse complement.
GTGTGTTTTAATTTGTAGGAGTGTACTAAGAAAGGCTTTTTGAAATTCCACCCCTAAGGGGGTGAAATAGGGGGGTGAATTTTATATAGAATTTGCTCATTTCTGGACTTATTTATAAGTATAAAAATAGGTATACAAGTGAAAGTAACCTGTGTAACTACCCCCTACAACTAAACTACCCCTAAACTACCCCTAAAAAGGTAAAATGGGGGGGGGGTAAAGTTTGTATGAAAATTTTCTCATTTCTGGATTTAGAAGTATGATAATTGGTATATTAGGTCCTGATTACAAACAAAAATGATCTATGTAAGTGGAATGGACAAAACTCCTCCCTAGAGGGGTAAAATGGGGGTAACATTTGGAACTTATTTTCTCATTTCTGGACTTAGCAGTATGAAAATTGGTACATAAATTTTCAATTACTATTGTAAAATATTTGTGTAGGTGAAATGGATAAAACTCTCCCCTAAAGGGGCGGAACACACAACACAGCTGGCGAAATGTGGGTAATAATAATATACATTTACATACTTCTAAGGATATATTCTAAGGATTGCATGGAAAAAGGTTGGCAGGGCTGTATTAAACTCACATGTCTTTAGTTCTGCCACGTAATAAGGGCAAGCCGATTTTTGTCTACAGGGCACAGTTCCATATTACGTATTGCGAATAAGAATGCCAAATAATGCTTTTTCTACCCAGAACTACATAAATATGCGTAATAAATAGTTACGCTATGAACAGGGTAAATGTATTTTTTATTACCACGCCATCAAAATCATAATCCTAACTAATATTATAAAAGCGAAAATGAGTTTGTTTGTTTGTTTGTTACTTTTTCACGCCTAAACCACTGAACCGATAATTCTGAAATTTTGCATATACGTTGTCAGGTGTACCGAAACGGGCATAGGCTACTTTTTATCCCGAAAAAAATTACTGTTCCCGAGGAAAACAACAATAACGTTCTTATGATAATATATGGCGCCACGTGTCTTTCGAATTATGATTGAATTATATTATTACAAGCAGAGTACAACCCGAATTGAATGTCAAATTCTAAATTAACGCGAGCGAAGCCGCGGGCAAAAGCTAATATATAATTATATATTTATACAAGCGTCTTTAGACCACTGGTTTATGATATAAGGATAAAATAATCTGTAGAATAAAACTGTTTATTACTAAAGACAACACGACACACAGGGTTGTTCAAAGTACGAATACAATATAATACTCGTACTAATATGTTTTATTTCTTATTAATAAAGACGTAGAACTTTTAATTTATTACCATCTCTATTCGAAAATGTTTATTCATTATAAACACACTTTAGTTATATATAACATTCACGCCTGTAGGCGTTTTACAGCTACGTTTTGCCAGTTATGTATTTAGTTTTCCACGTAACAGGCGGCTCCGTATTTCTACTTAGAATTTCCCAAAAACAGTTTCCCCGACCGTGAGTCATATGCAAAGATAAATGCACATTTATGCCACCAGACTAACAACTTGGTATCTATTTCTTTTATGGTAGAGTTTCGCATCTAAACACTTAGAATGCACTCTAGACAACTGACATTGATAATTATTTTTGTCGTAGAACTTCGATAAAAATGCATCATATGTCGCAGCACTAATCATAGTAAGAGTGCGGATGCAACCGTCTCAGAACATGTGTGTTGTCACACGACAAGTGGTGCCGCACGTCGCCGCTCTGCCTCGGACTATTGCCAAATAAAGGTCGCTTCATATCGACACACATGCAAGAAAACCGAATGTGCCAGTCAGTAGTAATAATTTGGTACTCTCATTCGTCGTATTTAATTTGATTTGTTGTTAAATTAAATAATACTAGCGGTCGCCCAGTGGTCGAAATTTGACCATAATTGATTAAAATTTTAAGTTTGATAGTTATCAAGGTTTTATTGTCTAGAACTATACCCTCACATTTCACTTAGATTTTGCCAAGGCTATACAGGTTAATTTAGCTATCTTTTTCAAACAAATTCCTAAGCTTGCTACTTTGTTTTCTTTTTTCTTTATTACATAATATATAAATACGTAAATATATTACAATATAAATAGTATATATCATTCCAATCCACTCAAAGGTTGCCTGTAAGATATTGTTGATATACATATGTAGTTATAATTATATTGATATATGTTACCATAATTACGAAGAATTTTACTACATCAGCCGAACAATGCCGAAATACTACGAACGCGATTTGACTGCGTGTGTCAAATGCATGGTTGTGTGCGTGTAGTATTTTCCCATTACGTTAATGTATTTCTAATGCATATTTTATAAAAATACTAGCTGTTACATGCGACTTCTGCCGCGTAGATTTTAACTAAAAAGTGTTTGTCGCCGCGGAACCCAACTGTATTTCTCTGCCCAAGTTACTTAAATGGCGTAGTTTTTATAGTGTAAAGCTAGATAATAGCATGGCTTACTCAAAAATAACATTTAAATATGCGTCGTTAGATTACACGCTGTCACAGGATGCGTAAGAAAAATAAAGATTCACAGCTCCTCCCCCGTAGGTGATAGTGTGATATATGTAGCCTATATGTTGACCCGACCTGTTAGTAATATTCATGCAAAATTTGAAGTAAATCCATGCAGTACTTTTTGAGTTTAGCCCGGACATACATGCAGACAAACAGACAAAAATTAAAAAAGCTATATTTTTGGCTTCGATATCGATTGTAGATCACGCCCCAAGTATTCTTTTAAAAAAATATTCAATGTACAGTTTTGACTTTTCTACGATTTTATTATATGTATAGATTAGGATCCGCCACTTCTTCTCCGTGTAAACTTTAACTGTGCCAAATTTCATACTCCTCCGTCCGCGCAAATTTCGTAAAAACGAGTACAAAGTTTTTGCTTCACGTATTAATATGTAGATAATCTGAGATAAAAGCATGATTAAATTGACTCAGGATACAATTTAATAATATTTTAATAAATGATGGCTATAAGTAATAGAACATATTTTCATAATAAGATTGAAATTCATAATTAAATTTTGCATACAGATATGTATGCAAGATTTGAATCGCTTTATTACTGGCAATCATATTCGATCCTTAGAACATAATGGCCATTTAACCGCGGGCCTATGAAAGAGACAGTGATATAATAATCTCACTACGCTCCACCATTTGCCCAAACATAAAATATTAATTAGTCTCCAACCAATTTTGAAACTGCTGTTGCACAAAAGTATCTTTGGAATATTATTAACCGGTGCATAAAAGAACATGTAAAATAAAATACAAAACCAATCAGAGCTAACTGCTCTATTAGTTACGTGATGCAAGAGTGGAGAACGGTCTTGCATTGTGCAAATAGTGTACGTACGTCCTAAGAACATACGTGCTTCAACAACAACACCGCGACAATTGGTAGCACGAGAGCTTCCCAATGCGAGATGTATCAGAGCTCAAGATTTATCACTTGCTTTTATGTTTATGAAAACAGGGTGGTTAGTAAGTAGTGGGGGCGCCTCGCGGTCTACGAGTACGGTTTCAGTTATTATTTGATTACGCATAAGTGGGAGATGTAAATTATTTTGTAGTAGGTACTCCTGTAGCGGTATAATATATAAAAAAATCTTCTCCGAAAAGTGAGGTACAGGTGTAACATACTTATATTTCATCAGTTACGTCAGTCTGTTGCAAACAAATTTATTATAAAGATGGATGGAAAAAAAACAGTTTAACTAATATACTGTCTTAGGTAATGTCAGTCAATAAAATTAATTTTGCAATTTGTATTAACGGTAGTTCTATGTAGTTCAGGAAATATTATGAAATATTCCAAATGAAAATAAATTAACAACTAATGACCGCAATGCCAGAAAGTAATTCTTTAAGCACAGGTTATTGAATACCATGCAAAATTTACTAGAATAAAAGTATTTAATATGTTAATAGGAAATCTGTCGTTCACTACATTGAAAGTAAATATACTCATAATGATTTGATGCGGCATACCTACCGTACTGAAATAATAAATGAACACACACATTCATACGCGAGTTATGAAAGAACACTCTTTCAATGATGACCTCTTTACGTAATAAAGGGTATCCCTCCGGCATGATGGCAGCGAACTGTAGTAGTATTATGGTAATAAATGGCTCAAGTATTAAAACTACAAAGGCTTTAGTATTTTAATGTTGAAGTGTCATTAAACTTTTGAACAGACTTCATAAAGGAAATAAGTAGTATTTCTATCGGAGCATGGTAATAAGCATCTTTGTTAATACGAATATAATAAAGAGGAAAGGTTTGTTTGTTTGTTTGTAATCGATAAATTCTGAAATTAGTGAGTGATATTAATATTTTTTCACCATTAGAAAGGTTCTTTATCCATAAGTAACATAGGCTATACAACATCACGCTACAAGCCACGAGAGTGAAGCAGTAGTCATAAACGTTGGTGAAAAATTTTAATGTAAGTTCTCGCAGTAGACTATCATATCCGGTCGGTCGTTCTTTCACTTAATATAATAATAATAATAATAATAATATTCTACCACATACACACAACACCATCTAGCCCAAACTAAGCAGAGCTTGTACTATGGATACTAGACAATGGATAAACATATATATATACTTTTTTTTTTTGCAAATACATACATATTATACATAGAAACACCCAGACCAAGACAAACATTCATGTTCATGCACACAAATGTTTGACTTGTGCGGGAATCGAACCCGCGACCTCAGGCGTGGCAGTCGGTTACACTAACCACTACGCCATAGAGGCCGACTTGTCACCTCTATTCAATTCTAGCTACCTTTCTGCTTCAAATTATCGGTCCAACTCACCTAGAACTATTTTACATTACATTTTGCTTTACATAATAGTGTTGCCGGCAAAGTGCATACAATATATGTAAGTATTATGTATTTTACGATATTGAGATTTAACGCATCTCTCTTGATTAATCTATTGAGAACATAGTACGCTATATCTAGATATATGTAATTATTATTGTATTATTTACAAGTTTAATCTCGCTGCTCCGTCTTCGTAAATCTTACGGGGTTGCATACCTAGACAAAAATAACCTATATTCAGGTCTTGATCTATCTGCCTAACAAGTTTAATACAAATCCGTTTACCAGTTTACGTGTGATTGAGTAAAAAACATCATCATCATCATAAACTTTCACACTTATAATTATTTTTAGCATCTCCAAAATAGATAGTGATACACAAAAGTTAATACCTAAAATATAATATGGCGAAAAAAGGTATCGTTTAGGTGTACTTTTTACAGACCACAGCATACAATATGTTACCTTAATAAGTTTTAATGATACACAATATTTTACGTAACTAAGTTTAATTTAAAATTAGTAAATCTTTAATATTACCTTACACCTAAAACATTTACTGAGAAACTCGGAATTTCACTCACGAGGTTAGACATTAATATCTAGAAACAGTATAACTTGCCACCTTCCCGTAAAATGGCATAGAAATTGAGCGGAGCCGAGCGTCTGTCTAATAACAGCTACGCAGAAAACGGAAGTGGGTTCAAAGCGACTCCCCTTATGTCATTGTGTTGGTAACTGGAAGTTACGAAATAACTTGGTAACTAGCGCCCAACTACGGAAAATGGAGGTAAAGTGAACGTACTGCGCAGTAATGTTGTTAGTTCTGTCGCTAATATTTTTGTGTGGTGCTCCTACACTTTGTATCAATTTATGTGATACGTTGATAATTTGAATTGTTTTGTTTTATATGACACGATACTTATGAGAGTAACGATAAATATTTTCTTAAGCTAAATTCGAATTTGCGATTAACGGGTTGGTATTTTTTACAATAGCGAGGGAAAAAGAATTAACTACGTTGAAGGTAATGTTAAAAACTGAGTTACTGAGTAAAATACTGTAAGTAAGTACCTATTTACGAAAATATAATGATTAGAAAACTAATAAAAAGGGAGCGCGTTTGGGATACAAGCTACTAAGACTATTATATTTTGAACAATTATTTTTTGTTTATATGTATCATCTTTTTCTATGGGGACCCCTTCTTTTCGCATAATGTTCTTTGTCCTAATATACTTCGGCATAACGATTTTGGCACAATTTTTTTTGGCATAATAATACTTCGGCATCATTTTTTTAGGCATACATTTTATGTTGGCATAATCATCTTAAAGACTAATTTGTTTTGGCATAAATTTGATTCGCATAACGTTAGTAGGATTAAATAATATTGTTGGTTAAAAATTTAATATGCTGTGCAACAAAAGTTAGTGACAGAACCGAATTGCTGCAAAACCGACTCTACGTAGTCTTGTTTGTCCTACCCCTAGAGTGTAATTTAAAATCGTGTAGAAGCGTAGGGGCGAGGTGGCCCGCGGGCTGAGGAGCAGGCGGCTGAGGCTGGCCGGCGAAGCCGGCCAACAAGCCGAAACTGCGGTGGTGAGCGAAAGCCGTCTGCGACGATTAGCACGCGTGGGGCCGCCGGAGGCCCGCAGCGCCGGAGCCGTGACAGAAACTCTGCCTGCCAGAATTTATGCTTTAGGATATTATGCTTAAAAAAGTTATGGTTTAGAACTTTATGCTTAATAAATTTATGCTTAATCATTATTATGGTTAGAGAAATTATGCTTAAAAAATTATGCGTAAGCTGTTATGCGTAATTATATTATGCGAAAATATAATCATGCCAAACAAAATTATGCTAAGTTATATTAGGTCTTAAAATTTTATGCTAATGGATAGGGATCCTTTTCTATGCTCTAAACCTAACAAAATGACCATGTAAAAAAAAGACACACATTACGTATAATCCATTGTTTAAGTAAAACAGTACACTAGCTAAGAGTATTAAAAAAAATTAAAGACATATTTTCAATATACATGCTGTGCTTTTACATTTTATTGTTCTTACCTTAGATTTTATATTTATTGTTAGATTTATTTATGATGAAATACTGTAAATATATATTTTGTTTAACGCAACGCAATCACATAGAATATGTAAGCAGTCCCACAAAGAGTAAACCTAGCGTCACCTGAAGCTCAAACCATGGAACGGCAACAATATAATTTCCATATGCACCCTTCACATATTCATACATCTAAGTTCAACGCCTCATCCTACCGCAACGTAGGCACCTACATATCACACGTATTCAGAAGAGAAGCGCTAAGTACTTTGCGAAGTTTCACCCTCGGGATGCTGTCCTAGTTGATAATCATAACGAATGTCTTAAAGGAATTACTCAATTAGCAAACGTTCACTTTGACTCGCCTCCCTTGTAACGATGTAACATGACTGTGTTTTGTTTTCGGTATTATTTATTTTATATTGTTGAATTTTGTGTGTTTACATATGACTGAGGTTGTAGTAACGTTTTTGTTTTAGGAACCCATTTATAAAGAAAAAACTCCTCTTGTGCAAAACCGAACTTGCAGTATTCCGCTTCGAATACAAAATAAATGTCGACATGTCATTGTATTTCACTTCAGAGGCATCTTCAGGACCATTTGGTAAAGCTCATTCGTTGGCAAAATTGGAGTACGGCCGGGACCCACAACGAGTTTGGTATCGTCAACCTTTTTCTATTGCAATAGTTGGGATGGGCATCAGAGGGTGCGTGGCGGTTTCCTGTCTTCCCAATAATTTTATTACAATAATTGATTACCACCAAGTAACGCCTAATTCGATTCAATACAATTGTATAATTACATACATATACTTATGCTTGTATACTTTCCGCAGGGTAAGCTTTAGAGTATTAAAGCTACATTTGACCATTTGTATTTTAGGTGTTACGAATTATATTGCTGTCTGCAATACACATGCTTCTATAGAGAATATTCTAACAAACAATTAATAATACGGCCGTTGTATATATGTCCTGTTATACTTTGAAATCAATGAGTAACTTTCGCATAAACGTAAATCAATATTATATTACGTTTTATTTGGCTACAGTAAATCTTTTTGGATTTTGACTGCTTTCATCAATTATTCATAATTTCTATGTCATAACTGATAATATATTGGTTATATTTTTTTTTTATTCAACTAATGTGGCAAACATGCATAAGGCGCACCTGATGGTAAGTGGTCACCGTAGCCTATGGACGCGTGCAAGACCAGAGGCATCACATTTCCACATTTCTATAAAATATCGTGTAATGTGTACCTTGTGTCTTGTCCTGAAATATTGTAAATCTAGTTCTAACGTGTTAAATATTTGCTTAGGCATCTTTAAAACATTACTGTTTAAACCTTAGTATAAATGAGATTAAAAATATACTTTAATCAAAGATATAAGCAATAAATGTAATAACTAATATGCGTACATTTCTATTGAACAAACAAGAAAACAAAATAAAACTTCACTCATAAAGATCTAAATAAGCTTTAATTTACAAAGTTTATTTAAAACAAATCCAATTTCTTTTTAAATTTACTTATAACGAGGTTTCAATGATGTTGTTCTCCCAAACACAAAATAAATAAAACGCTATATTTAATCAAACAATTTGTATTGGCTTTCCAATTTAGCTTCAAAGAAGCGGTTGTTTGACTGTACTTTCATAGCGTAAGTTTATCTTGTTTTACTTTGTAAATAGCTTCGAGTAAAGCACGCATTTATGAGGTAAAAACAAATGATTAGACCAAGGCTGCTAAAAACCAACCGAAACGTCGGGGAAAGTGTAAACATAAATATAAATAGTATAATAATATAGTAATAGTATAAATAGTTTAAATAGTTCTAATAATTCAATTAGATTAAAAATGAGTAAAGTTTAATAGTAATAGTAGTATAACAGTTTCTAAATTTTGTAATAAAATGTCAAATAAACAACGCGATAAAATCTTTATATACTAGTTTATTTATAACAAACAATATCTAATTAAAAATAAATATGCTTATAATATCGAAAAGTTGGATATTGCCTTGGGATCCAACTCGAGACCCCTGGTTGGCAGTCAAACGGTCTCCCAACAAGCTAACGCTGCTTCAGTCCTTAAAAATATTAGGGGGCAGGGGAGCTTCTGAATCGAATGCACGCGTTTTGAATTATTGGCGTTTGCCGTGGCTGTTTGTATTTGTACATAAATCAGTCTTAGTGCCAGCGAATCGATCGACTAACGTAACTAACGTAGTTTAAAGTAGTGTGCGCTAGTTAAGTTGATTTGCGGCTCGTGTTGAGCACAAATTCTTTAACTTTGCTTTACACTCACTTCATTTCTGATTTGTAAGCTGTAATTTGTCCATGTATTGTTTGTACCATGGAATTTTACAATTTTAAAGATAATTTGTACGTTATTTTCTTTTTTATGTAAAAAGACACTAGAAATAATTGTCGCAGAGGATTTTACTAACATTGTAACAACGATAACAAAGGATAACCAGAATCGGAACAACCAATACCGATAACCACACAAATTGTTGTCCTGTGGTGGATTCGGAACCATAACGCTCGGCTCAGTAGCAGTGACCATCAAGCGACCAGTTATTACACTACGTTAACCGTGCAGTTAGTCATTTTAATGTCAGTTCACTGATTATTGTATAAATATATAAAGACTTTGGGTTTATATAGTAATATGACCGCAATTAAAATAAACGATGAAGAAACTCTGCTGTCGATTAATTCATGTCATTTGTTTTGTTTCTGAATTGACATATATGTCAATTCAGAAAAATTTTACTGATAGTCAACTAGCAACACTCAATTTGAGCTCGATTATTAATCGAATTGAATCGTTCGATTAACTATCTGGATATGCCAAGTACTAGACCCATTTGTTCAGACGAGCCATGCGAAGTACAATTAGGCTGTGTCAATCCAATTTTAAAATTGAAAATCGTTTCGCAAGACAAACCAAGAGACTACAAACGAGGTATCCTGTCTTCCGATTTGACGGTAACTGTCAAACAGTGTTGCCACTTAAACCGATTGTCGATTACGTCCGTCATGCCATCTATGATTCCGTCCCGACAACTTGCCTGACGTTTCCTCGCGCTAATGAAATGCAATTCTCATTCAGTGATTGATGCCAGGAAACGAATTGACATGGTTCGATCGTCGGTACGATGATTGTGACTTCGATCGTCGCTATGATTAATGTTTGCAAACACCTTTGACCTAGCAACAAGCACTTTGATATAGGAAATGTGGATTTGAGGTGTTTATGTGGTGGGACAAAAAGGTGTATTTAGGTCAGAGGTTTTATACAATTGTTGATCGCTTAGTCTCGTTCAGATCAGGCACACTGGGTATCGATCAAGAATTTTTTGTATGTTTCAAGTATATCTGTAATAGACATTAGATTTTTCTTTTCTACTTTTATAAAACATTTTCAAATGGCTAAACCTTTAATATATGTACGTTTGTAGAAGAATAAAATTACGGCAGTTTCGCTATAATGGACAAAAAATATGGTGTTAGTTATGCTTATAAGCAGATGCCCTACATCTGCACCCCTGAGTTTCTGTTTTAATAACATATCACTATAATATTATAGTGATATGTTATTATAATACCTTTTCTCTTTGATCCAAGATCGTGGTTCTGGAACGCCTGTGTGTACACAAAGTCTTATCAAGGCAAACAATAAATGAAAATACTTAGCAAAAATGTTTCCCAGAAATATGGTTTGCCTTCACGAGGTAATTGCCAAAAATACATAATATTTCTCTATTATATTTAAAAGGAAATCGCTAACCTACTTTTTCACGTTAAGCGGAGATAACTCGTATTTATCTATTAATAAAGACGGGAGCTTTCTTTCGTAATGCTCATTATTTCTTAATAATACCTCTAGTCTCGTAAATCATCACTAATCCTCAATGCTACTGAGTTTCCCCAGATTGAAATAAGGCCTTGAAAGAAATTATTGTGGGGATTACAAACAACACAAAATTAAGTGAGTTTCTAATTTATGCCGAGGCCAATGGAAATGTCTGTCTTCCGAGATATTTCTTAGTTGTTTTGTATTCAGATGAATACATTTTGCGGTGAGAATAATAATGAAATCATTATTAATTTCACTATAGCTTTTGTATAAAGGGTGAGAGGTGAACTGTATAATATTTTGACGCCATTGTCTTTTTGTTGGAGTAACAAATTAAATCTTTGCTTTCTGCACCTAGATGGCGGTGGAGTAAATTTAAATGTTATCATTTTGTTGGCGTACATTTGAATTTTATGTTTCTAATTTTGAGGCTGTTTGAAATTTATTTTTAATGTACCTATTCTCTCATATGATAATATATATTCTTTTAGTTACAAGAGAATAATTAATTGCTAAATTAGCAAAAGTATTTTATATAAAAAGGTCATTACTTATATTAACAACTAAATGTTCCCGCGGTTTCACCCGCGTTTATCGTTACTGCGTCGGCCCCATTTGTCGTAGCGTGATGTTATATAGCCTATAGCCTTCCTCGATAAATGGGATATCCAACACTAAAAGAATTTTTCAAATCGAACCAGTAGTTTCTGAGATTAGCGCGTTCAAACAAACAAACTCTTCAGCTTTATAATATTAGTATAGATTGTAATAATTTTCTTCAACTCTCTATTATATTAGCATTCATGCTGGACCACAGCCTTTATTCAACTGAATCTCGTAAATATTTGTTCAATCGACACCTGCGATAATTTCAACATTGAATTATGACTAGAAAATTTCCAACATTCGCCTTGTTCTAATTAAAACAATCTGTTTTAGTTAAGAACAAGTTTAATTAGAGTTGTGAGCCTATTAAATTACATGCGGTTTTTGGTAAATTTTATATAGCTACTATAAAATTACCAAAAATTAATTTATTGATACTAAAACGTTTGTATTTTTTATTTTGTGGCGGCAAGAGTAAGCGCAAGTGTGTCTATCGCTCATAGGATATCGATATTCAAGATGACTTTTTAAATTGTACCATATAATTTGTAATAATACAGAAAGTTGTTTTAGACACACCTTAGGAAGAACGGAGAAAATATATTTAGAGAATTCAGGCATGTGAAAACAATAATTAAAAGTTGATCAACGAGGTAGACACATGAGTTAAAGGGGTCCACAGGAAGGGTACAATCGGTGAGGGTTTCTTTAGCAAATCAGAAAGCTCTGAAGAACAGCTGTGCTAAAAAAGAGGAGAAATATTATATAGGTAAATAAAGTAGAAAGAGTGTCCATTTTGGAAATAGGTGTTATTCAGCGAGTACCTAACATTAAGGTTATATTTATTGAAGATAAATAGCATCGTACATTTGTATATTCACAAAGATACATAATATTAAAGGCATGTAAATGTTAGTAAATTAGTTATTTATTTTTTTAATTAACGGGCAATTTTAGAAATATCATTGTAATTTAGAAATATCGTCAGTATTCTTTAGTGTCATAATCATAATCATTATCTTCAGTTTATTCCAATTATCTAAAGATATATTCAATGTATCAATCTTTTGTTCAAATCCGAATTCCGATATCGAAAAGATTTCCAGAACCAAAAAGAACAACAATTTCAACAATTCCTGAAACCATCTATACTTTTTGAAAGTTTCACGTCAAATTGTTTTACGTTTAAACAAATGACACACATTAAAATTTAAGTTAATATTACACATTAAGTAATACGTTTGTCACTGCTGAATATGACTACCTTTAAAGTTGCCCGTTGTACACATGATAAAATCAGATATAGTTCATTAAAATACATTAAAATATATTTGCAAGTTAATATCAACTATCTTTGAAAGCCTATGAATGATTTAATAAATGGTATGTCAAATTGGATATTTACATACACAGCGACGCGACCTGAAGCGATTAATATTTAAATACCTACTATGAATGTTCCGTTACGTATTTCGTTATGTCAGTATACCCGATCGACAGCCATTTCACTCGCAAAAGAGGTTAAGCGTCTATACTGTAGCTTATTATGTGTAGTCTTCCATATTTGGGTATATGCAAAAGGTAACATAGTGCTACACCTATCTGTTATTATAAAAAAGAGGTTGTATTTATGCCTGAGGTTTATTTTTTATCTAACTGGTCATAATATGCTAATCATGTATATCAGTTTGTTGTGTCCATGTTTAGTGGTTTCCGTTGCAGCGTCACGATTATTGTGCTGTATGTTGTTGATTTGGGATCAAAATGATGTGGTAAGTAGGTTTCCTAGACTATAGTTAACTCTAACGTGGTGACAGATGACTGCAAGCAATAGATATCTTATAAATATTCTAATAGCAACATCTTAGATATCTTATAGATATCTTAATAACAATAGTTATCTTGTCGGCAATGTGTTTAAACGTATTATATGTAACCGTTGTTACAAACCAGGACCAAAACCATCTAAGTATATTTTAAATCAAAATTTAAAATATACTTAGATTTTAGCTCTCTATATACTTCAGACCAGTCATTAACAAATAAAACACATGCCTATCAGCTGTATTGGAACACCCAAAATTTATTTATTAATATATTTATATATTAATTTAATTGGCCTACTGCGGTTTTTTGAGAACACACAGAGTGGTCCCTCATAAATTTGAAAATAAGCAAGCACGGCACATAATATGTTTGTTTCCAAAGTATTTGATAACAAATCCCCTTGCCAACTATAGTAAAAGGAACATTACTCCATGTATTTGCCAGCGCTATATTCCATGCACACCAAGGATTTCTGAAAGCACTTTCTTTGCAAATCTAGCACCGCATTGTCTTTATCCGCTGGAAAGAATCTACCCACACATGAAAATAATATTCACACAAATGCATTATTCATAAAATAAAGATGTACATCAAAACTGGAAGCTGGCTTAAAGCGTATTTTAGAGGACGCTCTGTAAACACTACCCTTGGACGGAGGTAAATGTTCCATGAAATTACCTCAGCATTTTGCCAGCAATGAAATTCGTTTTCCACTGGCCAATTCCAACGTTATCTACTAAAGCAGATCTCTGCTATTGTATAACTAGATAATAGCAATACGTGACTTCTAGTCCATGTAATTTAGTTTATCTTACTAATAAGCGTAGAAAAAATTTAACTTGCGACGTGTAAATAGCTATGATCTCTATATGTACGTGAGTCATTTGCTAGACGGCTATACGAGGTTAATTTAAATGACGCTGTGTTGCTCGAAATAGTTACTACTATCAATGTAATATACATAGCGGGAAACAAACTCAAAAAACTAAATTAAGCATTTAATGGATTTCACAAAAAAAAATTTAATTGGAAATAGAGCACGCTATACGCAGCATATTGTGTTAGCAGCGAGGCCATTTAAACGTCATCGCAAATACGAATATTTTTACTAGTTTGAACTATATAGTCATTGTTTTCACTGCACGGATATTGTACTGATTTAAGTATTCGCTTGGATTATTCCGCATGTAGCAGATATGATAACCGTACGAAACAGTGGTATTCACTTACTATTCCATCGAATCTATTTTTCGTATATAATACATAGTATCGTATTTGCTTTACTAACATTTGTACCCGTGGCATAATTTTGACCTTTTTATTTTAATCTTCATTGTACACAAGACAGTAAAAAACTAATATTGAGAACGTAATTTAATGCTTCCTTATCGCTGAAAGTAAACGAAATCTACGCAGCCAAGAAATAGTCATTAAAAATAAAAAATAAAAAGCCGAGTCATTGAATACAGGAAATGTTGACAACCTGGGGTTGTAAGCAACACTGGTAAAAATACTTAAAATCTCATTTGAAAAATCGGAGGTAAAGCAGACAAAAACAATTTATGTAGCCAATGAAGTTAAGATGATCGGGGGTTTGTGGAGTTTCGCTGTTGGGGTGAGCTAAATCAGATACTACTTTTGTGCAACGCAAGCAAAAGATTCGCCCTTTTAAATTAATGAAAGATACAGAAAATGATAGCAAAAATATTTGTTTTGTTTGAGATTGTATGCTATTTCTATCTTAAGAAGTATATATTTTGTTTTAAGCATATTATTCTACCTAAAACGGAGACGTCGTTAGTGTTTGGTTTCGAAGTACTGATATTTTGTTCATAAAAATTAGGTACCAAGTGAAAATATTTTGCGAATCCTACACTTAATGAAGGTGAAGCTAAGCTGACAATAGTCAACCTGATACAGTTCATGTTCACATTCGATACAGGTTGCTTCAAACTTGTGGCGTAAATACACTAGAATGATACATGTCCAAAGAAATAAACATGAATGCTTAAAATAAAAAGTTTCAACCTTTCTTCCTTTTATATATAGCAATAGTAGTTTATTTAAAACTCGGAACAACTATTTGTAGATCGCACATTTGTATGTCTCGTGTAAGGATTGAACCCATAACACTCGGAGCGTTGCAAGTAGCAAGTCGGCCTCCGTGCAATCAAATAACATGATTTTCAACCTAACCTTTTCTTGAGACGTACCTAATACTACAAATATATTTGAAAATAAATTAACGTATACCGTACAGGAACCACATAATAGCCATAATAGCCTAACGGGAAAAGCTATAAATAAACAAATACCTGGATAGAAAAACCCGCATCGGTATGTATATTGATGGATGAGGCTGTTTCGAAGAAACCACCCAGCTCTCACTTATTGATGAGGTCTTATATATTAGGCGCGCACACAATGAAGACTGAGAATCTTGATCTTTGCTGTTATTTTAAGTTCATGCTTTTTGCTGTAATATCACTTAAAAGTTTTATACCAGCGTGGTAAGATAAAAGTAGATTACTCACTTTACAGTCAGTGTAGCAAACGGACGCGGACATTTGAAATACTGGTGGCACGTAAAGTGGCAAGCGCCGATAGGCTACGATTACTACTCACCATCACCAGGCATATAAATGTTCGCTAGTTTAGTAGTTTAAAAATTGATGTATCCTATAACTGTCTTGATAGCAATGCGACTGCTATGCATAAGATCTCGTCTCGGATTACTGAGTCGAAAAAGTTGCTATAGGATATATGTTCAATCCCACGCCTCTACACCGCGTTACACTCATATTACACTGCCTATGGTTTAAGTCCTACGTAATTGGGGCGAAGTTATTGCCGATAACTGTTTTGGATTCCATGCTGCTACTAAACTAACTTTGTTAGAAAAACTCACTTTGCCTGATCCCAACAATCAAAAACCTCATGCATAGCATACATTAGAAAGGTTCTCATAAAATAAAAAAACGCAACTAATAAAGCTGCTGCTTATGCAAGCGGCAATTAAATTGCTGCTCACATAACTTACGTTGATGAATAGTTGAGGCAAAGTTTACGCGTCAGCTGAATTTAAGGGTTGCGTATTGCAGTAGTGGTGGTAACTTTACAACTGAATTCACCAAATAACTTCAACGACGTTTATTCATTAATTCACAACCGAGGCAATTTTGACTCACTGATCTAAACTATGTATTTTATTAGTTGATACGTACTTATTTCTGTGGTTGCACTTTGATGGCTTTATGGTAATAAAGCCATCAAAGTACATAAAAGGTATTTTATGTATAGCTTAGTAAATCGGTCTAATTCTTTTCTTTATATTCTGTTATGAAATTACTGATCTACATAGTCAGTAATAAATGGCATGATGGCTGCAATACCTTGTTGATATGAGTTGTAAAATACAGCGATTACATTTGATTCGCGCTTTGAAAGATTGGCCGTGAGTTTCTTGCAATTATCTTCTCATAGGCTCAACTCTTTGCCTGAAACTAGCAAATAATCTAAATGTAGCTGCAATAACTTAGTAAACTCACTAAGCAATAGATATTAATATCCGTATGTGTTACTTTGTCACCTAAATGATTATTGACTTTGACTTTGGTTATAGGTTTAAAATAAAATCTTAGTAAACTGCATAATTATACCTGTAATGAAAGTTTATGCTTATCATTGGTAAATGTTCATTTTTTCTATTAGGAAATTCTTATTAACAGTTCTTAGTAGCAGGTTGTTTGACGGCACTTAGACGGCAATAATATTAGTATTTTTGTATTTAGAGCTAAATACACTATTCAATATTAATAACTAGATAATTATATTATTAGATATACATCTTTTTTACCCACTTTCACCCATTCCACCTTTCTTTATAATTGCTTAGAGAACTTTGTCATGTGGAGCGTAAATGTAACAATATACACTTTTAGATTATCGCATAAAAGGCAAACATTTATAAAAAGAAGACTAATTTAATTGTCTTATTCACTAATGATTCTGTAATAGAAGTCACAAACGACGAGATTTACTTGGGACTATTATTAACAAAAGGGATCAATTACTTAGGGATTAATTAATTATCATTATTGTCGATCTGCCTTTAATTGATAATGTCAAGACATTTGTCTTGGCACAGTAAGATAAAGGGAAGTGCTATATTTGAAAATGTATATCGTTGTATTACAAACCATGGTACTCAAATATGACACCTATATAATAAATATAGTTACTAGGTTTTAGGAAGATATGAATCTCACCTATATATTGAAAGTTATATTGAGGTTGTTTCCGAGTGCCGTTCCGTAAACAGTTCTAGAAATCATTCAAGACTTCCATTTTCTAAAAGTACCTCAAAAACGCGCTCTGCATAACCAGAGAATCGTATCGGAGACCCAACCGACACTAGCCTGGTCTGCCAAAAACCTACAGCTGTTTAATCGCAACCGAAGAGGATGCATAGTGACAGTTCATTTGATAAGGATAAAGTACCTAATTAACCATTTGGTTACCACCGTTTTATACAAATAAGTATATAAGAATACAAAACTTTATAAATATAACATTCCATTCCAACATTCCAATACCATAAAGTATGCAAAACATGTAATTAGGTACGTGGATAAACAACAAGATGAGAAATAACAATGACAACAAAAAGACACTGTTTTAAACTCACAATGAGGCGCGATGTCAAAGAGCAATTACACATTATTTGTCACCGAAACTCACATTCAACATTTACAAAAATAATTAGCCTCAGTTGAAGACGCCGTTCGCAGTTCGTGAAACACGAATTCTCCTAACTATTCCCCGGTACCGGTATGTGTTGGAAAAGAAATATGACGCAATTTTTGTAATGCTTAGTTGTCGAGCCACAAGGGAATGAAAAATTCAAGGGGCCGGCGTACATTACCGTACCACATTGCTAAGAGCATTTGTTCCCTTCCCAAATTTGAGGAGCGGAATATTTTTTGGAAAGAATATAAGTAATGGCATTCACTTGTCCGCTTTGTACGTCGCTGTCGTCACAACAAGGGCTCAGGTGTTTAGTTTTGCATTTACAAATACACCTACGATATTTGTGTAGTGCCTCTCTCGAATATAAGTCTTGAATATTAGATTTTTTTCTCACAATAAGGGCGAGACACGTTTATTGTGTGGGTGTCTAACAATATCATTTTGAAGGAAGCATTTCTTATTTGCTTGGGAAATATGGGAAATAGGTGGTTCTTTGTTACGAGTGTCTCGTTAAAATACGACCTACGTTTAACGCTGAATAAATAAAATACTTATCGCCTTTTCAACGTGTGGCATGTGTATGCCTACAGGAGTATTGTTAATGGGGAAAGATAGGGTATTTTCGTAATCACTATGTCGTATAAGAGGATTGACGAACTCATTTGTTAAAGTACACGAACAGTCGGTATGCGTGTGGTTTTCACATAATAAATCTTCGTAAAGATGCATTCAGTTCAAAACGTACATATGTACTCTAACAAATTACTTTTCACTCGCTACTTTATTATCGCCGAACATCTGGACATTCCCCTACTAATACCCCAATAGTAAAGTGTTATTTATGAGACGATTCACAATAGTGTTTCGATGCAGAACTAATACATTTAGCACTTGAGAAATAAGAAGGGGAGGCAAACATCGGGAAATGTGACGTCACAAAATGCATTATGTGAGTACGGAAATCTGCCGAAACATGCATTATTAAATTTGCACGCCGCTCTTTTACTGGCAGATTTTCTTCGAGGGTCGTTTCTGCTCCTTTGATGGAAATTGGGGTTATAAATGTAAAGGCGATGTGGAAAAGCCGCGTTTCTGAATTAAGAATTTATTCGATTTTTGAGGCCGTTTGTTTTTGTTCCGTGAAACGTTTTAGCGGTTATAAAGTATTTATTTCCTACCCTGAATAATAAAAAGTATTTTTTTAACGTTAAGTCATCATTTCAGCATATTGCAGTCCACTGCTGGACATAAGCCTCCCCCAGGGTGCGCCACAAGGCCCGATCGCCCGTTTTCGCCATCCAGTCACCTCCAGCCACCTTTTTCAGGTCATCGGTCCATCTGGTCGGGGGGCGTCCTACACTACGCTTGCCGAGTCGTGGTCTCCACTCGAGAACCCGTCTGCTCCAACGATCATCGGTTCTGCGACAGATGTGACCAGCCCACTGCCACTTCAGCCTGCTACACTTCTGAACTACGTCAGTGGCTTTGGTTTTTTGTCGGATAGTCTCGTTCCGGACTTTGTCCCTTAACGAGATTCCGAGCATACACCTTTCCATAGCTCGCTGAGTGACATGCAATCGGTGGGCTAGTTTCACTGTCAGGTTCCACGTCTCGGCTCCGTATGTCATGACCGGCAGGACGCATTGATTGAATACCTTGGTCTTCAGGCATTGTGTAACATTAAGTAAAATAATATAATTAAACTACCTACATAATAAGAGTATTTTGATATCATCATACTATTGAACATTTATCACAAAAACATACGTTCTTTCTCAACTACCTAACAAACAGTAAACATGAATATTCACGAAGATAAACATTCAGAAAGAAAAAACATCGAGAAGGCTTTAATATTCTTCAATTCACCGAGTCCACATTATCTATTTTATAAAAATATCACCTTTTTACAAAATAGATAATGTGAACTCGGTTGAATGACGGCCTAGTGCAGTAATGAGGTCGAAGCTAAATAGATTTTTCTTTTCTGCTCGGCAAAAGTTGGAATATAAAATGTTATGCATATATGAAAGGAGGGGCCGGCACAACCTCTATTGCCATTTATCGAAAATACTTTTATGGCACAGAATAACTGTTGTCTAGAGAGGGAACATAGGAAAAATATTTATCAAGATAAATCATTGCAGACAACATTGTTAGTTAAGAAGCGTAAGTGCGAGTACTAATATGATAGGAGAAGCACAAAAAATTAAAAAAAATTCAAGATGAAGAAAGTGTGTTTACGTACATCTTAATCAAATACAGCAAAATATAGGAGATATATACTTTACTATTGTATCCTATTCGGTCGTTTTTAAACTGATAGAACTTAGCTTTTGAATGGTAGAAAAGGCTCGACTGAAGGGTCACCGATAACTAGCTTACGGTACTGTGTAGAAAGGAGTTGGTGAGTAACCAGGGCTTCATAAACGCCAATAGTCTACAATTAATCTAAAAACATCAAAGTGTTTATAAAAACGCTGCAAATTGATACACGTTGATAGCCCATTAGCTAAGAGATCAGTGTTAATACTCGTAATAATTACTATTTGAATTGTTAGTTGCTGATTTTGTCTTTATATCGCAATAGTATACTTAAAATTAGAATGAAATTAAATTGTATTTCAGTTCACATTTGACGTGTTAACTGTTAAAAATTAGGTTCTGATTTAGTTTAAAAACTAGATCGGCAATTTATTTTAACAGCTTGTATTACGAAAACTGGTTCTCAGAATGAAATAAAAATATTGCGACTTTAACAAAGATTTAAATAAACTTTAATGCTGAGCCTTGTTAATTAATTATAAATCTACATATCACAAAAAATATACATACCTACTTTACTGCTTGGCGACTTACGTGTATACGGTTAAAAGGTACTTACATCCTAACTTAATATTATAAATGCGAATGTGAGTTTGTGTGTTTGTTTGTTACGTTTTCACGCCTTAACTACTCGACCGATCATCCTGAAATTTCACATACACGTTGACAGGGGTACAGAAAAGGATATATACCTTTCATCCAGAAAAAACATACTGTTCCCGAGGGATAGTAATTTATTGACAAAATTTATATTAAGGCGAGCGAAGCCGAAGGCAAAATTTAGTAAAATATAAATACTCATCATATCTCAGAAGTCTTAAAAGGTTGACTCTGAGTACGAAAATACTTAGCTCCTTGAGAAAACTATTCAGACGTTGAACACATTGCTAAACTGCTATCTCAAATTTATTTCGCGTGGGTAACTTTTGACATAATGTAATGTGAATGCTTTATTTTACACACACGAGTATGTTTTGTATGATACCTTATACCTATGTAATAGCCTTTTTCCAGTCAATAGTAGCCGGATTGTCATTCACTAGGGTAAAAACAATAACCCAGTATCTTAATGGCACATCAATACAAATATTAGGTAAAACACGGTCAATATCATGTCACCTGCTGTGATTTGCTTTGGCAAGAGCCAATTAAGTTGCTTGACATGAATTTGATTTTGACACGTTAACCAAGATAATGTTTCAGTTCATTACGATTTGATTTGACACATTAATGGGAGGTTAGCTTCAATAACTTAGTAAACGCAACAATCTATAAATTTTAAAGTTCATAAGTATTACTTTGTAAGCTAAATTAATAAATAATTTTTGACTTTGACTTAGGTATTGATGCAGCTAAGCTGAAGTTTGTTAGTTAATGTAAATACATTTTATAAAAAAGAACTTGTAGTTGAGAACTGCGCTCGGTAAACCACAATGGGTTAGCTACCAATTGTTATTCCTGCTCCATCAAGAAAACGTAGGCATAAATCAACGTTTGTATGTATATAAATAATATAAACATTATGAAGATATCCTTCTAAGTTCTCAAAGTAAAAGTTCTTACGTAGTATAACAGATAGCCGAGTTTCATAAGGTAATAAGTCATAAAAGTTGTGTAGGAGTACAGGAATTACTATACTAGGTCCTCGTAATGTATCTAGCTGATATACTGACTTAAACTAACAATGTATAAGTTCTTGACATATTATTTCATAGTCTTAACGTATTGAGAGCATTTGTGTTTCTCTTTGAGTAATTTATCTTCATGATGATAGACAAATTATTTCAAATTGAGCATTCATCCTACATTAATAGGATGACTGCTCAATTTGAAAAATTATAAATGTGAAAGTTTGTGAAGATATTAAATTTGTTACTCAATCACGCTTGCTTCGAATTTAGGTGAAATTTATAATATATAGAATATAATATAATATATAGACTTAGATGAGTACTGAGAATAGTTTTTATCCCGATATGAGATGTTGTGGGAGTCGCGCGGATAAAGCCGCAAGCGGGTAACAATTGATAAGTACAATAAACAATGTGATGGAAGTACTTGAAATAAATGACAAATATTATTAATATTAAATAAGTGTAAATCATAGTAGCCTACTGTTGTGTCTACTGTTGTAGAAACTGACCCGTGTTTCGACTTTTTTGTTACTACCTCCGTCCGTCATATAATGACTTTGCTCTCAGATAATACCAACTTATAATACTTCGTTGTTTTGTTATCAGATAATACTGTTTTCATGACGTATGGAGCTGTATATCGTACAAAGATACGAATGTACGGATGATTTATGCGGCTGTTTCACTACTGCCAGTGCACCGAGTGTTGTTGATATATTTAATTCTTTAGCCTCATTATAATATTTCATAATTATTTTAAAGATCCGCGCGAGTAAACTGCTCGAACAACCCGTGACTGTCTTGCGCATGTACCTAGCCTGCGCGAATAGCTTACGCATGAGTTCATGACTACTACTGTAACTTGTGTCGTCTACCAGAGCATTATGGTATATCTTAAAATAGTAACTAGACCTGAATTCCTATGTACCTATTTAATATAAAGAACCGATTTAGAGTATAAACAACTTCATATTTCTGTTAGTAACTATGCATGACGATTGCTGGCAAACCTATCGAGAATAAAAAGCGTCATGTTACAAGTTTCATAAAATTTTTAAGACATCACTCAAGCCTGGCAGTTTAAAACAATTCAAATGATTAAATTCAATTCGGTTGTGTAAGGCGCTACGGGTTGTCGATGTAGTCATTCGTATGCCCGGCTCGTAGTATCTCGTAGATTCTCGTAGAGGCTCGTAGCGGCACCGACACGCGTCACAGGCTCGCCCGAATGTCAATTCTGTCGCCCCGAGAATTTCTAGTATCCCTTTGTGTAAATGTCGAATTCATTTTACGTAAACGCTTAGACGATATCGTTGTAATGCTACATCTACAATGGAGTTAACCTATTGAACATACGTAGTTAAACAAAATTGAAAGCTTTTATCCTTGCAGTGGATATTTTAGGAGTGCTGCTGGCTACGATATTTTCTGTTTTAACAATAGGTTATTTTGTTTACCGTATATTGTATTTCGTACCGATATGTGTTATAGCAACATTACACACGTTAATTTATTAATTAAGCAGCGATAGCTCATTGGGGAGATCAACAGACTACAATGCAGAGGGTCTCGGGTTCGAACCCACGTCACGGACTTTCGGAAGTTATATGACTTTTCGAATTTATGTGCGTATTGATTGACAATTATCTCCTGCTCCGTGCCTCGGAGAGCACGTTAAGCCGTCCGTCCCGGCTGCAATGAACATCTATGGCAGTCGTTATTAAGAAGTCAGTGCCCTCTAATATCCTGATACTGGTCTAGCCTTAGGGTATCGTTAGCCTTCGGGTTGCGGAGGTCAGATGGCAGTCGCTCCGTACAAAAACTGATATCTAGTCAAATCCGGTTAGACTAGAAAGCCGACCCCAAGTGACTTGGGAATAATAAAGGCTAGAGGGGAAGACACACGTTGATGACGTCATCCCGGTGTAGTAGTGTCAAATAGTTATGATTATTATCATAAATTATTATTATTATCATCTTCACTTAAGATCAGGTGAGATCGCGATCAAACGCAAGCAATATAAAAAAACTGAATTATTCTTAACGTAATGTGAAATAAATAAAATAAGCTTTGTAATGATGCTTAAGACGTATTTTTGTAGTCGTCGTGAATTTGTAAATGAGTTGATTGTATAGAAGTAGGGAGTATATTTATCCATTTGTATTTTGTTTAACACTAAGCCCGCGCTGTACCAATAGCAATCCAAATACATTTTATCTTATAGCTAAGCCATTAAAGTCCGAAACTTTGTTCGCAAATCTAAATTCTAAACTACCCAATCAACAGTCGGACGGGATAATCCAAATTGGGTAAACAAAATCTACAGAACGGTTGTTTTACTAGTAATAATTCCACGTCTAGTGCCTTTGCCAAGAGTGGCAACGCGGGAACATTTGTCTCGCTGTCATGACGTCATAACTAACTGTCGTCTTGATCAAATCTATCGTTGCTGACGGATGTATTTAATAGCGAAAGTTTACTGTGATTATAGTAATTAATTATAAGGCTTATGATAATATTATTATAATATTTATTTAACCTACTGAGTCGCAGTGGCATACCGGTGGCCAGACGCAATTGATTTTTAATAATGTCTGATATTCTGACTTGGTACATTAATAGACCGGATAATACGTATGGAAGTCTTGGAATACGTATGTATGTATACATTTAATATTGAAAATAATAAAATTGAAATAAAGACTGTCATATTTATATATGTCAGTCTATATTCCAATTAATGAAATGTCGTAAATATCTCGTTCCAGTGTTACAGAATACATGGCAGCTTTTACCAAGCAGCCATTTAAACCTACTATTAAACAACTACTAACTTGATATTAAAATATGCCTTAACACGGTAAATTATTGTGATCATTCACTATTAGTAAGCCATTAAGTTCGGTGGGTTATTTGCCAAAAAAGAGATACCAGTTAAATAAGTCTATGTACCAAATCGTGACACTTATTACAAATATTAAAAATGTCTTATCAAAAGTAAACTTGATCCATTAAATTTTATCAGGCATCCCTTAGCCTTTACGTCCATACTATAGCAGACAGTCCGTACATATTTCTATAATATAAATACAAAATCATATCCACAGTATTAAAAAACAAATATGTATAACGAGGAATGATTACTCATACGTAAAAAGGTTTACTCGGCGTAATAATAAAGCATCGAATTTAATTGCACTCCAATTAAAAACTGTAATGATTGCACCAAGCTGCACATGATCAGCGTCTGATCATTTCATTTTCAATTCACGGTATTAATAATTCGTGTTTATGTTCGGCACGACAGCGTCGATGAGCTACAACATTGAACGATGAATCTGAATTATTTCGACACGTAATTAATTTTGCAGAAGAATATTCTAGAAAGACTATTAATAAATCTTTAATAAATAACAGCAATAAAGAGATTATAACTATATCAATGCATTGTTCGTTGATAATGTAGTTTTGTCCAATGTATATGATGAATATTGTTATTTTAAGAGACTGGCTGGTGATAAACATGGTTTTGAACACATAAGAAGAAAAACTTTAACTCGAGTTCCAAAGAAACATATATATGCGTTAGCTGTACTGTATAAAAGATTTGGCTAAACATATAATTCAGAATGTACTTTAGCTTTAAAAAGGCACATAAACACATTTTAGCTTTACCATCTTATTTAATGTTTTATAGCTATACAATAATCCTATTTAGACTAGCAGTGCCGGTTCACGTTGTTTATTGAGTGAGTTGTTTAATTGTCCACCTTAAGTTTTACAAACTATTAATGTATATAAATATATATTATTACTATGAAAAAAATAGACGTCGCGCGTCAATTTTTTTCAAAGTAATAATTTCGTAATTCAATTAGACGCTATCTCATACTTAAACATAATTATGATAGCCATATAAAAAGACTAGTTTTTACCCAGCCTTGTTTAACGGTGATTTGTTGATAAATCAAAAATATCATAATGCTAAACGTACCATCAAGCTAGCGCAGACTAGACTAGGCAATGTGTTTCAGACGCAAAGCACCTAATTTGCTTAAAACTAATATGGAGCACGTACGCCATGGGCTACTCCATCACTGAAAGTTTACATTGTAATATTAAGCAAGAACATACCTAATAAAATATTTGCTGAATACCTATACACCTGAAAACGTGTAAATGAAAATGTATGATGATCGGTCGAGTTAAGGCGTAAAATCATAACAAACAAACTCACATTCGCATTCATAAAATTAGTTAAGATGTTGTTACGACTTATAAACCTCAGCAATATTGCCACATCAATTTTCCAAGTTAATTGTTCCATCTGATATCGATTATTTGTAACTCGATGTGTCTATTTATAACGCTTGTTCAGGTCATCAGGCATATGTCAGACAGTTCTATCAGACACAGACTCAAATTAATCGAACATAATATACATGCAATTTCGCCTGTTTACATTCAAGAGATACATATTGTTAATGTTCACGATTAATTTCGAACTGTGTGTTTTAATTTATCTGTTTAATGTAAATTTTATGTATAATGTAATTATGTATGTGTGGTTCTTTTGTATAAATAGTCTCTTGTTGTTTTGTTTTTAGGAACAAAAAGGACAATTCCTGCACTAGGAATAATTTCTGGGACTGACTGGACACAAAGAACATCCATGTTCGGAACAACCATTTGTGGATCACACAAATGTTTGTCCCTTGTGGGATTCGAACCCACAACACTTGGCGCAGCGCTAATGGCGAGGTGACCACTTAAGCCACTACGCCATCCGTGTAGTCAAATTACATGTGAAGTTTTAGATTCGATTCCAAGTCGAGTAAAAGTTACGGTGTAATTTTGTCTAATCCGAAATGAAATCTCGAGACGTAGATTAAAGAGCACAAAAAACCAGCATCTACATGTCATGTAATGGCTATTGAAATGAGGCACCTGAAAACACTTTATTCAATAATACATATAATCGATAATAATTAAATCATGTAATTACATATTAAAACACTTTAATTAATTAGCAACTGTGTTACTAGGCTACTCTGGTAACCACAATTCAGAAATAATTTATGTATATACTGATATTCATTTGCATAAACGTAGGATATATATACTGATTTTACTGTGTTATTCGCCCTTTTCTAATATACTTATTCTTACTCTTAAGGACTGCGCCTTCTCTTACTTGTGGTTATAATATCTAACATAGTTTTAATTTACTTTACAAGTTGACTGCATAGATGGCGTAGTGGTTTATGTAGTTATCTCACCACTGCTACTGCACCGCATGTTGTGGGTTCGAATCTCACACGCAACAAAAATTTGTGTGATCAACAAATGGTTGTTCGGTGTCTGGATGTTATTTGTAAAGACTCCTGCGATACATGTAGTGTGGCAGTAGACTTTAAAGATCGTATTAATTTCGTTGTAACACTATTTATTACTGTAATAAGTACATAAGTATATCTATAAAAGTACACATTTAATTCTTATCTTTTTAAATTACACAAAGAATATTTAGTGAAACATTTAAAGAAAAATAAACATCCAAACGTAAAGGACACAAAACGAGTCGCAGCAATGTAACGTAAGTATATCTACCCAACAAATCTCTATTATCTATGTAGATTAAACGTGTTTAGCTCTTTCAAAGCGTCCCTTAAGTGAATTTTGTCCAAAAATAAATTCGACAAAATCGTCTTCAAACACGACAACACAACAAATGTAAATTCGGAGACGGACCGCTGTATGATCTACTTGGAAATTAATGCGCCATGAAATTACGTATTTACCTACTTACCTAGTCAGTGGGAAAATTGGTTTCTACAACCCGGTTGTCCATTCGTTGCAGGAGAATTGGCGTTTGACAGCCGAGACGTTCTGCCCCGGAATGGCGCGAGATCAATCTGATTATACTAATCGTTTGATCTCTTTTATTAATAAGATTCTGGAATATATGTCCTGCGGTTGTTTTGTTTGTTTTAGTTTATATATTTATCTAGCTGATATTTTGTTCTTATTGATTATGTAATCAAAGTTAAATATTGATCTTGTTTAAATGTGGAATTAGATTTTAATTAAAAACATAATTTTATAGAAGCCTATAAAATATATCCGCTTATTAATAGAACATTAAATAATAATAAAATAAAACATTCACTGTCAATTTTACGAAGAACTAATACAAATAATAATATAACTAGAACTTAAAATAAATAATACCATAAATAAATTATGAATACCAAAAAGTAGGAGTAAAAACGTAAAAGCAAAAAATATACTTATGATTACGTGAACATGTAAATGGAACAGCCGATAAAAGAAGACCTAGTTCTTTGATCAGATTCGAGAAATTATAAAATTATATGGTTAAGTTTACCCTGAGCGAATGATTGTACTACGAGTACGTGATAAAAGTAAGGAAAAAGAAATATTATAATCGTACAAAGTGGAGATCTACGATGCCTGCCTACTCTTTCGGATAACAGGAGCTAGTCTATGTATGTAAGCACAATTAACTTCTAAGATAATTTTCAGTAAAGTGTGACGTCTAAAATTTTTATCCGTGGCTAACAATAAGTACACTACACAGAATTAATAATAAAAAGAGGTAGCCCCCCGTTACCCAATACTAAACCAGGCAGCAAAATATTGATATAGAACAAAGAGTACCTACTTCTGTTACCCCTTGAGAATACAGGCGGGCATATAATAATATATGTTAAAGTTATTTTCTTCATTTAAATATTTTATCCAAAGTAACTGTGATTTTACGAGTTGTCTTAATCGTAACTCATCCTTGTCTGCCAGAGAGTACTGCGTGTTTTTTAATGTAGCCAGAATTTGCTAGTCCACATTTGGCGAAGAACTATTCTACTGATTCTAGTTTAAAAAACAACAATAATTAAAATAGTAATAAGTCATATTTTAATAAATATAGGTGGCCAAGATTACTATGTGGAGATGACATATCCCTACTTTTAATTTGCACAGTCGTATTTATATTAACACGCCACGTTATCTATGATTTATTGCCTCCATATTACCAACATACACATGCACGCCTAATACATTTTACTAACTACTAACATGTTCCAGAAATACGTACCAAGTTGCTCGTTGGCTTACTGCTATTATCATCGATTTTCATTCCTATCATCAATCACGCTACCCTACATAAAATCGGCTACAATTAATAATTTATACCTCGTCGACGAAGTAGGTAAAGAAAGTTCTTGGCTGTCAATTTTTTTCGGTAGATGCCGTTGAAAAATTAGTAGTCATCAAAGGTTCAGAGAGGGATCATAAATTTTGGGGTGGTACTTTCGTGATTTCATTCGCATTCCCCTTAGAACACGGGGAAAATGCGATAAATTATGGCCATCAATAATACCCAGTCAGAGTTGTGTCAACAACATTCTATACTGATGATATTTGTAGCCATTTATTTAGGTACACCCTTCCCAGCTGCGGTGTGACGTCATAAGTCCCGCTCATCTCGCCATGGTTTCCCTTATGCATAATAAATGATTTTATGAGTCCGAATATCAATGCGATAGTTAATTATTAAATACATAAAAGCTCTTGGGCAACCGCCGCCTGTCGGAAATATTCCTAGTAACTCTGTCATTCCAATAAGACAAAAGAATATATTATGTCCGGGCAATCCGAAACCAAATATCGTATATATTTAAATGCATGTTTGACTTTCCTTGCAAAAAGATTCCTGTACTCAAATGAAAATAAATAATTTTATATGAACAAAGAAAAGCAAAACCTTGAAACAAAAGCAAACATGTGGCTGAATATCATATGGCATCTTATCTAACCCACATCCATTGCGGAATCCTAAAAAAGGGAACAATGTTTATTACGTTACCCAAAATTAGTTTTCTTTTTTATTATACTGTACCATAAATAAACCTGCCAAAGTTAACTAAAACCCACTCGTCCTTTTATATCGGGAAGAAAGCAGCCTTTTACCTGAGGGAATACTCTATGTTTAACGAGAAAACTGGTCGCGGATCGGTTTGAAATTTCAAGTGTAGGTACCCCTTTTCGGGGTTCAATCGAAATAACCACAAAACATTCCGATCCTATTTCCGATTCTCGTCACACAGCCTCCATCACGTAGAGAGGTTCGGGACGAAGGACGGAGGTAGGTAGAGCCACTTTCAGTGCGTATTCAGAAAACGTACGTGTACGTTGAACTCGGGCTGTGATCGTGTATGATTTCTGTTCAACGAAAGATTAATAGGGCTATTTAATTTTATAGCTTAACTTGTTTTTGTTTTGGAATTTTTATGTGTAGTTTGTTTAAACTTACTTAGTTTAAGACAGGTAAACATAGTTTATATAATTATGTATTGCATGTTAAAAAACCATTGATAGAAAATTAGGGACAGAAAGAAAAATAAATAGAGTCAGTTAAGGTACTCAAGTTTTATCGCGGAGATAAATTTATTTCTGGAATCGTTATGGTGACCACTAATGAGCGAAACTGATAACTGACTTAAGGATTACTTTACGTATTTTTTAAAGATTGCACGAACAGTGCAATGTTAAAAATGATTGTCTCGCCACTGCTATTGTGTTGAGTATTCCTGTTTTAGAAATGTGGTTTGAATAATAATTTGTTTGATTTACAATTACTTGTACCGAGATTTAAGTGTTTATTATCTCCGTTATTTGAATTTTCTAAAGTCGCCTGCGATACCTTATTCCAAGTGCAACAGTTGTTTTATAAACAAAATAAACAAATTTTATGTATATTTTAGTGTATAATTAAAAGAAACTATAAAGACATACGATTATTAATTTTATTTATGTAAGTTTTTTTGTGAGTTTAACATTGGATTAATAGATGTTTTATCCTAATTTTTATAATTATGTATTATTGTCTTAGTTAGTATATAGTAGTCTACGACACATAGATTGTATTATTTATTTTCCACTAGCAATATTTGCTACAAAACGCATAACTTATTCATTAAATTTTTGATTACTTTTACCCAGCTAAGTATACAATTTGTTTTCATTGTTTACTAAATAAAACACTGATTATTAAAAATGTAGTCATCAAATGCAATACGTGTTTTTCGGCTTTAACAATTTCATATTTTTAGCGCATGGATTGTGCAAATAACAGTCCATAAACAATATGAAGATTGAATAAATTGGTAACTGTTTAACGTGTAGATACAATTTTACATATTATTTCGCTTTTGTATGGATGTTAGCAAATATTTAAACGTGTAAAAAACTGCTTTGGACTTTTCAGCTTTTAAATTAAAGAAACAACTTCTATTTATAGATTTTTCTGAAAAAATAATTTTAATATACATACAATAAAAGAAGTGCAAAAATCATTTCAGACTGTGCACCAAATAAAAAACGGTCCCGCGGCAGGCCCAAAATGAGATAGCGGGATGAATTGGATGCGTTCAACCGGGATTGGAGACAATTAGCGCTGGACAGAAAGGAGTGGAAAGATCGAAGGGAGGCCTTTGCCCTGCAGTGGGACGGTACAGGCTAAAAATAAATAATAATAAATAAATAATAGGTACATCAATTATCTCCGAAGGGGTAGGCATAGGTGCATAATACTTACGGTTCGCCAGCTACAGTTTTTGGTCCCACGTGATAAGTTGCCGTGCTGCTATTGACAATATCTAGACAGAAAAACCAATAACACGTCTGCCGATCTGGGTTAGAGCCCGATATTTCATGTACAGTAATCGCATACACTACCGCCGGGTCACCGAAGCAGTAAATATAGAAATAAATTGGAATAAAGTGTAGTTAGATTATTTTTTGCATAGACTGCCACGTCGCGTTGGTCCTTCGGTATAAGTTTGTCTTTAGATAAACGGCATGACGACGATCGTGTTGTCCCACATTCGATTACCAAATTAATGCATCTCTGTTAGGAAATTGTCATTAGCAACACATCGTCTGAATATAATTATGACTAATAGGCGGCAATTAAATAGGCGAACCTTTTTTTTATTGGACCTAAAGCGTGGTTAGTGAAAAGTAAGGGTTGCCCATCTAAGCCTACCACTATTTTTTTTTAATAATGGTGTTCTATCACATACCCATAACACCATCTAGCCCAAACTAAGCAGAGCTTGTACTATAGGTACTAGACAATGGATAAACATACATAATATATATATATATATATATATATATATATATATATATATACACTTCTTGCTTCTTGCACAACTTCTCGATCGCAAGTCAGATACCTTATCCATTGGGATACCGCCGGTCCTTCTTTGTTACTACTTTGGCAATTGTATAATTGTATTTATTTTGTAATAATATGCTTAAATATGTCGTGTGCTTCTACGATAGTCAGAGATTCAACTCCTAAGAAAGAAAAGCATGTCTTAAAATTTGGCAGAAGTATACCTATACTTGTATCTGCTTTCTTCTCCTGAAATTTTGACAAGTATAACTTATGAAACGATTAAATTTACAACCGTTCGTAAACACACGTCTTCACTAGAATTTGGAAAACGCTAGTACAGATAAAATAATAATATACTTACATATGATAAAAGTATTAGTACGCAGAAAGTGTAATGTAAAATCCGTCTGTATTTCATTCCACGTGCAAGAGAGAGGTTAATTAAATGTTATAAATAAATAGTATGAAATAATGTTCACAGGATTTTTCCTCTATAGCTATAGCCAAACTGAATATTTTTTTGTATAAATAATATCATTTTTGATACGAAAACAAACTAACCCGTAGAATAAAATTTCTAAACATTGATCCGTTTGCGAGTTAAAGCTTTATCGAGTAGGTAAAAATTTTCATCTATTAATTACAGGCACTTTTTGTGCCATCATAAAAATGTAAGTTTAGATTACATAAGTATAATATAATTTATTAAGCTGTCTATTTTAAGTAATATAGATGAATATGATGGCTTGTTCAGAGAAGCACCAACCACTGGTGTAATCGGCATGACATTAACCGGCAAGTTCTAAAACATCACATATATAATATATTCATCTGCCATTAGTTTTCTTTAAACTCTTTATTATATATGTAATTTGTTTTTTAAGAGACTCATAATATGGCGATCATGGGCCTTAGTATCAGTTTACTGTATACTTGTTTGCTACTTTTTTGTATAAAAGGACCTACTTTTTACTTTAAAACCTCAACTGCTAATAAGAATTCGGCATGATTTTGTGAACATTATTGATCTTATTGCCCTTTTATTAAAAACGTTAAAAATAGAGTTGAGCTTTTAGAAAAATGTATATTCAAATATCAAACAAATATATTTTGTCATTGAAATATCAAATTAAAATTTTGGCCATCTGAAGGGATTTATAAGTATTAAATGTCTGAGCTCCGCTTGTCATCAATAATAATAGACAAATGAGATTTTAATAATCGTCTTAAGTATTGCTTTAAGGGTTAGCAACCCTGTCTTAACTTGTATGTACTTAAGTATGTTAATTTATTAACAGTATATTGCACGAGTTCTATTTTATAGAATGGAGATAAGGAGTTTCTTGTACTAATAAGAAACATTCAATACAAGTATCCTGCCTCTTATTATAAGTTAGCTTCGAAGAAATTGCCCAATTAGATCTGTTATGGCTACTATTTTTAAAATCAGTCGTTTAGTCTGCATTTAAGGGCAGCAATATTTTAACCACCTACTTTTAAAAAACATAATATTAAAATTTCAATATTTTAAAAATGTGTTTGAATAATAATAATTCATTATGAATGATTTATTGTGCTAATCCCAACAAATATTCTTTAAAAGCAAAGCCTATTCCAGGCCTTAACTCTTGACACTTGTAAAACACACAAACTGAAGACAATTAACTCTAAATGACAATCCGTCTATTCGTTTGCCCCTAATACATAAAAAAAAAAAAAAAAAAAAATGACGATATTGTCTAAATGTGGATTTAATCTGAACCACACCCCACACTAAATACAGTGACACCGTCCACTTCAACAAATACGCCATCAATACAATCAAACGCAATTTTGCATCATAATTCTAAGAAAAGCAAACATATAGGTAGCAGATAACATAATTTTATATAAAAGTGTACCTACCTACGTAAATTCTTGAAACATTGTCAAAAGTGTTCGATACGCCGCGCTTGTGTTCAGGTAGGCATGTAAAGCTCGCTGTGTGGGTAGGCGTGATTAAACGACATCACGTGTAAATATTTCATTACTAAGGCCACGGACGAATCACTTAGGCCAACGGTATGGAGGGTTGCTATGTTTGTTGGTTTGTTTAGCGAGGGTTTAAGGAAACAATGTTATTATATATTTTTAAATGGGCTGCAAGGTTACAAATTTATTTCGTCTTGTGAAGATGTAGGTGTATTCTGCTGTGGCTTAATCTATGGAGTTCGAGGAAAAGTGTTTTAATTATGATAGGCAGATTACCTTCCACGTTATTTTCTATTTTTCGTTTAAAATATACGTTAATATAATATATTAACATGTATTTTATGATAGTTGGTATAATTTATTATACATATGGAATAAGTACCTACTTTTTCGCTTTATAAGATACAAATTGATAGTTGATATCATTTATTTTACATACGGAATAAATACTTTTTTCGCTTTACAAGATACGAATTGATAATTGATGTAATTTATTTTATATATGGAATAAGTACTTTTTTCGCTTAACAAGATACAACGTATGCCGCCTTTGTAGTGTTTATTTTGCGAATTAAAGGTAGTTCAAGCACTCTATCGGTATCTATATTGCTTGTAATTAATATTTTACTAGATTTGTTTTGTAATTACACCATACCAATTTTTCATACATTTCAGATAAAAATAAAATTAACACACGAATCTTCAAAATAGAGTTCAAACATCTTTACCAACAAAAAAGTAGTATAAAATTGTTATGTTTTCTATGCCGAATATTATCAAGAAAAAATGTTTCTTTTTATTTTTACTGTGTCATGAGTCAAGAACACATAATGACACGTTGTATTTGATGGACACTAAATAATATTTATCCTTCGTATTTAGTTTCAGCTAGTATAATTTCTATAGCATGCAGCAAAAACTATTCGACCGAAAGGACCATAATGTCCTAATAAATAACATAATAGTATTGTTTTCTTATACTAACGTTATACATTAAATAAATATTAGACACAGACATTTTACGAGCGTTTCCACATTCCTAATTTATTTCGGCCAGCGCAACCACCCTAAATGCTTACAATTTTAATAAAAATAGTTGGTCATATAAAACCACCTAGGGTTTCCATGTTATTAAAACATTTCACGCGTCAAGCCCCTCTCCTCTTACGAAGTAGAATCAATATAGATGCTTTTCGTATTCCGTATCACGTAGAATCAATTTAAGAACTCCTGCTGCGGGTCAACGGATATTTATGAAGATAACTTCGATTTATAGAGATTGCTTGCGTTCTTTACATCGACTAGCAAAGATATAGCAGTGTTTGAGGCTTGCTTTAAGTGTACGTGATATCTTAGAATAAGTCCTATATTTATTTTGTTTATTAAAATTACATGGGCCATTTAGTATATTTATTTCAAAGGTTAATTGGCTTATGTCGCGTAGAGCTGTAAGTTGCTTTTAATATAATTCTTAAATTGTCCTAGCACAACAAGCGCAGTTTATTATTTGGTCTACGCGACTCAACACTTTGTTAGATGAGATGAATTAGTACAGTATTTTAGAACATTGACTAGCACGCATTGACTGTTATAGAAGGCAGCCAGAACAAGAACGGTGCACTCAGTACGCTTAGTAGAGGCAAAAATCAGAGCAAATTTTTAATGTTTACAGTTGCAATAATGAAATTAAAAATAGCTTGTCTGACCGAATGACGACAATGCTTAACTAAATTTTTTTTTGATTGCCGCTGCTTACAAAGTTCATTAATAAACATAATTATTCTTTTAATGTGAAATATATTATGTTCCTTTACTTAAAATCTCAATTTTCTTTTGTAATTACCAGTCTCTTTTGATAACAGTATAAAGTTAAGACGGTATTAGGATCGTCTCTTATTAGGTGAGACCTGTAAAAAGCTAGCGAAAAGTGCGCAAAATATTATATTACTTATGTGGTTATCTACATAACCGAAAATAATATAACCGTGACATGTATCTTATTTATACCTAGACAGCATGAAGTTTATATTTTTAAAAGGGAGAGAACACGGTTCATTTGTACCGTTAACAGCGATATACAAGTCCTTGGACTTTTACGAGAGCACATAGTATTAGTTGCAGATGTCCATAAATTGCAGACTATACCCATTTAATTCGTTATTCGTACATACTAGCCCTACTAATTGTCCATCACATTACAATAGTTTTTGTGTAATTACCAGGGATCGGAATAGGTAGAGCTGTTTTATGTACTTACCATAGGTTAGAATAATATGGATATTCCCTGAGTCCCGGGATTTGCTTTTTAAGTAGTAGGTAAAATCATAAAAAAACTATTCTCGCCTTCGGGACTAATGAAAGATTACCCTTCCTTTCTGACGGGTAAATATAAGACGGACGGGATTAAGGATAGTATAATAAATAGATAAACTTGATTCATTAAACCACATATATTTTTTGACGTAACATTTAATTAATTAATATTTGGATTGTTTTTGATTATATTTCACGTGAACTTCAACTAATAAGTACTCGATCTTGCATGCCTAATGGTGGAATGTGGAGAACCTGTAAATGTAATAGCCATAACATCT
Source organism: Catocala sponsa (assembly GCA_963564715.1). NCBI lineage: Eukaryota > Metazoa > Arthropoda > Insecta > Lepidoptera > Erebidae > Catocala > Catocala sponsa. The sequence continues at coordinate 13,336,137 of OY751336.1, read as the reverse complement.
GCAAATGTATACCCATATTCGCATACGAATAAATGAATTATTATTATTATGAATTATAAGAATCAACAATCATTTAAACATTTTTATTCTGAAGTTGTACAAAAACATATTACTATACAAATTATTTGTTCTTCAGAAAATCAAAACATCAAATAGAACAATATGTATTTACAATAAAATCTTAATTAAAATAATCAATACGCTTCAACAATAATTCACTTATTTAAACAAAAAATGTCATTGGTCTGGTTTGTCTTTAGTTTCACTAGAAGACTGAGTATGACCAGAGTTAAAATAAATCACCATTATTTTTTCTAAATTATCTAATTTTAATCTATTTCTTTTTACATCTAACACCCATTTATATGTGGAAAACGAGTGTTCGACATCTGTTGATGTTAGTGAAGCGAATTTATATGACAAAATTTCGTCAATCACACCATTTTCAATAAAATCCCGTAGTATCAGTCGGAATCCCGTGGAATATCCATATTAACATCAATGTTTGCGGTCAATGCACCTAAATAGCTCTACCTATTCCGATCACTGGTAATTACATACGTATTACGTACTTATAATAAAATATCACACTTTAGGTTAATATCTACCCGCAGTATAGCTTGGGTTAGTAACTTATCCATATTTATTTAAGACTTGTCCACTGTACAAAATATATATTATAATCCATAAAGTGATATATAATAAAATGATAGTAAATGGATATATTTTCTGTATATAATATTAACAGGCAACCATTTTATGCTTTTTTACAGGCCATAGGCTTAGTATGTCAATAAAATCATTGGTATTTAAGTCAAGGCGACAGTTTTTGAACAAAACCTTGTTACAATTTTAACTAGAAAATCCTATGCAGTATATCCACCCACAGCTTTGCCCACTTATATTTCATGGCAACGCATTATTGGCTGGAATTTTGGAATCTAAAAATATATGTTAATTACATGGTCTATCTGTATGCCAAGTTTGATGTAAATCCGTTTAGTGGTTTTCGTGGGTCAGTTTAGGCGTGATTGGCGAAAAAACATTAGATAATACTTTTATAATATTAAATGACCAATGTTATGTCACAATCTATGTAGTACATATATTGTACGCGACTCGATGTACGTACAATCTTCTTCTTTTCTTCTTCTATACGTGTGGTTAGTGGCCAACCTGTTTTCAAGAGTTGTTCAAGCCGCCCGTAAGCCTCTGACATGGCTTAACGACTGCTGTTAATTTGACAACAATCGGGACCGACTTTTTACGTGCCCTCCAAAGCACGAAGACGCTCAGATGAAATACCACTAAGCGGTCACCCATCTATAGAGTGACCGCACCTAACGTTGCTTAACCTCGCTAATCGTTTACCGATCAGTGAGTGCAACTGGCTATGAGCGCCTCACACGTACGTACAATCATGTTCATCAATACCCTTGTTGTGTGAATTTGGGACACCAATTATTTATTATTGAAGCATAGCCTGTCTTTAATATTTATAAGTATTAAAGGCACACAAAGCGTCAATCAATAATTTTATTTATAGCGATTTATTATCAGCAATATTTTAATGTCTTTGATTAACATCTATACCTAAAGTCTAGATCATATGTAAAGTCAGTAGCTGCCATACGTAATATATATTATGACTATATTGATATTATTATGCAGCCTTAAAGTACCTCCGGGAAGATCTATCAATTTACTTTGATAGAAAGGCATTTTGTGCAATGAAACTAACTCTTTACATAAATATTCTCAAAAGAGCGAGCATTTAATATAGTATACATATGTACATAGTCACCGCCTTTACCATAGAGATATGTAAAGGTGTATTATATCCACATTTTGCAAGCTATAATTTTAGGTCTCATATAATTTGAGACGAGTTTATTGTTTTTTCTATCAGAAAATGCTAATAACACTTCGGGCGACCCAGAATTCAAAACCTAATTCTCTGGCTCAGGAGTTACAGTGACCATTGTTGCAATCGTGGCAGTCTATGAAATGATAAAATATAATTTATTTTATTTTTATTTTATTTATTTATTGACCATAAAACTTACGTCTATCTTTACAGGCAAGCCTAATGCGATAGAGTAGCTGAATTAGACTATCTTATATCTATATCTATAGTATACATACACTTACTATACACTATACTATACGCTTAAATTAAGCTAGTTACTGCAGTGGCAAAAAGCAGCATTTGTGAATACGTTCAGTGGACATGTGAACAAATCTATCTGGTCAGACAGTGTGTTGAGCACACGCAGCGCCCGCACGAGCGGCGCGCGCTGCAACAGGTTGGTGCGCGCGCGAGGCACTGCTAGCAACGACCGCCGCCGGCGACGACCGAGGTACTCGTTCGGAACGCACAGCTGCACCGTCTCTAAGATACCCGGATTGTGGATCTTACCGCGCATTACACTAAACACGTAGGTAGCAAGAGCTACTTCCCTTCTTACTTCGAGTCTGTAATATACCACCATTCCTAAAACAAATAAAGTAGGATACAGCAGTGGGTACCCTGGGAACACGCCATACTGCTTCATATATAAAAACCTAAGAAATTTGTTTTGTATATAAAAGGCAACAACAAAACAGTTAAAAAGATGATCTGATTCGTTTAATTAGTGAAGTTTAATAATGTTGTAGTTTAGTTTGATTATTTCGAGCGAACAATGTTGTCGTATATTGAAGTGGTTGTAAAGTAACGTAATGTTTAGTGTGGGATCAACATTGTAACATAATTTCAGCTGTTAAACAACGTGTGACGAAAATGTGGCAATTTTTAAGGGTTATACCATTTGTATCAGAACATATATAATATACTAAACAGTGATATTCTAATGGGGACACCGTTGTTCTGACATGCAGATGTATTGACTTTAAGCCCGTAGGCCCCAACAAGCCTTTAAATTTTTAGTTATTTGCGTAGATATAAAACAGTTGATTATCACCCGTTTTGGCGGTCAAGGGAAAATCGTGAATGTTGTATTATTTCTCGAAGATATCGAAGAACAGCGTGGATTAAGATCTATCGCTTCCCATACTCAGTGAAATTCCCGTAGCCAGCATAATGACACTTTAAAAACATGACTGGCATGACATAGGTATTATATATTAGCTATCCACATATACAAATACAAATAAATACTAAACATTCAATGATAGGGATCTTTATTTAAATAAGTCCAAAGAGCAGCGATAGCTCAGTGGGGAGACCAACAGACTGCAATGCAGAGGGTCTCGGGTTCGAACCCACGTCGCGCACCTCTGACTTTCGGAAGTTATATGACTTTTCGAAATTATGTGCGTATTGATTGACAGTTATCGCCTGCTCCGTGCCTCGGAAAGCACGTTAAGCCGTTGGTCCCGGCTGCCATGAACGTCTATGGCAGTCGTTATTGGGAGAGTGTCGACACAAAAGATCCCACTGGGTTGAAGTGTCGCCGGTCTGCACTGACTGGCCCCCACATAAGATAAGATAAGATAAATAAGACATAAGATAAGATAAGATAAATAAGTCCATGAGAATTTAAAGACATTATCTCGAGGTATATATACGTACGAGATTCCCCGATTATTAATAAAATTTGTTCAATTTTTTGTCAAAGTGTAAAATTAAATCTTAATAGTTTTATAATTTAAATAGCTTAAATAGAAGTAAACAGTAACGAGTAAAAGTGGTTAACAATAGTAGTTTAAGGTTTCAAAATTATGTAATATTTCAAACAACGCGATAAAGTCCGTATAAATTTGTTTAATTTCAATCGATATTGTCACTTAATTAAATTACCATTTGTAGTACTATCATAATCATAATTTCGTTACATATCTGACATTTTACAATTATGTGACTACCGACTTTATCAACTGACATTTTATCGTTTTAATTTTTTACTTTATTTTTGACATGCATATTTTATAATTTTAATGATATTAGATCTTTATTTTTTAATTTTACTTGCATGCATTATATTATGAATATTATTAATAATTCTATTTTCTTTTTTAAAATGACACCTTTGAAATTTTATGTGCGTCAAATCAATTATTTTTTGACATAATTTTGAATATTTGTATACCCTAAGGGTAAAACATGATGAGCCCCTAATACACTATAACATCATGCATTTTATGTAAATGTACTCATGTTTTATACAAATAAACTGATCTTTATCTTTATCTTTATAAAAATTATTTATTTTAAATTAGAATCGTGTATTTTGCAATAGGTATTACTTATTTCTATAACCTATTGAGTCGTAGCGGCATACCAGCGATCAGACACAATAGGTTTTTAATTATGTCTGGCAATTCAAGATTCGACAGGTATCGAAAAATTAATTTAGTTTATTCGTGCCTTTTTCTGTTTTTTTTTTTACGTGGTGGAATGCCTTGACGCATACCCCTCCGCGGGGACGGACGGAGGGCTTATGTCAGACTCGCCGTGGTAAAAGAAAGATGTTAAAACGATAAAATGGACCTCCCGGAATACCGACTAAACCTACCACGGTGTTCCTCGACAAACCACTATCGGCGGGGCCGCGCGAATCACTTTCACATGCGGTCGCGACCCCGCCGAGGTTTCGGCCCGCCGTATAAAACGGCAGGCCACTGCACAAAAGACCTGCCCAATGGTCACTTCTAAAAAGTCCCTACTGTCCCCCCCCCCCTAGAGGGGATACGGACACGACACAGAGGCGCGCGTGGGATGGGGGGGGGGGACACGCACGCCGCCTTTCGGACCTGGTGCTGAACGGATGGCGGGCAGGCCCACAAAGCTCGCCACCCCCAGGTTAAACCTCAGGGTGGCTGGAGGTCTTTTCGCGCCCTCGGGCGCCCGGTTCTGCGGTTGGGAAGAGGGTTTAAACGCTCCCTCTTCAGCTCCGCCGCCTCCTTGATGGAAATCACTTCCTCACAGAAGGAGGCGACGGCGTTCCACGACCTCTCACTCCGGACCATAGACTGAACTACGGCCGGGAGCGAGAGGGCAACCGATTCGATTGCCGCGATCAACTCACGGCGCTGCGATGCCCAGGTGGGGCAAACCGCCAAAGTGTGCAGCGCCGTGTCCTCAACAACGTCGCGGCAGTCGCCGCAGTGGTGACAACCGGGCGTCTCTTGCCGGCGTATACGACACAGGAACCGGCCAAAACAACCATGGCCAGTCATTACCTGTGTCAGCCGGAAGGTGAGGGCGCCATGCCGCCTCTCCAGTCACTCCTCAAACACGGGACTTACCGCCACGATTGTGATGTGTGATTCTTACATACCTATTAATATCACAGGATATTTTTGCTACATGTTGTACACAGATATCATTAAATCCGAGCCTGTGTTTAATTATGAACAAATCATTATAAACGGATGGTTAAAATGCTAAGTGAAGAGCTATAAATTTAATACATTCACACGACAGTTTCATTGTAAATTATGAAGAGTGCTCCAATATTTTACTCACATTAATTTATAATGTTCCGTTTTAATTTATGTGGCCCAATCTGCTTATTTATTTTATTAATGTTTTCCCTCGTTTATCGGTGCGCTGTAATGGTAATTCATTAATATTGCGCATTGCTAATGGTTGTAAGATCGATTCTCGGATAGGGTATGATTAAATTACGTAAACAAATGTACTTGCCAACCACTTAAATAAATTTTACCTTATTATTGAATAGAACTGACTCGTATTAGTCTTGAACATTATTTACTATTGAACACTTTTTCTTTATAACTTTCACTGACTCAAACTATGGACGTAATTTGCTATATTTTATACGAGTATGTACATACTTACTGTTAATTAACGATTAATATAAAATATTAATACTTATATAATAATATTAATATTTAGGGAATAAGTGGATATGGCTTTTGTACGCGGCACGGGTAAAATGCACAAGTTGAGGTAATTGTGGTAGTAATATGTACTATAACCTCCATGGTCTAAAGTTCCAGAGACGCCGAAGACCGCAACAAGTGGAGGCGCATCGCAGGGGCTGTTTTAGCCAATGAAAATGCAGCGTCATCAACCACGACCACTCTGTCAAGAGTGAACGACTAAGGAGGAATCTGTACTATATAAACGACCGATTGACTAGCGCATGTACTCCGCGCAAGGGTTTCTTATGGCTTTTGTACGCGAGACGGGTAACATGCGCAAGTTAAGATAATTGTGACAGTAGTATGTACTATAATTATGAACAACCGATTGATTGGCGCATGTACTCCGAGCGATGAATTCTCACGGCTTTTGTACGCGACACGGGTAACATGCGTAAGTTTACGTAATTGTGGCGGCAGTATGTACCATATAAGCGACCGATTATCTCGAGCATGTACTCCGCTCGAGTAGCTTGCGCATGTAATCCACGCTATATTGCGTCGTGTATAAGCACCATTATGTAACGTCAGGTTCAGAACTGAACTGAAGCCCTACTTTCATAGTAACTGCTACAGGTTTTCACAATTCAGCGTTGTCACGATTTTACTTCATCACTGACAAAATTTTGTCATGACTTATATTAGATTTTTTAATGTTGAGTTGTGTCTTATGTATTTTAAGTGTATCGATGACACGTTTTAGAATATATTGAATCATACTGAGCCATATTATAGTTATTAGTATCTAAGACTTTAACAGAATTAAAGTCAATGACAATATTGTATTACAATATAACTAACCAAAATCGATTCCAAGACAAAACATGACAACATCAAATCTATATTGGTATATATTAATAACAACAAAGTCGAAAAGATGTTTAATTCAGGATATAACCTAAACCTTGGGTCAAGAATATAAACTTCTAAATAACATTTTCCAATGTGCAATGTCTGACAATATCGAAGTTGAAATGAATGATAAATCAGAGCAGGCAATAACTGTAATAACGACAGACGTCACAGTCTATAAACAGAAAACAGATTTATAACACCTAAATATAAAAAGAAAACAAAACTAATCAAGCGCGCTGTAAAACGAAAAATAATGGTATCACAAACAAATTTACGTTTGTAATTCGAAAGTGCAATCCGGCAACGTATACAAAGCCGACAGATAGAATCAGTTATCCCGGCGGATACACCGGCCACGTGCATTTCAGTTTCTATACAAACGCGTAAACTGTCGACATGCCGAGATATTCATTATTCAAACGAGCCACATATTTACCGTTTCTTTGTTTCGGAGCAAGCGTCTGCCTGAAGCATAACTTTGAATGTCTCTCTTCAAGTTACAGTACGATGAGTAGAGATACTGTCAGTAGTAAAGAATTGTAACAAAATAATATAAACTAGCGGTCGCCTAGTGCTCGAAATTCGACCAAAGTTTGCCTGTAGGATATTGCTGATATACGTCATTATATATTGATATATGTAACCGTAGTTACGCACTTCGACTGCGTGTGTCAAATGCATGGTTGTGTGCGTGTAGTGATTTTTCATTAATTTAATGTATTTCTAATGCATAATTTATATAAATATTAGGATTCGCCCCTCCTTCTCCATATAAACTTTAACTGTGCAAAATTTTATACTCCTCCGTCCGCGTAATTTTCGTAAAAAGGGGTACAAAGTTTTTGCATCACGTATTAATATTTAGATTTAAGATAGACAAATGAAATGTGTCTAAACTTGAACGAAAAATAGTAACAATCTACTGCAACATTTATGATATACATTTTTGTTTCTTGTTGTAAGATTAATGCAATACGTTTTGGTTTCCTAACCAGTAAGTTTAATAATACAAAAATAAATTAAGCGGCTGTGATAGTAGGTTCGACTGCTGTGTATGATGAGGTTCCGGGTTCGATTCCCGGTGAAGTAAAGTATTCCTCAGTTCTCTCAAAGCGTCGAAATTTGTTCATAATAGACGGCAATAATCGTCCACTACATAGAACCCAAACGGTAGCTGGCGAAATGGGTGTGATACACCTTTGTGTATCCCGTCCCAGAGAGGTGTGCGGAGGTGTGAAACATATTATGTAATTTGTTCAACAATTAATAATAAACTACACAAGAAATATTTAGTAATACTGCATTATAAAAATCCAATAAATTAATATCTATAAAATAGTCATTGGCCGTGACCTCGTCTACTTAAACTTACAATTTGTCCACGATGTCGTTTAAGTGAATTGCATTATGCACCTTATCTCAAGTTCTACTAAATTGCATTATATGAAATTTGCTTCGTTTTTAATTACATACTAATTTTAATTATGCTATTTTGTGACACCGCGACAAATCTGTCAGAGCTTTTGTGTTATTCTAAATACCGTTGTTTCTGGTGTATAGATGAAGATTGGAGTAGTCTCTAATAGGTCAAAATAACCAATATACAGGCAAAGCCTTGTAAATGAACTAACGTATCATTATAAAATTGTAAAGACAGTTTGCCATACTTTTAATTGGATGTCATTATAATAAAAGGTATGGTAAGGTATAATGACATATTATCTTTTTTAATGATCTCAAATTAAATGTTATTTGAAATATAACTACGGCTAGTTTTAAGTATATTTTGTATTTCTCTGGTGAGTGTGGGTAAAAATATTATTAAAGAGAAATAAATATCTCAAACTGGACTACAGTGATAATGTGATGTAAGCTCATGGTAAGGGCAGTACAAACCATTAATTATGGTTATACTAACATAAATTAACATTGGATGGATACGTATTTTTATGTGTCTGAAATAATTTTGTTGTGAATGTGGCGTACTTGGAGGGTAATGTAAGTTAGTTCGCTCTTTTATTTGAAAGTCAAAGCAAATAGCTTCCCAACGTTGTTAACCTTCAATCTTTGATGGTATATTATGCGAAAGAAATTTGTCTGTTATTTGTTCACGATTGAACTATTGAACTAAACGAAATGTAGTATCAGTACACGTGAATACGCAGACTGTATGAAAATTCCCTTCGATTTTAAGTGATGACGAAGAATAGACTTTCCTTTTTTTAAATGCCTTCTGCGATTGTCAAATGTAGAAGTGGTTTTAGTGTAACTTTCTGCCTGCTGAACAGATGCATCAATATCATCAAGGTTTTTCCACATATAGCAATATTCTGGTTATATTCCAAATAAAGCTGATACTATACCTATAGATAATTATCCTTAGTTTCATGGCAATAAATTCTGTTTTTAAAATTAAATTGAAATCAACTACTAATACAATATACACGATATCATTATTCGTTTTATTGAAATGAATTATTTGATACGTGCCTTAAATTACTGATAGTCAACCAAACTGTGGAACATCGTTTCAAAATCCATTTAGTGCTTTTTGTGTGATGTCGCAACAATGGACAGCGTTAGAATGCATAAAAACAAACTCTTCTAAATAATCGATCACAATGAGTTAAAAAAATATCTCTAACGAGATTTTTCCCGCAGCTTCGCTTGCGTAAATGTAGGTTAAATTAGTAAAAGTACTTTTTCCTGAATGAAAGGTACATAATCCTTTTCTTTTCCCCAGACAACATGCAAAATTTCATGATGATTCGTCGAGTAGCTGTTCAGGAACGAAAGCGTATAAATCAAACAAACACGCAATTATAATATTAATTAGGAGAAGGATGATCTTATTAGAAATATTTTTCCATTACTGGCGCACGACACTTTTGGTTTTCAAACCACAGTATTATTAATATAAATACATGTCTGCGATGATATTCATGATATTTTTATAAAATTTTCCAAATTGATGTATTACGTTAATCCAATTCAGAGAAGTTTGCACGGTTAGCACAAAGGTGGTCACTTCGCTGTTGCTACTATGCCGAGTCTTATCTGTTCGAATCCTATAGGAGATAATAGTTTGTCCACTAATGGATGTTCCGAAGAACACCTAGGTTCTTTGTGTCTTTTGTTTGAATGTCTGTAAAGTCCCCGCGATACAGGAATAATACCTAGTATGATAGTTAAACATAAAAATGATATTTACGTATTTAGCCTTTATTTTCGAAGTAGTAGGCAAAAGTCTGTTAAATGTACATTTCACTGCTGCGGTTTTAAGGTATTTCACATTATTTTAAATCGGTGCTATAGTTTTGGAGTTTATTCATTACTGACAAAAATACACACATACAAAAATACGAATCTTTGCTTTTTATAATATTAGTGTTTTGAAATAATGTTTTACCCTTTGGTACTTACGTTTTTATGTACTAATATTTAGCTCAGCATTTTTTTATAAAGCTAAATCGTAAAATATACAAACACCCACATTCACAAATACGCAGCACAATAAAAAGTGTCTTTTAAAGCAAACATTATACAAGAACATCCCCTTAACTCTCTCGTTCAAGACTAGCTGTATGAAATGAGCTCTCAGCCAGGCGAAAAACATTTTATTGCTTTATTACGAGTATGCAAATATAACCACGGGAGCATTGCGGCGACCTGCAAAATAAAATGGCAACCGACTACGCGACTGTGCTAAAGAACGTGAATCTGGGCCACAATCTAAACCATATAGGAGAGGCTCCTTTGATGCAAAGATGGGTAAAGCGGTGTTCAAGCAATTAATACGCCGCACCTCTCCGTCCAGGTTTCATTTGAGTCGTTCACTTTAGTCGTTATTGTTTATGTGAATTTCCACAATGGCAATTAACCATTGCCATAGCGCCAAAATGCCGCAAAATTTTGAACCAATTGTGCATCATGAAGAATGTAAAATAACGTTTTGATCAACCTAAGTCTACTACAAACTGGTCCAAAAAAGACGTAATGTCACTTTGAAAGAAAAAAAGCCCGAAGAAACTAGGTAATAAGGACAAAACAACTAGGTATATTCTTAATATTTTACTCAACTCAACAACAAATATTGCATAGATATTTTCATGGCAGGCCTTCAGGTTGGAGATGTTCCAATTGCGTACGTCATCGTATGTAATCGTTGCACATACTAGGAAGAAAATGCACTAATGAAATAAAATTTCAAACAAAGACATATAAAACACTTTGACTGCGAAGACGCTAACAAGCTTACGATGTGTGCAAAACCGCGTTCATTTTAAAACCTCGCTCCGCTCATCTTCGTTCTACTTGAACCTTACCCAATTACGGCTCACCGCCATTTTTAGTTTTCTCAATGCGTTCTTGTGAAATCCTATAGGTCTCTCCTAAAACCAGCCAATACCTCCATTTGTTGTAGGAAAATTTTACGCGCGGATTCGTTGGATATACATAGTTGGAAATTTAATGTGAATTAAGGTTTAAGACATTTTATTCTCAGAAAGAACATCAAATTCACTTATAATAAGTACATTAGACATTTAAATATTCGTAGATTTTAAACATATGCCAGTTTGTACCGTTGGTCCTATTGAGCTAATAATATACATAATGATTTTAATGTATAAAATTTGATAGCAATGTTTTTAATAGTACGAATATGATAATCTATGCGTATGCAAAATGATATTAAACACGAAAAGCAGTTGTGTTTTTTATTACTAGCATGCAAGAACGTTGCAGTTATTCAACCTGTCAATTGTAGGAATGCCAGACATAATTGAAAACCTATTGTCTGGCCGCCAGTGTGTCGCTGCCACTCAATAGGTCAATATTCATTTACGTTCAAAAATGAATTAAAGGAATGTAATATTATATGCTTTAATTTACAAGACGTGTTTAAAAGACTAAGAAAATAAAAATTAAGGCTACGTTTAACGTAGTTTCAGTAAATATGTATATAGACAGAAAAATAGCGATAGAACATAATGTAGATAAATTATGCCGCTAAGAGAAAAATGGTGTAGGTGCAATTACTCAACAAGGAGTAAGACGTTAGGCGTATAAAAAATAATTATTTTATTCAGCTTGATGAATCAAAGTGCAACAATTAAAAGATAAATGAGTTTAGAAAAGCATGTTATGAAAAATATGTATAACTTTTTTGAGTTCACAGATAATTACTGACATAGTTACACATAAGACTACCTGCAATAGTAATACATTGACATAAATGTAAGTATAATAAGTGATTATAATGGACTCAGTTTTTCTTTCAGACAAATAATAATCCCCACAAACACTATCTAAGCAATTGGGTTGTAAGAGCGTGGAACAAACTGCCTGCAGATATAGTCTCAGCTCAAAATACAAACATATTTAAAAATAAACTCGACAAATACCTTCAACGACAAAAGACTACTAAGTGGGAATTTAGCAGGATACAGGCACATATCAGTTGCTTCAACTTCCTGCTTGTTTATTAATAATAATAATAAATTGCCAGTAACAGTCAGTGTCCAGTAGACAACAGGCTCGTTCCTGTTTTACAGCATTTAAACTTAACTAGAACAACGGTAATAGGAACGAATAGGCTAGGCCTTATCCTTATCACACTGAGAAGAGGCTCGTGCCCAGCAATAGATCAATCTGTATAAGTATAAGGCTAATATTATTAGATAAACCTATATCCAATATACTTTTACCCAAATCTTTGTTAACAGTAGAAAATTATAGTACAAAATTACTATTTGTACTCAAGTTACATCAAACCCTGAAACAAGAAATCACGCGATTCCACTCCATCTTGAAGAATACCCACGTCACATCTATTTCACTTCAAATTATGGCTCTGGCGCTTCATATTATAATAAGCTTTCTCTTATTCAACGCACAGTGGGACTATCCTTTGTCGTTTTTATTACGTCTTCAATTTTTATTTTAGCTACAAAGCTAGATTTTATAGACAAAAAAAATATGTGTGTATCGTTCGCAGTTTATGCGTCAACACGTAACTAATTTTGTCTCGAGTTTCGATAACGGCAACCTTATTAGTTAAGGAACTTCAGCGCGCCTGCTTAACGTCTTAAGAGCCTCATTTACCCTGTTTCAGCTACTTTGGTTAAATGCTTAAGATAAAAACTGGGATGATAAATTTGGTATTTCTTTTTTAGTAAAGTTTGATGGTGAACACTGATTTTGATTTGAGTAGTTTTTAGTATTACGAGTAATATGTGTATATTATGTTTTAACGTTATCTCGATAAAATGTTCTCGATGGAATAAAAATGTCGATAAATTTGTATTTCAGCTTTAAATTTAATGTACTGCCTGTAATTATTGGAACTTGTGGTGTATTTAGTATATGTTTTAGCTGTATTGATGAATGAATACAATAATTTCAATAGCAGTTAAATGGAACATGACTGTGGCTAATAAGGCCTATGCCACAACGTTTGTATTCAGTATAATATACCTACTGTGTACTATGCTTAACGCTATTGCGATTGGAAATAAACTTGTATTTTTCTCGAACTTCTGTTTATGTTCTCTGACGAAATCCCATACCTATTACCAAGCTAAGAGTACGCTATATACTAGCACAGCAAATAAAGATAAAAAGGCAAGTATTACAAATTCGGGGTTTAAATCAACATTATTTTTGGTCTTCAAGTATACATAACAAGGTTGATCTTCTGTAAACTTCCTAAATTTATTATAAGTAGTTGACACGCATCGCTATACGGGATCAATGTGTATTTGGGGTAAGATACAGGTATAAGACTATACGTAATTTGACTTTCAGGGACTACATAATATCTACTCACATAGGATATTAAATATTTATAATTAAGGAATTACACAGTATAAATTAAATTGTAGACCCAAAAGTCATGTTATAGAAGTGGTTTCTACCTTTGTAAATATCGATTATTCCAAACAATTAACATTTTCCTTGAATTTATGTTTACCTGACATATAGTACTAAGTAAATCAGTTTCTCGATATAATTAAACGTCTCATAATACGATCTCTCGGCATGCTCTATAGCGTGCCAACCCTATTGTGAACCCGCTCTTTGTATTCTAACTGAAACTAATGAGACCAGAACACGACCAAACGGACTGCTAATTCGAATTTCAAAGTATTATTTAAATCATTAGATAATATTATACACGGAATAGGTTATTATACCAAATTGATGTTTACTTAAAATATTGGCGGCCATGTTTTCTAAGATCAAAAGAAGAAAAATGGTTTCCATTTTTACGGTGGCAAAAATAATTTGATTTCAGTAGAGGGATGTCGGCAGTTGATTTTAAATTTAACTTCTCTGAACTTGGCAAAGTGGAATGGATTTTTTATGTACCTCCAAACATTAAGTGTTTATTTTCGTGAGAAATTTTCTTTTGCTTGTTAAGCAGGAAAATCTTTATAGTAGATTTCAGTGATATAGATGTTTTATTTGTAATAATACTATGATACGTGCAAGTATATTTTCAATGGAAAGTAAATTAATAGTATTATATTGAAATATGTAGATTTTACTGATTAGTATGTGTAATGGTTAAAATCTATAGCAATTGTCGTATTTAAAAGCATTGTGAGTGTGTATTGTAGCGTGTTTTATTATGTATAGGAGTATTTAAGAGGTGATAATGTCATACAATGTATTAGGAATTTACAAAACGTAATATATACTTGACACAAAAGATCCCACTGGGTCGAAGTGTCGCCGGTCTGCACTGACTGGCTCCCACATAAGATAAGATAATATATATTTACTAGCAGAAAATGCAGCTAGCGTTAACCTTTATCAATTATTTACACAGATTTTTTTAACCAATATATTCACTGAAAATAAGTTTAAAATGCGTTCGAAGTAAACAGTAATACCTACAAATCTATATTTAAAAATAAAAACGTTTTTATTATTTGTCAAAATGCATTTTAAACTTATGAACACTATCAATAATCTATCGAATTTCAGCAAGCTGTTTAAATATAATATTTAATAGGTAATATGATAACAGAATAATCAATATTTCCTATTTTTAAACAATAACTATTTTGTTTACAGTTTGAAATATGAAAACAGAGCTGAAATGCGATTACTCGGCTAGAGACCTCATAATTGCTTAAAATCGCTGATCATTACAAGTAGTAACATTATTTTTTTCTTTATAACTAAGCTGACCGATTACTATTTTTTTTAATACGTACAAATTAGAAAACGCATCGGTGCATGTCGTAGCTTCCAACGCTTGATCTCCGTAGCTTGTCAATATAATGATTCATCATTAAGCTAACGTGCGTCAATTCACTCGATGCACGAGTACAATAGATAATTTCGTTTTAATTAACATCATTGTACTACAGTAGCTCGTATTGCGTCTATCACATAATAAACTCAACAGTCCGAATTAGCAGATATTAGTTCCATCTGTATTAGTTTTGAACGAGTTAATGCATTCAAATCCAGTAAAAGTAGACAAAGCGCTTGCGATATAGTATTTATTAGTGAACTAGCATTTGCTAGCGCCTTCGCTCGTGTAAAAGAAGGTGAGGTTATGTTAGTAACCGTACTTTTTTTAAATTATATATAGTCTATGTTCTTTGCCGATAATATAGCTTTCAAATGATGAAAGAATTTTTAATAGGTTGCGTAGATTTTGAGTTAAATCTAAACATACAAACAAAACTCAAATCTTTCCTCTTTATAATATTAGTATAGATAGCTTTTTGCCACAGCTTCGTTCGCGTGAGCCCTACACACACCGGGTTAAAACGTCTAAATGCTTTAAAAATCCTATTTATTAATCTAGGCATAGGCCAAGCTTTATCCAAATTCATTCAACAGTTTACGTGTGATTGGGTAACAATCATCTAAAAACTTGAATTTTATAAGTGCTTAAGTGATTTATATAATTGACTAGCTGACCTGCGACTTCGTCCGCGTAGATTTTAACTAAAAAGTGTTTGTCTCCGCGGAACCCTATTTTTTTTCTAAAATCAAAGTAGCCTACGTTACTCCTTATAACATCAGCTATCTGCCAGTGAAAGTTCTGTCAAAATCGGTACAGCTGTTTCGGAGATTACCCGGAACAAACAGACAGACAGACAAACATTTTTAAAATAGATGTTTTCGTATAGGTACTTTATATACTTTCATACGCATTAGAAAAAAGCTGTTATTTTGACATTACAAACAGACACTTCAATTTTATTTATTTGTATAGATAATTTAGGTCGCTTGCCTGCTTGAAGCAAATTTAGTCTAAAAATTTCAATTAGTAGTACATTTATATGCGCGTGAACTACATGTACACCAATTTCTATCATAGATACTCTATCCATATTTCAGCCGTCCTTTTAGGTTAAAGTATATTAGGCATCAAATCTGTTCTAATAGGGTCAGATTTTGGAGTCGCAAGCTCTCGGCCTACCTCGGTTTAGTGGATATCGCATTATGTCATCCACAATACAGTGTGCTCGGTCACACGGAATATCAGCCCACGGAGCCGTAGTTTGATGATCAGGATTACATCCAGTATGTTATGTAGTAGATATGCACTACATTTTTTCAAATGTCCACAATCGTTATAAATACTATATCTATACTTTAAATTAGTTTAAAAGGAAAACGCCCGCACCCGGAGTAAATAATGTGCTGCCGGGGGACTTAACAAAAGATTCAAAGAACACCCAGTCTGAAATAACTATCAGTCAAACTAACAATGTTTGATAATAATGGCGAGGAGCTTAAAACACTATACCATCCTGGCAGTATGCGAATTTAAATAAATAATTTTCACGTTAAACAGCTGACCGCTGCTAAATATTTGGTGACGGAACGAATATATACGATTTATTTTATTTAACGACTAATTAGTCTTTACATCTTGTTCAAGCTCCATGTTATCTATATGATAGAACAGGCAATAAGCTGCCAATTCAGGAGTCGAATATCCACAAAACATCTGGTGCAACCTTATCGTTCCGTTACAGGCTATTGGCAAACGGTTTAATTTTCCAATATCAGTTCAGTGGTATTGGTTGCGTAATGCTATAAGGCTGCAGCATAGAGGTTTTGTATATACAAGTCCAGTCGGAGTGCTTGCATTAATTACTATGAACGCAAGATACCCATGTCACATATAATATAATACTATACTAGTACGTGAAATTGGCATGCTAATTTGCAGAGCCTATAGGATTGCCTTGTTTTCATTACGTTATCACGAAATTGTTAAGAATATATTTTTGTGGAAATTGGATACATCCAAGAGGATGTGAGGAGAGGCGTCAGACCATAATAATAACCCCATAAAAACTCTTGTGGGGTTATTATTATGGTCTAACGCCTGAAAATTTACAAAGGGGTAGATGTGCATAATGGCTATATTCCTCCAGCTATATTTTTAAGCCGAATGTAATAAGGGGAAAGCCTATTGTCATCTGTCTGATTCCATGCTGCCACTAATAATTTACTAGAAGAAATAGCTAATACCGATTGGGCTTAAGTTGACATCGTACCCTAAATCTATCGATTGCATATTACACAAAAAACTTAAAAGCTTATTTATGCAATAGGCAGATAAATTATTTATTAACTGTGTAATCCGAAATGGGCATTAACGTGACCATGCCATGTACAGACTCAGTCTACTTATGTCGACGGCCAGTGCAACCTTCCCGAAAAAATCAAGCTTTTCATGCATGATATTGTTCATTTCTTTTACCTACTAATATTATAAATGTGAAAGCATGTGAAAATATTCCAATGTTTGTTTCACATCTAAATCATGGAACGGATTAGGATAAAACCTTGATCACAGATAGGCTATGCTCAGATTAACACATGGTACTTCTTATTACGATATGCTTGGTAAATCCCCAAGTAGATACAAGTATAACATATACCATGCAACGTGAAAGTATAAAAGTAGTTTTTTTATAAACTGGTAAGAAATTACGCGAACTTTACACGGTCAGAGTAAATCAATATGCTCGACTGTGTACACCGTGACGTAATTAATTTCAACCTTAATTCTTTATGTGAACGAGGTTTTTCGCTTGCTAGCATTTTTAACTCATTCGTTATTTATTCATTGCTTGCTTGTGTCCGTAGTTTTTGGTGATGTGTAATTGGAAAAGTGCTGTATTGAATAAAAAATACTATTTTTATTCAACTGTGGCGAAGTCAAAACGGTGTTTTAACACGGATATCATAGCCATATCATGTATGTGTATTGTCCCCAGTAGCGTAAATTGTTTCACTAGTGATTAATTATATGTTAAGTATTATGCTCTTTGTTTGTAGTACCTACTCATGATGAGAGATTAAGAGATGAAAATGATTATTATAATAAGAGCTACATGCTTGGGGGTGAAAGTGTCATTTTCAAGGGCATAACTACGGAGAAACCCGCTCCGGGTCTCCGTTTTCACTAGACCCGTGATGGCGAAACCGGCGCCGCACCGCTCGACATCCCTAGCTGCTCGCACCGGTGTTGCCCTCTGCTGCTGGCTTGTATGCCTATGGTGGCTATTTAGGGGGCCCATCTAGTGAGTTGGCGAGTCACCGTCTGTCCATTCGATTGATGCTATTAGAGTATTCGGGGCAGACGCCGTTTTATCATCCATAGTTACCAATATACCATACCATCAAACACCCATACCAATAGCCCATATATTAGAATTCATACGTAGCGATAGTCCTACGCCTGCTGCGGCTAGTGCCGCTGTAGGTGTTCCATCCCACCTTTAATTAAAACTCTCGGAAGGGCCTCTTCACGTTGGACCCATGTCTCCGTGTAAGCCTCCCAAAGGGCCGGGTATTTTACTAACGTATTAGGAATATACCCGTGAAAGAAAAACAAATAATATAATATCAGCCCTGTATTAAACTCTCCCACTGCTGGGCACGGGCCTGTTCTCAGTATGGGAAGGGTAAGGCCACCACGCTAGTAAAGTGCCGGTTGGCAGACTTCACATATACATATTATCATCAAACAACACACACAATATCAATATCTATATATTAATACGCACACAACAAAATCAATATCTATATATTAATACGTGAAGCAAAAACTTTATGCCCTTTTTACGAAAATTGCGCGTATGGAGGAGTATGAAATTTGGCACAGTTAAAGTTTATATGGAGAAGGAGGGGCGATTCCTAATATTTTTATAAAATATGCATTCGAAATACATTAAATTAATGAAAAATCACTACACGCACACAACCATGCATTTGACACACGCAGTCGAATCGCGTTCGTAGTATTTGGGCATGGTTCGGCTAATGTCGTATAATTCTTCGTAACTATGGTTACCCTTAAGTACGTAAGTTATAGACTTAGAATATTTTCGCTACCTAAGTACCTATTGCAATTGCGTGGTATTAGCCATTAACAATAAAACCTTAATAACGATCAAACTTAAAATTGAAATCTATAATTATGGTCGAATTTCAATCATTTGGAGACCGCTAGTAACTATTTAATACAGATATAACATCGCAAAGTCAGACATGCGCGCCTTGGGATCAAACTCGAGACCTCCGCGTGGCAGTCCAACGGTCTCTCTCTAGGTTATCGCTGCTGTTGATCTTATCTTATCTTATGCGGGGGCCAGTCAGTGTAGACCGGCGACACTTCGACCCAGTGGGATCTTTTGTGTCGACACTCTCCCAATAACGACTGCCATAGATGTTCATGGCAGCCGGGACCGACGGCTTAACGTGCTCTTCGAGGCACGGAGCAGGCGATAATTGTCAATTAATACGCACATAATTTCGAAAAGTCATATAACTTCCGAAAGTCAGAGGTGCGCGACGTGGGTTCGAACCCGAGACCCTCTGCATTGCAGTCTGTTGGTCTCCCCACTAAGCTATCGCTGCTCTTGTTGCTGTTGATAATACTATGTCAAAATTATAATAATTGTAAAGAATAGGTGTAGATAAAAATATGGCTAATAAAAACACGGTATTGCTTGTTAATGTAATTGCTTCTCTTTACATTATTTGCAGCAAAACTACATTTTTATATTGATTACTCATTAGCTGTCTCTCCAATGTAGACGGAGAAGCACATATCATCTGCATGACTCGATGACATACATACATACAAGCGTATACAAATAAGTATTTCTGATAATACTTTCCTTTATTCGATTTTCTAGTACTTTTCAACACACTGTTCATTTACTATTTTATAGATTTAATCCACAAATAATTATTCCGAGCCTGACTGTTCTTTGTGTCGGATGTATGAATTTTGTAATTTACACAGAAAGTTTTTATATCGCGGCAGTTGTCATTTCGAATACCAAGTCTAGCATATTGTTGCTGCCTATTGGCAATTATCGTGCAAAAATGCACTGACAGACAGATTTAAAGTCGGATACAATTATTGTAGTATATAATAATATAAAAATATCATCTCTTTGTTTTAACATCGATTGATAGAAAATGTGCTCCAATTAATTAATTAATCTTCCCTCCTAATGTACCCACAAAAGTAAGACTGCATCAAAAACATAAAAAATAAATTGCTTCATAAGGCAACAATTCCAAATTCAAAATTTGAATTATCTGTTAAACAAGAAACCAACAGATACACGTTCGAATTTACGAAATAAGTAATAGCATATGCAGTCTGCGGTAAAGCTGTAGATACCACGAGTTTTCACTTATTTATCACCGCTCAAGTTACCTACTGTTTGGTTCCCACACTTTATACGCCTACGCGGCTTGAGACGTGCATAAAATAAAACCCCGTTAATGGTGGTAAGGTTTATTGGTGTTTTCTAAATACAAGGAAATTGGCACTGCAGTGAGTGCCTTCTTATATATGCGCATTTTATACGGTTCCGTTAAGAGCTATTTAATTTCAAGAGGTTTGCGCTTTGCATTAGAATGCTTTCACAAGCCATTCGAAAATTTTCATCGTTTATTTTAAGATTCCTTTAATACGAGTTTAATCTGATGCTTTTTATATTCTACATAGATACTTCGTTCACGTGGACTACAGTTCTCCTACGATATCATTTACGTGGATCAGACTAAGGACCATGTCTCCCATTCTACTAAACTACCAATATCTGCCAAATGAATGCCATTTATAAAATTGTTCAGTAAATAATTTTCACATGACGCCGCGCCGGTAATCATTAGGACGGATAGATAGATAGGTAACAATTATAAAACTCATTGGTTTGATGTTATTTAGATTTGTAAAACTGATGTTATTTAGATTTGTAAGACTATCGCTAATGCACAGATATAACCTGGTTCCAGTAGATAATAAAAAAATATTAATTTCAATTTCATTAGTCTAGTGCAGAGGTTCCCAGACTCATTTTCTCTTAGACCACTTTCAAAATTTAACTGGTTGCGGTGGACCCCCTGCAGCTACATTTTTACCATATTCCTTGGCATTCGTATTTATATTGATAAAGAATTAAACAAGTTCATGCAATTAAAGAATTTGATCAAATCTCTACGGGCTGACTTTTTTCTTTTTTTAGAAATTCTCGGAACTGAACCTACCACGGCAGGCAGGCTGATCTTTTATTTTTTAGTAATTCTCTACTGAAAACTCGGTAGGTTCGAGACCACTGATACTGAACATGGAATATGCAAGTTTTTACAAGTAGCAATCGCTGAGCTTCTTAAAATATTATCTGCCTACATTGAAGTCAAGCCAACATTTTAGTTCTTCATTATCGAAAGCAAATAAATTTTCGTGGACCCCCGCTTACGAATTGTGAACCCCAATTTTTTTGTCACGCCAACCTAGACCTCCGACGAATCTCCCGTGGACCCCTGGGGTCCACCTGGACCACTTCGTGAACTAAGGGTCTAGTATCTTAAGAAAGAGCGGTTACATAATATGTCGATCGTAAGACTATATTTTGTATATCAATGTCGGATATCAAGTTCTTGGGTTTAACGAAGGATTTCTCAATAGAAACACACAAGGTCTGTATGTAGAGATAAACTGTAAGTTGGATAGCTCCTAAAGCCGTAGAATTAAATTGTCATGAATGCTTATGACAGTAGATATAGGACAATGTTCACCACTAAGTTAGATAAGTATATTATTTCTATTGTACATTTATAGGGTTTTAAGCTTAATAGATGACAACAGTATTTCTTTTGTATAGGTAGGTAGGTACTATATTTTTTAAATACATAACTCCTCACTAAAGATAATTAATCGATATCTATTAATATTATGTTTGTTGCTTGGTGTCGCCACGTCTAATAATTAAACAATCGTGTAATTTATATATTTATTTAAATGTAATTTGCTATACAGGGTGGTTATATAGTACTAAATGTTGCCCGCAGCTTCGGCCCCTAATTGTAGGTTAGGTCAGTAACAGTACTTTTTGTAAATGAAAAGTACCCTATGTCATTTTTTGTTCCCCTGACAACGTGTATGTATGGGAAATTTCATAATGATCAGTCAAGAAGCTCAGGCGTGAAAGCGTTAAAAACAAACAAACTCACATCTATACTAATATTATAACGAGGAAAGATTTGATTTTTTGTTTGTTTGTTTGTAATGATTTAACACAAAAACAACTCAACAGATTTTCAAAATTGTCTCACCATTAGCAAGCTATATTATCACCGAGTAACATAGGCTATATTTTATTTTAAAAACACTACTGTTCCTAACATACTACTAAGTGAGCGAAGCCGCCAGCAAAAGCTATTTTATAATATTAAGTTAGGATATTTAGTGCATTGAGATCGTAAATTCGTATTAAAGCTATATATTTATTTAAATAATGGTTTGTCTACTGCAAGGATCAATTCTACAACAGTCTGAGCTTTAGGAATGATGAATGTTAAATTCACTGCG
This sequence comes from Catocala sponsa, assembly GCA_963564715.1. Lineage (NCBI taxonomy): Eukaryota > Metazoa > Arthropoda > Insecta > Lepidoptera > Erebidae > Catocala > Catocala sponsa. The sequence continues at coordinate 13,313,507 of OY751336.1, read as the reverse complement.
TCAACCATGAACAGAATCAGTAATATAATCATGATGCAGATAGCTGATGGCGTTGTGATTATAGTGGTCGCCTCGCCATTGACACGGCACGAAGCAAAATTTTAAATAGACATCTCCCGTACTCGGCTTAGATCCTGTGTTGCGGGAGCCTTTACAAACATTCAAACAACGGACAAAAAGAACATTCAGACTCGGAACAACCATTTGTGAATCACACAAATTTTTGTGCATGTTTGTTGGGTTCCAATCCCAAACAAAACAAAAATTTTTTTTATTAACTGGCAGTATAGGTTTAGGAAAGTGTAAGGACAGACCGAAATAGATTCCAATTTACCACTGTCTACATACATCTACAACGTGATACTCGTACCTTCAGATTTATGCAAAGCTTTGGCCAATGCAGATTTACCTCTAAGTACAAGTACACAACTTTGCAGTCGCTTGTAAAAGGAAATAACTTTACATCCCACGTCCCAAGAGAATCTTCGGAACAAAACAAACTGTGTGGGTTTAAGTTACGTAAAACTTTAAAACCTCAGGGGTGTCATGTATTTAAAAGTATAGACTAAGCTGGCTAAGAGACAACCTATTTGTTAACATTACTATTAAATATACACTATAAGTGCAATGTAAGTTTGGGAAGAATGTTTTTACATAGTAAAATAATTCCTGAATGGCTAATTGCAATCAATTATTTTTTTAACGTAGAGATTAAGTAAAAAACATGACTTATTCCGTTTAACATCTTCTTCTCCCTAGCCTTTATTATTCCAAGTCACTTGGGGTCGGGTTTCTAGTCTATACTAATTTTTAAGCTAATTAAATTATTGAAACTATTAAAACTATTTATACTGTTTATATTTATGTTGACACATTACCCGACGTTTCGGTTGCTTTTCAGTAGCCATGGTCACGGGGAGACTAAGATGGTAGTTGTCTCAATGTTCCAGTGTAGTTATTTCAAAGTACCCGAACATAATTTAATCATGGGTGTTTCTATTTACGCAGAATGTGCTCAAAGTATCATGAAGTCTAGTCTGTTCTGCTTTGTTACAGCTATAGCATAGTGAAATAAAAGTAGAATTGATTTACTTTAATGATACAGCTATACGCATGAAAGAACTTTTTAAAAATAAACTTGACTTTACAGAGAATGAAAGGTTTTAGTTGGCAGAGGTGTGGTTCTATCAAATCATACAAAACACAAAAAAAATATATTAATGGATTCCTAGTCTTGTCTTTGTCTATTGTTTATATGTTTTTAATGTCTCCGTCGATATATGTATAAATTATTCCTAGTATGAAATGTATCTTTTTTCAATGATTGAATTTAATTACAACGTATTATGTATGTACTATTTTTGTAGCATTTAAGATGTTTGTCTTAAAATAGCTGAAATAATCATTACAAAACACTTAAGTCTATTATGAATAGCATTTACATACTCGTACACATACACGTACACACGCGCACACACACACATTTAATTAGAATTGATTTTGTATTAGAACAAGTAATAAGTGCATTGTATGCTTCGAAGGAACACTGCCTCCCAAAATACGTTAGGGTTTTCAACGTTTTGTTATTAATTTGCATGTACTCGTATCTTTTAAGAATCTCTGAACATCGGGCCTTATCTGGTATGGAAATAATTAATTATTATTATTTTATATATTAGTTTAAAAGTAAAAAAATTCCCACCCTTGATGTCCGATGCACACTTGTAGATGATAATTTATATTTTGTTCATTATGACCTGGTTATTTTTTTAATATAGTTACCTATAATGCTTATAATTAATAATAATGATTTTCTCATTATCTAATAAAATAACGATATAGCATTGCAAGTTTTAGAAAATACTACCAATAAGTGATTTCGACAAAAGATATAAATCTATCAAAAGTAAAGCATTTGTTTTCTATAGCAATTGTAGATTGTCATCTTGACTGTAACTCTGAAGAATTTGTAGTGATCGTAGCTTCGTCCTATTCAAAATATGAATGGTCACGCTATCGGTAAGAATCGTATTTGGTTAGCCCAAATCAGGCGAAATATCTATAAAATCGAATATTTCTCTCAGACTCTCGTTGTTGCAAAACTGCACCGCTTGCATTGTGCGGAATGCAGGTGCTGCTCTATACTTCTTCAAATCCCAATCGTCTTCATTGTATAAGATACTTCTATAGATCGAAGATTAGAGACAATTCCCATAAAATAGAAAATAAATATGAATATCTCGCTAGCACAGTGATAGTAAATGCGCCTGCTGAGTATTTATTATCGAGTTAGATTCATGCAGAGCACAATGTCATTAAATTTTCTGTCAAAAGCTCTCAGTAGCAGTTTGGATTTTAGGACTGTGGCTGAGAACCGTCATTAGGCTAGGTTCGTATTACGATCTAAATCCGTGGCTGGCAAAATGAGGTTGTAATGCCTACCTTTGCCTCCTCCTCCAGAGGAACTCAACTTGAGTGGACAGGCGCTCTACTGAAGTATGTGACATAATGGTATGACTATAATATAACAGCCATTCATTTTGTTCCCTTTATAAGTGGACTTGTTCCTACAAGTCCATCACTATTTATAATGTCAATTGCTAGAAAGCCAGATATAATTTAAAAACAATTGTAAATAGCAGCCGTCTGGCAGCTACAGCTCAAAACTAACAAGTTACTGAAAGTATATGCTATTTTTTTAATATAGGTTCTGACAAAAAATTATTTTGTAAGAAGATTGAAAACTTTGCAACAACACAAACACATTGAACGTTTCTAAAGCCTTTATATTAAAACAGTATTGTAGGGCGAAACTAAATGTATCACAGAAAAAAGATTTTATTTCGAAATAAAAATATATCTGAAGTTTTTCACGAGGCGGTTGTGTTTAATACGTTTCTATCCCAAGCTAAGCTGTACTTTAATATGTTGCCTGCGAAAAGCAATAAGGCTAAACTGTTTTTCGATAACACTCATTCAATCTTAATATTCCAGAAATATCGAGGCCTCCGCGAAAATAATTAGCACCAAAATTTTCCTCCTCATTTAACGCGAAAGTACCAGAAAACTAATTAACCGGTTATACCTACTGGTATGAAAGCCCAGGGGAAGTTGATACTTATTATAATTTACTTTAGGACTTATCTCAGTCAATCTGGGTTTAATTTAGTTTTTTGTTCAGTGGGCCTAATCAGCGCTATCTGAGCGTCTGAAGTATTTGCAATTAGGTGCCCAATGAAAGAAATTCTTTCCATGTCTATATCGATAATGTTATTCAACCGAACAGCTGTTTTACTTGTAGGAAAAGTGAAGTATAAAATGGTAAGTTTGGTTTTTTATCTATCGTTTACATAATCCTATCCTAATCCTAACTTAATATTATTAAAGCGAAAATGAGTTTGTTTGTTTGTTACCTTTTCACGCCTAAACCACTGAACCGATCATCCTGAAATTTTGCATATACTTTATCAGGTATACAGAAACGGATATAGGCTACCTTTCATCCCGAAAAAAATTACTGTTGCCGAGGAAAACAACAATAACTTTCTTATGATAATAGATGGCGCCACATGTCTTTCGAATCATGATTGAATTATATTATTACAAGCAGAGTACAACCCGAATTGATTGTCAAATTCTAAATTAACGCAAGCGAAGCCGCGGGCAAAAGCTAGTTAAAAATAAATTGTATGATAAAAAGACTCGATTTCTTCTAAAATTGAATTTTATATTATAGTCAACATCTTGTTAGAACTTAAATATAGTTCAAATGCTTACTGCTTATTCAAAGTGTGGTAATCTAACAGTCCTGCAAAATATCATAAAAATACATATTGAAGGTTTCAAAAAAACATAAATCGTCTTATCATGTGAGACTTATTATTATTGACACTCGTTTGTTTCCAAATATTAACTAGAGAATTTCTGATCAACGTACTCACGCCTGGGGCGCGTCATTATGTCCAGTGTTCACCCCTAGATGAGCGGAGTGGTGCCCAGTGAGCCCGCATCATAGAATAAATGCAATCAACGTTCGGCACGTTCGGACATGTCGTGTCATGGCCCACCGGTGGGCCATGTCTGCCCCGAGCTCTGCTACGCCCATTACAAGTCATTGAGAGATGTCTGCGTGAATTGATTGTTCGTAATATGTGATCTGAATGTAATGGGCTGGTTCTGTAGTTAATTATGTGCACCGGCTTGTAGTTGACACTCACTAGAGGGGATTGTCGTAAAATGATTTCTATAGAACGAACTGTTATATATATGTCATTGTCTGGAAAAGTATTTAGATTACTTAACTTTAGTCAAAAGAATTTGATTACAGGTAGGTCTTTAATCAAATTCTTTTTAATCTAGTTGTTAGTAATACAAATTTCGATACCTAATTCGTATTTGCAGTTCCAAATTCAATTTAAAATAACATTTATTTGAGTTTGGAACTCCACTAACTATATTATGTTTTTTATAAATATGGCATTTGATGGTCCATTGTTTGTTTTTATATGTTATTGCTTTGTATGTGTACTAACAAAACCAAAAACTCGTATTGTTTTGAAATATGAGTGTTATTGTGGTACCATTGTTGCACGGATGGGAAGTCATATCAATTACGTGTATCGATCAAGTACCACAAATGAATTTACGGTATATCTTTGGTACAATCGCTTTTGTACTGGTAACGATAATCACAAAAAGAGGCTTAATTATTAAAAGTAAAATAATAAGGAACATAGAACAGCGAGTTTCATACAAACTTACTGAAAGAACAACGAAATTGCGTTGAAGCTTGCCGTAACTTGTTGAATCGACATACAAATGATGCAATTCTTATACGAAGTTTTACCTGTATGACATTAAAATTTATTTTATTGTTTACCTAATATATATACATTTTAAATTTTATTTCTTCACTGAATTAACTTGAAAATTTATACAAATATTTAGAAGAGAGAAGAGAAGATAGTTATCAAAATGTAACGTTTACATAACTTGTTTTGGGGTCATGACAATAATTGGGGATATAATATGTAATAATGATTGTAGCTTGTGTAATTTGGATGTAAATAAATTGCTGGATCCCATGTTAGTCGTTTATACCAAATTATACCTACCAAGTAGCTTTTTTTATTGAACATCGGATGCTATTTTCATCGAATTTCTTAAGTTTTGTTTGTTATTAGATCAAATATTTTCGGCGTTTCTGGATTTAATCAAATCTCAGATGGTTAGTGTCCGTTGCACATGAGAATTTATCACTCATGGATCTTTTATATCAGCTCTAATAATAATATGTTATGTTTTATTTGGTTTGATAGAGTAAAGTATGAAAATCTACATTTATATTTTATCTTTGACATAATATTATAATTTTAAGAATTAGTAAGTAAGAGTATTTTAAAAACTGCTTATATTGTGATTTTTAGATTTTCCAAATATGTTGGGACGGACTTTAAACGCGCTTGTTGAGGCATAATATTTTACTCAATAGTTTTATTTTTATAAATAATACATGACTTATAATAATATAAGCTCTGTATTAAACTGTCCCACTACTGGGCACGGGCCTCTTCTCAGTGTGAGAAGTGTTAGGCTATAGTCCACCATGCTGGCCCAGTGCGGGTTGGCAGACTTCACATATCTTTGAGAACATTATTGAGAACCCTTAGAGCTTGTCCTACCACCTCCAAATAGCATATATCAATAAGATAAAAGTCTCGCCATCTCTTTTCTTTAACCTAACAAGAGTGAGACAGTATTGCGATTTATCTTTCGGATAACTTTTACTCGTTAATAGTGGCCATTAGAAATGCAGGTTTCCTCACGATGTTTTCCTTCACTGTTAAAGCAAGCGATAATTAAATAATGAATACGTGTATAAGGTCGAAAAGCCAGAGATGCGCGCATTGGGATCGAACTTGAGACCTCTGCGTGGCAGTTCAAGGGTCTCCCACTAGGCTATCGCTGCTATATACTTGCACGACTTAGATTAGTTTTATTGGCTAGCAAAATACCTGTAATCTTTAAACAAGTTGTGCTATCATAACCAGCTTGCTTATTTCATCAATAGAAAAACGAAGTGACATGTATTATTACGTCACAAGAAGTACATAATATATTGTAAATAAGTTCGAATAACAGATTTAACATAAAAGTCTACAAACAACATATATCCATATGTGTTATTATAAATGTCTATCGTACCACAGAATTCCGTCGAAAACTGTTCATTTTCGTCCACAATACAATTTTATTGTTTGTCATGTTTCCTGTAAGGATATTTATACTACTGCACTACCACGACAGTTGAGTCCACAGTGGACAATGTTTTATATAGACAGACAAAAAATAATCATTATTATCAAGGAATCATAGATTCATTATAATGTGCAGGTGTGTAAATAATATTTTTTCCGCAAGAAAAATAAGTAATAGCGCACTAGTAAAGTTCAGTTCAGTTAATAGTAAAATAATAAAGTGGTTAACGACTTTATTATTTTACTATTAACTAAACTGTTTATTTATTAATAAATAAACACTGATAGCTAGAAATCGATAAAAAATATCATACATCGATATTATATACCACATGTAACTTTTAATTTTGTCTATATATGTTATCTACAGTCATTCATCATTTAGAGTCAAATGAGGCATTCATAATTTTAAATTACAGGTACTGAAGCTATTACGGTATGTGCCATATTCATCTCTAGAAAGACATGCAATTTTGGTTTGATTAGATCTTTACAATGGACCATACAAATGTTAGCTTGTGAATTCCTAATCACATTAAAATGGTATTTCGAAGTTTATTTAAACAAGACTACATTTTATTCTAGTTTGTGGCTTGTAAATAATAACTTGGAAGTTTACTTATTTCTGAAGTTGATTAATATAGCGCTTATTTAATGTAATCTATGAATTTTTTAAGTTCACTAGTGTTATGGCTAGTACAAGAGTCAGGGGCCGTGCCTGTGCCTGACTTGGTCAAGCTAGGACATCGTGCTCATAATTAAGGACCCTAAAGATTTCAAAACCAGTAGGGCATACCCGAATAACACATCTGGAATTAACCGTTTTATAGCTTATATATATTTTTTTATTTTTATAAAAGGTTCCACAATTATAATAATATAGCGTATTTTATTCAAATATATAAACAAATGCAAAGATAAATAATGAATATGAAAAAAGCCTATAATACACTTCTAAAATAAATCTAATGAATCTGTTGTCTATTTCTCAATATAAGATATTTGTAACGAAATTTTGTTATTTTTTCGTGATTCGAATATTTTTCTATCCAAGAAACAAAATAATTTAATTTGTAAACAAAACGTCTCTAGGTCTAAAATAAAATTACATTTTCAATAAAATTGACTACAAATGAACTTGGCTACGAAGCTTAGCCAAAATAAAATAAGTAAACTATTTGTTGTCTAACTCAGTTAGAGAATGATCTCGCAAAGTTTTGGATTATTATGAAACAATTTAAAACTTGTTTGTCATTAATTTTATTCCACAAATAAGTGAACATTTTTGTTGTCAAAGTAGATTGTGTTTGATGTGACTTATTGTTTTCGAAAAGAGTTTATATATTTTTCGCATATTATAATAAAATTAGTTTTAATATTTAGACGGTTGAAGGTATAGCTAGAATTGAGACCGTAATATAATTTACAGTTTAGTTAGAAAACGAAGTTTGAACTATATAGATTTCACAATTTGTTATCAAAATTTCATCTCTTATACTTTAAACCTGCGTGTTTGCTTTAATTGATATTACGGGCCTTAGTATTTTGACAATATCAAGAGAAACAAACCGTGCCTTTTATTAGCTAAGCTCAGATGGTTACAGAAATGCTGCAATAAAACTGCTATTTATAAAATGTTGTCCGTCTATTACTCTACCGCTAATCTTCGGAATGACTGAACCGTTCGTAATAGATCTTCGCACACGGATACAGAACGCCTGATTTAGACTACCTACTTGTTTTTTATGAGATATCAAAATGTTTTTAAATTTTACTTGTACAAAATACAACATTAAAGCTAGTAATATAAATACTGTTTGCTCTGAATATCGAGGGGTGACTCGCAGTCGGTCGCAGCAACATTGGCCTATTATTGATAGATGCGAGATCATACAGTGGAACACTGTCGGGTCCGGCATAGCACAAGAGTTATTATCGATGGTGTGATGTCGGGATGGATAATGATGTCCATCAGAGAGAAATGTGAATTAGTAAAAAGTACCTCAGTGGCATGATTGTAGTGAAAAAGGATGCTGTTCATGATGTCTCGGGCTTGTCTCACAATATGTGAGACTAATACACCTCTGCTTACTCTTTCGTGGATACACTGGTATGGCTATATAATCTTGAAAATATATTTTTAAAGATAAGTGTATACTTGTCTCCAAAAATATATTTCAAAACCATCTACCTATACCACATACATGGTTTTTGCAAATATTCTGGATCTAACTTTAAGTAACTACTTATTTTCTAAAATTTGTGTCGAACAATACCATAGTAACATCGCGTATGTTTACTAGTCTCTGAAGCTATGGCCACTATACCACGAGCGTCAGTTAAACTAAGAGAGTATTATTCTCCAAATATATTTAGGTATTAACCGAAGCCCTGAAAATAAAGTGCAAAATTTCCAACTGCAATTCTGTCCTATCTCTTTGTGCAATAATGTGGGAATTCGTACCTATTTGCCCAAATTCGAGTTTCTGATTTCTAGTATTGATCTACTTGGACAACATACCGTTGCAAGTACTTTGTACTGTTACTATTTTATATTTTTAGGATTTGCATTTGTCCATGTGAACTACAATTTGCCTGAAATATCATTAACATAGATTGCACTATGCACCTCCAATTTTATTGCTAAGAATTGGATGAAACGTAAATTTGATGTTAGCGTAAATTCCAAGCTGCATTTGAATACACAATCAAAATCCTTACAGCGGCTTTTTAGTCACGCCGGATTAAACAGAAAGACATAACATCACATCTTAAAGTCACCGTTTATTTACAATCAGATTTCAAAAAATATTTCCTATATACTGAAAGAGCTTCATTACTTTTATAAAAAGTATTACTTTTAAAGGATTTAGACTAGAATTTCAGACAATGTTATAGAGAAAAATATATAATATATGTTATAGACATATTATTATTACACTGCTAGTTCTATAATAATATTATATTATATATATCTCTGGCAATGTCAAAAATGTACATTATGGTATTCCATAATGTACATTTTTGACATTGCCAGAGCTTAAGAAACATACAGTTTTGTATCGCCAAATCGTAAATTACGTTTTTTTTGCAAAAGCATATTAGAATCTGTTATGTGAAATCCTATGCAGTTTTTCTACTCGCGCAATATAGCCCGCAAAGATACGAGATGTGAGTTTCGTGACGTAATCAAATCCTTGAATGAATGGAACAGCTGGAAGGGGATGACCTTAGCAAATGTTCTCTAGTCATATCGGAGACATTTTGCAAAAGTCAGGTAAGGAGTAAACTAAAAGAGTCCGTTGAGTAATTACAAATATAATAAAAAGTAAATTAAGCAAAAGAGGCATACCAGGATCGTTGCAAGTGGAAAGCCATAGTCTGTCTACCTCTCTGGAAAACAGGTGTAAATATGTTTATGTATGTATCAAATCAAAAATACGATTAGAAAATCCTGATTCTATGCGCGCGTGTTCTGATAGTGATGCGTCCGAGGCCATCAAGATCCCGTTGCGAGTAACGCATATATTGTGCAATACGTCCAAATATAGTAAATTGACGTTGGACTTTATGACAAATGCAGTATCTTTCTCCCAATTCCATTATTAGAAAAGTTATCAAAACTATATCTGCTAACAGCCGGTATAAACTAGTTCGGGCTACTTATAAATTTCGCCAGTCTACTGAAACGGTGAAAATCGAGTTTCAAGTGTACCACTGTTACAACGTCAGCATATTGCAAGAGCCACGTTCCACTTGTATTATGAAGTCCTATTTTGCACTGACATTTTTCGTTCAACACTACCCGATTGGATTTTTGAAACGTGTAAATTCGATAAAACACAGACCGTGGAGAATGAGTGAGTTATGGCCGGTTCAGATTGGGCAACGCAGCACCAGATACGTAAAAGAGTTCGGTATATCATTTTAAGCTGTATACAGGATTGGGTAGTATTACTTTATGAGACGATGTTGTTTCTTTTTTAATTTCTGTGTCTGCTGATGGCTTATATAGCTTAATTATTTTGATTAATTATTAATATTGAAAAAGAAAGATGCGTATCTTTCTTTTATACTTAATTTAATTTATAACTATACTCAATTGCGACAGCAAACATTTTATTTTAAATTTAACAAATAATGAAATTTCATTATTGTAACTAGGTACTAGTATTTAAACATGAATTGCATTCTCTATAAAACCTTTAGGTACTTCCGCAACGAACCAAAGTATAAACAATGACACCACTCCATTTTACACTTTTAATCTCGAATCATAAGTATCGTCGTACAAGATAATCTATCACTCGCTGTGACAACCAGCACGATATTGCAACGAAATATAAAATTGCTCGACAGTCCCGCTAGGTAGGTAATGGCGGCGCGCGTCATCAGCGGTAAATGCAACGAGAATTTCGCCGCGGACACGTTCTCTCGTCTTGAGCGGCCTTATGCCGCTGTGGATGCGATTGTACTTAATAAGCTTATTCTAAAGTACCGTTGAGTACTCAAGTTGTTATTTTTCGGTGTTTCATTCTGTTTATTTTTGGGAAAAGATTCGTAAGTTAATGTGAATATTTTACGAGTGTATTTAACAAAGAATGTTTTAAGAATGTCGTATGAACCGTCACCGTGGAAACATGGAGCATTAAAATTGGTTTCTCTACTAATATTTAAACGACATTTACGTTTGCTCAAGTCAGCAGCAGCCTAACAGGTAAAGAAACTCCAGTCTAGAGAAAGTCGCAAAACTTTTAGCACCAGTAGTTGGTATCCCTTATGTTGACAGCGCAGCGACTATATTTTTTGTAGGATCTGCATCGGGTAATTCACACCGCTACTCGCTAATATTGTATGTATACGGCTACGGAACTGGTTTGCTATCAATAGCACCGTATTATTTTATTTCACCATTATATAAGACCGATGCTTGTAAAATTTTATTTCATTCATTGGGACGTAGCAGAATAGTAATTGAATATTTTATAGCCCGAAAGTGATGATCTAAACTATTCTGCTGTCATAAGGAAAAATAAAATCAGCCAAAAAAATATTATTTTATCTGTGTATGTACTGGCAAATGCTTGTTTTTTTTTTCACTATTCCCAAATAAGTAAAAAAAACAATTACGAAAAATAAAAATGATAGACTATTTTCATTATGCCGGCAGTATTATAAAAAAAGACTATTGTGATGCAATTTTCTTAAGTTGGTAGCATGTGTTGCAACTTAAATCATTACGTTTCATCTGTAAGAAGCACTAGACTTATACATGATTCATGTAAATAATGTCGCAGACTAGTTATTGTCCAAACTGAGGCAGTTAAGGACAAAATTAAGTAAAACAATATTATTATTTACAATTTTTGATTACCTTAAGGGTAATCTAAGTTAAAAGAATAATATAAGTATTTATAGACACTAATAATACGACCAAAGTAAACAAATGTATAAAAACAGGAGCTCCACACCTTTCCTATTCTCAACAATGCAACGGTCGCAGGTAATATATTTGGAATTTTCCAGCGCTATGAAAACGTTACGTGATCTCGAGTGAGGTTTTCGTCTGTAAAACGGGCCAAAACATCCCCTATTACTTCTATGACCACCTTCAATTCCGTTTTCTATAAAATTTAAGTTATCATACATACTCGTACGTTGCACAAATTGTTTCTCATAAACCATACTCACCGACTACAAAGGAAATTTTAGCGGTAAATTGAAACGTAGGAATGTAAATAAGGTACTTTAATTTTTCATGTGTAAGTGCACTTTTAATTACATATAAGGCTTGGAATTTCGATAGACGTGTGCATGTGTGTGTTTTGTAAATTTTGTTCAGGGGTTCTTATTTGGTTTACAACTCAATGGTTTAAAACTCACAAATTCGGAGTCACGTATATGTGTACTACTTTTGGAATAGTATACCAGTTCCTGTATGCACATAGTTTCATAGTTAACGTTTATAGAATAAGAACGTAATCGTTTACTTATTCTATTTAATAAAAATGGCGATCGATCAGTTTGCAGCCCAACTGACGGTAAATGATACCATAAAAATATTTTAATGTAGGGGTAGGTTTCGTTGCGTAGACGTCGCAACAATTAATACTGTTGCCAACAATATTTATTATCTATATTATGAGTATAGGTCCAGTTTCTAGACGACCCAATGAAATTTAGGACAGTTAGTGTTTTAAGTCCACATCTTCTTTGACTGTAGATACTAGTTTAAAATACGAAATATCAAACATACTAATGTCTCGCTGAGAAAACACATTTGATATGGAATTTTCCCTGTGAGCAATAATATAACTAGCAAAAGAACAAACAAAACAATAAAAATCACTTCTACAGGGTCATGTCTTTCATATACAATCTGCTAGTATCGAATTATAAATAGAGAGAGGCACTACTTTTTATCATAATAAACAATGTCGTAATTTACTTGATAAATAGTCAATTTCAATTCAAATGTCACTTCAAATTAATAAGGGTGTCCTTTAAAATAATTTTCGACATTATAGTCCCCTTGATTTTCGCTCGCATAATATTTATTGCAGCAATATATTGCAGTTAAATTTCGTGAAAATGTTCAACCTATTAGGTATTATTTTCCGTGGAGAAATACCCCCTTATACATACGAATACAGTTGAGTTTTTACTACAAACAGTAATCTCATATAATTTTAACTCATATGAATTTGTTTGTTTTATTAATAGTGGTTACTTGTGACCTGTAGTAGTATTTAGAATTGTGTTTCGACAAGCACAAAGTTTAAGCACAAAGGCAATTACATTTATTTTAATGTAATGTATAATATCTGAATAAAGTGAAATAATTGCTTTTTAAAGTATGTTCACACGGGAACAGCATATTTTCTCATTGATATGAGGCTACTAAATACTTTCGGAGTTTCTGTGTATATTTAAGTATATAACTGAAAATGCGTATTAACGCGAGGCTTGACATTTTGGCCAAGTTGCACTGGCGGTGGTCACAAGCAGACCGACGGGAAAGGTCAGGCTTCTGTTTGTGAGGTAGATGTGCATAAACTTTATAAAGCTTAGATTCTATATGCATAAACATTTAGAACAATTGCATGATTAATGACTACTGCTTAAGGGACTGCGAATATTTAGGTACGCGTTAGAGCACATACATAAAGTATACCTATGTAAAAATAATAAACGCAACTGGTTTATCTATAACTTTATAAAATGTTGTTATTATTATAGAATGTTGAATTCCTATTAAAACCACAGAAGATTACTACTCTTATATGTTCGGTGCTATTAACCAAACTGTAATGTTTATCCTAATCCTAATCCTATCTTAACTTAATATTATAAAAGCGAAATGGAGATTGTTTGTTACCTTTTCACGCCTAAACCACTGAACCGATCATTCTGAAATTTTGCATATACATTGTCAGGTGTACAAAAACGGGCATAGGCTACCTTTCATCTCGAAAAAAATTACTGTTTCTAAGGAAAACAGCAATAACGTTCTTATGATAATAGATGGCGCCACGAGTCTTTCGAATCATGATTGAATTATATTATTAACAAGCAGAGTACAACCCGAATTGATAGTCAAATTCTAAATTAACGCGAGCGAAGCCGCGGACAAAAGCTAGTAAATTTATAACAGTCGGTAGAAACTTCACAATTGCGAATGTTTTATAAAATTTCGATTATAATTGAAATTTTATAAAACATTTGTAATTATATAATATGGCTCTTAGCCAGTTGCACTTACTGATCGGTAAACGATTAGCGAGGTTAAGCAACGTTGGGTGCGATCAGTCTATAGATGGGTGACCGCTTAGTGGTATTTCATCTGAGCGTCTCCGTGCTTCGGAGGGCACGTAAAAAGTCGGTCCCGGCTGTTGCTAAATTGACAGCAGTCATAAAGCCATGTCAGAGACCTACTAGGCTTGATCAACTCTTGACAACAGGTTGGCCACTAACCACACGAAAGGAAAGAGAGAAAGAATTATATAAAACTTAAGTATAAAAATATACATACATTACAGAACAGCTCGCAACAACATTGGCGAAGTGGTTAGTCCTTCAACCTAACTACCGTCTTATTTGCATAACAAGCGTTTGTCGCCAACCCTCTTTGATGTCAATACACAAAACTGCTCCGCTGCCAGTTTAACTAGCCTCTTCAAAGCCAAAGGGATTGGGTCCAATAATATAATTTCTGGGACAATACAACAAACGTTTAACTATTGCTGGCGTTGGTTGTGTAAAGTGCAATATTTTTGATCAAAGAAAGTATTCTGAATAATACACACTATTATTAATTCTTAAGTTTGGTAAAGTGTATAGAAATTTCTACTTACGTATGCCTTTTACCAGAAGATTATAGCCAAAAAGCCTTGTTTTGTTCTTGTAGTTATTAGTTGGACTTTCTAGCTATCTGAGAGGAAGATGGGCAGGAAGGTATTGTGTTAAGAGGTATGTTAGTAGAAAATTCTCTTTGAGCATTGTCCATTACACTGCTAGCACATAGACTCCATTTTTTAACCTTGTCAATGCGCAAATTATAAGCTTGAGTTACAAGCTACGGTAACCGCGTGCTTCTTTTAGGCGGATGGTATGCTCATTTGCTATCTAAGCAGTATAAAAACAAAATTCTATTGGCAATTTTAGGCGGGCTTCGTACTTTTGTAAGTAATTCTCATAAAGTAAATTTCTTTCATTGTATGTTAATAACCTTTTCTTGGAAATAAGTCATCAATGTTAACTTCAAATTTATTCTAAAATTACTAAGAAAGCCTTATGAAATTTTTGGTTACTTACTTACATTTTATTATTATCTTGAATTTGTTTTAATTTAACATACTTACTCACTAAATGCCTAATACGCCAATACATAAACACTTATGTCTTTTTAAGGTTGATAATATGCTAGCATTAGATCATGAAGACTACATAACACGTAGTTTTCATGATCTATGTTGCTAAACTATCATCAAAAAAGTAGTATGCTTATTTGCCAAATAGTCTAAAAATTACCGAGCTATAATGATAACACTTACTATGTTAATTTAGCTTAAAAGTTATGTGCTAAAAAGGTAATATACAAAAAAGCCTACGACTATAAAATATTATATGTTATGTGCGCTCAGGCTTTCTGCAGAAAATTATAGTCTGTCTTTTCTAATTAAATTCTACGTACGACTTTCATCTTTAAAGTTTATTCATTTAACCTGTCAGCGCCAGAGGATCCACCGCTAACTTGTAACTAGAATAACTACCAAAAAGTAAAGTATACATTTTAAGCAACATATAAGAGTTACGGTATAACCCCTGTATACCGCATGAGTTTTATATACAATGAAATCACAAACCCAAAGTACGTCCTTACTCGAAACAACTATTGGTGGTGCACATAAAATATTTCTTGAGTGCGGGCATCGAACTCGCATTGTCATGCATTAGTAGTGGTTTGCATCGCGACAATGTAAGGATTATGTTAAACGTGCAGTAACGTAATGAGCCTTGATTTACTTGAAATTTAATTTAACCTATAACAGTTCTAAATAATAATTTTTAAGTGTAGACGAAAAATTGTTTATGCCACCGCGTCGTAAAATCTTTCATTTCAAATGTCACGCCGACATTACGAAACATAGGCGTAAAATAAAAGCATTATTAGTATAAATAAGACTTACTTTAATTATGGATTTAGAAATTAGTTTTATAGTGCAATGTGATTGCACGGAGGGCGATAAATCACTAGTTTAAGTGATCGCCTCGCCGCTGCCACAGTGCCGAGGGTTCGATCCCCACATAAGACAAAAAATTGTGTGTCCCACAAACAGTTTTCTTCTTGTTGTTTGTGTTCTTTGACTCCGTTATTTCCATGTTTGTAAAGTCTTTATTAAGCTATTGCGGGAATACACTCATTAAAAAAACTTTAAACCAAATCAAAATAGTATTGCAGTATTTATAGTACTGAAATTACCGCATGCCTAATTAATTTTTAAATGCGCTCTGCAGTACCAGATAGCCTCGATACAGGTTTTACCTAGTGTGGCTATTGATGCTAATGTAAATTGTAAATTGGACTGCATAATAAACATTATAATTACTATAGTAATATTTTAAAAATTAGACAAATTACATTTAAACCTTTATTTAAAATAAAGCTTCTGTATAGTTACCGATATCATAAATATCATAAATATATATTATAAATAACTAACTTATTTGTTTGTTATTTAACCAAGCAATTTCAAAGAACAACCTATTATTTTATTGCGGCTCAATAACTTTCATAAGACGAAATTGTTATCAAATATTTATTGAGCCTTATCATAGTTCAAACATACTTAGCATGATAGCAATAGACTGAATATTTAGACGACGGCATTATTTCTACGTAAAGACCAAGGGTTTTGAATGTCATCCGTCGCCAATTGAAATCCAACTAGAATTAAATTTATTATTAACAAGCGATACCGAATTTTGGAGGTCTATTATGTTGTTCACAATAAGTATACCCGAAAACGCTGAAATAATGAATGCCTCTCCAATTTGGTTATTTGCTTTTATATCTGTTTCATTTCAAAAGATTTTCGGGACTGATTGATCTTTTCTAATGTAGTCTTGTATTTACTGAGTCGTATTTCCACCGAGGTAAAAAGTGTTACACAATATTATGATGACGTGTTTCCATTGGTTTGATGAGTAAGTCATTGTCATATTTTGCTGGTCATGTTTAAATCCTTAAGCAAGCCTACCGTTTACCCATATTGACTGCACTAAATATCATATCTCATTTACATTACACCGACATTTTGCCAACTAAGATTTTAGGTTCCACGAGCCTATTACCGCTTATCGGCCACAGTTTTAGATTCCGATAATCATAATTTCTTGATAAAAATTCTGATGATACTTCGGCCAACTCAGAAATCGAACCCAAGACCTCATGGATCACTGCATTCACATACATATCCGGAGTACCACCGAGGAATTTACAAACCTAATAGTAGTAATCGGCTTGTTCTATTACGTACAATTAAAAGCACCAGAGTAAGGTAAGCTATTTCCTTCTTTCAACATTTGGAATTCTCTGCCAAGGCACGTGTTTCCTTCTTCCTTCAATCCTGGGTCCTTTAAGCGGGGCGTGAAAAAGCATCTTCTCAGGCCGTCAAAGTAGAGACCTCAACATCGCCTCGGCTACTGTGGGGGCGGTGTGGAGGCCACTGCTCTTACACCACACGACTGCTTACCATCAGGTGGAGTGTGGTCATTTTGACGAGCAAAATAAAAAAATAAAAAAAATAATCTGAGCTCGTCCAGAGATTTGCCTGTCAATTAAAAAACTTTCTGTTGAACCTGAAACCTTATCATCGTTAGTCCGTCATTAACATTGGTAGTCTATCAATAATAAAACTGAAGCTTGTTAAAGCATGCGGTCAAGCATGATGAGATGTAGAACAAATAATTACAGTACCACTAGTGAGAACATAAAGTGCCTGGCTTCAAACGGTATTTTTAACACTTTAAACGCATTGTAATTACGACGTACTACTACTAGTACAAATAAAAAAAATTCTAGGTCTTGGCTTTTTCCGTTAAACTCAGCATTAGATGTAAGTATCTTAAGCGACGCAGACGTGGCGAACGCAGTACGCACCGTACGCACGAACGAACCGAACAACTTATAGCTCTCTATCTTGCTACACCTATGGCGCAGCCGGTAAACGGTTGCCCCGCCACTGCTGTAGGTTTGAATCCTACACGGGTCAATTATGCCTAATTTAAAAATAATTGTTCTGAAGATAAGTATACCCTATATTCCTCGTTCGGCTTGTAGACCATACTCAGGTGGCTCTCATAAAAAACAATAAAAATAAAAATTAAAAGCAACAAAATATTATTTTGTGGCTATGAATATAAATAAAAACACCAACAATACCGAACAACAACTCAGTCATAATAATTAACAAGAAAGTAAATTAATCTTTTGGGAGTATTTCTAACAATGTAAGGAGTGTCATAGTCTGAGAGAATTCTATTCCGTTTCCTTCAATTTCCCCTGTGGTGTATGAGGTACGATTGTAGAATAATGATCCTTACAGATATTCTTTCATATAAATATATATAACGCGTTTAAAAAATACCTCTTTGGAGTGTATAATGTATTTGAAAAACCTATCTAAAGCTATTTACAGACTATACGGGATGTAACATAATATATTGATAATATTTACAGAGTGTAAATTGAATATAAAACATAGGTATGAATTGTATTACATAAACACACACACAATTCCATGTATAAATATAATTATATATAATAATAATTCCAAAATAATTAATACTTCTTTTAATTTAGCGTAATGTTATAGGGTTTTGTAGTTTAAATTTTAATATGTTACTTTGTTATGCCTTTAAAAGACTTATTAATTATTTTAAATAAATTGAAAGATATAAGTAATTATCTTGTGAAAATCGGTCCTGTACGGAGTCAATCATCCCATACAGCACAGCAAAAAGTATTGTCAACTCAAGCTGAGTATTGTAAATTGGAGTAGGTATATTTTGCTTGAAGTACAAAGAAACATTGAAAATTCCGAGATAAGCGCCGAAAGTTTACAAACTATTAATTCAATTATATATAAAACAACATTCATATTTTATATAAAAAAATAACTACTTTATCTACAATGACCTCAACATCGTTGGATACGTCAACAAAAATGGCTAGCGAATCATTTAATTTAAAACAACTATTGCGCTTTTACCTATTATGACAGGTAAGGAACAAGACACCTTGCGTTTAATTGATGGTTTACAGTTATATAGTTCTATGATTACTGATAGCACAAATAATATAAATATATAATTATATATATATATATATATATATATATATATATATATATATATATATATATATATATATATATATATATATATATATATATATATACTACTCAAAACAAAATAAGGGCCACTAGTTTATTTACATATAAGTGCACTTTAGTAAACTGAAAGTAACTGATAAGTAGCATTATATTGATATTACGAACTCTTTGGTGTTTGATGTCTTTTATGCTGGTGTTCGTGTTCCTAATTTGAAAAGTATTGGCCATCATTTTAAGAAAAAATATAATTGGATGTTATTCTTATGTTTTTCTTCGATTGTCTTCTTAACTTGTTTCGGTTATTTTAGGGAAAAATTTTTACTTTTTAAATTTTAATTGATTCATTTATCATCTCGCGTTAATCATGCCACCAGTACGAAGGCACATGGATACAATTACAGCAACCAGAGCCATAACTATGATGCAAGAAGGACGTTCTCAGCGTTACGTGGGTTTGCAGTTGGGTTTTTCTCGAAGAGCTGTCCAAAATGTATGGAATCGCTTCCAAGAGACCGGCATTGTTGCCAGGAGACCCGGTTCAGGTAGAGTTCATGTAACAACGGCGCACGAGGATCGGTACGTCCAACTAAGTGCTCGTCATGATCGTGCAGTAACGGCCCGTAAATTACAACACCACCTACGGCTGACAACGGGTACCCGTGTCAGTGATCAAACTATACGTAATCGATTGCACGAAGACCAGCAAATGCCAAGACGACGAGTTGTTCGAATTCCTCTGACCAGGGTTCAACGTACAAACCGTTTAAGATTCTCCTGTCAGTATTTGAACTGGGGGATTAATCAGTGGGGCAAGGTGCTTTTTACAGACGAGTGCAAAGTAAAGTTTTTTAATGATGATCGGTGTGTTAGGGTGTGGAGACAACGCGGCGAGCGGTTTTCGGAGTCCTGCATCCACGAAGTTCACCGTTTCGGTGGTCCCAACGTAATGGTTTGGGGTGGGATTAGTTTATACGGTAAAACCGAGCTCACCATTTTAAATGCGGGTACCGTAACTGCAGAACGTTACATCGAGGACGTCATCAGGCCTCAAGTGATCCCATTTGCACAGCGAGTGGGGCCTGGATTCATCGTGATGCAAGACAATGCCCGTGCACACACAGCTCGATGGACCCAAACTGTCCTAGAAGGGTCTCATATTGAGGTATTACTATGGCCAGCTAACAATCCGGATTTAAATCCAATCGAGCAATTGTGGGACCAATTGAAACGAAGGGTTAGAGAGAATGAGCAAGGGGTCTACAACCAACAGCAGCTGATTGACGCTTTAAAACGTGCCTGGGAGGAGATTCCAGATGAAAACGTGAGGAATTTGATCCAGAGTATGCATACGAGGCTTCAGGAGTGTATTGCTAAGAGAAGAGGACATACTCGTTACTAAAAAGAAGAAACAAAAGTGACAAGAACAGTATTTTGACTTTTTCCGGTGATTTCTTTTGTTCATGTTTTTCATTCAAAATGGCCAATTTCATTATGAACTTAAAAAAACAATTCATGCTCATTATTTTAAACAATTGTTAGCCTATATTATAACCAATAACATTATATTGTAGTTACATAAGTTAAACAATTTAATGTCTTTATTGTTTTCATGGTACAGCAAAAAATCTTAGTGGCCCTTATTTTGTTTTGAGTAGTATATATATATATATATATATATATATATATATATATATATATATATATATATATATATATATATATATATATATATATATATATACAAATAATATACATTAATAGAGTTTGTTTTAAAGACGAGATTGTCTGTGAGTGCAAAATTCGTTTAAAATCGACTTACACAACGATAGAGGATTTAATTCATGATATGCGTACATTTTTAATCCAGAAAAAATCTGCTGTAGCAATTTAGTCGAAAATTTTGAGTAGTAAGCAAGGACCTTCGAAGGCATAGACGAAGGTGCACTACACCTACTTTGTCAGTTATTGTTTTGGGTCCCATATAATAAGGCCCTCTTGCCTTCTACCGAGCATTCTAGACTCCGTTAAGACTTAACTGATAATTTCTTGATTGAAAATCCTGGTTACACTTTGCCTGGCTCCGAAATCGATCCTAAGCCTAATGCACAGCAGTCGCATTCACTACCGCTGCACCACCGACATAGTCATAATATTTGTGGATCGTAATGTGGAACATAATAATAGTTGTATTGGTATAAATAGATTTAATATTATTTCTTTATATTTCTTTGTAGCAGGGACGTTTACAAGCCTGAAAAAATTGAATATACTTATGGACAAAAAAAGTGTGATTCTAAATCACATAAATGTTTGGCTCCAGCGAGGATTGAACTCGCAACACTCTGCATGACGTAGCGTTGTAGTGACCACATAATATAATGCGCTTAACTCAGTACTCTAAACAGATGGCAAGGCTTCAAAAAATTTACAACATACAGAATATTCTAGAGCAATATAGTCGTAGATTTTATAAATATTTTGTGAGTAATAAAGCAGAACATCGCACAATATAACCTTAAGCTCGCAACTGACAAAAGTATCATCGTAACGTAACATTCGAGCAAGAAATGTTACGAATTGTCCTAAAAATGTACGTAAAGTGCTTTTGTACGAGTACAGAGCGCAGTTGTACAGACTTACATAATTAATTATATTCGTAGTCAAAATTTTAGACATTATAGTCGTAATTGGTTGGCCCAAATAAAGAAAAGGAATAAATAATTTTGTTTTTATTCTAATACAATGTATTTTATATAAAGTATATAAAAATCTGCTTTCGTATGTTTGTGTTCGCATAACTCAAAAAGAAGTTGTTTAATAGACTTACATTTTTTATACAACATTGAATTTTTATATAAGAAAGCTTTATAATTTTTTTCTCTTAGTTCCTACGGTAACGGATATTAATATATCAGACAGTGACTCCACGTGAGGCGCTCATAGCCAGTTGTACTCACTGATCGGTAAACGACTAGCGAGGTTAAGCAACTTTGGGTGCGGTCAGTCTATAGATGGGTGACCGCTTAGTGGTATTTCATCTGAGCGTCTCCGTGCTTCGGAGGGCACATAAAAAGTCGATTCTCGGTTGTTGCCAAATTGACAGCAATCGTTAAGCCATCTCAGAGGCCTACGGGCGGCTTGAACAACTCTTGACAATAGAATGGCCACAAACCACACGAAAAGAAAAAAAAAACAAGTGACTCCACGTAGCTGGGTTTAGCTAGTATTATAAATATAGGCAGCAAGCGCGTATAGTTTAGCTAACCGTTCTTAAAATTCTAAGCAATTCGTGCGTGTGTTCGCAGCAACGAGCCATCCTCTATTAACTTGTAACGTAACACTCAAAGGGATTTGTCAAAAATCCACAAACGAGTGTTGCGTGCTATACGCAAAGCGAGCGCTAATCGGCTCGTCTCACTCTCCTAAATATGCGAATACACACTATGTTATGTTACATTACGTTCGAATGAAACAGAGCTTTATGCTAACTCATTTTATAAATGCGAATGTGAGTTTGTTTGTTTGTTACGTTTTCATGCTTAACTACTCGACGGATTATCATGAAATTTTGCATACACGTTGTTAGGGGTATAGAAAAAGGCATAGACCAAGAGCAAAGTGCGGGCAAAAGCTAGTGTTCAAAGCTCCATAAAAATCGCAATTCTGCATAACCTATGTTAAGTAATGCCATTTTGCTTTTTTATTGTGACTATGACGTACGTATAATACTATGACGAATCCATTACTTTTAGGTAATTTCAAGTTTAATAAGAAAAAAAAAAATATTTATCCACAGTAAATGACAATAAACTTTTTCATTCAAAACATTACTTTGAATTAAAGGCCACACATTATCACGTAATTAAAAGCCAACAACAACTCATTACAGTAAAAATAAAGCAACGAAATGTTTAAATTACACTCTCGAGAAGAGAGATCTTTTGATAATTTAAAAAAATACATTCAAGCCTCTTGAGCTTTCGAAGACAATTATTGTCAAACTTAAAAATAATTGTTTATCAAGGCATTGTTCGGTGACTGTTTGCTTTGTCTCGTTAAAATATTCAAATTTGGACTCAAACAAGGACAAAGTTGGGACAAATTTTGTATTGGCACTTCGATATCAGAAGTTTTCAAAAACGAAATCTCAACTCAAATGGACACTTGAGAGTTCCGGTAATAGATTTATTATTTACAATTGAAAACAAATTTGATATCCCAGTTTGCTTATGTCTGTAAATTAGGCTTCAATAAGAAAGTTAACAAGGTTAGGAAACTTATTTGTTGCTTTTGTTAAGATTGAAATTAATACAGTATCTATATCAAAAAAATTTATTGATGTTTCTAATGTTTATTAACATCTTGAACGGTACCAGCCCGTCAGCAGCCAGACACAATAGTTTTTCAATTATGTCTGTCATGTCATCAATTGGCAGATTAAAAATACAAACTATAAATATACATACAATTAAATTATTTGTTTTAAATAAGTCCTGTCCAAATATAATTTGAATTATTAGGTATTACTTTAATTTAGATTTTAAGCGACGCGACGTAAAGAGGTTTATGTAATCTGTATTTATATAGGTCCTGTGCCATAGGACTGCGCATACTGTTAATCCGAAAGTCACGAGTTCGTTGCCCGGGATGGGTAAAATTATATTGCGTTTATCTGCAAATTCAGTTTTAGTAGCAGCATGCAATTTCAAAATGTACCTTAGCAGTAGATTAACCTGTATTACGTAAATTAAGGTTGTACCTAAAATATAGCTGTGGAAAAGTTAGAGTAACACACAGACCTAATCCAAGCCTTTGGGGATATACATATATTGGTGATATCTGTATATGTATGTATATAAAAAGTCGTTGAAGATTATACCATTACCCGTTTTATGAAAATAAGGCATAAAGTAATAGTATATTATGCAACGAATATAATGAAAACCTACCCTACAATGACAATAGATTTTCACTAATTAGGAATCAGGTCACCTATATAATTATGTGGACCCAATGCTAGTATCAATGTTTTAATTAGCACTTCACTAGATAGTAATAGTGCCTTTCCTTTGACCATGACCATGTCTTTATTTCTCACATGTCTGAATGTTCTTTACTATTTGTTAGAAGGTAACACACTTTTTCCCTTTTTGCATGATAGAATGTACGCCAGGCTCGCGCCGTACGTCGAAAATAGTTGTCAAAATGATCACGTGATGTCACGTGACTACAATCGTCCAATACGTGCATTCTTGACACGATTTGCATGGGAATCTATAGAAAAAGGGAGCTAGATAAATTTTATGATATTGTAATATGCGGCAGATAATCCCTAATTCATATTATAAATGCGAATAAAGAAACTAATATTATGAAAGCGTAACAAACACACAATCACACGGATTTACTGCATGGATGGCATAGTGGTTTAAGTTATCACCTCGATACTGCCACTGTGCCGAGTGTTGTGGGTTCGAATCTCACACGGGACAAAACTTTGTGTGATCCACAAATGGTTGTTCTGAGCCTGAGTGTTTTTGTGTCCGTTGTTTGAATGTTTGTAAAGACCTCCGCGACACAGTATGTATTTCTAGTGCGGGGATTGCTTTTATTTTTAAGAAAATCATACATAAAGCTGTAATCATATTTATAGGACCCGTATATTTGGAACTATGAATGAGATAATAACATAGATACTGGTTTCAATAAAGAAAGTTCTTTTACTATCTCAATAATATGGGCTTCAATAGTGCACAGGTGGTGTGATTTGCTGACGTGAGCGGATGTGAATCGAGGGTTTGATACTCGTCAAGCAATTTCTGGGAATTGGCTTTTTGTGAGAAGATTGTCAAAATCTTCTGTTACGTTTGATAAACATGAGTTTATACTACGCAACGATATCTCGCTTATTTATTTATTTAGGCATATTTACAGAGTATTTCAACACATTCACATATAATTAACAATGATAAAAGTGCAAGTGCTATCCCAATTACAAATATATGCACAGCATTGGCAGGTAGATAACATGCAAAAACTAAGTAATAAAATTTAACAAAATGTAAATATACGAAATAAAAACAACAGAGAAAACAATATTTATCTGAAAATTACCAACTTATAATAGGTTATTGCTATTAGTTACTTTATATATAAAATTTACAACTTATTTTTAACTAGCATTTGCCTGCGACTTTATACGCGTGGTATTTGGAAGTCGCTACCTTTATTCTTTCTTCGCATTTTCAAAAGGAAAAATGTAAAAATAATAGCTTATGTCTCTCTCCGACCCTCTAACTATTTTTGGTGTTATGTTAATTTAGAGTTCCAGCAATATAATTCTGAAAGCCGCATTCGATTTGGTGCAGTAGTTTTTGCATGATGCTCGTACGAACATACAAAGTAATTCAATAAAAATTTTAAAATTATTCTTTTCTAGCTTTTGCCCACGGCTTCGCTCGCGTTAATTTACAATTTAACAATCAATACGGGTTGTACTCTTCTTGTAATAATATAATTCAATCATGATTCGAAAGACACATCTACTATCATAAGTATCATAAGAACGATCTATTATCATAAGTATCATAAGAACGTTATTGTTGTTTTCCTCAGGAAGTGTAATTTTTTTCGGGATGAAAGGTAGCCTATGTCCGTTTCTGTACACCTGACAATGTATATGCAAAATTTCAGAATGATCGTTTCAGTGGTTTAGGCGTGAAAAGGTAACAAACAAACAAACTCATTATCGCTGTTATAATATTACTTGGGATTAGGAAGTTAGAATAGGATGTCCTTTATATCACACTATTTTATAGCCACCTTTCACATACAAGCATAAACTTACAAACACTACTAATACGTAACACAGATAAATTACGAAGCTTGCGTTACAATTTCCAATCCACAAAACATATCGCACTATTTAAAAAAAGGAATTGGCCACACAACTGTCACGAAAAAACAAAACAATGAAGAACAAATTTGCGTATTTTTTCTTCCAAACATGGCTGCAAGTTTGCGTACCGGGAGGACAGTATGCAGTGCAGTCGTGAGCAAAATAGTCTCACCCGACATCCATTGTAACTGAAATTTCGGCCCCATAAATCTACACGCTGGGTGTACCAAAGTTTCCGCATGCAGTGGACACAAATCTCATGTACAAGCCAACGTTGTAAAAACTAAAACAAATAAAGAATCTTGAGTAAACTTTACATTACATATTATAGAAATTACTTATTATAGAAATTATATCACATTAAACATATTTACGTGTGATATGTACTTCTTGCGGTTTCAACCACAAGTAAAATTAGGGCTCTGGACCCGTGGCTCATAACGTGATGTTATATAGGCTATGTTACTTCTGCATAAAGTAGCTTTCTAATAGTGAGAGGATTTTCAAAATCAGTCTAGTAGTTTTGAGTTTGTTCATTACAAACAAAAAATACAAAAATCATTTATCTATTATAAATATATAGGAAGATATTGTGTAGATTTATCAGTATTATGTATATATAGTCCAGGCAAGCATGTGTTTGATAGCCCAGTGTTTTCTTAAATTTCTAAAAGATACGAAAACAAGGTGTCTGTGAAGGTATTCTATCAAAAATAGCTGAAAGAATGATTACCTCTTTAAGATAAATATATAATATATATTAACATAGCTCTTAGTTGCGCTGCATGTTCAATAAAACACTCGGGTAAGACACATTATTAGCAGTTACCGTCGTTATATTTATTTTTATTAAACGGTACAGAGTTATTATAAGTTCCTACGTCTTGTGGCAAAACGGACTTGCTTAGAATTTCATCGGAAAGATCTACGATAATATTCAAAGCTAGTTCAGATGAAAAGTGATCAAAACTTTACAATTTTTGTGGGATCTACAATTTTTTGCGGTTTTAGTCCCAAGGTTCACTCTGCCTCGATATTATATATTTTATCACAGTATCTCGTTCAGAGGTTTGGTCATTGTTTAAAGAATATCCAAATATTCACTTCTATAACTTAAAAAGCATTAGGAATTGATGTTGAAGAAAATCCACGTGCGGGAACTTTATCAAGCCGCACTAGCTTAATGTACTTTTATCATAAGGAAAGGCGTAAGCGGATTTATGTTATGTAGACACTCGACGTGTATATTCTAAACTATGTCAATCATAGCTTAGAATATAGGTATACGTAGATTGTGATTGTGGATAAAACATATTCCAATTATAATTTATCTATTATATAAAAATAAGTAGATGTTTTATTTTTCTATTGACCATTAATTAATTACATTAAACAGTTGTTAGCGATGTAAAATTAAATCAAATATAGCAGAGCTTAAATAAAACGTAACACCTGTTTGAAAGAAAAACTCTTAACCCACATGTTTTACGTCGATATACCTTCGCTTCTTGGTTAAAAAACGTCTCTTCAAAAGCGTAATTTCCCGATGAAGTAACTTTGCGAATGTGCGGCCTTATATTCGTTGCCAATGGGTATAGAATGTCTTTCTAAACGCCACTCCACTCCGCTCTAATGAGACCGTTCCATCCATTAAGCTATTTAGTAATTAGGTGCGAGCACAGTGGCGCTGTTGTGAATGGACCACAATGAGTGAAACAACCCGTTTATTCACTGGCATCAGCCTCATGATGGATTTAAAATGTTATTTAATGTTTTTTCATTTATTTTTACACTCGGACTAGTATTACAGCTTTTATGCTTGTTCAATTATTTGCATCTATTCTGTGCTCATAGATACAAGGGCGCTTTATAGGTATATCCAGCGCGTGATACAATACAAACATTGTAAACAATATACTGCAACAAAATCCGTTCAAACTATTTTAATTTTTATCTGCAAAATTTAAATATAATTTCAACTTTCAATGTGTTTTCTAACATTGCCATATAGAGGATTATTTTTCAACTTAATATAGATTTGATTAAATAACTTTTTGCAACAGTTTTAATATTCGAAGCTTGTTTTATTTAATGCCCTCAATCCTACTCAAACAAATTGTTAAAACCTCTAATTTAAAAAAAGAATTTGTGACTGGCACAAAGTAATCGCCGTCTTTTTCTAAAAAAGAACAATAAAGACATCAGACGTCTCGTACAGCCTTCAAAAATAAAAAAGAAAACGTAGCGGTAAAATGTGCATAGTGGTGTCCGTTATGACATCAAAACTCCATCAAGTGGGGTCGAAGTTGATCTGAATTCGATGTGCGTGCGTGGGTTGAGTTCGATACACAACGGATATTTTATGCGCATAATACAATTAGACGCATGTGTGCGCCTATAAATACCTTCGGGATTTTCTAGCTGTAGCGTTTGGTAGTCGGTGCATAGAAGAGACATAATATTATAACTTAACATTATATTTCATTATCTTAGCATTTATTTTGAAGCCATAGGTGGTTAATTTTATGGCTATCATTTTTTTTTTATATTAAAGAAGGAGCAGCGATAGCTCAGTGGCGAGACCTACAGACTCAGAGAGCTCTCATGCAGAGAGTCTCAGGTTCGAACCCATGTCGCACACCTCTGACTTTCAGAAGTTATATAACTTTTCGAAATTATGTGCGTATTGATTGACAATTATCACCTGCTCCGTGCCTCGGAAAGCACGTTAAGCCGTTGGTCCCGGCTGCCATGAACACCTATGGCAGTCGTTATTGGGAGAGTGTCGACACAAAAGATCCCACTGGGTCGAAGTGTCGCCGATCTGCACTGACTGGCCCTCACATAAGATAAGATAAGATATATTAAAGAATTTAAGACCATGGGGTACAATGTGCATGTACAAACCTGAAATTGCGCTTTCGCAGAATAAGAGTCCGGATGCAGGTGCTTTCAGTACATTACCTATTAGACGAGTTTAAAAGTGGTAAAAGTAACTAAGTACCTATAATATATATGTAATATAATAATACCAGCTATGTGTCTACTAACTGTCGCACTGATCACGGGCCTCTTCTTAGTGTGAGCAGCGTTTGACCATAGTCCACGACGGTAGCTGAGTGCGGGTCGGCAGACTCACATATCTTCGAGAATATTATGAAGAACTCACAGGCTTGCAGGTCCTTGGTTTTGTTTTTTCATACAGTGCATGTTACGAGCAAATATTCGTAATATTCTACGTCTATAGTGCTACATGTTAAATATTATACTGTACAACATTTTTCAGTACTAATTAAGCTTAAATAGAGTTGTTCGTATATTCAAGTCAATTAGCCCCTATGCATGTAAAATGATAAATCTTAGGGTACATACATAGACTAACGCCTGGATATCCCAAAAGTAATATACAATAACCACATTTCACTAAAATGTTT
Organism: Catocala sponsa; assembly: GCA_963564715.1. Taxonomy (NCBI): domain Eukaryota; kingdom Metazoa; phylum Arthropoda; class Insecta; order Lepidoptera; family Erebidae; genus Catocala; species Catocala sponsa. The sequence goes on along the minus strand of OY751336.1, from coordinate 13,284,022 downwards.
TAGGTTCGTAATCTATCGGGCACGATCAAATGCCCTGGCATGCCAGCATAAAAGCCTAAACAACAATTCCAAATAACACTTTACTTGATCCGGTTGTTGAAACCGAACTTATCATGAACGCACGCATATATTAGTGCTTACTTGTGCCATGATTTTCTATAGTAAAAATAAGATTAAGTATAGCGTAAAGTAATAACACAGCTTTGATATCTATTTCTTTCATTTAAAAAGGTTTATATAAAGATAGATGGCACATCCACCTTTTGCCAACTATTAAATTGTTATGCGTCCCATCCCGCATTCCGTCGCCCGATAAGCCAAAATAAAACATTAGGCTGACTAGACATTGATCCAAAAGCGTTACCAAACCTGGTACTATTACATTCACTCTTTAGGTGGTCATACTTGAGCTCTCATTTATAGTCTAAAATAAATCAATAAAACAATCGTTATACATTTATTATAGTATATTCCCACAGCACAGGCTTATCCTAGTGTGTAAGATTTTTGGATACATAGAAGCAAGTTCTCGTATTATATTATTATTATTAATGAATATAAATTTTGTTATGTTTTTGTGCAAGGAAGTGGAATCTGATTGGAAAATAAATAAATTATTATACAATTATTGTATATCAAGATATACAATAATGTAGATGTGATGTCTACAAAGCTACAAAATATTGAAGAACATAAACCATTTTTGTAAATATATAGGTATTAGATTAATTCGTTTTGAAAATTAATAATGTAAATATATTGTAAATGTTATCTATAATAATATTTTTCTTTTTATTTAATTTTACAGGCCTATATTTGGTTAGCTTTCATTTTATTTTATTTATAAGTAATTAGGTTTGTTAATATTAGTTAAGTTGTAAGTTATGATTGTTGCTTTTGTTTCTGTAAATAAAGAAGATCACACACAAAAGTATATACAATCTTAATAACTGCACTACGTCGAGTGTCGTAGGTTCGAATCTCACACGGGACAAAATTTGTGTGGTCCGCAAATGACTGTTCCAAATCTGGATGTTCATTGTGTCAGTTATTTGAATGTTTTTTAAGTTTCCCACAACACAGAAATTAATTCTAGTGAAGGAGTTGACTGGTCTATGAAAGCTTTTTTAAATTTAATAATTTTGAAAAAATGATCATTAGATAGCAGTAAAATCAAACGTTACAATATGTTTCCAAACAATCCTGTGTTTATGAGAACTTAGGTTTGTGAATTTTGTATAATTGGTATTTGTATACCAACGCCTATATAGGGGTTAGTATATGTATAATAAATAATCGTCGGTCGGGAATATGCCCGAAGGGGTGTCCTGAGGATTATTACACCCACATTTCAGCAAGTAAAGGTTTAGGTCCCACGTAATAGGAGACACGCCTATTGCAGACGTCCATCGTTCTGCTACTGCGAATTTCTTGAAAATAAACACAATAACACTATATATATATGTATATATACCCGTGAATCGAAACGAGACCTCATACACAGCAGTTACGTTCACGGCGCAGCGCCACAAAGTCTTTACACTAATTATTCAAAATACAAATACCAAATTTTCTCGAAGTTCACGAGATTGATAGCAGTCGGGAAACAAAAGGCATTATTTCGTTTGAATGTTGCTTAGTTAGTGCCCTCGCTAAGTCTCATTGAATTGTTGTGTAAATACAACAAGAGTGTTCTCGTGAACTCGATAGAACTTGGAGTCTACAGACAATATTGCTTTCCAAGAGTACTTCATTCATTATCTTTTACCGAGGTCCCGCTCTTTGATAGATATTTGGTATACTTATACTTTACTTCTATTTGGGGTTAACAGATAAAGTTGGAGATGAGTCCTAATTTTTGCTAAAAGTTATTATAGGAGTTTTTAAGGTTTTGATTATTTGATTCAATGGCTGCCGGTTTATAATTATCTCAGAATTTCTGTAGGCATCTATATATTAATACGTGAAGCGAAAACTTTGGATCCCTTTTTACGAAAATTGGGCGGACGGAGGAGTATGAAATTTCGTACACTTATAGTTTATACAGAGAAGAAGTGACGAATGCTAATATTTATATAAAATATGCATTAGAAATACATTAAATTAATGAAAAACCACTACACGCACACAACCATGCATTTGACACACGCAGTCGAAGCGCGTAACTATGGTTACATATATGACATAATAATGTCAATATATATTATTATATCAGCAATATCTTACAGGCAAACTTTGGTCGAATTTAGAGCACTAGGCGACCGGTAGTAAGCATAATTAGGTAAAAGTAATATACGTAAGGTAAGGTCTGGCAACTACCCACTACAGCGTACATGACTTAAGCCGATTCGAACTTTTTTCGGCACACAATCACTTATTTATTATATGTTTACGTTTACGACGGCAAAATAAAATGTAAACGTAAGAATATATAAAGATAAATTAATTTACTTTGATAAAAATGTAATTTATTCGATATCTGACTACTGGCGTGCACCTGATTTAGATCAAGTATTTTTGCTTAGCCCGTAGCCAAAGAGGCTAAATATAATATTAGTCGTTTCCTTTTTTATTTTCATTTTTTTTTACTATATCTCAGGACGACAAATGCGCCAATTGTTCACTTTGTGTTATAAGTCGCCATCAATGTTCGAAGTTCGGTACAGTAAATATCTGCTGTTATTGCTTGACCACCAAACAGTTACCATTACCTTTTTATTGGTAAGCTTTGCTTTAGGGCACTGTTGCGGCGTTTGACCTGTGATCAGCCATTGCATTTTTAGCTTACGGTTATCGTAAAGAATCCACTTTTCGTCAATGTCACAATTCGATTCTTTCTGTACCGATTCAACAAGGCAACGCAAGCTTCAACACGCATTTCTTTCTGCAGATCAGTCAAATCATGAGGCACCCATTTTTCGTATCTTTTTATCTTATTGATTTGATGCAAATGAGCCAATATTGTAGGTAGGGTAACGTTAAACCAGCCGCTAATTCCTGGGTAGTTTGACTCGGATCGGCTTCCACCATCTCCTTCAATTCAGCGTCATTCACCTGTGTCGGGCGGTCTTCCACGTGGTTCGTTTTTCAAGTCAAAGTTTCCATTACGAAAGCATTTAAACCAAAAACGTTGCGTTTATTAGCAGTCTCCTCTCCAAATGCAGCGTTTATATTGCGAGCCGATTCTGTCGCGTTAGTTCCGCGTCGGAACTCGTATTAAAAACTTGGATTTTCGAAGTATCCATCTTGCCCATCTAAGATGAATAAAAAAAACAATTGAAAGTTGAAAATCGACAGTTGTACATTTACGTACATACAAGAATCTTATAGGTATCATGTGAAAAAGCTCCACTCGAAAATCTCACACCATGAAGGTTTTATGTTAATTCAAAGTATATATTACTATATAACGGCAACTTCATATTTTAGCCCAAAACTAGGTGTCATGCAATTTATCAACAATATGTGTATAAACTTGTTAATTTTCTGAATTGAGGTGTAAATTCTCTTTTTTAAATATCACATTCATCTGCGATGTAAATACCTATCATTCCCTAGAAAATTTTCACCAAAAAAGTACGTAATAATCTCAAACAAGCAAAGTAACTTTTACATAGCCCCCATTATCGTCTGTTACATTGTAGTAGACAAGGAAATAAACAAAATAAAACATCCAACTTCAAGTATGCCTTCAATATGAAGAACACAGTGCTACTTACAAAAGAATTCGCCCAGTAAATAAAACAACAGCATACCAATATATCGTTGAAAAGGCATCGAAACAAGAAAGTTCAGAGAATACCCGCGGGAACAACACAACATTCGCAAATTTCTAAAAAAGAGAAATAAAAATACTCGTCTCAGAAGTTGTTCACTTGTTCCCAGCCATAACTTGTCGGTTGAAGGTTTTTTATAGAAACATGGACGAAATACAATAACGCGAGCAGTCCCTTACAAGTAAAAGGGGTAAATTCTACTTTCGGTTTATAAGAATTGAGGCCAGCTTGTCAATAACAAATATTTGATTGTGCTTTGAGAAATTTAATGGGACAAACGTGCTGGGCTTTTTATATGGTAATAGTGGTTGCGGGTATGTTATGTAGGATTCCGTGTAGTATATCTATATAAATATTTAGTTAGGCACCAGTACGTCCTGAGATATACATAAATACTTACAGAAGCTTCCGAAGAGGAGGAAGGTTCAACAGAGTGCTAGCATACATGTTGTGTATAACCTATTGAATCGCAGCGGCACACCTGCGGCCAGAAACAATATATATAATCTTTTTGTCTGGTATTCTAAGTCTTGACAAACTACAAGGAATGACAAACAGACTTGGAACAGTTCTGAAGTAATACGGTGTTGTTACAAGGTGGATTTTAGTTATGTTAATTATTATCCAAAACACCAAACGAACGCTTGATATAAGGGTCAAGGAACATGTCGCAGCAGAAAAATACCTTTAAATAAACAAGTCAACTATATCCAAGCATTTGCTGTGGTCTGGATCCAACAACTGAATAGAACTAAATCAACCACAGATCTTATCTACCGAACGTCACTATTCTAAAGTAGTACGTAAAGCAGTTACAATTCAAAAAACATCGCAATATTAGCCGTGAGGATGGCGATGGTATGTTTACATCTTCGAATTAAGTCATCAGCAAGTGCAAACGTAGTGACCAAGTTCGTCAGTGCATGCTCGTCTTTAATATTACATGTGTTAGTATTGTCAGTACAATTGATCATAAAAATTACCAAGTGAGGGTAGTTGCGGTAATCCGCACTTCTTGAAGGCGTCCATATGCTCACACCAGTCAACCCACGATTACGATTGATGCCGGTTGGTCGAACGTCGTCGTCGGGAAATAAAAAAGTATTTATAACTTTAAATGCTTATCAACGCGATTAAGAACGTTTGTATAATATTGTTACCTATGTGTGCAATTCGTGCGTTTAAAAACGTTTATCCGCTAAAGACAATGTAAGCAATACCTATATTTTTTAAAATATCGAATGCAATTTCTAGTGCCTCTGTTAAACTCTTTCTTAATATTGTGACCTGCATAGAAACACTACGCTAGATATTTTGTGATGATATGTATGAAGGTGTTTAAGGACCGCGTCTTTAAGGTTACATACCTTTATATATTTCAATATTTCTAGTTATATTTATGTATGTTATGTTCTATTATTACTCCGCAATATGTCTGTCAAGCAGCGCGTGCGCCACCATCGACGGCGGCTGAGGTGCCACGTGGCTTTAACGTTGGTAGCCTTGTTATGGGACGTGACATCTGTTGCTTAGAAATTCCTTCAACGATTCACTTTGAGTTAGTCAGTTAACGGACTGTGATATTGAGCTGTGGTAATAGGGGGACATTTCCTTCTCTCTACGACTAGTCCAGTTTATGATATAGTAGGAAGACAGTAGGGTTTTATGAGTGAGAAATGCCAAAGGGTAGGTCTCTTCGTGTAGTGTCCTGCCGTTTTATACGGCGGGCCGAAACCTCGGCGGGGGCGCGACCGCATGTGCAAGTGATTCGCGCGGCCCCATCGATAGCGGTTTTGTCAAGGAACACCGTGGTAGGTTTAGTCGGTATTCCGGGAGGTCCATTATCATAATTTGAACATCTTACTTTTACCACGGTGAGTCCGACATAACCCCTCCGCCCGCCCTCGCGGTATGCATAGTCCTCGAAGAGTCGAAATGACCACACTCCACCTGATGGTAAGCAGTCGTGTGATCTAAGAGCAGTGGCCTCCACACCGCCCACACAGTAGCCGAGGCGATGTTGAGATCTCTACTTTGACGGCCTGAGAAGATGCTTTTTCACGACCCGCTTAAACGACCCAGGATTGAAGGAAGAAGGAAACACGTGCCTTGGCAGAGAATTCCATGCCTTGATCGTTCGGCAGAGGTATGAGTACCCAAACTTTTTGGTACGCGCTCTAATCGACTCTACCGTGTAAGGATGGCATCTGAGCCCAGCACGCGTTGTTCTGGATAGGAAAGGGGAGGGCGGAATAAGGTGAAATAACGCTTCAGAGCACTCCCCGTGGTATATTCTGTAGAAACATGCCAATGAGGCAATGTCCCCACGGAGTTGCACAGGTTCCAGTGAACTCGTGACCTCTGGATCTCCGATGATACGGACAGCCCGCCGCTGTAACCGGTCGAGAGCGTCCAGCAAGAACTGCGCGGAGCCATCCCAAAGATGAGAACAGTACTCCACGAAAGGGCGCACTTGTGCCTTATACAATAGGCACAGTTGCCCAGGCGTGAAGAACCGCCTTACCCTGTTCAGAACTCCGAGTTTTCGCGAAGCTTGCTTAATGACGCTCTCGATATAGGTTTTCTGATTAAGGGAGCGGCAAAGATCCATACCTAAGATGGAGAGGCTGTCACGTATCACCAGTGGAGTGTTCTTCAGAGAAGGGAGGGGAAGGAACGGAGACTTTTTTGTTGAGAACGCGCATGCCTGGGTCTTCTTGGGGTTGAACTCGACCAAGTTCTTGGCACCCCATTCATAGATGCGGTCCAAGGTCTGGTCAAGTTCAACGACAAGATTCTGCCTTTTCCCCTCAACCTCAGCCTGTTTGGCCCCAGGATGTCCGAGATATCGCCCATGCACAGTACTGTCATCCGCATCACAATGTATGTTGCCGAGATTCAACATATCATTGATATGCAGAAGAAAGAGCGTAGGGGATAAGACAGACCCCTGAGGCATTCCTGCATTGACCTGCATAAATTTGGAAGCGCGACCGTTGCAAAGGACCCGAATACGACGCTTCTGCAGGAAACTTGCAATCCAGGTGCACAGTTGAGGGGGCAAGCCATAGGCCGGAAGCTTGGAAAAAAGAGACCGGTGCCAGACTCTGTCGAAAGCTTTGGCTATGTCAAGGCTGATAGCCAAAGACTCGCCGTGCTTGTCCATAGCCTCACCCCAGAGGTGTGACGAACGCTAGAAGATCACCCGTTGATCGTTCAGACCGAAAGCCGTATTGGCCATCATTGATCAACGATTGATCCTCCAGGTAGCGGACAATTTGGGTGTTTATAATCCGCTCAAACACCTTGGAGAGCACCGAGGTGATAGCTATGGGTCGATAGTTGCTTGGCTCGGAACGGTCCCCCTTTTTGGGAATCGGTTGAACGTTCGCCTCCTTCCAAGCCTCAGGCACAATGCCTGCGGCGTAAGACGTCCGGTATAGGCGCGTAAGCGTGGGAGACAACTCCGCTGCACATTTTTTAAGGACCACAGCTGGTATGCCGTCAGGTCCATTGGCTTTCCGAACATCGAAACACTGCAGTATCGCACGAACGCATGTCCTGAAATGCAAATTTTCGCGTGTGATCTGCAACCAGGATGATCCCAATAGCTTCTTTTAACTTCGGAACCCTAATTACAGGGATGCGATATCATACAAATAAGAATAGAAAGCCATTATCATCTGAAGTTCTGAATTTATTATCAGAAAGCGACTTTACTAACGTTAACATTTTAGATGATATAATATGTAGTAGTGAGGAATAAATACTTTCATTTGAAATACAGTCTTTGTTCTATTATTTTTTAGTCTACAATTAAACAAAATGTATATATATAGCTAGCTTTGCTCCTAGAGAATAAGAGCTCTAATATTGCTTGCATAATATATAGCGGCACTTGAAAAGATTATTAAGCAAAACAATATCCATAAAACTCTCGCTAGAAAAATGAACTCATTTATAACACCTAGTTGCCACGAATATGGCACTCAGTGGCACAGAAATGAAGTCCCTACAAAGTTGAACGCGTCGCGGACGGGAACTTTTATTGTATACAGACGTCTCTACGGTATTATTAGATAAATGAACTCAAGTGAAATGCTCTTTTAATATTTGCAGTGAGTTTTGATTTATTATATTTAAGTTTGTATGTAAGTGTGGATGAATATGAACGTGCATGTCTAATTTTACGGACAATGGCGGTTGAATCAATGAATCTGTACGTTATCTAGTATTAGCCTATTCTGTCTACGTTGATCTACGTACCTACTTTTATAATTGAGTAAGATTTGCGTATCTTTTAAGAAGCACTTATCATGTGTTCACGTTACTTGTACCACGGCAACCATATTTTATAAAACAGTTATGATTGCATTGTGTAAGTTGCTATGGTTAAAGCCTCTGACATTCCAATAAATTATAGATAATGAGACTGATACGCTGTAAATTACTAACAACAGCTTTTTAGACTTGATACCGTTGTTAAAAATAATCAGTTTAAGCTGCCTTATCATGTTATTGAGGTTCAAAGTCACAGTCAAAAATAATTTATTCATTTAGGTCACAAAGTAACACTTATGAACGTAAAAGAGTGAGTTTATTACATTTATTGAATTTACATTTATGTTACTTGCAAAGTTCAGGCAAAAAGTTGAGCTTATGAGAAGATACCTACAAGAAACTCAAGGCGACTCTTTTAAATCACCATCAAATAATAATTTCAGTTCTCATAATTAACCGTGAGTTAGTAGTAGTAATTATGACATCATTATGGGTTTTATCATCATTATTTTAACTATACTGAGTCTACAATAAATTTATGCGGCTATATTTTATACAGTAGATACTGTATAAAATAACAAATGGCTTTATCGTTTGTCTACAAGTCAGAGACGTCGTCGTAATAAAAAGTTTAGCAGAATTACTATTTCCAGATTATGACACCATACACTTGCGAAATTGTTTATTCGTAATCTTTCAGAACCTAGGATATTCGGACAAACTGAATCTTTGTAAGAAATACATTTTTGGGTATAGTTCTTCTGGGATGTTTGTACGGCGTGGAATATACGACAGATTTTCGCAATTATTCCTAAATTTCGCCAGTTAACTATGTTAGAAAACATTTAATACCATTGTAAGTTCCTTAAATTCAATTTTAGAATCAGGCAATGTATAATTTTCTTAATTTTATTTTTAGGAAATTGTTAGTAGGAGCGTGGAGGCTAAAACTATGCCCGGCGACACATATTCCACACTATAAACAATATTTTACAGGGACAGAAAATTAATCGTCTTGCTAACGTCAAGCACTAAAACGGTTCAAAATAAAGTTTTCCGCAAAGCCAAGTAACCGTATAAAATGCATCCGTGCATAATAACTTTAAGCTAACATAATTATGTTAATGTTATTATTAAAAGAACAAGGTTCTTAGCGGACACGCGTTGGAAATTTTTACATAACCTGGTAATAAAAAGGAGCTTGTATACTAGTCAGAGCGGCAAAGTTAAATAAAAAGGATATTTAACTTTGCCGCTCTGACTAGTATACAAGTCAATCATTGTGAAGTCAATGCTTCAAGGATACATAAGTATCCATGTTAAGCCTCCTTTTGTAGATTACACAATATTTATATTTGCATTTGTTGAGACAGGAATAAAAGGCTATAAAAAGTAAATGTATCGTTTTGTCTGTTCTGATGACACTAACAGATAAAATATTCAGATATAATCAGATTTTTCTGATAATCAAAACAGACAAAATTACCAATATGGATAAAAATTGCTTATTCTTATTAAATTTATTTGGCAAAGACTTCTCTGCATGTGTGTCAACTAACCGCTAATAAGTTGACACACAAGCTCTGTGTAAATAAAATTAATGTACAACTATGTAACTTAATAGTACTAACATACATAATTACATTGGAACATATATGTATATTGTGGTCTCCAATAAAAATATATCTACCACAAGTCAAGCGATCAATGTCTACTTTGATGAAATAAAAAGATACTATAATTAAAATAATATACTTTATTCGATTGACAGAACATACTAATCACGTACAATAAAAAATGTACAAATGCCATAAACAGGAAACATTAACAGAAATAAAGAAAATTGCTCAAAGTGTCGAATTAAACACAAAATAGATCATCATTATTCAAACCCCGATTGTCATTACAGCGCGGGAGTTGCCAGTTCCAAATTATACGTTGGGAATCAAAGTAACACAGGATATTATATAGAGCGCAAGCTTTGTGGTTCATTACAGCCCTAAGCCTATATTAATAATTATGTACGATGTACCACGTAAGTTCCACGCTAACGGTGGTTCATAAATGAGAAACTAAATACACTGGAAGCCAAGATTAGGGAGTCGCTAGTAAATGAGTTTATGGCGTGCTAGTATACCTCTGTCGTGTCATTAGGGATCAAAGACTTGGGCTTTAGCGTTAAAACGTTTGTGAAAGGTAAAAATTGTTAGTTATTATACCTTAATTTATGTTTGATTTGACGCTATTTTGTTCTGTATTATATATCATATTATATTCATATACATATATAGTCTCACGTCTATACCCCCGAAGGGATAGGCAGAGATCGCCAGCTATGGAGTTAGATAGCACGTATAGGAAAGAACCTATGTATTGTCGCCTACAGGGCACAGATCAAGACGCCTGCTGCTACTGAAAATTATTTTACAGAGAAACTTTGCGCAACCCGGGAATCGAACCCGAGACCTTGTGCACAGCAGTCACATTTACTACCGCTAGGCCATAGAGGCAAGATGCTTACTTCTATTTTTTAAATTTATATTTCGTCTATTTACAGTCTAAGTACATAATTATTAATAAATAAATAATAACTAGGTAAATATTTTTTTTCTAAATTAAAATGTCTTATTTATTAATGTTCATCAGACACGATACCTATCGATACATCTGATTCTACTAATTTGTAAACCAGAAAGTTTTCAAAGATTATTCGTTGTTATGCGGTTGCTCATGTTACGAAACATCTTCCTTGTTTAGCAAATTTATTTCTTGGAAAATCTCGACTAAACATTTCCACCAGGATTTAGGGAAGAATCAGATTATTTTTTATAACCGAAAAAAGAGTTTCCAAGTGTTATAACTTTTAAGGGAAATTGTTTAAGGGAAAAGGGAAATTAATCTTTCTCTTAATTAGTAAAGTTGGTCGGACGTCGGACGGGGAATTCAAGGCCAATAAATCAAGGTGTTGCTTTAGTTTCAAACAAGTATAGTAAAAACCATTCTTTGCTTTTAACGCTTTCAATATTTTAGAGCGCCCTCATCGATATTTCAACTGGAGCGACGAGGGGGAAGTTATGTGGACGGTTCAGACCTCCGTCGGTTTTCCTAAAGTGTTAATGATAAAACTTGTGAGACTTATACACGCGGGTAAGTAGTAAATCGCCCTGCAGCGCCGCTTGTGGTTTCAACTTTCTATTGAAACAATTTCGAAAATGTTATGTTAGTTATGCGAAGGGACGAAGCTTTAACCGTGTTTGTATCCTCGTAGTTAGGTTATATTAATTAAGGTTCCTCTTTACATAGCGACCTTAATAAAGTACATTTTTCGCGTTTTATGTTAATGAGTTGACTGTTTAGTATTTACTAAAAATAAATTTGTTGAATTTATTAGACACATTCGCAGTATAAAAAAAGTTGTTTTTTATAATAGAGCAATGAGTGTGGTCACCTTATAGGCTCGGTATTACCCTCGCCTTTGTCTTGCTGGCTTGCCGTGCTTACTTAGTACGACTGATTAATGTAATTATTTATGAGGGGCAACTTGGGTTGATTTCCCCAATCAAGTGAATAAGGAACAACTATGACTTCTTTTTCTAATGAGTAAACAGTTTTATGTTTGACTAGATGTTCCCGCGGTTTCACCCGCGTTTATCGTTACTGCGCCGCCCTCGTGGGTCGTAGCGTGATGTTATATAGCCTATAGCCTTCCTCGATAAATAGGCTATTATAAGATTAGCGCGTTCACACCAACAAACAAACAAACTCTTCAGCGTTATAATATTAGTATAGATAGCTGACCCGCGCAATTTCGTCTGCGTCACATAAGAGAGAGAGTGGGTCGTAGGCACCTATAATACAATTTTAAAGGAGCTGAAACTTTCTTTGTTAAATCCACGAACCACATAAGCACCACCGAACAACATTTTATAAATATACCTACAGTGCTAATTTAAAATCACGCAGAATAAACCAGGAGAAACATCGTTTGTATGTCTGTAATGGGTAATTATTTTGCTGCAATGTTATTTTAAAACTGCGATATCTCCTAAGATATTCATTGAAATCGAATGATGTAAAGGGCAATTTTGTTTTAAATTAAATACTTCGTATTTATTTGGATAAGCATTAATATCATGTTTATAATAATACCTTCGCAAATAATGCATTATTTTAGAACAAATTTGATTAGCATAAAAAAGGTTATAGTGAGCCAATCTTAAAAGATAGACATATGCTATCGCGGATTTTTTCTTAGAACTTTTAAAGGCGAACAATTCTCTCATACATGATTTTTGAGAAACTTTAACTGTTTACGCAGCGCACGCAGCGGAAGCTCTCAAAAGGAAAAAAAACTCTCCGATTTTGAAACATTCTTCATTGGTGCTTCGCTCCTATTGATCTTAACGTTATGATATATAGCCTATAGCCTTCCTCGATAAATGGGCTATCTAACACTGAAAGAATTTTCAAATCGGACTAGTAGTTCCTGAGATTAGCGCGTTCAAGCAAACAAACAAACAAACAAACTCTTCAGCTTTATAATATTAGTATAGATAATAGAATCTTATTTCAACATAACTTAGATACAAGTACCATACCAAGTAAAAGTACCTGTAAGTTTTAGATTCATAATATTCCTTGACCATTGTGATTATACTCTTAGTAAATGTTTTCTTAATAAAATATATTTAGTAAACAAACAAGCTAAACTTGATAGTTCATTTGTGCTTATATCACACTAACTTGCTGATCAGTTTTCTTCTGTTGCTTTTTGTGAGTTTGTTTGTTTGTTACACTTTCACGCTTTAATTACTCAATCGATCATCATGAAATTTCGTATACACGTTGGCAAGGGTACAGTAAAGGACATGGAGTAGTAGGGTACAGTAAAGGACATTCCTACCTTTTATCCAGAAAAGTGTTACTATAATAATAATAATAATAATAATATTCTACCACATACACACAACACCATCTAGCCCAAACTAAGCAGAGCTTGTACTATGGGTACTAGACAATGGATAAACATACATACATATATACTTATTGTTTTGTAAATACATACATATTATACATAGAAACACCCAGACCAAGACAAACACCCATGTTCATGCACACAAATGTTTGACTTGTGCGGGAATCGAACCCGCGACCTCAGGCGTGGCAGTCGGTTACACTAACCACTACGCCATCGAGTCGTCGACTATGCTCGTGGGATAGAAATTTTTTGACCTAATCTACATTAACGCGATCGAAGCCGCGGGCATTAGCTAGTATACATACCTTGTAGTCTCCAGTTATGATGACGTCCTTAGGACGCTATTCTGCATATTTAGCATCCAACCATTTTAGCCTGTGACACACATATGTGTACGACGTTGCGTTAACGTCAAAGAATTTTAAAATTTTTCGTTCCATGAATTCCTTGCAGTAAGCACGATGTCACATTTAGGCGAATTTAGGGCTCTTCACATAATCTTCAAGTATATAATCAAGATACATATCTCCACACCATAAAGCGGATTACATCGTTGTTGTTAAACCACGTAGATTAATCGATTTAAGCAGAAGCCACGAGCCCCTTATTAGCTAACCGTCACAACCATTTGTTAGGGTGGTACGGGCAGACGTAGAAGAGTATCTCTTATGTGGTAAGACAACTAAAGTGGAATATGTGGCTACGGTATTTAAATTATACAAAAATAAATTATACTATAAAAATATTATACAACATTTCTTATAAAATAATAAACAACAGAAATACATTTAGGAGTCGTCGTATCATAGTTAGCTTGCACAGTAATAAGCGGCGTCTGTCACCTATGGGCGTATGCAAGAAAAATAAGGCAACACGCAAGTGATGCCTCTGGTGTTGCAGGCGTCCATAGGCTACGGTGACCACTTACTATCAGGTGGGCTGTATCACATGTTGGCCGCGTTAGTAGTATAAAAATAATTAAAGATGGAATGAAAGGAAGGGAATAGGCAAGATAGTTGGACATGCCACCAGACCACATGTTTATTGGCCAAAATTGCTATTTCTCTTACGCTGGTTACCTATAACGTACCTATTCGTGATACTTGCCTGGATAATCCAACTTATTTGTAGAGTCACCAACTAATTCGTAATAGTGAGAGTGGCCCTTAAAGTTTTGCTTATGAGTTCTTATTTACATTAGAGGATATTTTTAGTTAAAATGTATTTGTAACCAGATTTTTTTTATTACTGTTAATAGCAAATAGACCTGCAGCATAACTAATTATACGCTGTAACCATCGCTCATGGTTATGGCTTTGTTTTATTGACAACACAAAAGCGATTTCAAAAAAACACAACAAGCCATCTATTAGCTATCATATTTTTGAAAAGGGTGTTTACGCACTAGAGTTCACACCCGCGTTTCGTGGGAGAGTTTATAAACAAGCAAATAACGTAAACCAAGATATAAGATTCAAAACAATCATCTGTGAATCTGAACCTAGGGCACTCGGCGCGGCTAGGCTACCACTTGCCCGCCAAGCGTGCATATTTTTGACATGAGTGTGAGGCATCTACCAATAGATGGCGTTAACATAACATACGTGCCCTTGAAGTGAGACATTAACACGTAATAGGTAAGAGGGTAGTCACATATTCGTTAATAATTTAAAACCAAACGAACGTACCAAATAAAATAATTATTCAGCCACATTCCGTTTGATATTTGGAGAACGTACATTGCGCTCGAATAGACAATTATATAATTGGAAAGTGACCCTTCGGTTTCAACGGATTACTGGTTAGAGCTGTCAAGGGGTCCGATCGACCCTCTTAGAGTATTTGAGGATCCGTTCTCTAAGCGTTTGACATTTCGTTGGGGGACGTGAAACAAATTTCGCGGTAGATATTGAAAACTTTTGCGAGCATATTAAGTATTTTAAATGATAACGTACGGGCAAAGTACTGTACGTTAAATTAATTCTCTTTACAAAGAGGCAATGGAAATTGTAAACATTCTGCATAGTGGTTATGAATGAACCGTATTGAATAAAATGTCATATTATTTTTGATTATATAGTGTGTCAAATTTATATCTAACTGACAGTTTTCATTTTTTTTATTA
The DNA here is from genome assembly GCA_963564715.1 of Catocala sponsa. Classification (NCBI taxonomy): domain Eukaryota; kingdom Metazoa; phylum Arthropoda; class Insecta; order Lepidoptera; family Erebidae; genus Catocala; species Catocala sponsa. Next base: position 13,268,862 of record OY751336.1, on the reverse strand, counting down.
TTGTAGAATCCTAAATACTTATTTTTGATGTTGAAATGCCTTATATTCCCAAAGGCTTTTAATACGGATACTTAAAGTAAGATTTTATAAGGGAACTGCATCCCATATGAAGTGTAATTGTTGTTTAAGAACGAGGCACTCATATGCTATTTGAGGTCTGGAATGAGCGGAACGTAGCTCGTCTTATCTTTTTCATTATTCGCATTTAACCTTAATTGCCATTAGTCTTACTTTATCACCTATGTATAAGTTACATGTATGAGTTGTTAATCTGCATTGTTGCCATATTGAAATTAAACTACTATATACGGATTTTATCGCGTTGTTTATTTGACACTTTATTACAAAATTTTGAAAAACTGTTACACTACTATAATCACTATTAAACTTTACTAATTTTTAAGCTAATTAAATTATTGAAACTATTAAAACTATTTATACTATTACTATCCTAATCCGTATATAGTAGTCTAATTTCAATGAATAACATTCGCGTAAACAGAAGACAATATTGTTGCCATATATTTACAAAGGAAACTATACACCTTATTCTAAACACGAATGAATGAAAAGACACCTAACATATTAAATTTTTCATATCAATGAATAAGAGATATCAACCGATGTGTTGTGCACTTCTCACAGTATCAACTTGTATGCAACGATTCTTTAATGCACGCTAACAAAATATGTCGTCAGCAAACTACAATACCAAGGATTCCATCGTACCAAACATGCGCAGTGTAATTCTTATTTACTTTCTAACAGCATATGAGTATTATATGCGTTTCGAAACATTAAATTAATTTTAAACGATTAAAATTACATGCCAGTTATTGTCATTCCCAATATTTAGGGAGAATACAAATCAACTCGTTGTATAGATACATAGAATCATCTGTCTCCCGTAGGGAGATATATAGAGATTTTCCGTGTGCTACGATCTGTAATATCTCTCTGAGCTTTATTTTAACTAAACCAGCTTAAACTTGACTCAGTTATGCTACGAAGTTGCTTGACAGATAAACCCAATAACATTACGCTCGTGCTGGAAATTGAATTACGGTTACGCTACCAATTAAATAAGCGGCTAACCTGTGGCTTCCTTTGCGCGATGTGTGAATAAATGTATGTATGTTAGAAGCATTGTTTTATTTTATTACTAACTATGGTAATGAATGATTACGGTAGTTAAAATTCTTGTGATGGTTTTGGATCACATCTTCGGTTCTATTACCACAAAATATCGAGTCAAGAGAAGCTCATTAGATTTCTGACAAAATTTTTTTTGTAGCGCTCCACTTTTAAGTAGTTTTTGGTGATATGCCCCTGTTGTATTGGTACTCATATCGTACTGCGCCTTATATCTCTTAAGTAGTATCAGATTACCGTCCCATCGAGCTACAAGGTTAATAGAAAATGTTCTGCGAATTCTCGGTTTTCATCAAGTTTAGTCGCTGACACTGAAAATCGGTCTTGATCACGTTCATTATTTTTTAATATTATTTATTAAGCACGAATTAGAAGTCGTTAAAATAAATAATACTAAACTATTTGATAGCAGATAAACACAGTAATGGAATGTCTCAGATAATGATGAAGAATTAATAGCTAAACGAAAGACAAGTACAGTTCTGTCCAACTTTAGTCAGTACAAAGGAATTTGCCGAATAGTTATCAGGATTAATCTCGATAGTAATATTAATATAACCACATAAATACGAGAGGGTTCCCTAATTCCCATCAAAATAGATAAAGGGATTAAATTCGTTCTCATAAGGGCAAATGGCTAGTTGTATGTAATTTGCAAAATAGATATAACGAAGATTAAGAGTGAAAGGTTTTGGTAAGGAGCGATTGGGGCTGAAATAGATAATTATAATTCCCAATGGGGTCCATCCCCTCCATTTTAAGAGCAGCTAATGTTAATACGTAATTGAAATTGTGATACCAGGTGGATTTGTTTGATAATCACCCTCTTAGGGAGATTCTGAATTCTTGTTTTAGTTGTAATCTGTATTACAGGAGGGGTACGTCACAAAAGAATTAAAAACCTTATTTAAAAGTGGGACATACATAATGTATGCTAATTTTAAACTTCATTTATTTTAAGACCAATCCCGTAACTTCAATATGTCACACTTGATGTTACAACGAACACACGCGACAAACTATTTGTTAATAATATTGCTATTTTTAACATGGCGAGTATTAAAATTAAACGCACTGGCAGTAACGTTATTACGATCTGAGTCGTAGCATCTGGGCTTTTCAGTTTTGGTGAGTGCATTTATGTATTATTATTAGACTTTTAGATATCACCTTGTTTGTTGCAGTTGTGATTGGTCACCTAATTAGCGCTGCATCACAGTCGTGTAGTTTTACTTGTGAGAATACATAATATGTTAAATTATCTACAATATTCCTACATTGTAGATAAATTTAATGTATTTGCCCGTTATCAGTATGTTTTTTTGCCTGCTTGTGGCTTCGTAACTCCCAATTAAGTATCCCTATTACAATGCGTTTTATTTCTTTATCTCTCTTTTATATTTATAGCTTATTGGGCAAAGTACTTATCTATACCTACCTATTTTAATAAAGTGTGAGTAATTTGAAAAATTATTTTAAATATTAAGCAGCTGTTCTGCTAGGTACTCAAACATTATCTAATAGTTTTTCGATTAAGCAACATTTTTAATTTACCCGAAGATCTAATTTGAGACGTATAGTCTCGTGCTTATACAAATAGCTGCAGATATAATTATGTTACTGGATAAAATAGAGGTGCTCCCTTTCTTTTTTCTAATAGAGACTAGTTAGCGTGAGTCTGACAGAAAGTTAGTAGAAATGAACTAGGAGTAGAAATAAAACAAGCGCGGTGCGCTAAAGTTAGACACTTACGGCTCCGTCCGGTGGCTTTTACAAAATGTTATTGTTAAACTGCAGTTAAAAAGCATCTCTGTAATCTGTTACATTATTTAGTTTGAGTTATTTAATTGGACTACCAGCCAGTTGAACTTAGTGATAAGATTGGATTTTGAAAAGCAGTTCTATGCACTGTCAGTTTAGCGATGTGTCTCTCACCGATCTTTGTGGTATGTAAAACATATTTTTGGTCAGAAATTATTTGAAGGTGTCTTTCATACAGGTGTAAGCGCAAACGTAATGATTAGATCAAAAAACGAATAAAAATTTATGAAATACCTGTACCTGTATGTTTTTCTGTTTTGAGTGTACCTATCGTATCATATATACCATATATATTATACTAGCTGTTACCCGCGACTTCGTCCGCGTGAATTTTAACTAAAAAGTGTTTTTTCAGTTCGCAAAGTTTACAAAATCTTAATATTTCTGTATTCCTCGTATAGAAATACCTAAGCTAAAATTAATGTCATTCTTCTACTTTGTGGGTCGATTTTAATTTATTATATTATTTATAATGGATGTATATATATATTAAAATAATTATTATTTTATATACATTTCCCTATTTGAATCGGAAATTGTTCACTATTTCATAGGTTTTAATTTTTCTGTCGCGGATTACTTATTTTTTTCTAAAATTATGCAAGCTTCAGTTACTCCTTATAAGCTATCGGCCAGTGAAAGTCCCGGCAAAATCGATGCAGCCATTTAAAAAATTAGCCCAAAACAAACAGACAGACAGACGGACAATCAGACAGGAAAACAATTTAATAAAAGATTTTTTGATGTTAGAACCTTATATACTTTCATATGCATTAAGTAAAAGTTGTTATTTTGACATTACAAACAGACACTTCAATTTTATTTATTTGTATAGATGAGTCGGATATTGTTCACTATTTAATTGGTTTTAATATTTCTCCGCGGAACCCTGCTTTTTTTCTAAAATAAAAGTACTTTTTAGTTACTCCTTGTAACATCAACTATTTGACAGTGAAAGTCCCGTCAAAATCGGTTCAGCCGTTTCGGAGATTAGCCGGAACAAACAGACAGACAGACATTTTTAAGGATAGATTTTTTGAGATAGGTACATACTTTCTTTTTACTTTCATATGCATTCGGTAAAAAGCTGTTATTTACAGACACTTAATTTTATTTATTTGTATAGATGTATATGTATACAAGTGAAGGCACTTGCGCGAGCTATATGCATCATGTATATAGATAATAATCGATATACGCGAGCCTTCCGCGCAAAGAAACCGTATTATTAACTCGTGCATATAATCCTCGCAAGTATCTTGCATACCTAGCCCAAACCAGGTATTATGCATATTAATCGCAGAAGATATTTAAATATAATATATAAACTATTAATAAATTTTATTAGGTATTTTATACCAAATTCGTACGTATTCTGCTTCGTAATCAACAAACGAATCTGAAGCTGTAAGTTAGTATAAAAATGCCAATAATAGATATTCATCATAAGAAACAACAAAAGTCATTAGACAGAAAGTTTTATAACTTGACTGCTACATTTTTAGTACGAGTATAATTAACAAAACTAAACTAGTTACTCTACAAGGCTGGCCCGTAAAGATACACAAAAAGTGAATTAACTGTTCAAAAATGCATGCTGTAAGCCAAATCGAATATTCAAACACCATTTCAGTTTTAAGGCGCGAAAAGGCAACAACCATTCAACTTTGGCTGCGAGCTAAACACGCGATTGGCCGACTTGGACTCGGTAATAGGTTTTTTGTAACTACCCACAAAAACACGAAACGTCGAAGGCCAAACCATGCAATGCATTCCGAGAAGCAGATAAAGCCTGATCAAATATGCTAGACACCAGACATGCCTGAGTGAAATATGTAGGTCCCTTGCGTGACCATCAATATAAAAGAACAAGAATATGCCGACATTTCCCAGATATGACAAAGTTCAACGAACTGAACTACAACTGAGCACAAAATATTTTTTACGCAAAGGCTTCAATAAAATCTCTGTAGGCTCTTAGCTCGAACAAAATAGCGGTCAAGCATGTTATGAAGTAAAATGATATTACGTCGAATCCATGAATGTTAACTTATGTTTGCGACATAAAACCGCCAGCTTTCAGCGGTCAGTTCGTGTGACGGAATATCAGCGTGCTCAATACCTTCACAGCTCATTTCACACTGACCCCATTCAATCCTATCGGATGGGACAGTCAAAAATCATTAAAATATAAAGAGTTAACGATGCCATTAGGCTATATTTATAAATCAGACGGATGTAATTCGTCGACGCACGCAATGCTGCGCGGTTGGGGTTAATAAATCTTTCACTAACTATAGCACATTCATTAAAATTTCTTCCAACGTGCGTGCGATAAACTGGTAAGAATACCTTCTCTGCCGAAAACTTCGACTTATCTCTCTCACGTAGAAGGTCGTTACGTTGAAATTATGGCTGTGGTTAAACACATGCTACATTTACTCGAAAGTTCATGTTACGCCCGAATAACTTCTCGTTCAGCGGAAGGGTTCCATTTGTAGAACGCAAAAACACTTCGGGGTACTGCGTCAGGCGCAGATGGCCCGCACTACATTATTATTTGATCTTTCTAACGCGAAGCAAAACTGCGTGCTCTGTGATTTAAAATTTAGCTGACTCATGCCTGTAGGTACGTTCTGAAAGTAAAATCGTTTCCAGCCTTTATAATATTTATAGCTGTTCTCTGCGACTATATATTATGTGACCAATGTTAGTAGATCTGTAAATCCATAGCCATGCTTACAAATGGGAGCTTCTTAATTCGTTTATTAATGTAAATCAACAATAATAATAATATATACTAAGTTTTAAAATTTGGTAATCTTTGCAGTTTTGGAGATGATTAGCGAGACGGTTTTACATTTCATATGTACATACAAAATTATTAAATTTGACGTACAGTTACTATCATGATGAACATATCTCAAAATTAGTATAGACTGGACAGCTTGATTAGCCCGTTGAATAAATTTGTTTCCGACCGATTGTGTGGTCGCTTGGTTTGATTTTCGGGCTGAGAAAAGTCCTAATAAGTCATAAAATATTCAGTAATAGCATTTAGTCACGAAATATCCTTCATAAAAGTGTTGCCCCCTTTAAACGTAGGGACTTGGAAATGTGTGTATCTACTTAGACCTCTGCGGGCCTCTCGGGGGATGTACCTACATCACTCAGCAATTAGTCGTAAAATGTGGGTAGGTATGTAGGCTGAATTCTGTTAAGTAACTATGTATCGCAAGTTTTGTTAAAGCTAACTTAACTGAGATCGCATTATTCAAACTAGCGTCACCAATATTTGTATAGCTATACAAAACTATCCCCACGATCGCGCGAGTTTAGGCCGATCGTTTCACCGCAAACAACAAAATTAATAAAAATTCGCAAAGACACACGCACAAAAGTGTATGCATGGACCGAAAGGGATAATAGATAAAGAGCTTACTGTCATCTATTATCACGGTGATTGCATAGATGACGTATTGATTTGAGTGGTTGCCTTGTAAATGGCAGTGCGCCGAGCGTTTTGGGTTGGATCTCCACGGTGAACTAAATTTGTTTGATCCACGTTACTTGTACCGAGTTTGGGTGTTATTTGCATCCGTTCTTGTAAAGTTCATATTATTATGGTGCTGTCATTAAAAATTATAAAAATGGTTGCCTAACAGGCGATGCAGTATATTTTTCGAGTTAAAGGGTGTTATTGCAATAGTTATTAAATAACATAGGCTATGGTAAATACTTTACATCATGCGAGTTGTGTAGTAGTACAAGCTTGTCACATTTATTATATAACTAGCTTTTGCCCGCGGATTTGCTCGCGTTAATTTAGGACAATCAATTTGGGTTTTACTCGCTTGTAATAATATAATTAAATCATGATTTGAAAGACACGTGGCGCCATCTATTATCATAAGAACGTTATTATTGTTTTCCTCGAGAACAGTAATTTTTTTCGGGATGAAAGGTAACCTTTGTCCGTTTATGTACACCTGTCAACGTATATGCAAAATTTCAGGATGATCGGTTCAGTGGTTTAGGCGTGAAAATGTAACAAACAAACAAACTCATTTTCACTTTTATAATATTAAGTTAGGATCAGGATTAAAAAAATAAGATAGTTACCAACATTCTGTTGCACACTGCACCTACTATTGGGGACATACTAATATAAGACCGACACCTATAATTTTAACCTATATTTGATCTTTATCCGGACACATTGTCCTGACCTTTTATATGAATATTTAAAAAGAAATAAACAATGCGGGGTCATTTCAACCCCATTTATTTCTGAAAACAGCTAATTATGGACCCCTTTTAAATAAAGAATGGGGCTAAAATTACAGCGTGGCATTTTAATTTTCTTATAAACTTTTAAATCCGTGTTTTCACAGCATGATGAATTTATAGCATGATTTCTAATTAAAAATACGATGGACTTAAGCCATATTTTTTTGTTATACAAGAACAGTAGAAAACGCAATAAAAAAGTACATAAATCTAGTAGGTGTAAGAAAGTTCCAAACCACCAAAGTAGATAGGCGTTTTAAACGTTCGATACTTGGCACAAAAATATGTCTACAGTTGAACTGTACCTGTCTTAGTTGTTAATATTTTTGTATCATTATAATGGTAGATTTTATCGAATAACAATATGTTACAACTAAGGTAAGTGTATGTTTTATATTGTATGTTATTTTACAAGAGTTAAAGCATTTAAAATAAACTGTTTTGTTAAAACAACATCAACATTGATAAGATATTTATCTACAGGTTTAATTCTATTTACCTTTATTATACAATTTACAAAGATTTAGAAAATGACGATTTCTAAAATAGAATTATTGTATGGACATTTTGGATACGTGATAATGTGACCGATGTATTCTTTTTGGGAAAATACATTTACATTTAAACCAATTAACAGATCGCTGTCAAATAACCTGGAATTTGATCTCTTTTGCAGAGCTCAGAGGAAGACCTTTCTAGAGTTTGTCCCTTTTAGAGTTTTACCAAGATCGGTACTGCGCTGATGGTACCTTGATGTCGATGAACTGTATAGGCTACAGTAACCATTTAACGTTAGCCCAACTATATAGACGTATAAAAATATTTTACTCCTCGCTTCTAATAATCGCTTCATTATCACGTTCTTCATCAAACATCATATTGTAGAATCAGTACACAAGTGGTATAACCCGGTACAGTCTAGACCAAAGTAACAGTTCAGCGGTCTATCTCATTTCATATACACGAACACCGTCAAATTTACAACAACATCTATAATACATATTACAATACATGTATATAACGAGCTGAACGGAAATTAACAGACCACATTGCATTCCATAATGCTTGTAATTAACGAAATAATACGAACCTCGTCGGTATATTCATTTAACAGCAACATCAAAGAGAAATATTGTTCACTCGAACGAATGATACGTTTAATTATGCTCTTTAGTTGCTCCTATGCGTGCTAGGTTACCGCGAGTTCAATATCATTATAGGTCTATGACCTATTGTTAAGAAATATATAATTTTGTAACTTACTTGATGTGGGCTATGCTGCAGTCAAGTTGACACCTGCCCTCTGGACTTCAAAATCAGCGATTGATTTGAAAATAAAGCGCTATCTCTCTCTATCTGTGACTAGTTTGACGTTTTATTGTTAATGATTTAACAATAATATATTATTTAACGTGACCGTAAATTGCCAGTTAATATTAGCCAAAGTCTAAGTTATATGCATTCGAGAGCAAAAAATGGACTCAACTATATTTTTCCATTGAAAGGACTCTAGCACTAAAACTGAAATCTTAATTTAATTTTAGATCTTAACTACTTTTTAGCTTCAAAATTAGTACAAATGCTTTTAGCTTGTACTCGTTTCCGTAGAAAAAACATGCCAATAATAAATAATTATCATTTAAAATACACTCTATTTTAAATGATAATGGATTGCATTGACAGTGCAGCGGCTTAAATCTTTGCCTAAGCAGGGTGCTGTGGGTTCGATCCCCACACAGGTAAAAATGTTTAATCTACAAATAGACGTGCCGAGTCTAAATGATATTTGTATCCGTGGTTTAAATATTAATTGTAAAGTATCCTGTAATATAGATTTTACTTCTAGTTTTTATTAAATTCTACTGACTCCAAACCACTTTAAAATTCTTACACTACGTCTATTACGAATAAGGCAAAGAAGAACGTAGTCACTTAATCCTTACCTAGCCTGCTGTCAGGATCTGAGCCGCCTTGAATTCGTTGTCGGCGTCGCCGCGAAACCTAAGCCCCATAACTTGTTGCTGACATCAGCAAGACGGGAAATGAGTAGTATGAATGGTTTCCATCCGTCGTCATACCGCATCTCGCAGCTTACTGTTTTAAGCTTGTGTTACAATTAATTAATCTCAATTTTTAACATCAGCAGGAACTAATTTCGGTTTCGATAACCACACAAAACAAAAATGCCGTGTTCCAAACACGGAAATAGAAGTAAGAATAGAAAAATATTCTGTAATAAATTTTCACATAAATAAAGAGGAAAACTATAAAAAGAGAAATGAAATGGCAATGGGAGGTGCCTCAATTCTTAATGCCCGTTGTTTCAATGCTTGTAGATTCGCGACTCGGAAAAATGCCTAGTGCAGGCATTGTTTTTAATTTGGTATTATTGTTTATAAATTCAGTCAGCGTTTTCCCTGTACAAGGCAAATGGTATGCGCTGATTTTTGTGGCTTTCAATTCTATCTAGTATTTCTTTCTCGACCTACTAGAATGCTACGAGATACCTTTTACTAAACTAACCATATTGATTAAAGTAGATTACACAGGGAAAGCTGCAGCTAAAAAAGAATTTTAACATACAACGTATTTGGCTTCAATTGTGCTACATTAAACTGCTTAGAGCATTGCTTTCGTGAATTGTAATTAAAGATTGCAGCAATATATATGAGAAATATTTGAATGAAACGATATATGTGTCAAAAACATTTAAAAATGTATAATAAGGTGTTGAAATCTGAAGAAGTTTATGTACTTACTTTAAGGTATTCACCAGATTCTGGATAGCTTATTCAAATATATTTCTAGTGTTGTATAAGAGTTTTTTTTGTTAGCTAATATGCAAATGTTTGTAAGTGGTAATACGCATCATATGAGTTTAATTTACTTCTTAATTTGTACCTTGGTTATGCCTTAGGGACGAAATTATAATGCTACTAATGCTTTTAAAATTATACATATAATATACTTATATATATATATATATATATAGTTTAATCACCTGCAATATTGAAAGAAATAAATCAGTCCATATTTACCACGGAGAGCACATAAAATGTTATATAAAAATATTTAACATAATAAGTCAATTATGTATTTTTTGTTTGCTACCCTATTTTCACCTACAGTGTCTCTTTCATCACAATTCGTTCACGTGTACAAGTATATGCTGCACATGTGATATTGATTCTTTCACAAAGTAATAATAGGCTGTCAATATGATCCGACTAATCAACCAACTCACAAAGGATGAGGACAGTCCAATCAACCAAATAATTATTATAGCTATTAATGCTATCTGTCATCCACACTCGATGACATCAATTTCATCATTATCTCCATATCGCTTCACGGGTTAGACCATAATCACCAGAGGGATGGTAGACTTCACATATCTTCGAGCACACAACGTGGAACTCTCAAAAATGCAGCCTGCCTCGCAATGACTGTTCTTGCTTCTCAGCTAAAATAAAAGGTTAAAAAAGGATTTATAATCGTAGCTAAATATATTAATGGTATATAATGTATTGTATAAGAGCTTCCAATTAAATGAATATGACTGTATTAAATACATGAACCATTGTCTGTAGTTCTCCGAGTACGTTTTATCACTCGACAAACTCTCTAATATAAATAACTCGACAAGTAACTTTTCGCCACAAACTCATATTCATACGAACAAGTTAAATATTCTAACAGTGAGTAAGTACGGTAGTTGGCCATTTCATCGCCAACATCACAATAAACCGTTTCCCTCGGTTGACTCTTAAACCCCGAGACAATAAACATTTTATGATTTTTCCCGACTGTCATAAAAATATCAATTGTTGTTGTAAACCAGATATGTGTCTCGTTAAATGATAATACTCACATCTGATGGAACCATAATGTTGAGATGACAGTGTGATGAATTATGCATAATTATAAATATAGCTCCCCTGTGTGCGCTTCCAAATTGGACTTTCAAGTCAACTTATATTGGAAATTCTATAAACAATGAGTATGAATGTTTGAATGTAACTTAGTGTAAAAAGGTCTTGAATTCAGTGCCTCTCTATTAAAGGCCTCGAAATTGTTAATCAATTTATAAGGCGCAGAAAACCATAGTGTAGGATTCTGATCTTTTGAGTATTCTTCACATTATCCTCGAACGCTTTTGAAGTTTACTAAACTGCGCTAGACTAGCGGGTTAAACTATACCCAAATCGTTTTCATTCTGAGGGAAGATCTTTACCCAGCAGTAGGCGAGTAAATATGTAGGCTTCACAGTGATATTTACAACTTGGTAAAATGCGATTATTAAATGAATCTCTCTCATCAGCTACCGCCACTCCGGTCACTTCTCCGCTTTTGGCTTCCCACTCGATCCATAAAACATCTACTTTGCCACCTCATTCTTGTACATACTGCCTACATTTTGCTTTGCTAGATGATCTTAAGGAGGTTATCTTAACATATCAATTAATAAACAAAACTCCGTTCCCTTTTTAATAAAAATATTTTATTGACACCTAAGAATAATAACATAAGTACGAGAGTTTATTGACTTATATGAACTACACTACTGGATAGGTACTTAATACTTCTTCACGTTCTACTTAGCTATATTCATGATTAACACGAATATGTATGGAAATTTTCTCAGCAGAACGTTATTGAGTGGATATTATTCAGTCTAAAATAAAACCATAATTTATGACAGAAATTCAAACTTTTGTGAAATAGAAAACAAAAACCAAAGATCCAGCATTTTTAAAAATTACGACCTCGTTTGTTTTCTATCAGCCCACAATAACTCGAGTGAAGTATCATAACAAAACTCATTCAGTTTTCAACGACATTTCCAAAAGTTAGAACAAATACTTCGCGATATTTATTACAGTTAAAATGTTCGTTCAAATAACCAATTTGTTCCGGAAAATAATGCTTTCTTTTCATCTGGTCATCGTTTGCGTTTGAACACGCTTTATCAATCAATATATAAAATGACAAAAAGCACTCTGTTGATTAGTATTCCATCCTATTTCTGGAGTACCAATCAACTTATAAAATTGTAAAAACATAGCGTTGAAGTAAATGCCTTTCTACGAAATCAACAACAGCAATTTTCTGGAAAGTTCTGATCTAATTTCGTACGTAATTCGATTTTCTAAGCCTAATTTTGTTTTTATCAGTTTTTCGACCTTTCGTAAATAATTAAACAGTGTAATTCAATTACACAAATAGACTCTACGCGGAGCACATAGGTAGTAGTTAGTTATATATAATGTAATTCAGGATATACATTGTTAGTTAACACTGTAGTTCTAAAGTAAGATTCATAGTTTAGTAAACGTAACGTGCACCTAAACACATCACATTAAACTATAAATTTCAATACCAATTTTGATGATATATTTTGTACTCTAAGACTGAATATCATTATTATGCATTAGCAGTCTTGCTCCTTCAATAATTAATTCCACACGGGATCATACGACGCTATAGTAAACGGAGACACATTGCCAACACTGCGCAATAAACAAGCATATCATTACTTTAAATGCACATAAAATACACCACTATTATTTAAAGCATAATACATTCTCGTTAAAGGCAAAAATTCACGTGCAAATACATTGCCGGTGGAATATTTTTTAGTAACGAGGCGTGCTGCGGTGTCATACACACTGTCGGAATTTCCATATCTAAATGGAAAACGGGCCTATACAATCAATTTTGTACCCACATTCCATTTGAAAAGTGCACCTGTGCTGAGAATATGGATTGTTTATTTTTATTTGGATTGGAATTGAGAATTGAAATGCGCGGTCAGTAAAAGCGAGATCTCGTTTACAATTGTGTCACGTAACTTGTCAATAATCAGTAAGTGGCTTTGTTTCTTAGACATTGCACTCACCTTGTACTGCTAGTGGAGGCTAGTAAAAGTGAGAGCGACATTGAAGTACGAAACTTAAAACATGTTAAGCTTATTATTCTCTTGGCCATCGTTTTGGCATCTGAGGTCATCACGTAAGGCTGTTTTATTGTGTAGTACTAGCTGGCTAATTGATTTATTGGTAAGTCATCATCCGAAAGACGTCCACTGCTGGACATATGCCACACCCAAGGTTTTCCACACAGACCGGTCTTGGGCCACCCGCATCCAACCGCTTCCCGTGACCCTTACCAGGTCGTCGGTCTACCTTGTGGGAGGCCTACCCCTGTTACGTGTTCTGGTGAGTGGCCGCCACTCCAGAACCTTTCTGCCCCAACGGCCACCGGTTCTGCGTGCTATGTGCCCTGCCCCCTGCCACTTCATCTTGGCTATACGCAGAGCTATGTCGGCAACTTTAGTTTCCCTGCGGATCTCCTCATTCCTGATTCGATCCCGCAGGGCAACCTCGAGCATAGATCTTTCCATCGCCCTCTGAGTGACCTTGAGCTTTCTGATAAGGCCCATAGTGAGCTATCACGTCCCTGAGCCGTAAGTCATCACTGGCAACACACACTGGTTAAAGACTTGAGACACTGCGGTATATTGGACGAGAAGATAATATACATATATCGTAGCTTCCCGAACGCTGCCCAGCCGAGTTGGATTCGATGATTGACCTCTTTCTCGAAGTTGGACCTACCTAACTAGATCGTTTGTCCCAGGTATTCGTACTTGTTGACAACTTCAAAAGTAGAGTTCCCAGCCTTAATAGGACTACTCATATTAAGGTTGGCAACTCTACTCTCGGAGGAGTGACGTGTGACATGGATGTTGGACATGATTTTCGTCTTGTCCATGTTCATTTTAAGACCTACTTGTCGGGAAAATCTACAGAGGCCATCTAGCATTATGCCGTGGTCTTCCAAAGTCTCAGCCATGATCATAATATATATATATATATATATTGGTAAGTACATTATTATTATTCAATATTTTTATCATAGTAATGACGTGGTCTTTTCTACGTATTACTTATCCATGTTGTTGCACTCATCTCTGTATACGCTACGGACAATACTGCAGAAAACTCAATCATCCCATGTATGGCTATTATTGACAAGCTGGTTGACATTAAACATGTAGGTACATACATAGTATTAAGTAAATGTTACATATTCGGTAACAAACATCAACCAAACATCCCTTGAAAACATTGGTAATCAACTTCCAAATTACTTACAAATATTAGACCAGTAGGCTAGTAATCCACAGCGACTAGGTACGGACGAGATTCTAGAAATCGCATAAACTTATTCGACCCAAATGATTAGATAGGACTTCTAAGACGATATCAGGTTTAGGATGTATGATAAGATCGAGTAAATATTTGCTAAAAAGGCTACGAAAATCCAATAACAAGGGCACCTTATTTTTTTCAGGACTATGGCGAAAATATAAGCTTTTAGAAGGCTTCACGGTTCAAACATGTTTACATGAAGAGCACGTTTTATCGGTGAATTAGATCGTTAGTTCTAGGCTGCGTTAACGTGTTGTTGTAGGTAAGCCTTGTTGCTTAAGTGGCTCAAGGATTATGATTTTATTTAATCTAGAGCGGTGACACGCAAGCTTTGCATGCCTTTCTGATTCATTATTATAATGTACAATATAGCGCTTACAACAATTTACAAAACTAATTGTACACCAGCGGTTGAATTAGTTGTATCAGAAACGAGGACTTAAGTATTATGTACAGAGAGGTATAATAGGCTTCAGCGGCTCTCTTGAAGTTGCTATACTCTATACAGGATCGTAGGTGGTAAGTTGAGTTTCCAGAACTACTAAGACAGAAGCTCTTTATAGTTGTGCGTGAGTTGTATCCATATTGATTTAAACATACTTAGATGTTTATCTTTTTACCAGATGCTGTGATCATTTGACGCCTTAGTAATAACTGATTGGGTGTATTTAATGTTATTATAATTTGAGGTTTTTGGCTTACTCGTTATTACGTATAAGGAAACAAAAGAGCAGCTAACACTACCATATTAGTAGTTCTTTCTTTTTCGTACTATCGGTTACACATAGTAACCGATAGTATAGATATATAGATAAGAGAAAGGTATAGCTATTTATAATAAGATCTGAGGACATAAATTGAATGTCTGCATATATCTGCTTAAAATACGTAAACGTTCCAAAATTCCAATATTATAGATTGCAGACGTAAGACAAAGCGAAATTCCAATTTAATCCCAGAGTTTCAAAATAAACCAAATTGGGGCAGTCCATTTAAGAATAATCCTAAAGTGGGTTCCTGCGTTGAGTAAGTTCTCCAGGTTCTTCAAAGCACCTCTGTGCTACCAACAGGGTATCAGTATTGTTTTCCTTGCTCTGTCACCAAAGCTTCTAAAAAGTTGGCAACGTCTAATTGGTTACTCTGATGGGTGTCAGTTGTCCATAGGCTACGGTAATCGACATTACTATTAGTCGTGTAACACGCTTCTTTACCACTGTGCCTGTTTTGGAGTAAGATAAAAAATCGATTTAAGTACTTATTTTATATTATATAATAAAAATTTACTTGTAAATAAAAAAGCGAATAAATACAATTGGCTAAATTACTTCAGGTAATGTAGTTATTATTATATTTCTGCTTCAATTTACAATCACATTGTCGGCTATACCCGGGCTTACCATTACCCATTTAAAAAAAAAACAGTGTACAATCGCCCACAAAGCTGCTAGTTTTAAATCGAAATAATACTATTGTGCGTATCGCCACCTACTTTTTCAGACGGGGTTGTTGCGCACTTAATTTAATACGATGTGTGCGAATCGACACTTCAAAAATATTTTTTAAATGTGGTTTCACATAATTCTTGCGACCAGACTCGTGCGAAACGAATGTAATTCTAGGATTTACATTATAACAGTAATGGTTTAGGCTATTTTATACAACAATTATATTACTTTACACCTATCTATCACACGTTATAAATCTAACTGAATTTTAAGCCTATAGAGAGATACATACCGTCGTTGATGATAACCCAATCAGGTTTATTATGCTAATCTTAGCACACATAATTAGTAATTAACACATTACTCTGCTCTATGTTAGTAGGCACAATAATTGTTCTGAGTTCACACAACCCTGTATTATTTTACTCAATTACTGAAGTTTATTACTAACTAGATGTCCATTAGA
Source organism: Catocala sponsa (assembly GCA_963564715.1). NCBI lineage: Eukaryota > Metazoa > Arthropoda > Insecta > Lepidoptera > Erebidae > Catocala > Catocala sponsa. The sequence goes on along the minus strand of OY751336.1, from coordinate 13,252,474 downwards.
TATTGTAGTACATGGCTTTATTGTGTCAATTCGTTTAAAGTATATTAGGCTTTTACCTATGAAACTACCTTTATCTTGCCTATGTTATATGTGATTTACAGTTACAGTTTACGGCTACAGTGATTATATTCAAAATTTAATTTTATCGCGTAAAAAGCTATGTGTTATTTTATTACTAATAACATAATGGATTACTTTATTAGATGAGTATTTAACTATGTACATATGACCACAATTATTTAAATCTAACTTATACCTAAAATATTATAAAACAGAAAGAAAAAGAAAACTAAAACCCTCTAATAGGCGTCATAAAATTCCTCCGCATCACAGTCGACCGGTAGTGTACCCAGACGACTATATAACGTAATTATATTTTTTATTTTTATATTATGTGTTCAAAGTTCCTTTGGTCTCTGTCCAGTTTCATTGCTTCGATTGATCATAATTACATAATATTTGCCTTTTTTGATAATTTAAGCACAAACTGTACGAAACCCAAAAATAAGCAACTGCGAGTATTAATGTAAAAGAATATCGAAGGATTCGTCCTTAAAACATATATGGATGAAATAGTTTCCATGACAAAACAAATAAACCGATTTCTTTCATAATAATTAATTGTAGCAATTTCGTAAATATAGACTTAATATCTGCATAGCTATGTACTTTTTCTGAACGTGTATCACTGAACTTCACCAAAACGACCGGACTGATTATGAGGAAAATGTTGTGTATGTTTGAGTGTACACCTCGATGGTTTAGATGCACAATTAGAGACATTAGGTGGCGCTGTAATCAGGTTCTAGGAACTTATATTTCATTAGGGCAGGACTATGTCTGTCGGGTCCTCTATTGTACGTTGATTATTTATGGCTACTTGTGTTATATTTTCGGGTTGTAAATAATAGATTACATTGTCATCATTTACTGACTTGATGGTGCAGCTGCACTGAATGACTGATGTTGCTTGAGGTCTCAGGTTCAATTAGTTATGACAAAATGTTATTGTGTTTTTTGTTAAAGTATTCTTGTGCCCGGTTATCGGCAACCCTTGATTATGTAAAACCTAAAAATCATGATTGACCAAACATAGATGTAATATACTTTTGACTACCCTTTAGTATCCCGGGAGTAGAGATGTGACAGAGAAAGAGAACTTCGTTTGTATGTATTATCACCATTTAAATTTCTTGTCAAAAGTTAAATAGTACTTTGTAATTCAACCATTTGAAGACGGACTCTTGCAAATGGTTGAATTACAAATTACTATTTAATGTTAAATTTTAATTATTATCTCCAGATTTACCCTCCATTTATAAATAACTAGCTGACCCGTGCAACTTCGTCTGCTTCACATAAGATATATTTTCTCCGTTTTCGCAACATTTTTTATTGATTCTCCGCTTCTATTAGTCTTAGCGTAAAGCCTATAGCCTTCCTCGATAAATAGGCTATCCAACAATAAAATAATTTTTCATTTCGAACCTGTAGTTCCTGAGATTAGCGCGTTCAACCAAACAAACAAACAAACTCTTCAGCTTTATAATATTAGTATAGATTATATCTGCTAAACAACAAATTTATTTAATGTATGCTTTACTTTCTGGTTTTTATAGTCACGATCTTACATTTATTTACATTATTTTTGTATTTGCCTTTCAAGCTTCAATGTAGGTTGCATTGGATGGAAGAGAACATTAATTTTCCCCGCAAGGCTCGTTAAGCACTGACAAAGAAATTCTCCAGAGGCCACAGTGTTCGACTCTATGTCACAACTTTTGGATACTCCCATTACCAACGCCTTTAAGTTGGTAGAACACCCATGAGAGTGTCCGTTATGCTAACTTTTTTGCATTGATTGCCGTTGTTTTACATGGATAATTGGAACCACAGCAAATAAAATTCGTACAATGTATTTTAAGCAAACCACGCTACAAGCTTTGTGGCTCACGGCCTTCTGGCTTCACTGGCTTCTCAAATGTAATAAGTTAGTTTTTATATACATAACATTGACTCACGCCTGTACTTCCCAGAAGAAGTAGCCAGAGGTGTATTCTACTCACATTTCAGCAGCATTCTTTTAAGGTTTCATGTAACAGAGAAGCTCAGTAATACTTTGCCTAATCCGAGTATTGATACCGTAAACTCAGAATCTCCAACATAAGCGCAATATTGTTCCATTCCATTCCAATATGTTACTTCTAATAATAGTGTTCAAACAAGCATCTAAGAGTTACCATCATATAAAAAAATAATATTTATAGTTGAATATAAATTTTAAAATACGTAACTCCTTAATATATTTGACGAAAGAAACTTTGTGGATGGTTATGTAGTTTCATTATAATATAGTTGCAATATATTACCCTACTGTGGTTACCCCTTTGGTCTTGAATCTCTAAAACGCCATGTTTAGCGAGCGCCTACAACGTAAATTCAAAACATTCCTTAAATTTCGAATGCCGAGAATAACCGGTTTTGCTTGTGGATAACTGGACGGGTGAAGGTACGGACTTCGGGAAACTTACGCCAAGTATTTTCATTTATCTTAGTTTTGAGTAAGTTAGAAGGCAAAAATGTATAAGCATGGAAAAATTACAAACATTCCATGTGCTGGAATACGGAACAATAAGCCGATACTCCAGGAGAAATTTAAAATGCATTTTCTTAACAAAGTACTACATTTATGAGGCAAATTATTTAGTCTTGTAATATTTTATTTGTACTAGCGGTCGCCTAGTGCTCGAAATTCGACCAAAGTTCGCCTGTAAGATATTGCTGACATATTATGTCATTATATATTGATACTAGATGTTCCCGCGGTTTCACCCGCGTTTATCGTTACTGCGCCGCCCCCGTGGGTCGTAGCGTGATGTTATATAACGTATAGCCTTCCTCGATAAATAGGCTATCCAACACTAAAAGAATTTTTCAAATCGAACCAGTAGTAATCACGCAGAATAAACCAGGAGAAACATCGTTTGTACTATGTCTGTAATGGGTAATTATTTTGCTGCAATGTTATTTTAAAACTGCGATATCTCCTAAAATATTCATTGAAATCGAATGATGTAAAGGGCAATTTTGTTTTAAATTAAATATTTGTGATGAATAACGTATTTATTTGGATAAGGATTAATATCATATTTATAATAATACCTTCGCAAATAATGCATTATTTTAGAACAAATTTGGTTAGCATAAAAATGGTTATAGTGAGCCAACCTTAAAAGATAGACATATGCTGTCGCAGACTTTTTTTAGAACTTTTAAAGGGGATCAATTCTGTCATACGTGATTTTTGCGAAACCTTAACTGTTTACGCAGCGCACGCAGCGGAAGCTCTCAAAAGGAAAAAATACCCTCCGATTTTGAAACATTCTTCATTGGTGCTCAGCTCCTATTGATCTTAGCGTGATGATATATAGCCTATAGCCTTCCTCGATAAATAGGCTATCTAAGACTGAAAGAATTTTTCAAATCGGACTAGTAGTTCCTGAGATTAGCGCGTTCAAGCAAACAAACAAACAAATAAACATACAAACAAACAAACAAACTCTTCAGCTTTATAATATTAGTATAGATATGTAACCATAGTTACGCGCTTCGACTGCGTGTGTCAAATGCATGGTTGTGTGTGTGTAGTGTTTTTTCATTAATTTAATGTATTTATAATGCATATTTTAAAAAAATATTAGCATTCGTCACTTTTTCTTCTTCACTTTTTCTCTGTATAAAGTGTGCGAAATTTCATACTCCTCCGTCCGCCCAATTTTCGTAAAAAGGGATCCAAAGTTTTCGCTTTACGTAATAATATATAGATATCATAACTTCTGGACTGTATATTTCGAGTACCTCTCAATTTCGTATTTAACCTTACAAGTCTTAGAATACTAATCAAAAATATGTTATGATTAACGGGAAGACGTCTTTTACAGGACCTGTAAGGCTACAATATAATGAAAATCTTACATTTATCATTATAATAATATTAGCTTAAAACTCACTCACATTAACTTAATTTCATACTACCAATACACTATACTGGCTGCGAGTATGTACGCCTACCACTATATATCAAAAACTAAAATATAGTCTTAAATCTAAAAAAAATTGTCTAAAGACTGATTAATCATTTTCTAAGAAATTTTATCATAAAATAAAAACAAACAGAACCACTTAAAGAAATTAAAATAACAGCTACGGTTAATGTTTTGCTGTCACATTTTAAATACAGAAGCTGACAGAACCACTAGAGCTGTAGGCATAAAATTAACATTTTCAATATTATATAAAAGCAAAACAATACCGTCAGTCAATCAACGTCAAAACCTGAAACTTGCCAAACAAACGATCGACATGGACACGAAATTTAAGGCAAATGTTTCAAACACGACATCGGGAACTTTCCAGGGATTTCACTTGTTGTTAGCCAAGTACTGTTTCCATCCGGGCTTTAATTAGTTCATCAGATAATTTAGTTTGCGCGTCGTTCGTTACGGCAACGAAGTGGACAGGCTAATGCAGCCTGAGCCTATAATTAAATTATTCGACGAGACAATTACAAATTAGCGTCGTTGCGTACCTGTGGGCTATAGTAGTAGAAAAGATTTTTATCGTCTTATCAACATTGATTATGCACATTCAAGGAATATTGTTATTAATTTTGAGTTTTAGTTATAAAATTTATTTATAATACATATACTTCTGTATCGCAGAATTATTGTGAAAATTAGATTAGGTATACATATAATACAGCCAGAACTAGAATAAGAAAAAAGTAAATTGCGTTTTCCGTTACAAAATTCTCAATAGTAAAAGAGTCTGCAAAATGTCAATCAGCTTACGTGGAAAAACGATGAGATGTTAAAACTTAGTTATGTAAGAAATAAATATATATGAAGAACATATCTGCTTTGGGAATATGCAGACATAAGTTTGGCGTGAGTCTATGTATCACCGCTGCATGTGAACATAAATATATTATGTCTATAATATTTGTATGCACATGCACAGCCAAGTCACTTCCTAGGCGATTCGAATAGAAGATCTCACGATTGGTTACAGTCATAAGTGTGAACGTATGCCTCTGGATCAAGTAGGCAATCTGAATAAACCAGGCCTAGGAGACTTTTTAACTGAATATATTTATAATGTATATCTTTCCTTTCTTTTCTTTGTTCACACATATTCAGTAGTCAGAACATTTTTGTGCTACTGCACACAGTAAGTAAACGAGGCGTGTCGTAAAATGTCCTCTTTCATCTTGATTCTGTTTTCAAATTTGAACCTTATGCTCACACATAAATATTCTTATATCTTACTAGCAACCCGCCCCGGCTTCGCACGGGTTCGTTACAGAAAATATAAAAAGGCCTATGTTACTCCGAGGAGATGTAGCTTTCCGTGAAATTGGTTGAGTAGTTTTTGAGTTAGATCGTAACAAATAAAAAATCATTCATCTTTCCTCGTTATACATAATATTAATTTAGATTATTTTTTGAGTGGCAATTATTTATTATGAGACAAACAAACCAGAAAACATTTAGATTAGTTTAAGTATTTTAAAATAAAAAAAAATAAAAATTTCTTTGTATACGACATTAATAATGTGTAAAAACGAACAAATTTTGTTTCGAAAACCGTGCGAAAAGCACTGTGTGCTTAAGTCTACTCCCGCAACTTTTAATGTTTGATCCTGCGCTTTATTAATTGTCATTGGCACCTACTTTTAATATTAATTTGTGTGGCGGTATTCCAGGAGGAGTCAAAGAATTCAAAAATTCTGTTGCATAATGTACTGCCTCTTCTCTATCCACAACTGTGTCAACTGAATAGTAGGTTTGCGAAGATGCTTCGAACTTGGAAATAATAAATTCATTTATTTTATCCACTTGTTCATTAGTAGGTGATAGACGTGATAGTATAGCTCTTTCTTGAAACCAATTTAGTGTCTTAGTGGATATGTTACTAATATTGGGATAAACTTTTTCAATAATTTCTTCCACCTTTTGTACTAAAACACAAATATTGTTAAGATTTATACATACATTTCCTGCTTGAAATTCACCATTTCCTATTTGGAGCAATTCGTTAGAAAATTGCCTATTATCTTCGCTAGACGATAAAATCCTCATATTGGTTTTAAGTTCACATTTCGTTGTATGTGGCCAAAGATGCGATCTTTTGAGCGATGCATTGACTTCATCTGCTCTCGTTCTCTCGTTCTCCTAGTTATAACTGGAAAAATTTTACGGAAATCTTCAGAGAATAAAACAGTACAACCACCCATTGGGCAGTTACTGTTGCGCAGATCTCGCATTGTCCTGTCTAATGCCTCAACTGAAGCTTTATGAGACATAGAAGCCTCATCCCAAATAATCAAACTGCAATCTCTCATTAATTTTCCGGCATTACTCTCTTTAGAAATATACAAACCTATTTTTAATGGCAGTTTGAATGTGGAATGGGCGGTTCGCCGACCTTCCAAAAGTGTGGCTGCTATACCGGACGATGTCACAGCTAGGGCAATTATCCTGTCAGATCGTACTTTTGCTAATAATAAATTTACTAAAAATGTTTTACCTGTGAATCCAGGGGCATCTAAAAAAACATTTTACCTTCATTACTATTATTAATTGAGGACAATATTAGGTCATAAACATTTTTTTGTTCAGCATTATAGCGACATTCATCTTGAATTATTTGTAAAAGTCTCGAATGGTTATAGTTAGTTTCTCGTAAATAATCTGTATTGATTATTTAAATTGAAATTTAATAGCAAGATGAATCCAAAATCTTTTATAGATTGTCCTGACAGAGATTCCACTTCTTTATTCAATTAAAATAAAACTTGATCAAAAATAGTTTGATCAAAATCTTATTGATTTTGCTATATCTCCTAAGGTATTCATTTAATTTGCATGGTGTAAATAGAAAAATTATCTTAATGAAATGCTCAAGCCAACTAACATATTTAAAATGATAAGGATTAATGCCGTATTTGTGTAAATAGCTTTCCAGTTACCGCTTTATAATTGCCCATTTTTTAAAGTATTAAAATGCATATAGTATGTTATCCTTAAGAGATAGAAATATGCTATTGCAAATTTTTCTGTAGACCTATATAAGATACACAATTCCATCATACATTATTTTGTTATATCTCAAAGAGTTTAGGCAGCGCTTTCGTTGAAAGCTCCCAGACGGCTATTTTTTCCCGACACCTCCAACAAATATCGTTATATTTTAGCCAACGTATACAAAAACTTAACAAATTATTTACTAAAACCTTCCTCGAGAACCACTCTATCCACTGGTGAAAACAGCTTCAAAATCGGTGCAGTAATTATTGAGTTTATCGCGAACAGACAGACAGACAGGCGCGGCGGAAGACTTTGTTTTATTTTATAACTAGCTGACCCGCGCAACTTCGTCTGCTTCACATAAGAGAATTTTCCTAGTTTTTGCAATATTTTTCATTTATGCTCCGCTCCTATTGGTCGTAGCGTGATGTTATATAACCTATAGCCTTCCTCTATAAATGGGCTATCCAACACTGAAATATTTTTCTAATTTTTACCCGTAGTTCCTTAGATTACCGCGTTCAACCAAACAAACAAAATGTGAGTGAAGTCGGCGCGTGAGCGCCCCCGCCTTTTTATAAATGCAGCGGATGGCCGTTTCGCGCGTTAAACAACAATCAACCGTATAGCCGTACCCATACTGGCGCGGCGAGATTTGGAAGTTTTATTTCATCTATATCTTGTCTATTTATAAACCGATTCCTATATATATTGTATAATATAAATATTAAAGTGTACTTTTTGAATATGGGAGTTTGATAAAGATATATATATGTGAAATACAATATATTTATGTATTTAATACACTTTGAAGAAATGCCTAACGATTAAACACGTTATTGTGGCTAATTTATAAAAGATAGATATATACTATTGAGGAGTTTTTTGTAGATCTTTTGAAGACCATCATCTTTGTAATACATACTTTTGGTGTATGATCAACGTATGCGAGGATAAGAGCTCGAAAGCGCATTTTCGTCCGACTTGCTTCAAATTTATCGTCACTGCTCAGCTCCTATGTGTCTTAGCGTTATGTTATATAGCCTATAACCTGCCCAGGAGTATGGACTACAATCGTATCAAGTTTGGTTAAAATCCCTTCAGTAGTTTTTGACCCATGCGTGCATATACAGACAGACAGACAGACAGACAAAAAATTTACTGATTGCATTTTTGTCATCAGTATCGATCACCATTCATCCTCCAATATTAATTTTGAATATATATTCAATGTACAGAATTGACCTCTCTACAGTTTTATTATAAGTATAGAAGATATGTAGTGATATCATTAGCTGCCGATAAACGCATGTTAATTGGGTAGAAGCAATCAACCGATATAATATATCAAAGTCCTGTATGCTAAAAGCGCAACCCATGTACCTAGAATATTGAGTATCATTGCAATTTTTTAAAAGCTGGTACGTAGAAACTGTATTTGTAAATATGCCTTTTCTATCAAAACATTTAGTGTAAAGAAATAATAATAATGTTTTTCGCAAAGAAAATTACTCAAGCCCTTTCAATATAAAACATTGCGTTGCGAGTCCTGAACAATCGTCATAATCTGTGTGCCGTTTACTAACAAAATCCTTTGTTGATATTTATACAAGAACGCTGTATATTTATCTAAACACGTTGATTGTATTCTTAAATCATCAATAGAAAGTTGCTCCAAGTAACTTTACCTTTTGATATCATCAATGATCAAAGAAATATGTTCGCCGTATTACGTAAGGCTGCCCTTTAAAGTAATTTATACAGGGCTGTAATTTACAAAAGAATTATAACAAGGCAGTTATATAAAATCTTGGAAGTCCCCACCTTTATGTCGCGACCCCAATGAAGCGTAATGTGTCACATTTTTTGTGTACTAAATAAAAATATTTCACTGTCGTAAAAAGTGTCTTTGTTCATTTGCCTTGTTTCTTTTGTTGTGAAACAGACGGTCTACTCGTTATCTTGCTATACTTTTTAAGTCGTACCCGAGATTTTTATAGGTATGGAAGAAGTACTTTATTGTGTTTTTACGTCATTAATTTTGTTATGAAACACAATATATTATTCTGAATACTGTGTTGTCTTAAATGGGACGCAGCGATCGATACTGCTTCCAATCCTAGTTGAAGCAATAATATATTAGAAATAAAGTATGTAACGATAGCAAATGTCGTATTATTTTGGAAGTATTATGTTAATCGTAATATATGTACTTACGGAGGTATATGTGGGAATCATCTTGAAACCAGGCTGTTATTATAAGTGGTTGTCTTCGTAACCAGCGTTGCCCTGCCTCGGTGGCGCAGCGGTGTGTATATTGTGAGTGTCGTCTCGGGTACAATTTCCGGATCGGAAAAAAAACCTTATTAGGTGGCAAGAAACTCTCAGTAGCAGCACATAGTCTGACGAAGTGCCTTGTAAATGGCAATAGGCTAGTTCCCTATTACTAAAGACTTGAAACCATAGCAGGTGAAACGTGGGTGTAACACGTTTCTACCAGCCTCTTATGGATATATACGTGAGACTACGTATGTACTAAGTACGTATGTATGCATTGGAATACAAACCTCATACATAGAGACGATTTTTTAAAAAGGATCAGCCTTTTCAATTACTTCTTGTTATATTACTTTACACCATCCAAGGAGGTTCTTACATTATAAATGCAAATATTTGATTGTGAGTTTTTCCGTCGTTTGAGAAGGAATAATCAATAAAATTTAAGGCATTATCGCTATCCATGTATATCGATATTGCTACAAAACTGTACTTGTTTTGAAGTTTGTCAACCTATTCATGGCGTAAACGATGGACTATGAGAGTAGGTATTCTCTCCCTTTCTTGACCTTAGAAGATTCGTAGCCAGTTAGTCAGTATAAAGCAAAATTAAGCTTGAAAAATAAATTATTCTTAATGGTCTAAATTCTAGGTAATAATGTTAACAATGAAACATTATGTATTTTTAGAAATGACTTTAATCCTCCTTTTACCTGGAAATAATTACAGACTTTAAAAATCTTAATCTATAATTTATTTACAATCAATATCTAGTTAGTTACAACCTTAACTACTATTTATTTATACACAAAGAAAAAAATACTAATTTAAGTTATACATTCTGTGAACGCTTACCTACATTTTTACAACTATATCACATTTTCATTTTATGTCTAGAGTCATTACAATAGAGAGGGTGAAAAACAATTGCCTGCCAAGACGAAATAATTTTCTAAATGATTCAAACCTACAATGGCGCCCTTAGATTTTAATTAGGTTTTCTTATGCAGAGGGTCATTCTGAATTTACATGTAGAGTATATTACATGTTGAGTAGATTGACCAAATATTTTGTTCCAGACAGCAAGCAATCTCCTACCTGCCAACTCGAGAAGCGAATCGGTCGATATCGCAAGATAATTTTACTTATAAACGCACGCGATACATTGGTTGATATTTCAGATAATATAACGCATGTAGGAGCGTAAATCGTCCAGTATATCGCTACGGTATAAGGAACCTTTATATTAAAATGGAAATACTTAATCAGTTGACCAATCAAAAGCTGCTAAGTAAGTCTATTAGAGCGTCTGATTTTAATACTTGCTGTCTTTTTCGTGGCTAACAATTAGAAATTTCACCCCATATTAAAATAAGGTTGTTGCAGGAAAATACCATGTAATATAAAGTTACTCAATAATGTGAATAACATAATTTAATTTTACACTTAAATCCACAATTAATTCTATTGTTTTGAGTCAGTCACTAACCACTCATACTACTAACATTTTAAAATGATTTTATTTTGTATCTTAAAATCGTATTGTCAAGCGTTTTATGTACATTTAGATATGTTATTTGATGAGAATAAAATTACTGTGAGATTTGATGCAAAGAATATTAAATACCAAATATCTGACGCCTGCTATTCAAACTTATTTATAGTTAATATATTTACACAATATTCTACAAAGTCAAAGTCATAGTCTTCGTCTCGGTATAAAACAAATTACCTAACAATAGAAGCCAATTTTTGTACCATTATTAGTACAGTCGAGTCTGAATTTCTATTAATCAAAATGTAAGAGGAGGCACTTTTGCCGAATTCAGTCTTCAATCTAATGTTAACACAAAGGAAATTCTGTTAAATGTTATGTCTCACGACGCTAAACTGTCGTTTCTATGAGATCCGGGGAGGGTCAACAAAAGCCATCTTTCAAATCCGGGTAGCCTAGATCGGGCATTGCTCTTCTTGAACCGTTACCTCTCGAGTTCTCGACTCGCATGCCTCGACCAGCGCGACCTAAACTAGCATACCTTGTATCCGCAAGCTTGTCTCTTTGAGCTACTTCATCGTAGTAACGAGCATCGTTCAACCCTGCACTGTATTTCTGACTTAAGCTGTATTTATCTATCGTCGCGTATTTCTGCACTGTTGCGTATTGACGCGCTGCTTCGGGAACACCGTTAGTTTTAGCACGATCAAATGGTCTTTCTTCCGGAGGCAAAGCACCATCTAGTCTCGCTTTGAATTCTTTATCTTTTTTTCGACGTCTACGACACGTGCACATTGCAACCGCGATTGCACACAAAAGTAAACCAACTCCAGCAGCAGCTGCTACATAAGGTGGAGGCAATGATATCCTAAATGAGCAGTTGGAGTCATCTTCATCATAACCCGAAGGGCAATGAGCGCTGCCGTCACACCATAGGGCGATGGGAATGCAGGCATTTAATTCCGGACAGCTAGATAAAACAGGAAATATATTAGTATTTTTCAAATAAACGCTTATAATAAAGTGCGGGTCATTATATATAAAGATCAGATCTTACCTATAACGGCACTCCAATGAAATAGGGGCGGGTATAATATTTGACGACTCTGCATCATGTTCGAAAGAAGGTTGCTTTATAAGTTCTATCCATTTAATCGAATAATCGGCCTGTTCGTGTTGAAGGAAATCAATGACATAACTACGAGCGTGAGGTTTCAGAGACGTTTCCAAAGTGGTTTGTGACGATTTCCATCCTGGTGAAAAGAGCTCTATAACATTTGTACTATCGGGACACACTTCCCTTGATTTTGATGTATCGTGGGCTTCATATATGAACAATCGATTTGGAGTAGTGCAGAAAGGTGAAGAGGATGTCACTTCATACCCAGGTATCTTCACGTATAAATATCTGCCTTGCACAGGAGTTACTTCATCACCACCAGGCTCAATTAACCAAGGTCTATGAACACAAGCAACTTCAGCTCTTACACTTTCAGATATAACATGTCTATCCCCGACTATTTCTGGTGCAACCGGCACTTGTCTTTTGTCGAATAGTCTGATTTCACCACTACTTCCTCTCAACCGTCTTTTACCCCAACCTGAAGAACAAACAGTTTCATCACCTGGTCCAGTTGGCACAAATTTGTATTCTCCTTCAAAGGCAAAATCATCGTAGTCTTCGGTTATATTCATCATAGTCACGGTAAAATTTACTTCTACAATAGGAGCTGTTAGTGTGTGAATATTCAAAGGCTCAGACCTATTAGTACAAATGCAATCTCTTTGTATAGGTACTCCATCCCAAGGATACTCTGTTATTATGATTTGTGCAAGTCCTTCACCACCAAAGGTTCTTTTCGCAGGCCTATCGCATTTCCAACGACTAGTACGCGAGTCCTTGTGTGTGTTACAATATTTATTACCAAAGTAAGTGCTCGTGAAGGTCAACTGAATTCTTTCTCCTTGTTTGGCTTCGAATCTGCAAACATTATCATAATTTAAATAACATAATGTACCGTTTATATTGAAGCTGGCATATTTATGAGGTTTTTATTTGTATTTACCTTAGAATACATGTAAGATTTTGGGCTCCACCTCTTCCATAATAGAATATCGCGCGAGGAGCTTGGAATCTGCCAGAATAGGTTTGTGCAGATTTAAAGACCCTGTCGCAAGCAGATTGGGAGTCGGCCAAAGGTTGCCCTTGCTCACTCACATCTACAAACTCGTAACGAAGGACGAATGAAACTGGGTAGAGTGCTGATCCTTGACGGAGTTCCTGCAACAAATTCGGAAACTCAAAAAAGAATACCTATGAAAACTACCAACTTTTTTATATCTGTGCGGTTAAATTTATATTAGATATAATGCTTTCATCCTTTTCAAATTTTTTAAATCTATACCCTAATTTTTTTTGTTTTTATTTTAAATTTATTGTGGTAAGCGAACAATGACACAATATAACTGGTTTTCAATAATATCTACCAAATAAATATAGCATAATTGTTACACCAGTGACATTTACCACATATTAAATATAATGCATTCATGGGTTACAATGAGAACCAGTAGACATGTGCAATATTCAGTAAACATAAGTATTAAATATTTTCTCGTGTTAATTCGTTTTTTTTTATTAATCAAATGAGATCATAGCAAGGATAAAGCACTAAGAAACAATATTTTAAATATGCTAGGGCGTGTTGCAAATAAATCAATACTGTTGAAATTATTGTTAAAAGATTCAACTGGGCAATACATCGGTCTTCGTTTGCCTGCATTTTTACGACACGAGCAGTTGCAAAAAATTTATGATTACGGCCGTGAGTCTAATAGGTATTCGGTAAAATATTTTGTTTGTAAGTTGAATGCAATCATATTTATTGTGATAAAGGTCGTACAGTAACATTTATTATATCTATACATCATTATTTGTCAGAATAATTTACTAGTCTATTAATATAAGTGTACCGAAAGATCCCCGTAAACGTATTGTTAACATTTTAATCGCGTAGAAACTTGAATTCAAATTCTTAAATAAGTCATTTCTAATTTAATAACTTCAAAAATTATTTTCTTTTCGAAACTATTGTATCATCAAGGTCGACTCTACGGTGAAGCAAGACTACGTGGTGTAGTAAAACTTCAAATATTTAGTTAGAAACTTGCTTCAGTCCTTCCTCTGTTGAATTTAATATTGAATAATAAAGCAGTTCTCAACTAGTGACTTTAACAACTTGCTTAAGACCAGGTTTCCTATATTAACTAGGACGTATTCTGCTCGCTGCACAGCTGCGTAGAATACTAATGACAGTGTTGAAGATTTTGTAATTATTGTGTGCGTTAACTGGCACACTCAACAGATTTAAAAAGTTATTAGTATTTACTTGAAAACGACTGTTTGCCTTATCATACTACATTTGCTGGCATGTCGTATTAATTTGGCATTCATATTTGTGAATTGAAATGGAGACGAAATGAGAAGATAATTAAATGCGAATTGGAATCAGCGCTAAACTAGAAATTTCAGTGTCTGACTGCACAATACATCATGCAATCCGGAAAATCGAATGTCGACCTGTGGCATTCAATTACCTGAATTTCTAAAATTTCTAGCTACGTATTTATGCTTTGATAGATGTTTTTAAGGCTTTGATATTAAGTATGTATAAGGCACAGCTACTTTTAACTCGTGTTCTTCAACTTTATGAAAAATACTGCCATGAAAATAAAACATCTATAATAACAAATGAGTCGTAATAAATCAGAGCTCTGCAAACAGTTTCGTACGTGTCTCACGGTGACACTCCTAACACTTGAAATAACGCGACACCAGTAAAGCATTCCATCACTGTGAGAGGAGTGAACTAGCACGTACCCCTTGCATTATTCACTATGGCAAATGCAACGAACGCTGAGCGCGTGACTTATCTATCCTGGCCGTTATGAATGTTTCACACGCCAGAAAAGTTACAGCAAGCCGTGGGAATACAGCTGAAAGGGCAGTGGCGAGGGTAAAAAGGAAACAATAGATAGTCACTGACTAAATCCCGCGTGGATTACTGTTTTGAATGTCAGAGTACGGGATCGATATTGAGATAGATAACCGAGTTATATTTGTCTGCAGCGAGTTATAATAAAACGTATATTTATATCTCCAAAGCCTTTTTTTATAGTAACTGTGTGACTTGCTTACATGTTAAAAATAAGATATCATAACGTGTCTTTTATTATATTGTAATAACAATTTCAACGCTATTTAAAGATAATTGTCAACTCATGCATGCAATGTTTATTGACTCGAGTCCACTACGATCTATTTCTATTTGGAAAAGCGCTGTTATATAATTATCTTTCTAAGTATGTACTTACATGATAGAATAACAACAATTTTCTAAAATCATCTAGTTCACTTTTGCACGAGTCTTTATGTGCCAGAGACATTTTTAATGTTAACATTAAATATTTTCTGAAGATTTTATCTAAATTTAACCTTATTAATACGAAAAACCAAAACTAACTTAGTAATAAAAACTATGCTTCAAATTAAATGTTGCAAAAAACAGCTGTTGTTGCAATTGAAACTGTTGTTTTATGGGTAATATTAAAATAATAATCATCAGTATACTGTAGTACTTGGCAGCGTACATTATCCGAAAGCTCGGCTCTCATCCAAAAATGAAAACTTTATGTACACTATTAGCACCATAATACAGATGATTTCTCAAATGTTTGTAAAAATACCAAATAAGTAGGGCACTTAAAAACGTTCAGATAACTAATGGAATGACTATATGCCATATTCTCGAGATTAATGCTATCTATTTATAACATTCAATTATAGGATTCCATTCGATTAATATTTATTTTAATTCATGTTCATTTCAAGTTCACTATCGAAAGAATATTACTAAATTGAAATGTATTGAAAACTACATGACATAAACCCTACCGTTCAATAGCGGAGTTATCGAGTGTTTCAATCGCCATTTTGTTCTCTGTGTATTTATTATGTTACTACACTCTACAAAATTGAAAAACTACCATTAAATAACTTATAAGAACATAAACGACTTTCTATTGCATATTTGGCCACGTTAAAGGCTAAACGTTCTGCTCCATTCTCTAGGTTTCAATGTACGTCATACTCTAATATTTGAAAGCTTATGAATTACAATGAACTATAAAACTTTCTCGATCAAAATAGTCTTCCATGAATCGCATAGATGATAGAATTGAACGCACCAAATCAGATTTCGATGACGTAACACTATTCTGGATACTCCAGAAATATGTATATTGATTTACTGCACAGGACATCTATGATAAAGTCAAAAAGAGAATTTCATTAGAGTGCTTTTCATATAAACATATAATCTATTTCTTTGCGTTGAAGTAGGCGTTACTGTTAGAAGTGACATTAATACGATTCAACTATCTGTAGCTATTCGGTATCACGTTTTGGAGGAGTGTTTCTATGACGTCATGTTGTAACGATTATTTTCTAATACAATATACCTAAGTCAAGAACACGTTTTTTGAGACAACTTGTTTTACATTAGATCCCAAGCTCACGTAACATATTTGGCACAACTGCTACCAAATTCATGACTGTGTCACCTTCCAATGCAACGTTCGTGTTATATGTTGGCTAAAAATTTCACGCTACCAGTCACACCGCTCTTTGCATACGTGAGTACATGCCGAAATGGGAAGATAAATATTTGCAGCAGTAATTATGTGAGCTTTGGCAGTTAGCTGTTTGTAGTCTGTTTGTGCCTTTAATTATGCTGCTTAATTCTTTTGTATCAAGAGTTTTGTGTGTCAATCCTTGGTATCAAAGCATAATTACGGAGTGTAAATATTTTATAAGAGATAGGTATTTTAAGTATTAAAATGTAGTTTTAAGGAAAATTATGTTTATTTTTTATGCTGACTTGGAGTTGACTAGCACAGTTATCTTTATATAACTTTTAACCTTCGTTCATTTGCGCTTTTATACTTAATACTATAAGTGCCTACCTATATAAACATGACATATAAATCGTCATTGTAAAAAACCTTTCTAAAATGATATTTAATGTACAAGTTTATAATTATTATCACTGTTCTATTTAAGAATCAATATAATTAAAATACTATACTGTGACTTCGACTTACATTTTGCTAAATAGGTTAGGTTTTTAAATATAAGATGGATACTTTAACCGTTAAATAAGTTTGGCGTATTGGCGAACATTTGTCATATTTATATCGTAGATAAGCTTTCTGATGATTGAAATACTAGATAAAACGAATATTATAACTATGTCACTGTTGCTATGCTAAGCCAGAAGACGTACGATACCGTTTATCGCTCAACACTTTTCAATAACATGCAGACAATACATTCTCAATCAATGTCCAATACACAGCTTAGACTAAACGTTAAACCTTTATTCACTTACTTGTAGTATAGTCAAAGCGTTGCCAGAAGTAATGTAGCTTTCCGAAGGAGCGCACGGACGAGTGGCCCTGGTCGCATTGGACAGTAGCGCATGGTCACACAGTCTTGGGGATTCTTCACGACAAAATAACCCAAGCCGAGCTTTCTTGTCACTCATATCCAGCTGCGCAGAAAAAATAAATACATTCAAAGACTAAAGCAAAAAGGAAGATTTGAAACAGAATTATGAATCGTCATTTTATTTACATTATATACACTCGCTAAAATGTATGTAAATTAAAAGTAAACTAAAAAGCCCTGAATAAATTATTTATTCAACTCAGCAATACTATTTACATAGTGTATCTGGGAGTGAACGGAAAAACTTTTCTGATTAAAGTGCCAACAAAAAATAACTTGAACTAGAACCGCTTATCCATTCTTAATGCAAGCTGAGGAATCTCGAATGAATGAAACGAAACACCGCACTGCAGTCGGTGGAACTCGGTAAAAGTGCTCAGACACATTAAAGAAAATTAATGTTTGGCTGCCGACGTCAAGTAGGGAGGTTGAGGTAGTTGGCAAAGTGAAATGGCACGGATAAAGGCGGTGCGAACGCCGCCCAATTCTATATCGCTTCGTACTTGTATCATCGCATTAGTCTTCCGCACTGCGAAACTTTTACTCTGTACACGCTAAACTTAATCCACATTTCATTACAATACACGTTGGCTCATGACTTTTTACCATTTAAATTCATGTTCTATAAAATTTTATATGTACGACTCGCTATTTTGATTCGGTTGCTATAACAATTTAAATATTTTATTTTTATTGCGCGAAAGCCAAGAATTGTTTTCGATAAGTAAGGAAGTTAGACAATAACAGTTTTAACACCCTCAGCGCCAGTGTATCATTTTTGCACACACTTGTTATAACATTGTGTATCAAAATTGATACACAGGGCCCATAGTGTTTGGCACATTGTGTATCTTAAATGCACTCAAGTTTCATACTTTTTGTACAAGAAATAAAATGTCCTGGCCTGCACCAACAAAATGATATATTTGGGTTTGGGTTATGACCTATGTTAGAGCAAAAAATAAATGATGGTGAAAATTGAGTTTTATTTGATTGAGGCTTGGCGGTGAGGGTGTTAAGTGAAGACTTATTGTGTTATTTGGGTCACTCGATAACACATGGTAGATGCTACATTGCTGATCATAAGTACTAAGGCACTCAAATGGATACAAGTGCATGAATTGAGTAGTGTGTAAACAGTCTCCTCGCCGCTACCGCCGCCGCGGCGTGTGCTACGGGCTCGAATCCCACACAGGATAGTCAAATTAAGTGTGTCATAAAAATGATAGAATTTAGTTACACTTAATGATTACATACAATCGAATTGAAATATTCACATCCTTACTAATATTATAAATGCGAATGTGAGCATGTTTGTTTGTTTGCTTGTTACGCTATCACGCCTTAGCTACTCTACTGATCATCGAGAAATTTTGCACACATGTTGTCGGGGGTTACAGAAAAGGATAAAACCTGTCATCCAAAAAAAGTACTGTACCCGAGTTATAAAAATTTATTGACATAATCTACTCTAACGCAAGTGAAGCCGCTGGCAAAATCTTCTACACTTATAAATCAATAAATTTCAGTGAATGCGTAGGTTTAAATTAGCACAAGTACACCATAGATTAGGTACCAAGCAACTGCTTGTGTCAGATAACTATGTGTCAGATCGGATCGAGTGGTAACGTGAAAGGATGGACGTAAGAGCGGATCGATAGTGATTAAACTGTTTCACCTCTATCCGCACGTCATATGGATGCGAGAATGAAAAAATCATTAACTTTCTGCTCCAACTGTTTTACTTATTAAGTAAAACCTTTATAAGTAAAAACAGTTGGACACTCTAGAACGACATTGAACTTATTTTTCTCTCAGAATGTATTAATCCAAACAATTATATAATACCACCTTATCAAGGACAATTCTAAACATAAAACAAGGCTGAGTAATGTCTCAGTACTATAATACGGTAGATATGACATAATAAATTAGGGTAATTTCTTAGCTCCAGTAGAACGGCTATAACCTGCAATTATTGTTCAAAATGTTATGTTTGGCCTTGTTTCGATTGTATATCTAATCCCGCAACGCTAATTAACAAGATAAATATTCAAGTCATTACGGGCAAACGATCCAGTACCCTCGAAAGCCGAAAATATTTTAGAAAATGTTGAAATTGGGCTACGTGACATTGCTAGAATATTATTAGATATAATTAGCATAGGTAGTTTTAAATTTTAACAAATTATCCTTACTAATATTATAAATGTGAAAATGAGTTTGTTTGTTTATTACGCTTTCACGCCTTAACTACTAAACCGATTAACATGAAATTTTGCATACACGTTATCAGGGGTATAGAATAGGACATAGGGACATAGACCTTTCATCCAGAAAAAATAATTGTTGCAAACCTAACCTCACCTAACCTACATTTACGCGAGCGTAGCCGCGGGTGAAAACTAGTATAAAATACAGCTTACTCGGTATTCTTTACTGTAAAAGTATCATACATACATACGAGTGTAAGAGCGCTTTGCTCCATTTCCACGTGATGGTTCATTATTTGGTAACAGTGCGAAAGAGTAGGCCGATGAACTACCACAGCAAACCAACCAAGGAGTAGCAACAACAAACAAGACGTTGTTGCGTTTTGTTCGGTATGTAAGAATTTGAAGATAATTTGAGTCGATAAAAGGTGGGTGATACATCTGGTATTGCACTATAGGCTATACAGTAATCTAAGCGAGTACGGTATAAATTAAGTATATATAGTTATCAGCTCGACTAGCTTGCCTAATTGAGAGCATGTTTCATTAAAAAACATAATTTACTCATTAGTTATAATTATATTTTTATTTATAGTTAGCCTCTCATCATCTATTTTAATTAAAACAAACTCTTTTATTTTCAGCTTAATAAAGGCAACTTCTTGTAACCCACTTTTCCTAACAGCGTACACAAGAATGAACTACTAAATAGCATATTTATGCATTAAAATTTTAATTCACCCGCTAAGATACGGTACATTATACGCTCCGTTGCATACAAAACTTGTTCTTTATTCCTATGAATAACCGAACAGGGAATCAGCGAGCAGACTACATTGAAAATATAGCTTAATACAAAATTCGAGTGCACACGACTGCCCTTTATTGTGCTGCATTCAAAGTACTAGGGGAGTAGAAGCTACAAGGATATTACAGATTAACCTGTACTGTAGTGGATAAGTCAGGCGGACGCGGCGTAGCAATCATGTTCTTGTATTTTATTCTTTCCTAGTAAATATGAGGTAATCTTGTAATGTAGTGTTCATAGTTTATAAGGGCTTAGTATACTTTAATAGGAAGCTATAAACATGCTTTCTAAACAATTGCCCATTATTTAGTAACTTAATTATGAGTTGAGTAAATTTAAAAAGATTTTTGTAAATATATGCGTATTTATAATTCAACACTTCATATAAACTATGAAAATAAATTTTCTGATTGATTTTATGCTGTTATAACAAGGTCTCTATCACTTTAGCAAAGCCGTCTGTCTATTTAATGGTGTAAAGGCCCACGCTATGCATTCTCTTCGTGGCGAAAATAACTTTTATCCCTAACGGCAATGGTAATTTCTGGGGATTATGTGACCTAGCTAAGATAAGTTGGTTACTCTAGTTCCGCCCCTGATGTCCTGGTTATATTTATTACATCGAAGAGGGCGTTCAGCAACTAGGTTTTTAAAATTACACGTCTTGAGTTATATTAATTATAACATTGGCCATTCAGTCTCTCCGTGAACATGGCTGCTGAAAAGCAACCGAATCCTCAGGAACAGTATAAAATTAATCTAAATAGTTTTAATAATTTAAAAAGCTTAAATAGTAGTAACGTTTAACAAGAGTACTGTAATAGTTTAAAATTATGTAATAATAGTGTTTTAAAATAAACAACGTTATAATATCCGTATATAGTATAACAAGCAATAATAGTTATGTTACTTTGTGACCTAAGTGAATAAACGATTTATGACTTAGTAAATTTAGGTATCTGGCACTAAATAATTTTCTTACTAGAGAATACCAAGTACCAAAAATATAAGTACCCGGATACCTGTAAATGGTGGCAATATTTTGCTATATTCGGCCTACGTACCTTTCTATCCAAATCAGCATCAGGTGCAGCGCCATCCCATATAGTCAATTGTGATGAGCAGTCCTTCTGCTGATCAAAGCCTGCCGGCTCAGTTCCAGCTGAATGATACTTCACAAATGACACCCATACTATCTCGTTGGCGCGTCCCTGTCAAATGGCAAACATTTAATTAGACTGTTACTACGAAAGTTTTGTTTAATAAAAGTTAACGAATACGGCAACTATGATCAATAAACAGAATTGAAACATGTATTTGCGTATAACCATACATTTTACTTGTATAGGAGATAGTCAAGTAAAAATGAAAACCATTTTAATTATACACACTTTATTGAGTAATATTTTTATAACTTTTGATTGATAGTTTATTTAATAAGTGTACTCATTTATGTATTCGTCAATAGCACAATGTGTAGTTAGTTATTTATTTATGTAGACTTTAAATTGCAATGTTACGTATTATCGCCTTTATAAGATAACAAATAAGCAACATCGCCAATTAACTAGTTTCAAAATAGAAGAAATTTTCACATTAGTCAATAGACTCCAACAGATTTTTAGAGAAAGTGCTGTATTGGTATTTCTTATTAATTGGACAATATAATAATTATATACATATAAGTATTTGTACCAGACATCCATTTTCTTGTATAATCTAACAATAAGATCAATAATAAGTAGTTAAATGGGTCATTAATTGAAGCGCATTAACTTTTTCCTCAGTAATATCTACTTCAGTTGCGAATTTATTAGTTTCATCATTAATATTTTACGATAGCAAATAAACCGTAGTATACAATACAGATGCTATGAGAAAATAATTCAATAAACATTTCCAACAAATTCTAGACATAAAAATCTTGACGTAGAATATTATTCTGTATACTTTACTCGAGGCGAACACGGACTTCGACAGTTTAATCTTGATAAATGCGCTGTCATTGTCAGCTCAAATCAATACAGACTTAAAAGTGCTTGTTCGAAGTTTCATAATTTGTAAAAAAAATGGATACACAACATGTGACAACAAAATATGGTCATATATTTTAAAAGGTGTCTCAATTATCTATTATTTTAGTATTTTTATTAAAATATAAAAATATTTGAAAGTTAAGCGAAAATGTTAAGGATTTAAATTAATAATAATTAATAATCAATATAAAGTACCTATTTATGTGAATGGTATAAGGTACAATAGACCTTCGCGTCACAATTATTACTTAGGTATAGTTATATTATTTATGTTACAACTTTTTTACAGTATCGGCGCGTTTACAAGTTGTTGGTAACAAATTAATATCTAAATAAGGGTTAGTGCTTTTCAATAAACATTACTTTCATAAAAAAAAGCTTACTCAATTATACGTTAGCATTTCAAGCCTTTTCTGTAGAAAAGTCTAGAGCTTACAAACTTCGTAGAAATAAAAACAAATACTAAATCAGTCCGAACAAAATAGGTTTCATCTATGTCGACTGAGAACACACAACGGCTAAAATATTGAGACAGGTGAACAAAATATCGACAAACCTGGAAGTAGTAGACACACGACGTGTTTGGGGGCAGAGAATGTCTCGGATTCCTCAATACTCCGCTTGTTTTGTCCGAGGAGCGTAGTACAAAACGACAGCGGCCGTCCGAGCGCACATACGAATGCGAATCTTTGTCCACGTAGAACACCTGCACCAAAATATATAGTCGCTACAAGAATTCGCTTTATATAGAATGCAATATAATCAACGTTCAAGTGTATGGAAAACACTCGTATAGATTTAGATAGTATCAAATGTTCGAACTCCGTTCCGATTTTATTAGAAAAGTGATTCTATTTACAAAGAGTGGAAATTCGAAGAATTCCTTTTACAAATTCTCTCATTCTTTGCTTTTTCAATTTATTTGTGTCTAATTGAAAATCATTATACTAAACGATTATAATAAACGGTATTTTAGATTGCGACAATCAATACTAACTCATTGCTAGCCGAACCTAGGAAAATCAACAAGCTACCATGATATTGAAACAGCCATCTAGAGTAGAAGGCCTTCATTTATTCTCAAAATAAAATTCTTAAATAAATCAAGAGCATCTCTATTCAGGGTTTCAATTTCCAAACTTCAAATATCTTTGAAAAATGGGGCTGCCACATCCAAGAGTATTTGGATCAACGTACAATATTTACAATCCGAAAATCTCACCTGTACTTCAAGCTCAAATCCGGGCAGGTAACTCAACGGCACCGGGTGAAAAGGATTATCGTACGGCGACGTATGAAACTCCAGCAACATATTGGGACCTCGACTGACAATATCGGGTACTGCGTCTCCCCCACAAAGGCGTACCAATACTGGTGAGTCGCGAGTAGGTCCGTCCCACACAGTGAGGTAATCTTGCACAACATTGCACTGGTCCCAAATCCTGGTAAACATTGATGGATTAGTGTACGGGAGTTTGACAAGGTACATTAGTTAGAAACGTGGGTTACCCTCGTGAGATACGTAATTTACATAGGGTTAATAATTTTCAGGCGTTGTATAAAATCAATAGTCTGTGTAAGTAATCTGTTTTGATTAATGATGACTATGCTTACTTACTATTAGCTTCCTAAGTTGACACTCGGACGCTGCCCCGAGATACCCCACTTCTTTTCATTGTTTTTAGGCATAGCTATAGGCTTAGTAAACAGCTTATCAAGCAACGGGACTGACACTTAACAATTCATTGTATAAAGTACTTAATTAAAAATATATTTCTACGTGACCCTTATAAAAAATACCTACTACTATACCCATAGCCTGTGGAATATTATTAATAGTTCTGGTGGCTCCGACAAAATTGAATACTGGAGTATTATTAGTAGATTCACATTATATTTAATTGGTATTCGAATGTACCTTTAAATTATAATAGATTCCATAGATTCGCAGTAATAAATGAATAGTATTTGCAAGATTTTTACAAGGTAAATAGCCTTTAATAAAAGTCTTACAGACACTTTGTCACTTAAGACAGTGAAATCAAACCAACATTCATCAAAGCTCAACTCAAGTCTTATTGTATTCAATAAGACCATTCAGAACAAAAGTCTATTCATCGTTGTCCATGAGCGCCAAACCTAGAAATTTTATTTAATCAAGCGTAAATAACGACCCCAAAATGTCTCGTGGAGATAGAATTTGTCAACATTATTAGCTTAACAAATAGAAGCCTCGTTTGAACGTAGACAGTGCGTTAACAAATTAGACTGGGCAGTAGTTTTCATTATTCCAGTGGCTGTAATCGTGTTATTTAATTAAAGCAAAGCCTGGAAGGTGGTTCCTAAATTGACTACTAATTAACCGTCATTCTTTTTTAAAAGAAGTGACTTAATAAAAATTCGACATGTGATTCCATTTATTTAGCGACAAAGGAGTTTTAGAAATAAATACTGAAATGTCAATCTTTCTATGATCACTGCCTTGGGTACTAAATATAATTATAATGGGAACAATTATGTGTATTTTAATTAGAGTTGTACAATAGAGGGGGCTTAAGTTTATCGATTTAAGATTTGGATATCATGAACATGGTCAAGATTAGTGAAATAAATAAAGACATAATCTATGTTATATGTATTTAAATTATTTTCTATAGGATCAGTTAAAGATGTCAGGAAGCGATTATTCGAATTACACCGTTTGTTATTAACAAGTTTTTAACATTAAAGTGTTGATGCGCAAAGGCTAAAAAAGTTTAACAATTTTAAAATAAAACTACTAAATTATTTTTAGGTCTAGATGACATACCGAAATACAAAGGAAGGGTAATAATTATAATCAGTTATTCAACAGAGACAAAAGTCACGTGCTTGTCACGACAAATTAATGGCATTTTCAACAATAATATTTTTAATGAATAATTGTATTACATGAGAAATTAAACACATGTTTTAATTTGTAGTTCTTTGTTAGAAAGTCAAACAAATATTGTGTTTAGTAAAGAAATATATAAATATAATTTTAAAAACTTAGGTCTTTATTTCGGACAAATTATGCTTTAGGTCTAAAGTCACTACAACCATACAATTACAGGAGTATCATATAAATTTATAAACGGGTAATATTTAAGCGATATTTTTGATATTTTAATGTATGAATAACAATACACTTAATGAATAACAATAAACTTAATATTTTTTTGCCTATTCCTAGAATTGAATCCAAGACCTCAAGCACACTATACACTAGTCTTATACACTAGCCTTAAAACTACTACAAAAAATCGATACAAATCTAGTATTATACCCGTGAATACTGCGCTATAGCACAAACACGAATATGACACGTACACGGAAAAGTTGTACAAAAATAGTAAACATACTCTAAAAATACTGCTGTCACTATTTTCACTTACACAAAAATATGTGCATGGAAAATTCCAGCTGCACTAAAGAAAACTTTTATGAGTACTTACTTCAAAACACGCTGACTCCTATCGTACTTCACTATTTGGTCTTTGATATGTATTTTGTGACTATTAGTCTGTCTTACTGCTAGTAAAACATGTTTATCCGCGGGTATCTGCAAAGAAAACGACAGTTAGAGCAAATTCTACCTTATGCACCAAAACACAAGGAACGTTTTCGTATAAAAGAAGATTCTCCTAACCCTCACACATTGGGCATTTATTATGTACATTTCAGGTGTAACTGTTACGCAGTTTGGCGTGAATTTTATATTAAATATTAACACAAACAACCACACAAAGCCCACATAACACATATCTTGCTCGCGATATATTTCCTAAACAAAATCATGAATAACAACTGGTTTAATTACTTTGTTCCCTCGTTTTAATTTTGGTGGTGTCACACTTTCCATTTTAATACGTAATGTAGGAATTTAAGTAGCTTGATATACTTATAAGGCTGTATAGAAATACCTTAATGTCTAGACTGAAGTGTAATAATTTAATTTAGCAAAGCAAATGGTATTTCGAATAATCCTCTTGTTGTTTTACCGAGGCTCAGGAGCATTGACTCTCATAAATTATTATCTTATTTAAGATCATTATGAATAAAGAATTTAATATAATATTATTACGGAATTTGAGTGTTTTCTTATATAACATTTAAACCAACTTTGGATGACGATGTTTATGATATGAATATATACATAGTAAAATAGCTGAATTTAATATTATTTTGCTTCTGTAATAAATGTCTTAATAAAGCCAATTCATTCAGTGGCCTAAAGAAGCTTTCAACTTGTTTTCGTACTAACCTCCAACAAAATACTAATTAAATGTAAAACTAACAGACAACATTTCTGAAATTTAATTTAACATATTGTTGTGCGAAATAAATATACTTATGTTTACGTGACTTGCTTCTTGTAAATATGTTTGTTTAGAAACTTTAGAATTATATATTTTTAAGAACTCAGGAACAGTGGTATAATTAAATTAATTAAAAGTTGTACAACGACTGGCCGGAGATTACTAATGATATAAAAACTTGGACACCTAAGGGCCTTCACAGAGCAGAGTGACACCCACAGACTAACACGAAAATGAAAAAGATTTTACCCTATCTTAAGTTTTCAGTCTTTTAAATTAAGCGATGCTTACCTTAGTATGTTCGATACGGTATGTACAGGTCGCATTTCGAGGATATACTCCAGGAAAGTTAGGCGACTGGATACGACAGGCTCTAAGGTCGCAATCGCTCAATATTCTGTCGCAGTATGTTCCTGGAACTCTTTCGCCTCGCCACGCACCTACCGTCGCGTTCCCGTATCGCAACCTCGCTTCGCTGCGACGAAGAAACTTGTAAGCTAGCTTGAAGTCGAAATTGTAGCCCACACCCTGTAGAAAACATTATAAATGAGACATGTTTAAGAACTTTAGAGTGACATATTGAGTTCAGAAGGTAACGTAAAGTTCATTGTGCGTTCATGCACATATGCACATAGGCCTACTTTCTAAAATAAATTTTAACGTACCTACAAAAAGCACGAGACGATATAAGCCTATACACATGCCTTTAGTATCCACAAATTACAGACAGAATACATTTCTCTGGCGAGCGGGTGATACTTTAAACGAACAAGCAAGAAAGTTCGACATTGATGTTTTTAATACTCAACCAGATGCAGTGAAGCGCATGCTCAGTCTTGATTTTTTACAAGGTTTAATGCTGATTAATTTTACTTTATTTGTTATATGTTAGATGTTTAAATGATAAAATAGTTGCTGTCCACGCATTGTTATTTAAGAGTTAGTCGTGGAGACCTATCATTGGCTCTCTGTTGCATATTTATTTTCACTACTATGTATTTCAAAGCTGTTGGTCTTCCTAATACATAAATAAATAAATATCTTCTTCTTCCTAGCCTTTATTAATTCCAAGTCACTTGGGGACGGCTTTCTAGTCTAATCGGATTTGACTGGATATCAGTATTTATACGGAGCGACTGGCAGCTGACCTCCGCAACCCGAAGGCTAACGATACCCTAAGGCTAGACCAGTGTCAGGATATTAGAGGCCACTAACTTCCCCATAACGACTGCCATAGATGTTCGTGGGAGCCGGGACCGACGACTTAACGTGCTCTATGAGGCACGGAGCAGGCGATAATTGTCAATTAATACGCACATAATTTCGAAATGTCATATAACTTCCGAAAGTCACTGCGTTCATACACATATGTACACAAATATCAACACCTGTACAATGTACAATTTTATTATACATCCCCAAATGGCCAGGCTCATCACTTGTTTCACCCACATTGTGTGGCTACATAATTAAAATTAATAGGTGCAAGCGTAATACCGTCTACGGCACAGTTTGAAACTCCGTATTTTCTATTTCAACTTCAGATTTTTTAAACGTAGCATACAAAACTACTACCCAAGCTAAACACTGCTCGAGTCGGGCATTGAATCCGGTAAAAGCCCGAAATCGGACCGGTAAATAAGCAGAAAGTTATGCCACTGGACCAGCAAGGCTGACAGTGAGTAGCCTAATTGTTTTATACATGTAAATAAAGTGTTAAAATCGTCATAAGATTTTTTCACACTTTGATGACTCTGTTTACACATTATTCTACAATCATGACTCCATACTGCTACCAGTGCGCCAGGTTTGTGAGTCTAAACCCCACACAAAAATGTGTGTGATCTTAATCTAGGTTTTCTTGAAGTTTGTAGCTTCAATGTTATAATCTCCAGTAAAACTGTCTTGCAGCGGATTGTTGTAAAAGTAGGCAAAATGAAATGAAAACATAATTACAGCTAATTGTAATTAGCTAAAACAGAAATAAATAATAAATCGACTGCTAAACAAAACCAAAAACATCACAGCGATAAAATATGGTACGAAATAAATGGAACATCTAATACTTAACAAGAAGCTCATTAAAATGATTGTGAATATAATCAAATCTGCAACTTACAAATCGAAAAGAGCCATTAATCAATTAGAAGATCAAAATTACATTAGAAAAGATTCGTTTCAATAGATAGATACTTATAGGAAGATAAAGCGACGCACATTAACAAAATTTAGGGCGCCATCCGAAATGTATTAAATACCGAAACGAAATTCCCATTATTAAATTAAGGAATTAAGGCTGTGCCCAATAACATTATTGTAATAGCGAGGTATCCTTATCCTGTGGTCCCGGGAGGGTGTCCGTAATCGTCGCCTAATTAATTGATCGAAACTTCAACCCTTGGTGCACATAATATGGCTGCTGGCAGAAGATAAAGGAAAGCCAGCGAACCGTTAAAAGCGGGGTGATGTGAAATATTAGTCGAGTCACAGGCGAAAACATGTAGTTAGCTACATCACGTCACTAAAACACAAAGGGATGCTTAGTAAGTGACTCTTAATGAAGATAAATACTGTTGTTCATTTATACGGATTAACTTTGCTGAGAGCAAAAAGTCTAATTAAACGCGTCAGTTTGTTGTGTTAACATATTGTATGTTAAACCCTATAGCTGTGTGTCTAACTAAATGATACAGATATCTCGTGTTGACTGTGTAACTAACAAGGTTTAGTAATAATTAATTATTTGATATCTCTCTGTCTTCTCCCCCTTTTCTCTCCCTTTATTTTTATTTCTTTTATTAGTTTCAATTTAATTTGTCTATACTAATATTGTAAAGAAAATTTTAGATCTTTTGTTAAGTTGTTTGTAAGGATTAAACTCTAAAACTACTCAACCGATTTTTAAAATGATTTCACAATTAGAAAGCTTTATTATCACCGACTAGCAAAGGCTATATGATTATTTAAAAAAAGTACTGTTAACCTACTCTTAAGTGAGCAAGTCGTGGGTAAGTATTCAATAATTTCTTAAATTCTTAGATTTTCTTATAATTTATTAAATTCATAGTACATAATCATGCCTGTGCTACGCCGCACTCCGTATTTTGAGTTCTACGCTACCGACTGAAGAAAAATGCAAGATTAAGTATGACTGTTGTTTTAATCATCATAAATAATCTAAATGAGAAAGAGAAACACTTCGATTATATTATAAGATATTCTGAAGAACGTCCAGAAGAAAGGTATTATGAATAGCATGCCTTATTGTGCATAAATACAATAGAATATTTGCGCGAGTAGCTTGCATCGATCATCTACACAGTGCATACAACCCGTACAAGTGCCTAAACTTGCGCACGTTAAGCCGAGTAGAAGAGCTATTAAGAATAAGAAAATAAAAGCAGACTGTAATATAGACTAGACTTGATACGCAAGTGGAAATTTTTAGGCTCTGTCTATATTTCCAGAAGAACTTGCTTAATAACGTAAGTTCAAATAATGGCGCACTGTCGAAAGGTGTTGCAAGTATGAGAGGTAAGAGACGCGATATTACTACGCTGTCGCTTACTTCCAAGTATACGTGGTACTTTGAGTAGTCATGTATAATTATGATTTACACTGCAATGGTACTAAAGATTGGTTAAAGATGTCATGCTGGTGTTTGTGTAGAAATATACGATGCTATACGAAGAAGAGTGTACTAGCTCTGAGAAAATCGATGTCATAGTAAGGTTTAAGTGGTTACCTCTCCACTGCCGATATATAGACCATATAGTGTCTTATCTATGTATAGACCTACGCCCGATATGGTAAAAAATCTTTGCCCGCTTTAAGCGTCAAGCTCTGTTTTGCGAGAAAATTTTACTTTTACATGCATACAACTAACGATCATAAAAGACACCCAGGCTCAAAACTATCATTTGTGGAACAAAAATAATATATTGGTCCGTGTGAGATTCAAACCCCCAAAAGTAAGCGCGGTGACAACATAATGCCGTCTGTTTACTCGCTACGCCATCTGTACAGTTTACCCGGTAAATACATTTTCTGAAATTTACAAATACACGGTTGTTCCGAGTCTGAGTAAATTTGTAACAGAGTTTTCAACTTGTATAAAATTTGTACACAGACATTATCTCTTGCATAGTCATTGTTAGAAAAAACGATTACCAAAATTACAGTGGATACGTGCACAATAATATACCACGTGAACAACATTAGATTTAAAAACAGGAAATACACTGACCTGTTGACTCAGCCTGTCTAATCTTAACGTCATATTTATTGAGTCTGATTCGCTGAAATATACAGTGTATCCCCACGCAGATCCGCACCATTGCCCAGTGGGGGGTGATGGGCTACGCTCCACAATCGTCATGTGTCCGTCCGGACACCCATCTGACGTGAACGACACAAATTTACCCACGGTAAACGTATCGAACGTCAACTGTAACAAAAGCAATTATTATAATCGATATTCTGAACCTAGAAACTTACATCAGCATATTTGAAAGCTTTTGGAAATAATAACGTTGATCACGAATTCTGTTTGGCATGCTGACGTCCATTTTGAACAATTACCGTATAATTCACTGAGTGGTGACACAAGATACGATTAATACTGCCTGTCATGGCTCATATATCTGACGTAAGACTGCTAAGTAGGTCATCGGTAAGTAATGAAACATATTTGATACATGGCCTCCTAATCATAATCTATGTAAGGACGTGAAACAATGAATTTATTGGGAGAAAGATAGTAGTGTCGGCAAGCTGAGCGTTTTTAGTAAAATACAAAGTACTTTAATCATAATATTGTCTTCTGTTTACGCGAATGTTATTCATTAAAATTAAAATGTGGCAATGGGCTCCCCAGTATCGCCTGTTGTTGCCGACATATATATGGAAGACTTTGAGGCTCGAGCTTTGCAGACTGCCCCCATCACACCCAGGATTTATAAGAGGTTTGTAGATGATACTTTTACAATATTACCAACAGATAGTGTTAGTGTATTCCTAGAACATCTTAATTCCCTTAATAACAACATACAATTTACTATGGAATTAGAGGCAAATAATTCATTAGCTTTCTTAGATGTCCTTGTCATCAGGAATTCTGATCATACTTTGAGCCACACTGTATATAGGAAAAAGACCCATACAAATAGGTACTTAAACGGTGAATCTCACCACCATCCTAAACAGTTAGCTACCGTGGGGATGTCTTTGTTTCAGAGAGCCCACGGGATCTGTGACAAGAAACACCTGGACGCCGAGCTTCAACATGTCAAGCAAGTACTGCAAGACAACAAGCTCCAACAGCCGCGCCGCTGTCACAGATCCCGAGAAAAGCCAGCCACAGTCGAGCGCCAGCCTGCTATACTACCTTATGTGAAGGGTGTCACTGACAAGATTGGCTACATCTTGAAGCGAGCTTCAATCAATACATACTTCAAGCCGCCAACGAAGATAAGTCAATTTTTACCATCTGTCAAGTGCCAACTACCTTTACAAGATGCAGGGGTCTATAAAATAGATTGTGACTGCGGACTCTCATACATTGGTCAAACCAAGAGAAGCATAGGCACCCGCATAAAAGAACACATAGCTGATGTAAAACACCAACGCTCGTTGAAGTCTGCTGTGTGTGAACATGTGCAACAGGGGACCAACCACTACCTGAGATTTGACAAACCACAGATGCTCGCTAAAGAACACCGATTCCTGCCAAGGATGCTTCGCGAGGCTATTGAAATCAAGAAACATCCTAATTTCAATAGAGAAGATGGTTGGAGTGTACCACCAGCTTGGGATCCAGTAATTCAAATAGTCAAACCCAAGAAGAAGCAAACCACAGCTAGACTTCATGATACTTTGAGCTCATTCTGCGTAAATAGAAACACCCATGATTAAATTATGTTCGGGTCCTTTGAAATAACTACACTGGAACATTGAGACAACTACCATCTTAGTCTCCCCGTGACCATGGCTGCTGAAAAGCAACCGAAACGTCGGGGAAAGTGTAAAAATAAATCTAAATAGTATAATAGTATAAATAGTTTTAATAGTTTCAATAATTTAATTAGCTTAAAAATTTGTAAAGTTTAATAGTGATTATAGTAGTGTAACAGTTTTTAAAAAAATTTTGTAACAGTGTCAAATAAACAACGCGATAAAATCCGTATATAGTAGTTTAATTTCAATGAGTACTTTAATCAATAAGGATTCAACTACTTTGCATTTTTACAAAAGTATTTTCCATATCGTTAGGAAATAGCAATGTAGGTACCTAAATGATCGAATACTGGATACTCATATATGTATATAAGATTTAATCAGTTCCAAAGAAAAAGCCTTTTACTTTGATATTCCAATATTACTATATTTATACTTCTAAATTGTTTATTATTATTTGTATCTTAGTTCACATCATTTATTTTAGATGAGGAAAAACATTAGCCAGCAACTAAAAGGCCTTTATTTATAAATTTCTCTCCTAATTTTAGGTAAAGGCACAGTTTCATATCGTTCAGAGTACCGTTATTGTTCTATATATTTTGTAGTTCAACTAGTACCATTTTCACTGCTTGTTTTTGTTTTTTGGTTTAATATTATTTATTATATAATATAATTCTATATTAGTTGTACAGGAATTAACTTTCTACATATTGTATATAATTATATATTAATAATTTTACTATATCACTTAAATTATCCATCATATTCTTACTTCCTAAATAATAAGATTTTGTCAGTTAAATCACGATAATACATGCTCTAAAATCAGCAAGCGATTTCAATGGCCTTCGTATTTCAGGCCTAAGCCTCCATCTAAGCCCAACTATCCTCTAAAATAAAATCCTACTTCAGATTACGATCACATAGTTAATTCGGAGCGATCCATCTGACGGGGGTCTACTACTTGTAATACGATTCACGTAGCGTCTAAATACCTGTATAATGTCTCCGTAGTTGCCTCCGGTGGCTGTGAAGTTGAGGTGACAGAGGAAGGGGAGATGGTCCTCACGTGGCCGCCGCACTTCTAATTCATATGTACGACCGACGTCGCCCATGTAAGTCCTGTTGCATGCTGTGAAAGAAAAAGAGGTTTTTATTTTTATTTGCCTGAGATTTGTAAGAAGACAAACTAATCGTAAAAAGGTCGGAATGGTTTTTGGTCATAAAACACGTTATCTTAAACTGAGTTTTTTTTTACAGTAGATTGGTTTTTTCTCAGGTATTAAATTTTTTTTTTGTTTTTGTGGATATCGGTTTAATGGTCATATAAAAACATGACTGTTCCTTTTTTGTCGTTAGAACAAAGCAGTATAATTATTGGTAGAAAAATTACATTATAATTCTAAAATTAGTAGCGTATATATTATGTATATGCTATATTTATTTTCTGAACATAAGGTTAAATAGATAAAATACCATTATTTCACTAGTTATGTTTCTAAACGTAATTAGTTTATTGCTGCTGCTAAACCCAATTTGGCGCAATTGTTGTGAGTTTTTAGACAAATTAATCTGATCTATATATTAAATACGTGAAGCGAAAACTTTGGATCCCTTTTTACGAAAATTGGGCGGACAGAAGAGTATGAAATTTCGTACACTTATAGTTTATACAGAGAAGAAGTGACGAATGCTAATATTTATACAAAATATGTATAATAAATACATTAAATTAATGGAAAAACACTACACGCACACAACCATGCATTTGACACACGCAGTCGAAGCGCGTAAATATGGTTACATATATCAATATACGAGTATAATGACATGACATAATATATAACAGTTCATCGAATTTCGAGCACTAGGCGACCGCTAGTAATATTAAAAGCCTAAAGCCGACTCAGGCATCGGCACTGTCTTGTTACGGTTAGTAGTGTCCTTATATTTTATTTTATAATAATTAATTGATTTCTTTGAAAACCATAAACGATCCTGTTACACAGCAACAAAAATCTTTACCTCAAATCAAATCGAATTACTTATGACATTGGACACCGCTGTGGTCATCAGATGTTCTCAAACAATAAATTTTCTTTTGTCTGCTACGTGACGTTGAAAGTGTTAATAATTTATTTGTACCTTGCAGGTATGATCACATAGCACGTTATATTGACATAGGCAGCTAGAGACACCCCTTTTGTCATATTGTATAAAATTCTAACAATTACACAATTACACATGCGATACAAACTATATCACTTATATTGTCAAACTGGCAATGCTGCCTCAATATTATTATTTTCCAATTATAAGCGATAGATAAGTATACCGAATCAACTTGATACATGATCCACCTGAGCTTATAACAATATGCTTCTTCTCTGGAGCTAACCCTTTAACGGGTACCACCAATAGAGAGGTTGTACAGTTCTTCCTCAATAATGCGACTCCAGAGTTAGCATGGTCGAAACTTCAATATGTCTGATTTGTTTATAAGATTTTTACATACTTTTAAAATAATATTTGCCTTTAAAATAATAATAAGTATAAACTTATTGTAGTCTATACAATTAACACAAATCGTGTACTAATTTCATAATGTCATTACAAACAATATAATGTAAAAAAAATAAAGTATTCGATATAAATCTTACAACAGGACTAAAATGTCCAGCATTAATTTTGTTAATATAATGAGAAAAGTTTTTGGTTATTTTGTTCAAGATAAAACACTTATAGAACGAAGATTCTCGCTGCTAATCTTATTCCACAAGTCTTAAATAATTTGATTTATGATTCCAAAAGTATTATAAACATTTTATTCATTTTACAACACATTCTGTTTTCCGTTAGCTATCTCTGCTCAAACATCGTCTTCATATAAAGGATAAACACCATTGATGTTTTTTTTTATGTTAGTTCAAAAGTGACGAGTTATGCAAGATTATCTGAATAATTATCACGTCTTCATTTTGCGAACCATAATAAAGCCTTATTCCGTATATGCACGTTTTGTGAAATGTGTCTTGCACAAGTTTTGGCACGAAAGAACAACGGTTTCCTTGTACGTAAGTGTGTCACATAATTGCTAAGCATACCGTGAAGCGAGTTGGTCGCTCCTAGACAGAATTTCTGATACTGTGACTCTATTATAAAGTCACTAGGCTTAGAAGCAAAGGCTTTGATTAACAGCGAACTGCTATCAACATCGAAGCCTTTGTACTTAATTAAAAACACTGCTGATTCGTTTTGTGAATTTTTTTCTGAAAATTCCCGATCATGTAGATTATTGACTTGGTAATTTGCGTTGACAGGACAACTCCTTTTCTATAAAAGCTGGCAAATATAAATTCACTGGTGTTGCAGGCATTCCTATGCTACAGGAATCGCTTAACATCAGTCGCGCAGTATGTAACTACTTTGCCAATTTGGTTAAATAAAATGTTTCATGTTTTATAATAAAAGGTGCCGACTTAGTTTTTGTTTTGTGTTTATTGTGAATGGTTTTGTAATTATAAACTAAACACATTTTAATCTCATTATTACTTGAATAGATAACATAGACAAAACATAAAGCTTGAGCGTAATTTGGTATCTCCATTTACATTGAAACGCTCATATTTTACACTAACACAATGAGTTCGAAATTTAATTTACAAGAATATTTTAGAAGTTTTTGCGAGACAGCCATGTGGTTAAGTGAAATTTATTTATGACAGTAGATAATAGAATCATTGTTATAAATTATGCGCGTAGACAGAATTACTTACGCCTCTACATCTCTAAAAGCAAAATAAGCACAGATGTATAAAATGTGTTAAAGCCACGTTTCATCTGATCTGATGACAATAAGTGCACTCTCTGAAGAACCTATCTTTACGAGGCACATTTCTAAATTCTGTGCTAGAAGTTAAAATCTCCTAACACAAAATCTCTACCCGGTCCGGGAATCGAACTTCAATTTCATTGTAAACGTAAATGCTAACTTATACCAACATAGACCAACAAAAATGTTCACATATCGATGCGTCAAACTCTCTTATTTTCGTTCATAAACTTCATCGTCGCCCTTCTACTAAACGACACACAGTATGAATAGAAAAATAAAAAAGCGGTCAAGTGTGACTTGTGCAGTGGAAGTTCGTACCATGGAGGCATGAACTAAATGTCTAGCCAAGCGGCAATAGAAAATTAAACAAGATATATTTTACTGAATATAATTTTTAGTTTTAGATTTCACTACGTTATTTATATGATTTGAAGCTAATCTGCCGCGTGTGCCCAAAATGTTTTATAATTTAAAATAATATTTTGCGTTGGAACTCTAATGATCGGATATATTTGCTAGTTCCAAAGAAAAATACACGCAGATATTACCTTAAAATGGCTGATATTTTACAGAACAGGATTATATTCCTACACTGCAACTTTAACTTGCTTGTATTCTAAGATACTGGTAGGCTGACTTGAACATACGTAAATTTCAACCAAACTATATTAATTCGAGGATTTACTGCGAAAAGCGGCTAAGTGCAATCAAGTTAGTTTTGAGTTATTGCGTTTTAAAAGTTCATACCTAATAAAAACATTGTAATTGTAGTAGGCCTCAGATACTTTAGTAGTCATAAATTAGGTTATTTGGTAAAGGTTTTATTTTTGTGCAGTCTAAGTAAATACGTGTGATAGAAATGCATAAAATAAGGAAATTCATGAGTGAGGTCTTATAGTTAGTCGGTTTTACACGAATATTGCTCAAATGAGCTAGACGCAAGATTATTGATGTTTTATGCGATTTATCTAGAAAACAAGATAGCTCCGATGAAATAATGCATCTTACAAGGAATAAACAATTCTAAACGAGGGAACTTACGGCTTAGTGTGACAAAGAAAAAAGTAAGCTGGTTTTACCTGTAAACATTTATTGGCTTTCAAGAAATATAATCAAAAGTAGAAACAGTTAAATGCAAAATTTATGTTAATTATATGGTTTTATCACTATTGTAATCAGTTTTTATAATTATAATCCCTAATATTCATTTTCACTACTTTTAACTTCATCAATAGCTGGTTGTCTGTTTAAGTTCTTATACCAACCGTGAAGCTTCTCAGGTATATTTATTTTATTGCAGAGAGAAATTATATCTTTCTTTTTGGCCTCACTTATTTCCAGCTATTCTTGATAGAGGTGATGTAATTGTTCTGGCAATTGAAAATTAACAGCTGTGAAGTTTTCAATAGGCTGGTTCTTGTTTCGCATAGAGTAGGCACGTGCATTTTCGGAGGTGAAATATATGAGTTATTTTTCTTAGCAGCTCTATGCTACTATACATAGAATCTGCTTCCGTTTACGTATGTCCCGATTCTAAAAACTTTTGCTTTATGACTTTAGATGGTAAATTTTTTGAACTGCCCAAAGGAGTAATGCACCTACATATTAATAGTGGTTTTCGCCGCCACATGTGACTGAAAATAAGCTTATTTCTTTGACAATTTCAGGGACGCAGTAAGAAAGATAGTGTAACAATATAGTGCCAATTTCAGAGCTCTGAACATGAAAAACAATAGGCATTATTGGGTAAACCAGCTTCTTGTATTTACACAACTTTCTAGAGCAGTGCTATTTCACAGGAAGGTATTTGAAGTACTGCTTGCGAATCAAATGTTACAGAACTAAAATCTTCATCAGCGTTTGATCTGACTTTATCCTTCTCTTTTTCATTATTGCCAAGTTTCTTTCTTTCTTGGTGAGCATTGTAAGCATCTTCAAGTTCTTTTTTCTTCTCTGGTTTAGCTTGAGCATAATAAGTGCAAATTAAGTCTTTCCTAGGTACGTAAAAACTAAGATTATAATATTCTTTTGAGAAGATTTTTAAACATTCACCTTTGTATAATAAATGCACCTTGCGTTGTCGATTGCGTACAGAGAGAAGAAGCTCGTTGTCGTTTTGTTAATAGAATAGTAACGTTAGACAAACTAAAATTCTTTCTGCCCTGCAGAAAGTCTAAATTCCAAAAGTATCTACAAATACTATGTCTAGTCGTCATATTGAATACATCACAGCACTTATGAGGACATATTGTAGAGCAATCAATTAGTTTAGGCACCTTGGCTGGCCTGAATTTAGCTTTGATTTCATAAGGCAGGCAATCTGCTCAATGCCATCTCTTTTTAGCTATATTACGAGTCCAGCTGTTGGGATTAGACGTTCGCCACCTTTTTGTGGGTTCAATAAATAACAAAGCCCTTTTGACCAGCACAGTCAACATTTCTTCAACTACGACCATTGACTCCTGATGTTGGACTTTGTTTTTTTGTTTTGTATTATTTCTTGAATTTCGAAATATTAAACACTTGCATTTTGTTTATTTCGAAGTAAGTCATGTAATGTAACAAGACTATCAGGATCGGCTAGTAATCGAATCGAAAATTAAATAACTATGTATCGCGAATACTAGTTACGGTTTAGTAAACTAGCTGTTATTGTCGTTTATTCGCTTTTGCATGTCAACGATATTGTTTTAATTTTAATAATTTGGTACATGTAAAATGTAATAATAGTAACTTATCAGATTTTAGCGGTATAATTACAATAGCGAAATAAAAAGAGTGCTGCAGCCAAATACGACTAAGTTCTTTTAGATTTTATTTATTGAAGTTGTACAAGAACATTTGTTAATATTATTGAAAAATAAAATGATGATAAGAACCGTAATTATTTTGTAAGTGTAACTTTATTGCAGTAATTATTAGCAACGGCGTTTATGATATTTTTGCAATCGAGTATTGGGTACTTTGACGTATTTAACTGTTTTCATCATGATCTATCTTCTAAAGTTTTTAACGTAGCGCTTAGCCGGTTTTACTAGTAAAAAGAGCTAAAAAATATATGAATTTTGGTTTACTTAACTCATTTTTGCCAAAAATGTAGGTTAGCAGGTTTTCGCAGTAAACCCTCGTTATGTCCACAGCTTTCATTCAACCAAGCTACATACTGTTTCTTTTTTAATATTTTTCTTTGCCTCAGTAGTTTAATATATTTGTTTATATAATTTCTAATTACTGAAGATGATCCGAAGTGCCATCAACATTCTGTAAAATATTTATAAGATATAAGATCATTTAAAACTTAGCAGTAAAGCTAAAATAAAAATTAATGAATAATTTTATAATGGAAGTAGAACAGGCTTACTTTATTCGTGGTATCAACAAACTATACTTAAATAGACCATGATGATGGCCATACGTATAACGTACTTACATTACCTACGTAATTTAGGGATTAGTTGCCTTTGAGTCCTTGGCAGTTGAATAAATGAATATTCGTTTAATACATTTAATAAAACTCAAGGAAATTCCTATATTGCTTTTCTCAAGTTCAATTTATAATATTAAATGATGGTTTGTGTATCTACAAAGTTTAGTCTTATTAGCTTAACATTTTATGTACTGAATTGCCGTTTGACTGCCATTTTGGTCGCTTGTATAAGTTTGTGTTGAAGCTTCCGATCAACCGTGAATATTTCTGTCTCTGGGTCGGACAAAATGTTATTGGGTTTTCTGTTAAGATTTTCTTAGTGGCAGGACATTGTATGTAAATGTGCCCAGTAGATAGTAATAGAGTCACACTTTATTACGTGGAAAATAAATATAACTGTACATATTATGTGGGTGAAATATAAGAGCTTGGTGCTCTTTGTACAAAATTAGTTAGGAAGATTAAATCACCAAGGTAGTACAGGAACATAAAAAATACCAAACATAAACCCCGAAATGAAATATGTGTCCTAAATTTATGCAAGTCATTTTAAAACAGGACCGTCCGTACCTGTACTATTGTTAATCCTTTCAACATAAAAATAGGGAAATGAGAAGGAAAAAGATCGTGAACAAGGCCGCTCACAATGGATTGCGGCCATATTTTTACGATCTTTTTAAAAAAATGCCTTTTGTCTGCTCTGACAGCGCATTACATAGCATAAGACAAGTGTTCTGTTCCCCCCAAACATCATTGTTTTCATTAATATGCTTTGTTTTCGGGCAACGGCAAAAGCAGTTCACCGCTTAATTACGTAAAATGATATTACTTAATTTGTTTGCTCTATTCCTTCAGGACTTAAATTCGTAACTTTTGATTGTTCAAGTTTTAAGTGAAAGCCGAGCTGTCGAAACCGTTGCGCTGTTTTAGTGATCATTCTCTAATTGGTCAACTTTTGCTTAGTCAACAAGTTTACTAATTCAAAATCTGAAAATTTAGTATTGAACTTGAGTTCAATACTAAATTTTCAGTTTCTTTTTTTTTACAGATTGGACTCTGTTTCTGCTAAAGAACTTTACCACCGATACTTTAGCATTTAGCAATATATCTGTAGCACGTTTTGAAATAGACAAGGCATTAACACGTAGGTGTGCACAGTCCCAACGATGGTAACATTGTCGTAATCCGAATTTATGGTTAACAAGTAGATTCATGTTAGTGGCTGCACGCAGGCCTTTAGTTCACATTCAAGTTTCAATGGCTTGAGTGGCCGTTAGTATACACGTATTTTGATACTAGCGTTAATATCTCGAAACGTATCTCATAATACGAGTTATTTTTTATTCCAACAAACATCGTGCTGCTATGCAGATTCTTTTACCATTAGCCCATTAAGAAATCGTTTATGTTGGTAGTCGAACTTGAGATCACGCAAATATGTAACCCGATTGTGCTATAATTATGCCTATAAATTTTAATTACATATAGATGATTCAAAATAAAAATGTATATGTATTTGAATAATTTTAACAATATATCTTAGAAGAATTCTCTTCTGATCTTTTAACTTAATATTAGTGGCACAAGGGAGAGAAATATAATAAGCCAGACGTAACAAGATTCTATTTAGAAATTGAAATAATGTAAGAAGCTAATTAAATCACTACTTACTACGTGAATAAAGATGTGACTGTTTTCTGCTTACTTCATCTCTATTAACATAATAATATTTTTCGTGAATCTAATGGACAAATTATTTCTTGTAACCTCGCCTAGCAATAAACTAACTTAATGTGAAAGATAAAGGATACTTTTAGAAGAATTTTGGTTATAATAATTATTTTTTTCTTTATTGTTTTTAGGAATTTTTATCCAAACGGATATGCCAATTCCATCGTAGTGATAATTATTGGTGTATGTATGTATATCATACCAATCATATACAAATTGTACAATATACAAATCATCACTAATAATGAGGCATGGGCTATTTTAATCCTACAGTCAAGCGGACACTATTATTGTTAAAGATCCATGCAATAATCTCGGGTTCGGTACAAATATCTGATATTTCGAAGTTACGAGTGATAGCGCGTTTGTAAATTTATATTATTATTATATCTTATTTTCACTTGACCTTATTTGAGGCTCCTTAGATATTATTCCTTGAGATATATTTTTATTTATTCGATATGGACTTTAGAAATTTGTCATTATTCTTTCATGTCATGTTTCGAGAAGTTAAGCA
This sequence comes from Catocala sponsa, assembly GCA_963564715.1. Lineage (NCBI taxonomy): Eukaryota > Metazoa > Arthropoda > Insecta > Lepidoptera > Erebidae > Catocala > Catocala sponsa. The sequence goes on along the minus strand of OY751336.1, from coordinate 13,210,181 downwards.
ATTTCATGCTGCAATTTATATTTTAAGTCACAAATCTTAGCGTCTCCGTTTATAGAGTCACAAGCAAGGTAACTAGTTTCCTAACAACAACAGTAAAATAAAGGAACCGTATTCTGAATATACACGGTAATAATGCGAACAAAAGTGTTTTCTTAACGAACATAATCAAGACGTTTTAGTGAGGACGTCGCGTCGTTTGTACTCTGTGAAGTTTGCCAGAATGCGAACAGAATTGTTCTTCCAAACTTACTCGACAATAGGCTTCCTAGCGAACGTGATTACCTAATAGCAGATAAAGATATAAAATTAATGATTCTAGTGAGAAATAATTGGTATGCAATGTCGCGAAAAGGTATTGTTATGTTATGGAAGAGAGAGAGAAAGAGAGACAGGGAGAAAGATATAGAGAGAGCTAAGAAAATGAGACTCTAACGATTTCAAATTCATATAATATTTGATGTTGTCTTGTGTCTTAAACCTGAAATACGAGTATTACATTATGTAACTAGCTTCCATTCGCGATTTTTCCCGTGTAAATCTCGTGGAAATGCATATCAGGTGAATACCAAGTGAATCTCAATAGGCGCGTGGTGTCGAAATCTGTGTCCGTAGACGGGATTTTAACCTAAAACCAAAGCTAGCGAAATGTGGATGTAATACTCTTTTTTCTATCCTTTCGGGAATATACGTGTACAAATAAGTGTATCTTATAAAACTACAAATAATTTTAAAACTGCGATCGAAATTAGACCTAACCCGGTCTATACGATTAATATAAAATCAAAAATTTTGTTTGTAACGCTTTCACGCCTTAATTACTCAACTGATCATCGTAAACTTTGTATACACATAGTCAGGACTGCAGAAAAGGACATACTTTTCATCCAGAAAAAAGTACTGTTACTAACTTAACCTACATTTACGCAGGCAAAGCCACGGGCGAAATCTAGTCAATGACATATTTATACAAGTCATTCAGTTTAATAAAACGTAGACAATGGTGCCAATTCTGTTGTCACAAAATTCTCTAAACTTAACTAAAAATCACTAAAATTTAGTTTAGTCCTGTCACTTTTAACGATTTCAGAATACGAAATGTCGTTTGACAGGACTAAACTTAATTTTAGTGATTTTTAGTTACGTTTAGAGAATTTTGTGACAATAGAATTGGCACTAATGTTTACTACAATTAATATCAATATTTGGCAAACGTGCCTCAATAGCGCATTGATATGCATAGAAATCGTTATTAGTCGTAAAGAAGGTCAATTAATATCTATAATAAAGTTGATTGCAGTCACGATAGTTATATGCCTGTATCGTAGAATTTGACAGCTTTTTATTTTGGAGTCAAACTAACCATCAAAAGCCGAGTGAAATATAAAAAGGAGTGAAGCTTAATGGACCTGTCATATTTTGACAATATGAAAATCTTGAGATAAAATTCTTCGACATCGTGGAATCACGTGAATTTTCACAGCCCACTTTTTAATGTTAAAGCGAATGCCTATTCGAAACTGAACTAAAATTCCTAAATCAACTTAAAGTGAGAAGTGTGTCCAAACTGCATTTGGTCAGTGATACAAACTGTTTCATGAGCTCAGCGTCTCTATGTTCATTTCATGAGGTTGTTCGTCGTAGCAGTGAAATCATGGAGTGAGTTAATGATAATAATATTGTAAAAGCAGCGTTAAATGGTGTTATGTAACGTTACCCAACTTCACGAAAATGTTCATAACACATGTTATGTAAGTTTTAGGAATAAAGTTTTACACATACATTGGCGTATCTGGGGCTATTTACCAAGGCCCCTAAGCTGTGATACTCTGCATTCAATTCTAAGATTTTGTTTAGTAGTTAAACACAAACAGCCTCACGGAGTATCAAACTATACTGAGGTGACCACGGCCCAACATAAGAAATGTAGAGCAAAAATATTGCCAAAAAATACCTACACTAAAATGCAAATAGTCATTGCTGCGTATTTTTTGTAACACCATGCAAGCGGAATATACGGTTGCTGCTAGGATCAGCTTTCACGCATATGCCTACATTTTTGTATTCAGTATAGAGGAACGTACAGTACACCACTAAGGTTCACATAGCAGATACGAGTTTGCACATAATTAGTGCTCAACACGTGCGTGCTACAGTTTGGCAATATAGTTTTACTAGCAGTAGTCTCGATTTTGTGTTTACCATGGCTGCTAAAATTCACTGTTTACTTTTAAGAGCAGTAGTAGTGAAGCTGATTTCTTAATTAAAAGCGAATAGTCTACTTTGATAGAACGGGCTTAGATTTTAAATACTAAACTAGTTTCTTCCATATCTAAGGATGATTATATAAAGAAAATAAAGGTATTGTCGGGTTGTGTATTTGTATACTAATTAACATCAAACAAGTAAGTTTGATGTTAATGCATATTAATTCTATTAATATTATATATGTTAATGTTTGTGGATGTTGATGTGGATTGTTAGGGCATTTACGTAAACTTATTTGATCTATGACAGTTATGTATAAAGAGAAACCCTGCGATTAATATACCATTACAATAGTCTAAAAAAATTATCTAGAGCGATAATACTGTCATTTCACTACAAACTATATCTATATCTTCTATATATATATATATATATATATATATATATATATATATATATATATATATATATATATATATATATATATATATATATATATATATATATATATATATATATATATATATAATTACAAACAAACTCTTAAATTTTATTTATATATATAAATAAAATTGAAGAGTTTGTTATATATATATATATATATATATATATATATATATATATATATATATATATATATATATATATATATATATATATATATATATATATATATATATATATATATATATATATATATATATATATATATAGATATATATATATAACAAACTCTTCAATTTTATTTATATATATAAATAAAATTTAAGAGTTTGTTTGTAATGTCAAAATAACAGCTTTTTGCTAAATGAATATGAAAGTACTTATTACGGTACTTATTTAACAAAATCCATTCTAAAATTTTTGTCTGTTTGTTCCAGCTAATCTTTTTTTTTTTTTTTATTTTGCTCGTCAAGATGACCACACTCCGCCTGATGGTAAGCAGTCATGTGGTCTAAGAACAGTGGCCTCCACACCGCCCTCATAGCAGCCGAGGCGATGTTGAGGTCTCTACTTTGACGGCCTGAGAAGGTGCTTTTTCACGCCCCGCTTAAAGGACCCAGGATTGAAGGAAGAAGGAAACACGTGCCTTGGCAGGGAATTCCATGCCTTGGTCGTTCGGCAGAGGTATGAGGACCCAAACTTGTTGGTACGCGCTCTAATCGACTCTACCGTGTAAGGATGGCATCTGAGCCCAGCACGCGTTGTTCTGGATAGGAAAGGAGAGGGCAGGATAAGATGGAATAACTCTTCAGAGCACTCCCCGTGATATACTCTGTAGAAACATGCCAATGAAGCAATGTCCCTACGGAGTTGCAGAGGTTCCAGTGAACTCGTGACCTCTGGATCTCCGATGATACGGACAGCCCGCCGCTGTAACCGGTCGAGAGCGTCCAGCAAGTACAGCGCAGAGCCATCCCAAAGATGAGAACAATACTCCAAGCAAGGGCGCACTTGTGCCTTATACAATAGGCACAGTTGCCCAGGCGTTAAGAACCGCCTCACCCTGTTCAGAACTCCGAGTTTTCGCGAAACTTGCTTAATGACGCTCTCGGTGTAGGTTTTGGGATTAAGGGAGCGGCAAAGATCCATACCTTAGATGCAGTGGCTGTCACGTATCACCAGTGGAGTGTTCTTCAGAGAAGGGAGGGGAAGGAATGGAGACTTTTTTGTTGAGAACGCGCATGCCTGGGTCTTCTTGGCGTTGAACTCGACCAAGTTCTTGGCACCCCATTCATAGATGCGGTCCAAGGTCTGGTCAAGTTCAACGACAAGATTCTGCCTTTTCCCCTCAACCTCAGCCTGTTTGGCCCCAGGATGTCCGAGATATCGCCCATGCACGGTACTGTCGTCCGCATAACAATGTATGTTGCCGAGATTCAACATATTATTGATATGCAGAAGAAAGAGCGTAGGGGATAAAACAGACCCCTGACGCACTCCTGCATTGACCTGCATAAATGTGGAAGCGCGACCGTCGCAAAGGACCCGAATACGACGCTTCTGCAGGAAACTTTCAATCCAGGTGCACAGTTGAGGGGGCCATAGGCCAGAAGCTTGGAAAGAAGAGACCGCTGCCAGACTCCGTCGAAAGCTTTGGCTATGTCAAGGCTGATAGCCAAAGACTCGCCGTGCTTGTCCATAGCCTCACCCCAGAGGTGCGTGACGAACGCTAGAAGATCACCCGTTGATCGTTTAGACCGAAAGCCGTATTGGCGATCATTGATCAACGATTGATCCTCCAGGTAGCGGACAATTTGGGTGTTTATAATCCGCTCGAACACCTTGGAAAGCACCGAGGTCTCTAAAACCGCTTAAGCGATATTGACGAGTCTTTCACTAGCAAATAGCTGATATTATAAGGTCTAACTTAAGCTCATATTTTAAAAAAAATAGGATTCGCGAAAAAAATTAAAACCAATGAAATAGGTAACAATATCCGATTCATATAGGGAAGTATATATAAAATAGTAATAATATATACTATCCAATATAAACACTTATATGATAATATCATTAATAAAATTGACTAACAAAGGAGAAAAGTGACATTAATTTTAGCATAGCTATTTCATTACGAGGAATACAGAAGTATTAAGTTTTCGTAAGCTCTGCGAACATAACAAACACTTTCTTTTTAAATTCCACGCGGACGAAGTCGCGCGTAACAGGTAGTGTATAATAAATATAACAACCTACAATAAAAGCTGGATTAATATTATAAATGTAAAAGAGACAGAGGTATGCAACTATGCATCTCTCTCTATTTGTTACATTTTCTGGGCTAAGCCGTTAAGCCGATTCAAATGATAGACAGTTTGTAAACTGGCGAGCAACATAGACTACCCGTTAACACAGGAAACCTTAATAGGCATACGAGATTTTGACCTTAAGGCTTTAATATTAGATCGTAAAAAAGGCTTTCCCTTCCTGGTAGTCACCTTAAATTATTTTTTATAGATATTATACTAGACAGCAATAGCCTTGTGGGAGACCGTTCGACTGCTACGCAGAGGTCTCGAGTTCGATCCCAAGGCGCGCACTACTGACTTTACCTAGTTATTTGCATAATAAATAGTTAATTTTATCGCTATAAAAATCGTGAGGAAACCTGCATGTTGGAGAGTTCTCCATATGTTCCCGAAGATATTATGTAAACTCTGTCAATCCCTATTGGATGTGGTGGACTACGCCCTAACCCTTCTCACACTGAGAAGAGGCCCGTGGCCAACAGTGGACCAGTTTAATACGAGGCTGATAAATATGGTATTATTATAAATTTTACTAGATAATACATTGCGTACCAAAAATAACAGTTATGTGCGCCACGCATCTAGCAGTGCGATGTATTGCAATGCAGGCTTAATTTGTTCCGAGCATTCAGCGGTGCGTTGACGTGCATCGGTGACCAAACACGTGGTGATTTTAACATAAATTATGGCATCTGAAATGAGATACGCAACACAGCTATTTGGAAATGTCACTGCGTCGCAACGCACTGCTTTAATGGATCACGTAGGCAACGCAGGCGACACTTACGCGTAAATAAACCTTGTGATTAAGGCATTCTACAGACATTTTTGTAACGAACAAATAAGTCCGGCTCTGTCCGTTATCGTCCTCGGCTGCCTATATTTAGTTCAGTCTGCTCGCATCAGCTGGGCACCAATGGACTTTTTGTCTGGCTATCGCCGCTTTCCATCGTCTACGGCATGCCTAAATTATTGCATGTTGCACACATAAATACTACCCGCTGGTTGCGTCGTGTATCAATACACAAGTCTCACTTCGATGCGTTGCAACGCAAAGCGATCCCCAGCTAAGACTCATCTTTAGGCATCGTGCCAGCTTTTCTTACACTCATATTTGCGGTGATAGTCATTTACATAAGCAGGCATTATACGGTGAGCTTTTCCTTCGTCTCTAGATATATACGAGACACGTGACCAGCTTACTCTCTCAATTCGGTTGAATACATTAATTATATATGCTATAGTATATTGGTGTTCAAATATTTGTACATACTTGAGCAGTACATACATATGTACATAATCACATGTCTACATTCCCAAAAGGGTAGGCAGAAGTTTATAGATACAAGCACACTTTGTAAGCCATGATTTAAGTTCCACTTATTAGAGAGCGAGCTTGCTATCATCTAACGGACACAGTTCAGGTTTTCTTGAAGAAAGATTCTTGCCAAAAACACTTAATAACAGTTTACTCAGCAGTCGCATTCACTACCGCTGTACCATTAAAGCAATATGAATATTTCAAGTTTAAGTAGCATTTTAGATATACGGAATAAATTGCCTAATTCAATATTTATACTCTTAATAATACTTGACCTTTATTGGCTAATGAACGAAATAATCTCACAAGAAAATGTCATTCCTTGAGGCTGATTAATGATCGAGCTTTGAGCGAACCTAGCGATTGACAACCAATATACGAAAAACCCAAGACGTACAATGTCTTGTGGATATAGGTATGTAACATTAGCAAAAAAAATATACGGTAGGTTGAAAGTTTTCTTTGAATATATGTATTTACTTCAAAAAATGGTTCTTGATTTTGCTTCATACTCTGTGATCGAAACAGATGATGGAAGAATTGTATTGTTTAAAGAATACTAGCTATGTGTTTTACAAATATTAGTATATTTGTTAATCCTGGAGGGGTTAAGCATACTATAAATTTATAAGTTGTTAGCAAGAATGCTTTTGTTAGGAGGGGGTTGACATCGGTAGCGAAATAGATTGGATTCGAACCCGAGACCTCTTGATCACAAGACCCATCCATTTATATTTAAATACTATGAAAAAGAAAAATAAAACAATTTCTAATGTATTTTGATGGTAGATGAACTAATTATTAAAGGCGATAATTTTACTATTAGTTTATACTTACCATGATTATTTTAAAAAAAATTGTCTTTATTTCAATAAATAATTAAATCAATATTATACTTCAAAAAATTGATTGAAAATCAGAATATGACAACTAAGGCGGTTATTGATAGCAAAATGAAATGTCAAAATAAACTAGCGGCAGTGAATATTCTTTGATTTTTAGGGTACCCAAAAGGTAAAACGGGACCCTATTACTAAGACTCCGCTGTCCGTCTGTCTATCCGTCTGTCACCAGGCTGTATCTCATGAACCGTGATAGTTAGACAGTTAAAATTTTCACAGATGATGTATTTCTGTTGCCGCTATAACTTACAACAAATACTAAAAAACAGAATAAAATGGATATTTAAGGGGGCTCCCATACACAAACGTGATTTTTTTGCTCGTTTTTGCTCGATATTGATAACGGCAACAGGTAGACGCTTGAAATATTCACAGAATATTTAGTTATATATTCATTTTAAAAATAAATACTTAAATTAAAATAAAACAAATATTTAAGAGGGGCTCCCATATAACAAACGTGATTTTTTGCCGTTTTTATAGATAATGGTACGGAATCCTTCGTGCGCGAGTCCGACTCGCACTTGGCCAGTTTTTTTTTGAGGATTGGCCACGTGCATATAGGATTCTAACGATATTTACATTGACGAATAACTCACAAAATACTACAACGACCCGTGTTATCTTGCTTTTTTGACTGACGTCTGCTTGTTTTATCGGATTTCGACTCAGTGTTTAGCAGTAGTTTAATGCAGTAACTAAAATCAGCGGTATACGACATAATTTTGTTAAATTTTGGACTGGACTCACAAAATTAGCAAAGCTTTAAAAAAACTATTTTATCTATTTTACTATTTTATATTATTTAACTATTTTATTTATATTTAGGTTGACAGTTCTCTTGATCATAGTGTGCCTTAGTTGGAAAAATACAAAGTACTCGTATAGTAGGCTGCTTTAGCTATATGATGTCCATAGTACGGTACTTTTGTTGGGCAACATTTATAGCCTTATACCACCTATTCAATTTTTAGATAACAATTTAGAGTGTAGTTAGTCATGAATAAAAAACCTAATTAAAATATATAGAAACAACATTGTCTAGTACCCATAATCGGCCAACAATGTCGGCCTCGATGGCGTAGTGGCTAGTGTAACCGACTGCCACGCCTGAGGTCGCGGGTTCAATTCCCGCAGAAGTCAAACATTTGTGTGCATGAACATGGATGTTTGGCTTGGTCTGGGTGTTTCTATGTATGAAATGTATGTATTTACAAACAAAAAGTATATATGTATGTTTATCCATTGTCTAGTACCCATAGTGCAAGCTCTGCTTAATTTGGGCTAGATGGTGTTGTGTGTATGTGATAGAATATATTATTGTTGTTTTATAAATATTTACTATTAGTTTTATTATTATACTTTATATTATTTGTGCCAAGAAGAAACTGTCGAATCAAGCCCTTTTTAAGATAAGACGTATTCGTTGTCATCAGAGGCAACATTCTTATACGTAATTTTTTTCTTTTTAGCGGGCGTTTTTGTGTTGTTGAATGTGTATGGTTTCTTTACATATCAAGAGTCATACTCATAACATACAATGCATACTACAAAGTTATGTATGTATTCCAAATACAAATTAAAACATTCAAATTACACAAGTACATTTTTGCCGTGGAATAAACCACCTCATAACTTTTGGTCTTACACTAAAATCTACTAATTTAGTAAGACCGCCTTCCCAGCGGCTTTCATTATGTGCATACGGTGTCACGTGAACATTTGCGGTGTAGTTAATTATTCTTTCGCTACTGCTCGGGATCTGGGGTGCATTTCATTATAATTTAATTGCTTACAATTTGTGTAATTTGCGAAATCGTATTGAAATAATGGATGCATGTTAAAGTAATTATTTTACCTGTATTTAAATTAATGCAATCAATTGTACTAACGTTGTGCACTAGTAAAATAATGATTATGGCTCATCAATTTTATTTTATGTGCCATGTTTTTATAATTATAGTTTCGACAGCGAGGAGATGAAATGTTCAGCGCATATTTGTAACTTATATGGTTGGTCCAATTTAAGAGTACTGTAATGCAATGGGTGGCAAAATCTATGTGAATACTATGAATTTTTTTAAACATTAAATATTTCAGAATTGTAACAACCAACAGCAAGTAAGAAATATTATAATAAATCTGTCTATATTAGCGTGGGAAGCTATTTGTAACTAATACCTCCGAACTAAATCTATACAAATAAATAAAATTGAAGTGTCTGTTTGTAATGTCAAAATAACAGCTTTTTATCTAATGCATATGAAAGTATATAAGGTACCTATACGAAAACATCAATTTTTAAAATTATTGTCTGTCTGTCTGTTTGTTTGTTCCGGCTAATCTCCGAAACGGCTGAACCGATTTTGACGTGACTTTCACTGGCAGATAGTTGATGTTATACGGAGTAACTTAGGTTACTTTGATTTTAGAAAAAATATAGGGTTCCGCAGAGACAAATACTTTTTAGTTAAAATCTACGCGGACGAAGTCGCAGGTAACAGCTAGTCTAAAATAAACCATTAAAGTATAGTAATATAGTAATATCTGGTAAAATCTCAGGTTGCAGTTGCAGCAAAATCCATGGTCTTTTTCAATTTATTAATAACTAGATGTTCCCGCGGTTTCACCCGCGTTTCTTGTTACTGCGCCGCCCCCGTGGGTCGTAGCGTGATGTTATATAGCCTATAGCCTTCCTCGATAAATAGGCTATCCAACACTAAAAGAATTTCTCAAATCGAACCAGTAGTAATCACGCAGAATAAACCAGGAGAAACATCGTTTGTACTATGTCTGTAATGGGTAATTATTTTGCTGCGATGTTATTTTAAAACTGCTATATCTCCTAAGATATTCATTGAAATCGAATGATGTAAAGGGCAATTTTGTTTTAAATTAAATACTTGTGATGAATAACGTATTTATTTGGATAAGGATTAATATCATGTTTATAAAAATACCTTCGCAAGTAATGCATTATTTTAGAACAAATTTCGTTAGCATAAAAATGGTTATAGTGAGCCAACCTTAAAAGATAGACATATGCTGCCGCGGACTTTTTTTTAGAACTTTTAAAGGGGAACAATTCTGTCATACATGATTTTTGCGAAACTTTAACTGTTTACGCAGCGCACACAGCGGAAGCTCTCAAAAGGAAAAAATACTCTCCGATTTTGAAACATTCTTCATTGGTGCTCCGCTCCTATTGATCTTAGCGTGATGATATATAGCCTATAGCCTTCCTCAATAAATGGGCTATCTAACACTGAAAGAATTTTTCAAATCGGGCCAGTAGTTCCTGAGATTAGCGCGTTCAAGTAAACAAACAAACAAACAAACTCTTCAGCTTTATAATATTAGTATAGATTACAAATTTGTTATAATTTTACGCTCAGTCAGCTTAGGGCCACGGTCGGTGCAATCTGGTCGACACGTCAAGTACCTAAAGGTAAACTATATGCATGCTCGCGTTCATTCCCGTTACAAAAATATATAGAAATCATGCAGCGTAATGTTTATAAGTAATCAATTTTACTATATCTAGTACTTCTTACTAATTTGGTACTAGTTACTAATTTGGTAGCTTTTCAAATCTTCTATCCCTGAGATCATTAAAGAAAATGTTACTATATAATATAAATAAAATCAGCACAAATATTCTGTGTAATACTTTACGTGCGTATTACGCCGTCTGTCAAACTATTTTTACAAACTGTTTAGTTTTCTGGTCCGTGACCTCGCTTACATCACTGAGCCAAATTCTCGAGTTTCCCGTCGAAGGTTTTACCTCCTTTTACTTACACGTGATCGGATGTTTTTCACAATTTGCCCCCATTTGCCGGTTACCTATCTAGATCGATCAAATGGTTTGGTTTGAGGAGCAGAATTGACAATTTATTCCCGGAATAAATGTTACGTTTGACTGTGTCTATTTCCTTCTTTCGAATCGGGGTTGGATAAAAATTGTGACAAGCGTTTGTATCTTGTTACTTGGGTGTATATATATATCATATTATGTAGTAGGAAAGAGGTTTTTCATATTTAGTTCGATATTTTGTATGACATTATATTATGTTGTTTTAGTGCAGTTTTGATTAATTATAATTAACGTATATCACCGCATGCGATTATGCTATTTTAATGATAAAATGCCTGTTACAAAGTACACCTAGACCCGGCCTAACTATCCATTTGTAGGTCGTTTTTAGCTATTCCCATAACTTTTTATTCATTATGTCAGAGGTTCATATCTTATTTATGTAACATTATATCACAGCATCAATGTCAATAGATATAATAGAATACAGATTGCAACCCAATTGTTTCTTATATGGGTCATTGTCCGAAACGCCCTGAACACAGAGCAAGTTGACGTCACAACTCGTCCTATATCATTTGAATGACATTGTATATTTAGCAATGAACTGAATAGTTCACTATTCAATTCCGAAATTACACGGTACTGTAATTACAAAGTACCTACGGTCGAGATAATAGACTACATGTACATGAATATATTAAATCTGAACACCAGAAAAATGAGTACTCTTATTCCATGCCACTTACCTCAATGCTGCAGTGGTATTTAAATAATTCTCTTAATTAAAAAGCCTTGCGAACATTGGTCCACCTGACCTCGTTTCGGTTTCTGCGGACATTTTTTCTCATAGCAACAATTGATTTCGTTTCACTCACCGTAGTGTGACCTATTTGCATATTTAAATCAACAATAAAACAAAAAATACCAACTTTAAATTTAAGCGAATGAATGTTAAATATTTTAACGTAAAGCGAAGACTGGGGTTTTAATTTACTATTTTGAATGTATACAAATTTTAAGCTTCTGAAGCTGAGATTAAAAGCTTTGATTATGTAATCGCCATATCTATAAAATACAGCTTACAATCATATCATTTTACTGGTTTTATCGCAGTTTATTTGGCTTGCAATGTTTTTTAAATAGTGAGCTCGGCACTTCGGCTACAGCAACAATTATCACGAAATGACTGAGATTTTAGTCTTCCTTGTAATCATTTGTGAATATTATAAGACATCGTTGTAACGCACTTGAATAAAAAATCTTAAAAAAACAATATAATTATGATTCGAACTATTAAGACAATGATGTGATTGTAATCTTAGTTTAAATATGGGGTACAATAGCTAAGTTAAATCTATGTTGATTTAACTGAGTTATTTGTTACACCACATATAATACTATAAATATTATTCTAATATAATGTTTAAAAGTGTCAAAGGTATCCAATAAAGAATACGGAGCTATTGTTTAGCGGACTTTGTGTCTAAAACAATATCCCGTGCCGTAATACAGTGGTGCTAAATGGCCTTAGTGTATAGAACAGAGAACAGTATAAAACTTTTCAAAGCTTTAAAGTGCTGACACAGAAAGGTAAGACATTTTGGAAGTAGGACGAGAGCTGTCGCTTATACACGCGGTGGCGTCTGAGATTGACCTAGCTATTGATACGGCGTATAGATGCAGAATTTCTATTTCTTTTAAGCAATACAATGCTTTATTTAGATACGAAACATAATGGTGTTGAACAAGTAGTCTCTAACTGTGGGTTCGCCCGCGTAAATCCCACGGGAACGAGGCGTAAATTCCTGGTATATATAATATACATATGTATTTGTTAACCCAGGACATGTGTTATCTTTGTGCATATCCATTCAACGCTTTAAGCAACAAACATACAAAAATCCTTTACATTAAAAATATTTGTATTTATTAATTTTTCAGCAATATTAGAGTACATTCTCTAATATATATTTTTCTTTAGGTCTAGTCTTTTTATTTTAAAATATATAGAATAATATAGATGTGTTTTATTTAGATGTAAAATATACACAGTTTTTAATAGAACAGACTTCAGTTCAACAAAATGTTGAAAATATGATAAGGATAAAACCTGTCTCAAAACAATTGGCTCTAGCAACACGTGGGCCTTTCCAAGAGTTGTTGCATTGCTAACGCAAGGAAGGACACTGGTTCTACTGAGTACACCGTTGCACTATTCTTTCTTTTTACCTCTGCTATTATTATTACGGCAGATGCAAGGCAAAATTCACAGAGTTATTTAGCACCACCCAAGACATTACTTGTAATATTAAATAAAAACATAAATCACAACGCTACCAAAATACAACTGCTAAAATAACAAAAAGAAACGATGTATTCAATAGTTTTAGTATTCACTAAACGACGTACCCATTACCGCAATTTAGCTACCATTCCCTATGAATATTCCGTCGAGAGTCGAGACACACACGGCTATCTCACCTTGGGTTCGTGACTAATGACACTCCATTTTGTAAACACCGCTACGGTAAACTTAACACCTTATTAAACGTGGGTTTTTTTGTTAATTGTAGCTATATTTTGGCTTAATGACCACCTACGTGGGTACGATAAAAGCGAAAGCTCGTTTTAGCGGCCGGTATAATTAAAGAAGGTTTATTGTTCGCCTCAGACTTTGAGTGGTAGCTATTTAAAATTTCATGATTTTGTATGAATATTTCGTAAAGCTTTTGAGTGTATTTTTGTGTTTAGTTTTGTATTTTATTTGGTAAAACCTTTTCATTACAATTATAATAATAATAATACCCTCTGGGACAGTCGTTATTTCATCATGAGACTAACGCAATGTCGGAGGGCATGGTACACCAGCTTTTAAACTACCACCTTCGCCTTGTGATAAAAACAAAAAATGGATCACCAGGTTAAAAAATAAAAGTGCACAAACCGCAGGTCAGCTTGTGGCGAGCTGAATGTGAGTGGCGACACTGTGGTCCTGAATGCCTCAGAGAGTCGGTTAGGGCCTCGTCCCCGGCTTGCCATTACTGGTTGGCTGGGGTGAAACTTTAAGAGCGCCCGTAGGACTCTCAACTCTGGCTTGCCTTGGTCGGCCGGACAGAGGTGGCTAGAGCTATATGCTTGGGGGTGAAGTATCATTTTCAAGGGCATAATTACGGGGAAATCTGCTCCGGGTCTCCATTGTCATGAGACTCCTGAAACCGGCGCCGCACCGCTCGACAACCCTAGCCGCTCGCATCGGTGTTACCCTCTGCTGCTGGCTTTTATGCCTATGGTGGCTATTCAGGTGGCCCATCTAGTGAGTTGGTGAGTCACCATCTGCCCATAGCATTGATGCTATTAGAGTATTTAGGGCAGACCCCGTTTTTCATCCATAGTTACCAATATACCGGTCCACCAAACACCCATACCCATAGCCCATATATTAGAATCCATACGTAGAAATAGTCCTACTCCTGCTGCGGCTAGTGCTGCTGTAGGTGTTCCATCCCACCTTTGATTAAAACTCTCGACAGGCCTCTTCACGTTGGACCTATGTCTCCATATAAGCCTCTCTCATTTTCTATTATAAATACATATGTTAGAAAATACCTGTGATAAGAGAAACAATAATAATGATATTCTACACATACACACAACACCATCTAGCCCAAACTAAGCAGAGCTTGTACTATGCGTACTAGACAATGGATAAACATACATAATATACTACTTTTATTTTGTAAATACATACATATTATACATAGAATCACCCAGACCAAGTAATTGCACTTAAATTACGTACTAAATTTTACTATCTAATCCACCACAGAATTTACTGGATGCTACTGGAGTAAAGGTAAGAAACCGGGCAGTAGAGCCTTACTAGATTAAGCCCGCGGCTTCACTCGCGTTAATTTTGATTTTGTCAATAAATTTCTATCCCCCAGCAACAACATTTTTTATGGATGAAAGTTTTCCCTTTCAGTACCCTGACAACGTGTATGCGAATTTTCATGATTATTGGTCGACTAGTTAAGGCATAAAAGCGTGTCAAACAAACATACAAACAAACGTACATGCGCATTTATAATATTAGTAAGGATTTATACATGTTATTTGGCGTCGTCTTTCATTAGAGTCAGCGTATTAGATAGATAAATACTTAATATATTGTACACTAAGGTATTTATAAATACTTAAGAGGTACAGAGTAAAAGTATAATAAGCTTACAATGGGCAGTTTTTTCGCTAAGTGTATTCTTTCAGGATTACCTCACCAGTACGTGGAATACTCGAATGAATGCAAAGTACAAATGCAGGACTAAATTAATCTCCATAATACCTTATAGAGCTTATATTAATAAAGTGAAGCAGATTAAAATGTACGTACTCTATATTAATAATGATTTTCCTGGTATCAAATGACCCATTTCAATTTTCTAACATGCAATTATTTCTTACTAATCTTGCTAGTATTAAAAACAACTCACTTCTGGGCATTAAAAAAGGGGCAGTGGGTCATAGTAATTAAATAAATTAAGAAAATGCGATGAACTGGAGAAATACAAAGGCTATTTTTTGCTTGGGAACATAACTACAAATAAACAAAACGTTATTCTCATTCGTTGCGTTGCGTGAAAAACGTGTAATATAAGTACATATACTTATTAAGACATTTCTATGTAACAGAATCTAACATAATTACTGGGGAGAAAACTTTAGAAACTCGAATAAAATTACACATACTTATAAAATGTTAAACAAATTTGTTATCTCATATTTCAAGAACAGAAAAGAACATAATATATTGTCTATACATTCAATAAAAATGTAATTTGTAACTTCATTCTGCGGCTCTATCACACAGATGCAGTGACCTCCCTTGAGCGTAGGAACTGTGCAAACTCATTGTAATCTAGTTCTTTCAATTCCCTTTGTGAGTACATCTTCGAGCTCTTTTGTGTAAGACAATTATCGTTGCAGACATTTTCTGAGCAAAAACGTATTTTACGCGCGAGAAATGAGAGTCGTTTTGGTAAAACTGCGCAAGGCAGATTAAGGCATGCTTTGGTACAATTTATTTGTGTTTGGGATTGCCGATAGTGCTGGAAAGACGTAGCAAACTGGAAAATGTTCTCGACGGAAAGTATTTCGTTAGTATTTTTAAAACTTGTTTTCTAGGATTGTTATGGTTTGATACATTCGTGTGAATGAATTTTGGGCTACATTATTGTTTATTAAGAAATATGTGTGTTTAATTATTATCATATTATATACTACAACTAGCTGTCCCGACAAACGTTGTCCTGTATACAAGAGAAAAAGAAATATATATCTAAACCATTCTCGAATCCACTTGAACACACACAAAAAGTTTCATCAAAATCGGTCCGGCCCTTTAGGAGGAGTTCAGTGACATACATACGTACAGTAGAATTATATATATAAAGATGGTATAGTCAGGAACATAGCCGTTTTTTGATAGTTTTGTAAAGTCCCCCATGATACTTACAAGAAATAATCCTTGAGCAGGAGATACTTTCAAAAAGTTCCCAAAGAAATAAATAAATCATCAATCAATGTGCTTATATAGTAACGGTTAGTTATGCAGTAAAAATGAATTTGTTTGTTTTGATCCTACGTGTCGCATAGCAGCAATAAAGAGGTGACGCCGCGCCGCTTCGACACGTCGCGCATGTTACAGCTGAGACCGAAACTAGTCTAGCTAACCGAAAACATAATCGTAAATACAACCATTTATTAGTTATATGAGGACCACTCACAGAAGCTATTATTTTATTTATTTACTAGCTGTTACCTGCAACTTCGTCCGCATAGATTTTAACTAAAAAGTGTTTGTTTCCGCGGAACCCTATTTTTTTCTAAAATCAAAGTAGCCTAAGTTACTCCTTATAACATCAGCTATCTGCCAGTGAAAGTCCCGTCAAAATCGGTTCAGCCGTTTCGGAGATTACCCGGAACAAACAGACAGACACAAAAAATTTAAAAAAATATGTTTTCGTATACTTACTTTCATATGCATTAGATAAAAAGCTGTTATTTTGACATTACAAACAGACACTTCAATTTTATTTATTTGTATAGATTGGACCATCTACAAAGATACACACAACTTAAAGCTAAATACAAAAGTGTTAGGTCAATAGAATAAGTGTGCACCCTCACTTACAGTAGGCCACAGCATGCAAAGTAAAAAGCGATATCTTACGTGATAAAGATAACCGCGAAGAATTAGTCTATATACTCTGCATAGCACAAAACGAGTGTAACTCACCTCTCAAACTTGACTACTGGTATTTTAGAAATCGGTTATTTTAGATAGTATATCTATATATTGTATATTGACAGAAACCCTCATATTAATAACTCTAAACGAATAGAACAGTTGTACAACTGAAATATATGTCGAAAAGTGTATATTCAAAGACACCAAATTACTTTCTCATAGACACATTTTTGCTTTGATGTTACTGAATATTCCTTATACCCAAATACTGTCCCTCAATATCAATAAAACCTACCCTACTATATCAAAATCTCTAATTCCACAACACAATAAAACGTCCCCGTCTCCAAAATAATGCAGAAGCGATACAGTCCGTCCGGAACGATTACGTAAATCCATAAACATATTGTATAATATGTTTTGGCGGCGTCCTCGCATAACTCCGGAGATGAATATTACATAAAAGCAAAGTGAGCCAAGTCTGTCCATCGCTGACACAGGCACTCCACTGCCATGCGACGCAGCAACTGAGGCCATGAGAAAAGCGATAGCCAGCGCCAAGTGGAACATTTGGACAACATATTTTTATGTGAGCTGTTTTTTCTAATTTAAATTGTAAAATATGTTTGGTAAAAAACAAATACGTTTTTAGATTATATTATTATTAATCAATCAATTTTTTTATTAGTGTTTGTATAATTTGTATACTTGCTAGTTTGATTTTTTGTAAGTAGTGTCTCATTTTGGTGTTTATTAATGACACAGCTTGTCAAACCTATTGAAATATACAAACCTTTTTTAACTAAACTTTGATTATTAAATACCGGATTCTATAACTTAAAATTCATTTTTAATTCTCATAGTCAATACGGCTCGGCAAAGGGACTTTAGTGTACTATATGTGATGGTTATGATGTATGCTGTACCCAAACAGTATTAAGGTTAGTTAGGCCAAAATCAATATTAAATTTTCTAATAAAACTCAGTGACTTAGAGCAATAATATAAAATAACATAGGTAGAAAACTTAAACTTTTCTCATGATTGATGATATTTATTTTCTAAATACAAGTTACGTTGAATTTTATTTAATTAAATATAAATCATAAAGTTTTGGTTTGTTTGATTGATTTAGAAATGTAAATTTTATTCATATTGGTTGAATACGCAAGTGAAAATCAGTTACCTAGCCTAGCCCACCGCTCAAAGAAACTTGCGTGAATATAATTATAGGATCACATTAATGTATATTATACTAAATTGTAGTAACAAAAACAGTTCCATTGTGCAGGTTTACTTTCAGAGTAAAATCTTGTAAGGTAACTTACGTACTAACCTTACAATTATCGCATTTCATCGATGGTCTATATTATTAATATCTATGTTTATGAATTCTAACAACGAATGTTTTCATAAAAATGTCTATATTGCTCGACGTCACTAATACTTTTTGAAAGAAAATCAATTACCCCTTTCTTAACAGCAGTAAGCTCTTTTCAATATATTATTAAGTCGCTCACTTTGAAGCCCTCGATCCTTAGCCTCCTTTACTACCTTTTCTTTTGTGACAGATGTCAGCAAACCGAGAAGGGGAGACATATTAAAAATGCGTTTGAATGACCTAACATGACTTTCAAAAGATTTATACTCGTCTTTTTTTGTTACAAAAATCCACTGGCTTTGACTTCACATATTACTTTTCAAGTTATACACATCGTGTTGCCTTCTGATATTAATTTAAGCTTAAATCTTATATTCATATAAGTATAGGTAAAATATGTCACATAAACAAAACCGTAAACTAGTTGTCAACTCCAAGATATGTACACATGCGTTGCCAAATAGTTGCACTATGATTTTGGTTTTCCTTTGAGAATATGGCGATAAACGTGCGACTAAGTTTGCTCTCAAGAACACATGACACATGAACATTACACAACATTTCCAGCTGCTATATAGGTTAGTAAGATAATACTCACGTGAACAAGACTTGGGTTCGTCGCTCTTATCGCCGCAGTCATCCTCTCCATTACAATACTTGTCCAGAGATATACACTGTCCCGTATCACACAGCAACTCGCTCATCCTACAAGGCGTTGGTACACCTACGTTCCTCGGAAACTTCACCTTTTTCACTGGCACAACCATACTCATATCGGACAACGTTTCTATACTATCTTCGTTCACAAATTCCTCGTTCAAGTCCTGAGGACTGCACAGTTTTAAAGACAGTAGCACTATCATGAACAAAAAAGTTCTGTTGCCAGTGACGTCTTGGAAATACTTTAGATGACACATTTTCGTAAGCATCATGTGTCCTCCGTTCTCATGTGGCCGCGATGTATGTCACAACATTTTGTCCGGGTCGTGTTGTTTTGTATTAGTACCTGTAACAAGAAAAAATGTCATTAATCTTTGTTGCTGCTCGGGTGGTGGAAGTAGTTACAATGATGTAATATGACTGTGCATTTGGATCTTAAATAAAACCCGTTTACGAATTTAGAACAATAATATTACTTATGTTTTATATTATTTCATCACAAAGAATGCCGTATAGAAGACGCTATAGAGAATGTATTGTTCCCGTTTATTTGTGATCGGTATGGCGTTCAATGTGTTAAATGACTTATTTTCCGGGTCGTATTTACCACAAATTAATCTCATTTTTAATTTTGCCTGTCACTTTGACTACTTTGACCTTTAACTAAGTAAAGTCCAATAGTGAACGCTACCATCTAACGTTTTTTTCATTTTGGAGATTATATTTGAAAGTGAAATAGCGCCTATTAAACTTACATAGTTTTTATGGCTTCGATCTCAATCTTAGTGTAACCGTTATAGCGTCCTATACTTGTTAATCAATAAATATTATCTTAGAATCTTTAACTGTAGTTTTCATTGACAAAACAACAGTAAAGCAATACGTCTAATTTTCGATAAATCTTTATTTAAAAATATTTTGAATAAATGGCTTCTAATAATGAAGATACAGATTTGTGATATCGTACAGTTTCCAGAAATGCCAACATACAACCTTATTCACCAAGACTACTGTATTCTGTATATATTTTCTAATAATGAAGATACAGATTTGTGATATCGTACAGTTTCCAGAAATGCCAACATACAACCTTATTCACCAAGACTACTGTATTCTGTATATATTTTCTAATAATGAAGATACAGATTTGTGATATCGTACAGTTTCCAGAAATGCCAACATACAACCTTATTCACCAAGACTACTGTATTCTGTATATATTTTTCGAAGCGTGTTCAGCTATTTTCGAGGTATTTTAGAAGGCTTAGTCGCTCACGGTACCTCATTAAAATAATAGTAAGGAAAATGTTATGCAAATCAATACAACGGTAACAAACTTTTACGTCAGGCATAGCGTGTTGATGAACCCGGATACCATTTATGTAATCACGGTTTACCAGAACAAGCAACTTTTATGTATAATATGTATTATTTACTAGAATCTTATAATACATATTATTGAATGCACTGCGTAGTGGCTTAAGTGGTTGCCTCGCCGTTGCCACTGCGCCGAGTGCTGTGGGTTCAAATCCATCTCGGGACAAAAAATTACGTGATCCACAAATGGTTGTTCCGAGTCTAGGTATTCTTTGTGTCCGATGTTTCTAGGGCAGAAGCTATCTTAAAAAAAATAAACGGCAACTACACAAACCGATTAATAAGGCTAAATAATGGTGTATACATCATAATACCTAGATGATTGTTCTTTTATAGATTACAAATGTCTCTTAGATTTCATAAAGCTACCGGTTATGGTGGTCGATCGATATTACCGTCGGTTTCGATAACATAGATTTCATGACAGCTTTTTTATTTCTTTTTTAGCTCGTGATCGTTTTTTATAATCTAGTGATACTTGTACACATGACAAGTAGCTGGCACGGACTACATGCGAAATCTATTTATGCAGGCTGCATCCGTCAATTGATCATAGTTACTGGTTATTTGTGTGAGTGGCTAAACAGTCACTACGACAGGCAAGCCGTCGCCTTGATGCTGCCAATACGCTGAGTAGCGTGCTTTCGAATCATCCAATTGCCTATTATTGTTGTGATCCCCAAATAACTGCCTTGAGTTTAGGTGTACTTTATTCCTGAATATTGAAAATATTTATTGTATTATTCAAATAAAAATCAGGTATACATTTCCAATGAGCGCGTGTTTGTACGCCCTTCTATAGTTTAAAGAAAATTGCTCAAACTTATAATGTATTCTGTTGAAGTTTTTTAGCTAATAATAATTGTGTCGTATACTTCATCCTTTGTACGTTGGTTTTTGGGTGTATAAGCTATTTATTTTACTGGCATTTCCTTCTGTTGAATTCACCACCAAACCATAATGAATTAATTACAGTGTCAAAAACATGCGAGATACAAACAATCTCATCAAACCACTGAAATGCAACTGAAATTTAAACATACGAAATCATTAATTAACTAAAATTTTTCTCATGCCAATATCTAATCTTTTATAATTTGTAAAATAATTCTCGTTATATGAAACCAAGTGCTTTTGATGTTGACTTATTAAAAAGTAATTGAATAGCATTAACATATCGACCTTAGTAAAGTCCTCATTAATAAATTAATCAGAGTGATCGACCTGTAAAATGTGAAATAAGTGATCGCTATTATTGATTGTAATTAAGTTTATAATTTGATATTACCGCGGATTATTTTATTAATACGAGTAATCAAACCTTTTGCAATATTGATTGTATTAAGATTTAATAGTATTCAAAGGCAGTTTGATCGAATTTAAAAGTAGCTTGAATATTTTGTACCAGCTGTACACGAAAAACGTTGAATGCATCAAGTACACTTCGTATTATTTATTTTTTTGTACTTGTTTGTTCCCTTATCGTACCAGTCTCGCCTACTCTCTTCAGTCTTGTCTTATCTCTCTTCGTCTGCTAAACCTTTAGAAAGACAACCGGTACAAAATTGATCCGAGATGAGCTACATGAATTTTAAGCTTTCTAGTTATTTGTTAAGGCTTCCAAAATTACAGTCAACGGCAAAAATACTACAGGTTTAAAACAACAATATTCGCGTTCACGCAATGTTGTGTTTTGTTCAAAAATCGAACGCTAACTTGCAGCTACAATTACAGCGACCGCTATCTCAATGCACCAACAATATATTTTTGTCGATTCGTAGTTAAACACTGTGATGTTTGTCAATAAGTCACATAGACGGTCAAATGACCCAACCAGTCACCCATTCGTTCACGACTTTTTTATTACACGTGATAACAATCTTTATAGTACACTATCAACGATATCAGATGAGCGATGAATGTGAAAACGGAGCATGAGTGTGGCAGTGGGTCTTAAAAACTACACTACGCGGGATTCTCTTGATACTTCTATGTAATGAGTCTAAGTGTAACAGGCCATAGACCTTTGACTTATACAACGGACAGACCTAATTCTGACAGCGTTGATCGTGTCTTGGCAAGGTTGACTAGAAAATAATTTAAGGTGTCGTGTTAATCGGTTTATTTCGCGAGCTTTACCTATAGGAGATTTGCATGCGGGTTGGTCATAGAGTCATAAAAACGTAGAGCAATAAGCTATAATTCTATACTCATTATAATCCAAAGCAGTAAGTCTTAAAAACGCTGTATTTATTAACAAATATATCCGTACAATTTGGGCGTGATATTGGGATATACGCTTATATATCGTATCAAGACTTGGATATTTTGTTATCTTAACTTAATCCTAACTTAATATATTATAAATGCGAATATTTGCGTGTTTGCTTTTTATGCCTTCACGCCTTAAATTCTCGATCAATCATCATGAAATTTCTCATACACCTGGTCAGGGGAATAGAAAAGTACGTATACCTTTCATCTAAAAGTACTGTTACTAATCTAACCTAACCTACCCTACATTTACACGCGAGAAGCCACGGGATAATCTAGTAGGTTATAATCAATAACTTATATTTTAATTGTTTTACCTACTAAGATTAAAATTTGACAGAACCTCCATAATTGTTACGTCAAAAAACAAGATCAAAAATACTAAATATACTCTCGCGCGACACAGGAGGTGACTATTCTTAAAGGGATAAAAACATTTGACGGGCTGGCTTTCAAGAATAACAAGCATATTTCTGATACAGAATATCAGACAACAAGACCACGTCCCATTGAAAAGAGTCTTCTGCACATAGCAGCCAAACTTTCCGATATCCATATTGAATTTTTTCACAATACATAAACTTTTGTCGATAATCCGAAACATTAGGTAACTGTTACTTTTTACTACTAAAGCTTCATCGTAGGAACATGTGTGAGACAAATATGAATTTTATATCGATATATTACAGTATATTTATGACTACGGTTTATAGTTCGTAGCGTCACTAAAACAAATAGGTAACTTTTAAATGTATATTTAAATATTAAGAGGCTGTATAAGAATTACGCCAGACATTTATTACATATCATTTGTCTTTTATGGCTTTTTAAGAACTGCTGTGATTATTTACATTGACGATAAGCATACCGGTTATATAATGTTTTCATTTAAAGCAATAGTCAGAAGTATTCTATCCAGTTCACCTCACCCATGTAGTGGCTTAAGAAGTCGCCTTGACGTTGCCACTGCGCTGAGTGTAGTGGGTTCGATTCCCAAACACGACAAAAATGGCTCGAATGAGGTCCATAAATAAGGTTTAAACTGTTTTTCTTTCCTGTTAAGAAATGTTCAGTAATAACATGTGGCGTCTGGAATGTGGCCGTAAGGCGTAATAGGCTCATCCCCTATAATGCGGTATCTATGACTATAGCTGCTGGCGACATGTGTGTATACATCTGCCTGTTCCTTCAGGAATATACTCGTGTGACTATGTACAATACATACATACACTGCACGGGTGTAGAGGTTTAAGAGTGTTATGGGTTCGAATGCCTGAAGGGATAACATTTATGTGATCCACAAATGGTTGTTCTAAGTCTGGATGATCTTTGGATCCGTTGTTTGAATGTTTGTAAAGTCCCCCGCTACAAATAAATTATTCCTAGTTTAGGTGTCTTTTCTAAAAATGAAAAATAAAAATGACGTTGTACTATAATGTATAATAATATTATATCACACTACTGAATGCTTTATGTTTCGTGATATTTGACTATATTTACACCTATGCTAGTATTGCAAACAATAAGCGAAGCACGCATTAGCATAATCCGCCAATAAAACACTCAAAAGTAATCCGATTGCAAACATACACTTTTGCTAATCCTGTTAAATCAAACACATAAATTCCAAACATAATCCAAAGTGCATATAAATCATTGATATCTACGTACTAACAACGGAAACCGCACTTTGCTTTAACTTATTCATATTCTAGATTATTACAGAAAGAGAAAATTACCCTATAAAACCTATTCTAATATTATAAAGAGATTAGATTTGTTTGTCAGTTTGTAAGAAGTAAGCCATGTTCGCGCCAGTTTGAAACGCACTCGTTCGAAGCGCACCAAGAGTATTCCACACAGCGCACACACTTGGTTGCGCACCAAGCAGGTGCGCTGTGTGGAGATAATAAATGTATTAGTATTCTATACCACTCTGCTCACCAGGGGTCATGGACCATGTAGTGAAGGGTATAAGGGAATAAACATATCGATAGAAAATTACAAAAATGTTTATTAATTAATCAAGGCTGGAGTCGTATCACACCGGCAATATATAGGATATTGCCGGAGTGGTACCGCGCCAGCCCCCAGCATTTAAAAAGATTTGAACATACTTTTACACAAGCGAAGTCACGAGTAAAAACTAGTATAATATAAAAAAGCAAATAAATTACTATAGCAGTATAGGTATATAGAATAAATCAAACCAGATGCGCAAGAATCGTTATACAGTAGATGCGTAGATACGTATAATAACATGGCTATCTACTAAACATTGGCTGCAGGTCATCTAAAAGAAAACAAATAATAACTTTTGCCTAATACTGGCACAATATAGACACAAAAAATATAAGAAAGAAATAGTAAGCAAGATAGAAATCCTCGCGACGTTATTGTGTAGATTTTAGTGCCACACGGCTAAATTACTGAACACTGAATCCCACTCCTAATATCTACCAATATCCTAAGTCTGAGAGAGAAAGCTAGGACGTACACTGAAGATAGTAAGAGAGCGAGCATTATTCGCTACCGCGTCGACTAGTATAACAAATCATAAATCAGAGCGCAATATTAAATTTCTTTATCTAGGCACGGTCTAGCACTTACAGGTGTGGAATAGAATTTATGGGCTCCACATGTGTCGGGAAGGGCCGCTGAATGTATTGCCCTACTTAGTGGAGGTCGATTGTTTCTCACACTTGCTACGGTCGTATACTTTCGTCTAATATTTTTCCTTTGTTTCCGTGGGTAAGCAAATTTTGTTTTTTGTCACTTTCTGTCTTATGATCTTTCGGTCATGTATAAAAGTTATAAACTTAGATGTTGTGCGCATAGTAGGTAATATCACACATATACCATTAATCTCATGTCATGATGAATATTAAAAACAAAAATGATTTACTTGAATCGGCTATGTTTAAGTCACTATTACTGGGAACCAAATACATTGCAGTCGACCAGGCAAAAGTTAATACTGTACTGTAAATACTGCATACTGGTACTGCGAATTTTCTGTCGAGAAACCTAATAACATAATGCCAGATACGGGTACAAAACTGGGATAAAGCGTGCAGTGAATAAACCAACATCAGTACTTGATAGTATTAAGCATCGATGGATTCGTAATTTAAGAAATAAGCAATGCTTTACACTTTCTTTTCTCCCCAGGTATTTTTACTTCTTATGCATAAAGTATTGGGTGTTACTAGGGTGTTACTAGTCTTGTTCGCCTGTAGGAGGGTATACTTTCCCGGGTAAACCGGCTCATTCGTACTTTCACCAATAATTGGTTACGGCAGGCTCTTTCACTCGAAATAAACTAAAAGCCAAGGGCTAAAAAGACAATTCAACGGTGCGACACGACATTTTTGTCGTATGCTCTGTTTGCTGCCACTACGCTAGTTGCAACAATTCAG
The DNA here is from genome assembly GCA_963564715.1 of Catocala sponsa. NCBI lineage: Eukaryota > Metazoa > Arthropoda > Insecta > Lepidoptera > Erebidae > Catocala > Catocala sponsa. The sequence goes on along the minus strand of OY751336.1, from coordinate 13,183,826 downwards.
TCGCTATTGAAGATAGTAGGATGACTAATTGGACAGACTGCCATCTGCGCACTACGGGTGTTAGCGCATGCGCAATGAATTTCGACAGCCATTTGGATAACAGAAGTTCGCGCCGTCGCGAATATATCTTGGTAGAAGGTAACTTTAGAAATGGTTATCTGCTAATAAATCATGTTCGCTATATACTGATTTATTGTAACATTCGTATATACTCCTGCAATATCCTATCTTAATATTATAAATGCGAATGTAAGTTTGTTTGTTTGTTTATTTATTTGTTTGTTTGTTACGCTGTTGTCAGGGTAACAGAAAAGGATATAGGGTACCTTTCATCCAGGAAACAACACTTTTACTACCCTGACCTAACCCACATTTACACGAGTGAAGCCATGGGAAAAAATGGTTATGGCAAATACCTTATCAAAACCACGTCCTAATCGATTATTATTAAGTAATACCTAGGATAAAGAATTTGAGTCACTTGTTACTTCTATTAAAATAATGTCTGCTAAGGGATCAAATAGGATAGGTGCAGTTCAGGCAGCGACGTAATGTAATTTCCACAGGATATTACAAAGTAGGCGGTGTCCCATTTGCAGAAGAGGTAATTAGTATGGTAGTGAATATTCAGACGCAATTGACGAATCTATGGAGTATGTTTTACAGTGGTTTCTATACAACTGATTTGACGAATCTATCCATTTACAATTTATTATATCTAAATGGATAGATTGATCAGATCTCTTATGTGTTAAGCCGATTATTACCTATTGGAAATATTTTTAAAGTGCAAATGGTTACTTAGAACTGTCTAAATAAATAACTCGGACACAATTTCACCCAACACTAATAATTAGAGTATGCTATCGAGTCGAGTCCGCTTAGGAAAACTTTAGAAGTCACTTATTACAAACTAATTTCTGCTCGCGACTTGAGTGAAATTTATCCCACGGGATGCGTTCCCGGGGCATAAACGCCACACGGTACTTAAATCAGACTATGCGTTAATGCAAGAAATGGTCTATTTTCGTGATAAGTTTCATCCAAAAATGTTCAATAGTTCACGAGTTTGAATAACAAAGTTGTTATCTTCCAAACATCCAAACAACAAAACACAAACGTACACGTACACGTAACGTTTATAATGTTAGTAGAATTTGTCTTTCAGGATACGTGATAACTTGCTTTGTAAAGGTAATACCTCTTTGTGGCAACCTCAATAATAGAATTTATCTCAAAATAGGACACAATGTTAGCAGTTTTATGCTCGCCGTCCTCATAACGTGAATACAAATTTTCATAAGCGCTTGTAATCCGTCGCTCCCTTCTGCGTTCAAATGTAAATTTTCCTAAATTCCTTCATTTCAATCCTTTAGCAAAATCAGGAATTCAAATCGCGGTTTTAATCTTGGAGTGGATTTTGTGAAAAAGTTTGACTTTACGACGCGGTTATATTTAAATCTTAAAATGATTGGAGTTTAGTGTTAGAAATATATACAGAATTTCATAAAAAATCTCTTTACATAATTATAATATCGACTAGAAGATCTCTTTACATAAATAAAATATCGACTATAGAATATAATAAATTTCTTCTTTTTACGCGAATGTTATTCATTGAAATTAAACTACTAATAAAATTAATAGTAGTGTAACAGTTCTAAATTTTGCAATAAAGTGTCAAATAAACAACGCGATAAATACCGTATTTATAATAGTTTATTTTAATCTCTTTACATCTTATTTCAAAATGAAATATAACAAGTTTATTTAAAAAAAATTAGGGATGTTTAGAATATTATGTATCTGAACATCGTTTTTTTGAGAAAATATAAGGTTTCAATAGTATTAGGCTGGTTTACAGTCGCGCCTTCGAACAACGCGTTTCAACAGCACGCGCTTGACGCAAGGCGGACCTATGAGAATCGCGGCGCGCTTCAACAGCGTGACTATAAAACGCTACTAGTGAATTTACAAGCGCGCGCGTCTGGATGGCGCCGCTCAACGGCGCCACTGTGAAACCAGCCTAAAGCCGATTCATACTTTCTTCATCATAATGACGTGACTCCATATTTGAGTTGTGAAATGAGGCAAAAATGTAAAAGTACAAACAGAAAATATTTGCTCACCCTAACGTGATACTTAATGAGCCCAGTGGAACCTTCTCTACAAATATGCCAAATAATTTACTCTATACTTATGGCAATCCATATATAGTAGACTATTTATGGATTGCCATAAGTATAGAGTAAATTATTTGGCATATTGTAGAGTATTTTTATTTTCATTTCTATGTAGACCCAATGGTCGATAGAAAATACTGTTATTGCCTCTTTATAATATTAGTAAAGATGTTAAAGTATTTTTATCAGTACATGCCGTGGGTGTGGGTTCGAATCCTACACGGGACAAAAACTTTATGATCCACAAATGATTGTTCCAAATCTGGAAGTTCTTTGTGTCCGTCGGTTGAATGTTTGTAAAGTCCCCCGCGGTACAGAAATTACAAGTAGTGTCGAAATTGTCCATCAAATTTTTTTTTACATTATATTGATATTATAGCTTGCAAAATTGTGGACCTAGTTTTATTTTAATACTTTTTTGACTGATATGATATGATACGTTTATTCTATGTCTTAATTTCTCAGGTTCGTAATATTACCTCCGATTTTACCCCGGGGCTAGTGTGGATGGGACGATGATAGTACGTTTACTCATATACAAGTCAGAAATATGTTAAACATTTATGTTTAGACTTTCTCTAAAATCCAACAGCATTGCACGGCAACATAATTCCAATCTTTTTATCTATAATAATATATAGGTATAGTATATATATATTATGTATATACTATATCTATGTATGATATGTATATATATAGTAGGTATACCTTGATACATTATTTTACAAAACATAATGAAACATAATATAAGATTAAAACATATTAGTCACCAAAATTTACAAAATAATATCTAATCTTAAATTCAAATTAGCAACTTCAAATTTATACAATAACCTCTTCAAATATGTTTTTAATTATAACCAGCAACAAATGATAACGTTCTAAATATGAACGTATAAGCTAAAATTCGTTTAATTAAACGCCAGCTTTAATTATAATAGGGGTTGCTCAATAAATTAGACATTAAAACAATGTTTCGCAGGCCTTATGAAACGGAAATTAGACGCCATGGCAGTACGAAGCTGGCAAAATGATCATGTTTGTAGTAATAACTGTTGCAAAGTGCAGGACTAGACATTCGGAAGTCACCACAACTGTGACACAGCAATGCAAATTAAGTTAAAAGCGAATTTGTGTTCCCGAATGCAGAGCGCTTATAAAGGGTTTAAATTTGCAATTCTATTATAAAAGCTATGCAGATAATACGTTGAAATGTAAAACCGATCGGTCGGTTCGTCCGCTGAGTATGTGAATAGGTAGATAACGTTTGAACTGCGCTCAGTACTTTGATTGTATTTACTGCACTAAATCCTGCCTCCAATTGGAAATTAACAGAAGGGATTTTTCTACCCTTGTTTATTTTGTTTATTTGTAGTACTGATCGTTATCACTTTTATTTTAGTTGTAACTAAATCTTATATGTACTTACGTTACACAATTTAAGATAAATCAACATTTTGTCTTTAAAATTCCTAAAATAATTTTACATGATTTTGTTTATACCTACAGATTTTCACACGCATTGTTTTTAGAAACTCTATAACAAACTTTAAAATTGTTCAACAGTTTACTTTATTTAATTTATCTTCGTTTTAGTAAATGTTATATTATCCACACGAAAATAAACATTAACTCCCAAAAAAACAACTTTAAAATCGCCCCTCCGGTAAAAAACTCACAAATTGGGTCATTGATCCTCCCTGAACAAGATAATTTGGTGGACAGTGATAAATTAATGAGTAAATAAGCGTTGATAATGATCGAAGGCAAAAAGTACCTGAACCCCTGTTTGCGAACGCACCGTGACAAATGAACGACCACGGTAAAAAAAATAATTGCGCCATTTAAATGCCACCTCACTGCAAAGCTAAATAAATTGACTCCCTCTATTTAGGTTTTTTTGTTTGCGCGGGAATTTCGTCTTGGAACTATTAAGTGGCACCCAAGTTTCATTGTGGAGCTTTCTATGTTGGTATTTTCAGAAGAACTGAAATGCATATTGTGTGTTATATAGACAAGGATGATAGCTTATGAGTCAAATGAAGTTATGGATTTGATTAGCCTTTTCTTACATGCGGGCAATGGCGAAGATCTAATATTTTTATATGCTTTGAAAAGCAATATAGCGCGGCGATTCAATAATGTAATACAAACCTATAGGCATTTATTACTATACTAGACTTACCCGCGGCTTTACTCACGTAACTATAGATTAGATTACGTTAGGCTAGTAACAGTTCTTTTTCTGGATGAAAGGTACCCTATGTCCTTTTCTGTTCCCCTGACAAAGTGTATGCGAAATTTCATGAAGATCGGTCAAGTAGTTAAGGCGTGTGAAGGCGTGACAAATACACTCACATCCGCATTTATTATAATATAGCGTCGTCGCGTTTTAACGATCTACTTTTATAATCTCTTTTTATATTATAATATTAAAAGAGATTAGTATGTTGATTATTGCTGTCTACCCATGGTATTGAGATAGAGGCGCTCGTTCGCTGACAAATCGTCGTGAAAATGCTACGCCTAATTCTAAACACGTACCAAAATAAATATCTGATGAAAATATTTGTAACCATTCATGAAAGTCTTAACGTTATAACTTTTTTGAGTGGCTAAAACAAACTAATAGTAAACTAGCTATTATACAAGCAAATACTGATTAATTATGATATATGTTTTTGTTATTTTTTATTAATGTATATATACTAATAAAAATATGTAAATCATAAATATTTAATAAACGTCTTGGTTAATATTCGAATCTATTATTAATCAATCACATTTTAGAAACTGAAGCAAATTGTTATAAGTGTCAACGACTGTTTTCGGGTGGAGTAGGTTGAGACTAAAGATTTATATAATGATAAAGATTACATGTGCTTGTATTTTAATAAGCCACTGTTATTTTATCTACTGAAATCCGATTTAAAAATAGTTTTTATCAACCGTAAAACTTAAATAAGTTATACCTATAAATTCACACTGTTTTATGCTTCAGTTGCCTCAAATAGCTCGCTTGTGACGTCACTTACATGAATTTCACTATACACGTCCCGGACGGTCCCACCAAACGGAATAAGACGAAACGTAACCAAAATTATAAATGCAATCCCAAGCTACTAAACCGCTAAAACTGCACCAGAATCTGTTTGGTGGTTTTGCGTGGCGCGCGAGCAATCAATCGATCGTAATCTATGTACCTTTGTCTACACGTTGGTTAGGTAAGTTGATAAAACTCCTAACTAATGTAGGCAACGCTGCCAATCCTATTCTAATACAGTATTAAACTGTGTTCTAATAGCAATCTATAGAGCTAACCTGCTTAGCTCAAAGATTACAGCAATTTCACCTCAGCTGCGTCAGAGCATAACAGTGACCGAGTGACACAGTGCCACAAGGCTCTTAACCTTTGATAAACGAGTTGATTTGGTAAACGAGCGTGTTAGATTTTAGGTGTATGTGAAGTAAATAAGCAATTTGGTTTAAGCATTTTTTTTTTATTAAATATTAGTGACAGGAATATGGTTCCCTTAAACTAATTCATAAAAGCAATAATTCAATATCAAATATATCAATATTTATTTATACTATATTTGTTATGTACCAATAATATTATATCAGCTATTATATTATAACACATAATACTTTTACTATATATTATAATCAAACAACAACATAATAACAATTACATCAGCCATAATATGATTAGAACGGTATCGTAGCTACTATATTATAACACATAATACTTTTTACTATATATTATAATCAAACAACAACATAATAACAATTACACCAGCCATAATATAATTAGAACGGTATCGTACCTTATGTGTTACGCTTGATTGCCGAGGAGCAACTGAATTACTGAACATTGGCTCTCTCCTTTTATAACGACTCACAAACAACGGATGATTCACATTTGTGATAACGAGTCAAATCAGTGTTTCATTAAAAGCTATTTAATTGTATATAAAATAGTGTTAGAACGGTATTTACTATTACAAAACATTGTGTTTAATTTTAATATTGATTTAAACATACAACTTAGTTTATTTAAATTTGTTAGAACGACCGGACGAGTCATAACGGCACTTCCATTAGAAACAATTTAATATTACATAAAATATTTTTATAACTGAAATGACTATCATAAAATGATTTATAATTACTTAACTTATTAGCTAATATTATGATATGTAATGTTAATTTAATATATCTATTCAAATGTCCGTTATGATGAGTCAAATAAGTGATTTATTAGAAATTATTTAATATTACACAGAACGTACACAGAACGTTTTTATAACTGATGTGGATATTACAAAAATCATATTTTATTATTATATTTACCTATACCTCATAATATACATAAGTATGATTTATTTAAATATCCATCAAGCGCTTATAAAATTAGCAAAGTTATATTGATATTCAATCGTAAGGCAAGCAATTAGCAAGACATACTACTTCTTAAAAAACCGTTGTAGTATAATTTAGGTTAAAATCCATTAATCTGTCAATTGTTGGAATGCCACACATGACTGGAAACCTAACCGCTACCAATGAATATGTTAAGGGGGAGTGCAGAAAACACAACTAACAACCAAATACGAAAACTAATAATCAATATTCTCTGGGATGCGAGCATCCAGAAACAATCTGTTCTACGAATTTTCGTTTAATTTTGAATACCCACACGTTTGGTATTTCCTTTTTTATTTAACATATTGGTAAAAGCTAAAGTATTTTTGACGTGACAACGTCTAATAAATCGATGAACGCCGGCTGCACGCACGAAAAAGGAAGACTCATTGTCCCGTTACGCTCATTGTCCCGTTACGCTCATTGTAACGTTACGATCGGAGCGAGAGCACTATACGAGCGAGCGAAAGGCACGTTATGACGTTGTCACGTTAAACTATCGTCCGTAAACAGACTTTACAGACAACCAATTTTTTTATATAATTATCTGAAGTAATTCATGTTGCATATCACAAGTATTTTTGATTACTACTAAAGCTAAATTCTCGCATTAGGAATAATAAATGCAATGTATAAGTTTCCAACGAACTGTCTTTATAGCATCAGTCGATAGAGCAATGTATTAGAAATCCTACATGAGCTACCATTGCCTCTTTTTATTTACATAGCAAGGGCCTAGTCATGTGTTTCTTACCACTATGCAAAATATAATCCATATTAATATACCCAGAATATATAATTACTTGCCTAAGTCACTTCTTAAAGCACAAAATAAAAAAATTCTGAAGAAAAATTTAAAGCAGATTTTGCTGCAAAAATGCTATTACATTATTAAATATTTTTTACGTGATAAAATGTAAAACATATAACTATTTCTAGGACTATGTTTCTTAATTTTGTATTAACGATTGCATGCCACAAGATTATTCTTAGTACAGATTAGTACTTAGGTACAGTGTTACCTAATTTTATAGTATACTATACCCCATATACCTGTATTTGCAATTTATATAATAAATAAATACTATTGAGCGAACTCTTATATATAACGAATATAACATTCGCAAGTTTGGAAGTTGCTTGAATTGTAAGGCTCGTTTAAAAGGTCAACGCTAGCCATTCGTGCAAGTAACTCGCATGTAGCAAGTAGACCGCGTCATGCGAGTAAGAGAACAATTAAACACCTTGAAGCAACGATTGTACATATAAAATCGGAATCGTAATTAATAATAATTACGAGTCCGATTAAAATTCTCCGCAGTAATGGCCTTGGATAAACGAGCTAATCAAGTAAAAATAACCAATTAATTATACGCAGTTATAATAATATAACGTGCAATAAGCACTTAAAACTGTAATAGCATGGTTATGTATAATACAACGTGACAATTATGTACATGTTTCAGCTGAAACTATTGTATTTATTTGAATAGCTGCAGCCGCATATTTGCTGTATGACTGTTGGCCTAGAAATGATAGCTGCCATTGTTCCCTCTGCAAGCTAACATAAAAATAGGAGCAAATAATGCCAGCCTTGATAGATATATTAGATAGTTTGATCGGTACTTCCATTCAACAATGCAAGCTATAATAAATTAAACTATAGAGATCTTTAGAAGAGACCTATGTTCAGTTAACATCATTTAGATAATATGATGAAAGGCTCAATGTAGCCATATCTAAAGATAAGAATCGAATGCTATGCAAAAACGCGATAGACTGTCGATGAGAAACTTGTCACATCCATCAATACGATGATTTCTATGCTTATTACTGGCGTATTATGACGCTTTTCATTAAATTCTAATTTTATTTGTATTTAATAAGACAACTAAATATATACAAATTTTATTTCATTATTTACATAAACAAAGCAACAATCATAATTTACAACTTAACTTAACTTTGTATTTTATGTTAAAACAAATCATTAATATGAACAGGAAACTCCAATAAGAAGTCGGTTACGATAGCATTTTTGTTACGATAAAAATCTACAAAGCTTAAAAGAACCTCACATTTATCTTGTAGACATCAACAAAACCTATTTTACCTATTTTAAATATATGAAACCTAAAATATAGTTGCCAAAACATTAATATACAGTATCTCTGCCTTACTCTTTAGAGGTTATACTACTTTATACTGTGTAATATCAAATACAGTTAAATGCCTTAATATTTTATCCAATAGCACGGTACGTTGCACATTTTATTTTATACGACCAAATAGCTACAATATATATATATATATATATATATATATATATATATATATATATAGCTCGTTTATGATCTAATTTCAGTGAGCCACTTCAATTAGGTCGTTCGCTCGCTTAGCCCTAGGCAACAGCGAGCTTGTCTGTGCACTATTTATTAATTTGCATAAATTCAAATATTCAGTAACAGACTGGCCAGATAACAGGAACTTTGTTTGGACAACAACAGAATAGTTGTTTTCTGAGGAACTTGGCGTAGTAAAAAGGTAATTTATAGGGAAACTTGTGCCAGCAACTTGAGGGAAGAGATATGCTAGTGTTATGTTTTCAGCCTTTGAGCAGCTTTAAATAGCGTAGAAAATAGCTAAGTTTTTATTGAGTTACGTAACTATAAATTTGAGGTCTAAGTTCCACTGTACATTATGATACAGCACATAATAGAGAGACGTAGTTACATTAATTTCATGAAAATAATTTTGTCACTTGACAAACAAGTCTTTCTATTGAAATAGAAAATTCAAAATATCTGCAGAATATCGTATTAGTATCGGGCTGAGTGTCATACAATTTAAGAGGCGTCCCTAGCAACGGGCTATTATAGGGTTATGAGGATGATGATGGTAAGTATATTATTCTATGTCATGTCAATTCTGTTAATTCACGCTACTATCAGTAAAGGGGTAGGCAGATGTTTTACGGGGACATTTTCTAAACAATTATTGTTTTGGTTTTACGTATTAAGAGGCTAGCCTTTTGCTTTTATTTTCAGATTCAGTGCTGCTACATACATATAAGCCCATAACACTTTGCTCTATCTCAGAATTAAACCTAAGGTCTTATCGACAGACATATTCACTTCTGCGCCATGGAGACGATCCTCCCTTCACACACTTCAAATTCCATCCAGGAAAACAGTGGTATTTTACATTAACTTATTGCTCAAATCCTTAAGAAAATCTACCTACGAACAAACTACAAACAACATGTCAAAACTCAGTGAACTAATTTGATTTAGTAGATGTTTCTGCTTTGTATTTTCAGGGACCGAAGTAATAAGTCCTGACATAAGTGGCCGTGGTACTTAACCTAACCGTACCTAATCGTAACCTCTGTCTACATTCACAAAGCTTCGAGCCATAATTTTGTCTTCACAATGAGTAGACCTGTCAACTTGGGTTCGTTGAGCTCGTATAAGTTGTGTAAGATACTGGGTCAGGTGTTTTGTATTTCAACGTTAGGTTTACAAACTATTGAGCAAAGTGAGGAATGTACTACCTTTCTATAATATATATTCAATAGTTTTTACTTATGATATCAATTTCGATTGGTTAACAGATCGGTGTAGTTACCTATATTGATTTACCTGTTCACATCTGCTTGCCAGGTAGCCATGCACAGAAATAAGTAGGCAAGCCTACCTAGGCATATTCTGTGTGTTAAAAACTATCAGTTGAGATGAAACTCATTCGGTTACCAAAAGAGTGAAGGTGATGAAAGAAAATTGATAAAAATTAATTAAAAATTAAAAATAGCTATGAAAACTTTTCGATATGCAACTTATTATAGGCATATTGGTTTATAAATTATATTTGATAAAAAATATGTCTCATCGGGTTATCAGATCGGTGAAGGTCGATCTTCCACGTCTCTTAGACTATAAGCTTTCACAGCTTAACTACTCGACCGATTATCATACAATTTCGCGTACTCGTTGTCAGGGGTACAGAAAGGGAAATACCTTGCATGCAGAAAGAAGTACTTTTCCAAAACGAACCCGTGGGCAAAAGCTAATATTTAATAATGGTAGCTTGGTGTTCCTGATTAAACTAGGCCAAATCTACAAGACTGCTCCCAATGAACAGATGATAACCTCGACAAGGCCATAGGAAAAGCGATGGGACATCTGCTAAGCATGACTGATCGAGTAGTTAATCTGGTCAGTTTAATTAATTAATACAAAGCTTTAAAGTAAATTACAAGGGACTATAGAGTCTCGTTTTTTCAGAAATGTTTGCCACAGCGGCAGTGAATGTAAGTTATGTCCATGATGACTCGGGTACAATTCTTGATTATTATTGTTAGGATAAAGTGTTATAGGGATTTCCAAATTCTCAGCACCTAGAGTGCCTAGTACCTAGAGTGCTCTGTAGACAGCAATAGAATCGCCACGTAGGACCTAATATACTACTAGCTACCCCTTCGCAAATGAACACGTGAGAGTACTTTATAATTATACTCAAACATTTTTGTATTATTTTGAACATATACATATTCGTTTACAAATAAATTAAAATATTTGTAAATTGCAATTAAACACTTTATACGGATTTTGTCACGTTGTTTTTTTTTACTTTAAAACACTTTTATTACATAATTTTGAAAAACGAATACTACTATTATTATTGAACTTTACTACTATTTAAACTATTTAATTTAATTAAAACTATTAATGTTTAAGTTTACACTTTGCCCCGACGTTTCGGTTGCTTTACAGCAGCCATGTTCACGGGGAGAAGGGGAGAAGGTCTCCCCGTGAACATGGCTGCTGTGTTTAATTTCAATATATATCATTCGCTTAAACATAAGACAATATTAAATATTTGTAAATTCAAAGTCAATACGATAACTGTTTCAATTTAAATTTCTCAGTAGAAATCTCTGTTTAAATGTAACTATATATATGTACATAAAAATATTTTATTGTTTTGTTTGTAAAACTACAAGCATGCGTTGAAATTGTACAATAAGCAAACCCTCTTTTCAAAGGTTAAAAGCAGAGACTACCGACGTTAACTTACTATAATTTTAAATTCACAAAACTGTATGATGTAGAAGCATATTCATTTTTGCCCCCAGAATAACTAGTCTTATATCTATCTGTTTTTATTTAAGTCAGTTTCAACACTAGATATAATTCCTGAGTACTTTACAAACATTTAAACAACGGAAACACAAAACTCTCAGACTCGTAAGAACTAGCTCTTGTCTCGTTTGAGGATTGAAACTACAATACGTGGAGGTAGTAGCATCCACGTCGGGTATTTAAACCACTACTACGCCATCCGTGCAGTCTTCCTTCACTTTTATATATTACTAGCTTTTGCCTGCGGCTTCGCTCGCGTTAATTTAGAATTTGACAATCAATTCGGGTTGTACTCTGCTTGTAATAATATAATCCAATCATGATTCGAAAGAAAAGTGGCGCCATCTATTATCATAAGAAAGTCATTGTTGTTTTCCTCGGGAACAGTAATTTTTTTCGGGATGAAGGATAGCCTATGTCCATTCCTGTACACTTGACAACGTATATGCAAAATTTCAGGATGTTCGGTTCAATGTTTTAGGCGTGAAACGGTAACAAACAAACAAACTCATTTTCGCTTTTATAATATCAGTTAGGATTCTTTTTTCATTTAGCCAAAATGTTCAATATCTATCAGTTTCCATTTTGCTACTAACCTAACTTGCCAATATTGTAGTACGACACTGCAGTTGTTCGAACTATTTTATTAATTTGCATAAATTCAGTGTCCGTACTAACAGATTGGAAACTATGAATTACTTAGGTCGCCAGCGGCCGTTCGCGGTCGACGACCACTATCCCAACTTTTTTGGCACCGACTCAAAGCGACTACGTTATAAAGTCCAGCTTACGCTCAAAACATTTGTGCAACATGTTGCTTGGCGTTGCAGTCAATGTTTCTCGATCGAGTGCATTCATCTTTTGAACGTTAGATAAATTTGTAATTTTACCTGCTCTATTATTTTATTATTAAACTTGTTTGCAGTTCTTTTTTTATGTAGCTCATTGTTAATACCTCGAGTTCCGTGCCATCGATGGCATCCTAGTATTGGACAAATGTCTTGACGAAACAAATGTTAAGTTCAATTTAAACGACTCATTAGTCTTTCAATCAATCAATCAATCAGCCCACCGCAGTCCACTGCTGGACATAGGCCTCTCCCATTTTACGCCACAACATCCGGTCTTCCACCTTCCGCATCCAGTCTGACCCAGCTACCATTAGTCTTTATTTCTGAGTATTATAAGGTTAAAGTACTGAAACATCTTCCACATTAATGATAGTATCGCCTCAATTGGTTACGTATACGAATGTTTGTTACTTTTTCAGGTAAAAGCTACAGAACGAATTTTGATGAAACTTACAGTATTATTGTTTATGCATCAGAATAACATGTAGGCTTTAATTTATAACGATATTGAGTTAATTGGCTAAATTACAACAATGAGTGTCAAGTAAGTCAGAAAAATTAGAGAGCTATTTCGGCGTGCAGTACCTACATAAACCATTCTTTCATCCAGAAAAAATACCCTTTACTAACCTATCCTACATTTATACTAATAAAGCCGCGGGAAAAATCTAGTAAAGACATAAAATACTTTGAAATATCAAAAGATGATCCATTTGCCTATATAAGTATTTCAAGACAATAACACTTCTCGAAACGTAAGAACGGTTCATAGTCTAGAATACAATCAAGGAGATACTCTATAATAAAGCACAGAAGCTCTAGAGCATAGTATGATATTAATAGTCATGTTGCACAATACAAATGTTACCTCGTAGATGGATGGCTTTATCAAAACCTACCTATGTTTTCTTTGTCTAGGTACATATATTATTTAGTTTCGACACGTCCGTGCCATTTATTTTACCGGCGTTAGTAATTTAATTTTGTTTGTGTTTTAGTCCAGCAGAAATTATAACAATTTTGTAACAGTGCTATCGTTTAAACGGTTGTTGTAAATATGTATTAATATTATTTTCATTAATAAGAAGTAAGTTTCATTACAATAGTATTGTAAGGGGAAAATAATATTATTTTTATTTGTAATGAATTTCAGTCTACTGGGCCGATTATAAAAATTCTTTCACCGTAAGAAAGCTACTTTTCCAGAAATAACATTCTAACTAATATTATAAATGTGAATATGAGTTTGTTTGCTTGTTTGTTTGTTATGCTTTCACGCCTTTACTACTCGACCGAGCATTATGAAATTTGGCATACACGTTATTAAGGGAACAGAAAAGGACATATTCCTTTACTTTTCATAGTTCTGTTAGTAAACTAACGTTTTTTTTTACCTCCGGTTAATGCTTTGGCGTATACCCCTTCACGGGGGGCGGGCGGAGGGGTTATGTCAAACTCACCCGGGAAAAGATGGAGATATCCCAGTAATACCGACTAAACCTACCACGGTGTTTCTTCTCACAATCTCTGGCCGTGGCGCAGGGATCACTCGCGCATTCATCCTGCAGCGTTAGTAACCTAACTTAACCAAACTACATTTACGCGAGCAAAGACGCGGGTAAAATCTAGTCTACTATATAACATTACGCTACGAGCCACAGAAACAGAAATCAAAAACGTTAATGAAGAACGGAAAGAAATGGGAGACAGCGAGTAACGCAACACCGGGTAAGTGTAGTCGCGTATTAATCAATAGCTTGTCATTGTGTTACTGCGTACAAGTATATACTTAATATATAATAATACTTAATATGTAATATATTAGGTAGTGTATTGTTATTTACTAAGCACAACACTAGACCACAGTAAATATATAAGCTTATATATTTACTGTGACTAGACTACGCATTGCTACAGAAAATTTACAACTGTAAAACCTAATAACAATTTTGTCTATTTAACAAATCGAACACTTAATAGGAAACAGTGAACTTAGCCAACCCAACGAACAAAGGAATAGTATACAACTATTTTGACATACAAATATATCGATGCCATCATTGATCGATTATGTTGATTATTATCAGAGTGAAAATGATGTCGCGAACAACATTTACATATTCTATGCATAGGCTCCACATTAATTACTCATGCACTAACACGCACCTTGAGTAATGAGCATACGCGGCACACTACCTCTATGACGTATTAAGTGCTATCATTGTATATATAACGCATGTAGCGAGTATTAGGAACAGCTGAGTTGGGTACGCGAAGAACGTTTCCCGGCCGTCGCAAATCCACTCAATCCTAAGTGATAGTTTCTGTCGCAGCCGCATATCTACTTATTATAGTAATTAATTATATCCTCTTATACGGTCTTGCCTCAACTTTGTAGAAACCGTTCCTGTTTATTAATGCGGTCCATTATTCAGAGGCAGCCGCAGATGAGACGCAGACTGTACATTCTTGAAATATATTCATCTCGCCTCGTTAAAAGTAAGTTGAGTTGAAAACTTGACTTTATGATAGTTGTCGTTTGTTTTAAATTGTTCAATCTGGTTGAGATGAGCGTCTTTAGTTTATCGTTGATGTTTCTTTTGATTTGTTTTATTATCTGCTTGGAGTTGAATCTAGTTTGGTACGTGCGAACTACTTTTAAGAATATATTTGTAGGTTATTAACTCTAGATCTTATAAAATATTAAAACGAAGGATTCGTTTCTTTATATGGCCATTGTCGGTTGTCATATTATATAATGACAATATTTATAGTGGCGGTAGCCCAATCGTTTAGTTATCGCATTTGCTTACATTATCACCGTAAATTTAACTATTTTATAAGTAAGTAGCTTAGCTGTAGAGGTTAACAGAATATTAATAATAAGTTGTTACATAAATTTCTTGATAGCAACTTATTAGAAAAATGGAATTTCTAATATATATACGATATCCCTGTTAGATTTGATGTAAAACGAGAAGTCTGCAGTAATCTGACATGTCTATAACATACATTGTTGCCAAATTGCAAAACAAAAATATTGAATAAATATCTAAAAAATAAAATAGCAATTTTTGTAATAGACTGCGCTTCGAAACAAAATACTGTTTTGTTTCAATCTATTCTATTGTAAATTTACAGGTCAATGGCTCCAGTCGCTATAAAGTACACTGTTTCAACTTATGCCAATGTTATTTCATTCAAGTTGCACTTTTGGGCTAGTTTCAACCCTAATTACTCTGTTGGCACACAAACACTACAAAGAGATGCTTTTGCAGCTAAGTGCGGTTTAAATTGTGTGTATATTTATATTACACTTTTAGTTCAACCACTGTAGCCTATAGAAAGGATTCTCTGTTAATTCAACAAAGAATAGTACAGTTACCAGTACTGTTTTATTTTCTGTTGGCTAACAATAATAGGGAATGCTTTTGGTATTTCGGTGTTGGTTATTTGCTGAGTATAGACGCAGCAAATAACCAGAACGGGTAACACAACCACATGTCCAAAACATTATATCAAAATTATTTAAACTAGATTTATGCTCCAGGCTATTACGTAACGCTGGTAGCCTGCATGAACGAACCGATTAAAGTGGCGCCGACAAGATGAAGTACGAATTCATTTCTACATATTAATTAATTAATACAGACTTTGCCAACGATTCCGTCCGAGTTGTCTATATAGTTCGCCCGCGACGTCTTTGTCCACCACGTCTAGAGTTCTAATGGATTAAATAAGATTTTAAGTTGATACACATGCCGTCAAAAACTGCATTAAAATCCGTTCATACACACTCACACATAAGCATTCACCCACACATACACGCGCTTGCACACAGAAACATGCCACTGTTTTAGAATTCAGTTATAAATAGTCGATTTCAATTCGTTCATAAAACATCTGTAACGCATAGACACAGTTTGCTATGGTTATTTAAATGTGTAAATATAGATACGATTCATAAAAATATTAACATAAATCAACTTTTGTTCTCGAATAAACTGTGAGCATTGTGTATACGTATAACAAAATCACGCACCAAAATGTTGCATTTAATCGTTTCCCATAAAACATAACATCATTATTACAAAGCATACGAACAACGAACCTTACGCTTGTGGCAGTGTCCATATAATTTTATTACATATAAGTGGCTAGTACAATAAAAGCCAGTTGTTCTCCACGACCACCGGTCTCATTGTGTTTCCTGAATACTAAACAGTGTGAAATGTGACTTCGAATAATATTCGTAGAGTTATTTACTCAGAACTTGCTTATTAATAACTTCCATTCGAGTGGGTTGTGTTGTTTTATGTTATACTAGCTGACCCGCGCAACTTCGTCTGCTTCACATAAGAGAATTTTCCTAGTTTTTGCAATATTTTTCATTTATGCTCCGCTCCTATTGGTCGTAGCGTGATGTTATATAGCCTATAGCCTTCCTCTATAAATGGGCTATCCAACACTGAAATATTTTTCTAATTTTTATCCGTAGTTCCTTCGATTAGCGCGTTCAACCAAACAAACAAAATGTGAGTGAAGTCGGCTCGTGAGCGCCCCCGCCTTTTTATAAATGCAGCGGATGGCCGTTTCGGGCGTTAAACAAAAATCAACCGTATAGCTGTACCCATACTGGCGCGGCGAGATTCGGAAGTTTTATTTCATCTATATCTTGTGTGTTTATAAACCGATTCCTATAATTTTTTTTTATAAAATAAATATTAAAGTGTACTTTTCGAATATGGGAGTTTGATAAAGATGTATCTATGTGAAATACAATATATTTATGTATTTAATACACTTTGAAGAAAAGCCTAACGATTAAACACGTTATTGTGGCTAATTTATAAAAGATAGATATATACTATTGAGGACTTTTTTGTAGATCTTTTGAAGACCATCATCTTTGTAATACATACTTTTGGTGTATGATCAACGTATGCGAGGATAAGAGCTCGAAAGCGCATTTTCGTCCGACTTGCTTCAAATTTATCGTCACTGCTCAGCTCCTATGTGCCTTAGCGTTATGTTATATAGCCCATAACCTGCCCAGGAGTATGGACTACAATCGTACCAAGTTTGGTTAAAATCCCTTCAGTATTTTTTGACCCATGCGTGCATATACAGACAGACAGACAGACAGACAGAGAAAAAATTTACTGATTGCATTTTTGTCATCAGTATCGATCACCATTCATCCTCCAATATTAATTTTGAATATATATTCAATGTACAGAATTGACCTCTCTACAGTTATATTATAAGTATAGATTTCGTCTCAATTTGATGTTTTTTAAGTTGTTTTGTGTATTTATTTATGTATTTAATGAATCTTGAATCAATCTGTCTTGTTGATTATGATTTGTACATGCATCTATTACGGATATTGTTACTATTATCGAACACGCAAGTGTAGAGATTAATGTCGAGGTAACACTATGTCAGTTACTGCATACAAGCAAATGAGATAGAGCAGTACATCGTATATGAATTCGAACTGACCATTAAAAAAATATTTATGCAATAGTTAGTATGAAAAGCACAACATTAGCGATTTTCTTCATACAAAGTTGCAACTTCGTATTTAAAGCTCTATTACATTGGATATATTATAGCTTTTTTGTTGTTCTAGCGTATGTAACAACATCACAAGAAATGGTGGTACATATTGTGACAAGTACCTATTATTTGTATTTGTGTTTGTTATGTCTTAATAGCAGCATAGACTCTGTTCTGGGATGATATATCTCACAAGCTTTTTTCAAACACATAGATATTATTGTTTGGTAAAACATTCAAACATATTTGCTTGCCTTTTACGTAATCATAACATTTATTAAGAAACCTCTCATCTTAGGAATAGTTCCTCAATTGCAAAATTATTACAAGCATCAGAATAACGGATATAAGGCCTGGGTGACTCAGAGCGGATATTAATTGTTAATTACATTATTTTTGTGATTATCTGGGCATTGACACGAGAACACTCAGTAACCAATTAATCGCGACGTCACAACGATACATGTAGTCAAAACCCTTTATCTTAGTATATTTAGAACATCATCAGATAACTTTTTTATTAATGTAAGTTATAAGTTAAGATAAGATTTGAAAATGTAGTGCAAAGAAACTACGTATAAGAAACGGTTTTCAACTTGCTAGAGGTAGACCTGCTTTAGAAAAATTACTATGCAAGAAACATTTAACGACTCGATGGCGTAGCAGTTAGTGTAACCGACTGCCACGCCTGAGGTGGCGGGTTCGATTTCCGCACAAGTCAAATATTTGTGTGCATGAACATAGATGTTTGTCTTGGTCTAGGTGTTTCTATGTATGTATTTACAAAAAAAAGTATATATGTATGTTTATCCATGGTCTAGTACCCATAGCACAAGCTCTGCTTAGTTTGGGCTAGATGGTGTTGTGTGTATGTAATAGAATATTATTATTATTTAATTTTGCGGTAAGAATTAAATCGATATCTTAGATGTTTGTCATATTTTCGTACATCGCGATGTTGTGTAATATAAATAACCCATCAATATCCCATATTGTAAAGTATAAAGATCTCTCACGTAATTATCAAAGAATTTACTACAGAAGCGCAACATAGATGTATGTCTATTATATATTCTGCAATAGCTATCAATGTTTCTGTTTCACGTAAAACTTTGTACGCGCCGTTAACAAGAGAGATTGTGTATGTATGATCTGTCATACATACACAATCTCTCACTTGTATTGCCGAAGGGGTGGTGGAAGGCAGAGGTATATTACAATTACATTTCGCGACTTCGGTTTAAGGACTCACGAATTGGGGCGAATCTACTACCCTTTATCAGGCGCAGTTTTAGACTCCGTGCTACTTCAGAAAATCTAATCTAACCCAAAATCAGATCTGGTAATCGAACCCGTAAACTTACGTACAACAATCCCATGTACTAACATTGCGCCATCGAGACAAACAAATAACCTTTTTCTTGACTTGGGAATCATAACTGACCTCACGAACACACACAAACATAAGTGCAAACTTATGTTGTACGAACGAGGCAAAGACCAATCAATAACAAATAAATCTTAGCTTGTTTTACAAATTATGACAGCATATTTTTGTTTTAAAAATGAATTGCCTAGCACAAGTAATAATTTCTACATCGCGGGGCACTTAACATGCAATAAAACAACGACACAAAATGCCTAGACTCTGAACAATTGGATCACACAATTCCCACGAAACGGATCGAACTCACAACATTCTGCGCAGTGGCAGCGGCGACTTAAACCACTATGCCATCTTTTCAGCTAAAATAGTTATCCACCTAGTAAGGGATTTAGGCGTAGGCGTAGAAATGAATATCAAGGAAAATACTCAGAAATCGATTCAAGATAAACTATCTAATTTACATAGGTTCCGTTCTCCTTTGGTACATAATTATCCAACGTACAATAACACTTTATAGGGTCCCTAAAGTTTCTTCGTTAGATTCGCTTCTGATAGTATTGGCATGCAAATTTCTTAAATGCCTCTACGTCCGGCCCCGAGAGCAAACTACCATCCTATTCAGTTAAATCCCTGATGTAGGCCAGTCTCGGCACAAATAAGTTGTGCAAGTGAATACTCTGACTATACGTTATACTTATGTTTGTATATATAAGAGTGAAGTGATTTTCCTCTAAGCTTAGTTCGCATGCATAAATAACACAACCATTGTATATACTGAAAGCGTAAAGAGGTGTATTACTGCCGTATTTTGCTGGCTATGTTTAAGTCGCACGTAATAGGAGGTGAATCTGATTCGATTTACTCTTGCAGGAGAATATTCGGCGACCGTTTTTCTCTCTCTCTCTTCTGGTCTGACGATCGGCAATAAATTTGAGAGCTAACAGTTATGACAATGATCCAATGAACCGAAATCACAATGTGAATGTCGATTGGTTAATTATTTCATTATATTACTGATTTCCAAACATTAACACTAATTTAGTGATCAATAATTTATCATGTAATTATATGAATAAATAGTATGAAATATAAAAATAAATGTTTACTTCTAAGCAATAATGCCTATATACGTATCAGCCACGAGACCCAGATATCAAATTACCAGCAAATACGACATACAGACGTGAACTCGAATGTAAAATACACTATTCCACCTTTGGTGATAGATTAAGGAATTAATTGTCCTATTTCTGAGGAAGGCGTACGACAGTGAGACAGTAATAAGATGATAATTAATGTAATGGTTCTAGTACATCTACGCCACGTAGACTCGTAGAACAGCTACAGTCTACGAGAGTTCGTAGCTACGTATACATCTATGTATACGTTGCAACTATTTCGGTCTTGATAAAGGCGATCTTAATTATATCTATCGATCTGTTTGGCTATTTAGGAATCATCTTAATGTTAGATGTTATCTATATTATGACTACTATGACTTAGGTATTACATGAGCGGTCCTTACAACAAAGAGATGTAATAAATTAACTAGTAGTTCTCTGTATCTCAAGAAAACAATGAGACGAAGTGATTTTAAAAGATATAGTTGACGACATAGTTAAGTTGATACAACTTTATACTAAACGAAATTTATGATGCTGCATTGGGTTCTATTTTTTTATCATCTTTGTTCACGATTAACATAGAGGGAGCCGCAGGCATTAGCTAAAAGACATTATACTCACATAATCGAGATAATAAAAATAGTTCAGAGCTATAGTTACACTGTAGCTGCAAAACATTCTCAATAACATACAGCTACATTAAGTACATACCTAAACGTGTTTACAAGACGCTCACGAGAAACACGGCAATTCCATTTGCGACCTCGAATGACAATATTTTGCAGCGCAATAACAGAGAGTACATACATTAATTAAGAGATTTTCTTAGCAGTAAAAATTTAAATGAAAATAGATTTTCCTTTACAAATTTCATTTGGGATCCTGTCATTGAGATCGTTTGCCCTCGCATTTTGTCCGTAACGAAGTGTTCCTTCTAAACTGTTATTCCCAATTCGCTACGGTATGTTAGGCAAAGTAGGAAGGCACCTTTTGAAATCATTTTTCTGTCCCAAATTTAGTCCCGCTCTATATTTAAATTCGTTGGTTAAGTGACCCGTATAAGAAGGCCATTTGATTTTTTAGGAATTTAAAATTATTTATTTTGCGTTTAATGGCAATCATAATAATTATGTAATGTGTCACAAATTTTCATGATTTCAATAATATGATTATATTATCTATACCCGTGTATGTACCCATCATTGGTAACCAATATTTTCAATAATATTTAAGACTACACTATTATTGTCTGGTCAAGTCGGACGTCAGTTTTATCATTTATACGTTTTCCTCAAATATAAAACAACTAATACTGCTACTAGTGTGAGGTAAGCCTTAAATGTAAGTAGCATATCCAAGATATGAAACATCCAAAGTATTTTCCATCAAACTCCTTATAATATTGTATGAAATTAATGACTCTTCATTCTGTTCTAACTTTATTATAATCTCTTCAGTGGGCAATCGCGCAACCAACCATATGATCCAAATTACACCGACGACGGAGAAAAATAGATCGACATTTTTCATCAGCAAACTTTCGTTAGCAACTTCCCGAGCAAGCCATGTCTTCTTTATTAAGCGCGATAGAAGATATATTGCACATCTCATAGCTGCCGACTCTGGCATGTACTCACTAAACCCTAAGGAAGTGCGATATCAGAATAATAGGCGTAGGTACCCGCCTATAAAGATAACGTCGTTCCGTTTCGTTTGCTTCGCTGACCGGCGCTACGTTGACGATATTCGTTACTCGCGAACTAAGATAAATTTCGAGGGAAAATATTTTGTGTGTAATCCCAAAAGACAGCACTTTTCCCTTATTTCAAATATACTTTAGGTTAACTTCATTCGACAGCATGCAAAAATATTATAAAAGGAGCCTCCTTGAAAACTTATACGAATTAATGTTGTGGGAACAAGTTGGCCGCGTATAATTTTCTTAGAAATTATGGATTGCCGAAGGGCGCTTTATCAATGCCTGGGTAATATATCGTTTCTCGTCTTACATTTTCCTAAAGAAAACAACTTCGTCATGAATTTAGCGCCACAAGTTTTTCTTGGATACAAATAATTTACGATATAATAACTGTAGTCGTTTTTATAGCATAAGCGCTTAAAACGTAACAGTTATTACTTCATTATAATTCATGAATTTAGGTACATGATATTTAACACGAATAGTAATTTTTAAGTAGATGCTTGTTAAGCAAATATTTGTTCACTCCTTATTTCAGTTAGTAACAGTAGCATGAATGTACACGAAATTATCCATAGGTATTTTTTATTGTCATCTATTCGTGACGGGAAACCATTTCTTGACACGATAAACAAATAAAAGCAGTCATGTGCCACACTTTCCGGTCAGTTACAATATTTCAACGAACCAGAGTCACTGTAACAGCAATTACGGCTATTACAGAACAAACAACATTGAAAGAAAGATACAAAACATTGAGAAAACATGAAACCCACAATTTTCGCAACAAACAGAATATGTTGGACACGCTTCACTTGTTCTGAGCAGTATTGTATTTTGTCGACGGCCATCATTGTGTTTTCGAGCATTTGTTTCCTTACGATACGGCAGTTAGGAATATTTATTGGATGAACTTGTGGCGTGATGTCGCTTTTTAGCCAATTGTAGCCATTTTTGTATCTACACGCTCAACTTAGATATATAGGAAGTAATAAAAGTTCCGATAGCAATTTCGATTCAGTTGTACAAACACTTCGCTATTTTTATTTCACATTACCACTTTAACTGTCTGAATTTGCATATGTTACTTTAAAGTGGTTTGTTGGAAAAATACAAATATAATTATAACGGTCAGCAAAAAAAAAAGAGAGAATACCTAAAGATTTTTATCGAAATCACTTAACCGCACCGCCAATCATTATAATCCCGTATAATCAAATTAAATCTGTGAGAGCTACCATCAAAAAGTCTTATTAAAGTTTTACAACCCATCTTATGACGGACAGGACTTATGCAAATGAGTGAAGGGTATTTGAACGGCTGTGTGTCCTGGATTAAAGGGGACGGGACGACTCGGGTTGTTTTTACAGTGCCACATGGTGTCGAGGGCTTTTAAACAAAACAAGCAACTGAGGGGTGGGATAAGTAGCTAAACGGACACATCTACATTTTTGGGTTTATGTACAAACTAGTAGTGTGCCGTCACTTGTTTTCAGATTAGGTGGAAAGCTTATTGATTACACAGAGGATTAGGTAGCGGTGAAATTATTTGGAGCTTTTAATGCAACGTGGTCAAGGGATATCGGGCTATATAGGTTTCAAGGTGAACTATGATACTGAAATGATCCTATCGGTCTATCAGTCTTTACTGTGCCTTCTGTCCCAGAAACGGATGTCTGTATGTCGAGTGACATACGTAAGTACATCTTGTTCCACATAGGATCATTTCAGTATCATAGTTCACCTTGAATCGTTAAAATTCATCAATTCCATTAGATTGTTCATGTACGCTCATGGGCACTCAAAACACTAACCAGTGAATGATAGCATTTTCTACTTAAATGAAGTACATAATTATGTATAATTTGTAATAATCTTACTTAATAAATGAATAACATATCTACGAGATTAACAATACAAAGAGTTAATACTGCTTTAATATTAAAGAAAATGTTTGTAAAAAACACACAATATATATTATTTTCTCGTCCCTCGTATCTGACCCAGACGGTTATCAGTTCTTGCGGCATCGTCCGTTAAGATATTTTCCAGCTAACACCACGCCTTTGGTAAAAGTATATCGCTTCTAATCTTCCCTTGCTTTCACGGTTTTGTTTTAGAAAACCTCCCTTGGGCTCGCCCAGTCCCCCACTCCCGTCTCACTGCCTTCAGAGTACATTATCTATGTCAATACTGTGAAATGGGCGAGCCATTTTACGAAAACATTTTGGTATATCGCGTGTATCCTTAAAATAAGGACCCGTGTGGGAACCATTATGTAGAGATTTCTGTCCCACAAACAGGCCATAATATGGGTATATCGTTACGTAACCCACCCACGATCTATTTTTTTCGCAACACTATTTATCGGATATGGTATTAAAGCTTGATTTTCACCAGAACAAAGGTGATGCCCAATGTTGATGGGATTATCTATGGTAACAATGCATCACGATTATCTATAGTGACAATACGATTTGGGTCAACAAAACGTTGAGAGAAAAATTGTATCCGATATAACAGAAACAACTATTTAAAGAACTTTGCGTAATATAAATAAATTGTTTATATTTTGTTAAAGATGTGAATACTATACAATCAAGT
Source organism: Catocala sponsa (assembly GCA_963564715.1). Classification (NCBI taxonomy): domain Eukaryota; kingdom Metazoa; phylum Arthropoda; class Insecta; order Lepidoptera; family Erebidae; genus Catocala; species Catocala sponsa. The sequence continues at coordinate 13,158,850 of OY751336.1, read as the reverse complement.
CAGCTTAAATTAACGGATTATCATTAATATATAGTAATAATTATATTAATGATAAGAAATGTTTAGAAAATATTTTGAGCAATCGATGGTAGAGTAGGTACTTTAAAAACGCTAAATTTAAAAAGTCTGTGATTTAAGCTGTGTGACTAGAATAGTTATGAGAAATTGCGTTCAAAGTAAATTCCATCCTAGCTAATAGATGAAACTGGAATCATGCCATCTTTCTGTGACAATGCATTTCATATGTATTTATGAACCGTTTCTATTTATAGAATGTTTGAGTCAGTTTTAAATAACAGTTCGCTAGTTATATTAGAGATTGTTTGGAATAAATGAATTTGTATCTTTTCTGACATCTTGATTGAGATTGAAACCAAAATCACGTACGAGACCGAGTGGTCATCTAACTTATCTTAAGTGTTTTATGTAATTTAAAGAGATAAAGAAAGCTTATATGAGTAAATGTAATATTGCCATAATAACAAAGATATTCGGTTACAATATCAATACGAGATTTAAGGTAAAGGTAGAAAATACTTCATTTTTATTTATACAAATAACATAGTTTTAAGATACAACCACTCAGGTAATAAAGAGGGATCGGCCACTTTACCAACTACTATTACAGAAAAAGTGCAATCCTAAATTTGAACCCAGTATGTAAATATTTCTGTTGATGGTTCATGTGTAGGGTGCGGTAGGCACTTAGCTATGTGCATTTGCTTCGAAAACCGATGATAACTAATATTCTAAAATTATAAGAATTGACATCTAAATATCAATCAATTCGTTGTCCTCGATTCTGAACTTGATTTGATAATATATTTTAACAACCAACGCCATCCACTTCCTTGTAACCAGTATGATATATCTACACACATATACACGCGCATTTACTTTTAGTTTATGCAAACAACCAGGTATTTGTGACATTTAGAAGCATCCTTATTGTGACACTAACCTAATTTAATTTTGCTTCTCACTGATAGCTTACCTAACAATAACAGTACATTTAAATCTCTCCGAGTCAAACTAAAAGACAGTTATTCAAGACCATTTCACTACAAGAGCAATTGAAATAAAATTTGTGTCAAACAATTGGGTCTAAGTCGTCATCCAGTGCTTTGCTACGCAGGCGAATGATTGTTTCGTATAATACTGTTATTTCCGACTGAACTCCAACACAGACGGCTACTTACAGTTAACGTAATCCCATTTAATCCTGTACAAAGTAAGTGCTCCTAATACGGACACTATTTCACGTAGATAATTGCTTGGCGAGCGAACGGGTCGCCAGATTAAGGCTGGCCCGACGACGCTGCGCGAACACTGCTTTTAATACAAGGATTTACTTCTATAAAATTATTTGTTCAGCGTTTTTAATAATAAGGCTGACTGGGATGTGCTTTTACTGTGAATGTAATGGGATATAGAGTCGTTGTCGTTTGTTGCGACTGACTGAAGTTAGTGTTATAGTTTTTGTTACTGTAATTATTGGGGACATTCAGCGCAAATAGGTTTTAATATTATTGTAAATTAAAGTATGTTTAATAAATATTGTTTATATTTTCTTCACGGAGGAAAATACGTTCGTAAGACTGTTTTATAAGATAGTGTTATTAGACAACATATAATATAAAATATTATTATTAGAATAAGAAAAATTAATAAGTATGTGAAGTAACTATGAGTAGCAGGACACAGGAGATCAAATTTACACGAAAATATGTATGAGATTACTGCAATAAATAATACTCTGCGTCATTATAATGTAATTTTCGGTATTCACGCGGGCAGCACCACGAGTAGCAACTAGTACTTCTATTAAACAAAAATATAATCAACCGAGAAGTAAATTTTAAGAAATCTTTCCACACCAAGGCGTATTTTAGTACGATTTCAGAATTATTCGCTTGACCCAAAAATGTCTTTCTAAATAAATTCAATTCGCATTTCGGAGAATTTTCCGCAGTATAAAATGTAATTTATGTCAGTTAGCTTGAATGTTCCTTGACACCGAGCAACAGAAGTGTCAACTTTCTCACTAAATTATCTTAAATATACTGTCATAACAATTCATGGATTTGTGGTGTTTCGACATTAACACGATGTAAGAAGTCTCTTATGAAATAATATACTAACTTTTATTCGCAACTTTATAGCGTGAACTACGGTTTGACTACAGCATCAGATACGTAAATCACACAATGCACAATATTTTCGATGTCCTGAACGAAATAAAGATTTCTATTATATTCTATTTCTATTCTAAATTATGCAACGTCACTTGGTTTTTAAGTTCAATTTCAAGCAACTGTGTAAACCACATCAAAGACTAAGCGTTAGACTAAAACTATAATGATAAATATAAATATGATTATAGGCAGATAGAATTAATTTATATAAACTGTTGGTTTTGGGTTCAGGCGCTTCTAAATAGATAACCCAATTAGTTTCACAAAAATAAATCTTACATAAATACCCAATCTCGATACCTTTATAAAATACCTAATATTTTAGTGCAATTTCATCCAAGTATCGGTCAAAGTCTAACTGACTATCCACATCCAAACTGAAACAAGCAGTCCTTTTGCAAAGTCGCAATAATAATTATAATTACTGTGCCATTAATCTATACCTACTAATATTATAAACCTGAAGAGTTTGTTTGTTTGTTTGAACGCGTTAATCTCAGGAACTACTGGTTCGATTTGAAAAATTCTTTTAGTGTTGGGTAGCCTATTTATCGAGGAAGGCTATAGGCTATATAATATCACGCTACGACAAACGGGTGCGGCGCAGTAACGATAAACGCGGATGAAACCGCGGGAGCATCTAGTTAAATATAAAGCTCTCCAAAATATTTAATCGAAATATTGGTACAAGCTTTAATAGTAATAATAACATACACAAACAATACTTCATTATAAAACAATTTGAAGTTCGAAACTTCTTACTCGTAACAGTTGGCGTAATAAAACATAAATTAAATAAATAGCGTTTCTGAATAGAAGGCCAAATAAACCGAAATCCCCTCGCCTATTAATCCCTCGTTAAATTAAAAAATCGATGCGCTATATTTGGGGCATTGCCATTCATACTATACGTGTATTTAAAATTCAAATAAAGTTCTGAATCGAGTCTCCCAATTCATACCGTTTGATTACTGTTTTGATTACAAAAGGGCCCTGTTCGGGACTACGAGGGGTTCCATCCACGGTCAGTTGATCGATAGCCATCGCCCGAGGGTTCTTTCGACGGTTTTTTGTGTATTTATGATCAAAGCTGATATAAGTGGTATGAAAATTTATTGTGCTCATGCTTACTCGAATCTTTGCTGAAGATATTCCGGTCTCGTTTGGGTCGACTTATTTATGTTTTTATTTATATACTGGTTATATAAATCACATTGATTTGGGTTTTCGATATGCCGTGTCATTCGAACTCGTGTTTTGTTTATCTGATCATTCCACGCATTGTTTATTTAATATATACTCATTTAGAGTGGATATATATATATCCGCAAAGGTGTAGGCAGATTTTTTTGCATGCTCGTTATCAATTGGCCGTACTTTTTGAAAAACGTTCCAACCCACAAAGTTAACATTTTGAGATAATTGTGATTGAAGTTCAATCCTGTAGTGCTTCTTCATACATGTGGGTTGGGCTACTAAGTCATGATTTCATATTTAGAGTAATAATAGAGCTACCAAATTTTTCCAGCTAGTAAATAGTAACCCCGTGACTAATATGCTAATAATAACTCGATTTTGACCCGAGTGTGGGTTAGAACGTTTTTCAGAAAGTACGTCCAATTGTTTAGATCTTATAATTATAACAGATGGCAAGATTATTTCCCTTTACTAGGAATGTTTCTAAGTTCCAGCCCAGTACAAAGACTGCAAAAAATTAATACTTACAAAATTGATTTTTCATAATTTTGTTTAATTGTGAAGTATTTTAAATGGATTATATTTAGATATGACGATCCATTCATATCAAACATAATAATGATTAAGATCACTGAAAAGAGTTTGGCATAATAATTATTTTCACAAAAGTTTACAAAACAGATAATAATTATAATATATGAAGTAGAGTAGAATTATATGAAAGAAAGTATGCTTTTATATACTGGACTAACGCCACATTTATAATATATAGCTAACTAGTAATTTGGGTTACAAATAACTATTATTCTTGTTAACTGAGTGTGTTGAGTGGGTTCATGTCGATGGCGCAATGGTTGAGATTGGTCTATTTAAATCTAAAATCTTACTTTATCTAACTCTTAAATTAATCTTACTCTACTACTTTATCTGTAAATTTAAAAATTAATAACTTATTTGGTTTAAACTCGAAACAGTAATAATTCACAAATAATTATTATAATAACATCAGCCCTGTATTAAACTTTCCCATTGCTGGGCACGGGCCTCTTCTCAATATGAGAAGTGCCATAGTCCATTCTCCATAATATGTAATTATAAACAAAACAAAATACTCAAATATGCTCATAGCTTAAGAGTTTTCAACAAAAGAAAAATAATAAAAAAGCTCTTTAATTTCATTTAAATTTTAATGGGATTGCATAAGTTATAAAGTACTATATATAATTACGTATAGGTATTTAAATAAATATTAAGAGGTTTTTTCAACCCGTGATTCTTTTGACTGTCATAGAACATTACGCTGGAGGCTGCGGTCGTAAAGACCACCCACCGCTTTAATTACTGAGTAAATATAGAGGGGTTACTTTATGTTTTAAAAATCACCCTGCTGCATACTGTTGCTCTACTGCAACGAACGAGATAATGAATGCTAAACTTGCTCTTTAAAAGCCTTTGTAAATAAGTACTGAAGTTGAATAAAATATAAAAGCCTGCTTTGTTGTGGTACTAACTTTATCTGAACTGCGATAAGGATTACATAATCATATGGATGTAACACTGATAACGCCGTGATGTTACTGATTTTGTAAAGACTCTGGCAGATAGGGTCACCGGTATCGCAGTGGACTAGGAGAAATCTATCATTGAATAATTTTCCTGGCATCAGCTAGCTTACGATAATTAAGTCAAATAAAAAACAACAATAATAATTGATATTTACTTCACACTTGTACTTAGTTTCTTAAACGCTTCTCAAACTAAGAAGAGGTCCGGGCCCAACAGTGGGACAGTATAATACAGGGCTGATTAATTGTAGTTTATAAGTGAATGAAGGATCTTCATCTTCAATTAATATTATCTTATGAATTAAGTATATGATATTTAAGCAACCACAACAGTGCAGTAATTAAAGTAAAAGTTGGTTAATGCTTTGCACTAATTGACACATATATACCTACATAATTATATAGTTCTTGCAACTCATGAAGGCGAGCGGGCTATGTATGTGTGTGTGTAAGTGTCACTCGCAACTGACCGCTCTGTCAAACACGCATACTACCGCACTGTACATGTATACGTAAAGCCCACTCGCCTTCGTGAGTTGCAAGTACTGTACCTAATATCACGTCAATACTAAACGCCCACATTTCACTAGCTATGGTTTTAGGTATCACGAAATTTGCGCAAGTCTATTGTCATCAATCAAACATAGCCCCAGAGACTACTTAGCTGCTGCTAAAAATGTCTTGACGAAAAATGCCAATAACATTTTGCCTAATCGGGCGATCGAAACCTTATGTACACTACTGTACTGTTGCGCCAGCAATCCTAGTGGTTGAAGCGAGTGGTCTAAGCCATGGTATTATTATTGTAAACTTTAGTCAATAAAAAAAAATAAAAAAAGCAAATTAAAATAACAAGAAGTATCACGACAGAGCAAAATATTTGCATGTCGTGTGACATTTATCTATCTATCCAAATAAAGACGCCAGGCAAATAACTTACCACAATCTTTAACGACAACTGCATAAAATTATAAACGAATCAGTAGCACATAGATCTTTCTAGAAATTATATTACTGACTTGGACGGTAGTTTTCCCACAAGCAGTGGATAGCCAATCGATAAAGGACTGGAAAGAGAACTGTTATGCAACCTTCAACGTCACAATCTCTATTAAAAGTTGAAGGATTGTGACGTACAATAATTATCGTAAGTATAAATAATCCTCATTTGGTTTAATGTAGTTTCCGTTCTGGTGACTACTGATGAGTATGTGTGAACACATGAAAATACAATATTCCTGTTATATGAACTCTTTTAAAGATTTCTGCCTCGATAATTTTAAACGAACTTTAAAATAGATGATGTTTTAAAAAGTGCATTTAAAATTATGAAGATGTTATTAATGTCTAATGTTCGGCTTAAATAATAACAGGTATGTTAGTGCCATGAATAAAATCAACTATAATGAATTAATAATTGTTACTGCACGTTGAAAGTTCATCATTCATCAAGATTTGATTTTACAGCTATATTTTCTTCATGATATACTACCAAGATAGTAATCTATTGTTTGCTATCTTGGTAGTATATACGGATCACCTGGTAGCAATCGATTATCTTAGTTTTTGTTCACTTTCAATATTAAGGGAATCAGTCACGCCTTACCGACCCTTTGAAAATAGCCCTCTACTGACACAATAGCAACTTTTCAAAGAGCAGACAAACACAATACGTATTTTTGCTGCAATTTTTCGTAGCATGTCGATATTTTCTCAGCAGAGTTGCTTATTAATGATTCTATAAAAGAACACCACGCTATCTCATCCTATATTATCCTGATAAAACTGTGTCACAGCAAGAATGTGACTTTTGCCTCATGCATTTTACGCACAATGATACCTTAAAGATTAGCAAAGCGCAAGTGTTACAAGCGATCTTAGACAACGTTAGGTAATCGCCCAGTATCAGGTGTACCATATCTATTTGCTTCTTTGATAGTATAAAAAAGTAAGTTAGATAGCGGACCAGTCTAGCGAACTATAATATCATATTCATGCAATCCATTGATATTTAATAGCAGTCGTTGATTGCTATCTTGTCTAGACTTCACTACCGTTAAAGAACCCTTAATTAAGACGGTCAGTCTAAAGATAAGATATTGGTTTCTGATATTATAACTAGACGTCTACGAGTTATAAAGAGCACGTGAAAACGTAGGTTCCATAAAAAGCATACGTTTCAGGTTAAAAAATCCTGGCTTGTCAACTGACTAGCTCGTAACGTAACCATTAACCAAGAGAGAGAGAGAGTGAGAGGCAACTCAGTTAAACAAATCTATTACATAATAACAATAACAACCAATCGTCTTAAATCCATTTAATCATAAAGAAGAACGCCGTTCCAAAAATAGAACGCATTTCAATAATGAAAACGTTCTACAATAATCTGTTCTTGGAAACCATTTGCCTATTGTACAACAATTGCTTGCAATACTTGGAAATGGACAGGCATTGTATGAATAATCGTTTAAGTCTATACACAGTGTACATAATATATTGATACGTAATCTCCTCTAGTTTTATCGATTAACTATTTATATAACATGGTACGAGTAAGGTAAGACAGTTGTGATCCGTTTATGCTTAACAAAAATAATCCAAAGGATCACTAGAGTACCAAATATAATAATATAAATAAAACATTGTTTTTCAAAAGAATATTTGGAATATTTCAGTAAAAGGAATTAAACGGATTGTACTTGGAGACCTCCTATGTAACTTATAAATGTGCTTCTTTGCTTAAGGAAACTATCATAGATCATGGTTTGTTTATGATTCGTCAAATTAAAATTATTTTAGTTCTGTTTATTTATTAAACAAAGCATAATAAAATAAAATATTTAGGAATTAACGCTAAGCACTAAGCAGCCTATTTGTGTTTTTAGAACTGATCTGATATTTGATGTTCATTAGCTGTTCGAAATTGAGTTTAAGAAACTATATTCGATATCATTATAATTAAAACTAGGTATGGTTGCATTAAAATGTTTATCGTATTGTACGGACTTTTCTTTTTTATTGTCTGTGGTAGGCAGACAAGCCAGTTACAGACTTGATACAAACAGGAGTCACCTAAAAAAATATCCAAGCAGTAAATAATATAACTATAGGTCGGCCACCGATCAAATCGCCATAAACCCACGCTGAGATAAGGTCCGGACATAGATAGAAATATTTCTAGTTATAGGATGTCAAAATCTGATATTGCAATCTAAATATTATATTGGAGGTAAATTGGTTTCATTTTCATAAAGAATTAATCAATTACTTATGTGATGTTAATACAACCTACATCAAAAATGTTGAAGATATGATTTGTTCTGTGGTCATCGAAATACTATTGCTTGCTTCACGGTTATTGGTTATATTACCATCATATTATAATTTTCCAAAACTGTAACATTTGGACGTGCGTTCACAATGGTGTCGGTTTGTCTCGAATGTTCGAATCAGCGCTCGCGCCGTACGGCCCGTGATGTCCTCCCCGCGCGCGCTTCCATACCCCTCGTAATGTAGTGATGTGTCACTCGGAGCAATGTTATATTGTGAACAGTAATTATTTATATTAGGTACTTTTAAATCTCAAAAAATAATATTTGTCCCATAATTTGTATCACAATTTTAAAACGACATTTTACTTGTGTGTTACGTGAATCTTATCGTTAGAACCGGAAAATTTCAGCTAGAATATTAAAGAAACTCTTTGACTTAAATTTACATATTCTTTTATCTAAAGTCAACAGCTAGACTTAATTTTATACAGCTTCAGAAGCACAAAAAGCCTTGAAGTATACTTCTAAGCGGGGCATGGCAGTTCCTATTCAACTATTGACCGTGCTTTACATTGCGTAACTTTAACGAATATTTCTGATCAGCTCATAGCAGAACATCTCCAAAGAATTATTTGAGGTGCGTGTTTCCACTTTTTTGGGCCTAGTGGGAAAGTATATTGCTGTATGGACACTGACACCATTTATTTTTAAAGCATCAAGACTTAACGACTGTATAATCAGTTATAAGACCATTTAATTATATTATCTTTGATCACTCAGGCAGTCTTACCATTAATCACGTCTACGTTATGTCAAAGCAAAACGTATTATGATATATTCTGAACAATCTATTCAGAGCGGAATTATGGAATAGAATTTATTAGCGCATATAACTGTATCCCGTTTAGCAAAGACATCGATCTCGCAGTCAGTTAGTAGGTCAATACTGCAACAAAGCTACAAGAGAACTTGGGTCAGATTTCAGTAATGTCGTGATAGGAATCCGATTGAACAATTTAGGTACTATAATTTAGCTGCGATTATTCTAATATCCTAGATATCTCGAATACTAGATTTGCTGTAACACAAACTCTTGATCGATCTTTATGCTATTATAAAACTGTTCTCGCGGAGTTGTTCATTTTAGTTAGTTATTTTTGAAACTGAGTTCGACTATTTATAGGCGTTTGATACTTTGATCCCATCACAATTGATTTTAGATTTTTATTCAACCGTCTATTTGTTTGTCTTAGCATCATGCAGATACTTTTGAACGAACTATTAGCGTCTTTTGCAGTTTAAACCAGCTCACACATTCGATGTTGCGAGTAAAATCTAGTCATTAATATGTTAACACAAAAATACCACACACACACACACATGAAAATTACATAATAGATTTTAAATATGCTCAACATTAATTATAATGACATAATATAATTACCTAATATAAAATTTTGTATGTACTACAAATAATTATTGAAATTAAACTACTATATACGGATTTTATCGCGTTGTTTATTTGACACTGTTACAAAATTTTTTGAAAAACTGTTACACTACTATAATCACTATTAAACTTTACAAATTTTTAAGCTATTTAAATTATTGAAACTATTAAAACTATTTATACTATTACTATACTATTATACTATTTAGATTTATTTTTACACTTTCCCCGACGTTTCGGTTGCTTTTCAGCAGCCATGGTCACGGGGAGACAACAACAAACAACGCGATAAAATCCGTATATAGTAGTTTAATTTCAATGAATAACATTCGCGTAAACAGAAGACAATATTATACAAATAATTATATAGAATTGTATAACTGCGTGACATCAAACTAGAAGGAGAAATTTTGTATTATTTTTCAATATTTATGACATTTTTTATATATATAGTCTATATTTTAATTTTGGAATATAAATAAATGTTAGGTGTAATTTACGACAATTGCATGATAATAATAAGAAAGTAATAAATAAATAATTTTGATGTCTGAACAAACTATATTTGCACGCCTGTAATGGCAGAATATGCTGTACAACATCTAATTTAAGAGCCTTTAAATCACCATATTCTTGGAAATAAAGTTATTATTATTATTATTAATATTGTGTTATCATTTCAGTAATAATTAAGTATTACGTCACGATAACATAAAACAACTGCCCGCTGCATAGTATCTACAAGGAGTTAATAAAGCAGTAAGAAAAATAAAATAGTGTACTATTGCAATAATAAAAAATATGTACTGATGTTTATACTTTTATGACTCATGTATTCGATGCAAGTAACCTGCATAAGTTGAGGTACTTATGTGTGACGTTACACACGTGTATTCGTATATTCATATACACCAAACAAATTTTGCCTTCCTGTATAAACATTGTAGATTCACGATAAAGTAATTAATATACAATAGAAACATTGAAGACAAAATATATTGTCTTCATTATTTTTGTAATGTAAATAGACCCAACTCTACTTAACAATAGATGTCTCAATCTGCTCTGTCTAAGCATTTAACCAGTAAGCCAATGAGCTTTAAATAAATAAATTACCGCCAATAAGAGTGGAAAGTTGTACGCGCTGAATAAGTTGCGGTGCGGGCTGACAACCGCTACTGGCGCACACTCCATTTATTTTTATTTTACCCTTTCTTTTGCAGGGTAAGCAGAACTTGGAATGGATTTGAAGTGGTTACACAAGCTACGATATAAAAATAAACGACTTCTAATCTGAAGTAGATTTTAGTACCTATATATACCTACTTCAGACTGCAGTATTGGATTTATAGTGAATATTGCTGTCTAACAGAAGCTAATTCATACAGTCTGCTAACAGATCTTGAATTATGGTAAATGTTATTAAGTTTCTTAGCTAATAAATTATAAGTAACAATTGCATTAAAAAAAATATAGAATACGCCTGCTGTTGCATAAACACAATAAAATATAGACGTTAAGAAAATTTCATAGTATGTTCATCTTATCAACAAGCAACAATGAATTTTGGCTGAACGGCAATAGCTGAACGTAGGAAAACTAAAATATATTATGATTTATATTTCTCCATACCACCTATGCAAACCTGCGGTATATCGCTTATATACATATTGTATAGGCTACCAATATAATTTCCTTCATTTAGAAGATATATTTTGCGTACTCATACAAGAACTATAATAAATTCTTGCTAAAGAGAAAAAAAATATTCGATTATCGTCCGAATATCGTACATAGTGAACGCCAATCTAAAAAAATGATGGTTAAACAGCAGTCCGGCCCAACACGGTCAAGTGAATGCGGTACTTATATAGTTATATGGATAATTCCAAAGGCTGCGTTAGGAGTTTGCTACTTTAGCGGAAAATTTTGTCTATTTTATTCAAGGTCGAAATATCGAATAGCCTCCAGCTTACAAAGTCTGCCTACCTTAGGCATTTTGCCTTCACAATGACTACATTGTGAAGGTAAAATATAAAATTACAAAATACGCTAGTGCGTATTTTGTAATTTTATATGCTTAGGTCTATTTGCAAAAAGCCTTATCATGTAATCTTTTGCCAAAATAATCCCTTTTGTTGCCGATTTTTTAATAAACTGAGTACTTGGAGCTGGTATGAAGACTTAAAATGATCGTCGTTTGTATTGTGTGAAGATGAGTATACACACTTTATGTCGGTGGTAAATCGTTACTAATCCCGATTCAGACTCCGTTCTCGCAGGATGGTAAATGCTTCAGTAAAACATAGATGCCTGCTCTAGTAGGTAACAGAATTGGTCTTGATCGATCTAACCGTGAAGTTGATTAATTTAAGATTCTAAAACATGCCCAAACGTTTTAGATGATTAATCAACTCAATATTTTTAGGAATCGTTGTAGTTTGGAAATAATATAAAAATGGTTGTCTGTTTTCTATAACATTTAAAAACCTAATCATCACATATTATATAATCATATAGACAAGATCTTGTTGTTTCATTAGACTCTAGAAATCATAAAGGGGTCGCTTAGTCGGGCAATTGGTATTCTGGACTTGCTAATTTTATAAAACTGAAAATAGGAAGACCGAACGAGGATGAATTCTACTTGTACTGCTAAAAGAGTATTTTTGATTAGAAATAGTTTGTATAATCCTGACTTAATATTATAAATGCGAATGTGTGTTTGTTTGTCTACTACGCTTTCACGCCTTAACTACTTACTACAGATTATAACTACGAATTATCATTAAATTTCGCATACACGTTGTCAGGGGAACAGAAAAGGACATAGGGTACCTTTCATCTAGAAAAAGTTCCGTTACTAACCTAACCTAACCTACATTTACGTGAACGAAGCCGCGGGCAAAATCTAGTATTTATTATAAAGCAAAAGAGAATCTAGTATTTGTAGTGGTGTTTTCTATACATATGTAATAATACTAATAAGTATAATCCTGATGAATCTACACCTAAAGTTTCGAGTAATCTTATTTTAAAACATACATGGACTACGGCTGTAAACTCGTAAACGCGTGAATTAAAACTGGGAAATATCATTGTTCTTTTATGTTCTAGAACACTCGCTATAAAATAACATTTGAAATCGCATAGCAGAGGCCTAAAATATTTTACACCAAAAACATTTCCACGCTTGCTGCGGATCGGATTTCAGAGCAATAAAATTTCGTACACCTATTTCAAAGCGTAATATTTTTTCACCCGCATTATATCCATAACATAAAGCCATTTTGGCTATAATCACATATCTGTATGCAAATCTCAATGGACACGAGACCATTTCATGTGCTTTAATTGCGTAACGGATGGCCGTTCATACTCATAACTGAGGGGAAAATTATATCTTTATTAATAACTGCCCCTGTTTTCCTACGCCGCGCCGGTAATTTTATTAGAGAGATCGTACTTTTGTTATTTATTTTATGGGAATCCATTTTAGTATAGCACTCCTATCAAATTGCTTTAAATCTTTTATAAACCCAATTCCGATTTTGGGGTGCGGTCTGATGAAATATTAAACGACGTATATAAATTTGAACACCCGCACTCGCATGCGAATAAGTTGTGACTAGTCGAGTTTTTTTTAATGTATTTTACGGCCTACGTTAACGCCAACTAGTTCCTAGGCTCAAGTCTGGGGTACAGTATTACTTTTATATCTGTATTAAATATCATCTATTAACAAGATTGCTAGCTATTTTCGGTAGATGACGAGATGTGGAGACCTCCACCCCTCCGAGTAACAATCACTCTCATGTCGGCTCTTTAACGTGTTTCCTAAACAATACTTTCGAAAACTAAATAATAACAGACCTCATCTGACGAGCGACATAGGTAATCTTTCATATTGATGTACGTAAAATAGGTAAAACTGCTTATTTATCTAATGATAAGTTAAATTAAGTAAATGCAATATCGACAGGAATCATTTCCTGACTCATCAACCCATTTTTTACCAATCCAATCACACGGAGCGAAAAAAGAATTTCTTCAAACAACAAGCTAAACCGGTAAATTACTCCAGAAATTCACAATCCTTTTTCACGAACCTAATATATCGTTTGGAACGCTCAGAACAAATCTTTGACATTCAACTTATTGGTTCTCTGTAACAAGTAAGAATTTCGTGTATCTTATAAAAGACATTTTCAAAAGTGGAATAGGTACTACAGACTCAATTCAATTTTCCCGATTCACGGAACATTGCCAGGAAGTAGTGCGAGGTGACATTCGACGACTACAATGATCGCATTCTTTGGAGCGTAACACGTAAAAGGTGCTTCCACCTGACCACGGCATTGGCTAGTAGAGGCTCGTACAATTTTCGCTATGAAATCTTATCATGTCCTTTGGATTCCTGTGGTGAGGTGTTCGTTAGATGGAATTTTGCTGCAGTTTTGCGATGGCGTCAAATTTATTTCATATATATATTTTTTTATATTATTGAAATAATATAACAGCACGCTTTTATATGTATCCTCGAATGGTTAGGCTGAGTTGTATTACAATTAGATTTTACGTAAAAGAATGTTTATTAATTCTATAGACGAGTGTATTGTTATTAGGTTGTCTACGCGATACAGCGACAGTGCTAAATGTGCGTATTGAAAATAAAAATCTATTGCGCAGTGAGTAAATCGAACCCAAAAGTAGAAATGTTATGCTCATTATTTTACTAAACTAATCCATATTCGTTTAATTTCAGCTCTTGATATCGCATTGATGAGTTTCGATTTCAAATAATTCACATTCAAACTCAAATACCATTTTCCGAGACAATAATGTATACGTAGAGAATGACTAATAATATCGTAGATTTGAAATGAAATGTGACACATAATATGTTAAAAACGACGGAGTTATTTAAAAGCAAAACCAGTTTCCATTTGCAATATAGGATTAGTTTTACTACTGAATACATACATTTTTATGTGTACCCAAAATACCGTATAATCGTGATGTACCAGATGATCTAACTTATTAAAGTACTGCGATTTCATCTAAGTATGACACCATAACAACCATAGACAAACATTGGGATCGAAGGTCAGAAATATCATTCGTCTTCTTTAAAAGAGCAATTACTCAGAAGAAATACAATTTAAACTAAAAAATCATAGAACCTAAACACACATAATAGCTTTATTCTGCCCCAACAATAACGCTTACGTCCTGAACATTTACGCCTACTTTCTTCGGTTTTACTTTACATTCCATAATAACTGGCTAATAATCGCAATTTGGATTTCACATTATGACTGAATTAAGTAGGCGCGCAAAGCGAAACGATTGGGACGTCGCGTGCAGCAGTGGTCTTTGCGTCAACGATAAGAAATGTGCCATAGCTTTCTATAGAAATGAAATAGAGAATTACTGTCAGTTGCCAAACCATAATAATGAACAATAACAAAGGAATACGTCATTTTGTTATTCGTAACAACTAGAAAAATCTCAAACTAGCCATAAAAATATCAATGCAATAAAGCACGTAAAAAGTAAACGGGCTGTGTGTAGACTGGAATAAATATTACACAAACTAAAATTGAATACAAACATGGACACTGAAATGGCAATAAAGCAAAGTATCAGTTCAGAACGAGCAATTTTTATTTAAAAATCTCGTTTAAAATCTATATTGACTCTAGGACAGTAAAGTAAGCGTCCGGCGCGCGGCGTAATATAAAATAGGCCACTTTGCAAACAGTGCGCTCAGTTTGAACAAATTTATTGAACCAGTCCAGTTATAAAATACTTGTCAAATTTTATTTTAGTTAACAGAATGCGCTTTTCTGTATGCCTTTTAGTAATCCTGTTGGAAGGTCGTTTGGTTAAACTTGAGTAGCTTTTTGTTGCAAATTTGCAACTACTTTAAATTTCTCTATTTGTTGGTAGATAGTTAAAAAAACGTAGAGGTTAATGGCTAAAAGCACATGAAAAGTTTTGTCATAGTGCATTTATGTAAACTTACTGGTATTTTAAGCAGTGATAGCTCAGTGGGGAGACCAACAGACTGCAATGCAGAGGGTCTCGGGTTCGAACCCACGTCGCGCACCTCTGACTTTCGGCAGTTATATGACTTTTCGAAATTATGTGCGTATTGATTGACAATTATCGCCTGCTCCGGAGAGCACGTTAAGCCGTCGGTCCCGGCTGCCATGAACATCTATGGCAGTCGTTATTGGGAAGTCAGTGAGTGCCCTCTAATAATATCCTGACACTGATCTAGCCTTAGGGTATCGTTAGCCTTCGGGCTGCGGAGGTCAGGTTGCAGCCGCTCCGTGTAAAAACTGATATCCAGTCAAATCCGTTTAGACTAGAAAGCCGAACCCAAGTGACTTAGGAATAATAAAGACTAGAGAGAAGAAGACTCGTATTTTAATAATTATTCGTATATTTTGGAGAAGATATTGTTTTTGATGCGCTACCTACCTGTCTATTTCTAGAGATCTTGACGCAGCGATTTCTCAATGGCGGTTAAACATCGAGGAACAAGGGAAGTTAACGGTAACACTCATAAGGTCTTAGCCGATATCATCAAATATTTGAGTCAATGAAGCAACCTTCAGATATATATACCAATATGCCTTTGAAAAGATATAAACGTATGTATTACTCTTTTAGTAATTACTAATGTGCGATCCCTTAGGTAAAAAAAAACTTCTTTCACTTTCACTAAAAAAGACAACTCTCGCACTGGAAATAATTCCTGTATCGCAGCGGACTTTACAAGCATTGAAATAACGGACACAAAGAACATCCAAACCCGGGACAACCATTTATGGATCACACAAATGTCCCGTGTCGGATTCGAATCCACAACACTAGGCGCGGTAGCAGTGGCGAGGCGACCACTTAACTACTACGTCATCCGTACAGTCTACGCCATGCGTGTAGTCTTTAGGAAAATATTTATAAGAAATAAGCACCTTCATAATAATTTAATTTAATAATTTAATTTTTCTTTTTTTTTTTTCTTTATTGAGCATATAAAAGAGATTATTTAGTAACTACTAAATATAGTGATGTCCTCTAGTAACCTATTAATTTTATTGTCAACCAAGATTACGTTATTTTCAACTACATCGTAATCTCGGTTACCGCCATACCGCAAGTGAACTGTTTAATTGAACTAGAATCGAAACGTTAATGTACAAAGAATTTTAAGAGGCCGACAAGAAAAAGGGCATGGATGTCTTTACTATAAACTGAACGTTCTCTATAGATGAAAAAATAATTATCAGACCCAGGCAAAGTATTAAGCAGCGTATAACAGTACTTATCACGACAGCTAAGGACAATGTTATGGAGTAGTTCCATGCTTATGAATTAGATGGAACATTGCTTACATGATGATATATGACATGATGATGATATCTTAATTTTATTAATATTTTAGTAACATGCTCTACATTGTAATTGAAAGTTTGTTTGAGGCTTATGTGATATAAGATAAAATCATCATACTGGTTCAGTTTTCTAACACTTCTAATTAATTGTAACTAATAAGCAACATACTCCCCGTGATAGCAATAGCTGCTGGATAGCAACCGAAACGTCGGGGAAAGTGTAACCTTAAATATAAATAGTTTTAATAATTTAATTAGCTTAAAAATTTGTAAAGTTTAATAGTAGTAGTGTAACAATTTCTAAATTATGTAATAAGGTGCCAAATAAACAACGCGATAAAATCCGTATATATAGTAGTTTAATTTCAATGAATAACATTCGCGTAAACAGAAGACAATATTATACTCTCAGTTTATCAATAATAACAATTCCAATTTAATACGATTAACAAAACAGAATTTGTAATCTATCAGAATTCTAAATAATATTATAAATGTGAATTTGAGTTTGTTTGTTACGCTTTCACGCCATAAGTACTCAACCGATCATTATTAAATTTCGTTTACACGTTGTCAGGGGATACAGAAAAGGACGTAGGGTACAGAAAAAGAAAAAGTACTGTTGGCGAGGGATAGTTAGTTGGTGAATATTTACGTGAGGTGAAATTACATACGTTTTTTTCCTACTGAAAGTATTTACAGTTCAAATTCCCAAACAAATTAACGTTGTAAGCCGCAGCTATCTACAGGTGGCCAGCAATTGGCAGATTAAAGAAACTTATATTACAACATCATAATAAAACGCTATTTTCTAATGCAATGTTATTTTACTTTCTTTAATTTAGTACATATACATTTAATGTGGTATATGAAATAATGTGCCCCTTTGTCGTGCAGATGACATAAGCATCACAAATTTTTAGGCGTTATCTCTAACATCATTAATCGTGTGCCTCTATTACCTTAGCCTATCGATCTAAAGAGCATTCTAATTTCAAAATTCTCATAAAAAAGCTGTCAACTTTGCCTTACTTGCTCAAGATCGATTACAAAATGAAACTTAATTTAAATTATATAAGTCCCCAAATGACCAACAGCACTAAAACCTGTTCTACTATTATTCAATACTAACCCCATACTAGCAGCACATCAAAACATAATGTACGTATTTTCTCTAACCTCGCCAGCGAGCAAACGGTTGACATCCCTATAATACAGTATGTTTTCTTTAATTCCCGGGTCAGCTGTTGTGTACCTTGTCCAGTGTTTTTACAACGGTATCAACTGCTAGCTGATTTATTGTGCTTTAGATCGTCCTATAAATAAACTGCGATTGAAGATTTCAATCGTTTTATTAGATATGTTTAACGTTTTTAAGCTATGGCGGCTTGCAGGCGGCCTAATACTATTGATTTTAATTATTTATGGTATTTTAGCAATTGACTTCTGACAATTGATGGCATGTTTAGTATAAATACTTAGTTAAAGGCGTAAAATATTCCTCTACCATAATAAGGTTTGAATACTCGTATTCTACTTACATACAAGTAATACAAAATGCGTACTTTTATGAGCTAATAATCAAAATAGTATCGTATTGACATCAGCTTGGGTTATAAATGTCCTAGATTGAATATACAAGAATTCATTACTATCCCAGAGCTTATTATTAAGGTTTGTTGAGTTCAAACATCCACATAATTTTCTGAGTCACAATTTAATCCAATTTTTTCCATCAAACAATTTGAACTTTTTAATCTTGCTCGCAATGTGAACAACACGACACAGCAATCCGAATAACTAGTTTAATTTCAAAAAGTAATCTAGAACATTAGGTAGCTTTGCGTGTTATGTTCCTACGTGAAAACAAACGAGTCACGTCAAATTGTGTTCCAACCCGCAGAGACTAAAAATACTAAATTGTATGAAATTTGACACACGCGTAACAGAGTTGACACAAAACTGTAAAATACAATACATCGAACGTAACATGGGAGGTACCTATGCTCCACGGACGAGCGCTATGACATTTTCCCTCCACAATAGAGTTACGCTCGCCGCGTCAAACAATGAACCCAGTCAATCGCGGTATCGCTGCTTCTGCAAACAACACCGCTGGGCGTAACAACAGGGAATTGTTGCAAGTGTATACGGGACTTAAAGGTGGGTTTTGGTTGAGTCTATTGTGTACCGGGATGAAGTTTGATATCGATCGAGTCAATCTTTAGTTTCCGTAATAATAGCTTCTGCCAATTATATTTGAAGCACATGTTCGTCTTTAATGAATCTACATCAAATATCTCGGGTTATTGTCTAGTCTAAAGGTAGGGTCACAATCACAACTCCATCTTTGAATAGGTTATTTGTTATCCCTATGCTAAGTATTCACATTGTTCTACAAACTATTGTTATTGTTACGTAGTAGGCAAATGTATTATAATATTAATTCCTGATGAAGCGACCTGATTTCTGATTTACCTGAATGGGGATGAGAAGGAATGACTGATGAGATATATAAATAATATAATTATAAGTCCTAAAAATAGTGATAGATGGTCGAAAATAGATTGTTCTATTCTTCTTGAAGTTTAATATCGTTCAGTAGTACTTGAGATAAACCATGGTGTGATTTAATCAGAGTACATCAGCTTGTGGCGTGCTGACTGCTGACGTAAAGTCAATTGTTATTATAGACCACGTAATAAACTTGCGGGCAAAAGTAAAGCGAAAATTTGTAGCTGTAAAATATAGAATTTTCAAAAATATTTCTTATAAAATATTTTAATCTGCCCTAAAATTTTAAATTTATTTTATGTAGGTTGTGCAAATAGTTTCAGTGACATGGATTAAATTTATACAACCAACTGTTTTTCGTTTGTTTAGCGTGATGTGATACATTAAATTATATTTAAACAACATGCAGCCCCATTTATTATTCCATCATCATGATCTTATTTTTGAGACTTTAAAGAAGAAACCTGCTCTAATTGACATCTTTTCATTAGATATAGTATTGATAATGATGAGCATCTTCATCATTATCAATTTATCATCAAGCGTAGCTGGAGCATCTTTCAGTTATCGAATATTGTAATTATGCCAATACGCTTGATTCTGATTGATAACGATGAATATGTTCCAGTTGCCATATACAAAAAGAAGTAAATATATAAATTGATTCTTATTGTTAAAAAATATATTGTAAACATTTGGCGATTGAAAAAAGTGGTTATGAGTTTCTTGCCTGCTCCTTCTTATGAGAGTTCTACTTTTTGTCTAAGCTTTAATTAATGCAATTTTTTCATTTCCTTTTAAATTTTATTATAATTTCTTAATAATATTTTAGCTAATTAACTTGTTAAAGAAGTGTTTGCTATTTATTATCAAACATTGTGATGATAAGAGCGCACTTAATGATCATTAATAATAATGTAGATTTTCCAAATTTCATGTTAATATACACTTGATAATAATTAGTAACGGCGAAGATGTTATCACCATCAAATTAAACAAACATCTAAGGTTTCTTAACGCAAAGCGTTTCATTATCATCGTCGTGATAACTTACACAAGCAGGATACAATGAAACAATAGTATTGTTTGAATATGGAACAACAGCATTTACATTTATGAATACTGCAACCATTTTACCGGCTGCCAAACGTCATGTTTCAAGAAACGTTCGTTGCAGCTTGACTGGTCGACCGCGGTGAGCTGTAAAGGAATTCAACGTATATCTTGAATTGAACTTGCAAGTATTGTTACTTGTGTTTTATCATATACCGGCGAAATTTATCTTTATAGCATTTATTATATCTGATGGGTATAGAAGATTACTAAAGAAATCTTTGGAAAATATATTAAATAGTAAAGTTAAAGTTCATAATTATTAAAGACTAAATCAGGGTTGTGTATAGAATATTTTTTTATTTTGGTTGCAAAAATATTAACCATCAAAAGATTTTCATTGCCAAGTTCCGTGAAGTGACTGACCTGAAGCTCTCGTTCGTTGGAAAAGCTAACTATAATAATACCGAAGCTGTTTGCTTCGGTATTATATACAAATAAATAACAATTGCCGGTGTAAAAAAGTGAGGTTTTCAATCCCGTGTAATAGAAGCCGAGCCAATTATCGTCAGCTGGGCACAATTCCAGACTCCGTGCTGCTTCTGAGAATTTCCTAATAGAAAAGCACAATAATATTTCTCTACCTGGATACTGAAGTCAAGTTCTCGAAATTGTACGCATAAATACGCGGTACGAACAAATTTTTAATAGGTATAATATAATTATAAAATGAACATATTAAGTTAACGTTGAAATCTGTTATGTCTATAACAAAATTGAATATCGTACAACATAACCTAAGTAAATTTCGACCTCAATATATCCGTACATTATTTTTACGCAAATTCGCAAAGTCCTTGAGAGTTCCTAGTTCTAGACCTGAAGAATGCAATACTTGTACTATGTACATGTTTCCCAGTGCTTGAGAAACTTGTTGAAAATAAAGTAGCGGATTTAAAGTTTGGAAGTAGTAACAAGGTGCTAGACGATCGCCTACAACTTTAGAAGACGATAATCAGGGAGCGCTCAGCTTTTGTTTCGTTTTCGAACAGAAATCAACAACAGATTTAAATAAGTATAAAATTTACGATTTTAGTCAATGCTAATTTTTTTATATTTTAGTGTTACACTTTAAACAGATTTTTAAATATAAGTATGTTATAGAAACATTATATAATTGTTTTATGTGTAAGATGAGCATTATTGTGGTTATGAAACGTTATATACCGGTTACAATTTTAAGGAAAGTCTGATAATATAATATGCTAATTTTGATGTATAGAATCTTGATTTAGAAATAAAACGAATGGTTTAAGTATTATGCGGCATAAATCAATTTTTCTAAAAAATATATATGATAAGTAGAATTTATTTCATAGTATTTGCATGAAACATGCAGTAGTAATATTGAACTAATACAATATAATATAAGTGATAATACTGTATTACTAATTTCGCAAGCTGTTTCTCATAGAAAGTTCCCCTTGACGCAGGGCTTCGACGTTTTATGTGTTTTGCAATATACCACCTATTAAAAACATGTAAATAGAGAAATCATTTTGTGACAATACTTACTACGTGAGTGAAGCCACTGGCAAAAGCTAGTATATTATATTAATTTTTATATAATTGGGCCCAGCGCATCAATAACATACTCATAAATACCAGCATACATTATTCATATTGTTAAATATGTGTCTCAGTACCATAAAAGTATTAGCTTTTATATTTCGAACTAATTTAATATACGAATACGAGAGGAATATATAAAATATTTATTAACACTTTGTAAATATTAGTTATGCGTTAATTTTAATGAGTCACTGTAATCTAACATGGTTAAAATTGTGTTAAAGCGATACTGTGATATCGCAATACCCGTAATGTGTGCTGTATAATTATTACATTTGCATTAATTTCAAAGATAACGCTATGGCTATTTCCAGTGTGATAAGAGATGGAATAAAACGAACTAAACTGAATAATCTATACGAAGAGTCTATTAAGCGCTTCGTATAGATTATTATAGATATTCGTATCGCGGCCTCGATGGCGTAGTGGTTCGTGTAACCGACTGCCACGCCTGAGGTCGCGGGTTCGATTCCCGCACAAGTCAAACATTTGTGTGCATGGACATGGATGTTTGTCTTGGTCTGGGTGTTTCTATGTATAATATGTATGTATTTACAAAAAAAAAAGTATATATGTATGTTTATCCATTGTCTAGTACCCATAGTACAAGCTCTGCTTAGTTTGGGCTAGATGGTGTTGTGTGTATGTGGTAGAATATTATTATTATTATTATATATTATTTATAGTTCACGACGCAACCAATGAAAAGCCGGCGATCAAAAGTGTTGGTTTGATCGTCGAGGTCTTTACATACATTTTGATTAGTTCATCGACGTTTTTGCTAGAAACGCTTTTAGAAAAATTATGGGAAGCCGACTACCGAAAACATCGGTATTCCAATGGATAAACTACTACACTTGCGATCGAAATGATGTATGAATAAATATAATATAATATCAGCCCTGTATTAAACTGTTCTACTGCTGGGCATGGGCCTCTTCTCAGTATGAGAAGGGTTAGGCCATGGTCCAGTTAGAGCCAAACCAGGCCCTATCGTCTTACTGGACTTGGCATATGCCAAAGGATGTAGGTTCAATGCAAATATCACCAGATTCGAACCTACAGCCTCTGGATTTCATGATGATCATCATCATTCATCATGTAGGTGTGATCACGTACATAGGTGTGTTTGTAAGTGATTTCATGTCAGTAGCGGTAGTGCAAAGCAGCCATTGCATTACTGATGTGAACCCACTCTTTATATAAGCATTCTAGCTTAGCTGAAAAGATTAACAAGATGACCGGTAATTTGCAACCCAAACAGCAAAAAAAACTTTTTTAAATATCTATTTATGTGCGATGAAATCTTTATTATGTATAATGTATGAGAGCACTATGTCTAATTGTTATATTCGCAACTTTGCACCTTTAAACGCATGTATTGTAACTTCAAAAACGGATACTAAAAAAACACAAGAAGCCGCGTGTAACAGCTAGTCCATCGATCCGCAGTGGTCCGCGTAATTTGTATTAACCCTATGCCGAGCATTCCAGTCTGTGTGAACATTCGTTCATTTAGCAGTCTCACAATAAATTGACGTCTACTATTTCTGTCTCTCCTACGCGAGGGCAAAATTGTTATTAGCTTTTGTACTTAAATATAGAATTAAAAATAAAACAGGATTTTAGAGAAGACTTCTATAAAGGGCATCGGTTCTGTTAGTAACTGCAACATCAATAAGAGTAGAGAGTTATGAGAAATGTCCGGCGATAGGCCTTGATATTATAACATACAAGCCGCAAAAAGCTTATCCTCAAAGCGAACGTAGAATAACCGAACACAGGTTTGGCGGGTTTTTCCGAAATAAAAAGTAAAATATAGCTTTGGATTATAAATGTAAATTATAAAATAAGATAAAATAGAAGATAAGAGCAATATATGCCATCTCATAGAAATATTTCCACTATTGGCTAGCGGTCTTCTTTCAGAAGATCATAGAACAAATATGAGTTTTGATGAGAATAAGTGAAACAACCAGGCTTCACTCATTCTGTATGAAGGTCGATGGTCAATATTTATATTATTTTTAATAGATGTCGAGATATGCCTATCATTGCGCTGTTAATTTTTTTGTGCATTACATGTAACTTTATTAATATAACTCGCTCTTGTTTTTATAGGTCTCGATGCTCCTCAATACAGCCGGCTAGCTTTAACTTTACTATATATTTTGTAAAGGAGTTAGGCCAAGAGCGAGTAAGCTGATTTCAATGTAAAGAGGTTACTGAAGGATTTCCTAAGATACAGGTTTCATTTTGGTGTTTGGACCCTTAATGCACGCCTTCAGACATAATTTTCTATTTTATACATGTGTTAGGTACTTAATTATCCCCGAAGCGTTATTTTTAAACCTGTTTGCATTCGCCAGCTATATTTCAGGTCCCAGCTAATATGGGACGAACGTATTATCGCCTATCAAGCACATTTTCAATCTAAATGTTAGTACGGAGAATTTAGTAACAGACTAACTCAATCTGCCCACCCAGGAAATCGAATCTGAGGCCTCATGCACAGTGTAATCGGTGGTTACATTTATAATAATCTAGCTTTTGCACGCGGCTCTACTCGCGTGGTACCTACATCAATAATAAGTAGCATAATGTCCTTTCCTAGGTTTTAAACTACCTCTGTATCAAATTTAATCCAAATCGGTTGAGTAGTTTACCCGCGAAGAGGTCACAGACAGACAGACAGACAGAGTTACTTTTGAATTTATAATATTAGTAAGGCTTTGGAATCTATTGGTAGTATACTTTTGAATATTTTGTATTATGTTATATTATATAGGTATTTAATTTGTATTTGAATAGTTAGTGATTTAGATATATCTCCTAAGAATGAAATTAATGATAAAGTTCTAATCCTAAGCACGCATTTTTTTAATGTCTTTATAATGGTTTATATAATATAAAGTTAATCAAAAATGCTATAAAACTAAGATATCAAAAAAGCTATGTCAGTTGTATGACTAATATATCAATAGCTCGTCCATCATAATTATGCCTACTGTTCTTCAATCATGATGCAGCTGATGTTTCGTTCGTAGAGACATCTATATCACTTGAACAATAATATTTCATCCAAAAAGGACTCTACACAAACATACATGCAAACAACTACGGAACATCAAATAATCAAATTAAATATTCTAGAAAACATAGTCCTTCATGCAATGATAATCAAATTATTAAAACATGGCTATATATAAAGTTAGAACTGTTTTAAACGAATATAACCTAACTACAGGAATTATTGATTATTAATTTTTAAACAAAAGAATTTTACTTAATCAGACAAAGTCTTATGCAAATATTGCATCTATTTTGTTACTAATAATTTACTTTTTTACAAAACAATAGTTTTGGTCGACAAATAACTCATTAATTTAATGTTGCCTTTGCATCGTGATAAAAACGCGCGCCAATTTTAAAACTGCTCTGACAGCGCTTTGTCCATTTACTACATATAACTAAATTTTTACAAGTGTCCTTAACAAAACAGTATAACAAAACAAATAGTTAAAATAATGACTAATAAGAAATACGGCAATAGATGTAATAAAATAGAAACTATGGTATACAATAACTACTTATTTACCTTACATTTGTATTTGTGTTGGTAGAAATACAAACTCCATTACGGCACTCGGTATACAATTGTCTGCTATTAATTACTTTACACTAACACTAGAGCGTCACATGAATTACAATGATACGCCAAAATTGGCTTTCGGCGTTTATTTATAACATTAATTCACAACATCGACTCCAGTTGCGGCCGCCTTACATCCCGCTCAATCTACCGCAACACTACTAAACTGTCCCAATTTGTAAGCTATCATTTTAACAAATTAATGTTCAAAAATTACATAGTGTCGCCTTAATAACCGTCTCTTTTGTGGACAAAGGGTGTCCCTTCAGCATACTGTCTCCGCTTTTTACGAGTGAATGTCACAAAGAGTCGCTTTTATTCACATCTAACAAAAAAAAACAAAACGCCACGAATCGTCGCCGGTCCTATTGTCCGATGATGTGGGTAGGGGGACAGATACGAGCTCGATCGCTACGGCGTAGGCGCGTCGTAGTGCCGCTACGGCCGGCTCGCCACTGGCGGGGGCTACGCGAGCCCGGACCGTTCACCTACACATCTACATCGAGCTCACGAACCTATCGCGACACGACTGCTCGCGCACACACCTATACCAGTTACAAGAGGCCCGCGAGAGGAAGCGGGAAAGTAACATTTTTGGGCTTGTAAATGATGTACACACTAATGGTGATTTACTCACACACGCGCTTGCCGACGCACAACTTCTCTCGTGCCCATACACATAGAAGCGATTTAAACTTGTAATCCCTAACGATAATTTGAATCCTACGGATTTGGTTTATAGTTAAACAAAAACGACTGAGCTCAATATTAATAAATAACTGGCAGCCAAATAGAACTCAATATATTTAAACTTTTTCTTACAACTCGGCTGTCGAAGCGGAATTCTAAATTCAAGTTAGAAACGAACAATACCGTATCGATAAACTTCGCCGTAATGTGCAGGTTTCAGCATAGTTGCACATCAGAAACATGACATTTAATCGATAGAGCTGCCTGCGATTTGCAAAAAGTCTGACAGCTAATTGAAGTGAATAAGGCAAAGAGTTTGCATTGTTAACTGGAGCACAGCTGACAAGAAGTAAGTTTATTTTATTTTTATACTCTTGATTACATTATTTATCCTTTCGTCCTCTAAATCCTTTCTATAGATATAATACCACTGTTATAAATGTAAAAATGTGTATAGTTAGTCCTAATTTCGGAAATCAATCAATGGCTTTTTTAAATAATATTTTATGCGAAAGCAAGTGCCATACTTTTTATTCAAAAAGATTACGTGCACAAATAAAAACTTTGAATTTTTTTGTTTTAGTAGTATGTTTTTAAAACGAGAAGCAGAGCATGAAACAGAGATAGCCCTTTTGAGTCGGAATACTATCACATAGTTTCTGTAAGAGATATGAATGACTGAAATCATACAATATATTACATTATTATTATATGAACTACCTCGGTTGCGTAGTGTTGTAAAAGCGATTGCTGAGCATGACATCTCGAGTTCGATACCCGTGTCGAGCCAACAGAAAGTTATTGAGCTATTTAATCATAAATTATTATAAAGCTGAAGAGTTTGTTTGTTTGTTTGTTTGAACGCGCTAATCTCAGGAACTACTGGTTCGATTTGAAAAATTATTTTAGTGTTGGATAGCCTATTTATCGATGAAGGCTATAGGCTACATAACATCACGCTACAACCTACGGGGTCGGCGCAGTAACGATAAACGCGGGTGAAACCGTGGGAACACCTAGTTTAATCATAAAATTCTCAACAGCTGGCCGGATATGGAAACTAGCAATGTTGCGCTCGCCACGTGCCACGTGCCTCGGAAAGCATGTAAACCAAAAATGAAAGAGAAAGAGAAGAGAAAAAAGACCGGAGAGATATCAGGCACAGGCCTCTGGGTCTGTGCCTGATATCTCTTCGGTCTTGTCGAATTCTATCGGACTATGAGAGTAAGGCATTCAAGAGTTCACTCGTCGCATACGCTTATACATTATATTTTGGTAGATGACTATTCTTCGGTAAGATTGGCACTGTAATAACCAACTGTAACTGTGACTTCATGGTTTCATCATAATATATGATATATATATAGCTAGAGGCGATTCGCAAAAAAATAATATTAAACAAGTTATACTCAATAAAGGCAGCGGTGGCTTACTGAAAATACCGTTGGGCTGTTACGCAGAGGTCCAAATCAAATCAAATCATTTATTTATTATCGGTCACAATATACAAATCATAAACTGTTAGAGAGTTTACTAAACTTAAATTTAAGTTAGTTGCTAGGTTGAGAAAAACATTTGGAGTTGAATAGAGCCTACGTGAAGATACCTGCAAGAAAGTTAGGTACTACGGCTCGTAGCTCTGACTTTTTAAAAGTTATGTGTGTAATAAACATGCGAAGAAGTCCGTATTATCGTATATCGTAGTATACTCAATAATGTTTTTAAGATATATGACGTCTGAAAATCCACACTGGACTAGCTTGGTGTGCTATAGACTTCATAATATACTGAAAAGAGGCTCGTGCTCAGTAATAGATCGATATACCCTGTGACGGTCATTTCACTCCTGTTACTACAGATATTTACTTTTAGGTATGTTTTTGTTATGTAATCTCGAATAATACTTAAGCTCTCGATTTTTTTCGATTATTCGAGATACATAACAAAAAAATAATTCAAAAAAATATCTCTGTAGTAACAGGAGTGAAAAGACCGTGCCAGGGTGCAGAAAGTTTAGATTTTTTTTTAAATGCCTATAATGTTTAAAATACATAACTTAGATATTTTTTTATATTTTGCTGATTACTATTATAACTTAGCCTGTTACCTGATTCCGGCTAGACATCGTCTTCTGGGATATCCTGTATATGCAGGACTAATAATAGTCATATTTAACGTATTAATAGCCACAAGTTGATGGTGTCATAAAATCCAAAATAAATATAGTCACTACAGACTGACCATATTTATTTTGAATTTCATGAACAAATGCAAAACAACAAAATGTACGTTTATATTTTTGTTTCAAGCAGCTGACTGCTTGAACGTAAAATATAAACGTACAAAACGTATTTTGCCAAATATATGTTTTTAGTTCTCAAGTTATAAAGGGAGTCTCTGTGTACTACTCAAAATAAAAAGAAAAACCTTGGCATAAAAACCCTATAACACTTTGTCCTACCTTGAAATCGAACATGAGACCTCGACAATCGCATTGAGATCCACTGCGCCATCGACATATAAAATAAAATCCTCTGTCTTTTCACACTTTTCACAGAACATAAAAAGGATGATACAAATTACCAATTTCGCTAATATTGCAAGCTTTATTTTGACAAAGCGGAAAACATCGGTAAACTCACATGCTAGTCCGTACGCAGACAAGAAAACTTAATTAAAATGTCCGTAAGTCGTGATGCGAGTAAATAACATTATAAGTCTTTGCCGAGTTTATTGATTTGGTGTAATTAAACTCGACGCAGAACGAGATGGGAACTTTCTTAATAATGTTTTGGCAATTCAGTAGAAGGTTTCAACGGGTGATTGAAGAGAAAATTTGTTTAAGATTTACTTCTACGTAACAGCTACTCAGTCACCCTCTCTCAGAGTTTCACGGTAGATACACTCTGTATTGTCAAAGTTTTGCCGAAGGGAAATTTAGGTAGGTATCAAAGTTGAGTGAAAACTTTTCAATGAAGATGTCGCAATTAATTTTCGATAAAATTTAACTCGTTAACGTCGGAAAATTACAGTTTTTCAAAGGATACTAATTGAAATGTAAACTTTTTTCATTAAAAATTCTGCGGCGTATCGGTGATGCGTGTTTTTTGGATATTCGAGATTGAAATCGATATTGTGTCGTTGATCCCGTTGTATTAGTTTAGGTTTATGTTTGCAGCTATTAGTCGTCGGATCGATTCCATGTTGAGTAAAGTGCTACAAGGTTTTTGTTATGTAAAGAAATTTTGAAATTTTTTATATACCTTCCTTACCTACCTGTGTATGTAGCTCTGGCGACTTCTTAGAAAACATACAATGGGATCTATGTATGTATGAGTACTATACGTACTGATTACTCAATTTTTTTATAGCAATAGCATCACGCTCTCAAACCGGTGAAGGCGTTTAGCTGAGATGTATTACACCTATATGTCTTGATAATGACTGAAAAGATAATAATGACATCGGTTTAAGTGGTAAGTTGCACCAGGGTTCAATCTCTTTAAATATCGCTATGTATATGACCAATGGTACTGTGGACCTTTTACTGGATACATTATCAGACGCAATATTGCTATAAAGAATCTCCTTATACATAAACTGAATTTTACTTTTCTCGATCTGGCTATTAAAGCCAAACAACTAGCAACAATAGTTACGCAACCAGTAACCAGTATGACCTTCGATAAATAAGGTAGATTTTTATAACTTTACTGATATTCTATACTTAAGTTCTACAAAATACATACATATCATATATCATGTATTCATTGTGGAATTTCTAAGACGTAGTCAAGGACAAACGCGATTTCACAGCCGTAGTAGACTATTTATTCTTGTTCATTTTAGCAGCATAATATTCATTAAGAGTTGAGCAAATTTATCACAGAACTAAATTCATGATAAGTTACGGTATCAAAACCATATTTAAACTACATGTTGTACTAAACTAATACTAACGAATCTGTGCGAAAGATATAAGTACTTTCATTTAAACCAATTATAAATTTCAATATTTAGAAGATAACTAGAGGTTTATTAATTTTCTAATTTCGTGCGTCTGTTTATTGTGACATCACATAATTATTAGTGAACGGATTTTGACGCTGTTTTAGAGTTAAGTAGCTTCTTTTGGTCAATTTAAAACGTAACTATCGCGGCAAATGTGGTTCACAAGAACAGACGCGCAGAATAACGCTGGTGATTAATTAAATTATAAAATACTAGCTGTCCCGACAGACGTCATTGTCCTGTACACACGAAAAAAAACGCCCTCTAAACCATTCTCGAATCCTCTTGAACGCACACAAAAAGTTTCATCAAAATCGGTCCAGCCGTTTAGGAGGAGTTCAGTGACATACACACGTACAGTAGAATTATATATATAAAAACTAGATTTTGGATTTTGACCGCGGCTAAATGTAGGTTAGGTTAGGTTAGTAACAGTACTTCTTTTTGGATGAAAGTTACCATAAGTCCTATTCCGTATCCCAGACAACGTGTATGCATAATGTCATGATAATTGGTCGATTATTTAGTATTAGTTGGGATTCTCTTTTTAAACCAAAAAACATGTTTCGATAGAACAAAATTATTTATCAAGGCTCAGGTACGGGTAAGCTTGTAAGGGTTTTAACATTGTACGATAGTTGCTATTGTATATTGACACAAAAATCGTCAGAGTCAGCTGAGAAAAATAGCCGACTGCAATGCGTATGGACTGTGAGCAAAAAATCTGTGACTGCTCGTATATTTCTACACTATACTAAAGCCTCTACGACAATACAATTCTTGAAGCTGTGAAGGAAAAACATTTTCCTTATAGTGCCGTGTATTTAATTTTATCAACACATACGTTTTTATTATACATATTACAAAGACGATTCTCGCATTGTGGATACTTATGTTATAAAACGGTTGGCTTAGTAAAAATTTTAACTATATAGATGAAGAAAGCACTGGCGCATTACTATTATGGCTGCCAACTGTATTATTCTTTAAACTCTCTAAAAGGAGAACACCTGCAGCTCTAAGAATAATTTCTGTGTTGCAGGGAATTTACAAACATTCAAACAACAGACACGAAGAACACCCAGATACAAAACAAAGGTTTGTGGCTCACTCATATTTTCGTGTCGAAAACACAAGACACAGCGCATTTTCATTTTTTCAGTGGCATAGCTAACATTTACACCACCACTATATCCGTGGATCCGTTTATCATACGAGTAGAAAAAATTGTCCCATTGGTAAGCTGAATACCTAAATCTACTGCATCGTTAGTACTTTGATATTATATTGATATTAAATTAATATTGTTTATTTTCTCTCAAAAAGGTAAGTACATAGATATGTTACATTAATAGGTGCAGCTTGAACAAAACCTTAGTGAGAGCTGGAGTTTGTACTAGGTACGAAATCTGTGTGACAAATCTCCAGGCTCTCTCCTTTAGTAAAAATATGCAGCTAGAGATTGTAGAACATGTCAGAAACAATATGTACTTCAAGTATACAAGAAAAAGTAAGGCAATCGATTAGGTAAATTAGCAAAAAGTGTGCGTGCGAGTGTAAGCGTGTGTGTGTGTGTGGGTATGTGTGTGTGTGTGTGTGTGTGTGTGTGTGTGTGTGTATGTGTGCGTTAGAGTATGTGTGAAAGTGTGCGTGCGAGTGTAAGCGTGTGTGTGTGTGGGTATGTGTGTGTGTGTGTGTGTGTGTGTATGTGTGTGTGTGAGTGCGCATGCGCGCGTGCCTAATTATTTTAAAATACAGATAATATTTTCAGTTTCGTCATAATCTAAGTTATTTTACCAGTTGGTAACTGTTTTTTTACATTCAACTTTAGTCATGGGATACACATTTAGAATTTTGTTAACCTTGTTGTACACATAGCTACCAAGGAAGTAAAAACACCGTTGAGCTAGACTTGTTTTGACCGATATCAAGGGACATACATTATGTTTTCGCCGTACGGAATGAAATTTGGAAGGGTCATAAGAAGTCTGTGAGTGAATTGTTAGGATAACATTAAGAATAAATATTTTGCGAACAGAGAGAATATTACAGATTTTATATAGATCAGTTGTAGGAGTTCGGTATGGTAGCCTCCAATCAACTTTTAGTACTGCTCTTTGGGCGCGTTCTAATTTTAGGAGATGTTTTTATGTGTTCCACCCCAGGCGACGATACAGTACTGCGTGAGAGATTGGCAAAGTGCGAGATAGGTGGTTCTAAGGATATGTGCATCAACAACATGTCCGAGGGCTTTGAAGACAAAGATTAGCTTTTGCAATCGCGGAGGTAAGTAAATCTATGTGTGAGTGAAAGGAGAGAGCATCGTCAATCTGTATCCCTATCTGTATCTATTTAACAGAATTGCTTTGGGACAGAGTGGGGCAATTACATAAAGTTTGAGACAGGGGATTACATGAGTGAGCGGTGAGAGAATAGGATAAGGAAGTGAGCTTACCCAGTGTCGTTAATGAGAAGGTGAGATAATTTGTTTTACCAACATTAAGGTCGAGGTGATTTCTGGCCACCGCATCGAGACTGGACTGAGCGTTGCCAAATGCAGATTCTCAAGAGTCACCATAAGATATAAGGGCAGTATCGTCGGCGTAGGCGAAGATAGTGGTATTGTATAGCTGTAATTGGCAGAGATCGTTAATATACAATAAAAATTAGGTCGGCCCGAGAATGCTGCCTTGTGTGACTCCGTTGCTTAGAGGTAGCTCGTTGCTATAGCAATCGCTAATCTTAACGTACTGTCTTCTATTCGTGAGGTAACTTTTAAATAGGGATAGTTGACTACCTCTGATTCCGATTTTTCCAATTTTGTGGTAAGGATGGGGACAGAGATCGTGTCGAATGCTTTAGCTATGTCTAGAAAATCACCTACGACTTTCTGCTTTGTATCTAGTTTACCTATAATTTCATTCGACAGGTCCAAAACTGCTTTACTTGTGGATAGACTGGAACGAAAGCCGTATTGGCTTGGGGACAGCAGTTGTGTTTGCTCTAGAAATTTCACAAGCCTGTTGTTTAATAATCTTTCTAATAGTTTAGAGAGCGTAGGTAAAATAGAGATGGGTCTGTAGTTATTCGGCTGATCTCTGGCACCACCCTTGTGTATCGGGTGAACTACCGCTAGCTTGAATGCCTCTGGAAATGTTCCTGTATTAAAAGCAAGATTACATAAGAATGTAATAGGTGGAATCATGTAGTCTTTAAATCTTTTCAGAAATTTACCGGGAATGTTATCACTACCCACTGCACAATCATTTTTTAGGTTCATAATGAGTATCTCGAGTTCAGACTCATCTGTTTCCAATAAGGCGAATGTATGATGATGATAAGTGAGAACATCGGCAGTACTGTAAGTTGTGTATGCTATAAACTCTAAAAATACGTATACTTGCAATAGGCCCACGCTTGTATAGGGTATACAAGTGTGGGCATACAACCTTGCTAGACAGAGGGATCTATCTACCAAGGCGTAGTACTAATACACCCACATTTCAGCAACTCTGTTTCTTGAAACAGAGTTGCTGAAATAAATAAATAAATCCCACGCAATAGATGTCAGACCCATTATCGTTTACCAGGTACAATTTCAAACTCTCTGCTGTTACTGAGAATTTTATAACCTAAAACCTTAATGATATGAAACCTTAGAGCCTAAGACCCTTTGTCTGTTAAATTATACTTCGCAAGTTATTATTGTAAATACTTATGTGCGTCATACTGTGGCAGGTTCAAAGTTTTCTCATTAATTGTGTTTTATTTAAATACAAAATTTTGCCCGCGGCTTCACTCGCGTTTATCTAGATTACGTTAGTAAATTTCTATTCGTCGGAAACAGTACTAAATTAACAACAATTTAATATTATTATTAAACAACTTGACTGATCATCATCGGTCAAATTGTTAAGGCGTAAAGGCGTAACAAACAAACTCACATTCGCATATATAATATTAGTAAAGATAAACAAGGAACGTGGTAATATTATGTATTTGAGTTCTCCTAACATTGTCTACACAAATAAATAAAATTGAAGTGTCTGTTTGTAATGTCAAAATAACAGCTTTTTATCTTATGCATATGAAAGTATATTAGGTACCTATACGAAAATATCTATTTTAAAAATTTTTGTCTGTCTGTCTGTTTGTTCTGGCTAATCTCCGAAACGGCTGAACCGATTTTGACGGGACTTTCACTGGCAGATAGCTGATGTTATAAGGAATAACTTTGATACAACTACTACTACTAGTACTTTGATTTTAGAAATAAAATAGGATTCCGCGAAGACAAACACTTTTTAGTTAAAATCTACGCGGACGAAGTCGCAGGTAACAGCTAGTCTTTAAATAAACGTTGACACCTTTACGTTTTCATATATAAGTACCTATGCTAAATTTTATTTTGTTAACAAGTCTACACGGCCGCTTAGTCCCGCATTAGGAATATTCCTGTGTTACGAGGAACCTTACAAACATTCATACAACAGATACAAACAAAACCATGACTCGGAACAGCTGCTAGTCGATTACACATATATCCCCAACCCATGACGCAGTTTCAGTGGTAACTATTTAGGCCGTGTTCCTATATTCATAAACAAGTTTTTTTTTACCTACGGCAGTTTATTTGTGACATTATATCGTATAAATGACAGAATTTAACGGTCCGTAGCTAAAACAACTCGATTCCGAATACAAGAACCGGGTCTTAAATCACTATGGCATCCATGGAGTCAAGAAATACAGTTAGAAAAAGGTAATAAATAATAGATAACAAAAGCATACTGCATTAGGTTTTCCATATTTATACTTCTATACCTAAACTAATATTATAAAGAGGAAATTTGTTTTTTTCTTTGTTTGTGGATTTATCTCAAAAACTACAAACGATTTAAAAAATTCTTTCAGCATTAGAAAGCTATATTATCACCAAGGAACATATGCTATATTTTATTTTAAAAAAGAACTGTTACAAACATAACCTAACTTACTTTTACGCGAGCGAAGCCGCGGGCAGAAGCTAGTCACATATAAATGTGAATGTTTACTAATATATCTCACTGAAGACAATATCAACAATCTGATTTATACAACTGTACAAATATAAATGTATCGTTAGTCTCGCCATATCCAAGTTTGCTAACCAACTTGACAACCAACCAAGTTGTGGACAGCGTACTTCCAAATGAAACGTTTTGTTGATGTGGACTGTCTCAAACAACTCACTATTTGAAAAGTCACATTATTACTTCGAGTGCTATTATAGCTGTTGTTATCTGTATGTGATGTTAGACAAGTCTGTTAAAGGGTTGCCTACGCCGCCATATTATGTACAAAGTTATTTTGTAGATGCGCTTAGCTCTTACGAAGATCCTACACGTCTGATAATCTATTGAATAAAAAATTACATGCACATCATGCTATATATTTTTATAGATAAATGAAAGTTATAAGCGGCTATGAAAATAATTATTAGCGGAGTTCTTATTTATGAAAACTTTTTGTAGCTCTAGCTCTGGTATGGGATGTAATAGCGTCGATATTCGTTATATCTTTTCAATTCATACTCGATTTCTTTGAGGTAACAGCTCTGACTGTTGGCCTGCCAAGTAGTCTGAAGACTCACGGCACGCACCTTTGACTCTTCGAAGTAATGGCATTCAATAGTTAATTATGCCGGTAGGAATTATCGTAAGGAAATTTGCATGGCTGATAGTTCTCCATAATGATCTCAAAGCCAGCCTGCCAGCCCGCGCTAGGCTGACATGGTTTGGACATATTATGGTCGAGTATGGCCTGACTTTTCTCATATTGAGAAGAGGTACGTGCCCAGAAACCGTTTATCAACAGGGTTATTTGTTTATTATTACTTTAATTTACCGAAATGAAATCATAAAATAATAATATCAAGGTGATATATTCGATTATAATTATATTGCGGCCTAATCGTAAATCCAAGGTCACGCGAAGACCCCTAAAACACCGCAGCCGCTCATAAACTCCGCCACCTTCAATTTACGTCCAATCTCCCCACTTTTATTCTCGTATCAAAAGAAAACCATAAACTATGAAAAAGTAAAACCGATTTTATCTAAAACACGAATAGTTTCGGTAGAGACAATCAGACGGTCAATTCTCTTGAAAAGCTGCAATAAAACTGCAGGCCGGCTATTCACCATTTCGGTCCGGCATTAGCGGGCGATCATTCTTTCTGCGTCGCACTTACACTGCTATTCGGAGGGTAACAAAGACTTTCGGACAAATGGATGTGACTTAGATCCCAGATATAAAGACCGGAACGAACGACTAAAGTAGATCCAGTTCAGCTTAAAAGGTTGTGGGTATATGAATGTACGCGTGTCGAAGATCATAAATATACTAAGCCTTATAATGGTCTCCATTTTGTTGTAAATCTTTCTAAACTGCTTACTGTATTTTTTCTTTCCTTTTTTACGAAAACTGTCTTGTGGACAGTGTACATATAGATTTTGGTACTGACAAGTATTTCCGTATGTTCGATTCTTATGAAATATATTATTTTGTGACCGCGTGATAAGTGTGTTCAAAGCATCTACTGTCTCAAGCCTTTACTGTGACTGTCATTTACTGTACTAATAATACTAATAACTAAATCAATAAGAATATTTTCAGGTATATTCAGATCTTTTCCCTACCCTTTATTATGCCCAAGTCACTTGGGGTTGGTTTTCTAGTCTAACCGGATTTGACTGGATATCAGTTTTTACACGGAGCGACTGCCATCTGACCTCCGCAATCCGAAGACTAACGATACCCTAAGGTTAGACCAGTGTCAGCATATTAGAGGGCACTGACTTCCCAATAACGACTGCCATATATGTTCATGGCAGGCGGGACCGACGGCTTAACGTGCTCTCCGAGGCACGGAGCAGGCGACAATTGTCAATCAATACGCACATAATTTCGAAAAGTCATATAACTTCCGAAAGTCAGAGATGCGCGACGTGGTTCGAACCCGAGACCCTCTGTATTGCAGTCTGTAGGTCTTTCCATTGAGCTATCGCTGCTACTTCAGGTATATTCAGGTATATTCAGATATTAATAAAAAAACTAAATTGAAATAGATGATACTAATTATAAAAATAAGAAAAAAATGCTTCATCATATACTACTCATATCAGTTTTTAACTCAAAATCAGATATTATGAGTTTAAAACTGATATGAGTAACCTCAACTACAGATACTTATCTGCAAATTTGAAATGTAGTATAGCCTAAACTACAGTCCTTTGAACTAGTTTTTGTAGTGATTCGACTATAAGCATCGCTTTAGGGCGGGAATAGTATTTGCCATCATAGTGAACGGACTCGCCAACTGTTACTGAGGCACCTCGGGCTTACGATGCCTATAAAAACGTTTAACGGTGACATAATTGTAGTAACCTTAACTTAAAAAGCCTAGATCTAAATGTTTAAAAACGCAAACAAAATACATCTAAAGCAAATATAAAGCGCTATAAAATCCGTAAACGAAGTTTAATTTCAATAGTATTTATTTACGGTAACATGAAGGGAACCATCCGAGAGAACGTGGCAAATTGTTAAGACAGGCAGGCAACGGGAGAGTAACAGGCGTCTAACTGGTTGAATGGTTGGGGAGCAATGCCGTATTTCATTTCTGTTTCATTTATATAATGTGAGTTGCAGATAATTACGTATTAAAGCTGTAGGAACACAGTATTTGTACAAAAATAGACTGTACGAGGTGGGCTGTATTATGCATACATAGTCTTATGCCTGTTTCTACGCAGGGGTAGACAGAGGCATATTAAACCCACATTTCGCCAACTATATATTATGATCCCACGTAGTTGGGGCGAAGTTATTGCAGTCTATCGAACATAGTCCCTGAATCCGTGCTGTTACTCAGAATTTTCATTTACCGGACTGGGAATACTCACCAGTCGTATTCACTGCTGCAGCGCCGCCGAAGCAGATAATATGCATACAAACATGAATGGGTTTCTATTATTATGGTTTTGATGATCAACAGATAGGCTACTGACTTGGGTATTAGTGTGTTATTCATTTAATTTTGCTAACGTTGACAACCCATCGTAATATCCCGGGTCAGATAACTATTTTTAAGTATCTGTATCTGAAAAATCTCATTAATTGCATCAAATCAATTTGACTGCACGGATATGGCAGCGGTTTAAGGTCCCATGTCTGGGTGTTCACACAGGAAATTTATAGTACTTGGGAGTTGTCTTTTTAAACATGAAATAACAGCCAAAAAATATAACACCATCAATCTTGAAATATATAACAGCAAAAGGCAGATATTTTTACAAACAAAGACAGTTACATTTAATTCATTGCGTAATAAACTTACATAAATTTAGAGCACTTTTAATTAGCAAGATCTGCATTCTAAAATAGAGTTACTTTTAAAATAGCTTATGTAGACATAAATTGAAACACTGATCCACTTAATTATTTTAATGGAGAATTAATATTCCATTTAACGCAGAGAATATATTAGAAGAGATAAACACTAGCTGACAAAGGGTATTAGTAAGTTTAGTAATGAGATAAGTGCCTATTTTAGGCATTTAATATAGGCGACGAAGACATTATTGAAAAACGGCTATTATAATATTTTCATTAGTACTGCTTAAACACGCATACTTACATATTCTCACAACAATATCCCGATTAGGTAGGTAGAATTACACTCAAATTTCACCAGCTATCATTTTAGGTCCACCGTAGCAAGCATAATGTCGTCTTCCGTACGCGGTTGCAAGCACCGCTGCTCCTAGTTTTTGACAAAAACCCCAATAACACTTTGTCTAACTACGAAATCCAGTCTGAGACCTAATACACAGCTGTCGTGTCGTATTCGCTATTACTATGTCACACGTGTAAAATCACTCATATTTAGGTAATACTACATAATGTGTAACTCTCTTACATAAGACCATCGCATGCCTAAAAATAACAAAAGACAATTAACCATTCACATGCCCATGCGCAAACATAAATCTTAACATTCACACATCATTAATTTTAAAGTCGTTTCAACAAAATCAAAAAAATTATAGACATCGGTTGTCAGCCCTAAAATCGGTATATCAATGTTGCCAAAGTGTTTAAGTGGCTTAAAGTGGCGGTTTTTTTTAAGATATTGTCTGCACTTGCTTTAATCCCTATGTCACAGGGGACTTTACGAACATCCAAGCAACGGACACAAAGGACAACCAGACTCAAAAAACTTATTTGTGGATCACACAAATTTTTGTCCTGTTGGGGATCGAACCCAGAGCAGGCATCATTGGCGAAGAGATCACTTAAACCATTACGCTATGCTATCAAGTTGAGTTTAACTCGCACAGCAGTAACTATTTTATTGCTTGCATTAAATTATTAACTTATTGAGTCACACATCACACCGGCGCGGTGGCCAGACACAATAGGTTTTCAATGATGTCTGGTTAATTACCTAGCTTTGATTAGACTATTGCATTAGATGATTCTACATAATAATTAGACCACCTGTCAATTCATTAGTAACGCCGTCAGAAAATCAACAAGAACTGCTGTGGTATGGCTCCTGTGGAGCCTGGTGCAAACCTGCGTGCTGCAGCACCGAACACACCGGTGTACATCTCTCGCTTGCACTACACAAATAAGGCGGAGGACATCGCAGAGTATGTAAGCCAGAAGTCTAAGTACATGCCAAGAGTACAGCTGCTGGAATCGCGTCGTAACGTCAACTTCAAGGCTTTCGTGGCGCGAGTCCCAACTTGCGTTATGCATGTATTCATGAAGGAGGACTTTTGGCCGAAGGGCGTGGTGTTCTATCGCTTCCGCGGACAAGTGCCACATGAACGCACAACAATAGAATGCAAGTGAAGTATTACTATCATAGTTAATAAGTTATATAAATACTAACACAAATTGTATGTATGGACTACCATAAGGTATTTATCTATGCGCTACGCGAAATAAATGGTTATTATTATTATTACATTTAAAATGTGTATTCAACACATTACCTTCTATATTTTACTGTTATGACTAGGCTAGAACTAAACATCAAACTGTATCAGAAGCTTTATAATTAACATGAAATATTACCCGCCATTTTAACTTCAGCCATTTTCCTCATAATAAACGCTACATTAACGTTATTTATTAGTCTCGAAGGTAAAAATGTACAATTATATCAATTTTATTATAAAACTTATCTTACTAAAACGGATATAACTCAGTACGTCTATTTCTTATAAAACATTTTACGGAATTGCCAACTATTTTTCTATGTTAACCTGTTAATTGTTAGAATGCCAAACGTAATTGAAATTATATTGCGTCTGGCCGCCGGTATACCACTGCAGCTCAATAAGTTAATTGCAGTTAAATGTGTGTTATGTTTTCGAGATATATTTGAACATTAATCTTAATTATCTTTTGTTATCAATCACATACACAGTGAAGATAAAATAAATCAAGAAAGACATTCAGAATTCCAACACTATATTTCGCGTTTGTTAATAATATAATAACAATAAAAAGAATTAGACACAGCAAAATCCATCAACCTTTTTCGTGCTATTATCATAAGAACACCATTGCCACCCCTAAATCCAGTTAAAAGCGTAAGTAATGAATATAATACTGTTATAAAAATATTTATTCTCATTTATGCCGCCCATCACCGGATCCTATTCAATTATTGTGTAACATCTGTATTTCCTTTCAGCATTCACAACAGGCCCGACAAAAAAGAGCGAATAGATAAACAAAAACCGAAATCGCGCAACGTATTCGCAACCCTTCATTCATTTCATGACAGCTTCGCGTGTGAAGTACACACAAAATTACACCCTGTTTTCCTCAACAAAAAAACAGGCAATTCGCTGTCGTGTAAACGCACCCTAAGGCTAAACTACTACACGAAAAGGCTCGCTGTAGAAGAGGAAAGACCGCGATCGTCGGACCTTAAAGGAGCCGGCTTAAGATATTGCTGCTATCGAACGCCCTTTGAGACTTCCTACCGACGGAAATTTAATTTAATCGCATTTTCTTCTTTGCTAAACGACCTCTTTATGCTATGGCATACGGGTTTTCGAATTTTCCATTCAAGATTAGAAGGATTATCGAGATAGTGGTTGGTTTTTTATACGATTATGGCGAAGCCAAAAGTCGGGCTAATCTTTCGGGTATAAATCCGTATTAATATTATAAATGCGAAAGTAAACTTGCCTGCCCGCTATGTTTTTACAGTAAAATTGCAGAACTTTAATGTGAAAACGTAGCAAGCAGACAAATTTGCTTTCGAAATATGGAAATCTTTTAAAACTGGTGACGGAAGTGGCTACAGAAACATAGATAACTTAGCATTCGGGTAACGGCTAAAACGTAATAATGGATATGCTATGACAGACGGAGCGTCACAAGTCACTCACAAGTCACAACTTAACAGTTACGTTGTGGGCTGTTGTAACCGCCGCGGTGGTGATCAGGTGTTTCATTGTTTTGTATGCGGGGACACTGGGACCCACTTATGAAATGTCTTGTGAAAGCCACCGCTGCAAGCGCCATGATTAGATTGATATGTGCTTTTAGATTGTTACAGTAAATAATGTAGGTAAAGTATGTGTGTAACACGAGCAGCGATAGCTCAGTGGGGAGACTAACAGACTGCAATGCAGAGGGTCTCGGGTTCGAACCCACGTCACGCACCTCTGACTTTCGGAAGTAATATGACTTTTCGAAATTATGTGCGTATTGATTGACAATTATCGCCTGCTCCGTGCCTCGGAAAGCACGTTAAGCCGTTGGTCCCGGCTGCCATGAACATCTATAATGGCAGTCGTTTTTGGGAGAGTGTCGACACAAAAGATCCCACTGGGTCGAAGTGTCGCCGGTCTGCACTGACTGGCCCCCACATAAGATAAGATAAGATGTATGTAATAATTAATATGGCCTTGAGTGCAAATGAGTACATAATGTTAATTACAAAATAAAAATAATACAATATGAGTTTAAAAAATATAGCTCGTAATAAACGACTTTAAGACCATTTGATCACTTTGCTATTTACGATCGCAGCAACAGGAAATTGACTACTAACTTTATACATCAAATATTCATCAAGCATATTTTATGATTTGTTGCGTTAATTGACAAACTTATAGCTAATATAACAAAATAGTTACAAAACTAGACTTTAAAAAACAGTAAATCATAGTCCATAATATTATTTTAACCGTTTATTTGCTTACCAGTAAGTAGCACATGTAGTTACTTAAACTTATGTGGTTTTAGAACTATGTTTAAGTAATTACGTAATTGCCGTCCACCGCACACATTTTCAAGACTAAATTTGTGCTAAAAAGTCAACCGGTAAACGTAATAGCACTAGCACGATTCGGATAACCAATGCGGGATTGGTTGCCATTCTTAAAGTTATACTTGACAATAAGCCGAAAATAAATTTAGTTTTCAATATACCATTAAAGAAAAACCAGTGAGCGTCCAACAACAAAATAACAATAGCCATGAAACCTCTAGATGATCCGTACGAGTATTATTCAAGTTTTAAATCTAGGAATAGTTTTGCGGACGTAAATCTGAGCATTCGTTCGGGTACGCTTCCAAAAGGCTGTAAGCAATTATCGTAAAAGGGAACTCTTTGGAAAATACCTACTCCATTATTGCTTCTATTGTATCCTTTCATAGGTCAATTGCTTCGTCGGAGTGGATTAAGCCTGAATTGAACTTATCTCCGTTAAAGTATGTTATTATACCTGTATATATTTATCGTAAGCCTTCCGTTCAACTCTTGTAAGAAGACATTGTGAATTGATATTTACTTTCCGTAATCTGATTATTGGAAGATAATAATACGTGATACAGTTCCTTTAAGTGTATATATATCAAGTGATTGCTTTTCCTTATTCAAATATCCAATTGATATCTGTATTGGTTTTTCGTGTATATATAAATATAGAAAAAAGTACTGTGTTGTAGACTTTATCCTGTACCTGAATTTTACCTACTGTGTTAAACGTTAATTGCTACGGTAACTCACTAACCATTTGACTTTGAGGTATATAATTACTAAGCACTATTTTAAAGATTTTTGGTTATGCCTTATTTGTCTCTATGAGATTTAAAAGTGCCTTTTTAAATTTTCTACGTAAAATTTGTATCTTTTTAACAACAAAACGGTTACAGAAAAAGTACCTGAAAAGCGGCAATAGACTCGCCTACGCTGAATCTAAATAAGAAACCCTAACGGGGTGTCCTGCGTGAGCGACGAATACGACGCGACGCGACGCTGCGGACGCGACGAACGTGATCAAAACAACGGCCTACCCATCTTGCGGCCTTTAAGGCAGTATGCGGCGGGACGCCACGTAACGCGTACCTGTTTTGTGGGCGACCAGATGCGACACCACGAACTACGAAATAGTTTATCAAATTCAGACTTAATAGCAGCAATAATGTAATCGAAAGTACACGGTAACACGCCACAATATTGTTTAAACATTTTATAATCGTTTCTTAATTTTGGATATAAATTATGGAATTCGCCAAATATGTTTCTTTGTATAAATATTATATTTGTTTTCTTTCTGTGTATTTTACTATATTTTTTAAAAGTCTCCATTTTAAGTATAAACTTTCAAGCAAATTTGCACTGTACTTCCCCATGATTCGAGAAGTAATGAGTAAAATCACGTAGGACATTTGTCGCGTGTAGCATCGCGTCGCACTGCATCGTGTTATGTCGCGTCGCATCGCGTCGCGTTCGTCACTCACGTAGGACACCCCGTAACTCTTTCAAATGATATATATGTATATAAATATATCCTGACGCTACTATATGTACAGACAGTGCGAAAATTACTCTAAAAGTCTCACGCGACACAGGTATGTAACTATACATAGAAGAGCGTGATTTAAGTGAACACGACACTACTCTGAATGAGTCATGCGATCCACAAGTAGTTGTTCCATTTCTGAGTATCCTTTATGTCTGTTTCAATGTTTGTTAAGCCCTTTGTGCCACAATAATTGAGTAGCCAAGAAAGAAAACACTTTTAACAGAAATCTACATCATTTAATCACAGTGAGTTCAAAGCATATGCAAGATAGACATATAAGTTGCACTCTATAAAATCTTACT
Organism: Catocala sponsa; assembly: GCA_963564715.1. Taxonomy (NCBI): domain Eukaryota; kingdom Metazoa; phylum Arthropoda; class Insecta; order Lepidoptera; family Erebidae; genus Catocala; species Catocala sponsa. The sequence continues at coordinate 13,114,025 of OY751336.1, read as the reverse complement.
TCATAAATGTATAAGAAAAGATCCTTGCACACCACGCAAGTAATTGATGCGGCCTTCATAAGTTGCTATTGCGGACTACATAATTAATAATGCCGCAACTGACACGTAATATTGGTTTTAAAAAGAGTAATTAGACAATTTATAAAAGTTTTAAGAGTGTCTCTCTTAAAACTATTATAAATTGTCTTAGTTATGTATGTACCTAGTTCTAACCTGAAGTAAACCAACTGAGTAAGTTCATTCATACATTTTAGTTCATGCTACCGAAGATAGCAACAGAATCACCTTGCGTTCTGTTTCTGTGGTATGAGGGGTTGGCTACCTTACTTCGATTAAGTGATTGTTATTTAATATGTAATGCCCAAAATAAATGTTTAACTTTTGTAACTTTTGATGAATTATTGTCTTGTATGCGTCGCTATAATAATAATAATAATAACCTCTCTAGGACAGTCGTTATCTCATCATGAGACTAACGTGATATCGGAGGGCACACTTTTAAACTACCACCTTCGCCTTGTGATATGAACAAAAAATAAATTATCACCAGGTTAAATAAAAGCGCACAAACCGCAAGGCAGCTTGTGGCGAGCTAAATGTGAGTGGCGACACTGCGGTTCTGAATGCCTCAGAGAGTCGGTTAGGTCCTCGTCCCCGGCTTGCCTTCACTGGTTGGCTGGGGTAGAACTTCAAGAGCGCCCGTAGGATTCTCAACTCTGGCTTGCCTTGGTCGGCCGGTCAGAGGGAGGCCGCTAGAGCTATATGCTTGGGGGTGGAAGTGTCATTTTCAAGGGCATAACTACGGGGAAACCTGCTCCGGGTCTCCGTTGTCAAGAGACCCGTGATGGTGAAATCAGCGTCACACCGCTCGACACCCCTAGCCGCTCGCACCGGTGTTGCCCTCTGCTGCTGGCTTGTATGCCTATGGTGGTTCTTCAGGGGGCCCATCTAGTGAGCTGGTGAGTCACCGTCTGCCCATTACATTGATGCTATTAGAGTATTCAGGGCAGACGCCGTTTTTCATCCATAGTTACCAATATACCGGTCCACCAAACACCCATACCCATAGCCCATATATTAGAATCCATACGTAGCAATAGTCCTACGCCTGCTGCGGCTATTGCCGCTGTAGGTGTTCCATCCCACCTTTGATTAAAACTCTCGAAGGGCCTCTTCACGTTGGACCCATGTCTCCGTGTAAGCCTCCCAAAGGGCCGGGTATTTTCCTAACGTATTAGGAATATACCCGTGAAAGAGAAACAAATAATAATAATATTCTATCACATACACACAATAGAAATGTGTTGTTCGCGATTGAACGAATCAAATGACCCGGGTCGCAAGATCGGTGCGAATGAACGGATTGTACGGGTGAAAATGATTCGTTCAATCGTTTGGTTCGCGCGCGAGTTTCTAATCTAAAACAATCGAATGAGCCGAGTCACCTGCGCGACATTTTCCGATTTATCGATAACTTTAATTGCGAAGTATTAATAAAACTCAACTTTAAGGTGTAGTATTCAAGGTGAATACTTGCAACTAGTTACTAAGAATACATACACATTACGGCATTGGATATCGATTTATGCTCTATTATATGAAGGTGAAGATATACTATCGTACTGAGCATCTCGGATTTTATTTATGTTATAATATATGAACTAATAATACAATCACTCAGTTTTAATTCAAACAGTTCATCTATTAGTGACCCAGTGACCTTATTATAAGATCAACTAATCGATGTAGTTACCTGAGCTGTATACTTGGTTCGTGAATGACAGTGAATCAAGTACCTTAGATTTCCTTTTTGAGTTAAACTATCAATCGAATGAACGGGTCGCACGAACCGGGTCATTTTCTATACAGGTCAGTATTGAACTGGTTCTCTAAAATTGAACGATTGACACGTGTCTAACACACAACACCATTTAACCCAAACTAAGCAGAGATTGTTCTATGGGTACTAGACAATGGATAAACATACATACATAATATGTATATGTATGTGTTTTTACGCATTCAGAAACTTTGAATTTGATTGCCAAGTTCTCCAAAGTAAAGTCTCTGTCACTTTCTGATTTGACACAAGACAATGAACTCCATCCTAAATTACAAAGGCACAAGTCAGACTCATGCATTAATTCTACAGCTCTTTCTAACTTCCACAATGACGTTTCTCATACTCTGATGCTGTTCAGTGCAGACCCAAAAGCTGCCCATGAAAACCAACACTATTTTGCAGATTTTAAAGCAGCAACATTTACTACTGAGCCAAACATTACTCTGTCCAACGTTGATCGTCCCAAATCACTCTCAATGTCTGATTTGACAAAGGACATTCCATTTTTAGGTTGTATTCGCCGTTGCAAATCAATGACAGAGTCTATCTCTCTTGTAGTTACTCAGAGTTCCTTTGAAAATGTATTGTCAGTTGGAAATACTGGTTCTGAATACGTACCCTCAAGTTATAATTCATCTACCGATATAGATAACCAAGAAGTATTCTACGGAGATCTTGATGAAGGCAGAAAACGACGCAAAAAAGCTAAAGCTAGTGAATGGGCTAAAAATAAAGCAAAGGAAAAGAGAATGAAAGTAGAAGAGTATTTAGGATACCGAAGACCTAGTGGAGAATCAGTAAAGCATGATACTGTCAGACCTGCAAGAGAACTAGGAGCAGCGTGTAATTCCGATTTTTGTAGAAAAAGTAAACTAAGGGGTTGCTTTCAATTTACTGAGGACACTCAAAAACATAGTAATTTCTGGAAAAAGTTAAACTGGGATCAGCGAAAAATCTTTGTCACTAACTTAGTGACTCGATCTACTACGAATCGTAGAACTGTACAAAATTAATCAAGACGAACAGGCACATTACAATACTTTTTACCACTCACTGTTACAGGAGATGAAAAGGTCCAAGTTTGCAGAGATATGTTCTTATGTACCTTGTCTCTAGGAGCATTTACTCTCCAGAATTGGGTTAAAAAAGCAGAATTTGGCATGAGCGCTCCCCAGGAATTATTAAATTCTTCTCGAACTTTAACGTTAAGTGATGAGGTTAAAGCAAAAATGCGGAGTTTAGATGAGTTTTACAATAAACTGCCGAAATTGCCATCACATTATGCGCGTAAAGATTCAAATAAGTTGTTCCTTGAACCAATCCACAAGAACCTCACCTGTCTGTTCAAAGTCTACCAGGAATATTGTACTTCTGAGAACATGCCTTCAGTAAGCAGATGTACTTTTGAAAAACAGTTCTACGAAAAATATATTTCTTTAATGACATTAAAAAAAGACATGTATGACGTGTGTTCGACCTACATAGCTTGAAATATGGACGAAGCAGACTATCAAGTACACGTTATAAAGAAAAACCGGGCGCGAGAAGAAAAATCCAGTGATAAACAGAAAGCCGCGAATAAAGAATGTATTCTTCTTACAATGGATTTAGAAGCTGTGAAGGTATGCCCGTATCTGACAGCAAGCTCACTCTACTTTAAGACAAAACTGACGTGTCACAATTTCATTGTCTATGATGTCACTACTCATCACTGCAGTTGCTATTGGTTCAACGAAACAGCGGTTGACATGACCTCCAGTACATTTGCGTCATTTTTGGTTGACTACGTAGAGCGACATTGTTTGCCTCTGAAACTGCCCATAATAATATTTTCAAATGGTTGCACATATCAAAATAAAAATGAGACATACTTAGATTAAGAAAATTGCATGGAATTACTATAATCCAAAAGTTTTTAATGCCGGGTCATACACAGATGGAGTGACTCCGTGCATAGCGCTGTTGAAAGAAAACTAAAAAACAGAGAAATACATTTACCGAGTGAATATTGTTCTGTCACAAAAGAGGCATGTAAAAGAAATCCATACGAGGTGTTTGAGATTGATTATGACATTGTCAAAAACTATGCTGATCCCAAACATTGGGTTTACAAGAACATTAGGCCTGGACGTAAAGCGGGCGATCCGCAAGTAGTTGACATTAGAGCGATTAAATACACACCAGATTCTCTCATACAAGTTAAATTAGACTTTGATGATGTCTGGATTGACTTACCTCAGAGGCCAAAAGTTACTCAACGTGATGAACCTTACCAACAGCTTCATTCTAGCCGATTACCTATAGCATCTAGTAAATACTATCATTTACAACAACTTAAATCAGCCATACCTAAAGATTGTCACTTATTTTATGATAATATACCAAAAAACATATAAATATTTTGAGTAATTTAGAGTAAATTATTGCTTGATTGATAGATCCTTATATTTTTGAGTCATTGTTTATTAATTTCCTAAATGTTTAATCTTGTGTTCCTATATTTGGTAAGAGTACGAAATAACTCCACCTGGTAGATTGTTGTTGATTTTTGAGTAATTGTTAATTCTTTATTTTCGCAATATTTAATATTTTGTTGCTACATTTGATAAGAGAAAACTTTTTTAGCAGCTAATTTAAGACTGTTGACGATTTTTGAGTCATAGTTTATTCTGTATTTTGAACCAATTTTTTTAACCTTATGTTGCTATATAACATAAGAATACTAAATAACTGAAGCTAGGTACTGCTAATTTAAATAATTAAGATTGTTGTTATCTTGAGTCTATCTGTTACATTTTTAAAGTTTTATTGATTAGCTTTGCCTATGTCCATCATAAACAAAACAGTCGATGATGATTAATAATCATAGCAAATAATAACTAGCCTGATGCCATTAATAAACATTGTTTTTCTTTACTTATTGTATGTCTTTTATTTATAAATACCTTCTAAATATGAATCACTAATTGTTGTATCTATAATATTGGTACCAATAACTCCTAACTGACATTATTTCGAAAATAGCCCATCATAGGCCAATGTGATTAACTTCATTGAAATATTCATATAATTTTATACTAATTACAATAGTTAATATTTATTGATATTTAATATTTAAAAAATGAAACATTTTCCGCCTCCTATAAAATTTGGTTTTTGTTAGTTAGAAGATATTCGCACTTCACCGTCGATATACCTATACTTTTTTTTGTAAATACATATACATATGTATATTTTATGTAGAACCACCCAGACCAAGAGAAACATCCACGTTCATGCACATATTGAGGCCGACGGACTATTCTATGCCGATGATGAGATCAATGGTCTATATCCCTTGTTTTAGCTGATAGTTACAGCGCGGTGACTATTTTAACTAATTCGAAACAAGTGGTTTCCCCGTCGGTAATTTATTTTATTCTACCAATTGTTTTATTTTTTGTAGGCGCTGTTATTGTCAGAGACTTAATTACCATCCCGCTTTACTCTGCTCGTTGATCTTGACCTTTTGACATGATACAACCTTTAATTGCTACCAATTCGTCGAATTTGTTTATAACTAAATTGATTTACCTTATAATCTGAATAATAAGTTATTAGTATCCAAAGGATAGTAATTTTTACTTTTTGTAAATGTAAATGTGGCTAACTCTTTTAATCAATCAAGTTAACTCCTGTTACGAATTATATATTTATTTTAATTTTTATTATATTGTATCCAGTCTAAAGTTGCCGTAAAGGTTTTAATATATTAACTACTTTATAGTAGTATATTATACATATGAATCCAATAACATTTTATGCTCTTTGGCCTTCTTAGAATATTCGATAATCCTGCCAGTGCTGATGAAGGATATAACTAAAATTTGGATAATGGTATATTGTATTGCATCTTCCTAACCACGAGGCAATGAGGGAAATACTACGAGTATCTTTGTGTTAATCCTTATCTTTATCTCAGTAGGTTTGTAGTCGTATTATACAAAAACATCTTATTACATTTTTATCTTACTTAAAAGACACTATTTGCTATAGTATTTTGAAACTATGTATTAAATATCGAGATAAAATGCGTATAAAGTAGTTTAATTTCAGTGTAAAACATTGGTGTAAATGTAAGACAATACTGCTTTAAAAAGATAACTGCCGCACTAATTATAATTTCTGCATCGTGAACACTTTACAAACATTCAATCATTGTACACAAATAAGGATCAGGTTTGGAACAACTATTTGTGGATCACACACACATTTGAACACAACATTTATTGCAGCCGATTTCGCAATGTCATGGGTTCAAAATCCGCTAAGTATAAAATTAATTACAATTCACGTCGTCGTGTTGCATATAATTCTTAATATTTCTTAACTCTATCGGTATAATAGTTATAAATCCTCTGCAACAAAATGTGTATAATTCATAAAGACAAAAATATTAGAAATGTTTTTGAAATACTTTCCTTTAGCATTTTGTTAGTTTCAAATGATATCTTGTCGTAGCAAATAAAATTCCTAGCTCAGCACAGACAACAAACGAATAAAGAATCTCATCAAAATTAGTTCGATGAGTCTGTAGATATCTTGTTAATAAACAAAGAAACCGCTTCATTGAAAGTATCTACAAAACAATTCATTTTCTAAACAGACGACGCAGATTTATTTAAGTAGTTTTATTCGTTCTTGTTTTAGTACGAAGTTTGCAAGAATGCAAGTATACTCGTACATATTATCTACAAGAACATCTATACTAATATTATAAAGAGGAAAGATTTGATTATTTGTTTGTTTGTTTGTAAGAATTTAACTCAAAAACTACTCATCTGAATTTAAAAATTCTTTTACCATTAGAAAGCTGTATTAATACCTATATTTTATTTAAAGAAAGGATTGTTACTAACATAACCTAACCTACTTTTACGCAAGCGAAGCTGCGAGCAAAAGCTAGTTCACCAGCATTCATTCTCTGAATTACTTGATTCAAGACTTCTAATTTAATATGCGGATTAAATAATTAATTTTAGTATTGTTAGCTCTACGTAAAAGTAAAGGATAAGAGTATGAGAAATTTTGCATGTCTAACAGTTCTCCATATTCATCTTGAAGTGTTATTAAGTCTGTCGCTCTTTATGGGGCTCGCGTATTGGACTATATACGTAACATTCTCATTCCTAGAAGAGGTTCGAGCCCATTAGTGGATTATTTAATCAACAGGGATATTTAATATAATAAAATTGAAAACAGCTTTTACCTTTTTGTCTGTGCGTTTGTGTGAACTAATCCAAACAATGTCAGTAACAATATAAATGTTGTTTTCAGTGATGTGTTTAGTGCATTTAAACGGTTACCAAATAAAAACTTAAAGTGCGATGGGCAACGTGAATGATTTAACTTCGCGTGTGTAAAATTGCGTATACATAATTACTTATGTATACGCAATTAATTAATTAATTACGCGAACGTTTCTCGACCAGATCGGAGGCGTTCTGGACAAAGGCCAGGTTAAGAGCTCCTTGAACCGACGGGCGTGTATGAGGAATGTGATGAAAGTGAATGAAGCCAGAGAAGTGTGTCAGGATCGTAGCAAATGGAAATCCGTAGTCTCTGCCTACCCCTCTGGGAAACAGGCGTGAATCTATGAATGTATGTATGTATAATTACTTATTAAAGTAGGGATTACATCATATCGAATAATTTACCCTAAATTGAAGTGCACGTTTATTAGACTGTATGTATAGTATTAATATAATGCTAATTAATATAACATGCTCCATTAAAGTTGTAGCTTAGGCTAGTGAGCAGCGATAGCTCAGTGAGGAGACCAACAGACTGCAATGCAGAGGGTCTCGGGTTCGAACCCACGTCGCGCACCTCTGACTTTCGGAAGTTATATGACTTTTCGAAATTATGTACGTATTGATTGACAATTATCTCCTGCTCCGTGCCACGGAAATCACGATAAGGCGTTGATCCCGGCTGCCATGAACATCTATGGCAGTCGTTATTGGGAGAGTTTCGACACAAAAGCTCCCACTGGGTCGAAGTGTCGCCGGTCTGCACTGACTGACCTCCACATAAGATAAGATAAGGTTGTAGCTTAATTAGTTCCTAATAATTACCCTATCAAGCACAACAAGAACACAGTTGCTGAGAACTCCTAAATTTCTATAGAAATTATAAAAAAAGTGTATATACTAAAAGTATCAACAATCAGATCGGTAACAAAACTATTAACCTCTCTTCTGATTGAAAACTCTTTTCATAAGCAAGACGACGACTGCTCGGATGGCATAGTGGTTTAAGTGGTCGCCTTGCTGTCCCTGCACCGGGTGTTGTGGGTGCTATACCCACATGGAACAAAAATTTGTGTGATTCACAAACAGTTGTTCCAAGTCTAGGTGTTCTTTGTGATCATTGTTTGAATGTTTGTTAAGTCCTCTGAAACACAAGAATTATTCCTAGTGCGGTAGCTGCTTATATATTTTCAATGGCATCACAGCTCTCAAAACTATTTGCCTACATACATAGAACCGCGTAGGTGTAGCTATTCCAATGCATGCATCGTAAATACTCAACATGCATATCTCGATAGATGACGGCTTTCTATCAAGTTCAGAGAATGAGGAGTAGCTACGAGTAAATACCTGAGAGAATCCGTCACATACGATCGCACCTTAGCGGCTGCTTGGCTAATTATGGCACTACGTTTTCTTGCACGTTTGGTGTCTTGTATGCGCCAGCGTCACGCGTTGCGAGAGCGGCTCTTATGTTTAGTTACTTGAATATCAAAGTCTGCGTCAAAATCCAATACCCATTACAACATTTTTGGAAATTCAAAATTTTATCGAGGAGCATCATTACGTGAAATATGTATGTCTGACATATTGTTGAGCGTACACCGTTCGGATGCATTGTTTGCATTTTGATTTTTGTATTTTTTTGTCAAAGATATGCCTATGCTTTGTGCATACGTCAATGGATTATGAGCATGTAATGTCTGGAAATTTCGATACGTATGCGTCAAATTATGGGGAACCGCTGCAAAACCATAAGAACAACATAAGTTTACACAAAGAGGTTCTTCGTGATTAATAGTAACACTTTTTAAATAGTAAATTTATTCAGTCATTCTGTCTACCTTAGTGACCGTAATTTGGCTACCAACTTTTCGGAGTCGTCTTTTAACACAAATAACTGAAATATTATATAAAACCAAGATTTGACATTTGTCATAATGTTAATCGATATAGCTGTTAAATGTTCTGAGGCTCGATTGTTTCATCAGCAGATTAACATTATCTGTGGATTAAATTGGATATTTTGACAAGTTTTGTATAGCAAATTTGTCACTACTAACACTAAAAAGTTTACTACTCAGATAATTCGCACCCCCAGTGGAATAAAGGCGTAAGTCAAAACACCTCAACATCGCCTCGGCTACTGTGGGAGCGATGTGGAGGCCACTGCTCTTAGACCACACGACTGCTTACCATCAGGTGGAGTGTGGTCATTTTGACGAGCAAAATAAAAAAAAAAAATTAAAAAAAAAACAACTTTATAGTACGGCAGAAAAACATTGTGAAATTAAAACCCATTGTTATGTAATATTGAGTTATATAAATTTTAATAGACTTACTTTAAGGAAGGACTGAAATATGTAAACCTCACCTTCATAAAATATATAAACATAGTTAAAATTCAGACGTTAAGTATCAAAATATGTCCTTTACTTCCATAGATTTATTGATTTCAATACTACATAGTTCTAAACAAAACTACCAGTTAATAAAATACGCATATATTTCATGCCTCGCGTTCACCATGGCATAAATTAAAGGCTCTTAAATACCGACTCCTCGTTTCAAAGTTATTGGTTAGCCAACTGCAGCAAAACTTGCTCCACAGTGTTTCTTGCGAAACATAATAAATCTTTCTTACTGTCATTGATATTTAGCTCGTGCGAGGGATGCGAGCCACAATGGAAGGAGCCTTCGATAAATCATTTAGAAGTATTCTGTTTGCTTACACAAGTACGCTATATTACGCTCCCGATTGCTGTAGACAAGTTTAATCAATATTATTTACAGTAACTCAGTGATGTATGACAATATGTAATTAATTAGGCTGTTTATAACTTTTTCAATACTTGTAAGATACACGCAGTAAGTTAAAGTTAACATCAATTTAAATAGACTTTAACAACACAAAGTTTTAAAATAAATTATATTATTAATGCAAGAGTAATTGTCTATCGTATCTACTTATAAATGTGATTAATGGCGCAGGATAATTTATTTTAAAGAAGATAGCTAAAGAAATAGAGCTTAAGTAAACAGATAATTTTTTTGTCTATTATATAGACTCCGCACTGCTTTAATATAAGCAAAATTTACTTATTTTCGTTATATTCTATAACTAGTATGTTAAAGTGAGAGCGAGAGGCTTGACTTCCATAACACCAGTGTTACTTAATTTTGATGTTAACCACCCTTAAATTCCAAACTACGTAAAACATGTAAAATTTTTTCACTTATTAAGTCGCAGTGCCACACCGATGACCAGACACAATAGGTTTTTAATTATGTCTGTCATACCAAGACAACTGCTTAATGTGCAAGAAACTACTTTTTCTTAAATAATTAAGAAAAAGTAGTTTCTTGCACATTAAGCAGTTGTCACATTGTAAGTTGTAATAACAGAAAGTAAAGTCTAATTTAGCTAAACAAATTAAAAAATAAAACGAACGTAATTTTAATGGATACCATTCGCGTAAACGTAGGATAAGAGCACATATAGCTCAGTGGGGAGACCAACAGACTGCAATGCAGAGGGTCTCGAGTTCGAACCCACGTCGCGCACCTCTGACTTTCGGAAGTTATATGACTTTTCGAAATTATGTGCGTATTGATTGACAATTATCGCCTGGTACGTGCCTCGGAAAGCACGTTAAGCCGTTGGTCCCGGCTGCCATGAACATCTACGGCAGTCGTTATTGGGAGAGTGTCGACACAAAAGATCCCACTGGGTCGAAGTGTCGCCAGTCTGCACTGACTGGCCCCCACATAAGATAAGATAAGATAAAACGTAGGATAATATTACAATTATTAAGAAGGCTGAGCTAGGTGGTGTGATAGCCATAAACACATATTACTATTTTATAATATAAGGACGTAGTTAAGAGCTACAACTAACAGAGGGTATTTTATTATCGTTCGAGTTAATTCGAAATGAAGTAACATAAGGATCACAAATATTGCATGATATTTATATGTGGTCATTGAAGATTGCTTCGTATTTTCTACGGCTTAATTTACTGGACCGATTATACAGTGGCAGTTAAGAATGTCTACTGCTTAATTTTTTATATATTTTTATTTCTCTTAAAAACGACATCTCCCGCACTTGGTTATTTCAAGTTCCTTTGTCGCGGAGGACTTTACTTACATTCAAATAACAGACTCAAAGAGCACCTACACTCGGAACAATGATTTGTGGATTACACAAATGTTTGTCCCGTGTGGGATTCGAACCCACAACACTCGGCGGCAGCGGCGAGGTGACCACTTAAACCATTTCTGCAGTCAAATTAGTTTTATTATATTCTAGCTTTTGCGCGCGGCTTTGCCCGCGTGGTACCTACATCAATAGCCTATATCCTTCCCCAGGTTTTAAACTATATCTGTGCCAAATTTCATCTAAATCAGTTGAGTGGTTTAGCCGTGAAAAGGTAACAGACAGACAGACAGATAGACAGAGTTACTTTCGAATTTATAATATTAGTAAGGATTAATATTGTATTATTATATTAGTTGAGTAATTTAGTTTGCAGTAGAGGATAGACGAAAAGCAAATTTATTTGCATTCTGATTTTGTTATCGTTGTCTTTAATGATATGCGGCAGGTACCGGCAGACAAGAAGTACTAATAACCTCTTTAAAAACATTTGTCTATCTACAAAATTATAATTTCCCAAAGTGAGATCTAAATAACACTTATTTAACCTTCTAAATTGGCTCCCAAGTTACAGGCTTGCCTAGACAGGGGTGAATGTAACACTGTATTTTGCATTATCTTTTGAAATCAACTAAGTAACTAAATACAAATACGATAACAACACTATGCGTAAATCACGCGAAGCCGTTGCAATATAATTATTAATAGTAATTATAAAGCTCAGTCTAGCAATAATAAAGCTTAAATTAATTCCAGAATATTCTGATAACTAAATTAATTAAAATACCTTAACAGTTAACTTATACAATACCTACGGTTTTAATTAAGAACGTAACTACGAACTCAATCACAGACGGATTGTTGAATATTTTCGAAATCCAATCTCACTGAAAGGAAAAGGCGCAGGTCAAATATTCTTATACTTACTTCATTGTAATATTTCATACACCTATTGTAAAGTTTCTTCGAATTGTAAAGTTAATTGAAAACCTGCAAGAGTTACTGCAGCTGTAGGCGAATTTATACTTTGAAGGTGAAGAATGAAGACTTGTTATTTGTGAATTGAATAATCATGCACATAAACTTCTATGCCTAACCTATGTCATCTTAATAATAATCTTACTATAAGACACAGATAAACAAAAATTGTCTCTGCGGTTATCTGTAGTACGGGTTGAACAAAGGTCTTGTAAATACATTTACCTTTAAGTATTTTCTTTGAAGCTTAATTTTTATTTATACCTAACTACGGTACCATAATGTTCAATATATTTTCAATGCAATGTATATTCTATGCTCATTGTCCGTTTAATAAATGAGTTTCATTCCTCTAATATTAATCTTGATCAACTATCAGATTATCCTTAAAAACATACAAATCCGATCGCTACAATAAAAAATGGGACGAAGCAAAAATAGAATAAGAAAAATCGGATTGTAAAAAACTTCATACATTTTTATACAGAGCGTAGTCATTGGTAGAAAATGAAAGGACACCCTGTTACGATTTCCATTAACAGGGAATAGGAATGCGTCGAAGGCCCGGGGCACTAATAAATCAATCTAGGAGGAGACAGACCGCTCCCAAATCGCTCTCAAATACACAGTATTAAATTTTGTAGTCTATATTACTGCGCTAGTGAAATATAACCAGAATACGCGTGTATAAATAGATATTACAACAAGTGTGCTAGTCGCCTAGATATACAATCCCGGTACAAGCTATTTAGTGTGTTTGCCGGTTCACGTACTAATAACCAGCGGATAAGGGCAGAAACGCGTGAAGAACACGAACGATTAGTTTAATTTATGCAAACGAAACCCTTCTCCGTTTGTGTCGGATGAAAATAATTGTGAAACGTTATAATGTTCGGGTGGTACGTTTTTATACGTATGACGAGTGTTTACATGGAAAATGTTTGGAAATTATCAACTCTGAAGGTTGTCAAATGCACTGCCAAATTCGGATAAAAAGTAAAATATATAATAGAATGCCGATAATATGGAATTAATAACTGTAACGTGCAACGTGTAAGTACTTATTAAACCCATGGACGAAAACACTTTAAAGACATGCGAGTCCTATAATTTGTTTTTTAATGTGGACGTAGCACGTCCATCTCACTAGATGTCGCTTGACTAGACTGGGGTGACTTTATTTATCACTTTATTTCTTCTACTTCATTTAGTACCAGTAATTTTGATTTTGTCTTTTCTATAAAACGCTTTTTATTTCGATTTTAAATATTCTGAATTTACTTTGTTAATTAAATTGTGTAAGAAATTACTAGTAGCGGCATGAAATTCAGAACTGTGTTCGGTAGGTGGCAATATAGGCCTTGTACTATATCTGAATCTTACCATAACCCAACTGTGGATGTAATATATCTCTGCTCACCCCTTCATAACCCTGAAGGTGAAATGGTATTAACGTGAGTCCATATATATATAAACAAATTAATATTTTTATAAGCATTTACAATGCATGAATATAACTTATAACAGAAAAAAAGACAATCTGTGACCTCAATAAACCATATCGTCGTTTTGCCAACTAAGCTATTCCTGATACTGCCTCAGATTAAAATTTTCATTGAAATTTACCTCTATGTATCTATGAAATATATAATTTTATTATTTTACGCATGAAGAGATTAGTCAAAACTGTCAAGGGTTAATGCTAATACACTCCAAAATGTAGGAAAAGCACGCAGCCTGGTTAGAAAAATACCTGAATGTTTTTAGTCGTGCAACCTCGTGATAACTGAAGTTCTAAGCAGCAACGGCATTGTCAGTTACAGTATAAAACTAAACATAGCTTATTCACAGTAGTTTTATCTACCTCTGTTTAGTATTATATTGTGTTTCTAACAAAAGGCTTCTTTTATATCTTACATACATAATGCTTATGTAGCAACGGATATTGGATATATACTTTTCTATCAGACAGACCATATTCTGCTCTATTTTAATCCGTGTGTAAGAAAATTCAGTTTTCTTAGAAAATACCAGGAATTTTCCTCCTCAACATCTATCGAGTGCGTTTGAAGTGATTTCCGCATGACGGGGTGCCACTACACACATACTTATATACATTTACATATATACATTTGTAAGTTAAAGGTCCAAAACAACGAAACCCTTTCGTCATTGACCGTCATTTCTTCAGCCGATTGTTACGCTTTGTGCGACAAACAAGGAAAACGTGATATAAGTATTTTAAGGGCTACACGAAGGTAAGTTATGAACTACATACTATATAAAATGCTTATATGTCTTCAGTAGTATGTGGCCTAGAAGTAGTAACACTTTACTTGCAAATACAGTGTGTAGGGTAACGCAGAACGTGACTAGGACAATCTTACTTAGTGACTTTAAAATAACTTGTACATATTACTTTGCTAACCATATTAATACTTGATATTTGCACGTGTTTTCTATACAAATAAATAACATTGAAATATATAGTATACTAGCTTTTGCGTGTGGCTCCGCCCACGTGGTACCTACATCAATAAAAAGTAGCCTATGTCCTTCCCCAGGTTTTAAACTATATCTGTACCAAATTTCATCTAAATTGGTTGCGTGGTTTAGCCGTGAAAAGGTAACAGACAGACAGACAGACAGAGTTACTTTCGAATTTATAATATTAGTAAGGATTCTACCACATACACACAACACCATCTAGCCCAAACTAAGTAGAGCTTGTACTATGGGTACTAGACAATAGATAAACATACGTAATATATACTTTTTTTTTGTAGATACATACATATTATACATAGAAATACCCAGACCAAGATAATCATCCATGTTCATGCACACAAATGTTTGACTTGTGCGGGAATCGAACCCGCGACCTCAGGCGTGGCAGTCGGTTACACTAACTACTACGCTATCGAGGCCGACAAATGTTTGTAATGTCAAAATAATAGCTTTTTACTAAATGCATATGAAACTACTTATAATAAAAATCAATCTTAAAATGTTTGTCTATTTGTTTTTTCCCGCTAATCTCTGAAACGGCTAGACCGATTTTGACGGAACTTAAAACTGGCAGATAGCTGATGAAATAACTTAAGGTGCGTTTCAAATACGAAGTCCCATTTGACAGTTGATCGTTGAACAGTGATAGTGAAGAGACCGTTTCAATCGACACATAACGAAATCGATTAACTTTCGAAACAAACTGTAATCGTGGGTTAGAATTGAAACAAAAATGATAGAAACAAAAACAAAAAGGAGCCCTTCTAAGTTTGACATATCGAAAGAATAGTTACGTCAAAGTTATTATATATAATTTTGACGTAACTAATCTTTCTTAACTGAAAAATTAATTGTAGGAAAAAATGTGAATTAATGTAATATAACAGATTTTGATTTTCAAGACGACTACTCTTTAAGAACTATGGGATATTTAAACTATAAGTCCAATATCGCATCTTCAAATCCATTTTTTGATTAAGAAAATATATTAGGTGTTTGCAGAATGGGATTTAAGGTACGTTGCAACGTAATAATAATTAATACCAAATACAAATTTACAAAAGTATATCTCGGACAATTGCTTTTACCTCGAATTAGTACGATTTTATCCGATTCATATTGTCGCGTCAATATGACAAAAAGTAAAAAAATACCTTAGTACGTAACCATAGTATTGTAGTAAAATCAATAGAAATTATTAGTTGGTATTATGTTTGTGAAACAATTATATCATGTTTTGTATAGATTCTAATTATTTTAAAAAGTCTTTAGTACCATAAGTAATCATTGTTTATTTTAGCAATTTATATGAAATGTGCAGATTTACGTGCTATGAAGTGTCAAAAGGGACTTCGTATTTGAAACAGACTATAGGCTACTTTTATTCTTAAACACTTTTTTGTTACATTCCACGCGGATGAAGTCGCGCGTAACAGCAAATTATTAAATAAATTACATTTATTAGAAGTTGTTTGGTTTCTCCAAATATAAACATATATAAATCTAAAATATGTAACGCATATTAAATAATTTAGTACTTCAGCAATTTATCACGCAATCAACACAATTAAATAATAGATATTTTAATAATTTGCCCATAAACTTACTACAATAAAGCATTTTTTTTAAACTCACCATTTATTTCGCTGTCCTATGCTGGATGTAGTCAACGCCGCATTTGCTTTCCCGAACCTGACCTACCGCGTTGCACGATAGTCGTCGATCAGAATAAAGATTTCATCTAGAAATCATTATAAAGAAAAATGAAAAATGAAAATGAATATTCTTTATTTGTCTTAATACAGTTACATTAATTATATCCCCAGTAAGTACTTGATAATACTTGTGTTGGGGCTATCTCGCTCTTTCCCTTAATTATTAACAATATTGAGACTAATGTTTACAAAATATATGTTTATAGTTTATATATAATATGTTTATAGAGAAATTTATTGTTTCCTGATCGAAACTAATTTAAAACTACATTTCGTAGAATATCTTATTATAACGATGTGTACACTGCGTCGCATAGAGAACGAAAACATAACAGTTTCTTCTAAAAATATATTCCCGTAGTACTCTTCAACCAGATCATAAAACATTGTACGAAACAGCCTGCCGTAACAACAAAACCTCTTGAAAATTTTAAACAAGCTCGATTCTTATTCACAAAGACACGGGCAATAAAAGTGACTCCCCAAGTAATTCTACACTGTATCAATCACGTTGCAGTAGTAAAATTGGACGTAAAACTTACTTCAAGATACAAGTACCTGTGTACTCTCTCCCGTTCTTCGCCGACTTTGCTTCCGAAGCACGTAGGTAGACACTTGCAACCCTGTTCGACCAATCACCGATGTGTTTGAGACGAGAATACATTAAAGAAACCCTGATATTAAAGTTTTAAGTGTTGCTGATTTTAATTTTGCGCCATTCGTGTTCTGATTTGGGTAAAGAATTAGCTGTGGACGATATAATAGTCATTTTTAGATTTTAATTTTGCGCCATTCGTATTCTGATTTGGGTAAAGAATTAGCTGTGGACGATATAATAATCATTGTAGCTGCAAAAAAAGATAAATTTAAGACTGCGTCGTTGGTTTGGAAATTGAACTAAGTTTGCTTGTGTGAAATTCCGAGTTTGAACCCCAAGTTGCACTGGCTAGTTGTATTAGGCTTTTCTCTTCGAAACTTCTAAGTAATGACAATGTACCCACACATAAACACGTATCAGCAAAATTACAAGAAATTGCCACGATCAGCTTATTTTATAGTCCTATATATAAAATTATACGAATATGTATATGAATCCAAAATACTTAGCAGTAATTCTGCCTAAGTACATAGCTAACTGCGTAAAGATTTTTGATATATAATTAATTAACACCTGAAGCTGCAGCAGCCCGGCAGAATAGATTTTCTATTATGACAACAATTAACAGATTAAACAGTATAATGACAACATATAAAAGAAAAACGTTCGCCAAGCAAGTTTAGAGAAGACTAAATTAGAGTAACTGTAAAAGATTCGAAAACAATAAAACTTAATCGATAAATTTGTACAATGTATGTGATGCGAACGAAGAAAATAACATGCGTCAATATAGCAGATCGTCGAAATGGCAATACGAAGTTACCTACCTTATTTCTTTAGTAAACACGACTTAAGTATATCAAAGCCTAAGTAAGAACCATTGTAATAGAAAATCGATTAATCTATTAAACCAGCCAAGAAAGTATCTATACAAATCCAAGGTACAAATTATTAAGGTCGATCGTTCGATTTGCAGTTTCCATTTAGGTAAGACCTTGTCAAAATGCACAGTGACAACAAGCAAGCTATATTTTAACTATTAAACCTATGTAGGTCCACTTGTTTAGCTGCTGGTACTTGCTGTCAGCGCCACTAGTGTGTACAGTCCTTCCTTCTGAACTCTGAATACACCCTACTTACTATAACAAACTAAGCCTGCAGTCTTCTGCGAGGTTGTTAGATGAGACTGCTTTAGGTTAGAACGGAATCCTACATTGAAATAACGTTTCTCTAAAAATAATCAGATTATTTATATGTCCCTCAGCTATCAATCTTCATCCTGCATAATATACATAAATGCAATATAACCTCTTCATTACACGCAGTATTTTTTTCAATTTGTTGCATAACAAAAGCAATCCCTACATTATGAGCTAACCATCGTTAAGGTAGACAAAGGACAGCTGAATAGATATAAAGTAAGGTATGCACTGCAGTAGAGCTCGGTGGAAACGAACAGTTGTATGTAGGTATATTTGATCAGGTGCCGTCAATGGCAGCTTATTATATGTTTTTGTTTGCTAAAACAAATATTTTCCATAAGCGCACAATATTCAAACAACGAAGTATAAGCTAAAGAAAATGTGTCTTCCTCACTGTCATTTAGGGGTCGATGTAAATTTTGCTGTATAATGGATTATTTGAGGTGCGAAAGAAGGTAACGACATACAGTGCATAGTAGACTATGTTTTGTGGGCGTAATTTTAAATAAAGGGAGATTGGATAGTCGATGATTTAATAAAGCAATAATAGCAAACGGAATTAGCTTAATAAATTCATTATAGTGAGTTGATGTGTCACCAGGATCGTCAGTTACGCGTAAATACCTTTGCAAAAATGGAATCGCAGGACTGCTTATGCAAGACTTCATACGAAATCCTACGCAGTATAATTTTGTGGTAATTGATTATACAGTGGAGTAACTTCTTTAATCAGGTAGCTCTGACGACAATAGGATAAGTGACTCATTTTTTTATTTGTTTCACATAGTTACGTTTCCTAAACTACAAGGAAAATTTTAAATTTACTTAATAATAAATAAGGTACAATGCGTTTCAAAACTGGTAGTAGGCAATTGACAAATAACAAAAAAGATGTTCGGTACAAACTGTGACGTAACCGCTATTTAAATGCAGCTGCCCGAGGAAGATAGTGAGATATCCACAATTCACCACCACATTTTCTTATATCGAAACTTAAAACATGAATTACTAAATAATTTTGATACAGAAAGATTGCCTTTGATTGCTATTTTTATTGTGTGTAAAATATTGTACAAAATTTAACATACTACAACTACTCTATCTAACTGTACCAAAAAAAATTTAACTTAAAGTGAAAAGCTAACATGAAAGGTAATTAGCTATCTTGTCACATACCGGTTGACACCTTTCCCTGTTTCAATGTACACACGCCTTTAGGCTCGTACCCTATTCATAGTTTTACGGAGTACCTAAAATCCAGTTTTACTGACACACTTTGACCATAGAATACTAAACAATATGGCTTTGGGTGAACATCCAAAGCGTTAGTTGCAACATTTTAGTTATTCATTACGCAGTACTGTTCTATCTAGGTTTCGAGTTGTATCATTAAAATCACACGTTTGTGCGGCAATTTGGTTTATATTGCCGTGATATGAGTGTATAATTTTCATTCTGTCATATTAATATTACAATGTTATGAAACGTGATGAGTTTTATTTGGAATAGTATCAAACCTGTACGCTACAGTCATCACTTTAGTTTTTGAGATATATTGGTCTTTATTTCTGTGCTACAAGGGCTTTAAAAAGATACTAGTTGTCCCGCGCAACTTCTACTGCTTCACATTAGATAATTTTTGCCCGTTTAAAAAGAACTATCCTATCTTTTAAGTTGGACCAAATTACAGACGGTTACGAAGTTTGATCAAAATCAGTTCAATAGTTTAGGAGTCCATAGAGGACAAACAACGTGACACGTAATTTATATATATTAAGATAGACAACTGAGACAACTCGACTCTTCAATTACCTGAGTCAGGCGGCAGACGACGCGCAGGAGCGGTTTCCGAACGCTGAGTTGGTGTTCTTGGGAGATTTCAATGCCCACCAT
The DNA here is from genome assembly GCA_963564715.1 of Catocala sponsa. NCBI lineage: Eukaryota > Metazoa > Arthropoda > Insecta > Lepidoptera > Erebidae > Catocala > Catocala sponsa. The sequence goes on along the minus strand of OY751336.1, from coordinate 13,093,838 downwards.
GAGACCTGGTTGGGTTCTCCCAAAACAGACCACGCGGGACGAACTGCCCATGCGTTCGCTCTCACGCATGACCTGTCTCAACTGGTACTCCAGCCCACCCGGATACCAGACATTGCAGGTCAGGCGCCCTCTCTGCTCGATCTGCTGCTGACGAGTAACTCCAACCGGTACAGTGTGTCGATTCGTGCTCCTCTGGGCACCTCAGACCACTGTCTGGTTTGTGCCACAGCTGTTGTTGTTACGCCCCCACGACCCGAGGAGGCAAGACGACGACTGTGGTACTACTCGTCGGCAGACTGGGATGGAATGCGGGAGTACTTCGCATCCATCCCTTGGGCTCAACGCTGCTTTGAGAACAGGGATCCATCAGAGAGCGCTACTGCTGTCGCTGGTGAAATCATCCTGGGTATGGAATATTATATTCCATACAGTGATGTCACGAGCGGCGGCAGGAAAAGGCCCTGGTTCGGTCGTGAATGCGCTGATGCTGTTGAACGCAAACAGACAGCGTACCGCGCTTGGACCAGGGCTCGCACTCTCCACGACCCTAACGTGGATCACCTGAAGGCAGCGTTCAACCAAGCCACAAAGGTCTGCAAGAGGGCATACTTAAGAGCGGATGCCCAGCGCGTCGCACGGTTCGGCCAGGAACTCATGGCGCATCCTACGGGCAGTCGTAGCTATTGGCCCCTGGCCAAAGCCGTGCAGTCCAACTTCTGCCAGATCTTGCTGCCCCCTCTGAGGTATCCGAATGGATCACTGGCTCATCGGCCGCAGGAGAAAGCAGATCTGCTTGCAAATCTCTTTGCGGCCAACTCCCGAATCGATGACTGCGGTTCGCAGCCGCCTAACATTGCCAACTGCGGCTACACCATGCCTGATATATGTATCAGGCAATGAACCGTTCGTGCGATACTGCAGTCTCTCGATGTTCGGAAAGCCAGTGGACCTGACGGCATCCCAGCTGTGGTCCTTAAAAAATGTGCAGCGGAGTTGTCTCCCACGCTTACGCGCCTATACCGGACGTCTTACGCCGCAGGCATTGTGCCTGAGGCTTGGAAGGAGGCGAACGTTCAACCGATTCCCAAAAAGGGGGACCGTTCCGAGCCAAGCAACTATCGTCCCATAGCTATCACATTATAAACACCCAAATTGTCCGCTACCTGGAGGATCAATCGTTGATCAATGATCGCCAATACGGCTTTCGGGCTAAACGATCAACGGGTGATCTTCTAGCGTTTGTCACGCACCTCTGGGGTGAAGCTATGGACAAGCACGGCGATTCTTTGGCTATCAGCCTTGACATAGCCAAAGCTTTCGACAGAGTCTGGCACCGGTCTCTTCTTTCCAAGCTTCCGGCCTATGGCTGGCCCCCTCAACTGTGCACCTGGATTGCAAGTTTCCTGCAGAAGCGTCGTATTCGGGTCCTTTGCGACGGTCGCGCTTCCAAATTTATGCAGGTTAATGCAGGAGTGCCTCAGGGTTCTGTTTTATCCTCTACGCTCTTTCTTCTGCATATCAATGATATGTTGAATCTCGGCAACATACATTGTTATGCGGACGACAGTACCGTGCATGGGCGATATCTCGGACATCCTGGGGCCAAACAGGCTGAGGTTGAGGGGAAAAGGCAGAATCTTGTTGTTGAACTTGACCAGACCTTGGACCGCATCTATGAATGGGGTGCCAAGAACTTGGTCGAGTTCAACGCCAAGAAGACCCAGGCATGCGCGTTCTCAACAAAAAAGTCTCCGTTCCTTCCCCTCCCTTCTCTGAAGAACACTCCACTGGTGATACGTGACAGTCTCTCCATCTTAGGTATGGATCTTTGCCGCTCCCTTAATCAGAAAACCTATATTGAGAGCGTCATTAAGCAAGCTCCGCGAAAACTCGGAGTTCTGAACAGGGTGAGGCGGTTCTTCACGCCTGGGCAACTGTGCCTATTGTATAAGGCACAAGTGCGCCCTTGCGTGGAGTACTGTTCTCATCTTTGGGATGGCTCCGCGCAGTACTTGCTGGACGCTCTCGACCGGTTACAGCGGCGGGCTGTCCGTATCATCGGAGATCCAGAGGTCACGAGTTCACTGGAACCTCTGCAACTCCGTAGGGACATTGCCTCATTGGCATGTTTCTACAGAATATACCACGGGGAGTGCTCTGAAGAGTTATTCCACCTTATCCCGCCCTCCCCTTTCCTATCCAGAACAACGCGTGCTTGGCTCAGATGCCATCCTTACACGGTAGAGTCGATTAGAGCGCGTACCAAAAAGTTTGGGTCCTCATATCTCTGCCGAACGACCAAGGCATGGAATTCTCTGCCAAGGCACGTGTTTCCTTCTTCCTTCAATCCTGGGTTCTTTAAGCGGGGCGTGAAAAAGCATCTTCTCAGGCCGTCAAAGTAGAGACCTCAACATCGCCTCGGCTACTGTGGGGGCGATGTGGAGGACACTGCTCTTAGACCACACGACTACTTACCATCAGGTGGAGTGTGGTCATTTTGACGAGCAAAATTAAAAAAAAAAAAAAAAATAAACAACGGACACAAAGAGCACCTACACTTAGGAGAAAATTTGTAGATCACACTAAGTTATGTCCCGATTTAACTCACAATACTCGGCACAGTGACAACAAGCAAGCTGTATTTTAACTATTAAACCTACGTAGGTCCATTTGTTTAGCTGCTGGTAGTTGCTCTCAGCGCCACAAGTGTGTACAGTCCTTCCTCCTGAACTCTGAATACCCTACTTACTATAACAAAGTAAGTTATTTGCCTGCAGTCTTCTGCGAGGTTGTTAGATGAGACTGCTTTAGGTTAAAACGGAATCGTCTATTGAAATAACATGTTTCTCTAAAAATAATCAGATTATTTATATGTCCCTCAGCTATCAATCTTCATCCTGCACAATATACATAAATGTAATATAACCTCTTCATTACACGCAGTATTTTTTCAATTTGTTGCATAACAAAAGCAATCCTTACATTATGATCTAATGTCAATATCATTTCAAATCCCTAGATTCCGCTTCCACAAAGTGATACCACAAATTCATTTTGAAACTGAGTATCTACGGAAACGATTTCAGCATTTCATGGTTAGCAGTTTTAGAACAAAATCTATTAAAGTTGGACAACAGACAACACAGTCGCCGCTTGCTTCAGCCATCCACAACTTAATGAACGGAACAAGATTACTTGTCAAATAACTGACTTGTATATGTATGACATTTGGTATGATTCAATTGTTTAAAAACACTGACTATTAAGTTTAATTTTTCTTCATGATGAGTCAATCGTTGGTTATTTCAATACAACTCATAAGCTGCTCTTATATAGAGGCTTCCGAGTGTGTTTCGTGTACACGAACACACATTCTAAAGCTTTACCATTTTAAAACTGTAACTAAAAGTAAGCTGGACGATGGCCTAAACCTTCTCACACTGACAAGAGGCCCGTGCCCAGCAGTAGAACAGTTTAAATACAAGGCTGATATTATTAGTATATCCCGTCAACTGTCGAGCGGACATACGCTGTCCGCAAAAAGAGTCACCAAAAAAAAAACGACAAATGTATGTCCGCTGCACACTTGACTCGTTAATTAGTCAAGTGTCGAGCGCACATACATTTGTCCGTTTGCGTATTGTTTGCACAATGAATTTTTAATTATTTTTTAAGTATTTGCCCTAGACGTTCAAGAAGATATTACTAAAAATACGCAAATTAATGACCTTGTAGGTTTAGGAATACACCTACGCTAGGCAGGAGGGTCTTGATGCCAAAGCAAATAATTTTCATTATAATCGACTATGCATAGGTCTCACACTATTACGTATAACTTAAATATACTCTTCTAAACGGGCTTGTGATATGACTATGCCTTAGAGAAATATTAGAGTGATACTATGCATGTCTATGTCATCAATATAAAATATATTAAACATGTTTCTAATAGTAATTTAGCTATAAAAGTATATTTTGCTTAAAGACTTGCTTATAATATTAAACTTTAAGCAAAATTATGTTCAAATCTATTATTATGAAGACTATATTATATTTAATTGGAAACATTCCTTGAAATCGCACAGATTGCAGTAAACATTTTGAAATTATAATTATTTGCATTCCTAATTACATTCAACATGATTGATATTCTAGTAAAGTGCAAAAACATATCATGCAAATGATTATAGACTTATAATTAGGTAGATTAGGTAAATCCTCGAAGCGTTTGTCAGACGTGTATTGCGTCAACATTTCGTTGTAGTTATTTAGCTATGTTGTTTGTTTCCAACTAAAAGGAAGCCTAATCCCGTTACCGGGTACATTTCTAGACTTCATACTGCTAAGTACGAAGTCTATAAATATGACTATATTTTGTACAAATCGTCATGCAAAATCACAAAACGGCAAGCAAAGCGCCCAAACAGATGAGAACAAAGATGAAAAAAGTTTCAGAAATTGGGAATGGAAGATGATTACAGTACAGAGAATGGAGTCGCGGCATTATTATCAACTCGCCTTTGTACTGAATCCGAATGTTTCCCTTTAGAACTCAAAGTTTACGGCTTACCCCAAATTGCTATACCTACGACGAAAAAGTTTAATTTACAACGAATCTTTATAATTCTTTATTGTTCTCACTTTGTTATTCAAATGGCTAGGATCTGTGATTTTGTATAGTTTTATGTGTCTTTTGTTTGCTCGGTTCTATTGTTCGATATAATTAGCCATTATTTTAACATCAGTGAAATCTACAGCTGTAAAATACGAGTATCCCTTGTGTAATTGTGTGAGTGTACTATGTAGCAAAATAGATACTTGTGTTTCTGTTCTTGTGGTGAATATGGTAGGTGGTTAATTGTAAGGAGATGGTTATGCTGCCAATTGAAATACCACTAGTTCTTAGGCTGGCACTATGACTCATTTTTATAAGGTTAGCATGCTAGTACTGTATTCGGTATTAGGAGCGCTAGAAGGGTACAGCTATTACTTCATTTTAAATATTTTTTATTGATAACCTAGTGGTAAATGCATGGGCTCTCTGAGGTCTCGAGCATGCACGCACCTCTGACTTTGCGAAGCTGTGTGTGAATTACATAGTTAAATATACTACGCTTTATTTGTGAATAAAAACATTATGAGGAAACCTCTATATTTGAGAGTTCTCCAAAATGTTCTTGAAGATGTGTAAAGTCTGCCAACTGCTACTAGTCTAGCGTGGTGTACTACGGCAGGGGTACGGCCGCGCGTCTCGTACTGCAAGGAGGCCTGTGCCCACCAGTAGGAAAATTTATATACAGGGCTGATATTATGTTAGTGTAGTTTGTTATTTTTAAATATATATACAGTCATATTATATTATACATATGTACAGGATATCCCAGAAGTCGACGTCAAGGTGGAATCAGGTTACAGGCTAAGTTATAATAGCTATCGGAAAAATATAAAAAATATCTATTTTATGTATTTTAAAATTATAAGAAATTTTTATATTTTCCTGATAGCTATTATAACTTAGCCTGTTACCTGATTCCGGCTTGACATCGACTTCTGGGACACCCTGTATAAGGACACAAGGAACAACCAGACTCGGAGCAACCATTAAAAGTAGACCGTACAATTTTTGTCTCGTCTGGGTATCGAACCCACAACACTCGGCGCAGTGACAGTGGTGAGACGACCACTTAAACCAGTACGCCATCCATGCGATCAATTTAATATTATAAAATATATACGTAAAAAGCTTTGAATATTTTGGACTACGTAGATAGTGGGTAAGGAGTTGCTTAACCAATGTCGCCGCATCGTGTGTTATGACTTTGAATACCACACAAGATAGGGACGAGAGCATTGTTCTGAGCATGGGAACTTTGTGTCCATTAAGACATATTTTTTGTGTTGCTCGCTATTGTTGTGACGTGGCCACAATGCGAGAGTTACCTTTAAAAACGTTCTACTAATTATTATCTACCTTGGTAGTGCCGCGGTAGTAAATACGATTGCTGGTAATGATCAAGACCGTGATCGATACCTGGAAAAAGAGTTATTAGGATCTGCACTATATATTTTTTCTGTGACCGGCAATAGGCTAACCTCTTTTTACACGGAGCCTACAATCATAGACAAATGTAGGTATATTACACTTCTGCCTACGCTTACGAGGACATAGGCGTGACAGTCTAACGACTTTAAAATATATCCATAAATTATAAAATAATACTTCATCATTTCGTTGAACTAGAAATACGGATTAAAATAATATGAAATTACTTTTAGTAATATGAGATTAATAGATAACAGTTTTAATTAATTTTCTACTAATCTTAGATGCTTTTAATGCAGGTAAAATACTTACTTATCTCGTAAAACTTTGAGTGAAAACATCAGAAGCGGGATCTCAGTTTAACTAGTAGCTTCCTGGCTGCAGTACTAGGAACATAACTGTTAAAAGCTGGCTATTTCAACTTCCATGATTTACAAATGTTTAATTTATACCACAATATATGAAAATATTAATCAATCAGTTTGTTTTACTGACAAACTAGGAAGAAATTGGCCACCAACACAAATTGAACAATCATTTAGTTATCCATTCAGTTCAGAAATTTCAAACACAGATGGAGATATTGCAAAACAGTTTTTAACGTATGTAATATCAATGAATGTCAAAGTTGATTAGTTAGTGAGTTTACTGACGTTTCTAGACGCCTTCATGGTCAATATCTCACATTGACTACTGGTATTCGCCTATTTTTGTCGGCCTCGATGGCGTAGTGGTTAGTGTAACCGACTGCCACGCATGAGCTCGCGGGTTCCATTCCCGCAAAAGTCAAACATATTTTGTGTGCATGAACATGGATGTTTGTCTTAGTCTGGGTGTTTCTATGTATAATATGTATGTATTTACAAAAAAAGAACTATGTATGTATGTTTATTCATTGTCTAGTACCCATAGTACAAGCTCTGCTTAGTTTGGGCTAGATGGTGTTATGTGTATGTGATAGAATATTATTATATTATTGCTGGAAATCAAATTTAATCTGGACAATGGAAGTGTGTGGTTGATTGATGGGCTGGTTCAATAATTTCAATGTATGAATATAAAAACACTACCTAAAATATCGATGCTTTAATGTATATATTATTAATAAACGTCAATCACTAGATATTTCTGCAACCACAGCTATAAACACCTTAAAGACATCAGAGAATAACACTGTTGTGATCAGTAAAGGTTATTATCTATACTAATATTATAAAGAGAAAAGATTTCTATCGTTGTATGTTTGTATAAACTCAAAAACTATTTAACTCATTGAAAAATTATTTCACCATTAGGAAACTGTTTTATCCAGAGGTAACATATAAGTTACACAGCATCACGCGACGAGCTTTGGTAGCAGAGGAATAAACATATAGGCACGTAGCTAAAATCGCGCAGTACAAAATAAGAGACAAACGAACCTGTTTATATCTTCATTTGTTGCTATCATAAATTTACAAGGTATGCGTCGAACAGACATATTATCCTCATATAAATATGAATGAAACTGGCGCGGCAGGCTCTTATTGTGATAAATAAATCCGAGCTAAATGACAGCCAGAACAACACACGTTTTACCTACCACTATATGCTATAAGATATTCATATAAAAATACGTGCGTCCTTCCTTTTCGCGTAGATATTCGGTACTTCTCTTACTCTTGTTTACTACTAGACATTATCATAACACTGAATATCATGAAAATGGCACTTGTAGCACAATGACATCTTTCATTTCCCTGTTTATTTCCTCCGCGCGTCTGAAAATAAAGTTTCGGTGACAATCGTAAATGTACATAATATTTATTTATTACTATTCACGCTATATTAGTAACATCGTTCCTGTTTATTAACTAAGTAAGTGCCTAATATGTTACCTAAAGAGGTTCAATAATAAGCAAATCTTTACTATTATAAAACTATAAGTATTAATGTTTACCTTTTTTAGGCTTGACGTTTCGACCAGGTTACATTTAGTGGCACAATGATAGTAAACACGATTGCTGTGCATGAGGTCATGGGTTTCATTGCTGTGTCGTTCCAAGTGATATTGATTTTTCATGTCAAGAAATTCTATGTTTATAGCACGGAATCTGAAACTGAGCTGAGTAGACGAGAATAGTGTCACCCTCTATTACGTGGGTCTAAAAGGTCTACAACCTTAGCAAAATGTGAATGTAGTACGGTTTTGTCTGCCCCTTCGTATGTAAATATGATAATTATGTCTATACATAAAGAAATAGTATAAAATGTTTATTAGTATCAGCAGCCTCATCTGAAAATGATAAAGTGAATTTTGATGCGTAACTCATAGTTTGATAGCTTGTGGCTTAACATGAAACTCCAACCAACTAGTATTGTAAAAATAGCGATCCTTTTTATCGCTATTTTTACAATACAATCCAATATTAATAAAATACAAACAACTATTGGTAAAACTACTACTACGCATTTTACCAATAGTTGTTTAATTGTACAGCTCTTCATCTCCATCACTTATGTAAACCATTGCCATACACATTAAATTACTCATAGATGTATATTTTGTATTTATAAGGATACCGATGAAGTTCATAATACATACATACATCATTGAAACACGAAGTTGTTTCTGTATTTCTCTTACTTAATTCTCCCTATTCTATATTAGCGTCTACCTCGTCTGTAAAGGTACAATACACATGGTGTGCTTAATTAAGAAACTTTTAAATTCACATTAAGTTTTATGTATTAAGTCTGGGAACAATTTTGCAATTTAAGTTCGAGTTAATTACAATAAAAAGTTATGTAGGAGTTTTAAACATTTTGCAATCGTATTGTGTCGAAGTTATAACTTGAATATTAACTTTGCAGTAGTTGAAATATGTAAAGGTATGTTCTCTTTCGATTCGAACGTATAATCTATACTTGTAATGAAATTGCGACTGGTTACAATTTTGTTATAAGTATAGATTCGTATTCTCTGACCTAGTTCAGGTAATAAAATGTAAAAACAGACATTATAAACAAGACTTTGTGTCCAATTTTTAAATTGTAATATGTTTTTCTTTAGATTAAATATAGTTTTAATGTGAATTTAATACAATAAGTAGCCAGTAATGTGTTTTGTACAGACTTTTATTTATTTATTGAATAAAAATTTATTATTATTATTATAGATTCCTATAGTTCGTGATATCTGTACAAACATAAGGCACTCAAAATACCTAATTGTTTCGTCTTAAATAGCTCTTATAGAGACCCATAACATATTTTTCTTAATTATATATATATATATATATATATATATATATATATATATATGTATAGACATAGGTCATATACTTATAATAATATGTAAAGGGTATTAACGCGATCAATGCGATCATGCATAATGTTTACCTTTTTTTGTTATACTAAATAGCATTTATGTTAAAATGATTTAACTTATGTTAAAAGGTATGATGGGGTTAATATGTCTGGTTTAGACAAAAACCCCGAAAGAAATAATTAATGAAAAAAATAAAACCTTTTTTATGCTTGACGTTTCGACCACGTTACACCGGCCGTGGTCACAAACTGACGTCATATACTTATAACGGTCTGTGGTCATATGTGTATAGGTATACAAATTAAAATTACCATATTATTATTATATAAATCAAACACAATACATTTAGTAAATTCCATTTTTCATTTATGAACTCCTGGATATCATAGTAACCTTTTCAGTCAGAAAGTTAATTATTTTTGAAATCATTAATATTTTGCTCCTTCCAACATTTGGAAATCGTGTTGTAAATAATTGGTCCATACAAATTATACCTTTGCACATGAGCGTAGTCCTTCCATTGTTAAGACAAAGTCTACTATTGTCACGTTAATTACGATCGACTCCATTAGATAATAATTGTACTTTTAGATCAGAGTAAATTTTTAAGAATATTGTATTTCCATAATATATAAAGTGGTAAGAGACAGAATTTTATACATCTTAAAGTAGGGCTTACAGCTGTCAGTAACATCAGTAACATGTAGCTTAAACATAGTTCTTAAGTATCTTTTTTGAGTAATTTTTAGAATTACCTCAGAAAATAATACCATTCCTGAGGTGGGAGGATACTAAACGGTGGTATGTTCTACTCACAAGTAGTACATTAATATGACTGGGGTCAATTTATACAATGCGTAAGAAGATTTGCTTACTTCTTTTGTTTGTGCTTTTCAATCAAATCTTTTATCACAATTCCAGACGCCATGTTGGTTCAGAATATTTTCAAACCCAATAATTTACTTGTCCGAACTGGAAATCGAAGCCAAGATCTCACATACAGCAGCCATATTCACAATAAAACTAAGAGCAAATAAACAGAGATACCTTTAAAAATTTAAACTGAGGAATGGTCTCGCCGTGTTTTAATGTCGTAAATTGAATCTCCATACAAAATTAGGTGTCTATATTAGAGTCGCTCCAAGCTACGGTGTTTGTTCACGCCCAGCATGTCTGGCGACGCCCACTATCGCTGTTTTCAGGGCATTACACACGTTCAGCAGATCTTAAACAAGAATATTTAATGGAACCTCTAGAGACCTCTATAATGTATTACGCACATTAACTATATAAGGCTCCTACACACACTGTGTGTAGGAGCTATGCCTGGTAGACGAGAATAGGCTCGCCCACATTAACTTAGCACCTACAACTATAGCTCTTGTAATGTGCTCCTGCATTGCAACAGCTATGGCTTTAGGTACCGAGTAATAATTTATATCTCTGCCTTCTCCTTCGTGAATTAATGTACATTTTATAGGATTTCTTTTGACCTGAAGATTTACATTCAAAAATCGTTTAATTCTAATTCCTACATCTAAAACTTACTGCACGGATGGCGTAGTGGTTTAAGTGGCCACCTCGTCGCTTTCACTGCGCCGAGTGTTGTGGGTTCAAATCCCACACGTGACAAAAAATTGTGTGATCCCCAAAATGGTTTTTCCGAGCCCGGTTGTTTTTTTATCCGTTGTTTGAACGTTTATAAAGTCCCCCGTAGCACAGGAATAAATACTAGGACGGGAGTTGTCATTTTAAAAAAATACAGACTTATGATTTATTTACTATTATTGGGCCAACTCATTTGTTTTTGTATGACTATTTCCAATTTCTTTTTTGCATGTTATAGCTTTGTTTTCACAGAAGTATCCTTAGGTAGTTACATAAGTGTTCCCCTTAACCAACTGTGTGTATCTAATACTGCTAATCACGAACCAAATAGCAATTAGCCCAAAAGATAATTATATTCATTAATGACCTTAGATCTTCTTTTACATCGTAACTACAAGGCAGTTAAAAGAACTATTAATTTATAAAATAATTTTAATTAGATGGTAATGAAGCTGGTATATAAGGATAGTGCAATTGCGATCTTTAAATAAAAAGCATCTCAGAAGGAAGTCGCCTAGAACTGCGGCCATATGTACACTACAATATGCGTGCTCGCATTATCTTATCTTTATCTTTATCGCAATCCCAGCTAGTATTTTAAATACGAACGTAAGTTACGTATGAGAGACTATGTTACTATGGAAATATACCAAGCTGTCAGTTCAAGAGTTTCGGTAACAAAACAGAATTAAATTAATCGTATTTTCTGCGACGTGATTACCTGGTTTGAATATTCATAAAATTACGATAACATCCAACAGTAGAGTACCGAGTTTAAACGAATTAGACAACGTAGATGCATCGACATTAACTTATAAAATTAAGTTACTTACTTTTAAAATTAGATGTGATTCGATTAGCAAAAAATCCGTAATTAATTATTGGGCCTTGATGCTTTTGTTTCAACTAAGGAGAAACGTAAAGTAAGGGTGGATTAGTGGTCATGTCGCACAAATCTATTAGCAAGAATTGTACTAAACGGCACGTTCTAAAATATATTTTTTTAGATAGTGTTTGCACACATCGCCTTAGTCTGTGTGCGAAACGACCCCGTTTGAAAAGCGAGGTACAATTCGCAAATTAAAATTAAATTATTATTAAAAATATATAAATATAATATATAAAAAAGCAACGATAGCCTAGTGGGAAACCGTTGGACTGCTACGCATAGGTCTCGAGTTCGATCCCAAGGCACGCATCTCTGACTTTTCGAAGTTATATGCGTATTAAATAGTTAATTATCGCTTGCTTTAACATCGTGAGGAAACCTGCATGTCTGAGAGTTCTCCATAATGTTCTCAAAGATATGCGAAGTCTACCAAGCCGCACTGGGCCAGCGTGGTGGACTATGGCCTAACCCTTCTCACAGTAAGAAGAGGCTCGTGTTCAGCAGTGGGACAGTTTAATACAGGGCTGATATTATTATGATATCATTTAAAAAAAAAAAAAAAAAGGTTAAATTGGTACTCCTTGTTTTATTTGAAACTAGCACGATTGTGCGCAAATATTTTTTTTTTAATTGTCAAATTCTCACCTCCTTTTTCAGACGGGTTAGATTCGCACGCAAATAAATTCAATGTGTGCGATTCGACACCTAAAAAATATTGTTTTTAAACAGGGTCGATTCGCACAACTTTATCTAGCGGATTCGTTCGAAACGACCACTGAGCCATAGGGAACAGCAACCGGCAAAGTTGATGATGACAATAAACAAAATATATTATTATACATTAACAAAACAATATGTTTTGTTTTATTAAATTGTAATGTTTAAAATCTGTGTAATTTTTTAAAAATAATACTTGCAAAACTACAATGCGTTTACTATTATAAATGGAATTTGCATTCCTTAAAACTTAAATTAATTTAAATAAAATCAAATTTAGTACATAATATTATAATTTTGTTCATTTCCAACAATACTCAAACTAATTTCACATGTCAATTTGGTATTAGTACCTATCCCTAAATAATTCAGAATTTTGAGATCAAAATTATGTTATAAAATCTATAACTCTTTTAAAATGAATATTGTCTGCTTCGTAGCTTATCTGCGTTACTATATTATTGAATTTATGATCTGTTCTTATTATCACATAACTGACCTACACAAATACGCAATATAATAAGAAATATTATATAATATACGTATATTAATATATGAGAAAAAACCATAATAATCATGGAATACGCTTTCTAATCCTTTAAAAATACCTACTCCAATATTCAGTAAAAAATCCCCCACTAATTAATCTCAATAATTATGCAATCATACCTTAAACAAAGCGCTTATTAGCGCTCACCCTTCAACCATATTCCGTTAATAGCCGAACCGAATAATTGAATGTTCCGACCAGTTTTTACTCATTTAAAACGTACGCCACAATTACCTCTATTAATTTACGCGACGTGGGCCGATAAAAGCCAGCTTAATAATATCGGGGCGAGAAGTGGTGAGGGGTGTGGCACGGGGAGAGAGGTTGTCAAATTTCATGTACTAAAGCTTCAGAAATTGTCTACCGTCCTGGTAACTTAGACAGGTACTATTGATGGCATATTTGGTAGGTAATATTCTTTAGCTTTCTCAGATGTTTAGTATTGCTAATCTGAGACATAGGTAATTATGTATATTCATGAGTAGCGTCTAACGAATACTAGCAAAAGTCTAGTATAAGACGTTTAGTTAACAGAAAGTGAGTTAACATACCTTGATGTACAAAATTATACTCAACTAGATTTTGCTCGCGCCTTCGCTCGTGTTAATGTAGATTTCTTCAATAACTAAACTTCGGCAACAGCATTTTTTTTCTGGATGAAAGGTACCCTATGTTATTTTCTGCACACCTGACGTGTTCGCAAATTTTCATGTTTATTGGTTGAGTCGCTACGGCGTGAAACCGTAACAAACAAACCAACTCACATTCACATTGTTAGGATCATATTGGTTAGGATAGTTTTTATTTGACTCCAAATATAGACGTTACAATAAAAAGTCAAACTTTGCTTTTCAGTCCTGACTTTGTTTCGGCTCATTTTTCAGCAATATTTCTATACCATTATAAATATGTAACGAGGCTTTCACAGGGGGAGATTATAATTAAGTTTAATTTCATCGCTGGCGTAGTGGTTTATCTGATCACCTTACCGCTGCCATTACGCTGAATATTGTGAATTCTTTTTCTTTTGTTTTTTTAGAGACAAATCTCTTACTAAGAATAAATCCTGTGATGTGAGAGACTTTAAAACATTCAAACAACGGACACAAAAACCACCCTTACTTTAATCTATATATGAGATAAAAAATTGTGTACCTACTACACAAATATTAGTTCCTACGGAAATCCGCAAAAACAAAAAAATATATATTTGACCTCTAACAAAGATCATCCAGAGCATTTGTTTTAGATGTTCTTTGTTACAGGTCAAAAATTTGTTTTTTTTATATCTGAAACCAAAACTGTGATTATATAATTCTTATACGTCTGTTGGTTCTGGTACCATGTAAAAAGTACCTACTGAACCAATTTTACTGCTGTTTTCACAGATTGATAGTGATTCAACTTATTTAAACTAAGTTATGTTTTGTCTAACAGTAGTATAATATATATAGTCCATAACATGACATGTAATGTCGTCGCGAGCAAACTGGTTTATGCGCGAACAAAGTCGTAAGCAAAGCCTAGTACCACCTCTTTGTAATTTTATTGTGCAATAATAATTGAGTTTAAATATACATCTATTTATAATATATATACATGTATATTTAAACTCAATTTATAATTTCGATCATTAACAATGACAAAATTATTCGCAATTATATGACACAGTTTTTGGGTAACTTAATTATATAATCAGGAAAATGACGATGCTTTTAATTGTACTCCGTTATTAAATTATCATTACTTGGCTGCTACACTGCTCATTACTGCTACATACTCTGCCATAAATAGCGCATAGTTGTTGTTCATTTAATTAAATTATATATTAATTAATAATGCGTACCGTACAGAGTTTATACATAGATACATAGAAAAAGATAACAATTACGACTTTCAAGAAAAACATTTAATACTATTTGATCTTAGTTAATATAATATCTGATGTCGTTAGTCTCTTTTTAAGGCTGGTTCAGTGGCGCGCTGTTAAAGAATAAAAGTGCTGTGCATGAGATCTCGGATTTAAGTTCGGACAGTGTCATTAGGTTTTGCTGCCAATATTTTTTTATTAGCACGGAATCTTAGACTCTTTATCGTAGATGACTATAGGCCACCTTACCAAGTGGTACCTAAATCTATATCTGGCGAAATATTTGAGTAATAAACGTCTACCTACTGTTCCTAGGACATAGGCGTGAGTCTATGTATCTATGTGTGTATGTATCTACGATTTAATAAAAATTACACTTAAGAACACCCTTATAAAATAATTCAAACTCAGTTAAATTGAGATAAACCCACCCGCTATGACATATAAAGCGAAATCACCAGTGTACGCGATTACACCAAATGCATTCCGGCAGATAGCGGGCATTGGCGTCCGCTTTATCTTTACCATACACTGGCTGATAAGGAGCTCACCAGGCGAACTTAATAAGAGTTGACATAGCCCATCTGACCAAATGAGAGTACACCTTTTGTTCTTCAAAACATGGTTTAATTTGGATTAACGGTTTGGCTTGGATGGATCACTGGGTAGAAGCAGTTTATGCATGATGTTGTTAGCTTTTTAGGTATAAAGTGTACAATAGGTACGTAGCAAATATTGTTGCTTGCCCCTTTTGTTCGTGAGATGCATAATTAGAACAGTGTGTGTATGAAATGAGAAATGAACGCCTTGCTACAATACCAAGTAGTAACAAAGAGTTTTATTATTGGGATATTTTTGTCCTGTTATGTAAAGTTCTATCTATATGCTATACAAATCTGTTCAAAAGTTTACGCCTGATTGAGTTACAAACAACCCAAAATATTCAATACCTTTCTTAACTACACTATTGTAGGTACTATTGTGTAAATAAACATGAATTCTGGTTTTGATTATCGATACAACCGAGATTTCCATTTAATTACGTATAATAGAAATAGACTTACTAAGAGCAGTAGATAGTAAAATAATTATGAGAGACTAGATTTTACCCGCGGTATCGCTCGCGTTAACGTAGATTTGTCAATTAATTTATATCCCTCAGGAAAATTATTTTTTCTGTATGAAAGTTAGCCTATGTCTTTTTCTGTGCTTCTGACAATGGGTATGCGAAGTATTCATGTTAATCGATTGAGTAGTTAAGGCGTGAAAGTCTACCAAACAATCAAATTCACATTCGCATTTATAATATTAGTTAGGATTATATGAGTAGGCAACCCAATATAATATACCTGACCATGCAACGAGATTCATGCATAAAATGATTACTATATAATACAATTGTTTCAGCGCAATAAGAAGACAAAAAAAAATTGTTGGCACGTGGCACTATTCTAGCACTGTTGCTAACTGAAAATATAATTATTATAAGATGATATATTTGCACCCACTTTCACATGAGAATGATCACAAACTCGACAAATTAGCACTAACGCGTAACTTACGCTGTTAATTTGTTGAGCTGTGAATATAATCATAAGATCGTAAGCAAAACTAAACAAAAACTAGAAGATGGGTAGTTCATTTTCTAAATTCAGAGAATTATAATTACGGGGTGTAGGGTGCTAAGTTAGGCGTTTCACACGTAATTACTTTGAGTCGTTACTTGCGTAAGTTTAGCAGCACGTGAAGGACAAACGTGTTAGGTCGCCGAGGCGAATCCATTTTATCCGTAGCAATTTTGGTAACATGCCTCCCTTATTCATTAAAAATACAGATTACCGCATTATTTGGTGTACAAATTACTAATATTCATATTTACCCTTATAACTAGTCTAATGTGCTTGTGTTAGGTGAGTGAGAGTGCTGGAGGCATAAGCATGAGGTGTCGATTCTCGTAGCTTATGAGCGACCTGCAGAGTATCCGTAGAGTCATTGTGTGGGTAGCGCGAGTCGACCCGGCAGCAAGGGAGAGCCGTAGAAACGGTGCTCTGCTGGCCGCCCGCGGTATAGTCTAGAGGCTCAACTGAGTCTAACCAATTTGGTTGGCTGCCTCAACATGCCGCACATAAGATTATGTGCGGCATGTTGAGGAGTTAGGTGGTTCGTCATGCTGGATAGTGACCGAAGGGTGGGTCCCGGCGATCACTTTCTGGAGGGTACGGGGGTCCTTCCGTCCGTTGGATCGGCTATCGCCATAACACACAGTATTATGACGAAACTTGCTCTGCGCCTTACCCTACATTTCGACAAAATACTGCGAGAATAGTCGCCTCTTTTTTCACGCTTACCCTTCCTTCCACTCTATGGCAGTACAAATAAAGCATTGTAGTTTAACAGCAGCCAACCTCCATAACCCCACCGCTGCTTCTTCTTCTTGTGTCGTGGAGATTATTAATATCAGAGAACTCCACGCTAACCTCAATGCCATCCATCACCACCTGGAGACGGCTCGGCCGGCAATGCTTTTTCTGACGGAGACACAAATACCCCGTCCTGCAGACACGAACTACCTGCAATACCCCGGCTACCTCTAGAGGAGGGTTTCCTCGCGAAATCCGGGGTATATATGCTTGTTTGTCAGGGCGGATATTTGCTGTCGCCGTCTACACTGCCTAGAGTACCCTTCCTTCTTTGTCATCATGGATCATGGCTCTTTTAGCCAAATCTACGTGTGCCTTTACCGTTCCGATTCAAGAGACGCTGAGACAACTCGACTCTTCGACTATCTGAGTCAGGCGGCAGACGATGCGCAGGAGCGGTTTCCGAACACTGAATTGGTTGGCATTGGCTGAATTCAATGCCTACCATCGCACGAACTGCCCATGCGTTCGCTCTCACGCATGACCTGTCTCTATTGGTACTCTAGCCCACCCGGATACCAGGACATTACAGGTCAGGCGCCCTCTCTGCTCGATCTACTGCTGACGAGTAACCCGAACCGGTACAGTGAGTCGATTCGTGCTCCTCTGGGCACCTCGGACCAATGCTGGTTTGTGCCACAGCTGTTGTTGTCGAGCCCCCATGACCCGAGGAGACAAGACGACGACTGTGGCACTACTTATCGGCAGACTAGGATGGAATGCGGGAGTACTTTGCATCCATCCCTTTGGTTTAACGCTGCTTTGAGAACAGGGATCCATCAGAGAGCGCTACTGCTGTCGCTCGTGAAATCATCCTGGGTATAGAATGTTATATTCCATACAGTGATGTCACGAGCGGCGGCTGGAAAAGGCCCTGGTTCGGTCGTGAATGCGCTGATGCTGTTAAACGTAAACAGGCAACTTACCGCGCATGGACCAGGGCTCGCGCTCTCCACGACCCTCACGTGTATCACCTGAAGGCAGCGCTCAACCAAGCCACTAAGTTCTGCAAGAGGGCATACCTAAGAGCGGACGCCCAGCGCGTCGCACGGTTTGGCCAGGAACTCATGGCGTATCCTACGGGCAGCCGTAGTTACTGGCGCCTGGCCAAAACCATGTAGTCCAACTTCTGCCAGACCTCGCTGCCCTCTCTGAGATATCCGAATGGATTGTAACCTTTAAGGTTTAGTTAGGAAGACGACAGGCCACGCTGTAGGGGCGTGGTGTCTTGAGGTTACTTTAAGCAGAGATGATTCAAAGATACTAGAGCAATTAACACTTTTATTAACACTGAGTATAGAACACACTTAAAGCAAGCTATACAATTAATATAAATCAGGGCGTGGTTCTCAAAGGCTTCCTACGTGGTTCTTATTAGGAAGAACCACTTAACTTGAAAGCGGAAGGAAGAAGAGTGCCCCAGGACGCGATCCACTATATATAGGCCGCCGCCGCTCGGAGGGGGGCTAGTGATGCCACCGTCTCGCTCGCCGCGCACGCAGCCGTGTGCCGCGAGTCGATTACCTGACACACCCCCCTCGCTGACAGAGAATTTTTCCTCGGGAAAATTCGGCCTCCCGAGTACTCCCTGCAGCCGGCAGCAGCCGCCGATCAGCACCCTGGAATCAGTTTAAGACAAGTGGTGTCATTATTTTGAATTAGGTAGATAGTAAGATAAAAATCTGTAATAAAATGACACCATAGCTGCGAACAGATAATTAGCAAGCAGATAAACAATAAAAAACAAGTTAAAGGCAAGATGATTCATTCATTAGTAATGCGGACTCGACAACAGACCGCTAGATAATAAACCCGTTTAGAATGTAACAATGTAATTAGTTAATAGTTTTGAATGAAGATTAATGAACTGCGATGTCATTAAAACAGTACAGAATATATAGCGATTAGTACGCCATCAAGCAGACAAGGATAACCACTATGCCTAAAAGGAAAAAGAAAAAATTACAAGATCAAAAAAATCGAACCCTTAGACTGACTTGGCAGTGACCATTTAACTACTGAACCGTAGGGCAAAAAAATGAAATGTTTAGATGTCGATGAGTAATTCCGAAAACAATAATTGGCATGATGAAAGAATGCGTAACTAAGCCACAACGTATTGTCTAAAATAACAAATTTTATAATACATAAAGAATTTTTAAACATACAATACGCATTGAAGTACACAGTTTAGAAGTATATATTTTCTAGTGTTACGCTAGAAAGTATTACTTTTGAAGTGAAGTAATTAAGTTGGTTATATGCCAATCACAGAGAAAAAAAACACAACAATGTTGTGATCTAGCTAGCCCTACGACAAGGTCTTGGGTTCGGTACTACAAAAGTCCACTAGCTAGACCACAAACTATTCCTTATAGTTAATCAGTTTCAAGTCCTTAACATGCCATTCACCGAGAGGTTTACCAGACATATCAGACAGTATATAGACCAACGGAGACTTTTTAGAAATGATTTTACATTTAATAAATTTAGGTGCCAGCTTTTTACTAAAGTATTTATCTTTATCACTAAGGTAAAACGTTCTTCTCCAAACAACGTCGCCTACGTTGAACTCGGTTTACGACGTAAATTATAAGACTTACAATTACGTTGGTGAGCGACCAATAATGCTGCTTGTACCCTCTCAAAAATAGAGGCTAAATAGCCAAGGTTCTCAGCGTAATTGTCATGAGGAATATGTACTATATTTGGATCAGAATCGCAGACACCAAATAGTGAACTACAAGTGACAAGCTCGCGACCATACACAAGGAAATTAGGACTAAAACCGGTTGTCTCGTTAACAGCGCAGTTTATTGCAAACTGAATTTTTGTAGTTAAAGTGTCCCAGATTCGATGATCGGAAGTTATAAAAGTAGAAATAGCTGTCATAATAGTTTTGTTATAACGTTCAACCGAGTATAATGCAAATTTGGAATTTTTTATTTAGATAAGAGATTCCTGAATGTTGCGCTAATGAATTGTTTGCCGTTGTCTAAGATAATAATGGATGATGATGAAAAACACATTATCCTCTAGTATTTTTGATATTATGTCTGCGGTAGCCCGCTTAATAGGAAAAAGTAAGCAATATTTAGAAAAACAACAACTGACAACAAATATAAAAGTGTTTTATCTCCTACTAGATGGTAATGGACCTATTAAGTCAATACTAATCATCTGAAAAGGTTTCTGACAAGATTTAGATTGGCCCATGTGACCCAAGATGGAATGATTTTGATGTTTGTGAGCTATGCAGGAATCACACGAGTTTACAAACTTGATGACGTCAGAGTACATGCCAGGCCAATAATAATTAAGTGCAAGACGCTTATAAGTTTTAAAAATACCGAAATGACCGGCTGTGGGGGAAGAATGATTTTCGGTTATAATGGTAGGCCGTTGATCAGACGGAACTACCTCTTTCCATTGAAAATCTCTAGTAAGAGGGTTCAGAGTTTTATTGAAACGATATAATTTATTGTTTATTACCTGATAATTAACAAATGACGTAGGTGAAACAGAACACCCGTTATAAATATTTAGGTACCAGGAATCTTTAGTGACTGGGAACTCCGAAGGACAATTAGTATGTTCGTTGGCGTCATTTGAAATAGAAGAAATAGGTATCGAGCGAGAAAGCAAATGGCCCCACGTTGAGCGCCATTGTAACCTTTAAGGTTTAGTTAGGAAGACGACAGGCCACGCTGTAGGGGCGTGGTGTCTTGAGGTTACTTTAAGCAGAGATGATTCAAAGATACTAGAGCAATTAACACTTTTATTAACACTGAGTATAGAACACACTTAAAGCAAGCTATACAATTAATATAAATCAGGGCGTGGTTCTCAAAGGCTTCCTACGTGGTTCTTATTAGGAAGAACCACTTAACTTGATGTGCAGCTCAGCGGAAGGAAGAAGAGTGCCCCAGGACGCGATCCACTATATATAGGCCGCCGCCGCTCGGAGAGGGGCTAGTGATGCCACCGTCTCGCTTGCCGCGCACGCAGCCGTGCGCCGCGAGTCGATTACGTGACAGGATTACTGGCTCATCGGCCGCAGGAGAAAGCAGATCTGCTTGCAAACCTCTTTGCGGCCAACTCCCGAATCGATGACTGCGGTTCGCACCCGTCTACTATTGTCAACTGGGGCTACACCATGCCTGATATACGTATCAGGCAACGTAATGTGCGTGCGATACTGCAGTCCCTCAATGTTCGGAAAGCCAGTGGACCTGACGGCATCCCAGCTGTGGTCCTTAAGAGATGTGCAGCGAAATTGGCTCCTACACTTACGCGCCTATTCCGGATGTCTTCCGAATGTCTTATTAGGGAACCGTTCCGAACCAGGCAGCTATCGACCCATAGCTATCAACTTAGTGCTCTCCAAGGTGTTCGAGCGGATTATAAACACACAAATTGTTCGCTACCTGGAGGATCACTCGTTGATCAATGATCGCCAATACGGCTTTCGGACTAAACAATCAACGGGTTATCTTCTAGCGTTCGTCATGCACCTCTGGGGTGAGGCTATGGAAAAGCACGGTGAGTCTTTGGCTATCAGCCTTGACATGGCCAAAGCTTTCGATAGGCACCGGTCTCTTCTTTCCAAGCTTCCAGCCTATGCACCTGGGATGCAAGTTTTCTGCAGAAGCGTCGTACTCGAGTTTCTGGAAAAAGTAGTACACATGCAAGTTATGGACTATCTAGAGGTAACATCTTGCCGGACCTTCAGTCTGGATTTCGTAAGGCACGTAGTAAATCTACTGCCTTATTAGACGTTGTAGGTAATATTCTAGAGGCATGTGATAAGGGTAAAGGAACTCTATTGGTCTTATTAGACTTTTCTCGCGCATTCGACTGCATAAATACGACATTACTCCTTTCTAAGCTGTCTTATTACGGATTTGACGTGGAAGCGGTTAAATAGTTTGAAAGCTACTTGACAAATCGATTACAGGTCGTACTCATTTTAAAAGAGGATGGTACATCATTATTTTCTTTATCTAGATCGATATCTCGGGGCGTGCCTCAGGGATCAATATTGGGTCCTTTGTTATTTATTTGGTACAGTGCTGATATCACAAACTAAATAAAACACTGCAATTATCATATTTATGCTGATAACATACAAGTTTACTTCTCCTTTGAACCAACAGTGCCATCAATGTCAATTGCAGTTCAGTTTATAAATGGTGATCTGGACAGGATATTTCAATGGGCCCAAAGGAACGTACTGGTTTTAAATCCTGCTAAGTCCAAATATATGATACTGGGTAGCAAAAATCAGACAAATGTCATAGCGGAATCCCATCCTTCCCTGAAAATTATGGGAGATGACATTGAAAGAGCGCTTGAGGCACGTAACTTAGGAATAAAAATTGAACCTGTATTACGATTTAAAACTCATATAAATAATGTATTGAGTGATTGTTTTTACAGACTGAAGATATTATACAGAGTACGTGAATTCCTCCATGTAGAATTAAGGCAAAGTCTTGTAGATACCTTAATATTATCAAGGCTTAACTATGGCGACGTCGCATACAGGCCATGCCTTCTGGCAAGAACAGAAAAACTGCTGCAGCGTATACAAAACGCATGTGCATGATACTGTTACGAAATACCTAAACGAAGTCATGTAACGCCATTTCTCAATGAAAATAACATACTCAAGATGACCTACAGAAGGAAGTTGCATTTCGCCACATTGATCTATCGTCTCATGTTCAATCAGAAACCAACGTACCTGTATGAAAAACTAACTTGGACGCATGACTATTGCACATATTCTTTGAGACCCAATCATGTTTTAAGCATCCCGAGTCACAATACGTCAGCCTTTAGAGGAAGTTTTAAATACGCGGCTACACGATGTTGGAATGACCTCCCTCCACCCCTTCGTAAGTTGAAAACCATTGCCAACTTTAGAGTTAATATGAAAAGATATATTTTAAATACACAAAAATCGGCTTAAATAGCCTGCCTTTTAAAATAATTAGTAATTTAATATACCTACTTAAATAATTATGATATTGAAGTATTTTTATTTTTTTTAATAATTTATTTACGCTAAACACACATATAATTTTAACTTGATTATCAATAAGATTTCTTAAATTCTTATAAAAAAACGCTGTACAAAAAATTGCTTATTTGCTCCAGGACACACTCAAACGCCCTATAATATATCGGTCACCAAGGTGTTGCTGAAAATCAGCGCTGTTTCGCTTTTTTTTTTTTTTTTTTTTTTTTATTTTACTCGTCAAAATGACCACACTCCACCTGATGGTAAGCAGTCGTGTGGTCTAAGAGCAGTGGCCTCCACATCGCCCCCACAGTAGCCGAGGCGATGTTGAGGTCTCTACTTTGACGGCCTTTGAAGAAGCTTTTTCACGCCCTGCTTAAAGAACCCAGGATTGAAGGAAGAAGGAAACACGTGCCTTGGCAGAGAATTCCATGCCTTGGTCGTTCGGTAGAGATATGAGGACCCAAACTTTTTGGTACGCGCTCTAATCGACTCTACCGTGTAAGGATGGCATCTGAGACCAGCACGCGTTGTTCTGGATAGAAAAGGGGAGGGCGGGATAAGGTGGAATAACTCTTCAGAGCACTCCCCGTGGTATATTCTGTAGAAACATGCCAATGAGGCAATGTCTCTACGGAGTTGCAGAGGTTCCAGTGAACTCGTGACCTCTGGATCTCCGATGATACGGACAGCCCGCCGCTGTAACCGGTCGAGAGCGTCCAGCAAGTACTGCGCGGAGCCATCCCAAAGATGAGAACAGTACTCCACGCAAGGGCGCACTTGTGCCTTATACAATAGGCACAGTTGCCCAGGCGCGAAGAACCGCCTCACCCTGTTCAGAACTCCGAGTTTTCGCGAAGCTTGCTTAATGACGCTCTCGATATAGGTTTTCTGATTAAGGGAGCGGCAAAGATCCATACCTAAGATGGAGAGACTGTCACGTATCACCAGTGGAGTGTTCTTCAGAGAAGGGAGGGGAAGGAACGGAGACTTTTTTGTAGAGAACGCGCATGCCTGGGTCTTCTTGGCGTTGAACTCGACCAAGTTCTTGGCACCCCATTCATAGATGCGGTCCAAGGTCCGGTCAAGTTCAACGACAAGATTCTGCCTTTTCCCCTCAACCTCAGCCTGTTTGGCCCCAGGATGTCCGAGATATCGCCCATGCACGGTACTGTCGTCCGCATAACAATGTATGTTGCCGAGATTCAACATATCATTGATATGCAGAAGAAAGAGCGTAGGGGATAAGACAGAACCCTGAGGCACTCCTGCATTGAGCTGCATAAATTTGGAAGCGCGACCGTCGCAAAGGACCCGAATACGACGCTTCTGCAGGAAACTTGCAATCCAAGTGCACAGTTGAGGGGGCAAGCCATAGGCCGGAAGCTTGGAAAGAAGAGACCGGTGCCAGACTCTGTCGATAGCTTTGGCTATCTCAAGGCTGATAGCCAAAGACTCGCCGTGCTTGTCCATAGCCTCACCCCAGAGGTGCGTGACGAACGCTAGAAGATCACCCGTTGATCGTTTAGACCGAAAGCCGTATTGGCGATCATTGATCAACGATTGATCCTCCAGGTAGCGGACAATTTGGGTGTTTATAATCCGCTCGAACACCTTGGAAAGCACCGAGGTGATAGCTATGGGTCGATAGTTGCTTGGCTTGGAACGGTCCCCCTTTTTGGGAATCGGTTGAACGTTCGCTTCCTTCCAAGCCTCAGGCACAATGCCTGCGACGTAAGACGTCCGGTATAGGCGCGTAAGTGTGGGAGACAACTCCGCTGCACATTTTTTAAGAACCACAGCAGGGATGCCGTCAGGTCCACTGGCTTTCCGAACATCGAGAGACTGCAGTATCGCACGAACGGTTCGTTGCCTGATACATATATCAGGCATGGTGTAGCCGCAGTTGGCAATGTTAGGCGGCTGCGAACCGCAGTCATCGATTCGGGAGTTGGCCGCAAAGAGATTTGCAAGCAGATCTGCTTTCTCCTGCGGCCGATGAGCCAGTGATCCATTCGGATACCTCAGAGGGGGCAGCATGGTCTGGCAGAAATTGGACTGCACGGCTTTGGCCAGGCGCCAATAGCTACGACTGCCCGTAGGATGCGCCATTAGTTCCTGGCCGAACCGTGCGACGCGCTGGGCATCCGCTCTTAAGTATGCCCTCTTGCAGACCTTTGTGGCTTGGTTGAACGCTGCCTTCAGGTGATCCACGTTAGGGTCGTGGAGAGTGCGAGCCCTGGTCCAAGCGCGATACGCCGTCTGTTTGCGTTCAACAGCATCGGCGCATTCACGCCCGAACCAGGGCCTTTTCCTGCCGCCGCTCGTGACATCACTGTATGGAATATAATATTCCATACCCAGGATGATTTCACCAGCGACAGCAGTAGCGCTCTCTGATGGATCCCTGTTCTCAAAGCAGCGTTGAGCCTAAGGGATGGATGCGAAGTATTCCCGCATTCCATCCCAGTCTGCTGACGAGTAGTGCCACAGTCGTCGTCTTGCCTCCTCGGGTCGTGGGGGCGTAACAACAACAGCTGTGGCACAAACCAGACAGTGGTCTGAGGTGCCCAAAGGAGCACGAATCGACACACTGTACCGGTTCGGGTTACTCGTCAGCAGCAGATCGAGCAGAGAGGGCGCCTGACCTGCAATATCTGGTATCCGGGTGGGCTGGAGTACCAGTTGAGACAGGTCATGCGTGAGAGCGAACGCATGGGCAGTTCGTCCCGCGTGGTCTGTTTTGGGAGAACCCAACCAGGTCTCATGGTGGGCATTGAAATCTCCCAAGAACACCAACTCAGCGTTCGGAAACCGCTCCTGCGCGTCGTCTGCCGCCTGACTCAGGTAAAGAGTCGAGTTATCTCAGCGTCTCCTGAATGGGATCGGTAGAGGCACATGTAGATTTGGCTGAAAGAGCCATGATCTACGTGTACCCAAAGGACAGAGAAGGAAGGGTCCTCTAGGCATTGTAGACGGCGACAGCAAATATCCGCCCTAACAAACAAGCATACCCCGGCTTTCGCGAGGAAACACTCCTCTAGCACGTAGCCGGGATATTGCAGGTAGTTCGTGTCTGCAGGACGGCGTATTTGTGTCTCCGTTAGAAAAAGCATTGCCGGCCGAGCCGTCTCCAGGTGGTGATGGACGGCATTAAGGTTAGCGTGGAGTCCTCTGATGTTAATAAACTCCACGATACAGGAAGCAGCAGTGGGGTTACGGCGATTGGCTGCTGTTGAACGACAATGCTTTGTTCGTACTGCCATAGAGTGAAAGGAAGGGGAAGCGTGAAAAAAAAGAGGCGGCTATTCTCGCAGCAAAGTGGGGCAAGGCGCAGAGCAAGTTTTGTCATATAACTGTATGGTATGGCGATAGCCGATCCGACGGACGGAAGGACCCCCGTACCCTCCCGAAAGTGGTCGCCGGGACCCACCCTCCGGTCACCATCCGGCACGACGAGCCACCTCGAGATTATGCGCGGCATGATAAGGCAGCCAACCTAGTTGGTTAGACTCGGTTGGGCCTCTGGACTATACCGCGGGCGGCCAGCAGAGCACCGTTTCTACGGCTCTCCCTGGCCGCCGGGTCGACTCGCGCCACCCACACAATGACTCTACGGATACTCTGCAGGTCCCTCATAAGCTGCGAGAATCGTCACCTCATGCTTAGGCCTCCTGCGCTCTCATTCACCAAACAAAACACAGCAGTGAAACACTGTTGTTTCACGTCGATTTTCTGTGAGAGGGTAGTACTTCCCCGTACGAGCCGGCCCATTCCTGCTGTAACCAGCTTGGCTCTACTACCTTTAAAAAAATAAATGCGGATACAGCTTCGGGCTGAGCAACATCTTTTTTTGACAGATACTGCGACGCACACTGCATACGCTAGGTTATATACCTATTTATTAAATGGATCGAGCCAAGGGTTTAATATTTTTATTTGTTTATTTGCATATTTCTTTTATTTTTTATTTCTTATTTGTGTTTATATTTTTTATTTTCATTTTTTGCTTTCAGTTATATTATGTAATATTTTATTTTAATTAATGATGCTATCAATTTATGATATTATGTACTTTAAATTTTCATTTACTTTTGTCCTAGTGTCCCATTGTCTTTTCCTGTCTAACTGTATACCTACTACGTTTATGCTGTCTGCAGTATGTGTTGTGTGTTTTTTCTGTCAAAATAAATGTATTTTCTTTCTTTCTTCTTTCTTTCTTTGCGACGGTCACGCTTCCAAATTTATGCAGGTCAATGCAGGAGTGCCTCAGGGGTCCATCTTATCCTCTATGCTCTTTCTTCTGCATATCAATGATATGTTGACTCTCGGCAATATACATTGTTATGCGGACAACAGTACCGTGCATGGACGATATCTCAGACATCCTGGGGCCAAACGGGCTGACGTTGAGGGGAAAGGCAGGATCTTGTCGTTGAACTTGACCAGATCTTGGATCGCATCTCTGAATGGAGTGCCAAGAACTTGGTCCAGTTCAACGCCATGAAGACCCAGGCATGCGCGTTTTCAACAAAAATGTCACCTTTTCATCCCCTCCCTTCTTTGAAAAACACTCCACTTGTGATACGTGACAGCCTCTCTATCTTAGGGATAGATCTTTGCCGCACCCCTAAACTCAAAACCTACATCGAGAGCGTCATCAAGCAAGCTTCGCAAAAACTCGGAGTTCTAAACAAGGTAAGGCGGTTCTTCACGCCTCGGCAGCTGTGCCTACTGTATAAGGCGCAAGTGCGCCCTTGTGTGGAGTACTGTTCTCATCTTTGGGATGGCTCTGCGCAGTACTTGTTAGACGCTCTTGACAGGTTACAGTGGCGGGCTGTCCGTATTATCGGCGATCCAGAGGTCACGAGATCACTAGAACCTCTGCAACTCCGTAGGGACATCGCCTCTTTGGCATATTTCTACAAAATATACCACGAGGAGTGCTCTGAAGAGTTATTCCACTTTATCCCGCCCTTCCTTTTCCTATCCAGAAAAACACGTGCTGGGGTCAGATGCTATCCTTACACAGTAGAGTCGATTAGAGCGCGCACCAACAAGTTTGGGTCCGCATACCTCTGCCAAACGATCAAGGCATGGAATTCTCTGCCAAAGCACGTGTTTCCTTCTTCCTTCAATCCTAGGTCCTTTAAGCGGGGTGTGAAAAAACACCTTCTTAGGCCGTCAAGGTAGGGACCTCAACATCGCCTCAGCTGCTATGAGGATGGTGTGGAGGCCACTGCTCTTAGACCACATGATCGCCTACCATCAGGCGGAGGGTGGTCATTTTGACAAGCAAAATAAAAAAAATGGTGAGATTGGAACCGAAGATCAGACGATCGCAAATCCGATGCTTTATCCATCTACCACTGGTTGTACAGTCATCAACGTAAGTTTATACTCATTTGGTAATTCAACAAATGTTTGTTTTTATAGCAGTAATAATTTAAAGATGAATCTTAATTCTTAATCTTTATTTTGAATTGTGATTATCAATATGAATAATAATGACCAAGTGTACCCTCACTTGCTGTTGCTGAACCCCTCACTTCATGAAGGCGCCGCTGAGGTCGCACCAGTCAACTCGTGACCACGATCGATGCAAGTCGAAACGTCGGGCAATCAATAGGTATTTATAACCTTTTAAACACTTTATCGCGAGTAAAACCCTAGGTAACTAGCATTATATAAATTATGTGTACAAATTACGAAAATCTAATAACGCTAATGTGATTATCGATTCAAAAATACAGAATTAAGACTTTTAATTCTAAAAAATTTCTAGTTTTTAAATGTTAATTGTTAAATGTTATGTTGCTGACTGTACCACTAATTTTAGTAAGAGACCTTTCTAAAATAACTTATTTCTTAGAAGCAAAAATTACACCAGCCAAGGAGCCACACATCAACAAAATTCGATAAACGTACAAACATACACGATTCCTCACGACGCTTTCTTTTACTGTTAAAAGAAGTAACCATTATCATTTTAATATATAGCATTTATAACACTGAAGTCCCATGACTAAAGAAAGTAGATCAAATGTTTATGGAATAATTGATTTGAATTATAAGCATGTAGATTTGAGAAGTACCTATCATCAGATAACTGAACAACGTGATAGTGAGTCTCGAGGGTGCTAATGGCATGCCTGATTTTCCTAGAAATATCAGAGTAACAGAAAATAAGTAAAATTATTGATATTGACAAGTATAAATAATAAATTGCGATTGGTCTTGAGTAACTTCATGACAAAAGCACATTTTGAAAAAGGTTTTATTTGATCATCTAGAATTTATTATATTTTGCTCACGATGTTAAGTATTTTACCATTATTCATCACCAATCTTTTATTACTCTAAAATATGACAATACTCCCTATGGCAAATTAAATTAAATTATGACATTTTTGACATGTTTAATTAAATTCGTATCATGGCACTTTTACTGCTGCTCTTTATATTGAGTTGTATGTCTATCAACCCACGTTCGATAGATTATAATTTATTTTATAGGTACCATACTGTTTAATAATTTTCTGGTGTGTTTGTATTGATTACCAGTATCAATAAAATTATCGCAAATTTTACCGCGAATTTTATCACTCAACTATAAATAACACTACTGTATTGCCCAAAGCTTTCAACAATGCCTGCTAATTAAAGTATCATCCACAGATAATCCTCTGTAGTACAGGGTATAAAAATTAAATATGAATGAGAGTTCTGTACATCCATAATAAATATTTTGTTACCCGATATTTATAATTAAACACTCACTTTTTTTAGGTTTACATAATAATATGCGTATTTGTATAATAAAAATATAATCTGATTTTATAACGCAACGAATCAGATAATCTTATAAAGTAAAATAAATTCATAAAATGCGACGAATTAATCGCCAGCTATTGATCTACAAAGTCGCGCGTCGCGGACGCCAAGTTTAAAATGATTTACATCGTACTATAACTGTCCAAGTAATATTACTCAGACAATATACAATTAAAATCAAGGCGTATCTAAAATTGTTTTAGGTTTTCAACATAAACACAAAAATACTCAAGATGCTATATACTTTTTCATAAAAGATTCGAGTACAATATTATTATATTCATTATAGTTTTTAGGATGTATCTATTTTCTTTTTCTTTATTTAATTGTCTACCAATCACTTCTAAAATGTTTTGTAAATATTTGTGAAAACTTGTAAGTGGCTTTCATTTGTTGTTAAATTATTATTTACCATAAAAGTATCAATGTAAAGTTCATGCAAACGGAGTAGCAGACAAAAACTAGTATTTGTATATATGAACATGAACATAGATCACTTCGAAAGCAATCGGGGTCAGATTTCATTCAATCAGCAGTCTATATAAATGAACAAGTAACTTCTGATTGATTACTAAGCGGTCACAATCGTAAATAGAAATCTGACAGAAGGCTGCTTTAAATAACCAAATTAAGGGAACCGTGGCTACTATTCCAATGATACATACATATATCGGGGATATCGCTGTAATTATCTCGCTTTGCCAGTATGACGCTGCTTTCAGGCCTTTCTGGCTAGTGTTGTTACAGCAGACGAACTAACCCGAAATAAATCAATATAGAACAAATATTGGTGATTATATGAAACTAAGCATCATGTATGCATAGTTTCATTCGCACATCAAAGCTGGCATGGGACATTCATTACATTCATTCAGGAACGTTCATGAACGGATATTAAGGCAGAGGTCCACTTTCATAAGAAGATAATAGTATACCACTGGTGCTGCTACCAGCACCATTGGTTATTTCTTTATTGAAGGGTCTTTTCAAATATGTTTTGAGTCCCACGTAATAGATAGCCAAAACTCTTGTCCTCTTCCAGATTCTATTTCTATCACTGTGTTGCTACTGAAATGACCATCCAAAAATAATAATATTTGTTCGATAAGTATATTATATAATATGTATTTATAAAATTGATAATGCAATTTAAATGTCTTGACGCAAACGCACCTAATTGTGATATTATTTCAAATGCTTAGTACATCTCTAATATATAGTTACCTGTAATAGTGCATGGATACCTTAAGGTCCCAAATCCTGTGAACACTCGATTAAGAATGAACGCCATCTAGTTCATTCATGAACTAGATGGCGTTGTTTTATAAATATTTCAACACGTACTTATTTTAATAGGTAAAATTTATAAGAAATTATAATTTCAACTGAAAAGACACTCGAACACAGGGACAGAATAGTATTTGCGTACGAACAGAATAGTGAGCCATAGAAAATACATATCTATAAAATAAATTACCTACAAGAGATTTATAAATTCATTTGTAATTCTATGCTTCTTGTTTTATCCTGAAACGTGTTCTTTTTTAAATAAACTTTGTGAATAGTGATTAAAAAATTGTTTTAAGTAAATTTATCAAAATTGAGTTAAGAAATCTACTTCTTTTTATTTTATGGTAGTGCACTGCCATCTATTACGATATAAATAAACTACTTAAAAATTCTTGTATCGATTTCCGTTAGATAGCGTCAATTACTGGCATAGACCATTTTAGTTTTGAAATGGGTAGGTATGCATTTTTGCAGCTCACTGTACCTGTACATATTAACCATATAGAGAAAGATTCTAGAGAAAGATAATACCAACTAACGATATTACAGACTAAAATTGCAAAGCTTACATCAGACTGCAAATACGAAGTCAGTCGATGAAACTCATTCAAAACTCCAACCAAACCGATAAATTAACCCACATTTTATCTTCCGCTCTATTAATAATGAGAAAATTGCAGCGCCCAAATGAGGCAGATTCAACATTGTTTCCAGCCCAATTTTACGTCGGAACGTAGCAGTACGTAGAATTTATGAGGGGACACGTGTGAAGCGGGCCGCGGTTTTAATATCAGTTGTAAATTAGAATGAGCTAGCGGATACTGCACAAATTGGTTCCATACTATGTTCTATGCTGCTCTCATACCAGTTTATTGTTTTAGAAATGGTTTTTGATGTACGTTATCATCTTTATTTACGGTTCGATGGGGTAATGCGATGAAGGTGTTTATTTCTGTTCGTTGGGTATTTTGGAAGTGGTAGGTTGTAAAGTGACTTTATGGGATGTAAAAAAGCATGGCGGTGTATAAAGTGCCTTCTTATGCTTGATATTGTTTTCGTATAAACTCTTTTAGACTTCAATTTTACGGTTGATTGTACAAGTGTACGATTTTACTATCACCATTAAAATCGTAAATTTAAAGCCACCGCCCGCCTTGCACGACCAGCCAGTCTGGTCGGCGAATCTTCCCCTCGTGTTGGAGTAGGAACATTCTTGTACTTGCATAAAGGCAGTGGGGTCTATCTTTATGACGTGGGCCCTAAAACAAGTCAGTCCTCAGTCTTAATATCTTTAAGTATGTACAGACGAGTCTATGCACAAACCTTATTACATTATATCCTTAAAAAATTAAAGTGATCCCTATTTAATTTATAATAATTGTAAGTAAATAATTATTTATTATACTGTACTATTATTTACATTTATAGATACGTTTTATTTACAAGCAATTTGGGATAAATTTCTTGTTAACCCGTCTAGCTAAGCTAGAATGCTTGTATTAGGAGTGGGTTAAAATTAATAGTGGAATGAGTGGAATTCGAACCCACGACATCTCGATTTTAACTCCAATACCGTATCCGCTGCCTTATTTTATTGATATATTCTTTTAAGAAAAAGTACTTTACATTTTAAAACAATAAGTAGGTACTGAAATCACTTTTAATACGTTGATATATTTAAAATAGTATAAAAACAACAAAAAACTATTTCAGTCAGCCAAATTATATATTGAAGTAATCCTACATAATTAAAATCCAGGTAGGTAAATGCAATTAAATTAAATCATAAACTTCTGACACTAATACAGGTATACAACCTTTTATTCAATCTAACTTTGCGAACGAAATAGGGGCCGGTAATACGGTGTTATTTCCTCATTAATGTGACTCTGGAAGTTTGGGGCCGGATTAAAAACTCCCGTGGGTATTCACGCCCGCACAATTACCTTTGGTAGGCTAAGTACAGCCTAGTCTAGTTAATTGTGATATATCTTTATTATCAAGTTTGATACAATCAAACATAGATGCGAATGTAGTGAGTTGGCTATATCATTGTATTATTTAGTATAAGTGACTTTGTCGTTACCTTATTAGTTTGAGAGCTTAAGTTTGTGCTTTTATTAGCATTTCGTGAGATTTCTAGTTAGATTGGCCGGTCAGATAAAAAAATATATTATTGGAGGCTGGCATTGTGATGATGATAATAATGATAATGTCCTCCCAAACGGAACCGTTGCCAGTGACATCTTATAAATTTTCGGCAACCTGTTTTTGCAGACCGCTAGATGGCAATACGCTCATCCCCTAAAACGATAAGCTTAAAAACGCAGATTACCGGTCCAGTATATGGTATTCTCTTATATTAAAATATTATTAAATGTGAAAATAAATAGCATTTGAGGTCATACCTAGCGTTTATTTGACTGAATCTAGATCACCACTTTATTTTAAACGGTTTTTATTTTGAGAATTCTCTCTCTTTTCTTAGTTTCTTATAACATCTTACCTATTGCTATTTATTATAACAGTCCGATTCCGCGTAACGCTTTAATTGCACAATTTGCTTTGCATTAAAACTTTGTGCAACAAGTATCGGAGCTTTCTAATTTGTGCAGGACTTAGTTTGATCGTCCATATTTATTAATTTTATTTTACACTAGATGATGCCCGCAGCTACGCCCGCACAAGTTTTTTTATTTATCCATTTCTTCCCAATCCCGTGGGAATTTCGGGAAATCCCTTTTTAGTGCACCCCTACAGTAACCAAGGAACATACATGCTAAATTTCAGCTTCTTGTGTTCAGTAGTTTCGGCTGTGCGTTGTCTGTCAGTCACTCAGTAACGAAAGAGTTTTATATACATTATTATTACATTTATAAATCTGTTTACAGCAGTCAATTGCTCATCTTTAACGGCGCAAATCAAACGTATGAAAAGTACAACATAAAAATGTATAGTGAATAACATCTATACTAATGCTAATTTAGAGGAAATATTTGATATTTTGCTTGTTTGTTTGTAATGATTTAACTCAAATACTACTCAACCGATTTAAAATATTATTTCACCATTAAGCTATATTATCACCGAAATAAAAGCAAAACTAGTCTTTAATAAAAATAATTGATTTAATAATATCTATATAGCCTCATGCCTAAATTGCCGAAAGAATAGGTAAAGGTGTAGTACAGCTACGTTCCGATCCCACATGATAGAGAGCGAGGCTTGTGCCATCTTCCGAGCATAGTTTTTAGCTCGTTGCTGCTAGCGAGAATTACTTGAGGGGCACTCCAATAGCACTTTGCCTGACCCGGGAATCGAACCCAATATCTCGTGTACAGCATTCGCGTTCACTACAACTGCTACGTTATTAATATAGTTTGTGATAATTATATTACTTACCAAGAACTTAATTTGTATATTAAAATTAACTAGCCTTTCCACGAGATTTAACCCATGTGAACAATAGAGCGCCCGTGACGTGACTTCTAGTTTTTCAGAACAGCATAAGATGGAAGGTCTGATACTAAAACAGAACAGACAGACCAAATTATAAAAACATTATTTCGCCTTCAAATTCCTCTAAATAGTAGACATAATTAATAGTAATATAGTACATCTAGTACTATATATAGTATTTTATTTTCATATCTTTTTTAATTTCCTGTTAAATATACGCTGCGTTCTATGTAACAAGAAAGCTAACATACAACTTGGAAATAGCTTCAATATTGATCACATAAGAATTTGTATAATATTCCCGATATTGTTTGTATTTATTTACAATAAATAATAATATTAGCCTTTTATTAAACTATCTCACTGCTAGGCACAGGCCTCTTCTCAATGTGAGAAGGGTTAGGCCATAGTCCACCACGCTGGCCCAGAGCGCGTTGGTAGACTTCATATATCTTAGAGAACATTATGTTAGAAATCTTAGAAATGGTAGAAATCTTAGAAATGGTAGAAATCTTAGAAATGGTAAAAATCTTAGAAATGGTAGAAATCTTATACATTAAGGTTTCCACACGATGTTTTCCATCACCGTTAAAGCGAGCGATAATTAACTATTTAATACGTACATAGCTTTAAAAAGTCAAAGATGAGTGCCTTGGGATCGAACTCGAGACCTCTCTGTGGTAGTCCAACGGTCTCCCAGTAGGCTATCGCTGCTTGTTCTCTATTTATAATATATATTTAAATACCACGCTAGGCATAAGCTGTTTTTTTTAAGTAGCTTTTGTCCTTCGTCATGCTTCAAATTATAGCCGTACCAAACATCATCAAAACCAATTAGTTTAGGTTGATAGATTAGACTAATGCTTAGAAATAGTTGAGACAAATAAATAAAATTGTTGTTGATTGGGCTTTCAAACGTTGTTGATTTGTTGTGAATCTAGGATCATTTCTAAAACGGCAGCCGTATTATAATTAATTTTTTTTTTAATAATTATAAATAATAATTTTTTTTATTCAATAAATAATAAATTTTTGTTCAATAAATAAAAGTCTTTCCAAAACACATTACACGCTACTTATTGTATTAAATTCACATTAAAACTATATTTAATCTAAAGGAAAACATTTACAATTTAAATATTGGACACAAAAAGTCTTGTTTATAAAGTCTGTTTTTACATTTTAAGTAACAAAACAGAAAGTAAGCCTTGAAAATTACCACTATAGGTATGTAAAAATTGCTTGGCGTAGTGTGGCTTTACTTTATTTTGCTACTATTTGTATTACATACATTTAAAAAAAAAAGTGTAGACAAGTTTGGAAGTAAGGACTGCGAATGTGTAAACAAAGATGGAACAGCCCCCGGCCAGGTCGACCGACGTCCTATAGAAGTTTATTTAACTCGTGCATTACGGACCTTCTAAAAAGGAATCACTAAGCGTCTAGCAAAAAGAACAAATAATGATATCATCCTTTACGCCCGACAATGTATTCTTCCGAAGGTCAGCTAATTACAATTATATAGGTATACAAATTGAGCTTTTTCAGTGACATCTAGTTTAGACTTTGAACTTTTTTCACTACGTGCATACTTGAACCACTGCAACATTCCTCAAAGCTTGCTAGTAGCCCGTAGGCAGCCTATTAGAACACAGATTTTCAGTAAACATAACTAAGTTGTAATTGCCAATTCACTGAACATTGAAATTAATAATATTGAACCTTCAAATATAAATTAAGATTAGACATTTAAATTAAAGCCTCATTTCTCATTAACGGCGCAATATTTCAAACAACAGTTAATAAGCCCAGTGTCCCGATAAGCAATTAAGACAACCAATCAAAAAGAAAATTGTGTTCAAACAGATAGACTTACCTATAGAACAGTTCATCAGAAGGAATTATCTCATTAAAATGGTTCGTTCTCATTCTATTCAAACAGCCATGTCAATATTCTCGCATAATGGAGGCACGAAGTGAGTGCAGTTGCAAATGAAAACAATCCTACGCGGAACATTCTGTTCCGATTGTTATATGCAGACACCGTAAGGATATATTTGCACTAGGTAAACGGTCTGTGTTAAATGCTTTTTTAAATTGAATACTGGATAAACACTAAACATGCATGTTTATTCTTTATTATTTATATCGTCATATTGTCTTCTGTTTACGCGAATGTTATTCATTGAAATTAAACTACTATATACGGATTTTATCGCGTTGTTTATTTGACACTATTACACAATTTTGAAAAACTGTTACACTACTATAATCACTATTAAACTTTACAAATTTTTTTAAGCTAATTAAATTATTGAAACTATTAAAACTATTTATACTATTACTATACTATTATACTATTTACATTTATTAAAAAAAAAATTGTAAAGTTTAA
This sequence comes from Catocala sponsa, assembly GCA_963564715.1. Lineage (NCBI taxonomy): Eukaryota > Metazoa > Arthropoda > Insecta > Lepidoptera > Erebidae > Catocala > Catocala sponsa. Next base: position 13,056,428 of record OY751336.1, on the reverse strand, counting down.
TAGTGATTATAGTAGTGTAACAGTTTTTCAAAATTTTGTAATAGTTTCAAATAAACAACGCGATAAAATCCGTATATAGTAGTTTAATTTCAATTTATATCATCTTTAATGCTCAGTGTGCTTAATAGTTTTAAGTAATAACTTAATAAGTTGTTACAGTTGCTTCTTTAAGATATAACCTGTATTTCACGATGTTTTTCCTCACTGTCAAAGCAAGCATTAATTAGCTGTTCAACACGCACATTACTTCGAAAACTCGAAGATTGGGCGGCCGAACTCGAGTACTCTGCATGACATTCCGATAGTCTGCCACTGCTTAGTATACTTATTTATTGCAAATCTGCGTGTACTTTGTTTCTCGTGCGCCGATATTTGTGCAAACCACATGATACAAGCACAATCAAACAACTCAATGGACTAAACATAACGGCTCATTTATTGCAAACTAACGGTGAGTACACACTCTTTCCCAATAGAGGTGGCTCTCGTCACTCTTCAATACGATCAGTGAGGCGATACGTAGCACAGGTTTACTCTGCAAACAATCAACCACACACTGTTTGTCAAGTATAAACGTGCCCTTATAGACAATTGCTATTATAAAACGAGTTTGCGCAGTAAGTGAGCCTTTACGTGATATAGCCCGTGCTATAGTTTTTTGTTGAATATATTTTTCAGCCTTTGACCAATCTACACTTTGACACTTTGTTTTGCAATTCGTAAAAGCGTACGTTTTTTTGATAAAATCAAACGTTTATTGTGAATTTGACGAGAGCACAGTATAATACAAATTTTACATGTTTTATACTATAGCTATTCTACTTATTAATTAACTATAGTATACTGCAATATAAAAAATGTTGGTTATAAATGTCTGATAATAGTAAAGTATCCACCATCCATTTATAAGGATTCCCATTTGCTATGGTCCTGGTACATCTCTAATGCTACCATTCCGGACCGATTTTAAGAACGTCTTATAGCTCACTTGCCGGCTATCCCATTTATTAACGTCATTTCAAAGGTTAAATAAACAACATTATTTGGGACACCATAGCGTAAATCAACAACAATTTAGACTTTTGTGTATCAACAATTCAACATGTATGGCCATACTTCTGATGGACGTAGTTTGTTGATGATTTGATATTACTCGGTCATGATAAAGTATATGCATGTATGAATAAATTAGAGAATTGTTGTAATTGTTTCTTGACTTTATAAGTGTCATTTTTATTTCACGATGTAAACAGTCCGGGTCGCAAATTTCAGACATGATATTATATTTTTTTAACATTTTGATCGTTGTTCACTATAGTTAAATGTTGTAATAAAATGCTTATAGATCAGCATGTTGCAGTCCACTGCTTGTAATAGGCATTTCCCATTTTACTTCTCAATATCCGGTCTACCGCCTACCGTGTCCACTCTATGTCAGCTACCATCTTCAAGTAATCGGTCCAGCCAGCCTCCAGGCTGGCTGGACCGATGACCTAATGTGGGTAACCCCCAGGTTACCCACATTACGTTTCCAAGTCGCAGTCTCCCAACTTGTAATTATTAGGTTACTTACGTTTCTCCTGAAAGTCCAAGTAAAATTTAACGTATATAATAAAATATATACCTACGTATATATAAAATAAAACGCCAGATGTGTTCAGAAAAATCGGTATAGTTAAGTCTGTGTATGTAAAAAAACATACACAGCATTGACATTTTCATGAAACATGGTATAAAGTGTTAGTGATATTTTACTTTTATTTTTTGTGATAAAATACCGTACGTTGGTGTTTCAATACTGTTATACGCACTCTACAAGTGGGCCAGAATTATTTGAAATAAACTTTGATTGACAAAATATTAAAATATTTTTAGGTTTGTAAATAGATATTGAGCCTACAAAACTTAATCACACGCTGACTTCGTATAAATTCATATCCTGGGAACAAATACAGCTTATAATACTTTAAATATTATATAGAAATTATTTTCAAAGCAGGAGTAGTCGGCCTATCAGTCTCCAGAACCTATCACTGCAAAAGGTCACAAATAAACAAGTTCATATAATTTTGTCATGTATTCGTGCAGAAGTAGGCTTTTCTGCAGAAGACGCTGTTCTGTCCTAGTTTTTGGCACTGGCATACTAACGTCTTCTTGTCGACAATGCTCAATATAACAGCGGTGCGGTCGTAAGCTACGGTAACCACTTAATTTTAAATCAAACAACGGGTATTCTCACCAAAAATCCATTATATCCTAAATAAACATAACAAAGTAAATTTCATGAATATTACATTGCCAAAACGTAAACATGCTTTCCACAATTTCCTAGAATGAAAACATCAACAATCATGTAATTTATATAGACATATCGTTTTTGATGACACACTGCTATGATTAATAATAAATATGACTCTTTATTCATCCCTTAGTTTCCGAGAAACCTTTTTAACTAATTTATATATTTGAAGATAAACTTATAGCAATAAATAATATCTTCTTACACATGTAGAGTGGCAAACAAGCATGCAGCTCACCCAATGGTTATTGTTTAGCATAGGCTTTGGACGGATGCTGCATGACTCTTCAAAAAAAGGAGTTGATGTGCTGCTGCCGCAAGGGATAAGGACATTTGGTCCCCTGACGAAATCACAACCCCTTATTCAGAAGCTTGGAAACTCTACTAACTGCAGAAATAACACAGCATTGTTTGGCTGCAAGCTTCTCTAGGGTAAAGGTATTTTTCCAGCCAAAATGTTGTACATTGAACGAAAATAACAGTCTAACTGTACCCTACTTCTATAACAAGTATAATAAATATTACTTTTAGCATCTACTTATTTTAATTAATGTGACAATTGGGTTAAGGCCCTGCTTTTAGGTATGTCTTCACTTTAGGAAGTTTCACTTACACTGGTAAATATATCCTACCTTTAGGAAAAACGGATCCATTATACGAAGTGGTATTAATAATGGTTTTGAATAATGGTTATAATAGCATTAAGTATATCTATACGATATAAATAAATAAAACATTATTATTATTATATGGATTTTAATTTTAATATAACCAATACTTCTTCTCGCTTTGAGAATGGGCCTGTGGTTAGTTATGAGTCTATATATACAAGGTTGATATTATTATTATTCGCTCGAACAGGCACTCCAATTTAGGTAGGTATTTTCATATATAAGTTTTATCAACATCAATATTCGTTGATGTCAAAGGATCCAACAATATGATATTTTTATTAACCGGAGCAGGCATTCATTTTATAGCTTGTATGGAATTTGCCGCTATGATTAGTCCTGGCTATGTGATACTTTCAAAGCTTAAATCTTCAAATATTTAAACTAGACGGTAGTCTTATTGTAGTTCGTGTACTCCAATTAAACTGCTATCTAGGTTAAATGTTCTGATAGATTTTTTTAAAGCTGTCCCTTTATTAAGTCAAAATCTTCTTAAAGTTTTTCCGCTGGTCCCTGTCATAATTATAAGTATTCGTCTAAAGGTGAACATCGCTCGTTGTGTAATGACTTTCTTTGTGCAATGTTCGTAGTCAATCTATAGTATTAAATAAATAAATGCCTATTCTCACCTAAGTAAGTTCAATCATAGTAATGTCATAATTTTTCCAAGACAGCAAAGGGATGTCAAAGAAGAAAATTTTGAAGCTTTTTAGCATTGACAACGATTTCTAGTTTATAACAATCACTGGCTCGTTAAAAATAATTTAGAAATTGTATATTATCAGGAGGGTTATATCAGCTTATTTTTCACTTAAATGAATTACACGTGTAAACACAAACATACTTGTAACTATTGGTGTGTGGATCAATAAAAACTTCACGAGCGCCTATTGCGTGTACAGCCACATATAAGGAACACGTACCGCTCAGATTAGTCGGTGTAGCTAACAAGCAAGTAACTTTCACAATTAATACCAACCAACCGCGGCAGGGGGTTAAGTCCGATACAAATCGACGACTAAACGATGCGATTTCGAAGTGCGACTAAGCCAGGGGGAGATAAGGGAGGAAAACTATTAGAGAAATAAGTTGTAGTGTATCTTTATCATTTTGTTATATATACGTATATTTAGTTAGAAGTGGATTTTAGGTGTGTACAAACTGATGTAATTTCGTTAGAAGACTATGAATTCTTAACTTGATTCAGAGGCATAATTGGCTGACAGATTCATTTGTTGCTAAATTGACCTGAGCCTGTCTCGCTCTCAGTTTTACTATACATAGCATTCTATCGCCCGGTTTCTGAAAGGCATGTCAACATCAAACTTATGGCTAATCACAGTAGTAGCCTTCACAATTTGTTAACAAATTTTTATGTTGAACTGCTTTTAAGAAACCCGTCTTTAGTGCCGAAGACCTAACAGCTAAAGCAAAGAACAGACACACTCGTACAAAACTCAATATTTCTATGATATGATACATATCACGAGGAGAAAAAGTTAGTTTTAGGTATCTATTCAAAAACACAAGCGTATATTTTGTGCTAACTATACTTATGATGTCTTGTTCCTGGTCCTGTTGCTTCAAGACGTGGTTCTGACAGCTAAAGAGTAGTTCTGACACTCGAACAATATATAATATTAAACTATCCGTTCTTAGATAACATACAAATTGAAAAGGGAAAGCGATATATCTAACTTTAATATATCATTGCGCTGATATTTCTGCGAGGGTCGACTTAATTGAGTGTCAGTCACCGTGGCTAACGCTTGACGCTCGTTGTATTCACGTCGCACCGGTAATTTGTTCCCAACGTGACAAGTGAAGCCACATTATTGCTAGGCTCAGCATAATGTGCACAGTAAGATGTGTATTATCACGTGAAATAAGCATTATTTAGCATTTACCAATGTTTGAGGCTATATGAATGTTCATAAGGTACGTAAATATCTAGCACCATCGCGTTAATTTACGTGAATTAACGCGATCGTGCTAGATATATACGTACCTTTTTGGAACAAAACGTTAAAATTTTTACTTTGATTATAATTTTTTTTTTCAATCAAGTATTCTGCTTGTGACCAGGGCCAGTAAAACTGTGTACTTTGGTTACATCAATTGTACGCTTGTAAAGTTCTCGGCAGCGTACACAGCGCTTGATTTAATTTACCATCATGCAGCAAGCGGCTTGTTTATGATACTTTGAAATTGTTTCTGTGCCTAGCCATGTTCGGTAGCTATTTATCAGGTAGGCCACTAGCTCATCTGCTTTCAGCAGCAATAAAGAAGCAACTAATATTAGAATAGCTTATTGATACTACCTTTATTATGTTTGACTACTGTTTAGCCAAACATAAAAGGTTGTATTAATAACCTACTCTAATATTATTATATGAGTGCACGGATGGCGTAGTGGTTTGAGTGGTCGTCTCGCCACTGCCACTGCGCTGAGGGTTGTGGGCTCGAATCGCACACGGGACAAAAATTGTGTGATCCACAAATGGTTGTTCCGAGTCTCGTTGTTCTTTGTGACCGTTGTTTGCATGTTCGTAAATTCCCCCGCGATACATGAATTATTCCTAGTGCGGTAGTTGTCTTTATAAAAAAGAGGATTAAAGGTAAATTTATCTTTTTCCGTATAAGGTTAACAATAAAGAAGGAACTACTATCGATTTTTCCTTATTACAAATATTAAAACTTTTTTACTATAACTCACTTTTTGCTTTCTTAGTGTTCAGTGAATGACAATAACACTATTATCAAGTAGTTTGACGCTACTTAAATTACCTCAATAATTTATTAACAACGACATAAATATTTTTCAAACAACTAAATATTAGGTTTGGACAATATTGGTAAACGGTTACCGTATTGATCATAGCTATGGTGTAACAAATTTAATATCCGTAACGTTTACTACACCAAAGGTACCTACTGGAGAACTATCTGCTATCGCAATGCACAGGAGCCTCCTACATATAATATGATATCTTAATGAATTTCGAGAACTCAGTGTAGAAATATGCTTCAAAGGTATTTATTTAGAAATATGCTTCAAAGGTATCTATCTTCTGTAGACTGGTAGCACAACTCTTATTTTAGGCAAAAGTTTAATTAGCTCTAATCATATTTTAAGCAAATATAATTAAATAGAAGATCACACAAGACATTTTAATTCCAGCTACCAATATTCTTAATGAGTAATTTTGTATAGCTTCAATTATAAATTTAGCTTTAAACTTATGACGTAAATATTTGTCGAATGTTTGCAGATAGATTGCGTAATCGATTTGTTACCGGCACGTCAGAAATAAAGTTCGGTCGGTATCACCCGCTAGCGAAAAGGGATTATCAGATCAGCAACTACAGTAATCCATTAAGATTGTTTACTATACTTAACAATTTAAAGCCTTTATTTAGAAACTTAGATAATAAAACGTATTTATTATTTACAGAATATTTATGTATCTATTAAATCGTAAACGATATTTTTAGTGTTTGTATGCGCTAATTTCTAAAACATCTGAACAAATTTCAATGTGGCTTGTAGTGATGTATTAATATAAGCTGGGGTTGAACTTCAGTATCTGTTTGATTTAAAACGGTTGACAAATAAAAAGAAGATATATCTATTTATAGGCGCTTTAGGATACGTAGATGATACATTTTTACACAGATGCAAATTCAAAGATAACTTTACCACAATACATAATTTGTTGTTACATATATCAAAAGTTTATTTTTACGAGAGGCCTTTTTACTTTTGAGTTGTCATGTATACTCGTCCAGTTTTCATTTTATCGTGTTTCTGTTAAGCACAGACTGATATAGGCAAAATAAATAAACGATTTGTATAGTTAAAAACATGTTGAAAAATTATTAATCGGGAAAGTGGCCACGAGTTTCTTAGTTCTTGATCTTGTCATGAAATGAATGTCGAACTAGCTGTATTCAAACATATAATAACACATTTTAATTTTCTTTTAAATATAATTTCAGTACTTAATTAATATACTTGATTGTGATTGTGCTCCGCGATTTCAGGTTCGACTCAAAGCGCAAAAATATTTGGCGTTAGATGTCTTTCTTATAGAGAACTATAAACAAGCCACTTAACGCAAAAATAGTTATACTGATTGGACTGGTAGTTTCCGAAACATTATTATCCTTTAAGCTCTCCCTTCCAACTTCAAAAACAAATACATTACTTCCTGCTAAACAATCACGCACACACCAACGTTTGCAGATGACAACTCGTGCAAAGAATACACAGAGCTCTGGAACATCAATTTTCAAATACAAACATCCAAGTTTAATATCCAAATTCATCTAAAGCACAACATACATAGTAGGCGAGGCCGCAAATCCCGCAGCCAGGTGTTCACACTCGCATACACGTCGCTCACAATAAGTACAATATCAAACTTTTCCCATCAACACCGTTCCACGAACCAGTATGAACGGATGAACCGTGAATATGAATCTGGAAACTAATTGAACGACTCTATGATCGTTCAGTAATTTTAGCTATTATTATGTTTGGTCAAATATTGGTTTGCTTTTACTTTTGTGTTTCCGTTACTATTTTTATTATATACTAGCTGTTACCTGCGACTTCGTCCGCGTAGATTTTAACTAAAAAGTGTTTGTCGCCGCGGAACCCTATTTTTTTTTCTAAAATCAAAGTAGGCTATGTTACTCCTTATAACATCAGCTATCTGCCAGTGAAAGTTTCGGAGATTACCCGGAACAAACAGACAGACAGACAAAAATTTGAAAAACAAATGTTTTCGTATAGGTATAAGGTACCCTATATACTTTCATATGCATTAGATAAAAAGCTGTTATTTTGATCTTATCTGTTGTGAGCTGTAAATTTTACTTATTTGTATAGATATACAAGATTTTGCCCGCGGCTTTGCTTGCGTAAATGTAGGTTAGGTTATGTTAGGAACAGTACTTTTCTCTGGATAAAAGTATTCCATATTCTTTTCTGTTTCCCTGAGAACGTGTTTGCAAAATTTAATGATAATCGATCAAGTAGTTAAGGCGTGAAAGCATAACAAACAAACAATCTCTCATTCGCATTTATAATATTAGTTAGCATTAGGAAACATGGAATCGTGTCTGTTCAGTTTATATGCATATACATATAGCATGGATAAGGCATTGAACTTGTGACTAAGCGGTCACGGGTTGGAATACCACCCGATGCACCACAGGCGTTCTACCTTAGCTACAGATCTTAATAAGACTGTTAGTAATTTGTAACCCAAGTAATCTTAAAATAAAGTTTGTATATGTAATATATATACGCAATTATGCGTACTGTTAAACAGATTTAGGTGTGAACTTTAATTTAAGGTAATATTTTATTTTCGCAGTTAAAGTTTTCTAGTCTATAAACTCAGTAATACTTAGTTCGAACCGAGAGTTGAATTCAATACCTTAAAATTGTATGCAAACATAACCGTAAAAATAATATCATGGTAGCAATATGCAAGTACGGGACTTGCTAACTCATTGGGCGAACTTTTTTCGAATGATATTTGTTACATTTTTAATTAAAATTGTACAATTTAATAAACATCTATAAAAGTAAACATCTGGAGGACTTTTTTAACAGTTTGTATTATGTATACGTAAATTTTTTTGCTACCAATTTTATTATCCTACTCTTTATTTCAATCTTTGCAATACATTTTTAATTTTTAAATATACATAATTATATAAAAATACATTTAAAAATATAAAATGTATGGTACCCCACCAGCATCGGGAACAGGGTCCAAGCTGCTGGTGGTTAGGATTCCAGAGACAGGAACCTCCTCACAATACGTGAATTATTATCATCATTATTATTCGCGAATAATATCGATGACTAAACGATGCTATATAAAATAACGAAACTATACAGTAACATTACGTATGTAAATAAAAAAGACTTCGTAAAGTTACTTAATGGAATAAGTAAGGCTATTTTTAAGTAAACGTTATTATTAAATCTTGCATGGCTAAAAATTCTATTGCAGAGCAATTTTCAATATAAAAACTCGTCGCATCATCGCCACGTAAAATCAGAATGGCGCCGTCTGAGCAAATTGTATCAAGTCATCGTCTTGTTTAAGTCACAACTTAACGCACCATTAGAAACAGATTGCGTGAGAACGACACTGGTTATTTGCTTAATGTACTCGACAAAAACCGATTTGTAGTTTTACCAGGACTTGTGGATCAGTAGTTTTCAAATTATATTGATGTTTTACTACAAGACGAATCCCTCTCGTCTTTGGTGAATCGTGCCCGATGAAGTGGAAGAGTAATCCTGATTTTTATTATAATTTTTATACAGTTTGTTATTATTATATATCCAAACAAAGTTATAAACTTAGGTTTTATTACAGTTCAAATGATACGTATAATATTGTAAGATAAATGTTATTATTATCTATTTACTATGAGGAGTCTGATTTGGAGCCTTGATTTAAGTCCAATGATATAATTTAGATAGTGTAATGAGGACCATTAGAAAACTAAACAAAGAATAAAGCTAAACTAAAGATGCTAAACGTATTTAGAAATATGGCTGTAGCACAGCCATATTATTAACTGCAGATGGCAATAAGCACACTATTTGTCCCAGCGACTTACTGCAATAAAAATATGAAATATATTCATGTTTCTTAAAACCATGCTCCAGTACGATGGCGATGACCTTGAAAGGCACATTTAATACTTGAATTTAACAAAATTTAGAAATACTTTAAATAAAAACTTTATAACTAATAGCGTCGCAAACTTTTAACTAATTTCGTAGGTTAGCAACCATACATTTTGGCAACACTTACATCAACAGCGTATTGGCAAAGTATATCTACAAAATTATTTTAGAAAATACTCAGCATCAAAAGTTTCAATTACAAGAACGCATATATTAAACGTAAAGGATGAACGTATGTCATAATAAAAGCAATTTAATTTGCGCACTCGAGTTTTCAATACTTCAAACGAAGATTAATGTGTCGGTCCCTCCATAACCGAAGTTAACGTGAGCACCTTACACAAAGGCTATCTGAGGCTTACGCGACTCAGCTTATCTTACGGCAGAATAGTGTTATAAACGGAATTCCCGTTTGGTACAGAAGCGTTTGACCCGAGCCGGTGTCATTTACGCTCGTAAACTTTACGACCAGCTCTCGAAACAGGCTCTGAAGAATAACCTCGTTGCGGAAGCGCACACCCTCTGATAAAATAATATTGGAACAAGAAAATATCGAGGTATGTAATGTGATCCAACGTAATCGTAAATATGAATGAGATACTCAAATTTTTGTAGCACATCTTAGTTTATTCAAAAGAAATTGTAATACTGAGTTATGATACAAAATTGGATAGAGTTATTGCGTATGTTTGATGCGATAAATGATTTTTGATGATACTATACAAAGTGAGTTTGAACTGTAATCCATTCAATCTACATTGTCCATTGCTGATATATTTTTATGCATTGGTTTGTGTTTTTTATGTTTTATATCAAATTCGTTTATTGTACAAGTAATTAGCGGGTATAGAGACATTGTACATTGATAGATTTAAATAATTGGTGAAATTACACTTTGTGCAGCTACATTCGAAGTAAAGGTATGAAAAGATTTATTTACGCCTGAAACTGTGTGGATATGGGGAAATAAGGATTAAGCCTAGGTTAGGCTAGCTACGTTTTAGCTCTATGAATAATTGTGTAATGAGGAAAAAATGACGGCAAAACACATCCAGAATTGAGAGAACTACTTTGTGGGTCAAATAAGTTTTGACCCATGCGCGATTCAAATCCGCAATACTCAGCGTGGTGCTGTTGCTAGGATGCTAAAACCATGACACTATCCATCAGTTTCTTATAGCAACACACATTTACATTAATATTAGTTAACTCTTATGTTTGCATGAGATACCGGATTAGAGTACCGAATCGGACAAAATATTATTAAAGTATTCAGGTAGCAAAAGGGATTTTTAAAATAAGTTGACGGCCATCGCCTTCTATAACGTGGGACCTATGTGCATAAAATCTATATGTTACACCTCTGCTTACACCTTTAAGGATGTATGTATGTATGTCTAAGTATGTCTATGTATGTCAATGTCAATTCAACCTGCAGATCTAACATAATCTATTTGTCGCCCTCGATGGCGATGCTTGTCTTGGTCTGGGTGTTTCTATGTATAATGATGTATCTATTTACAAAAAAAAGTTCATATTACCTATGTATGTTTATCATCCATTGTCTAGTACCCATAGTACAATTCAGCTTAGTTTTGGCTAGATGGTGTTGTGTGTATGTCATAGAATATTATTATTAAATTTGAAACATTGAACCTCTATAAGTACTTTGAAACTAATACACAAGGTTTTAGAATAACATGTAAAAGAGCTGAAACTAGCTTAAGGCCAAACAAAAGAGAATTATAGACAAACTGGTTAACCACAACGTGGACTAATCTTTTAGTATTAAAAGCAGTTTCAAAGTATACGCTTAAAGTAATTATGTAGGTATATTTCGTCTGCAGAGATATATCTTAGTCACTTTTAGCTAGATGAGGCTACGAAAGCCATAAATTCAAACTAATGCATAAGTAGTGTTTGACATTACGTTCGCACTCACACATAAAGCTGCACCCAGACGTGACACTCACACTGTAAGACGTGAGAAATTGTGCTAATATCATAGACAAGACGAGTATGTCTAAGATGTTCCCATTCTTACTCTGAGATAAATATTATGGATATTGACATTTAATCCTTTTGTTGATAGTTTATCCTTACTTATATTATAAATGTAAAAGTGTGCTTGGCAATTTTCCTTTTTTTAATCAACAATGCAGTTTTGATAATTGGTATAAAGAGTTCAACACAAAATACGTGTAATAAATGTCCGCGAGAACCTGTAGTCCACGTGGACAAAGTCGCGATCATAGTCAAGTAAATATTTATCAGGATACACAACTACTTTAAACATTCAAAAGTTTAAGTAGAAAGTACCAAATAATTAGATCCTAATGATAGGCGATAATGAAATAGTACTATTAATTGCACTCTACAAATATCACGGCCGGTGTAACATCGATAGCTTGAAACAGTCACCCGGCTGATCACTCGAAACACCTATACTGCAACCAAACAGGCCAGAATCAGCATAACTCTCAAACTACATAAAATTATAATAAGATGCTTGTATATCAAATTATTGCTTTAATCAAATTATTGTTTCCCAATTACAGCAATGATCACTCAATAGTTAAGGCATCGAAACTTTCGATCTAAGCGTTTGAACCCTCGTGAGTTCGAAACAAGCTCTGGCGTTGAGTGCATTGCTAACTGCTTCAACTTCATTATTTGCATTGCTTCGTTGAAGGAGCAACTAAGCTATATAAATGCTTGTGCTAAGTAAGAGAAGGTATATTATTATGTTGATAGCGCCGAAAACTATTTGCTTCTATTAATTATTTACCATCACATCTGTTATTGGTATTTACCTACCAACGGTGTATTTCTAATACTTACATTTATATTTACAAACGCAATTGAAAATATTCCAAGCGTATATAGCCCTATTGTTCAATAACGTAATTGCGAAAGCTCGAAAATTAAGGTACTGCCAATCGTTAGTTCAGAATTAATAACTGCAGGCACAGTTGTAATTTAGGCAGTGTTATTTGATTATTCCTGTCAAATAATTATGAACTGGAATATGTCTGGAATGAACTGCCAGTTTCGGTGTTTCCCGAGCGCTATGATATGTCCTTCTTCAAACAAGGTTTAAAGAGAGTTCTTCTTTCACGGTAGGCAGCGGCTTTGCTGTGTCCTGACATTGCTTGAAGTCCGTGAGCAGCGGTTACCATTTTCCATCAGGTAGGCCACTTGCTCGTCTGCCACCAAAGGCAATAAAAACAAAATAAAAAATTAGTTCTCAGTAGCTACAACTTTGGCCTGTAGTCGTACTTTATTACGTAACACATTATGGCGGGCGAAATATCAATAGGTACTAATGTTTTTTATTATTATTATTATTAGTATTATCGTTTGTAATGAATATACTCAAAAGCTATGGTTGTGCCGGCACCGATTTTCAAAATTATTTCACTATTAAAAGCTACTTTATCCAGAAGTAACATAGGTAATATAACATCACGAGTGGAGCAGTAATCGTTAAACTGAATAAAACCGCGAGAGACAGCTAGTTTTGAATAATTTGTTTTAAAAATAATATTTTGGCGTAGTTGGTTAAACCACGCCAAAATATTATTTTTCGATGTATTGACTATTATTTGACCATTATGATTTAAATGACTATTCATTTTGGCACACTCTGTAGCTTAAATACCTTAATTGGCGGCTTTTAGTAAACGATATGACTTTAATAGTAGGAGTGACATATTCTTTATTAAATTAAGGAAACTTATGCGGGAGTTAGGAGCACATATCATATATTTTACAATTATGGTTGCTATCGCTATTGTCATGTTTTATTTAAAGTTATAAGAAGTAAAACGATCGCAAACAATTTTAAAGTAACTTATAATTAAAAGACCATGTAACAGCACTAAGAGGGCAATGAGTAAGGCCGGTCAAAAGTCGGACCCCGTAGTGGGCTGATTAATACTGCACTCCCCTTCTTGGTGGCTTTCGGTGATGGTTGGTGTCCCTCGCCGTGGCGGAGTTATGAGCGGTGACAGCGATGAGCCGGCTAGTAGCATACGTCTTCAACCGCATAGAATTTCCCAGTACGGGAATAAACAAGGCATTTAATTGAAATTTCAATTAAATAAAATCTAATTACGTGTAGAGTTAAGAATTATAGAAAATAATTATGACAAATACGAGGGTTTAGGTAGGGTGCGCTACTACTGCGAGTACGTGTCGTGCCTCGATCACGATTTGAGAGCGACTGCGGCTGCCTAGCGAAAAATGAATGATGCGCACGCGGTCGACATACAAGTGGCAGAGGCTGATATTATATATAAAACGGTGCGTCGAAAGAAGTTTGTGTGTATGTCTGTTTATTATTATTATTTTTATTGTTTGTTACGAATTGGTTTGTAGTTATTAAAATTATATTATAGTTTAGTAAATATATTGCAAGTATATGAAATAAGTATTAGAATATTAGAGAATTAAATCGTGACACTATTCTTATTGAAGTCGTTGTTTGTGCCTTTTTAACAATAATGATGTATTAATTTAAGAGCACATTATGCCAGTAGTTTTCTACTGGCTGCTTAATCAAGTAAACAAATGCCTATAAAATATGAATTTAATAAGGACTTTAAAGCCTAAGCCTAAGCCTAAGCCTTTAAATAGAATGATGGTTGTGATGTGATTTAAAACATAAAAGTGTCTTTTAGACAATGCCTTAAAAAGACTAACTTAAGTGAACCCTTATAAAAGTAGTCCGAAATACAATTAACCAAAATAACATCTCACGAAAATGGTTTGATTAAGTACAATAAAACAGTAAGTACCTTTAATGTGAATTTAACTTAAAAGCTATTACTAATGAACGTCTTTTTTTAGAATGATTTTATAGGTGTGCTACAAGGCGCATTTAAAAACTATTAGCTTTATTATATTTGTATGAAGTTAACGTTAAAAAATAAGTAAATTCGAGTCAGTTGTTCCAATATTATGTTATTGCGAGTTCTGTTTGATTTTTCTTTACTTGTCAATATTATATTGGCATTGATAAAGTAATATTCTGTCAACATTTTATTGGTTCACCATTTATTATGGACTAGCTTTTGCGTGCGACCCTTCTTTTGAGAATTGCTTTTTACACTAATTAATAATAATAATATCAATCTTGTAGATAAACTGTCCCAGTGCTGGTACCCAACAGTGGGCCATCTTGGCCTCTTCTCCGTGTGATGAGGGTAAGGCCAAAGTCCACCGCGCTGGCCCAGTGCAGGTGGGCTGGTAGGCTGACTCACTTATCTTTAAGAAAATTATAGAATACTCACAGACATGAAGGTTTTCTTATAATATTTTCCTTGGTTATTAAAGTATAATAATAATCCTTACTAATCACTAAAACTAATATTATAAAAGCGAAAATGAGTTTGTTTGTTTGTTACCTTTTCACGCCTAAACCACTGAACCGATCATCCTGAAATTTTGCATATTCGTTGTCAGGTATACAGAAACGGACATAGGCTACCTTTCATCCCGAAAAAAATTACTGTTCCCGAGGAAAACAACAATAACGTTCTTATGATAATAGATGGCGCCACGTGGCTTTCGAATCATGATTGAATTATATTATTACCAGCAGAGTACGATCCAAATTGATTGTCAAATTCTAAATTAACGCGAGCAAAGCTGCGGGTGAAAACTAGTATAATATAAATTCGAAAGTAACTCTGTCTGTCTGTTACCTTTTCACATGTAAACCACTCAACCAATTTAGATGAAATTTGGTACGGATATAGTTTAAAGCCTGGGAAAGGACATAGGCTACTATTTATTGATGTAGGTACTACGCGGGCGTAGCCGCGCAAAAGCTAGTTAACTATATAAGAAACATATAACTTTAAAAAGTCAGAAGTGTGTGTCATAAAATCAATTCGAGTCCTCAGCGTGACAATCTAACGGCTACTCATTAGGCAAAAGCAGCCCAAAGTAGTTAAAAAAATCCTAGATAATAAAATCATCGTAAACATTTTTGTCTGAAGAATCACATATGTACTCATCAAGGGTAGCATACACGAAAAATAACTGCGCGCTTTTATCTAATTCTCATCTCGGGTTAAAGTTCATAGTGTTTCTATTTACCTATATCTAAAGGCTTTTATTACATTGTATTTCAACATAACTAGAGCGTGGGAGTAATGTCTATTTTACAAACCTATGTTAGGCAAGGTGACCCTTACCATAACGTAAGTGCAGATAATCTGCCTTATAGTTTAGTTATATACCTAACTAACTGTTACCTGCGACTTCGTCCGCGTAGATTTTAACTAAAAAGTGTTTGTATCCGCGGCACCCTATTTTTTTTCTAAAATCAAAGTAGCCTAAGTTATTTTTTATAACATCAGCTATCTGCCAATGAAAGTCCCGTCAAAATCGGTTCAGCCGTTTCGAGGATTAGCCGGAACAAACAGACAGACAGACAAACATTTTAAAAATAGATGTTTTCCTATACGTACCTTATATACTTTCATATGCATTAGATAAAAAGCTGTTATTTTGACATTACCAACAGTTACTTCAATTTTATTTATTTGTATAGATGTATAGATGATACAAGCCCTGTATATAAACTGTCTCACTGCTGGGCACAGCTCTTTTCTCATTATAAGAAGGGTCAGGCCATAGTCCACCACGTTGGCATAGTGCGGGCTGGCAGATTTCCCATATCTTTGAGAACATTATGGAGAACTCTCAAACGTGCAGGTTTCCTCTCGATGGTATCCTCCACCGTTAAAGCAAGCGATAATTAACTATTTAACACGCACATGACCTGGAAAATCCAACGGTCTCCCATAAGGCTATCGCTGCTTATTAGTTAACCCTAACTAATATTATAAATGCGAATGTGGGTTTGTTTGTTCGTTACGCTTTTACGCATTATCTACTATACTGACTATCATATAATCACAAATTTTCGCATACACATTGTCATAGGTACAAAAAAGGGCATAGGATACTTTTCATCCAAAAAAGTACTGTGTTAGAAAATTGACAAAACCCACATTTTTTACGTGAGCAAAGCCGCAGAAAAGTCTAGTAATAAGCCGTAAATGTAGTAGTATCACTAAAATCCCCATAATTAAATGTGCCTCTTGATATAGGCTTTCTCTTACATTTTCACTGGGTTCTGTCACAAGCTGCACTTATCCAATGTTGTCCCGCCGTGAGTTTTAGATTATCTTCCCATATTGTTTGTTGGCGTCCTCTATTACGCTTGCCATGTCTGAAAGATATTTCTGTTATATTTGCCTTGAGAAATTTGGATCATGTGGCCTGTCCATCTCCACTTTTGTTAATATAGTCTAGTTAAATACACAAGTTAAGTTAATCAAGATACGAATTTTATAGGTAGTGTATATGATCGTCTTGTTAGTTCCATTTTATGCAGTTGTCCGACCGCCGGCGAGAAAACGACTAACTATCGGCGATTTGCTCTCTCAAGAAACGCACAATTAATATACACTCCGTGTTAACGAAAGAGATCCATATATTAAAAGTTGCTCTCTGACTGTTCACACTGCCGGTGACGACTCGCTTTACTAGTTTTGTCGCTGAGCGACAAGAGCTTTCAAAAATAAACTCGCTCAGCGATACTCGTTCAGCGATGCTCGCTCGCTTGATCATTCCATTTCATGATCATTTCTAAACAGCACGGCTTTGAAAGTAGACGTATGGATGTCAACAAATCATTGCAACTCTCATTGTTGACTAGTTCAAACGACGACAATGATGTATTTTACGATAGTATTTGTGTAGTGGCAGCGGCAACTCTGAAAAACGGAAGAAAATGAGAGGGAAGAAAAGACGATTTTGGATGCAAAATTTGTTGTCATGCGTGCAGGTTTGCACAGGACTGAGCGACCGCGGGCGAGTGGCGTGAGTAATCGTTCGTCGCACTTGCACACTCGCTTATAGCCCGGCGACAAAACTATCGAAACTACACACTCGCTTCCCGCTGATCGTCAACTCGTTTATAGTTTCTATTTCTACTCGTTTCTCATTCATCGTCGGCGGTCGGACCACTGCCCTTATGCACAAGTTATTGTTTGCTGCTTCAGTAACGCAACGGTAGTGAATGCGTCAGCTATGCCCTAAAGTTTGATGCCTGGGTCGATCTGTCAGAAAGCTATTAGGCTTTTTTGTTATGAAATTCTCAAAAGCAGTCCGGCGTTAGAAAGTAGGTTGTGTTGTATTGTACACCTGAAAAATATTTAAATCCATTGATCTCGCGAAAAATACCTGGATCCGAATGAGCATTTGTTTAAAACGTAATAGTTCCAGGCTAGAATCGTGCTAAATATATTATGATACATCGATATCAAGGAGCGTGGCTCAGATCACCCGGTCCAGACACCATAAATAGGCAATTGCACCAGCCAAAAATCCACTTACAGCCCACAAAGCAGACACAATGAATTTTTTTAATTTTGCCTTGAATTTTGCAAATTTTCTCAATAAAAGAATTACCGGCAAAATATAATAAGAAAACCTTTTGCCTAAGTCGTTTAAAAACACAGGTGCGATATCAATTTATTTTACCGATTTTTGGTTAGCGTATATTATACAATATTGGATATATTGTGTAGCCTTGAACACAATAAACGAATAGTCAATAATATCGTTTATCTTTTCAAGTCAAAAATACATAACATCACACTAGTTCGCACAACCCCTACGACGAGTACAGGGGGTGATCTCTTTCAATTAAGTGAAGCGCCCTCACCAAGGCCTTCGAGAGACTGAGCTTTCCTCATTCAGAAATTCGGGTCAGCCTTGAATTGTTCCTCAGAATATTGGTCGTAAGCGGAATCTCGTTACTTGAATTGACAAGTAATAATGTGGGTTTATACATCGCTGAACATTTGCCGATTCGTTTTTGTCTTCATTTCGGAAATTCGCTGCGAAAACGGATACCCACGGAAATTATGTTGGTGATGCGTCTTATTGATTTTTTGGGCGTTAAATTTGATTTTTGTTGTTCTTTTCTTTTTTCTTTTTTCGTGTGGTTAGTGGCCAACCTGTTGTCAAGAGTTGTTCAAGCCACCCGTAGGCCTTTTTTGTGGTATAATGCATACTGCATAATATTGCATACTGAAAAATATATTACCTACCACAAATATACCTACAATTATTATTTATCCAAAAATTTATTTCGGAAGTAGTTATTTAATATTAGTATTGGTCTTCAAGTAACGCTTAAGAAGAATATAAATTACTCAATTAAGACTTCAGTACTCAACCTAAGAATATTAAGCTTATAATAAGCCTGAATACATACCCAGTCAGGCATATATCGCCGCTTATATACCTTGACCGAAAACCCAATAACTGTTTGCCGCACTTGGGAGTCAAAACTGAGGCCTCAAGTACAACATTCGAATTTACTGCCACTGCGGAAAATTATGCCCTAGTTTCAATTATAGTTCTTTGAGGGCACGCATATTTACCGTGCGGGTATCAAATACACAGCTTACTTTTATTGACCAAAGTCAATCCTAACTAAATACCATCTCTCACTAGGCTTAGTAGAAGACCGTCAAGCAGTGGTTTTAAGTTCGATCCTAAGGCAATTCTACCTCTGCCTAGCCTGCATTTTTGAAGCTATGTACGCATTAAATAGTTAATCGTCGCACACTTTAATGGTAAAGGAAAATATCGTGAGGAAAGCTACTCGTCTTAGAACCCCGATAATGCTTATTTATTTCCCATAAAATATTTTCATAATGATCTCGAAGATGTGTGTACAGGACCAGTGGGGTCAACCATGGTAGGGTCTTTTCTCGTCGTGAAAAGGAACTCAGGTCGAGAAAAGACCTATGTCTAACTGTGGGACTGTTTACAAACATGGCTGCTATTATAACTATATGGTAACTAAATTGTAAATATGTACTAAAATCTGCACTATATAATATACACTATTTACACCGTATGGTGTAAATAATATATATATTATAACAGCTTACATGTTAAAGAAACCGATCTTTTTGAAATAATATTTATTTGTATAAATTCCGAATATAGTCATTACACCTCACTCATCCTTCTCATTTTATTTAAGTTATAATTATAATTAAGCTTTATAAATAAACGCTTAATTAAACGCTTGCGTACTAATAATTTAAATTTTGAGGAATATACTTTTCTTTTTTTTTTTTTTTGCTCGTCAAAATGACCACACTCCACCTGATGGTAAGCAGTCGTGTGGTCTAAGAGCAGTGGCCTCCACATCGCCCCCACAGTAGCCGAGGCGATGTTGAGGTCTCTACTTTGACGGCCTGAGAAGATGCTTTTTCACGCCCCGCTTAAAGAACCCAGGATTGAAGGAAGAAGGAATGATGTAACTTAATAATTAGAACCTGTAAATTTGAATTCGATGCCCGGTTTGAGCAGTATTCTTTTAGGGTTGTGTACTAAAGACGTATACGCGTATTATAGAGACCAGATAATCTCGTCTGCCTCTAAGGAGCTTTATTTTTAAGCCGAAATATGTATAATATTGTCTCATATTTAGGCCGGGACTCCACCAAAGCAGAGATGTGTGCGGTGTGCTGTGAGCTGTGCGAGAAGAGATGTTTTTCAGCTCGGAGGACTCCACCAAAGCGGAGATGTGTGCAGTGTGCTGTGTGCTGTGCGAGAAGAGATGTTTTTCAGCTCGGATGCGAGGCGTTGAGTGGCGAAAGGTAGACGATGACGGGTTGCTGGCGGGCGAGAGGGGGGAGGGTGACATCGCTCACTGCACGCCGCTCACATCTCTCGTCTCCACTGCGCGTAGTCTGCGCACAGCTCACACCTCCGCTTCCATAGCGCCATACAAATATTACACATCTCCGCACAGCGATCTCCACTGAAGCTGAGCGGAGAGGAGATGTGTCAATAACACAATTCTATTGGTTGTTTAAAAAACATCTCCTCTCCGCTTGTCTCGTCTCCGCTTTGGTGGAGTCCCGGCCTTACGCTTATTTAACTATTTGCGATTTTGTCGTGGTATGTTTTACAACACTACTTATAAAAATATGTTTAAACCTATTCAACCAGTAGCCAGCTGAAATATTCCGAGAGCATGTTTTAGACACTTATTAAAATTATAGATATAAGCGCAGAGATCGCTTTGAAGTTGAACTTGTGTCGTATCTCTATTGTAAAATAATAGATAACACAATATATAGGACTACTGTCATGGTGATGGTACTTCAGGACTAGATAATGAACCTATGTAACTATATTAACCTTTATAAGAGAAGTAGAAAATGACAATAATCGACCTTCGTGACGTATCCGTCAAAGGGCCCTATTAGATAAGTTGTATAAAAAACATCCGAGTTTAGACATACTATCTGTGGATCACGCATTTAGTGCGGCGGTACGAGGAGATTGTTTCAACAAAATTCGGTCAATTGTGATTACAGGCGTGATGATAAGTAAAACACTTCAAGATTTTTACTGGATTGCCTCGTTTAATATATCTACGACTTCTTTGCTTTAAGAGCGTAGCTCTTGTCAGTGCAACAATCGCCACATATAGGTATCCATCTTCTACTTTCCTTTTAACCTCTTAAATTCACTGGATTCCCAGGATTCCCTTTACTTTTTGGATAAAGGCACGACTAGATTTTCCGCTTGCGAAAGATCGCAATCGCTTTAAGGCTTTTTTAGGAGAAAAGATTAAAGGAAAGTTCTTTTAATCTTTTCTCCTAAAATTGTTTTAAACAAGTCGTCCTTTAGTATCAAGTGTCATATTAAATCTAATTATTTATAACATAATACTATACAACACTACAGCGTTGCCAGTTGTGGTTTGGTCTACTTAACTACAGTAACGCAACCTTCTCTATCTCACCCGTATAGTATAGATTATCCTAATGTACCTTCGTTTTTTTAAATCAGTTCTCCTCCTTAATCCTTTGAAATAAATTTGAACTTACGCTTCAAGCGATCGTGTGACCTTGGGTTCGAGTTTCGAGTAAGGAGTAATCTTTTATATAGACATAGGACCTAAAACATGCCTGGTGAAATATAGGTTTAATAAACCACCCTCTCTTTTTTGCTTCAGGTATATGCAGGCGTGACTCCATCGATATAAGAATTTTTTAATCAGGTAAGTGTTTCTAAATCCTATCTTATACCTAGTTCCATATTATATAATCTAATTACATCTTTACAAATATACTGTGTTACACAATCATGTACCCTAAAATGACATGAACGTATTCCTAAAATAACAATGAAAAATGAACCTTCAACTTCGTCACTGTCAAATAAAATAACAGATTTGAGAATTATAACAAAAATATCGAGATAATGTAAGCGTGAACCCGTTTACGGCGAATTAATTCGTACCCGGCACACACGTTATTTGTTCCTGTTCACATAAATCTTCGGGAACGTAACGTGCAGTGAAATTATACGTATTATTGTAGTGTACGTAGGCGCGTGTTGGCCGTATATTTTGCCCACAAAAATCAAAATCTTGTATTGTTTTAGGCAATATGATATATGTATATTTATACTAAGCAAGTTGCGCTAGCCTTGTGGGGCACCGTCGGACTACCACGCATAGGTCGCGAGTTAGATATCAAGGTATGCACTACGACCTTTCGAACACATGAAACGACTATCGAAATTATACGCGTAATATATAGTTAATTTATCCGTGATGGAAAACCTCTTGAAGATAGCTATATGTCCGACTTTTCCATAATGTTCTCCATGATATGTAAAGTTAAAGTTGAAAACGATAATACTTATTAAATAATAATATATTAAATTTAAATCGTGTAAATAATATCATCCAGATCTCACAATATCAATGGATCATGATAACTAGACATATAGACAGAGATCCTAGAGCCGCTGGACCTACGTCATTTTAATACGATTTAATTTTGTCATGCGACTGTTAAGTTTCAAACCGCCACTAATCTTATAGAACATACTAAGTTTATTTACCTAAGTAAAATAGAAGAATTTTCCCTACCTTTAAAATATAATATAATTATATTTTCAAGTGTTTGGTTTTTATATCATGTTTTGACTTCACTAAGAGCCTACTCACATGGTACCCCGTTTTATATCCCAGTTAGCTGTTCTTTTGGCAATCATTTATTCCGGCTAGCAAGTCGTAGAAAAACGACACAAAACTTGAAGTAGTTATGATGCCGAATGGATGGATGGCTGAAGTTTTTACGGCGTACAATGAACAAGTACTTTTAAATCTAACATTGAAATATTTTCCGTCATACGTTTCCTATTTACTGGAAAATAATACTGGGTATACAATTTATAAGTATAAATCTTTTTGACAGCGACACAATATCGTGGCTGAAAATTCAATTAGGCATTTGTCGACGCTTCGTTGGCCACAGTGGGTTCGTGCGTGATGCTTGCCTGACGATCACGTATATGACAAAGGGGCCTTACTTTTACATTATGTACCTATTGGGGGAGAATTTTGGACGTATTTTCTTGTGGCAGTTCAGTTAACAAGTTGTCTGATTTATTGCCAAAATTATCGGATGTATAAGTTGTGTGAATAGGGAATTACTGTCCCTTAACGGAGTGAGGACGACCAAACCTTGAGAAGAGTTTATTGTGCTCGTGTTAGCATCCTTTATATTCACATACATTTATTTATGTGATAGCCTTGCGATGTGGTTCTATTGTTAGCAAAGAAAACCCTGTTATGCTTTTCAGGAATTTTTTTCGGTCATCTACAAATACATTAAAAGTTAACAAGACATATAAATTTAAAGGGATCAATAACAGCGTTTAAAAATTAAACATCGTTTGACTTTATTGGTCATACGGCAGTCTAGCTAAATAATCTACCATGACATGTCATGTCACTCTGCATGAAATAAAGAGCCGATGTTAACTCTATTTATCTGTATTGTATTGCCCATTTCATCTAAGCGTGTACGTATAATTATATATATAAAGTAACATTAAGAACAATATATTCAGTTGAGATATTTGGTAGGTCGTACGATACGGATCTATAATATAGATCTAGTACCAAAAAATTATCGATTCATATTTAAAATATAGGCGCTTCAAGTAACCATTCGGCAAGTTAAGAAAGAAAAATATGAAAAAAGAAAACCGTAGTTTGAGTAGAAAACTCCACATGTTATTTTAAGGCAAGTCATTTTACTTATGTTATATTAACGATTTTCTCAATAATACAGAGAGACCGACTTAGAGCCATGTCCGATAGGTATCAATTAAAGGCGCGCCTTTATCATTTTGGAACCCTCTTTCCCCAACTATACGTTGATGACTTACACATTTACCGTCCTTAAGCTCCTCAAGGGAGTTTTAGACGATCCTGTATTTTTTATATAAAAGAAGGAGCAGCACAATAAATTGTTATTGTGATACAGCATTAACAATTCATGGAAAATTGCTATTCATTTTTCTATATTGAAACTTTGACAAAAAGTACCCTCGAACTTATTATTGCGAAATATTTTTAGAATACAAAAGAAAATAGAAAGAGTAATAGGTTGTATTGCGCACGGTTCTGTTTGAGTGAGAAATCAATTTGTTCCACCGTTTTCATTTATGCGATACGAGCGTTTCCATTTATACGAACGCAAATTGGAAAGGGACTGACTGAGTTGTCAGCTGTGGCTTATGCAGTCGTCTCGACTTAGCGATAGACTGTGTGTAGTGAAACAAGCGTCTGAATACAAGTACCTTTGATTCTGAATACAATTTATTGTCTTATATTTTTATTTCAAATACGCTGAGCTCAGCCACAGACGGCTTCAGTAAATCAGGGCGATTAAGTTGCAGCTTAAACCACTGTGGGCTTATCGGTTAAATAAAGGTTAAACAGTATATTTCAACGTGAAGGGCGAATTTTATTTTCTTGTGAACATTAATAATAATATATTCGATGGTAAAAAATAGCGGTATTTTTACCAACGAATATATTATAATTAATGTTGCAGCGCATGGTATTGTTAAATCTGGAAACGAATATTCGTTCGTAACATTTTTTGCATTCATTTTGATTCTTGTATATTTTAAATGAATTTCAATATCAATGTATATTTCTGGTGAAAGAATTAAAAACAGTAAATGAAGAAAATTTTATGATACATTTCTGCGGCATAATATATACTTATTCACGTAAATCAGAGTTTTACTTAATTAACGTTAATTTATTATGCAACATTGCACTGAGCTAATAATAAATAAAATCTGTGTACATACTTATTTATTTGCTACAAATACGGTATAAAGATGTTACATACAATTTTAGTTACACCGACACAGCGGCATGCAAATTTGTTATAACATAAATTCATTAAAATTAACAGTATATATCAATTACTTAATAAAAGCGAAAGAACATAATGAATTATAAATTAAACTTGACATTAAATGTATATATTTATGAACATAATATATACCTATACTATTTCTGAAGAAAAAGCAGTACAATAAATAAGAGTCAGATGAACCTGACTCTCTTTCTATCTCGGCCGCCCTGATAAGAGCTTCGTTACATTTAAATTTGCCTTATATGCTTTTCTGATTAATCGTTTATTTTTCTACATACATTTCATGATTATTCTTGTTACATTCCGTAACACTGAGTTAAGATTTTAGTATTAAACCATAATTAGTATTGTGATTGTTTCTTGGACTTGTATCGTGGTAGGCAGTGACCCGTTGCCGCTGGCATTCATTATAGGCCGTGATTGCCATGTAACATTATTCAATAGAGCATATTATGCGAGTAGGTTTATAGTCTTTTATAGAAATATGCGACTCTTTCAGTTAAACATAGTGGCTTTTTTGAAAGACTAAGTCAAACGTGATACAAACTCAAGGCTCAGTGATTCAGACTTCTGTGCAATAACGTTGGTTGTTTTACGATTGGGTAAGATATTTTAGCGCATAAGTTCGACTCGCACTTGGCCCGTTTCGCCTTGTACGTAATTCATTTCTACGTACATTCTGTAACATTGTATCCGTAATACTTTGTACTCGAACCTGAATGTTGGTTTATTACAAAACTTATTTATTTCGGGACCTAAAGGATAATACGCTATAACAAATAATGCTATTCTGAAGACGTACTTGATATTATTATACGAAGACAATCTTCTTTAGTTTTCCCACGGAAGTATAAAAAGACGAACGATTCAAAAGCCAGAATACAATGAAGTTACTATTTTCCTTGTATTTTTATTCAGTTTTCTGGGAATAGATGTGTTGTGTTCGAGTGAAATCTAGTCAAATAAATAAGAAGTGCTTGTAAACACAATTTGTTTGGTAAACAATCAATGGATGGATGACTAATTATTGCTAGTTATTTTAGGAAGAAAGGAACATATTTATTTTAGTGTACAAACATAATGTGTCTATTATAAAGAGTGTAGGGCAAGTCTTTTATGTGTAAAAATATAAATGTTGTCGATCAGCTTATAAAATGTACTACTTCCCTTCTGTGCTCCAGACGCCTTAATAGTTGTAGGGAAATAAGAATCTAGTCTTCAGGGTTAAGAGGAAACACTAAGGGCGAGAATATTGAAAAATAGGTATTTGTAAAATCTATTGCTGTCGCGCAGTGCCATGTATAGTATACTAGCTTTTGCGCGCGGCTCCGCTCGCGTGGTACCTACATCAGTAAAAAGTAGCCTACGTCCTTCCCCAGGTTTTAAACTATATCTGTACCAAATTTCATCTAAATCGGTTGAGTGGTATAGCCGTGAAAAGATAACAGACAGACAGACAGACAGATAGACAGACAGAGTTACTTTCGAATTTATAATATTAGTAAGGAAGTAAGGATAAGGATCATGAGCGCGATAGAGACAACTGCAGCTTGGACCGAAAATACCTATTAAAAGTACACAAAATCAACGTTTCGTTGTCCCCCGATTCCTTCTCCAAAACTTGACCGATGTAACTACTTTTTACATTAAAAATTTAAGAAAGACTTTGGCCGTGTTCCTATGTTCTGCTTTTTTTATATAATCTAGACAAATTTGTTTTCTGGATGTTTGAACACAGCGGAAAATCTGGTCACTCTTTGGGTTTTTGAAGGCTCTTGTCTCTTTTAATAATTAATTTATGAAAAAAAGGAAAACAGCGACATGGCAATAGAGCCCATACATTTTTTGGAAAAATTGTTGCTCTACTGTCATTATCCAGGCAAGAAACAGGGACTACGTTTGTATGGAAAAACGGCCCTTGTGTTTCCTCTTAAGTCCTTTCATCGCCTGTCATATGACACCATAGTTAAACAACTATGGTGCGCTAAAAGTGTGGCTAATGAGACATTCTACCTTGTTATTTAACTATGTATAGCTGTTCTGCGTGTATTCTTCTAAGTTTGTAGGTTTTATTTTATTCGAAATGAAGTCCATCAGCTTAGAATACTATTATGATCTAAAGATTTTTTTTTTTGTTTTTTTTTGCATACCTAATGCACGTCCGTTATCTTTACTACTCCACTTGTAAATTCGTGGACAATAGTGTGGGTTATACGTATTTCATATTTAAATGCTAAATTATTTGTAAACACTGCAATGTATAACTGTTTTTTGTCCCAAATAAATAAAGCATTTGGTTCGAGTGTTTTTACAATATTTAGTAGTAGTTGACTACGTAGTAGACAAATGGCGCGACGTAGTGATTTAGGAGATCGCTTAACCACTGTCAGCACGCCGAGTGTTAGAGGTTTGAACTCTCTACGCAACAAAATATGTTAGAAAATTGTTAAAGATATTTTTATGCTCTCAATTCAACTAATGTAGTTATGCTGTTTTTAATTTCGACATTGCCACTGCGACAAGTGAGCCCTCACGTGGGACAAAAATGAGTGTTATCCAAATATAGTTGTCCCAATCTAGGTATTCTTTGTGTCAATTATTTGAATGGTTGTAAAGTCCCTCATGAAATACAGGAATTTTATTATTCCTAGTGCGGAGTTTTTAAACAAAGTAAATAAATATATATTTGTCAGGATTCTAAGATTGTTACATACATCCTATTAACGTTTCAAGGCAATCATAAGTGTCCCTACAAACTAAAATGTGCCTTAAGTAAACAAATGTACTTACTACATTGTAACTCTGCTTTTCTGTCTCCCTTATAAATTAAATAGTTAAGAAGAAAATTTTCCATACGGTTGTAAGAATTGTTCAAAAACGGCATCCGAGATTTTTTCACCGCCGCTAAACGTTTTCTAAGACGTTTGAACAAAAACTTGACACAGCTAAAAGCTTTTGGACTTAAATGGCCATCAATATCCCACTTGATTTCATACTACTTAGTGAAACCTTTTCAATTGAATATTTACAATTCCTTGGGCATTACAATATTTATTATTCTGAGGAATTAGGAGACGTATCCTAACTAATATTATAAATGCGACTGTGAGTTGATTTGTTTGTTATGCTTTTACGCATGAACTACTCGACCGATCATCGTGAAATTTTGCACACACGTTGTTAGGGGTGGGACCCTGAAGGTTTAGAACGGATACCAGAAAGCGCATTGGATAGGACTGAATATCTAGTTTTTAGTGTCGCGAAGTAAAGTTAGGCTAGTTGAGTATGAGTACGAGAAATAAAGATACATAGAACGTTAAGAAAAATATTCATAGTGGGCCTGATAGACGTTGTTCTGTGCGAACGGATCGATCGCAACTATCGACTCTAACTGTGAATCTACATTATCTAGGGACCCAATCAAACACCCACAAAACATCATTAAAATCTGTCCAGTCATTAAGGAATTCAGTAGGATACACACGTACAAAAGAATTATATATAAAGATAATATACGTGTTTTTTGCTGTTTACAGATGGTGGGTAAGCGAATCGCGTCCTTAGGGACATCTCTTGACACAGTTTAATAAGCGTGTCTGATGTGGGAACATTGTGTAATGTCGCCACAATATTTTTCAGAAGTAACATTGGTAGTAAGATAGTCGACAAAATATGCACGTAATGTAGATTCACCTGAACATGACATGATTATAATATATCGTAAAAAAACCTTAAACAGTTGTTTCTGTTTGTCAGTGCATTTGTACTCGCTATTCTACACCATGACTGAACCTTATGTGACAGAACTAATTGTAGCTTTATTAAATGTAGCTTTCAATAATGTATTACTGTAAACTTAATTTGATCTTAAGTGTTTATTTAATTCAAATTGATAAATAAATATACAAGACATTTACATTTTTAAGTAGATTGGAATACGTAGATATTCAACAGTTCGTGCGTTTAAAATAAAACACAGCTAGCTTCTAATAAAGATTTTTATTCTTATTATTATTATTATTATTAAAAAAGACAACTCCCGCACTAGGAATAATTCCTGTGTCGTGAGGGACTTTACAAACATTCAAACAACGGACACAAAGGACACCCAGACTCAGAACAACCATTTGTGGATCACACAAAGTATTGTCCCGTGTGGGATTTGAACCCACAACAGTCGGCGCAGTGGCATTGGTGAGGCGACCACTTAAACCACTACGCCATCCTTACACACTACACAAAATAAGCTCCATTTTTAAATGACTCTAACATTTACGTACCTAAATATCGCCCACTCTATCACCATATACCTAATAATAAGACTAAAAACTACAACACCCAACTTTCCACAATAAAAATGAAACAGCGAATACAAAAAGAGGATATATTTTTTTAAAGCCAAACTAACTGTAGCTAATCGAAAACTGTAATGAATCAAAGGACTGTTGCGTAGTTCAGATAACTTTTTCATGCTTTTTTTTTTCCCGCTGCAGTCTCGTTAGCCAGTACTGAATTGAAATTATCCCGTTATTTTTAGTTTCCAAATTAAGTGACGGTTTAAATACACGTGCTTTGAAAGTTGAATTAAAAATGTATGCGTTGGTAATGACCTGACCTTTGTTTTAGTCTGTCTGTCAGAATGTACGCTGTATTTTTATACTAACTTTGTTTACATTTGAATGTCAAGGCTTTCGTTTTGTGTTTGTCGGTGTAAGAATTTTATTCATGCTTTCTTACATATATGTATACTTGCAAAGATGGCGTAGTGATTTAAGCGGTCGCCATACCACTGCCAGTGCGCTGAATGTTGTGGCCTCGATGGGGGCCTAAAATTGTGTGGTTCACAAATTGTTGTTTCGAGTTTGGGTGTTCTTTGCGGCTGTTATTTGAATGTTTGTGAAATCTCTTGCGACACACGATAAATTCCTGATGCTTAAAATATCCCTAAAATAATAAATACATATAGGTATGTAAGAAAAGCGTAGAGAAAAACTGTCATTCTTATATCCCTGAAAGAGTAGGTATTACGTATATGTCGCTAGCTATGATTTTATATTCCACGTAATAAGGTAAGGGACTGTTGTGACTGTGTGATTGACGTCTACCGCGCATAATTCTAGACACCGCCGTGCTTTAACTGAGCATTTCCAAATAGATTTAGTCCCACGATAGGATTCGATGCTAACATTAATCATTAAGAAGCAAAATCGATTAATATATATTATAAAACAGACAAGTATTAATAATTTACAACTAACTAATTTAGAAATTACAATTGGCTTGCCAACCTACTTAAAATAATGTTTTTACATAATGTTTACCAAATATATACAAATTGGTATATATAAACAAAAGTAAGGCATATTATAATATTATGTCTTAAAATGTTATTCAAATGTATAGGGAATAACTATAATTATGTAAAACCATATCCCTAGTGTTCCAGGAACATTTAAAATAATAGGGGTTAAAGTATGAAGTTGCCGTTGTATAGTAATATATAGGTACTTTGAATTGACATAAAACCTTCTTGGTGTGAGATTTTCGAGTGAAACTTTTTTCACAAGATACCTATAGGAATTTTCTTTTAAAAAATGTGTAATATTCGATTTTCGACTTTCAATTGTTTTTTTTTATTCAGCTTAGACGGGAAAGATGGATAATTCGAAAATCCGAGTAATTTTTGATTACGAGTTCCGACGCGGCACTAACGCGGCAGAAACGGCTCGCAATATCAATGCTGCGTTTGGAGAGAAGACTGCTATTGAACGCACCGTGCGTTTTTGGTTTAAACGCTTTCGTAATGGAAACTTCGACTTGAAGAACGAACCACGTGAAAGACCACCCACACAGGTGAATAACGCTGAATTGAACGGGATGGTGGAAGCCGATCCGAGTCAAATTACCCAGGAATTAGAGGCATGGTTCAACGTTACCTTACCTACAATATTGGCTCATTTGCATCAAATTAATAAGATAAAAAAATATGAAAAATGAGTGCCTCATGATTTGACTGATCTGCAAAAAGAAATGCGTGTTAAAACTTGTGTTGCCTTATTGAATTGGTACAGAAATTAAGGAATATTGGATCGAATTATGACATGTGACGAAAAGTAGATTCTTTAAGATAACAGTGCCCTAAAGCAAAGCTTACCAATGAAAAGGTAATGGTAACGGTTTGGTGGTCTCTTCATGGTGTTATTCACTATAGCTTTTTCAGGTCTGGTCAAGCAATAACAGCAGTTGTTTACTGTGCCGAACTTCGAACAATGATGGCGAAACTGGCAGTGGAACAGCCCCTACTCGTGAATCGATCTTCAACATTATTGCTTCATGATAACGCAAGACCTCACACTGCACGAGAAACCGTTGTAACTCTACAGGAGCTGCAGTTAGAAACCATACGTCATACTCCACACTACAGACCTTGCTCCAACGGACTACCATTATTTTCGAGATTTGGACAATTTTCTACGTGATAAAAAATTTTCTTCCCAGGAGGCAGTACAAAATGCTTTCACACATTTTGTCGAATCTAGATCCCCGGATTTCAATCGTAAAGGCATAAATGAACTTCCGTTTAGATGGCAGCAATGTATAGATAATGAGGGTAAATATTTTGATTAAATAAATATGGTACATCTTAGAAAAAAACGAGTTTCAATTTTTCAGTACATATCGGCAATTTCATATTTAACTCTTAATATTTATTTGCATAATACCAATAACAATTTTTTTTTATCTATATCCCGTTTTACGTGAGACCTAAAACTATAGCTATGGAATGTGGATGTATTACTCCTTTTCCCAAACCCTTCGGGGAGTATTGGCATCAGATGATCTGAACGACAAACATCAACATTTCTTCAGATTATGACTCAGCATTTTCACATAATCGAAATAATATTTTAGAAACGTGATTTATAATCGAACTTGCTTTTGATGTCATTCAAAGTGCGATTATGGATTCAGATCGTAATTTCCAATTTAACCCTACCTATTATTGTGTATGTCAAAAGCAGACTTGAACGAAAACAATACTTATAAAAGCATTGTTTTGATGCTTTTGTGCCGTTTTGTTTATTCTATCTAAGTACTTCGTTCGTATCATACTTTATTTGGGGTATTCAATGATGCGGAATTATTTTGGATGGGTGTTATTGTTATGGAATTATATTTTTGCATGTATTTTCGTTTGTACCGAACGCTTTCCTTTATTTCAATAGTCGTTTAGACGACAAAGAAAAAGTTTTTCGTAATCTCCTAATTAGTAGTTATCTCTATAAATATAAGCTTCGTTTGCACGTATAAAAGTAAAAAAGTGTAATAGTGTATACAAACGCCAAAACCGACTTAATAAATATTTTGTGCATGTTCGTCTGGGTCTCTGAATGGTTTCGATTCATAATTGAATCCAGTAGGTGGCGCTGTGCTCGCTTCAAGCAGAACAAAGTCTGTTCCCTAGTCCTAACTATCCCATCTAATATTATGAATGTGATTGTGAGTTTGTTTGTTTGTTACGCTTTTACGCCTTAACTACTCGACCGATCATTATACAATTTCGCCCGTATGTTATCAGGAATACAGAAAAAGACATAGGAAGTTGTTCATCCAGAAAAATTACTACTCCAGAGAGATAATATATTGACAAAATCTAGATTAACGCGAGCGCCGCATATTTAGATTGGATTAGATCAAAATTTCTAGAGTGAGACATTTTAGCCCAGTAGGAAATTTGAATGCCTAATTAAATTTGGCAAGTATTCCTGGCATTATAAAGACCAAAGATTTATTCTTGGGAAGAATTTACAATAATACTTCACAAACATTGTATTGACAACGTGTTAAATTTTATGGTATTTCATTTCGTGTTATTATGTTTTTGGAAGTATACATTTTATTTATTTATTATTTCATAGTCTGAAACAGTCCTCCAGTACATTTTGTTCGCGACAACGTTAATATTGACTTGAATCGTGTTATTGTGAGTGTGAATACATAAGTGTGACGTATCAATAAAGTTTATCGTTACAACAGTGCCGAATTAGGTCATATATAGACTTGAAAAGTGTAGATAAATAGTGTAAGCAATATAATATTATGATTCTTTATATAGTTTATAAGAATATCATGTTTAAAGCATAAATATTGCCAATAAAATGCATTTTTACCTCAAGTTAGGTATGTTAGGGTTCCTAGGTCTTAAGTTTTTAATAAAAGGTTTCACTTGTGTATTTTATTTTGTACACTACTAAAAGCACTACAACATACTGAAGGAATCATATTCCTACATAGTATAGTTAAAAAGTTATTACACTTTTTCTGATATAAATGTTACAGCAAAATAGATTTTTAGCCTAAAACCTAGAATAACTATATCTAGACCTAACTTCCGATAGATAAAACAGATATCAATAGATAGGTCTTATCGTGCCCTACGCGGCAGTTTTTGTATCATCACGCTAGCTAGTATAGTTCCGTAGATATAAGCAGAAATATGTACAATATATAGTTAAAAATAAACTTGTGGACCGAGGTTTCTGGCCGGCTCTCGTTACGGTAAAGATTAGAGGTACTTAAGCGGTACAGTATCGATCGACCGCGGGTGCTCAAGAAACCTCATCTTCAAGCCTCAAGAACCGAACGGAGCCAGCCAGAAGCCTTCAACCAACTGAACTATGAAGCTTGTTTCTATTCATTTAAAATCCTGATCCTGACCCGCACATCGAACCCGCAACAACACGCCTTTCAGAGCCTCCGACATCGTAACCAGTCATCACTATAGTACAGTCTACACATCGTGTACAGGACGTCAGCGACTCGACGGTTGTTTTGTAACCATCATCATATAGTAACCTCAGCCCCGAGTTCGCCCGTCCGGTACACATTTGATAATCGTTCGTTTTCATCATTCATCAAAAAATGTTTGACGTCGGACGCAATCTATGTTAAAAGTTTTACTATTAAAAGTTTTCAATCATTCGCAATCAAATCATCAAACAAATGAACCGCAC
The DNA here is from genome assembly GCA_963564715.1 of Catocala sponsa. NCBI lineage: Eukaryota > Metazoa > Arthropoda > Insecta > Lepidoptera > Erebidae > Catocala > Catocala sponsa. Next base: position 13,022,412 of record OY751336.1, on the reverse strand, counting down.
ATGATGATACACTGACCTTTATTGTTATTTGTTAATGCAAGGTTATAAAATCTAAAATACCCATATTATATGGCATGTGGCAATATTAATTAGGATCATAATCTGTTTTCAATCACAGCGAAAAAAACTAAAGGTTAATCTTATTTTTTTACTAATGAGGTTATGAGGAGGTTTTGAATTTAACGTCTATATTTTTTAAAGTAAACGGTAAGATTTTATGGTGCCTCATCATAATATTGGCCTGTAATTCAATTATTGGCCTTATTGGTTGACTAATTAGATATATAATAATATTTGTTTACCTACATAATATATATCTAAAGTATTTAAAAGTACAAAGCATCAACATTTATCTTTGCTTTAAAAAAATGCACTCAATAAATGAACCTTTCCTGAATAGTCATAAGTAATTTCATTTCTTACATAAATTAATCGTAGATCCTCAATCAATATGTCACGTCCCTTTGTGTGTTCTATCGCTTATATAAAGGATTGTGTTCTGAGGAGTTGTTGAACGGACGTATAAAACTTCCTTGTGTCAAAGTTTAAAATAAATAGTTAAAGTGTTTGTACAGTGTGTTATTTAATGCATAACCTCTAATAGTAATAATACGCAGCTCAAATGTTTTCTATATCGCTCTCTATACACAACTACGCATTTACTGTATATTATTGTTCCAAAATATAAACCGGTTCATATTTTCTAATAACGTTCTAAATAGAGCTGTGATTTGTTTGATGAGAAAACAACGAATGTTAGCACAATTTTGTATAATCATTACAGCTTCTAATATAATAGTTTAGTACAAATACAACCAATTAGATCCTCGTAACATGTTTGTTGTTACGTAATTATTGAGACAGGGACGACATTACTCATTTGTGTATATCACACATATTATGTAAGGACAGCCACACGCTTCGCATCTAACGACAGCGACAAATTTTAGAGAACTGTCGTAAAAGAAGTTTTGGAGTATTACTTTAGGCTTCAGTTCTTTGGTCTGGTGTTATTATTCCACCCGAATGTGTCTTTTGAGATATGTTTGGTTAGTATGTTGAGTCGCCAGGTAGACAATCAAGTGGTCCATGGCAGCCTGAGCTTTTATAACTATTAAATCCAAATTATTAGAACGCAATAACTGTAAACAATATCAGTCCTATTTATAAACTGTTCCACTGCTGGGCACCGGCCTGTTTTCAGTATGAGGAGGGTTAGCAAATAGTGTACCATGCTGGCCCAGTGCGCTTTGATAGACTACATACATTTTCGAGAACGTTATGTAGAACTACCAGGCATACAGGTTTCCTCACAATGTTTTCCTTAACCCTTACGTGACCAATATTTAATAAGCAAGTAACTTGAAAAAGTCAAAATATGTGCCTTCGGATCGAACGCTAGATCTCTGCGTGTCAGTCCAACGATTTGCCACTAGCCTATCGGTACTTTTGCGTAATATAGAAATACATCACCGGAAGCTATTCTCATAATTTATCCATTCCGACGTAATGCGTAAAATTCGTTTTGTATTTCAGACAGTAATTAATAGTTAGTAATCCACTGCTTCGATCATCCTGAGATTTTGCATATACGTTGTCAGGTGTACAGAAACGGACATAGGCTACCTTTCATCCCGAAAAAAATTACTGTTCCCGAGGAAAACAACAATAACGTTCTTATGATATATAGATGGCGCCACGTGACTTTCGAATCATAATTGAATTATATTATTACAAGCAGATTACAAGCCGAATTGAATGTTAAATTCTAAATTAACGCGAGCGAAGCCGCGGGCAATAGCTAGTATAATATAAGAGAAGGCAGTCAACAACCAGAGATAACTCCCGCACTCGGTATAATTCTTGTATCGCTATAACATTGAAATTAAGGTTTATGTATCTAACAAAATATTAATGACACACATTTTTTAACTCTTTGAGTCCGCGAAGCTGGACTTGTAGCAATGAGACTACTTAAACAATAACGCCAAACCGTGCAGTTATTCGGGCGATATTTTTAACAAATGTCCTGTAACAGTATCGTGCACTGCAGTCTGCAGCTCTCCTAACATCGCGTCGTACACAAAAGTAAAGCAACAAATCACATGTCTCATTTGATTGTAATTACAGTGCGTACTACAGCAATTAGTCGTTACATGTGTGCTTGATATTAATGTTTTATGATTAATTGAACTCCAGTGACCTATTTAGTATTTTGTTGCGTATGCTAGAATCCAGCTAAATTTGGCACATTTACTGGTTTATGTAAAATTGTTGGATTACAAAACAACTGGATTTTATTCGCAGCTGCGCTTGCGTAAATGTAGGCTATGCCAATTTCTATCCCTCGGCAACAGTACTTTTTTCTGAATGAAAGGTACCCTTTTTCTTTTTCTTTACTTCTGACGAATGTATGCGAAATTTCATGATGACGGATTCAGGTAGTTAAAGCGTGAAAGCGTAACAAACAAACTAACATTTGCATTTATAATATAGTTAGGATACTGCTTGCTAGCTATTTTAGTGCCTCATTGTATCCATGGTATATGTTTATACGTATGAATAATTCAGTTTTATTAACAAATTAAGATAATGTCAAAATCATTCATTGATTTAGGTCACAAAGTAACAGTCGTGAACGTCAAAGTTTAGTGGTTACTGAGTTTGCTGTAGTTACTGAATTTACATTTGCGTAAGTTACTAGTTCAGAAAGGGTTGCACAATGAATATATTATTCAACGTATAACTATGTGTAAGTGAATGCTAATTATTTGATATATATTTTTAAAATGAATAAACGAATATATATTTTTAAAATGAATAAACAAATCCTAACTTCAGCCATTTTTACTATCACTATCTCTCTATATTATCTATCACAAATAATACTGAGCAGTTCGGTCTGTTTAAAATTCTAATTGCTTCCTAGACGTGTATCGTTTAGGTTAGTACAAAAGATTTCTATTTCAATACTGGTATCGTTTAGCAATTCTTTTTTTGATGACTTGAATTACAGGTAATTAAACTGACTCTATGATAGATTGAAGACTTAAATTAGATCCAAAATACAAAGAGTAAACGCAAATTAAGTTGACTGTGTACAACTTGTGTCCAACCCAAACCACATACAGCTGTTATTCATCTCATCACGGTCAAAAATAATAGTTTTTTTGTTAATTATACGCACAAACTATATAAAGAATAAGATTTTACTAGACACAGATTGTCTGTATCTGAAACCGACGTTACACAAAAAACACAAAACTTTAGATGAAGTTCGTGCTATTGTATCGCTTTGGATTGCAAAAAGTAACTAAGATATGTATGTCTCATCTGATACGACTCTACGAACTCGAGAAGTAAAGAAAAAGTTCCAGCCTACTTACTCTGACGGAGCACTGGATAATAGTGAAGTAAAACTTTTAGACTAGACGCTTAAATAGAATTGAAGAATTTAATCTGTCTTTTTCCAGCATTCTATAATACTTTGTGGAACCATTGTTACTACATTGTTTTGTATATGTACCGGACGGGCGAACTCGGGGCTTTGGTTACTATATGATGATGGTTACAAAACAACCGTCGAGTCGCTGACGTCCTGTACACGATGTGTAGACTGTACTATAGTGATGACTGGTTACGATGTCGGAGGCTCTGAAAGGCGTGTTGTTGCGGGTTCGATGTGCGGGTCAGGATCAGGACTTTAAATGAATAGAAACAAGCTTCATAGTTCAGTTGGTTGAAGGCTTCTCGCTGGCTCCGTTCGGTTCTTGAGGCTTGAAGATGAGGTTTCTTGAGCACCCGCGGTCGATCGATACTGTACCGCTTAAGTACCTCTAATCTTTACCGTAACGAGAGCCGGCCAGAAACCTCGGTCCACAAGTTTATTTTAACTATATATTGTACATATTTCTGCTTATATCTACGGAACTATACTAGCTAGCGTGATGATACAAAAACTGCCGCGTAGGGCACGATAAGACCTATCTATTGATATCTGTTTTATCTATCGGAAGTTAGGTCTAGATATAGTTATTCTAGGTTTTAGGCTAAAAATCTATTTTGCTGTAACATTTATATCAGAAAAAGTGTCATAACTTTTTAACTATACTATGTAGGAATATGATTCCTTCAGTATGTTGTAGTGCTTTTAGTAGTGTACTAAATAAAATACACAAGTTAAACCTTTTATTAAAAACTTAAGACCTAGGAACCCTAACATATTCAACTTGAGGCAAAAATGCATTTTATTGGCAATATTTATGCTTTAAACATGATATTCTTATAAACTATATAAAGAAACATAATATTATATTACTTACACTATTTATCTACACTTTTCAAGTCTATATATTACCTAATTCGGCATTATTGTAACGATAAACTTTATTGATATGTAACACTTATGTATTCACACTCACAATAAAACGATTCAAGTCAATATTAGCGTTGTCGCAAACAGTATAGTTTAGGCGAACATAATATGAAATGAACAATCTGCTCAGCATACAGTGGTTTTGTCAAACTGGTACAAATACACAGACATAATTTATGGATGGCGTTATGTTTAAGTGGTGGCCTCGCGACTGCTACTATGCGAGTGTAGGTTCGAAACCCTCACGAGATAAAAAATTGTGTAATACATAAATGGCTGTCTCAAACCTGGGTGTTCTTTGTGACCGTTGTTTGAATGTTTGTAAAGTTCACTGATATACCGGTGTTAGTCCAAGTGCGGCAGTTGTTTTCTGAAAAGATAATAGTCTATATGGTATTTTATTTTCAGAAACCAGAGATTTAAGCTGCGTATATTTTAAGTGCATTTTTACGCATCACTTTTAAACCGCATGTGTTGCAAATTAACATAATTGATTATCTATAAATAATATTAATTTGCAACACATAAAGTATATAAATAGTTATTTATTAATTTAATATCAGCATAATATTGCTGTTTATATTGAACGAATGAATCAGTAAAATTGTTAACGTCACTAGAATTTTGTGTCATCGTTCATATTGAAATTTTATATCATTGCAACGCAATTATCGGAACCGCGATAATATATAAAATACTCTTACAGCAGCACTAGAAACCTACTCTTCTCTTCGTATTCGTAAACTTATTTTAGGTATCTTCTAAGTTAAAAAGATAAATGAAATAATTATAACATGGTTGGTAATTATAGTAAGTAATTAGTGCAAAATAAATAGGCATATTACTGTGATACGGCCTTCTTTAACCAACTAAAATTTGGAATATACCATATAGTGATAACCAAATTACTCTTGGAAACGGATGGTTTTGGAGAAAATGTTGGTCACAACACACAGAGGTAATTAGTTTGGTAAGTGCTTTCTTGCTAAGCTGAGATTAGGTTCTACATTCGTCTCTATTCAGTCCCGTAGGATTGTACTATTTGCCCCAACTTAAGGGGCTAAGAGCCGACTCACTCAAACTTAGTAGCCATCCGTGCATACAAAATCTGCCGAATCATCAACGGACTTAATGAAACGGCTACAAGTACCGCGCGTCAAATAGCGTCCTTGATGACCGTTTACTCGTGAACAGTCCATAAACTCTTATCGATATCGATTTTACAATCAAAATCGTACAGAATCGTGTTTCCGTATTTCTTTTCCGCATTTAAACTTGAGAATTACCCGATTAATCCCTTGTGCGTAGGGCCCATTCTCCCCGAGTTACAAACTGACGCAGCCGACACGCCGCTTTATTCAGAGGTTTTCCTCCTTTCATACTTTTTGTGCGAGTTCACGTGACACTTCATTTATAATTCTGCTTAATCCAAGTGAGTGAGTTCCTACCGAATGAATTTGTAATGTAAAGATTAATGATATATATGCTACGAGCTCTTTCAAACCGTTCTCTAACTGTTCCTTATCGTATTTATCAAACCATACAGTTCTTTTGTATTGTCGAACAGCGGCGTATTATTCACCCAACATAATTTTGGGGACTAAAATGAAGAGTAGCCGTAACGAGGTTTTTTCCAACACAAACACACTGTTAACCGATCCCTGTCCCTTATTGAAATGTTATGTTCAGACTTGGGAGTAAATTTAATTGTCGAAGTTCAGATTGAAAAAGTTACAGTCGGTCGCATAATTCCACAAAACGAGCCTCGGTGCCCGCGGCGTAATTATTAGATATGTTTGTTTTGTACAATTTGGTTAATGTAGCTGCTGCCTGCGCCGGGAGAGTTTTATGACTAAAATTTTCGGGAACCTCTTTAAACGTAGGTGGAAATTATTTCTTCAACTTTTATTACTTTCCCCTTAATAAAACTTTTTAAGCTGCGTTCGCATTAAATTAAACAACGTAACATCGAGGTTGTTGCTTAGACGATTACTTGTGTGTTTCAGCTTTAAGCATTCATTACTTGTAAATTGTAACTTACTATAATGGTACACCTAAACTTGGAATATAAAGCTAATCATAATGGATTATGTTCTGCGTTAGGGTTATGCTAAACGCTACGATTAAAGGACTCGTAAGTGCAGTGCCCATAAGATGTCTCAATGGCATATTATATACATGAATCGGTACATAATTGTTTACTAAAGAGTAACATGTTATAAAACAAATTATCAGTAGGCACAACCTTTTAAACTAATATAAAACGAACGGATTGACTACAAAGAACAATCTCTTAAAACCTTGCAGTAATTATCAAATTTGTATATTTATTGTGGAGTTTATTGTATGTGCCAAAGTATGCCGGAGTGTTTTTTATAGATTCAGACTACATAATATAATCCTAGTATAACCAAATGAGACCTCTCTAGTGAAATGGGTTGTGAATATTTCAAAGATATACTAATAAATCCGTACGTTTTATGCGTTGATAATAAAATGTAATCAATTACTCCAATCTAAGTATTTTTCACATACTAAGTAATATTAGAATTTCACATTTGCATTTAACGAATATTTTAGGATATTCATCGTATTTATCGGATTATCGTATCGTCAGTTAGAGAAAGCCGAGTTACTTTTGCTTTGTGTAATAATTATGACGATAGTTAGTCATATTACCGCTTGTATTAGAATCACTAGCTTAATAACGCTTAAACTACGCTAGAAATATATATTCACTACTTGTCGCATCATTTATTGTGTGCCTTTAAAAACCTACATTTAAATAGAAAATAACTAAAATATTTCGAGCCGTCTAAAATTATTATAATAAAAAAAATATCGGCCATGAACATATTCATGTAAAGGAAACTCTTTGTTTCAACAAAGAGTTTTAATAAATCATTTATGATTTATTAAATTGTCAATTGTCCCGGATTATTAAAAGACGTTTTAATAAATCATTTATGATTTATTAAAACGTCTTTTAATAATCCGGGACAATTGCCTTTACAAGCGTTAAATTTCAATAAAATTGAAAAAAAATATTATGGAGCGGAGGAAAGGTCCTCGGTAAGTTTCACACAAAGGAAATTCTATAAACTATCGTCAGATAATACAGAGGAAGAAAACTTAACTCGACGATAAATTTGAAGTATGATATTTAAACTTAATAATGCCCGATTTAGGTGAACGGTCTAATTCAGACTCGTTCGCTATTGTACTTTAAATTAAATAATGAGATAGATATTATTGTACTTACTTAAGTTCTTATTTAATCTGATTCTTGCATAGTAATGTTCAAGTAGAAGAGCTTGGCACGCAATTGCTAATTCTATTCTTCGAACTAGAAAAACAACGCCCGCACTAGCAATAATGCCTGTCTAATGGGGGACTTTACAAACATTCAGACAAGGGGCACCAAAAATCTCTTAGACTCGGAACAACTATTAATTGCGGCTGACACATTTTTTTTCATCTAGCCCACTGCCCTCGGCACGGCGCGGCGGCGGCAATGGTGAGGCGACTACTTAAACCATTACGCCATCCATGCAGTCAATTAAATCATTAGGCAACGATGGTGCAGTACCTCCACACAAACGAAGAAGTTACGACAAATGTCAAGAGATGGCACTGAACACAATTACACTCTCTGCCATACAATTCCGAAACGCGAAAGTGAAGTTTACTGAATAAGCGGCAGCTAGCGAAACACTTTTACTTCGTTTCGCCTGATGAGTAAAAGTGCCGTTGAATATAGTCTTACATTAGATCTTTTTAATTTCATTCTTAATTCCTCTGGTATTGCAAATGATTATAGGCTACGGGATACGCTAACCCTTAGAAGGGCTGTGTACTTACTAGTCGCCTTTGCTGTGTAACAAATATGTCAGATACTACGAAAAAAAAACAATGTTTAACTCTAAAGCAATATACATGATAAATAAAATTATAAATGAAGCTAATCGAAAACTATTTTATGAAAAATAAAATAAAACATGATGAACAGCTTAGATTTTAGGATTTAATAATTATTGCCAATCATACTTGCGTTATTTGTGCCAGCTTTGTGATACTTACCCTATAATTTACTACTTACTTCCCGCAATTTTATTTGCATAAATACTACGGACAATCATAAAAATATCGTATCTGTATAATCGGTGTTCCAAATTTCATCCAAATTCGTTTAACGAGTTTGGAAAGTATAAAATACACTCTTCAATCACGCAAAAACATCTTCGTAAACTATGCTATTTAACTTTAGTAGGATTTACTACAATACTTCTAATTTATTTTATTCAACTTATGACTGTGTGATCTTTGACAAACAGAAGAGGAAAATGTTAGTATAGCGTAAGGTCTATTTATATTGCCGAAAGGTTAGGTTAGGTTAGTAAGTCCCCGTATAATGATGTAGAGAGTTTATTGACATGAACCAAATGCAAACAGACCTTAAGCTGTAACAGTTACCTGACAGAAAATTTCCATATATGCCAAGATCGTCTGGTCCACTAAACAAGACCGATGACTGTCTGTAAACGATACAAGGATAGAAATCATCATCTATAAATAAATCATTATCGACATACATCGCCTATCGCTACCGATATCGAGAAAATGTTAATGGTTATTTAGTAGATGCATAGTTATAAAGTGTTTGTGCGATCTTATGAACAAAGTGATATTTTGCATCATCTCCGGCTGCGTCGTTGGTCTTGTAGCATAAAGCTGATACTAGACTAAGTTCCCGAACCAGTCAAAGCTTTATTATAAGAAACGAAATGCTAAGTAAGCAGCACAGAGTTAAAAAAGGTGTGCTATGAAGCGGCAATATGCTTGCCGCTCACTAAGCACGACTTTAATCTAGCTGGCGATATGCGGGTGTGATGTGCCTCTGCCAGATGCTTTTGGATATTTATGAGCATACGTAAGTCTATGGAAACAGTATCTTTTTAAGCGTATTAATGTCTGATTAGTAATACTCTATGCAAATTTATATCTTCACACTAATGTATTATAAAACAAATACATAAATAAACTAATAAATTGCATTCGCAAAGTCATATAAGCGAACGATATAAAGAATATTCTTTGCGCGTCAATTGCACGCCGTAAATTTGGTTAAAAATTGCTAAAACACACGGCTCTACAATAACAAGTTTGCACAACGTTTTCATGTACAGGGTGTCCATTACGCGGACAATTCAGCTGCGGCCGAATTTAATCCGTTTAACTGCATAACGCGAGCAAAGTTATCTCTCGGAATATGTGTGTAAAATCAGCCCAGGTTTAATGAGTCCAAAATAACGTAACACTGTGGTCCGCGTTATTTGCAGTGCCGCGTTTTTCTCAATTTGTTCGTATTATAATTAATTTACTTGTGTTGTTGTTTATAATAAGAGCAATAGCGTTTGGGTGAGTTCGCTCTATAGCGCTGTTAGAATACTTATTATTCGTACGAAAGATTTCATTATTAACCTTTGTGTATTCTCTCGTTTGCCAATACGAATCGCCTTAGAAAAGATGCTATGCTATGTAGAGCCCTTTACTAGAAAGGATATAGGCATCGATAATTGAGATAGAGTAACAAGAAACACTAACACCTTACATTTATTTACAAGTGCCACTGGGAGACATAGGTATTCATACATACACAAAATGTCGCCACCTATTGCCTGCCAGTACTGAGAATTGAATGCAAAGTATTGTTGCATCCACAAATTGTTGTTTCGTATAAGGGATTCTCTGTGATCGATGTTTGAATGTTTGTAAAGACCTCTGCGATACAGGGATTAACGATAGTGTGGGAAATATTTAAACCAAACAAAATGCAACACTCCCAAACTTTACCCATATTTCAAGCGTGGTATTACATCCTAGCAATGATGTAATTTTTATGCTATCAATACTTTATGTAGGTATTACAGTAAAATTTTATTCAGAGTAATTTAAAATGAATTTCATCAATAAAGTACACATCAAATTATTGGATACAATTCCATTACCTTTAATTTCAAATAGTTATAATCAATTAGTATACAATATCGGCTAATGACATGTGTTGAATACAGAGCGAAAATTAAAATGTGGGATGCAATCGTTAATTTGTTAATATTGTAATTACATGGTTGGTATTGGACTGACGATTTTGTTTGTACTGTTGTTATTTAGTGTTAAATACATTTTCAATTTAATAGCGATTCTATAATATTGTCTTACGTTTACGCGAATGTACATAGATACATTGAGATGAAACTACTTTGTACGGTGTTTATAGCAGTTTATTTAAAAACACTACTTTTATATTGTTTCAAAACTTAACTCTACTTCTATTAAACTATTTAAATAATTAAACTATTTAGATCTACACTTTCCCTGACGTTTTGGTGACTTTTCAGCAGCCACGGTTGATGATTTCAAATAAACCACAATAAAATCCGTATAAAGTAGTTTAATTTTAATGGAGGATCTAGTCGAAAATATAGCACACGTATGTCAAAGTTGAATGAACTCAGGTTAACGTCAATAAGACAGCAATTATGGTGAATTTGCTTAATAGTATCTCTATTTTCTCTTCTCTCTCTCAACTCCACCAACCTCGGCGTATTTCTTTCTCTTTTTTAGGGTCAAGTAGTATATTGCTCTGTACCTTCAGGTCATTGCTCACCTACTTAAATAAATAATATTGACGGAATAATAAATAAGCTCGAAGGACGTTCCTTTCACTATTTTTTGCTAACATTCAACGGGTTAAGTAGTTATTGAATAGTCCAATTAGAGTTCTCGTATAGTCCTCGTATTCTTATTTTTTGTTAGAGGCAAACAATGAGCCTGATTTGCCTGATCATATAAATATATCTAGATATTCGACTAAATAAAATAACTTTCTTTGCTTTAGGATTAGATTCAACAATATCTAATTGTCGAGAAAAAGATATATTATAATCGATAATAAATTTTAGAAGGAAAGTAAATGATTTACTTTTATTTTGTACAACGTAGGTGGAGATCAAGAGCATGCCAAGACGGCCGCAACATACGGCCTATAGACTACCATGTCTTACAAAAATTGCATATTATGCAGCAATAGGCGGAAAACTCGCGTGTTGATAACCCCCCTAAAAGGACTTGCTGTGTTACTAACGCAAAAAACAATGATAAATAACAGTACAGCATCTTCCAATGAGACATAGATACCCTACTCACAAAGTGAACATAACATAAGTATGTAGTTTATAATAGGCTTGCTGCATGCATTGGTTAACACTGTAAGTGCAGTACCTAAGGTGATCATAAAAACATAAACAAATACGATACTTGACTTCAGTTTTTTGTAGAGTAAGGGCAGTTTTTAAACCTGCTTTAATTTGAGCAATATCCAAGCGTATATCCCGCTTGGCCTTAGCACTTAATCTATTCTTCCCATACCAAAAGTAATCATACATATGTAGACTCACGGTTGTTTATTATCCAAGTGTTAGCTGAGTTGTATTACATGTCTTAGGCATCAATAGGCGTAATATTAGAGCGTATTGCTAACTGCCGGACATAAACACAGACTCTACTAAAAATATTATAAACGAAAACTCAACAATATGGCAATCGAACCCAGAGTCTCGTGTGTGGCCGCAAATATAGTGCCACACACTTGGTAAAACCAAATATGAAGCCTTAAAACTGACCTTGCAGTTGAATACATTAAAACCTTTTTCTGTTTTATTCTATGAATAAACTAATATTCACAGTACAAAATTAACGTGAGTGAATACATAATATTTCACACAGTGGCACGGCGCGGCATATTGAAGCACTTCGCCGACTCCATAGTCACATAATAAAACTTATCAATTGAAAAATGGAAACTCTTTGATCTACTTTAATACCGGTATGTCGTGAATGTAGCGAACGAATGAAACTGGAAATGTCTAACGAGATTTTATTTTGAAAAGCAACACGAAAACGCTATTTATTGCGAGCTCTCTATTTGATTTGCTTCGGTACGGTTAGGTTTTGAAGTGTGCAAACGGATTAAAGCGAAGAAAAATATCTATTTAGCCGTTCCCATCTCTAGTATGTAGTTCTAAGCGCCGAACAAATTAAAGTCGGTTGTAGTTTTTTTATTTATCTAAACTACGTGAGATACCTAGGGTGAATACACTGAAAATGTGTGTGCCGAATAAAAATACACATAGAAATGTTTTCGAAATAGGATTTATATAGATATTTTACTACGTAGAAGCGCCAGCGTCGCTGTCCATGAAATAAGCAAGGTGGGCGACTCAACTGGGTAAACACTCAGTTATTAGTATATAGACAATAACCAACAATATTTCAAAGTTTGTCTACTTGTTGATCATAGTTAGAATTTTGTTTATACAGAATATATAACATACTTTTGATTTCTTACATCAATTCTTGTTTACAGCTAGATATTTTGCAATATTACTATTATTGCAAATGTATGTCTGTAACTTATATTTGCAAATAAATAAATATGTTTATATCGTACCATCAAAATCCACGATCACTATTATGTCTGCTGTGCCTATCCTTTGATTAAGCACTGTCTCCCAAAATAAAGGCTTGAGCCTAGCCTAGGAACCAATACCAGTATCTTTTGTAATCGATTCCACATCATAGGTTAAGTTAATTTATTGTAAACTTCTTGAGGCTACTAATCATTTATATAATTATAATTTTTAACTGTCAGAGGCTTTCATAGGAATATCGAAAAATTTATTTCACTCATCCTAATAATAGTACTAATTCCGGCCAAATTTCGTCGTGCGGCATCTATACATATAATAAATCTGTAGAAGTGTAAATTCTGTTCATTGAAAATATTAGAAAAATAAATAGCAATGATTAAAATAATTTTTGTCTGTCTGTTTGTCTGTCTGTCTGTTTGTTCAAGCATCACGCAAAAACTACCAGTTCGATTACGATGAAACTTCGTATTATTATACTTTAATATCCTGGGCACCACACTAGGTACTTTTTAACCCGGAAAAATATATACAATAAAAAACAAACTTAATTTTGCGGTTCAATCCCTAGACACGGTTACTGTACCAACCGCAAATAATAAGTTTGTCGCCCTTAAATGTAGGGCCCGAAGGTTGAATTTGGCTTGAACTGTGCTGGCGTAGATCTTAGCGTGAGTTGTTTTTCACATGGTCAACTTTACGTCGCTCTTTCCCGTGTGAGCAGTCCAAGGAACCTTTATGTTCATATTCCGGATGGGCTCACTGACAATGTTATGTATGCTGAAGCTCTCAATTGATGTCCTGCGGTGACTATCTGTCGTCCCTGTCACGATTATCTTTGTGAGCATTTGTTGCAATCAACGCCAGCGTCGCTATCGGTAATCCTGCTACTCTTTTTGTTGACCATCCCGGTTATGCCAGTCATAAACTAATCGCGAGCAAAGCCGCGGGGGCATATGCTATAGAAATAAACTAGGTACTATTACGAACGAAAGTTATTTAAAATATTATTCGACCGTTATGCTACTTACCAAACTAGGAATCAACTATAAAAAATTACAGATCGCGAGCGAAGCTGCGGGTAAAAGCTAGTAACTAATAATTATATAACTTTAACCTACCTAAGGTTAAAATCATAACGATTGTCACTTCATTGCTTGCATCGATAGCGCAGTGGTGTAAATTGTCACCATTAATGGATCACACATCAAAACTTTTCTTATTGCAAAAATGTGGTCCTATACTATAAAACTCTGCGACGAGATTTGTAGATTCTTTGTGTAATCCACAAATAGTTGCACCCAATCTGGACAATGATATTAAAAGTAAAAAGGTGAACACTATTTTACTTATAATATCATTGCAATCTGGGTGTTATTTCCATGTTATCAAGTCCAAGCAACACAGGCATCATTGCTAGTGCAGACGTTGCCTTTTTAGGAAGGACTACTTTATTACTAACAAGCTGCTTCAATTTCTAAATGTATATCCTATCCTAACTAATATTATAAAAGCGAAAATGAGTTTGTTTGTTTGTTACCTTTTCACGCATAAACCACTGAACCGATAATTCTAAAATGTTACATATACGTTGTCAGTGTACAAAAATTATAGAACTGTAATAATTTACAGTTCTATAATTTTCATTAAGCTTCATTATTCAGAAATACAGTGTTTCCAATTGTTATATTTACTTTGCTAACTTACTTACCTAGTTGAAATATCACACTTGTGCGAAATTGTAAAATTATGTTTGGTGGAAAAAATAAAACTTATTATTAAACTTATTAGTATTATTAATAATACATTTAACATAGTGAAATCGAAATACGCCTGATAGTTTTACTTTTAACGAAATTCAATATTTTACATGCAAATTTATTTTTATTGTTTCCTGAAATGCGATTCCCACTCTAGGGATAATGGCTTGGCATTATACAAACATTAAAACAATGGACACAAAGAGCTTAGACTCGAAGCAACTATTATATATGTCACAATTTTTCCGTGTATCAAACTCAAGACATTTGTAGTGGTAGTAGCGAGGTGACTACATAAACTTGTGACATAAACCAAAACGCCTCTTCTGGCATTCTCAGCTAGAGGACACTGTTTACACTGTTATTTGAAACTCGACTCTATTTATTTTCAGATAAGTATACTATTTCCATGTAATCCTATTAATATACTTTACGGTGGCTTGACGGCGTACGATCAATGAGCCGTTGAATCGGGGAAGTACTTACACTAACCTTTTTTAAGAACACAGCGTAAGCATAGTGTCACTATTACTGCGTTTCGCTTGACGAGGAAGCACGGACAAGCCTTCTGCCATCTAACAGGGTTTTTTCCTACTACGTGCTTCTCACGATTGGCTGCAAACATAATCGCAATCTTACGCCACTTACTAAATAATACATTCAGATTTTCCTTTTAGGTCTCAGTTATGAACGGCTTTACCACACGATAATTTTCACATTTAATTAGTTCATCCTACGAAAATTAAAAATGTTATAGTTTATTACTCAAACATGCAGATAGTGTTAAAGGGATTTGGGCGAAACTTATTATACAGGTATAGCATATCCCAACACATACGGTTTTTATACCGTGTGTACTTTCGTCGAATTTACACAGGCGACGCCGCAGGTGGGCAGTAGTTTCATATAATAGTGGTGCTACCTTGTTCATGCCAAAACAAAAAGTCTATTTATTGAAATCTGCTGTATTTGCATGAACAAGCAAACAGACTTGAAGAAAAATAAGGTAGTTTCTGTTTCAGAAACCATCTCCTACTTGGTCACAATTCGTTATTTTTAATATCTTTAATGTACCGATTTAAGTTCTTTATATTTTTATAATACTATAGATAAAGCCATAGCAATACTATTGAATACCAATAAATGAAACTTTTTATTCATGTAAATCCATATTATTCTATGGATTCATATTATTATAATAGATGAAAATGGAACAGAAGCTTGTCTGAATCTATAAATGGGATATTCACATTCAATTTCAATTTCCTACTAGTAACAACTATTCTGATTTAAGATGATGGCGGAGCGGTCGACCCCTTGATACGTTTACCTTCACTTCTTTAACGAACGGCCATACAAAATTATACCTTTTAGGATAAGTTGATCAATTAGAACATTAGTATAATGACAAGAAATTGATGCACATTTGACCCAAAACCAAAATATAGCCTCAGAAACAATTTGAGAACACACGCTGTTTTCTAGGCTATACAGCCAAGAAACTTATATTTATATTCAATTCGGTTGTAAAACAAGTGCACCATTGCTTATAACTGCTTATTGCTTATTATAGCCAATCAACAATCGAAAAAATACTGATTGTTATTCGAATGCGTTTGAATAAATCGATTTTTTTATAACAATCGCGATTAGCTAGTGATTATGTCTAGACGCGATTCATGCGTGGTAAGTTAAAATTATTGATCCAAAAATAAATTGCTTTTATAATATTTGTTTATTTTTAGTATGCAACGGAGTTGAATAACATTTGGTAGAGATCTTAAAAGCTAGCTAGCCTGTCTTACAGACAGGGTACTGTTGTGTCAATACATCAGACGCCAGCCATTATTGACTACTTAATTCACATTTCGTATAAAAAGAGGTAAACGAGCCTTAATCAATCATTTTATAGCTTAAGCAGCATTTTCAAGCCGTACTTAGCATTTTGTGCAGTAGACTATTATCATCGTCTCAATTATATAACGTCATAATATATGCGTCCCAACAAATATTTAATTAGGAATTGTTGCGCATTTGCCATTCTACAACTTGCCGCCTTTTTGACTAGAAGGTGATCTAGTCAAAAGCAATTTTCCTTAAACTGCAAAAGCTTCGCATCCAGTCAGTGAGATAAAAAAGCCTTTTTAATCTAGAGCCTCTATAAAGTTAAGTCGCTTAGTATTTTTCTT
Organism: Catocala sponsa; assembly: GCA_963564715.1. Classification (NCBI taxonomy): domain Eukaryota; kingdom Metazoa; phylum Arthropoda; class Insecta; order Lepidoptera; family Erebidae; genus Catocala; species Catocala sponsa. The sequence goes on along the minus strand of OY751336.1, from coordinate 13,005,599 downwards.
TTATATTTGCTACTTAATTGCATTTTTTTGTACGCACAGCACATGCGACACTAAAACATACTAATACGTTCAGTTTGTTTGGCAAGCTGTAAGCAGACGCGCTAATGAAGGGATTAACGAGAAAAAGTGGCCCTGCACAGCCGGCTGAAACCGGATTAGCGCTGAGATCGGATCATTAGTGAGCGATACACCTGATTAGGGCCTTAGATCCTTTGATACCGGCTGATATATGCTTTCATCTTACGTGACTAAGTGATTCGGATGTGTTTAAGCCTTGTGCCGTAATGCTTGTCGATAACGGTACAGGTAGAGTTTATACAAGAGTAAAATTAATGAAGATATTTCTATATAAAAACAGCGATACCCGAGTGGAGATTTTTTAAAGTGTCACGCAGAGGTCTGGAGTTTGATCCCACAGCATCCTCAGCTTTCCGAGGTTATGCGCATCATAAATACTTAATTATCACTTGATATACCAATCAAAATTAACTTCGTGACAAAACCTGAATGTCTGAGTAATTATCTTTACTGTATATATTAGATATCCAATTCGAATCATTATCAAAACTAAATTTGATAAACGTCGAGTTAAACGTAACGAGTAACGTTAAGCAAAATATGTATCTGACGAAGCTTTAATTAAAGAACCATAAATATTATTCCAGTTTTTGAATAAACTGCAAACATGGATCGAAATAAGAGCCCTATGTTATAATTATGTTACAATGTTATGTTATCGTTCATAATTTCATTTCAAACCAACTGTCAACCATTTGGTTGAATGAAACATTTTATTATAATAATCGAAAATATGTAAAATTAAACCAAGCTCCCAGTTTCCCAAAATAATTTTAGTAAATGTTTATTCACTATTTCGATTGGATCTGGTTGCTCCACTTATGATTCGTGGAAATGCTATTAATATATATTATATATAATTATAATATCAAATTAATAACAAGAAGGTTATACAACGACAACTTAATATAATATCCCACCACACCCGCCGACTAAATTCAATATAACAGGATAAACAAGAAATAATCCCAAACAGTTATTCGACTCTGGTTGTTATCTATGTCAGTTGTTTGAATGTTATAAAGTTCACCGTGACAAAGGGTTTATGAATAACTAGCTTTTGCCCGCGGCTTCGCTCGCGTTAATTTAGAATTTGACAATCAATTAGGGTTGTACACTGCTTGTAATAATATAATTCAATCATGATACGAAAGACATGTGGCGCACTCTATTATCATGAGAACGTTATTGTTATTTTCCTCGGGAAGAGTAATTTTTTTCGGAATGAAATACCTTTCATCCCGAAAAACTATGTCTTGCCTATGTCCGTTTCTGTACACCTGACAACTTACATGCAAAATTTCAGAATGATTGGTTCAGTGATTTTGGCGTGAAAAGGTAACAAACAAACAAACTCATTATCACTTATATAATATTAAGTTAGGATGCTGTATTTATGCATATAAAGAAAAATCACTAAATTATATTTTTATCGTTGTTTAACATTCATACATAGATTGTGACACATTAATACATTGATTGCATTTTTAGGCTTATTTTGGAAATCAGAACTTTTCTACAACAGTTCTAGCCAGCTGTATCCTTATATCACGGTCGTTCAATTCGCAGAACACATGATTTTAGGAGAATAAGCTGAAATTAAATTCCTATCATTAAAAAAAATACGTCTCCAGCACCAGATTTAATTCATGTTTCACGGGGATATAACAAAACTTGAAACAACTGATACAAAGAATAATCAGATACGGAACAACTATTTGTGGATCACACAATTTTTTGTCACGTGTGCGGATCAAACCCACAACACTTCGCGCACTGACAATGAATTGTCGAAATGGCACTCAAACATTTAAATCAGTAGTATTAGCAAAACCGATGTTCTATTTGTAGTCATTATTTAAATTACATGTCTTACAAGATATTGTATTATTTAAATTGCCTTAGAAGTTATATAAAATGGAATATGCCACAATCCATAACACAAATATATATTATAAATATAACCATACATTTTAAAATCGCAGCTGGTCTAGTTTCCCATACTCCATTTTATATATCAACTCACATACCTCTCAAAACCTAGTTAGTACTCAGCAAGGCCACTCATGTCGGAAGGCGCCTCTGTCGCATAATGCGGCCACTCGGGTATTCCGCATTACCCGGGAACTATAAAAATGGGTCGAAACTGAATATTTCTTAGCTTTCTTGTTTACTAGACTACTACTAAGCCCTGAATTATTTATCAGTTCATTTAAAATTGTTGTTTATGGAGATTAAAAATGTGATTGGTGCATATTTATGACAACTTCTATTATAAATTATGGCGTCTGTTTTCGTGTGAATTGGGTTGGTCTTTTGTCTTTACAAATATATCAAACTAGATGACAGTAACGAAATTTAGATAAAATGTCGATTTATGTAAGACTTTAATAGCTTTTGTATAATTGGATTATGTTCAAAGACGATTGTTAAAAAGCAATACCGAACAAAACATCACGGCTTGATCTTGTTTCCTGGCCAACATAGTATTCAGACTACAACGCGCCTCGCTTTTATTAGAGCCAAAGTACGTATTAATAATAATCCAAGTACCTACTAAGTGACAGGCGGCGCAGAGCGCAATCAGTTGGACAATTATACACCTGTCTTATTTGTGTCGTCTGTAGGTATAGTTGTCACTCACATGTTTATTTTCATAGCATGATTATGTTAAAAACGTAAACGAAGTATCTTTAGATGAGGCAATGATTACAGAATGAAATGTGCAAATGAGAAGAATATATACAAATTCTGTATAAACATTGACACAAAGCATCGCATATTATGTCTCACGTGGACTGCCAATTTTCGCTTAGCGTATTTTTAAAGATTGCCAAACACACGTCGGTTTTTTCGTTCGGTTTGGAACAATTGTTTCAATTATTGTGATAGTTCTAGAGCATATATGAGAAATAGGCTTCTTTAGTTATGTATTTTGTGTACATTGTATACCTCGTGATGGCAGATTACAGTATATTGCAAAAAATATTGCATTTTCATGCGCCCTTGCTTTGACTCTGTCTATATGTTTTTTGTCTAAGGGTAAAAGTAGCAAGCTAGCATATTCTCTATTCTATTCTGTCATACCTTAGAAAAGTTACTGTGCTTCACGTAATAGAAATGCAATTATTATTATCCATAGGCATAGGTCAGACTTCTTGCTGATTCAGAACAATTTTAACAGATAAATCCTATCAGCCTTTGCCTAACTCAGACCGATTTTGGACCTTACGAAAAATAAAAATATAAAAAAATATACTTAGAAGAAAAAGAAAACAAACCATAAACTATTTTTCGGGTTTTGCAGACACAAACAGCCGAACTTTTATATCGAACGATTGATTAAATATCAATCATTCACATTTTGATGTTTGTTACTCAAATAACTAACTCACGAAAGCGGAGCATTGTTGACTGCAATTTTAAGAAGCTTCGTATAGCTCAAAGTAAGTGAAAAACATTCGCTACATTTTAATAATGCGAACAAAGTCGGGATAACATTAATTTTAAATAAATCTTTCACAAGTATAGAGTAATTGTACTTTATAACTAATCAGGCAATATCTATTCAGTAACATTTTAAAGTTACATGTAATCTCGTTGAATGGCTTAAACGGGCTTGGACTCGTAGGTTTAAATAGAGAACTCTCTCGCTGTGTTACACAAAGCGAATAGTTTTGCTACTTTTAATGATTTGCTTGTCTTTAATCGTATGTGCTACGGAAACGAGAAAATTTACCTTTGGAATATGCTTGGAGCTTCAAATTTAGTCATTTGAGGTGTTTTTAATTTTAAGATAGTTAAAACAGGAGTTAAATTACATTCCTGATTAAAACTATAAGTATGTACTGTATAAGTTTTCTTAAAGTAACATATTGTCATATATGAAATATAGGTACTTATAATCAGTGCAAAGCAAAACTCGTAATATGGTTCGACCTTTCGAGGATGTTTACTAAAAGCCAACTTATTGCGTTTCAAGAGGGCCAAAAAAAATAAAACTCGGTTTTACTTTTCTATTTCTTTTTTTTGTATTTTTTTGTTGTGGTGAACATAGTTTCCAGTTTTTTATGTTTTATAATGATGAAATTTTACAGCATTTATGGCGAATTAAAGTATTATTTCCATTATCTTTAAAATAATAGTTTTATGCAGCGGGATGTGTTGGGTAGTTAAACCATTTTTTGCGAATATTATCATTCTAAATATACAGATCAGCTCGAAAAACTGTATAAAGTTACATTAATAACTAAATTTCATCCTCGAAGAATTAATAAATGGTAAGTCTGGGTGTTTCTATGTATAATAAGTACGTATTTATAAAAAAAAATGTAGGTTTATCCATAGTACAAGCTCTGCTTAGTTTGGCTAGATGATGTTGTGTGTATGTGATAGAATATTATTACAAATTCTTAATTATAATGAAACGATTACTTCCGATAATGTCCATAGTTTAAGAGAATAGCCCTGAAATAGTGATAAAGTACTCAGCATATGAAGAAACACAAACAAACTAATTAATAAGATAAGACAATTATAACAACAAACTCGAAAGATAGAGATTAAATTTTAACAAATAAAATAAAATTATTATACCGGATACCAGGCTGATGACGCCAAATATGCACTAAAAATAGAATATAATAAGTAATAACATAAACTACTGTACTTTTACACAACAACATAATCATTTTATAGCAAACCGACAATAACTTAATTCTACTCTATTTTAATTATTTGCGCGTTAGTGAATGCGGCTGTTGTGCATAAGGTTTTGGGTTCGTTTTCCAAAACCGGTTAAGTGTAACTAAACTACAATGTTCGAATGGTTTAATATTATAACATTTGGATATCAATTTAAGGCTTTAATATTAGATATTATTATTATAGCACACCACTATCATCCTGTTTATGTGAATAAATGAATGTTTATCTGATTGGATGTTTTTCTAGTAATAATGTTTCTACCCAGCTACTATCTAGCTTCACTCTGTTGCCCTCTTCTCATAACATAGAACGCTTTTATTGACTTACCACCTGAGCAAACTGTTAACTGAAATAGTTGGATACAACCCATCTTTAGAACAATTCCTAAGTTGCAAACTTCAGTATCAACTTAAGATTTACTTCTATTTACAGCGCGGACGTCCTTAAACGGAAGAATCAAATAACGACTTCAAAAGCTTTATTATATCGAAATGCGACTCTTTATGAGAATGTTTGACAAACAGAATATTTACGCAATAGCATCATTAAATTATTATTACGCACATTTCAAAGTTTAGGAGTCATCAAGTGACAGTAAAATAGAAACATAAATTTTGCAACAAAACGCAGCAAATAGCGGGAAATTTGAAGAATGTCGTTTCTTTATTGATGACGTCATAAAAGCGATATGTTAAGATTTATATAATCGTTTATTGTTGGCGTTATATAAGCTATATTTCTGTACTGCTACTTGTGCGTTATTGTCGTCGCAATAACTTAATATTACTTTATATGAAATTTCCTGAAATTCGCAGTTAAAAGCTTTCAAATGTTTGAATGGAATCAATACTATTAAAGCGGGGTTGTGTATATACATTGTGATATTTTTTCAACCTAACAGGGATCGATTATTTAGAAGATTCAAGCCCAAGCAACGGTTTTAGAATTTATGTCTGTCTGTCAGTCAAGATTTTTACTCGCATGGGGTGAACGTGAGCGACGATTTGAACGTCATACGTTGTACTTTGCCTGCGACCTATTGTCGCCTTCGTTGTACTTTACGAAAAGGTGTTAAAGCGGAAGATTTCATCGCAAACATCTTATAATACTTTTTGAAATCAGACCCATGGTCTTCTGATCGGCCGCAATAGGACGGACGAAGACGAGGCAGTCAGTCACTGCTTTATGTATGTATATGTAAGTGGACTAGTAGAGGTTGGATCATGCTATTGAAGCCTAAACTAATACATGTAGATTAATAGCAGCCATTACACCAAAAAGGTAGTACCAAGCACACTGAAGCAATATTGTCCTGACCGAATTTCGATTACAGCGAAGAATCTTATCAAAAATTACCCATCTGCGCAGAAGATATCACAGTGAATGCGCAAACACAATTGCACTCTCTATTCCCTCACTCTCATACTCGAGGAGAAGGCAATCCGACACGACGGGAGAGAAAGCAGGCGTAGGAGCAACGGCTTGCCATGGTTTTCGAGGTACGGGCTGCATAGCACAACTTCCTAACTTCGAGCTCCTAGAATATCTTGACAAAAATCCCCAATAAATTTTAGCTTCACGAACCGGGAATCGAACCCAAGAGCGTAACAGCTCATTTTATACCGCTACGCTATCAAGGTAGTAAGATACTACAGTGCACAAGTGTATGCACTCACTCAGTCATTCTTACAACCCGGTGAAACGTAAATCCGACACAACCGGACACAGATCAAGCGCAGGAATAATGGCTTTATGTGCTTGTCAAGATGCGGCGATTAACACCGCTAACTTACTGACTCCTAGCCGTTTTGAGAATTTCCTTCCAAAAATGGTTGAATCATAGCTACATATACTAGCCACTAGACAAATTGACAGACACAATCCGTAATATAATAATAAAATTATTATTTATTTATACATCAATCAATCAGCCTATCGCAGTTCACTAATGGACATAAGTCTCTTGCATTTTTTCGCCACAACGTCTCTAGTCGTCCACCTTCGATACATTCCAATTATATTATTGACAATATGATACACAAGATTGTACGCTTTGTACTTGAAAATACGAGTAGGTGTCGCGTTTTGTTCAGTTGTATTCGAATATCGTTCGAATTTATTTATGCGCACCTACTATTTAACATCTCGATGGCCATGCATCTTTTTTACAGAATGATAGTTAGGCTTTACTTTGTTAACCTAAGTGCGGATTACTAGAATAGAATAATCTACATATATAGTCAACGGTAGTAGGCTAACTGTGGGACCTAAAGTACGGCTTGTGAAATGCGAGTGTAATACACCTCTAACAAGCCTTTCGTAGATATGGGCAACTGTACCAGTAAGCAGTCGATTTAAAATTAAATTGTAAAACCCATATTATGTTAATAGCAATATATTACAAGAGTCTATTAAACTAAAAGTAGTATTTTACTAGCACATTAAAAACGTTTAGTATAGCTAGTATAGCCCTTAACATATTATATTCATTACATTTATCCATCGCTGAAATCCATCTATTACAAAAGCTTATTCAAGCGTCGGTTAAAGTTAATTCTGACAATCAAATCTATGAACGAGGTTCCCATTCCGAACCAGTCCAGTAAGGTCCGGCATTTGGACGAGTAGGTTGTAATATTTTATAGATATTGGACCGCGTTTTCTGTCATTATCGTAAAAGGAGCGTCAGCAAGAAAACTATTCCCTCTCGTCTATTACTTTCATAATACTTAAGTGGATCCGATACTTGCGTAAAGGAAATTGAATCATTTATTGTAACGGCATAATACTGCTTTATCAGATAGGTTTCCGATGAACATACCTATGATTGTTTACTACAAAAGATACGAGCTAACCCTTGCTCCGAGACAAGAATTCTATGAGACACCCAAATTATATCGTATCCATACGTCCAATGAATTTCGTGTACACAATAAAATAATATTTCGCGTCTTTTGCAATATCGGATTGGAAATATCCACAAAATGTTTTTGTTAAATACTTTCATTCATTCCGGCTTAAATAAAGTAACAGGCGTACATGCCAGTAACATTTTTGCAGAAACATAACTATAGACCTGTCATGTGCAAACAATGAACGCACTGCTCGAAATTCCAATGTTATATTAAAATGAAATACCATTTTATTCGGCAGCATTCAAAGACATAAATTGGTGGGTTAACCGAGCTCACGCGGCCTCGTCCATGAAATCATAAAATCACAACTACAAAGTGACCGGAACGTCAGGCGTCATGCGGTATGCGTCACACATTAATCTATGTACAGGGTGCGCCACTTGCAACTGTCCGACAAAATCCGCATGCGGTGCCCGACAGAGTAAAGCCCACCGAAAGCTGCTTTGAGTTTGTCCCTGAACGGATTAAAGCACAAAGTTTGTTAAATGCAATTTTAAAATGAAACTTTCGTAAACAACTTCATTCTATTATGTAACAGCTTCATTTATTTTGTAAGCAGCTGGATGGAGGGAAGCAATATAGTGGAAAGCTTCTACATATTTTACATAGCCACGATATTATGATAAAATACTGTAGTATGTGAATTGTATGGCAACATTCATTTGGTATCTGTCGCATCTTCAGTGCTCGTAAATGTTTATTATCGTGACGATAGCGGCTGTGCGTTCACAAATCATGTGCGGATGTGTCAAACTCTCGTCGGTTTCACATTTAACTTGAATAAAAACATGCATCAGCGCGCGATGTCATCTCAAAATCAAAAATCTTTTAATTTTCTTTTTATCGTGTTCGACAAAGTTTTTCCATTTGCTTCAATTCTTGTATCGACGACATTTCCGCAGGCAACTTTTTCATTTTCCCTCCTCATGTTACTTTATACGAGTATACTCTCTCTCTTTCTCTCTATCCAGAAAACCTTCTATTGTACGATAAAAATATTGACAATAACTTTTCATCACAGAGCAAAAATGTTCACGCAGATTATTTCGTTTATTTGCATCAACACCTCCCTTTGTGGCAGCACTGATAGCGTTATTGTTTTAAATAAATGGAACGACACCGAAAATAAATTTAATGTCGAACAGGAATTAATACATAACCTATCGCTAGTATACATACATTTTACAGCAGTAAGTTCTATTATCAATGTGAGGTTGTATCTCATTCGCTCGTTAATCCTTTTTTTAAATTTAATATGCACGGATGGCGTAGTGGTTTAAGCGGTCGTCTCGTTGCGGCCACTGCGTCGAGTGTTGTGGGTTCGATTCGCACACGGGATATAAGTTTGTGTGATTCACAAATTGATGTTCCGAGTCTGGGTGTCTTTTGAGTCCGTTGTTTAAATATTTGTAAAGATAGGGCATCTTTACAAACATTCAAACAACGGTCTCAATACGAAACAGGATTATTTCCTAGAAGGTAAGATTTCTTATTAAATCAATTCAATATATTGTAAATACTACTGTCATTGCGCAGATTATTTGAACAAATTCGAAACAAAAGAAAATACTAACACTAGTGTGTGCGCTATACACGATAGATAATTTAAAGTAGGTATTCATTTTTGTTTCTTTTTGTTTCTTTCCAAGTTTCAAACACTCCAATCCTAACTATCCTAACTATTTATTATTATTAATATGCGAATGTGAGTTTATTTATTTAATTGATTTTTACGCTTTCACACATAAGCTATTCAACCGATCAACATGAAATTTCTCATACACGTTATCAAGGATACAGAAGGTAGATAAAATAATAATGTAATGCAGAAAAAAAGAACTGTTTCTGAGGGATAGATAGTATATAATATTACTTCGACTACGTTTGCATAAGTAGTATTAAAAATGGTAGTTTTGTCCCGTCAGCGTCATTTGAAAATTATTTTATGAAATCACGTTAGAAGGTGGCAATTTCCATTCCATCTGGCGAGAGTTTACATCAAGCTGTCCCCGGCGGGAGTCTAGAATACTTGCGGGTAACTCATCACTTATTACGACCTCAACTATCCCGTGGAAAAATCGTGTAGAGTCTGAGTAATAATTTTAGATAATAAAATAAAGTACTTTTGTTTTAAGCGTATTTTTTTTTTGGGTTGTACCAATTGGCAACGTACTAATATAGGATAATAAATAATTTGTGAATATTAGTATTGAAATTAAAGTAAGTGCGTAATACCACATGACTATTTTACATCTATTTTACTCACGCCTTTATTCCTTATCGGGTAGGCAGAGTGTTTACACCCACATTTTGCTAAGATCGTTCGTAATAGGGAACGAACTTATTAGTGTTAATCGGACACGATTCCTGGCGACCTTTTCCAACTCGAAAGCTGGACCCGATACTTTATGCATAGCAGTGATAACACGCTCGCTGTGCCACCGACGAAATCTATTCTAAAATTTTCATCGTTAAAAATAAGTAAAAAGAAATGATGAAAATATTATAATATTGAATACCATTTCAAAAAAAGGAAGTTCAAATCTCAAAGCAAAAGCAGCTCCTATTTAAAGTTATAACATGTATATGCGAGTGCAACGTAAAATATAGTTTTTAATTACAGCCAAACACGTCTTGCTTTATTTATTTCTAGAAGTGAAACGGCCAAAGCAGTCTCAATTTCAAGTATCACCCTTAAGCAAACATTTACATCAAAGTAAACATTTGCTTCTGACTGTACACGAGCGAATTCCTTTGGAAACGATGAAACTTGTAATTTACGAGTAATGCACTAGAAACTTACGTAAAACTGGACCAAGCACGCTAGCGTTAAGTATAAATTAACATTTTGAACTTGGAGCGGAAATTTTTGAGTATGAGAAATTGTACCTACCAGGCTATAATAATTATGTTGGGGTAAATCTAGTAACAAAATTGTTTACGGACAAACGTAAACAAATACTCTAGCATGAAAGTGATATATAAAGAAATTGTTGCCACACTGTCAGCTTTAGTTCAATCCCATGGCACGCATTTCTAACTTTTCAACTTTAAAGGTACTTATTAAATAGTTAATTAGTATTCGCCTTTAAGAATAAAGAAAGAGACCTTGAGGCAACTTGCATATTTAAGAATACTCAATAACAACCAGCTCGGAGTACGGGCCTAACCATTCTCATGTCAAGTACCTACACCCGAAATCAGGACAATCATTAGTCCATCACACGATTTGTCCCGAGTGGGTTTTGAACCCACAACACCTAGCGCTATAGGCAGCCAATGCTGCAGTCTATACCTATAGGCAATAACACAGTTATATACATCAGCTTCCGCGTTAAAAAATTAAGAAAATAATGTTTCTCGATAAATATATGACGAAGGACATCATAATAATATATTTTTTCGAAAGCAAGTCCTTTTTACTCCTAAAATGTGTTGAGACCACTAGCCGTACAATTTCACCAGCCTAAACAATGATGTGCTAATAGTTTCGAATACTACTTCAACGAAGAACGTTTGACCTGGTATGATCCAACATACATTGTAGTATTTCACAAAGAAACTTTCACACGTCACGTTTTACTCAGCTGTAAGTAAAATGCTACCAATACGCGCACGTAAACTGGTCATAAAACTATTCAATATTCCATAAATATCTTACCACCTGTCAAATATATAGCTTCAGCCGTCATTTCATCAACTTTTAGAACCGTGAATTCCCAATTCTACTTGGAAACTTATCATTCAAGCGCACTCGAAGTTCGCTTACTCTCGTAGGTATCTCTTCAAAGTTAGCACGTAGCGTTTTACACAAATGTGTACCTTAATAACGAAGAAATAAAGTCTATCTGGAAAGGAAAATATTGCAAGTTTCATTACGCATCGCTGACTGTAGCACACTATAAACTTAATACCTGAATGAAGACATCATAATAACGAGATTGTTATCACTATCATTCCCGACGTTTAGATATTATTTTAGATCCAAGTAATAAAGGTAAAGTATTGATATCTACCGAACATAGTTAAAAAACGCTGTGAACCAGTAGACCAATCAATATTCTCAATAGAAAAAAACACACAGAAAAAAGGCTACTTAGGCTCAGGCGACATTAAAAATTCTTCACTTCTTCAATTAATTTTGTGCTATATGCACTAAATGATTATTCATAGTTATAATAATAAGTGATTGTTCTGTAACTTTGTAATAACACTGTATACAACAAAGACATTAACGACATAGCTCCCGATAGAATCACGCCATCCAAGTTTTCGCGATAAACTACTATTGGTACAACAACCCGACATTATTTGACGTGCAGCGACTTACTAAGCGAGATCATTCAGTTTGGTCAAAAAGTACTCACTTTGTCATAGACACCATCTTGGCACACTGGTGTTGTTTCTTGTTAACTAATAATAAGATTCGATAGTTATTTGTGTATAATAATACCATCCTATCTATCAGGATACCTACTAATCGGTTGGTTAAAGCTAAACGGCAGTATCACGTGATATTGAATTTTATAGAACTATTTAAAAATATTGCATACATATATTTTATTCACATATTTCAAGTTAATAAATAAGAGCCAAATTTTACTGTCTTAGTTTATTTGTGTTAAACATATTTATTTATTGCTTAATTACATAGCTAAGTCTTTTCTAACAAGCCTACTTCTAAACATTGCACTACTTCTTTCGAGCACGCTCATTTTGAATATCCAGAATATTTGACATGAGCGTGCTCAAAAGTAGTAGTGCAATGTTTGGTTCTAGTCAATAGCTATAGAGGCGTATCCAGCGGCAGTAGATCCACACGTCGTATTCCGATTCGAATCGCGAAGTTGGAAGCACGTTGTAATTCCGATGCACTCCAAGATAACTTTCTAGATCGTGCGGGGGCCAAACGAGCTGACAAAGTTCCACCTCGCCCTTCAGATTGTAACATTGTATTTAGCGTTGAAATATTCTAGCCATCTTCGAAATGAAAGGTATCCCAGCTTTTGCTTTTGCTTGGACATTCTGAAAGGAGCGGACTCCCGCGTGCCGGAAATACCATGGACTTTCTCCTTAATTAATTTGTGAAGATATCCTCTTTGGTGATCTCGAACATTTTCATTTGTTTTGCATAGTAATATTTTGAAGCGAAGCATGCACTTTTGCATTAATTAAATTATTTTGAATTTAATTTATGCAGTTATCTTTAAAAATTTAATATTATGTTTATTCATTTTCTTGTAGGGTGATATTATATGAAAAGTTGAATTCCAACGTCTCTGGTTTACCAGTATTTTTTGCAAAATATAATATAATCATTTGATTTCATAATTTATTTATTCTTATTCCTACAAATCATGCAGGCCCAATGTGATATTAAACCCAAAATAAACTTAGCCCACCTAAATTATCGTGTTTAGATGGTGTAGTGGGAAAAGTGTTCTCCTCGCGGCTACACACTGCGCGCATTGTTGTGGGTTGGAAATTCAAACGGGACAAATATTTGTTCCGTGTGTGGATGTTCATTGTCTCCGTTGTTTTAATGTTTTTAAAATCTAGAACTCATATAGTAACTACTGGACTGCTTGGTAACCATTACACATATTGAAAATTATTGCTTTAGCTATTGTGATGTACGTTGTTATTTTGTCATGACATTATTTTAAAACGTTGTGGTCTTTTTGAGTTATTTATTAAGCATTTTAGCTCTTATATACATATATATGCCGTAACGATGAATAACGTGTAATGAATGATTTAAAGAGACCACAACCAGTCAAAACCTTCTTCGTTAAATGAGTGTATACGTTTATCGAACCAATGTATTAAATTAACATTTCTTACACATTCTAACAATATATAATTATATTAAAATAATACCACTTAAAGTAAATACAGATTCTGATTGTTTGATTGTTGGAGACATAGTATATTTTTGCACAAGATGCACGGTCTAATGATAAGCACTTTCATAGCATGGGCGGGTGTAATACCAAAGTATAACTCACGCATTGCTATTCCGGCAAAAAAGGCTTCATTGAGCTAGCAACCAAGCCCTTACTGGTGATAACAATGAGACTTGGCTCTTAAGAAACTGCAGCCTACCGGCAAACAGACATATTTATTTTTTGCAATGGCCATGTCTTGCTATTCCCGCAGTTGTCAGGTTAAGAAATATCCTATTCATCATTGAGGTAAGTTCAAGTCTAAAATACCCTTATGCTCCACTCGGGCCTGGAGCGAAGTGAATCATTTGACGAAAAACCTTTGGAACGTTCTAGTAGCAAATAATAACCAAAACTACTTATTAACATAATATTATTTTTCTACGCTAACAAGCACTCCTTTACGCGAAAGAATATAAAATAAATCTAGTCCTAAGCGTACCTAAGTAATTGAGATTAATGAGACCAACTCATGAATAAATACTGATATAATAAACAGAAAATAAATATATTTACATCTGTGTAAAAGCTAAAAAGAAGTTTACATTTTCACGTAAATATTTCATGTTTTTAATATTTAAAAACACCCGCATTGAAGAGGTGCACAAATATTAAAATTACAAACACAGAGTACACTTATGCTCAGTGAATAACAGTGGCACACACATTTTTCGTACAGCACTCATAATATAATTCACTGGATATTTTCAAGAAACAACTTGGCTAATATACCATGAATGAAAATATTAAAATGCTTTTGATTCACGGTGTCTTTAAAAGTTGTTTACAATGTTCAGGACATTTATTTCTATTTCAAAGTATATATAACCATTGCTGGGCTACAGGGTTGACTTATTATGTATAACATCCTGCGTGGGAGTCATGTTCATTTAGATGTATTTTATTATATATTATGATGAAGTTTTAAAGTGAGAACTGACCAATACAGCTTACTGTATTGGTCAGCTTTATTCAAATGGTTTCAGTTTCAGTTATTTCAGTTATTTATTTCATAAACAAATATACATTTGTGTCGAAATATTTGAATACACACATAAATACATTAGAATCGTGATTACACTTTACCAAATATATAAATCAATTTTCATTCATTAAAATAATAATACTATAACGAAAATACATAATGTCAAACCTAGCCGGTTAAAAACAGACACTACTTGGATATCAACAATTTTGAACAATATACCTACGTTTATTATAAAGGCAGCGATAGCTCAGTGGCGAGCCCAACAGACTGCAATGCAGAGGGTCTCGGGTTCGAACCCACGTCACGCATATCTGACTTTCGGAAGTTACATGACTTTCCGTAATTATGTGCGTATTCATTGACAATTATTATCGGCTGCTCCGTGCCTCGGAGAGCACGTTAAGCCGTCGGTCCCGGTTGCCATGAACACATATGACAGCTGTTGTTATTGGGAAGTCAGTGCCCTCTGATATCCTGACACTGGTCTAGCCTTAGGGTATCGTTAACCTTCGGGTTGCGGAGGTCAGATGGCAATCGCTCCGTGTAAAAACTGATATCCAGTCAAATCCGGTTAGACTAGAAAGCCGATCCCAAGTGACTTGGGAATAATAAAGGCTAGGGAGAAGATACGTTTATTGTAATATCTGGATATTTTGAAGCAGCTGTTAGTTATATTAATAAAGTAGGTATATAAGGCTTTTCTTGTACTTTATATCCGCTTTGGAACTTGACCACTATCATATATATGGCGAAAATTTTAATAGATGTTTATGATAGTGTATGACCGCGAAGTATTGTACATCAGAACTTGTCAGCATTTCCCGGCGCTTGATACTGCCTGCGACGAATATAATCGCTGCCAGATCGGGGCTCGCTATCGTAATTCTACCTAAGCGCGCACTTTTATTATTAAATTAAATCTAGTTAATAGAATATTCTTTGCCTTTTTATGTAAAAGACAAAGGTTTCACCTCAAACAAACAGAAAACAAACAAAGCAACAACAGCCCACTCAATAAAGCGTCTTCGATTGAAAATAGTTATTATTTCACGTCATTCCTTCATTCAACTAAGCCAAGCGTGACCGGCAAGATAGGAAGATTAAGATTAACGAGTATACACGAGACAGCAGCGATATGTCTCTCCTTTGTACAGTCTGATTGGAATGACTTTCCATAAACAATGACACAACATTTCTAAAGGAATCCCTATTGATCCCGCCGAACTATACGGATAATAAAAGGATATATCGTATCAGGTAAACGTTTGAGAAATTGGAACGTAATAGATTTTTATATCGTGCCTTATAAAACAACTTACAACGCTTTGATATTTTGAAACGCGTTTCTAACTTTATATCTAGTTTGGAAGGTACAAAGATTTGTCGAAATTTATTTGAGTGAATGATCTATTCGGAAATCGTTTGTTACTTTAGTTAGATAGGGTTCCTTTGATGTGCGTATTCATTTCGTTTGGGTGACAATTTGGTCTTGTTTTTGAAGTGAAATCTGCTTGATGTAACAAAACGAATCTATATTCGTATAACGTAACTGTGACATGGCCATTGAATAACGTGTATTCTGAAATTACAGCTTCAACAGTCTGAAAGAACAATTCTACAGAAGGGTATCACCTCGTTTTCGATAACATTAAACCAGCTGACAGAGACAATCCAGCCTTAGTATTTCTGTCTTCTCTATCTCACACAAGTATGAAATGCAATGTACCAGACATTGATAGTGACGAAGTAATGACTTGTATAGAAGTCTTACCACCCTCTCTTATAAAATGCTTATAGCAGCGTGACTCAGAGTGTATAGCTCTGTTTCGTAGAGTTTGTAAGGTCTCACTACCATACATTGCTGCCTTCACCAAAAGTCGCAAAGCGCGTGTAGCTGCGCGCTCAGCATTTATCGTGTGCTACACACTATAAATTAGCGATACAACTCATACAACAAAATACATCGACTCAGTTGATCGTAAACCAAACATATTTAATATACAAATTTTACGAGAGCATTAAGAGAAATAATTAGTCTTATTTTTACTGTAACTTTATTTAAAGATTTTAAAGTATAAAATTTAAAATCTTTAAATAAATTATAATTCTTTTCTCTACTACATACTTCAAAATCTTATTATAGTGTGCGGAGTTACTAACTATTCAACCCAATAATAATGCCTTAAAACATGTTGCTATGTACAGTAGTGTAGTTAAATTTGTTCCAGGTTTCCATTCATTATTTTAACATACCCAAAACCTTCTTAGTTTACATTATAACAAGAAAACTTTAAACAAAAAGTTCTTTGAAATAGCCATTAACTACAAACTACTCCGTATAAACATGTACCGCAGAACTAATAAAGAATAACTCAACAAAAGAGTCTGTTAAAAGTTCTTTTCCACATCTCATGTCTTGAAGGCTTAAAGTCAAGTTTTGAAATAGGAGGAACGACGCTCGAGAGTACTCTTGTGTGAACCTCATTATTCCAAAGCACGGGCCCTTTGTATGACGAAATAAGGTTCTTTAACAAACCTCACATACTTATACTGATAGCAGACAAAAAAAAAGTTGATTTTTTGCATGCGGGATATATTCAGAAGCGCAGATTTTTGGTCGTTGTTTTATTAAATTGCTATATTCAAAGATACGTGGTTTCATTTCGATCGTGAAGTAACCGCGACGTGTCAACTAACTGTTATCAAGTGTATATTAATGATACAACTGAAACAGCGAAATCATCCTAGTACAACATTAAAATACACATTATTATTATGTTTGTCTGTCACGGGTATTTCCCTAATACGTTGGGAAAATACCCGGCCCTTTGGGAGGCTTACACGGAGACATAGGTCAGAGGCCCTTCGAGTGTTTTAGTTTAAAGTGAGATGGGACACTTACCAAGACACTAGCCGCGGCAGGTGTAGGAGACTATTGATACATAATATGGAATCTAATTATTCTGGTCTATGGGGATGGTTTAATGGTTTGGTAAAATGCAATCTATAGATAAAAAACGGCGTCTACCTGATATATTGTCTCAGTACAAGGTCTGAATGGTAGCCGGTGACTCGCTGACTCACTAGAGGGGCCCCCTGAATAGTCGCCATAGATATACAGGCCTTAAAAGCAGCAGGGGGCAACACCGTGCACTGGTGTGAGCGGCTAGGGGTGTCGAGCGGTGCGGCGCCGGTTTCATCATCACGGGTCTCGTGACGACGGAGACCCGGAGCGGGTTTCCCCGTAATTATGCCCTTGAAAATGACACTTCCACCACAAGCATATAGCTTTAGCGGCCTCCCTCTGACCGGCCGACCAAGGCTAGCCAGAGTTGAGAGTCCTACGGGCGCTCTTGAAGTTCCACCCCAGCCAACCAGTGAACATCGGGGACGAGGCCCTAACCGACTCTCTGAGGCATTTAGGACCGCAATGCAGCCACTCACATTCAGCTCGCCACAAACTGCCCTGCGGTTTGTTCGCTTTAAGTTAACCTGGTGATACATTTTCTGTTTATATCACAAGGTGAAGGTGATATATTAAAAGCTAAAGTACTATGCTCTCCGAGATCGCGTTAGTCTCATGATGAGATAACAACTGCCCCAGATTAGATTATTTATTATTATTACCTACAATAACTAGTATTTGAACCAGAAAAGGTTTAACTCTGAGACTTAAACCTTTTCTAGTTCATGCTCCAATATCTGTAAAAAACTAAGACACCTAAAACAAAGTAATTATTTATTTTAAAAGGAATACATAGTAGTTTATTAATATATTTCTTATATATAGTCATAAACGGACACATAAAAAAAGGGGTTAATCTTTTTACACCTCTTATTGTTCGTCAGAGGTTAAAACTGTTTTTATTCTTCAATCACATTTACACAAGTAAGTGAATTGTAACCGATACACAATTCATTTATTCAATGATAAAGACGTCGCACTGCTGACCGAGAGGTCGTAGGTTGGTTTATTGCTCTGTTGATTTACTGTTTGTTACGCTTTCACGCCTTAACTACTTGACAGATCACCATGAACATTATAAACACGCACACATGCACAATGCCCGTTGTCAGAGGAACATTTCTTCCAGGAAAAAGTAGGTACTGTTACTAACCTGACCTTCTTTTACGCGAGTGAAGCCGCGGGCAAAATTTAGTATACATAATTATATAATGGAGTTTGTTTCTCGTAGGGGTAGGCAATGAATTTCCACTTGCAACCTGACATACTACATCAGCTTTTGCCATATCCTCTTGACACCTCGCGTCCTTTACAAAGTGCTAAATAAACTGTACTCTAAAAGCCGAATATTTTTGAACTTCTTATTTCGGCAACGGAGACCGACCTTCAGGTAGCATCAATTCCCGTGTGTCCCTTGTTTTTTCCCGCTAAAAAGGTATTATACACGTGATTGCTTGTAGCCAATGAAATTTAAGCAATGGCGATAGTTTGTCCATGAAAACATTTGTTTTAGTGAAAACTCGGGAAAATCTTAGTTTATGTTTTATTCAACAGGCAAGGTCTCGGCCATTGCAACAAAAACAGTTTAATGCTTTGTAAAGTACGTTCGGCCGTAGTCGCAAGTGATTTTGAGTAAATGCTTCGGTGTCAGGAGGTTAAATAGGGTTAACAAGAATATTAGGCATTTGCAATACACTTGCTATTATTTTAATATGTTGACGAAAAATATAGGTGCCACTGAATACCACAGTCTGTGCAAACATTCATAATTTAAAATGAAAAACACACCGTGAGACCTCATATGTCACAAGCACAACATAAATATTTCCACTTAAAGTGCCACGTGCTAAGGAAAAAACATTTCAACTCTAAAATTTAAGTCGCTTAAGAAGAATTCTCGGGTAACCCATGAAATTGTTATAAACATGCTTCAGATGTACTGAGCATAACGCAGGGAACGCGACCAGCCATTTGTTTAAAAGGGCTTTTCCGCTCTGAACCCACGAATAAATAATGATTGTACTTATAACTTGAGTGATGATTAATGACTACGTTAAATTGATGACAACGAACTTATCTGACACTAGTTGATTTATTGAGGCAAAGTTGGAATTCAATCAGGTTTTTTTTATTATGTCTAAAAATAGATTTATGATTATACGATACTGTGGGTTAGCTGAGAAATACTATATTATTACTTTTCTTTCAAATTACACCGTTACTTTTTAAGTTAATACAGTGCCGAACGATTATTTATCGATCCGCAAGGTTAACCCACGATATCGCTATCGAACTCAAAATTGAGTTACCAGTTGCATTCTCCGCCGTACCTCGGTGAGCACGTAAAGTCGTTTGTCCAAGGTGTCTATAATAGTTGGTATGAGAAAGTAAGTTATTTTTGTTACTTATCTAAGGGTTATGGCAATTTGTAGATCAGAACTGTATACAAAACTAGGAATGAGATTTACAGTGCGACATAAAAGAGTAGACATTAAATTATGAGAGAAGTAACAATTTTAACATCTTGCGACACTATACATATACGTCTTATGCTTGTTGTCGAAGTATTTTCGTAACAATATTAAATTGTTTGACAAAAATATTGTACCATTCTACACAAACAAGAATAAAGTAATACGTGCTGGTTTCCGTGAAATCATTTGTAATGTTTTCATGCCGTGTTTAGCAGAATTTCAAGCCGGCAAAATGTTATCCGGTTTGGACAATGTCTATAAACGTGCGGCGGCTTTTACCGGTATGTAACTACTATATCTTGTATTAAAATTGAATAAAATTACTACCTAGTACCTACTAACGTCATTAGTCAATTAGATGAAAATGTCTAGAACTAATGACATTTTTTGCAAATTCCTAATTATTTTCTATGATTTTTCACATATTTTAGGTTTTGTTTACAAATAAAAAAATTACAGTAATATTACTGATAACTAAACTTTAAAGTAATAATCTTGACACTTTTAACATGTTTATATATCTTATAATTATAAGTGACGTTTTGTTTGTTTTTTGTACTTTAATCAAAAAGCACGGTGCAAGGAATCGTTAAGGAAGGCATGAGATGTAGTGGAAAATTTAAATTCCGGCTTAGCACCGAAAGGATGGCTTATTAAAAAACTTAGACGACTTTGATAAATGTGCCATTATGCAAAAAGTAAATTTTTTTATACAGTAAGGCATGAAGTGCCATCTATTAATAAACTTCTTTTACTTACTTGACATTTTGTTGTTTTATTACACAATTGATATTAGTTGCATTTGATTATCAGCTACATAAACAGGCAATATCAGTCTTATAAAATTAAATAAATGCTGATTAGAATGTTTTAAATGATTTTTGTAGTCTTTCAGTCAGTCTTCGTTTTAATTAGACATGGAAAATATAGCTACAATAATATAACTTTATATCCATATATATTCTTTGATATATATCATCGCGAAGTTATTATTTTCTCGTCACTGTTATATCACTAGTTTTTTTTAGTTTGTCAAAGAATTTTTCCTTCATACTTCAACAGGCTTGGAACAGCAAATGTTTAATATTATTTATTTTATCTTATTTATTGACAGTAACATCGGCCTATTCAGAAATTCATTGAATCAACTTAATCAGACTTTTTAATCTAGCTAATGTCACTCAAATAGATGTTCTCTTTTTAGCTGCGACTGATCCTCTGCCGAGTAGTTATGGCATGAAAATGTAACAAACAAACTCCTATTTGCATTAGTAATATTAGTTGGGAAATAAATTAGCAAAACTTGTGATATTATTTTATTACGATACTGGTAAAAATTCAAACATCAAAATTAGTGGATCGCATGCTTCCTGTGTTGCCACATGTACGATGCTAGCGCCATCATTTAATATCTACTCTTTTATGTCACACTGTAAGTGCTTGCATACACTTCAATGGGTTAGTTTAAATATAAACATACATCCAACTCAATAGTAATATAGTTACATCTGGATGTACCTCGGTGTATGTTTATATAGTCATTGGACTATTGTTATATTTATGCAGTGCTTAAGAAGAAACACATGGGCCGTTTTTCTATACAAACGTAGTCCCCTGTTTCCTCCCTGAATAATGCCAGCAGAGCAATAATTTTTTCCCAAAAAATGTTTGGCCTCTATTGGCATGTCCCTATGTTTTCCTGTTTTTCATAAATTAATTATTAAAAGAGACATGAGCCTTCAAAATCCTCAAAAATTGGCCAGATTTACCGCTGTGATCAAACATCCAGAAAACAAATTTGACTAGATTATATAAAAAAAGAAAAACAGGAACACGGCCAGTCTTTCTTTAATTTTTATTAATGGAAAAAGTAGTTATGTCGGTCAAATTTTGAAGAAGGAATCAGGGGACTACGAAACGTTTATTTTGTGTACTTTTAATAGGTATTTTCGGTCCAGGCTGCAGTTGTCTCAATCGCGCTCATGATACTGTACGATGGCACTGCGCGACAGCAATAGATTTTACAAATACCTATTTTTCAATTCTTGTGCCTTTAGTGTTTCCTCTTAACCCTTAAAGGCTATAATGAATTTGTATACTGCTAAGACTACAATGGGTGTAAAAACACCCGGATTGAATAATTGTTGGCATAAATAATATAATTAAAGATATTAAACTATTTTTTATTATATGTAATTTAATTAATGTTCGTTCCCTATGGGTATTTGATTTGTTGGCTTAATTTCTTTAAAAATAGTCACGTTTAATTGCGGGTATCTCAAAATTATGGAAATTTTGAAGATGTATGGAAACATTTGAAAATATACTTATGATGTTATTTTAATCAGTCTATATATTTTTTTAATAATTATAGATAAGACTTAATTTTGGCATATTATTTAAACCTATACCTAAAAAAAATATAATCAGTAAGAGATCTCGCAATCATTTTCAAAGATGTTTTTTAGCTAAAATAAACAGAAAATCAACCTTTATTTAGTAATTATAGACTACAATACTGAAAATATACAATCACTTCTAAATTGCGTTAAACTTTAGCAAACAAAATACTACTTGTTACAGTTACTGAAATGACAATAGCATATAAATATAATAACACAGATAAGAATAATAATCATGACACATACTAAAAATAAAACATAAAAAGATTATTACTTATGCTGTAATTAAGTAGCCCAGTATGACTACAATGGGTGAAAAAACACCGGGTTGCGAGTGTAGCTCGGGACTCGCGCTCGCGCACCACCTCTTTCCCTGCGTGTTCGAGGACTACCGTCAACTTACGAGAATACACGGAATCTAAAGGCGCGCTGAGTTAAATACGAAAAAAGGTACAGACACAAATATAAATCACCCGGGTGTAAAAACACCGTTGTAGTCTTTAATGGTTAATTAAATTGGTCTTCTACTCAATTAATTCTAAATCTTTCTTTAGTTTTAAAGCGGTTTCAAAATTGGCGTTTTCATAATACAAATTTTTAATATTATACGAGCTTTAAACTATTACAGACTTACCTTTATATTTATACGCTGAATACTGTTTATAATAATCAATTTAACTACTTTGTATTGACATGACTTATTACGATTATTTTGTTGAAACCTTTTCTCTTCGACATATTTTAATCATCAAAATACAAAGATTATATTTTCCCGTAGTATTGATACCTATCTAAATATCTTAGATGAAAACCAAGACCAAAATGGAACACACCAAAGCGTACGTCTGGCGAATCGTGATGAGGTGAAACAATGGCATGCGACAGGACGCAAGCGGGGACGGGACGCGAGTTACTAAATCATTTCGCTGTACGAAATCACTAAGCTCGCAGTCTTAACGCCCTTTCACACTCGAGCGCGGTGTAGCGCCGACAACGTAGACTCCGACCGCAGAATTTAATATAACTAGCGTACTCTCATGTTTCGAACATACAGTTAGCGATTCTACTGCTATTAATATTACATCATTGTTAAATTAATGGGTTATGACAGCTATTTGAAGTCTGGAATATATAAAGGTGTGGGTAGCATATTAGATTTTCACCATTACATTCGCTAATATTTATTATTTATTTCCTCCTTTGATATATAGTTGCAAGTTGCGGATCTTTGGTAAATATTATTTGAATTATGATAAGTTTCCGTCTGATGTGTTTTAGATGAGGGTTGTTAGTCATTCGTTCAGATTTAAGACCTTGTAAATATTAATTACAAGCTGCCCTAGTAAGCAGTACTTTTTCCTGGATAAATGGTACCCTATGTCGTTTTCTGTACCCGTGATAAACTGTATGCAAAATTTCATGATTATCGGTCGGATAGTTATGACATGAAAGCGTAACAACCAAACCAACTCATATTAGAATTTATAATATTAATTAGGATATAGATTACAGCAAAATTAAAAAACCTACTTCTTGTGTTTGTATGAAACATCACTATAAACCGTAGAAAACATTCTTTTTTCCCAAACATTTCCGCACCGTTGACTTTTTGTCTTGAAAAGAATTTCAGTTAGCAAACGGTAAAGATTGTTTTGTATTCAAAAGAATCTTCTGAAGTATTACAACAAAGAAATTTAGAATCATTACTGCTAAATGTTTGCATCGATGTTCAAGAAAATGTATCTACCTTTCTCAAACCTTCAGATTATACTGACAAGGTCTTAAAAATATTAAAACTTTAAGAAACTTTATTAATTTGTTAAGATTTAAGAAAACAATTTTAGAAGAGCTTAAAATGTAAGTGCTTGGTATTTGTTTCGTTTTCTACTGTTTATTTGCTGTGATAAAATTACTAAACTTTAAATTTATATTTTACTTTTAGCTGCAAACAGAGTTAACATTTCAAATAGTAATGTTAATACCTTGAAAGCCTGTAGTTAAAACAATTTGAAGAAAATTATTCAGATGCTTAGATTTTTTAGATCTCGGTGTGCAGTATAAACAAAAATAAATTATATTTTAAATACTGACTATAAACTTACATATACTTCGTAGTTTTGAGCCATAAGAGTCTCAATATAATATGTACACGCTGATTAAGTACTGAGAAATCTTGAATGAAAGACAAAGTAATAATATTAAAAAATCCGGCACCAAATAATAATTTAGTAACTCTTTTTAGACTTTTGCCAAATATACACCTACTGCAGTTCAATTATTATGTTTTATGATACTACTACGATCGCTAAAAAGCTTACGGTCCGCCTATCATCCTAACTATAATATTATAAATGCGAAAGTGATTTCGTTTGCTTGTTTATTTGTTTGTTACGCTTTTACACCTTAACTACTCGACTGATCATCATGAAATTTCACATACACGTTGTCAGGGGTACAGAAAAGGGCATAGGGTACCTCCATCCAGAAAAAAATACTGTTACTAACCCAACCTAACTTACATTTACGCAAGCGAAGCCGCGGGCATAATCTAGTGAACAATCTTTCTTTCTTTTCTTTTAAAAAAGACAACTCCCGCACGAGGAATCATTCCTGTATCGCGGGAGACTTTACAAACATTTAGCCTAAGCTACGTCTGAATATAAAAGCGTTACAAAAATTGTAATCATAACTCATGACACCACACCTGTATATTCTTGATGGATTAGGTAGAGCTGTACCTACTCTCATTTCGCCAACAATGTTTAAATCGGATATCATAGAGGGCGAATAATGCCGTCTTCCGGGCACAGGTCTATGCTTAGTAGTTACTGCTTGTGCGAGGTATACGATCCATAAAAAATCTCTTTAACCGAGCCGTTTAGATAGCAACAGACCAAAAAAAATTAAGCTATACTTGTTCAAATCCGATGAAGAAAATATCTGATGTAGATTGAATTGCAAAACTAACTATAGGTTTTAGTTGAGTTGGATTAGTTTACACAAAAAAGATAGATTGACCTATAAAGTACATAATGAGGCGAATGTGAACGGGACAGTCGGAATGGGAAGAATGAAGGCGAACCTTCTCTAAACACTATTATATCCTAAACCGACTAGCGTGCATGAATAATGTAATAGAAGTGAAAGAAATAGAGATATACCAGGATCATAGCAAATGGAAATTCGTAGTTTCTGCCTGCCCCTCTAAGAAAAGGGCGTGTCTCTATTTATTTACGTGTAAACAAGAGAAGAAAATAATCTACTTATTATCAGACATAGGTATGTAGCTTTGTTTAGTACAACGTAAAACGTTCTAAACATTCTTCTCTTGATACGTATGCGTTTGTAAAATATTTCACCACTGTGACCCTGACCAAAATGCTTAAGTTCTTCGATCAACCAATCTATGTGATCTAGTTTCTAAAACCTCATAAAAATAAAATGAACTTCAGTAATATCATTCATTTTTCTACAACATTGTATATTCGTTACAATGTAACCTCAAAGTTGCTCCATATAACAATCTCAAATGATAACCATGATTCTTAATAAAAAGTTTTGTCTTAGCAGTATGTGTGGCTAGCTTCAGATAAGAGGGGAAGCAGATAACTGCGGAAGAATGAAGCTGATTAAACTGTTGCAGCGACTAGATGAGATTTCTGGAGGTTTTACTATCCCGAACATACATAGTTGCTGGATGTGTGACGATATAAAATATAGTGTATCTAATTTCCTTAAAGAGAATCTCGATCACTATGGAAAATCTGGGTTACATATGATGCTTTAGTAAACCATGATAGTGAAACTATATGGTCTTTATATCTAAAATCTAAATTTCTAAGACCAAGACGAGTTAAGCATTCATGCAATGTATAACATAAAATATGGCCATATTAAAGGACTGTACAGTCCATATCAGACGATTAATCCGACTCAAGTCCAAAGAGTCTTGTGTCTGAAATTTGTAAATATTTGTTTGCTTGTATGCATATACAGCATATTCTTTTACTGCATGCATAATTGCATATCCTTTGCCATTCATCTGATTGCGATGTGCATATGTATGGTGAAAGGTTGTATTCCACGCTACGAAAGTTTCCAACAAATGCATGGGTTTTTTTATAGGTATATAGAGTTTCTGCTATCTATGTATTTTATGCTAGTGGTACAGCAAGTCCATTTATAGGAGAGTCGGCAGCACGTGATACCCTTGCTATTGTATAAGCTTGCATAAGATAAACCGTTACCATCATACCATCAGTGACATGCTTATTCATCACATTCGTGATAAAAATAAGTTTAAGATATTGAAATTAAAATAAATAATATAAAATCCGTAAGCAGTAGTTTAAGCATTACTTTAAGATAATTGATACTATTTAACGTAACTTTTTAAAATAAACCGCGAAATATCCGTAGGGATATAGTAGTCTAATTTATATGTATAATATCCGCGTAAAGGTTTTTTGTAAAGCGAATCTAAAAATTTGAAAATGAATTACTCGTTCTACTATAAAAAAACCTAAAGGAAAGCCATATAATTATACACCAAATAATTACCACAATTTTAAAATTATCATACATTTTATTCATCAATATTTTTGGTAGAGAAAAGCTTTAATCATGTTTTAAAACATTCTTATTCTCTTAAAATGTTGTTAAGAATCGTATTTTCAACATGCGAACTAAACGCAGAGAGAGTAAAGGTATGCAAAATTGACTGTGTAAGATGTCAACGTCGAGGGAGCCCGCTAGAGGACTCATAAAAGACTCTGGCTTAAAGGGTTTAAAAGGGGAGATGATATCAATATTAAGTTAACACACTATCAATTTAACATGCAACTAAGGACGACAAATCTTTGCTAACCATATTTTTTCATGATAAGTTGATACATTTTTGAAAAAAAAAATTGTCTGTTTCAGCCATAAATTACTGTTCTTTAGGAACGTGCAGATCTTTTTTCTTATCAAGTCTTTCTTATCAAAACTCTTTTACATTCCTAAAGAGCGTATCAAACGGCTTATGTGTTTCCTCTTACGTAAGAAAAGGTAAATTACTATCGTCTTCTGGGCACTATACCACACTTCATATGAATGAGACTGGGAATGTCCTACAATAAACTCAGTGAGGCAATACGTGGTCCGAGAATCGGACCCATTCCTTACGATCGGTAGCTAAACGGGCGCTCATACTAATACCATTGAACTTACTTATAATTAAATTATGACTTTATGTGCGATAATTGAAACATGTTTTAATAGTGATTTAGTCATTGTATATTCCATATTATAAGTATCGATAAAATTAAATCCATTATCCTATTCATCGCGGAAATAATTCTACCCTGCTTGTTACATTTTTGGTAAATCCGGTGGACAATGTTGACGAAATTTTTCTTTTTTAATACGAATATATTTATTATTTAATCTAAATTTACAAACATCCAGTAAAGAGTTATCTGTGTCCTCGTATCCTAGAACATGAACAGCGGACCAGACGCTCCACCGACTATCACATACTGATGTTTAACTTGAAAAGTATTATGTTCTGGTGGGCGACCTTTTTAAACATTGCTCTCTTTTATACGTATTTAGGCAAAAAGGTCTCTAAATTAATTATTAACACGGTAAATCCACAAACAATCAACTCGGGATTTGTAACAGTACAACCCCAGAATCCCGTTTTCCTCAAAATAAAAACACAGGACAGGTGTAACAAAGAACTGAGTTTATATCTCGAAAAAAAGTGTATATGTACTATTTGTTTACGGATAAAACAATTGTTGGTGTATGGGTGTGAACAAATATAATACGTTATAAATTTTAAAGGCACATATTTTACGGCGCCGAGCTTACATTTCTAATTTTAACGCGCAGGGCCGAATTTATGCGCCGTACATGTGTTGCCATATAGAGAAGTGGCGTAATAACGTTCGGCATTTGCTAGCGAGCACACAAATATTTGTTTATTCAGTTACCGATATGTATAGGTCAATAATTTTGATATATGCTGCGAACACGAATATAAATGCAATTTCATTAAATTATAACTGAATGAAAACTGAGTATTTTCTTATATAATATTCTGAAAATAATGATACTTATTGTCACTATGTGAACATAAGCTGGGTAAGTAAACGCTTTTCACGTGTTTAAGAGAGCCATTGAACATATAATAGCAAAAGTTATCGTCAGATTCTTTCATACGATGTTGTAGAAGGTGATAAAAGTTATTTTTGGACGATAAGTGAATGGCACTTTACCACTTTGGAATACAAGATGTTTTATTTACAAGTATCAAAAAAGTTAAGCTACTTTTAAAGCTAATTTTAACTACCTTAATTTTTCTTTATTTTTCTCAAATGCTTACCAATAACTTCACATGTATCTTCGTTCATGTGTATAGCGATTATATATTATAGTACAATTTTGTTACGAAATTTGCTCATTGAACATTTATTTTATAAATAATTACATTACATATCTAAGTAAAATCTAAAAGACGGCTAACATATGAAAATCTATATTCCAATAGCAATACATACTGTCAAATCTGTACAAAAAACAAACTAAAAAGCAATAGAATACTATTACATATTCCAAAAAATAAATGGCATTCTCTCGCTTTAGCCTCTTATTACGTCACACTAAAACAGGAATCCGGTATTCAGAACAAAACGAAAGGTCCAGCCTATACGTAAAGTGAGAAAAATACACAAAACCCGCAGAATGGAACAATCTGCAGTCGTACAAACGGTTGTGTGCAGAGAATCGTCACGATGTAATGGGCCCGCAGTGACGTCACACCGCTCGTCCGCTCGTCACATCAAAGTGGTGCTGATAGCAAAAATACCTTTCTGAATTCCACCCGCGTGTGACAGGTGCACGCTATTAGTGCTCAACGGCACTAGCAGATTTATAGCCAGCAGCGCGCAATGCCACAAAACTAAACGAGGGAATTTATGCTTGCCTCTAATAAATTTGAATTTTAGACGCATTTTAGTAATACAAATAGCTAGATTATTTCGTTTGAGGATGTGAACTTGTACTCGGTGTACTGCTGACGCCGAGCACGAGGTCAGAGGTTCGATATCGGGTCGAGCAAAGTGTTATGAATTGAATCTGTCAAGAAATTCAAGAAATATCTTGGCAGACTCCGTAGTTTTTAAACTGTTTCCGATATCCAGTAATGGACTCGCTACATGTGCGTGGGATCTAAAACCATAGCTGGTGAAAAAGGGTGCAACAGACTTTTGCCCTTCCTTTAGAAATATAGACGTTATATGATGTATTTATTTAATGCCTCACAGCTGCACAGAAAACGGTTATATTTCTAGACATACTATTAAGACCTATCGCTCGACTGATCCATGTGTTTAAAGAAAGGTAAAGAGATATCAATGAATAAGAAAAATATAAGAAATAATTACATTAAAAAGAATAACTAAATCCAACGCTTATTTATAACATAAAATACATGCATATAGCAAAAGCACATCAATATTTACTAAACTTTTAAACAGCAGCTATGCCAACAAATAATCTTGGCACAGAAATTTGGTGAAAGAAGAGAGAAGATACCACATGAGCAATAACCACGAAATAAATCGCTCGTGTAATTATAGCAGTCACGATGCTCCAAATAACATCCTGCATAGAAATGATAGTTCTTACATTAATTCATGACCGTAATTAACATCAAACTGGTTCGCATCATACATGACTTGTGACGCATGCTCCATTCTATTATCAAAGATAATTTATATAGCTACATCCATTGTGCTTGCGGCAGAATAATGCATTCCATCAAGTAAGACGAGATTCATTTACATAAATTCCACTCCAGCAAGATCTTAGTTTCCGCAGTAAGTTTTAACATCTCAGTCGTGTTTCAATTCCTCAATGAAATTCCATGGTAAATCAGCATTTGAAAGTGGTAAAAAGCGATTGTTTGCAGCGGTTGTGTTAGGTTAGCTTTGGTTAGGAAGACTTTGCTACTTCCAGCAAGTTTGAACTGCATATACTGTCGGAAGCAAGATGTCATAGAGATTTATGTTTCTTGGTAAAAACGATGGTACTACAGCATTTAGACGAGGTAGTCTTCACAATATTTAGTTTAAGAAATAGCGATAGTAAAAAAACACTCAATATGATATTAAGAGTATTTTTGTGAAAATTTGTAAAGGATAGAATAAAAGTTGTTTTAAATCAAAGCTTTTTACAAAAATTAATAATAAGATCCACCTATTTTCTAAAAGTCTCATTCCTGGGCACTAGCTTCTTCTTAGTATGAGAAGGGTTAAACCAAAGTCTATCCTGCTAACATAATGCGGATCTAAGTCTTGAACATTTAGGTTTCCTAACGATTGCTTTCCTAGACATAAAAGTGAGTGGTAATTAATAGTTCAATAAGTATATAACATCTAAAAGTCGGCGGTGTAGTTATACTTAGAAGATAGCGACCAACATTATATAAAAATTTGTTGATTAGCTATGATTTTGAAAGACCGCAAACTCAAATACCTAATTTTTTTTTCTAGAACACCAATATACGAGCCTCATGTTTATAATTAGTTTCTTATAAAATACGTACTTCATATAATGTTATTCTTGTTATACTCCTTTCATCAATAATGTTTTCGGGTAGACAAGTATTAAAAATATTTGTTATAATTTATTATGTACAAAGTTTGCAAAATCCGTCAACAAGTCCCGTAATTCTACGCAGTCACTTTACGTAAATTATTATGTCTATTTTTACAAAATGTACACAATTTGTATACACGATCTTTTGTTATAAATGTAGGGTACAAACTCCCAATGTGATCGTCAACTGTGCCCTCGTTTTCTTTGAATTAAGGAAGCTTTTTATAAAATAATTTTCCTCGACGGCCCAGCACTGTAACTGAAACTCCAGCAAAACGTAGTAGGTAAGCTTAAAATATTGCATAGAAATAATTCATTACGAACACTTTTTATTCTCATTATGAGTAAAGCTGGTTGACAAATCAAGAAAATGTAAAATTATATATCGAGCCGGCTGTTCAGAATTCAATTTATTATTTTAGTATTGCGCCCGGAAAGGGCGGATTGCCATCAAATTTCGTAAGCAACTGATGCCTCCGGACGATACAAATTTGTCATTCACAGCGGCCTTTTGTTTTGTTAGAGCAATATTGCGATTCAATTAATGATGCCGATATTTTACTGTCAGCTCGCTCCACCTGACAAATCGCGCCTAAAATCTGACTTTTTATCTTCTATACGTATTCAAGAGAAAATACTTCGAGAAAATATCTTTGTTATTCCATTTGTTATACAGATTCTAATTGGTTTAGCTATTAATCCAACTTACGTATCGTTACAAAGTAAATACATTTCACTTTTGAAAACAGCTCTCGCGACTTAACGACTTTATAGGCTTAGCGGACACGAACTTTATTGAGACGGAACAACTATTTTCGGTTCACACACGTCATATTTCGGTCAGCACGTGAATTAAACCTGAGAGGCGATCACATATGTTTCTGTGGAGCCAAGCGCCTGCGTGCTTCAAAACTAATTACACACTTTGAAACTGTTCTCACATAAAATGATATTTTAACAAATATACCTATGCTAATAATGTTGCTTTCTATTACGTTGAACCTAAGACATAGCTGGTGACATTTTGTCTGCTGTTTTAGGTTATAGGGCAGTATGTACCTCTGCTTACCGCTTGTTTTATTATCGCCTGTCAATATGACTACACTCCGCCTAATGGCAAGCAGTCGTGTAGTTAACGAGCAGAGTCCTCCACACCAAGTCCTCACATGAAGTGGTGCCAAGGTCTCTTCTTTGAAACCCTAAGGAGGAGCTTCTCACGCCTCGCTCGAAAAACCCAGGCTTGAAGCAAGGAGGAAATTGTTCAGAGATAAACTGTAGCATATTTTTTTATGTAGCTATTTATTCGTATTTTTACAATTCTCAGTTTATTAAGGCACTTACATTACGCAAACTCAAAATCATTTATTGATTAATTGATACATAACAAATATTATAATTAATTAAATAAAGTAAAACAGGGGTAAACCTATAAGAAAATACTTACACGTGATATGAAATACAAAAATGATCTTTAATCTTAAAATGGGATTGGGTACAATATAATTTGAAGCAGTTTAAAGTGTAGGTGCCCTTAGGCGTTTATACAAGTAAGCTTAAATATATAAATAATACAATTTCGTTGTTATGTTTTACGATGCTAAAATAAAATCTCGCTTTACAGTAATGGCTGCCGTTCATAAATACTTACGTAATAATTCCTTTGTCGTAAGGTCTGAAATTGTAATATAAGGTAGGTATAATAATGTTTTCAGACTTTGTAATAATGTATTCGTATATAGAAATAAACAACGTACAATCAAATAACCTAAACCTTATAATGTTCTCTGGAATGAAAAATTGCTGCGTAGGCTTCTGAGCAAATTGTTCATTTTATTCTTGAATATACTTTTGTAGTTCTAAGAGTTGATAGTACTTATTGTTTGTATGCGTTAAATTTTAACATTCACCTGTCTATCCCAATTATCCTTATCCTAGATAATGACATAAATAAGACTTATACTAATAATAATAATCGTTTATTTGCACAGAAAGTAGATACGTACATGAAATATTGTTGATAAATTTTTTTTGTTGTTCCTTTTACAATCTGCCTTACGTTAAGCATGCAAACATTAAGTAGTAAAACTAAGTAAAATATTGTTATTTACTTTACGTCAGAAAAGAAAATCATACAATTGTTTTATTGAGAGCATCTAAAGGTTTAACCTGTGGCTATACATTTAACCAGACAGGACATCGATAATACGATTGTGTGGTGGTAGTGGACGGTGACTCTAAATATTTAGTAGGTATTTGAAACCTTAGTTAAAACGACGTATAATAATATAATGTTTATACAAAAAAACGGAAATTGTAATAACTTATAATGTATATTGTTCTATATACATTATAAGTTATTACAATATACATTATAAGTAATATAGCTTATTTTATGTTCTAAAAAATAAAACATCAACAGCGATTTCATTTGATCGTGATTGTTTTATTTCATTATCCAATCATATGCTAAGCTGTAGTGACGCCAAGAACTTTCTCTCTATTGGTTTGGAAAACTCGATTAAGTACACTTCTGCCTGATCGGGAAATCTTAGTTCAGAATATCAAAAGCTATTGCCGAAGCCGTACTATGTAGTTATCGTTGAACCAATAAAGCGACAATAAGTTTATTGCACAAGTTGAGCATATTGAAGTATACTCTTAACCAGGCACACGGTAACATTAAAGTGATTTATTTTCTGAGAGATCGTGTGACGTGACTTTTTAAATAAGAACACTTTTCTAGGGTAACGCTACGGTTCACATATTTTCTATCATCAGCCGACTCGTATGCTAGTTTGTCAATTATCAGTACCTATATAAAAATAATCTGTACAAAGCTACGGCCTATAATCGATTGTATTACCAATACCAAGACATTTGGATAACGTAACCTTAGGAAAAGGATTAAAAAGGTGGGATGAATGTACAGAAAGAAGGGATGTATACCTCTCGCATTCCCTACATCAAAACGTGAACC
Organism: Catocala sponsa; assembly: GCA_963564715.1. NCBI lineage: Eukaryota > Metazoa > Arthropoda > Insecta > Lepidoptera > Erebidae > Catocala > Catocala sponsa. The sequence goes on along the minus strand of OY751336.1, from coordinate 12,971,502 downwards.
TGCCGAATTCTTGCTCACCGGATGAATCTCAGTATCAGAGCTAAGTACTGGTACTCTAATTTCCTGTTAGAGAATTGTAATTCTCCTGTGGAGCTGGATTATTAATACCAAAACCATATTAATAACAGTTATAGATTTTCTACTTTCTGATCATCTCGACCAGCGTAGTAATGCTTCGCGAAGAGATCAGTTAATGGAATAAAATTCTGTTACACTGTTGCAATAGCACTTAATATGCTTATTAAAAGTAGAATTGTGTGATGGTGTTTTTGGAAAATACTGTGTATTTTCATAAATATACGGTGTATTATATGCGTAACTACTATAAATACTTTATCTGTACTAACGAAGTTATAAAATTACTTTTCAGCCCTCAACGTAAAGCACAAACAAAATGGATAAAACTTGTAATAAACAAATTCTAATAAAACCGAGTCTAATCTAGTACACGAACCGTTTTTCAAAGTTTACTTTAAATTGTTACGAAGTCACATCAACACGCTTGCTTAATTTCACTTGGTGAACTTGCACAATAAAATGGAAGCTAACCATCATATTTTTATATTTTACGTTACTTCTTACGAACTTCTGTGCCTACTGGAGTTAAAGCAATTCAAATGTTTTTATTTTCCTCCTATATAGTAATTACCATTTATTATACAAGACGAAATTGGACAAAAGTAGAATACACGCAAAACCACTCAGGGTAATTGCTTGTCTTAGTGTGTTTGTAAGAAAGTTGAGCACGGTGACGCAAGTATGTAAAATTAACGTGAATGTCAAAGCTGTGTGTGCTATACTTATCGTAGTTTATTTGTAATTTCATTACTTTGATGGGTTTGAGCTAGAATATTCAGGCACGATTTTCATATTAATATCATCCTTTTACCATTATTCCTAATTATTTGTAGTTGCTGCAAGTTTCACTGTCCATATAGGTACCATACATGAAAGTTTAATTATTTAAATTCTACCATTGTCGTCATTAGTATAGTCCATCCATATTTTACAACCAACACTGCGTTCATCTCGCGTCATATTCTGTGGAAGTGCACGCTTTGGCAAAGTAAACGTAATATTATATCAAACAATTTGCAAATCAGTTGTATATATTCTGAGGATCAAGTAGAAATACCAAATAGGCTTTGCTGCCATACATATTAGTAATACCAGGTATAACTTACAATTAGGCTCCATTAAGTTTATGTGCGTGGTGTTATCTTGCATGGACAAAATAAAAAATATTTATAAAGATTTTTATTTTGTCTCCTGCTTTGCTAAGAGAATGGAAGTAATTTTCAACTCCTCGCATGATATTCTGATTAAATTCGTTAGTACCTGGCTGCACAGGTGTTACAGTGAACTGCGAGTAAAGCCATACAGGTATCATAATAATTATTTTCAATTTACCAGGTGGTTAGGCGTTTCTTATGGTATGGACATACCACAAAAAATGCCTGAGCGTATTGCATTTATTTTGTAAAATAATGAATTTAAAATAACGTCTACGGTATTGATTCAGTATAATTAAAATAAAAGTATAGGTAACGCTACGCTCTCTTGCACACTGCGTTGTCCTGCGATACCAGGGTTTAATCATAATATAGGATAGTTTTTTTAAAAATGTAAGACCGTAAACAAGCAATACAAATATAGCAATATATAAGTAACAACTTTGCCATTAGCGATAAGTAGTGTAAAGCGAAGCCAAGTTATATGAAACTATTTCGTAGTGATTGTTAAGTTCTATGTTTTCAATACAACTTGTAGGTATACACAACAAACGGAAGTGTCTCGTATTTTGTCTAGAACGGAAAGTATCAGGAAAACATAAAGTGAACTTGTAAATCGATGGCCGAATTGGCGAGAGTCCAGACCTCGCTTACCAATACAGAACATTACAAAAATCTGTTGTTGCGCCATTTGGCAGGGCCGCTGTACCGACGGATCACGTACCGACTTTATTTAAAAGATTTTGTATAAACGCCGTCGGCTGTGTGACTATTAATTTAACGACAGAAACGCTTAGTGCCCCGAATATCAGACGTGAGAAAATGGCGCGAATTAAAAAAGAGTGACGTACTTATTAAAACGAATGTGTGTTGTTAGAACGGAGATAAGAGATTCAAATGTACCATCTGTTAAAAGTAAGATCTAAGATATAAGCGTAAGGACGCATTGACGTGAAAGTAATGTAAAAGAAAATGTTTTAAATATCAGCATCGATAATAATACCTATATGCTTTGTCTTTGCCTATTCTGCCAATACATACGGATATGGCTCCACATCACGAACTGCCTCATGCTCCGATCTTAGTTATTTAAATAATAATGTATAGTTCGAATCACAACTTGATGATATTATATAAATAGCAGCGCGGCACTTGGTTGTTTATATTGCATCCGAAAGTATATCTATTAACTAGCTGTGCCCGCGCTTTCACCCGCGTTTATGGTTACTGCACATTTCTCGTGGGTCGTAGTGTGATGTTATATAGCCTATAGCCTTCTTTAATAGATAGCCTATCCAATACTAAAAGATTTCTCAATTCGAACTGGTACTTTCTGAAATTAGCGCGTTCAAACAAACAAACAAACTCTTTAGCTTTATAGTAATAGTATAAATATTATATTTCTAATACATGATCAATCAATATTTAACGCATGCGAACTATTTTCGCTTTGAATGTAATCGCTTGAACATTCAAATAATTCAAATATTTAATCGATAGTAGCACATCACTAACATAAAGACGTCACTCGTCACATAATGCTCCTCATTTATATAGATAACCATCTCCTCATTTCTTATAGCATTGTCTCTTTTTAAGTAAATAAATTTCATCACCTCACGATATATTTTTCTCGTACATTATATTTGTCGATTTTATTTTATCGTAACGACGCCAAATGACATTTCGTTTCAAAGATAGAACGATAAAGTATCTCTGGCAGCTTTCTTTTATAAAATGATATTTTAATACTTTACACAAAAAGCTCAGTACATTTCAGTGAAACTTTTCGATGTAATGGACAAAGAAAATTTTACAATACGATTACTTTAAGCTTCTTTCGAAAACTATTTATAAAATATTGATATTAAATAAAAAGGTGGTTCAAACTGCTTTTATAACAGAATATTTATATAAAAATAGCACGTAATGTTGTATAAAATATGTCAATAACTTGTTACGGCTGGGCGATATGAGGCTTCTGAATCTTATATATTCTAACTGAATAAGGCAAAATAACTAATTTTATTTTTATTGTATCAAGATTCTAGTCAGTAATCAAGTCTAAATTTCACATTGCCACCAGTGATTACCAATCAAATAAAAATCTAAGATACAACTACTACACGTGAATCAGAATTCGAGAGTACTAATCAACAGTCGAGGTCCGTAGTTCTCACTACAAATATACTGTTAAAAACGATCAATTCGAAAACGATTTTATGAAACTTTTAATGTTGAGCTCCAAATTACTAATTCTCTGGCTAATCCCTAAAGCAAAGATAAATGCTCGTCCAACGTTAAAAAGATTATATTCATGGTGGTTCGAAAAGTCATAAAAAAAATATTGTACTTCCCCTAGATTTTTTTTTATCACATACAACACTATCTAGCCCAAACTAAGCAGAGCTTGTACTATGGGTACTAGACAATGGATCAACATACATATATAGGTACCTTTTTTATAAATACATAGCTCATTATACATAGAAACACCCAGACCAAGACAAACATTCATGTTCATGCACTCAAATGTTTGTATTATGTATGTAATTTGGTAGAAATATGTTTGTTTATACAAAAAAATAGGTATACTTATGTTTTCTTTCTTGTCTACTAGTTATACTTGGGTGGTACAAATCCTTAATAACATTATAAATGCGAATGTGAGTTTTTTTGTTACGCTTTGACGTATACCTACTCGACCGATCATCGTTAAAGTTCGATACACGTTGCCTTTTGTCCTGAAAATGTACTGTTACTAACCTAACCTACATTTACGCGAGTGAAGCTGCGGGAAAAATCAACATATGATTTTAAACAAACAGTGAACAGAATTAACTTCATGTAGTACTATCAATAAACGCAATACGACTACAGTCTGGTATACTAATGTACATACAAAAAGCGTTCCAAAAAGTCTGCGACCCAGACACATGAAAAGTAAAATTCATGATCCCCGTCCCACGGAACTATGCCTACATAAACTGGTCCCGACAAGGGCACTACAAGTACAAGTAAAAGAGTAAAAGTCACTAGACTAGTACTTGCACGTCAGTTAGATTACTTTATGAGGTCGTAATGTACCCTCACTATGACTCGTTCCATTTTACTACTGCTAGTAGTCATTAATGGGAACAAATGCAGAAAATAGGGCATTCGGTTACGGATAAATTCTAATTTGTATAATATATGACATGACATTATTCGTTCATAAACATGTTAAAGTTTGTATTTTTAAAAGGATTATTTTCGGACTAAGGTTGTGTTGTAAAGCTTTATAAACGACAAAAATCGACACGCACCATATTTTAATGAAAGACAATTATTAATTATAGATTAAAATAGTTTGTATAGCAAATCCTATTTAAGTGTAAACTTGTTACGATTAAATTTAGATCATACACCTAAGCGAACCGATTCTCCAAACACTTCAGTAATTCATCTCTGATGCATTTATACAGTTTATTGAAAAGCCTACTCTTTAGATATTATCATCTAAGTTAAGATAAAAATAATTAAAACGAACCTGCACACGATGCCATGGAATACCATAATTTAAAAAAACTATTAGATACATGTACTGAATTTTATCACTCCCCGTATATAATTTAATCTGACATTATATAGCTATAAATACATGCAGTATTTATATGTATACAAAGCTACTTTATTTGTTGAAATTGGTATAGTAAATTAGCCTACAACAAGTAACCGACTATTTCTCACTGCCTATGATACCTCACTGGACCCTATAATGATCATCTTAAGGTTTTACGGTGGCTAGAGAGTAGCTTAAAAGGTACTTGATAACCAATCAATAACCATATACAGTGGATTTCATTTATTACGACCTTGGTTGTAATGACCTTTAGTCTACAACGATGTTAAATCTAAGTCCCTTGAATTTGAAGCATACTTTAGTACAAAATATATCGCTATAGCGACATTGGATGTAACGCCGAGTTCGGGTGTAATGACCGTTTTTAATAAATAATTTGTAACAAATTCTTAGAAATCCCATGCAGATATTGCGACCGGAGTCGGCCGCCAAATATATAAAGAGCTTTCTTATCTTTTGTTTACATCGACGCAGATGATCAGAAACTGAGGTGACTTAACTTTTTGTTTATAGATATTAGCTGGGTAGGTAGATAAGCGTGTACGTATTGGAGTTAAATTTATGGTTCAGTTACAAATTGATACATAACATGTCTGTATCTCTTTACCTTTGCCTATAAAGACTTCCGGATATAATGACGAAATTACAGTGGTCCTTTCATCGTCGTTATACCTGAAATCCACTGTATAGCTAACCTATGGACCTTAATAGACCATATGGAATAGGTGAAGAAACTTTAACTTACAATCGTAAACAATTCTAAACATATGGAAATTAAATTTTAGAATAGAATAGAATAAAATAAATTTTATTTGCATTGATTGTAGGTACATGAAATATAGATGTTAACAGTTTTATGATCCTTATACAATCTACCTTGAATAGGCATACAAACATTTAGGTAAGAGATTAAAATTCATCAGGATTTAAACAATCACTAACCAAATGAATACAATTAGAAATCAGACAACAAATGAATTAATGAAATGTTTGGAATTACAAAATTACGATTCATAATAATATTATAATATAATGGTAAATATAATTATGTAGAAATAATAATTGAAATTAAGAAAATAAATCAAATGTCAAATAAGCGTAAGTAATGTCAAAACTATAATTCGGACCCAGTCTGATTTGATTAGATTTACACTACTTGATCAACGGAATATGTAAAATATACATACATGCATATTTCTGTCATAATCTTTAAGTTTTATTTAAAGCAACGCCACATAAAATCACGCCACATAAATAAAATTAATGAATGGATAAAGCAACCAATTAGCCGCTCTACCTTATGCTTCAGCATATAGCCATACATAAATGTAAGTTGCTGTGTATTATACGTTAATATAGGTTAGGAGTTGGCACTACGCGACGACCACAAAACAAACAACTCAACATAAATGCGCTTGTAAAACCCAAACCAATCATAATTTTGATCTAATATACACTAGCGCTTCAAACAACCACGGCAGCTCTATAACAATATGTATTGAAAACCTTCTCTAATAATATACAAGAAAGAGCCTTGAACGTAAAGGTAAAAGCAAAATACCATTATGAAGCAAATCCGTTGCAGACGTTGCAATAAGCGTAGAGTACTAAATTCCCTGTCTGGAGCCCTGTAGCTAATGGTGCGTGGGAAAATTGCATAACTTATAGCAATTTTCTCCCACTTTAGCCCCATCCAAGTAACGCATCATTTGGCCAACTCATCGCGTCGTTATATCAGGCAATTATGAAAGTAGCCAGTCACACTCAGCCTCCAAACCTGTAATAATTGATGATAGTAAATAACAATGTTGCGATTTTTATTTACATTCGATGTTCGTGAAAATTGATGTACCAAAAAAGGTATCGTAGCAATGTGTGTACAAATTTGTACCTGTGTGTTTCACGTCCTGGGGGCTATTTCTATACACTCAAATGCAAAATGATACATTTATATTGATCACGTAGTAACACTTGTCGACGTCACAAATTAATATTTGATAGGTTTTAAAGTACGTTTATTGTTGCTGGGTTCTAGCAAACGGTTAGGGCTATGAGAATACATATAATAATATGTATGTGGTAGTACAAGAGTATAATCTCATACCCTTAAACCATTCAGATCACACTTAAGTTACCATTTGAACTAGGCAGAGACTATGTATTTCCAATTGCTACGATCCTGCCATCTTGCCCTTGCTTTATTCGTTTGCATAACATTCTTCATGCAACATAATGTCTGTCAGTACGTCTACTATCTGGTGCAATATCTTTTGCTAAGTTTTTCTCTTCTATTTTCCCTTTCTCATTTACTTTAAATATAAATATTCTTACATCATCTTTATACCATATAATCAAATTGGAATTGTTTAAATGATAGTGACCCAGACGATAGACAAGTATAAAGGAGTACCCGTATCTATACATTCTGACAAATTTTAAAGTACAATATTTAAACAGAACATAAATGACTATAAACATATATTATAATTGATTACTTGATATAAAATTGTTGAGTATAAGATAAGTTGACATTAATAATCAGATTGCAAACAATTAAACAGATTGTCGTTAAGCAAGTATCTATTAAATTTATTTTGTACTTAGATAAAATCTCCGTTGAATTAATACGACCCTTAAGAACAGATGAAACTCGTAATCGAGTATACGCTTAAATTTTTTATCTTAACATGCATTTTTACTTTAGTACCCATTTGAATTGGTTTCTTGGACGCTTAGTTCTAATTAATCGCGAAATGTATGAACGTAAAAGCACAATAAATAATACAATGCCCCTAACCTATGGGATAGGTAGGCTCGACGTATGTCAATTGGCTAACAACATATGATCAATCTCACAGACACATTCTATATTACTCCTTTTGAGAATACGATAATTTTACATATAAATATTAGTAACCAGAGCCGATGTCTTAATAGTCACATATTTTTTATTAGTGTCAAACAGCTTTTGTATACAAATTAATATGCCAAACCGCCATATTTATTCCTCAGATAAAAGTTATCTGACGAATGAAAGATCGGCCCTAAATTAGTTGTTATACCTTGTATAATATAATCATTATCAAGCAGGATAACAAAATACAAATTAATGTTTATATTATATATAGATATCAGAAATATTAGATCTTTGGGTATTCTGTATCCGTTGTTTTTATATATTTTATAAGGCTGTGCAACTTTCTTAATTGCAAGAAAATATTATTATTAAAGCCATCGTAAGATAAAAAATGGTTGAGAAGAGAAATCCACTTTACTCTTCGTTTATATATCTATATTTAGTTTTTTAGTTTTATATGGACCGTAATATATGGCATATGGTTGCAACGTCTTTTACATAAATATTTGCAACTGAATATAAAAATAAATACCTACTGGAATTATAATAGAATGGTAATTTAAAGAAAAGCCGTAAGTTTCTTGCAGGTATCTCATAATGCCTGGTGCCTGATATTAGCAACTAACATAAATGTGGATTCCCTTTGATTTATATGTGTTTGTGCTTTGTGACCGAAATAAATAAATGATATTTGACTTTGACTCTACTACTACTCCCTACTTTTATTCAAATTCTAAAACCACATATGTGATACCAAATTCACGATACACCAAGTATCGTAAGTACAGGATATGTACTGTATTACTTAGCTTTTTATTGAACAAAAGCCGTCAGGTGTCGGTGTTGTGAATAATTAACGACTTAGCGTGCAACTGCTCGCTGCAAATGATAACTACCCGACTTTGTTGATACTGGAATGTGCAATTAGACTAAGATGCATGCAATTTTTGCTTTTATTCCCCTAAAGCAGCGGTCGGCAACCCTCGGCCCGCATGCGGCCCGTGTGTCTCCTCTTTGCGGCCCGCAACTGTTTTGTAAATAAGGTCTTATCATTTGGAATTATTTTAATATCGCACCAAAACTAAAATCTACTCCATCAGCAAAAGTCGACATTGGCCCACAAAATATTTCTCGACATTTGTGGTTGTATTTTCATTTTTGCTTTCTTAACATAATCGATAAAGGTACGCAAAGTTATGAACATGTGCGGCCCGCCTCTATTTAAATTTGTCACTATGTGGCCCGTGTCTGCTAAAAGGTTGCCGGCCGCTGCCCTAAAGTGATACGTGTTTTATACCACTGTTTACTTAATGACCAATTCATTGATGTGTATGCGGTAAGCGGCCCAAAGGCGATTTTACGTATTAAAAACTGTTCAAACTGTCAACTGCCAAGCTGAATTAAAAAAAAAGAAGTTATTGGTTATTGAGATAATTATAATTATACTTCTTAGGTCATAAAAATGCGAATATTTAGAATAGTATTTTAATTAAGTATTTACAGTATGAAATATTAATTTATTTTGATGGGTTATAAAATTTATATTGTGTACACAGAATTAAGTACCTATTATTCTAGCCTAAATCATCGCGACTACGGAACCGTAGCCTGTACGTATTACAATACACATTTAGCAGGATTTCATTTGTTTTAGAACTTATATAATCTCACTAGAAACTACAATTAAACAAACAATAATCAGTAGAAATCTCATAGTCTCGTTCTATACAAAACAAATCATGGCTACCAATACATCGCCGTTTTTCATCACGACAACACAACCGTCCGTGGTCACGGACACGCAAAACCCACACATGCGCACAATAAAACGCAGGTAATTTGCAGAAACTGTGTACAAACACGTTCGCATTCCCGTTCATTTGTGCACCAGGTGTTACTGCGTAGTACAAGCCCTCAATTTTGGCTAAACTGAAATCGGATACCGGTATTATGTTTGTACATCTACGCCTTCTATTGCGGTACATTGTAGTATGTTTTCTTAATGAGCTTACTTATTTCTGTTGATAGGTATTAGCTTCCTTTTCTGGTGTCTCACGTTTCTATTTTTGATTGATAGACAGATGTGTATTACATTTTGCTAACAATTTTTCTAAGAATCACGTAGTAGGAGTTGAGTCCAATATTGCCTCCCGGGAACAGATACAGACTCCGTGCTGTCATAGTCAATTTTTAGTTTACACGTGATTTATATAAAAAATAAAAATCCGGACAAGTGCGAATCGGACTCGCCCACCGAGGGTTCCGTACAAATTTAAAGGAAAAGGTTTTTTTAATTCTTCGTTGTTAACGCTGCACTGTGCAATGCGGCGTTTTTACCCACTGTGCACCCCCCCGCGGGGCGCGAGGGACGAGGGCAGCGCGGCCGCAACGCGCTCCGCGCCCGCGCGCCACCAGTCTGCTAGAACGGGTCGACGCCTGCACATACCTAATAGTTATTGTAATGTGTTCAGTAAATAAGTGGATCAGATGAAGAAAGATACATTATATTTATTCTTGTCAAAGTTTTAATGTTCTTTTATTCACGCCAAAGAAAATTCTGCACATTAATGGCGACCGTTTGACAATCTTCGAACCTACAACCGAGAACGATAACGGACAAGAAACTTCGAGAAACGACGGCGACACGTGGACGCCGAGCACGGAGTACTTATGCACGCATGGCGCTTAAGCTGAGCTGAATACGGCTTATCAACGACAAGATTGGCGCGTATGCTGATCTTCAGTCACCCACGGGGCCTCCGGTCTACGCAAGCTACAAGTCAACGCCTGCACCAGAGATCTAGCCCGAGGGAAGTAGTGGCGCGTATGCTGAGCTGAACACGGTTTATCGAAGACAAGATTGGCGCGTATGCTGTCTTCAGTCACCCACGGGGCCTTCGGACTACGCAAGCTGCAATTCAACGCCTGCACCAGAGGTCTAGCCCGAGGGAAGTAAGCCTGTTTCCTATATTCCTACCTATTCCACGATACCTATCTACCTATTTCTATTTGTGTGGATAGCCTAGTACGTTTCGCTCGAACGGTTATGGTCAGCTTGCATAAAAATCGTACATAGGTACCTATGTACCTACTACGTTATTCCTCGCGACACGTTGTGGGCGAGTCCATTTTAACGCGTGCGAGAATCGCGCATGTTGCATCTTCTATTTATAATTATATTAAAAAATATAGGTAAATAGCTTTTCTAAGAGCCTAAATGTTTGTCTAGCTTCGATATAAGCACTAAATTCTAATTATTGCACCTCGATCTTAAAAGTTTGCCGCACATGGGCGAATCCATTATTGCGCGTGAGTGAACGGCGCGCACGTAGCATCTATCATTTATAACGTTTAAATGGCGTATGTATGAGCCTAAACGTTTCACCTAACGCTTCAATATAAGCATTAAAATCAAATTAGAACACTTCGCACCAAAATGTTACGCCTAAGCGCTTAACTTACATAAAGAAGATTGTGTTTTGTACATATTTCATAATTATGCAACTGGGAGTCGATGCCTATTGCCTAGGTTCTATTCTATACCTAGGTAATAACTTAAATAAATGATAGCTTTCTAAATACATAGTGCAGCCTAAAAGTAACAGTTATTTCACCAAAGCTTGCCGACTATTCCAGGTGTGGTGAATGTGCATGGCATGGACTGAGCTTCGCTTTCGATAAACTGCTAGCCTACCTGCCTATCTACGCGTTGTAGTGCAGGCGCCTGGTGAGTGCTGCATGCTTCGTGCTGTCACAGCTTCAGTGTACCGTGAGTTGGCGTTTTATTTTTGAGTTACTATATTGACTTACCTACCTACCCAATTCATTGTTGCCTAACTACATATAGGTTTTAATTAAAATATAGATTTAAATTTAAATAACTTACTGTAATAGTTGAGTACTTAAAATTATTAAGATGGAAAGTGAATTAAATAAACTTCAAATGTCTGAAGTTCAACAACAAGAATTTAAAGTTTTACTAAGAAAACGTAGTGCTATTAAAGGTCAACTTACTAAATTTAAAGATTGTTTAAATCAAATTTCAAAGAGTAGCCCGCTTAGTAGCTTACAAACTAAAGAAATAACTATGAAAATAGAAAAATTTCAAGCGTTACTGAGTACATTTGATGTCTTACAAAATAATATTGAATTAAATTGTCTAGATTTGGATGAGCAATTAAAAGATAGAGAGTTAATTGAGGAACAGTTCTTTTCATGTATATCATTGGCTCAAGAGTTAATTGAATCGGCCAATGTTCTTAAAACTGATCAACAACGACCTGAAGGCTCAATCTGTAGTTCAAATAATACTAATAATTACTTTAATTCAGTTAAGTTGCCCACTATAAAATTGCCTACATTTGATGGCAACTATATTAAATGGTTAGAGTATCGGGATACGTTTGATTCTTTGATAAATTCGAACGATTCAATCCCAAATATAAACAAATTTCACTATCTAAGGTCATCCTTAGAAGGAGGAGCTTTAGTGGTTATCAAATCCATAGAGTTTACATCCAGCAATTACAAAGTAGCTTGGGATTTAGTATGTCAAAGGTATAATAATAAAAATCTACTTATGAACAACCATATGAAAGCGCTTTTCAGTGTAGAATCAATAACAAGGGAATCTCACAAGGCATTGAGATATGTCATAGATTTAGTCTCAAAAAATTTAAGAGCGTTGAATACTTTAGGGCAGCCTACAGACCAATGGGATGCATTGATTATATATATGGTGTCAACAAAGCTGGATGTCACCACTAGTAGAAAATGGGAAGAATACAAAAATGGATTACCAGAACTACCTACCTTAGAACAATTTAATGACTTCTTGCGCAACAGGGCAAATGTAATAGAAACCACATTAAATCAAAGTAGGAATGATCACAGTAAGCCACATAATGGATTCAAAGAGCAAAGAAGTCATACTAAAGCTTTTGTGAGTTCTTCGAGTAGCAATTATTCAAAAAATACATGTGACCTTTGTAAGGACAATCATCCCTTGTATAGATGTACTAAATTTAAAGACATGTCACCTGAAGTTAGGTTAGATACAGCTTTAAAGCTAAAATTATGTCTTAACTGTCTGCGAAGTGGACATACTGCCAAAAAATGTTTTCTTAAAGGTTCTTGTAAGTTTTGCAATGAGAAACATAATAGCTTAGTGCATAAAGATGAAGGATCCCGTAATATTAGCTCCAATTTAAATACAAATAATAATGATTTGTCTGGAACAAGTACACCTCCTGTAACATTGTCTGCTGTCACTGAGGGACAGGTGCTTTTGTGCACAGCACTTGTACAAATTGTTAATCCTGTGAATAATTCAATATACCTTGCACGGGCTCTCTTGGATACTGGAAGTCAATCTTCTTTCATGACTGAAAGACTTAAAATAAAGTTGGGTATACAAACTCAATGTACAGGGCCTATTAGAATCTCTGGCATTAATAATATACATTGCGACATTAAGGAGCGTTGCTGTTTAAAATTGTCCTCACGTTTTGATAATTCATTTAATCTACAAGTTATGTGTTTAGTAGTACCTCAAATTACGAATATATTACCAACACTAAATGTTAATGTTTTAGACCTGGGATTGCCTGATGATTTGGATCTTGCAGACCCCGGGTTCCATTGTCCATCCGAGATAGATATCTTGTTGGGTGCAGACGTTTTTTGGGACATTATAGGTACCCAGCAAATAAGATTAGGTAAACACCAACCTGTATTACAACATTCAAAACTAGGTTGGTTAGTGTCAGGTCCCATAAGGAAGGGACACAAGTTAATGCATACTAAAAATGCTCACTCTAATATTAACGTATTACATTGTAATATACAGGATGATATTCAGGAATCATTACAAAGGTTTTGGGAGGTTGAGGAATTGCCTTCAAACAAAATATCATACACCTTTGAAGAACAAGCTTGTGAGAACAGTTTTGTAGAAAATACAAGACGTTTGCCAAGTGGTAGATTTATAGTTAAAATGCCACTCAAGGAATCACCAGAAGAATCACTAGGTGACTCATATAATATTGCCAAAAGGCGTTTTTTTAGTTTAGAAAGTAAGTTAAATAAGAATCATAATATTAAAAAGCAGTATTGTGATTTTATAAAGGAATATTCAAACCTAGGTCATTTGGAAGAAATAGACCGACCATGTTTTGGTAATTATTTGCCTCATCATGCAGTACTAAGAGAAAAAAGCGAAACCACTAAACTTAGAGTAGTTTTTGATGCTTCAATGAAAACATCCTCTGGAAAATCACTAAATGATATCCAGATGATAGGTCCAGTCGTGCAAAATGACTTATTTAATATTATGTTACGTTTTCGCAGTCATAAATTCGTGTTAACAGGTGATATTGAGAAAATGTTTAGACAAATTTCCATTGTGGAATCACAACGTCATTTACAATTAATTTTGTGGCGGGAAGATTCATCTGTGCCACTAAAGGTCTTACAATTAAACACTCTGACCTATGGTACAGCATCTGCGCCGTTTCTAAGCACAAGATGTCTCCTTCAGTTAGCAGAGGAATGTAAGGATCAGGATATTTCTAATATAATTAAAAATGACTTTTCAGATCAGGATATTTCTAATATAATTAAAAATGATTTCTATTATGATGATTTAAGCACAGGAGCATCTACTAAAAAAGAGCTGATGCATATTTATAAGAATGTGACACAGATATTAGGTTCAGCACATTTCCCGTTACGCAAAATACGCACAAATTGCCCTCAAATATTTGCAGATGAACCTACACTAAATGATACATTAGACCTTACAAAGCAATCATGTGTTCTAGGTCTCAATTGGTCCCCTATAATGGACACATTTCAATTTCCAATAAATATAGAACCTACTATAAAGATAACAAAGAGAACAATAATCTCTATGACTTGCAAAATTTTTGACCCTTTGGGTATTTTGTGTGCTTGCATAATTACTGCGAAAATAATTTTACAGCGTTTATGGAGTGCTAAGATAGACTGGGATGATCCAGTACCTAATGAGATACAAAACTCTTGGCTGAAATTTACAAAAAACTTATCATGCCTATCTAGTATACAATTAAAAAGAAATGTTATTTGCGATTCGCATATAACAATAGAGCTACACTGTTTCGTTGATGCCTCACAAAATGCATATAGTGCCTGTGTATATTTGCGCACAACTGATGTTAATAATAAGGTGACAGTTAAATTATTATGTGCTAAAGCTCGAGTAGCTCCCTTAAAACCAACTACTATACCACGTTTAGAACTATGTGGTGCTTTGCTCGGAGCCAGATTGTGTGCAAAGGTCTTACAGTCCCTTCGTTGCAATATTACTAGTAAAACTATTTGGACAGATTCAACAGTAGTACTTGGTTGGCTTAATATTCAATATAAACAACTGAAACCTTTTGTTCGTAACAGAGTAAATGAAATAAATGAAATTACATCTGACTATTCATGGCGGCATGTCCCTACAGATTGTAATCCGGCTGACTTGGCCTCCAGAGGTGTAACTCCGCAGCAGTTACAGTCCTCATCCCTGTGGTGGGAGGGACCTTCGTACCTTGGAAAGGAACCAAGCAAATGGCCACACCAAGGTGTTCCAAATATAGAACTACCAGAATTAAAAACCCTACATATTAGCTTAGAAACGAACTTCTTAGACTTTTCTAGATATTCAAGTTTTACTAAACTCAAAAGAATTATGGCCTATGTCCATAGATTTATTAACAATTTTATTTGCAAGTATGGTGAGAATAAAACTTATAATAAATTAACAGGATGTCTTAACACTGATGAGCTTAACAATTCATTAAAAACATTGATCAAATGTTGCCAACTGCAATCATTTTCTAGTGAAATAGATAAAATTAAAAAGAGCAAAGAGCTCCATCATAAATCTAAAATATTGCCACTTAACCCGTTTATAGATTCAGATGGCATTCTCAGAGTGGGTGGTCGTATACAAAACCCTAATTATAATTTTGACAAAAGGCACCCAATATTACTAGATTCGAAACATAATTTTACTAAATTACTGATGAGAAATGAGCATATACGTTTATTCCATGCTGGACCACAATTACTTTTATCATCCATTAGGGAAGAATATTGGCCAATAGGTGGCAGGAACTTGGCTCGTAGTATATTAAGAAACTGTATTGTGTGTATACGTTTCAGAGGTAAAACGGTACAGCCCATAATGGGTAACCTTCCAAATGTTAGAACAAATCCCAGTTTTCCCTTTTATACGTGTGGAACAGATTTCGCTGGTCCATTTATGATATCGAGTAAAAAAGGCAGAGGTAGTCGAGTAACTAAATGTTACCTTTGTTTATTTGTTTGCCTTACAACTAAAGCTGTCCACTTAGAGCTTGTAAGTGATCTAACCACTGCAGCATTCCTAATGTGCCTACGACGATTTGTAGCAAGAAGAGGTAAACCTCACGAAATTTATTCAGACAATGGCAAAACATTTGTAGGGGCAAACAATGAATTGGGTCGAGTTCTCAAATGTAGTCGCAAAGCTGTGACAGAGTATGGCGCCACTGAAGGCATTAGATTTAAATTCAGCCCTGCATATTCACCTCACTTTGGGGGTATATGGGAAGCTGGGGTAAAGTCATCCAAACACCATCTAAAAAGAGTAGCAGGCAACGCTGCCTTAACGTTTGAAGAACTATCAACGTTATTCATACAAATAGAAGCTATCCTAAATTCTCGACCCTTATCTCCTCTCTCATCAGACCCATCAGATATCCTTCCCCTTACCCCAGGACACTTCCTCATCGGGCGGCCACTCACAGCAGTGCCGTCTCTAACCATTGATAAAACGAGACCCAACAGATACGAGAGAATAGAGCAGCTGCGGCAGCAATTTTGGGAGAGGTGGCGTCGAGAGTACCTGGCAGAACTACAACAAAGGACGAAGTGGCGCAAACCACAGCGAGAGCCAAAAGTAGGCGATTTGATCATTCTGAAAGAAGATCACCTCCCTCCATTGTGTTGGCGTTTAGGCCGCATTACAACCCTGTATCCAGGACGAGATGGTGTCAGCAGAGTCGCTGATGTTTACACAGCAAGAGGAACAATTAAGAGAGCAGTAAATAAGTTCTGTGTTATACCAGATATTGATGACGAGGACCTGCAACAAAATGAAGATTGATAGCTGAGCTATCAAGGTGTGGGAGGCTGTTAACGCTGCACTGTGCAATGCGGCGTTTTTACCCACTGTGCACCCCCCCGCGGGGCGCGAGGGACGAGGGCAGCGCGGCCGCAACGCGCTCCGCGCCCGCGCGCCACCAGTCTGCTAGAACGGGTCGACGCCTGCACATACCTAATAGTTATTGTAATGTGTTCAGTAAATAAGTGGATCAGATGAAGAAAGATACATTATATTTATTCTTGTCAAAGTTTTAATGTTCTTTTATTCACGCCAAAGAAAATTCTGCACATTATGGAAACATAAATCGGAAACAATACATCATAAAAATAATTAAAAATCTTTTTAAGCTTGTGCCAATGAAGCCTGTTCAAACGATACTCCACATGACACGGTTAACTTAATTCAAAATTTGGACTACCGTTCCTTGCATAAAGACCCTGTTTTTTATGATTTAATTACAAATGTATAGTTTCAGATTTTTTCCTATACTTGTAGTATAAGACGGTATTACTTGCCAAATTTCATAATTTTAGGTCAAGGGAAAATACCCTATAAATTTTGATTCCTTTGAGAGTGTCGAAATATACGTTTTTTGCGGCATAAACGGCCGTATCTTTTTTGACGTTTACTTAGAAGTTTGATTTTCACTGCTTCGAGAAACTGTAGACTTGAATATATTGTTTTAATTTCAACTCGAATGAAGCAAAAACCACGCGTTCCCGAGATAAAAGGTCTTGACAGACAGAAAGATGGACTACAAAGTGATCCTATAAGGGTTTCGTTTTTAACTTTTGAGGTACGGAACCCTAAAAACAATGTAATATGTTATTTTTTTATTATGGATAGTAATGAGACCAGCGATAGCCGAGTGGGTAACTGTTGGGATGCTACGCAGAAGTCTCCAGTTAGATCCCAAGGCACGCAACTGTCGAATGTGCGTATTAAATAGATAATTATTGCTTGATGTAATGATGAAGAAAAAATATGGTAAGAAAATCTGTGCGTCTGAGAGTTTTCTATAATATTCTTAAAGATATGTGACGTTAGGCAACCTGCACTGGTCAAGCATGGTGGACTACGACTTATCCCTTTGCATATAGAGAAGAGGGCTATCAGGCCCAGTAGTGGGACAATATATACAGGGCTGATATTATTATTTTATAGTAATGAAATAGGTCGTCCTTTTTTCTAAATTAAGACATTCCGCAGCTTAAAAACGGTATCTACGTCTTAAATTTATGTCGGAACGGAAACCACCAAAGGGCCGTGACTTTTCGTAAATGATTCTACTGTGAAACTGTAAATGAAATAATGCTAGTTGAAACCAGTGTTCAATATCAATATATATAGCACAAAATGTTATATAAAACTGCTTCGGTGCCACAGCGGTAGTGTGTGCGATTGCTACATATGAATGTACATACATACAGTCTCCATTCTACATACATACCTATATATACAGTAGTCACATTAAATTACAGATATTTTTATGTAGTATAAACTACATAGTACCACTGGTACACCGAGGCTATATAAAAAAATAGTATGGAATGACAATACATATCTACTAATTTAAAATCAAAATCTTGTACTAAGTAGGTACGTTACTAATTTGATTTTGATTTGATTTACTTACTAATCTGAAACACAGGAAGTAAAATCTAGCGGTACTTAAAACATACACAGGCTATCAAATCGTATCTTTATCGGGCATCAAAACATATGAAGCGGCGGTAGCGCAACGAAAAAGGCATTGATTGGACTTGCGATGCAGAGGATTCAAATCCATTACACTATCGATGTGAACTCACTCCTAACAAGCATTTAAGCTAAACTAGAGAAGTTAACAAGTATACTAGTAATTTGAAACTCAAATTTCTAGTAATCTAATTATTTTTAAATATAATTGTTTAAATTATATATGTTTTTATTTAAGCAGAAATGGCTCAAAATACCATGAAGGTTTGTTGTGTTTTGCTAATAATTAATTTGCTAACACCTAAGAATAGTATTGGGTTTTAGTAAATGAATTATTGGAAGACATGATGTTGGTATATCATTAATTATAAAACCCAAAATAATTCGTAAAATTTTCGTGAGCTTAATTAACTACGGAATATTTTATATTAATATCCATAATGTAGATATGTATATGCAACGATATGTCAGTCTCATTCATCAAATAAATTAATGCGTATTGCGAAATATCATTGGGGCTTGTATAATTTGCCCGGTACCGACACCCTTTCGCTTTGAGTCAGTACCCCGGGGATATGCCGATGACATCGCACAAAAATTAAATGAACAAATGTGCAATAATGTAACTGTTACAACCCCGATGTATGTAATCCAGTATAGGGTACACTTGTCACCCTTAAGGATTGAATGACATTTCCATTACAATAGTGACAGGAATTTAATTTATTGGTTTGATATTTCAAATTTAACTGCATGGCTAACGCCATAGTTTAAGAATATGTCATTAGGCCGCGTCAAATGCTGTAAATTCGATCTCCAAACAATACTAAAAATGTGTGGGCCACAAATAGTCCTTCCGAGTCCTGACACGAGAATATTATATATGGAACATAAAATTATACTCTTTAAACCTTGAAACAACGAACATTATGAACTATATTATTTTTTTCCGTTGTTTCATGGTAAGTCAACGCGTCATAAGAATTAAACACAGTATGTGTGTAGTCTCAAAAATAAATTATTGTATACGTACGTACGTAACTATATTCAAATAAGTTCATGCCTCCAAATTTTAGATGGGTGAAATGTTTCTCACTAATTTGAAAATATGCTAGTGTCCCAGAAGAGTATGATACTAGACCACCTATCAGCTACTAACTTTAAATCGATCATATTATAAAGTATAAAAAAATAAAAGCAACCAAAAGTTTTAAAAGAAATCATTACCTAAAGTTTCTTCTTCTCCCTTAGCCTTTATTATTCCCAGGTCACGTGGGGTCAGGTTTCTAGTCTAACCGGATTTGACTGGATATCAGTTTTTACACGGAGCGGCTGTCATCTGACCTCCGCAACCCGAAGGCTAACGATACCCTAAGGCTAGACCAGTGTCAGGATATTAGAGGGCACTGAGTTCCCAATAACGACTGCCATAGATGTCCATGGCAGCCGGGACCGCCGGCTTAACGTGCTCTCCGAGGCACGGAGCAGGCGATAATTGTCAATCAATACGCACATAATTTCGAAAAGTCATATAATTTCCGAAAGTCAGAGGTGCACGAGGTGGGTTTGAACCCGAGACCTTCTGCATTGCAGTCTGTTGATTTCCCCACTGAGCTATCGCTGCGGTGAGCTATTGCTCGTGTACAATATTATAATGTTAAAGTTAAATGAAGCAATGCATCACTGTCCATAATTCTAACTAAAATCGGTATTGAATTCACTTCATTAGTGGAATAGTAATGATGTAAATCCAATATTGATTATAGCTTAATAGCTAACAAGCTATAAGTGTGAAATACGGTATCACGTTAATAAGTAAAACCATATTTTACGCTAGTGCAGCCATAACTAAATTGAAGTTTTATGCTGTACTAGTCAAGTTATTTCTCTTGCACGAAACAGGAGCAAAATATTTTACTATTAAAGAAGCTTGCATGCACGTAACTAGAGCCTATATTTCAAGCGAGGCGGAGAATATTTGCCTTTATGGCAGACCACGTTAGTTAGAGATCGGCGTGCAAACACTAATCCCTTGATCTATGGCCGTCCGTGCTCCGACGGTAACCTGCGTCCGTTTTGTTATAAACAACGCTAATATACATAACCTGCCATCTTCATGCATGTGTAATAGGATTTTCAGTTTATGTGAGAGTATTATTCGCCTATAAAACAATTTTAGAAATTCTAAATTTTATGCTCTGCATTTGACTCTTTTATTTTAGGTGGAACTTTTACAACATCAAACGTGTTGAATTTGAATTTCAAATAAGAATATATCTAGCAACGATAATGATTTTTAATGTAAATACAGTTGCCGATAAGTGTGTGTATCAATCAACATTACAATTATTATGGGTTGGAATAAATTTTGATCAAAGCTAAGCAATAATGCGTATGACATCACTCGTTACATCATTAAAAAGCAAATCATTTGAACTTAGCCGATCGATATCATTTAACAAAACGAAATACAATCAATTTGTATTCAACTCATGTAGATCAAAATAATTTGTGAGTATCCAAAAGTTTCAATCGCGTTTGAGAATTTAATAACTCATAACTTATCAAGTTTAAATTCCATTTATTTTTACTCAAGCTTTATTTATTAAACTTCAGTTACTCGTATTATTTTTTACGTTATTAGATATTGAATTTATTTGTGTCATATAGTAATATGACAAAAATCAAAATAAATATGTACTTCAACACTGAAAAATAATTTTGTCTAAGACTCGGGGTCCGAAAGTCCGTAGAGTCATTAAACAAAATAAATAGCTTATTGAATCCTAGATATGAGAAACTTCGTTAAAGTTTATCTAGGACTAATCAGATATGGGTTTGATTTAATTAAACTTTATCACACAGTATACAGGCTGTTACAAATAATGACCTACTTTGCAATCTAGCCCCTTTGATTTTATGCGATGACCCATTGTTCCCTGGAGGCCTGGGTAAATTTGAGTTTCAACATGCTAACAAGATTAAATGCTTATTATTCACTTGGCAACATTGGTTGCATAACATTATGTAGCAACATCGGCTTATTTCTTCAATCAAAACTTATGCTCTGGGTTGATATGTTATGTTTGAAACGACGTCACGCTTATAATTATGTATGATGAATGGAGGATACAATCTTAAACTAAGATCGATACGAGGACCTAAAAATAACCATCGTAAAATCAACACAATAAATTTACTGTTAGAAAAAATCGGACAGTCTTTCCCGAATACATAATATATTTAATATTACCAACCTAAGTAAACTTCGTATACATCAGCATGATACTTTTAGAACGTTAAACGTAGACGACGTTTTCGACTTTGTTGATTTACAAAACATGAGTATTTTTAAAGAGGAGACGCAGGTCATCTATATTTCCTGTTAAAAAATATTACGAGTCTTCAAGTAGTTCAAATATCATGAAGCTTTTCGAGCAATCCAGATTTATATGACTATAGTTATAATATATTATATCACATTAACAGACAAATTAAATAATCAGTCATACTCAAAATCTATAAAATAAAGTTTCATAAATTGGTCGTTAAAAGCACATTTGGACTACATAAGATACTTACATTATTAAAAATAATAATTTTGAGGTAAAAGAAACCTCTCGTTTGTAATAATTATAAATGTAATCTGTCGATTGTTAGAGTTCAGTTTCAAAGGTTGGACGGTTCAATTATTATAACCATCGACTAATTATATTTTATATTTAAAACATTTGAGAACACGAATGTGGTCGATCGCTTCATGTTAGCTAATTAACAATACACGAACTCATCTCAGTTCGACTTAGCCGTGTATTATTTTTCATTTTAAGCCTGGTTGCCGTCCTACTGCAGGGCAAAGACCCCTTCATCCTTCCACTTTTCCTTATACTTTGCAATTTGGACCCGATACGCATAATTATTGAGCAACATAAAAGTTTGCAAGTGGGTCTAAGTCTTAAATTAGCTGAGAAGCTCCGTACATACGAAATTTATATAATAGGTACTCATTCATCAGCCCTTAACGGAGTCAGGAGATAAGTACCAATTTACTTGCATTCACCTCCGCAGTTTGTACGTACTTCTAATCTAGTTTTCGGGTTTTAAGTGAAGCCACCGAGGTAAAGATGTTGATTAAACTTTGTTATATTCGGAACATAACCGGTATTTTATTATTTATAGGGTTCCTTACGGTTTGCTATAATATAACCTTATCCGAAGTAGATGTAATTTATACATTGTGTTAAATACCGCACCAAAGCAATAATGCAAGGGAGTTGTGAGGTATGATAGGCAAGATTAGTACCGGGTAATAGTTTGGTACTTAGGTCATTCAGACTGAATAGGTATTTATCTTGAGTTAGCGATGATGAACTTATATGCGGTTTCTATACTCAAGAAACCAAAAGTCGTTTTAGCTACAACTAACACAACCAAATACCTAAGGACCAGTTTTTACTGGGCCTTAATCAGCGAGCGTGTATGAGGAATGTGATGAAAGTGAAGGAAGCCAGAGAAGTGTGTCAGGACCGTAGCAAATGGAAATCCGTAGTCTCTGCCTACCCCTCTGGGAAACAGGCGTAAATCTATGTATGTAGTCATTTGGTTGTGTTTGTTTTTCTTTTTTATATGTACCTATGCATTATATACATACACATCGCGATCTCTATTGCAACTCTTATTATGAATTGGACCTTCTTTAAGCCTAAAATGAAGTCCTTACAACTACAGACAATGGTTGTAAGTGTGAACGTTTTCTGTATTTTAGGTTTCAAAAGCTTTTGTCTATTAAAGCAACTTCTCAAGGCTTAGCTCCGTTTTAAGGATTTGTACCATAGACACAAAGAACATCCATACTTGTAATAGCTTTTGCTGGATTACAAACATTTTCGTCTCAGATGTAATCGAAATCACCACATTTGGTCTATAGTCGTCCAGGCCCGTAAAGACCACATTCGAGCAGTCTAAAACGCTTCCCCTAACAGTGTTATGCCTACATCTTCATCAAAAAGGGGTAGCGAGCGATATATCACATAATTATACATTTTATTCCTACGATCTTATATCCGCAATAAGAAGCAAGCCCTTTGGTATCTACCGGGCACAATTTGAGAATCCATGCTGCTACTAAAAAAATGTTGACAAAAAATCTCAATAACACTTTGCCTGAGCCAGGAATCTATGACAAAGACATCCTACACATCAGTCGCATTTACGACCGCTGCGACTCCAAAGCAGTATCAATTTTGCCTCTTCTTTACTTCTTTCTTCTTTCTTCTTGAAGCGCTCATAGCCAGTTGCACTCACTGATCGGTAAACGATTAGCGAGGTTAAGCAACGTTGGCTGCGGTCAGTCTATAGATGGGTGACCGCTTAGTGGTATTTCATCTGAGCGTCTCCGTGCTTCGGAGGGCACGTAAAAATTCGGTCCCGGTTGTTGTCAAATTGATAGCAGTCGTTAAGCCATGTCAGAGGTCTACGGGCGGCTTGAACAACTCTTGATACCAGGTTGACTACTAACCACACGAAAAAAGAAAGAAAAATAGAGAAGAAAAAATAATTTTGTCTCAATGGCGTAGTGGTTAGTGTAACCGACTGCCACGCCTGAGGTCGCGGGTTCAATTCCCGCACAAGTCAAACATTTGTGTGCGTGAACAAGGATGTTTGTCTTAGCCTGGATGTTTCTATGTATAATATGTACATGTTTACAAAAAAAAGCAGTATATATGTACATATGTTTATCCATTGTCTGGTACCCATAGTACAAGCTCTGCTTAGTTTGGGCTAGATGGTGTTGTGTGTATGTGATAGAATATTATTATATTATTATTATTAATTTAATCAAATTAATAATAGTGCTCGTGCGCTCTATAGAGACATAGCAAAAAGGTTAGTCGACGCTTCCCGTGACCAGAGGGCTGGGCTTTATTTTGCAGAAAGAATAAGCATTGCCATTCAACGTGGCAATGCTGCCAGTCTTCTGGGCACACTACCGGTCGACTGTGATGCGGAGGAATTTTATGACGCCTATTAGAGGGTTTAAGTTTTCTTTTTCTTTGTTTTATAATATTTTAGGTATAAGTCATTTTTAAAGAATTGTGATTATATGTACTTTGAATTTCTTATAAATAAATACATTAATTATTTAAAAAAAAAAAAAATATCAAATTAGTAATCTAAGTTTATATAACCGATATTTTATACACAGCCTGCATAAAATAATGGAATTTATATGCAACATAACTTTAAGAAAAATGTAAACGATATTTAAACAATGCAAGCAACAGAAGAATATGATTATCATCACTTTTAACTATACTAATATTATATAGCTGAAGAGTTTGTTTGTTTGTTTGAACGCGCTAATCTCAGGAACTACTGGTTCAATTTGAAAAACTATTTTAGTGTTGGATAGCCTATTTATTGAGGAAGGCTATAGGCTATATAACATCACGCTACGACCCACGGAGACGGCGCAGTAACCATAAACGCGGGTGAAACCGCGGGAACATCTAGTAGTCTATATAACTTTAATTTCTACCGCAAAATCTCACAAAAGGTTTCTGACACAGATTACTTCCAGCAATAAGACTTAATAATAATAATGTGAAGGTATTATGGGAACATTACACCTACATATTATTTATATTCTAAATTTTTATTAATGAATACTTTATACTTATTAAAACATATTCTATTAACAACAATAAGTACCATTATATATGTATGTATAATACTCACATAACCTACCACGGCAATAAACATAAAAATATTGTAACAGCATACCTATAACAATAAGAATGATTAATGATTGCCGTAGCCCATCCAACATCTGCGTGACATATGAAATTTTATGAATATTTATCATTCGAATACTTTTTATTTTATTAAAAACTCGATGAATATATTATAATTTAAAACTCGATTTTTCCAGGTGGATATTATTTATCCAACGTTTAATAAAATTCTCCTCTAGAATAATTAAAAAAACTGACGTGAGCACAACAGAAATTTCCCGTAGGAAACCCCGGACGATACAGTTCAGATCTGCTCAGCTCGAGGATAGAAAAGACAAAACGTGGTTTTCCGTGGAAAACACTCATCAAAACTGCTTTAAAAATGTATATTTTCACCGAAACATCCAAGTAAACCAAATTTGTGGGCGCCCACACCTCGCCGGAGAAAATGCTCGATGTATAGAAGATCCCGACCACGTCCGAACAAGTCCGACCACAGCCGAGCGCCAAATAAAGAGCATCTCGTCCGTCTCAACAGCAATTTAATCAGCTTTGTTCTTTATAAATAAGCTACGGTATTCGCCCGACCCAGGCATGCTATTAAGCTTTGTGTTTTATTTTTTTCGTCGTCAGTAGAAACCTATAAACTTGCCCTTATTAGAACAATGCTGTGTTACGACAGGGCCGAGTCAATATTTGTAATGTTAATACAAATAATCTAATGCTGATTAAAAGAGATATTATATATATTAGATATCATATAGTAGTATAGTAAGATTTATACTTCAGTATTAACGGAAGTTTATTAGCCTGATTTAGTGTTAAACTATTAGACTTAAACTAATATAAACATAAGATGTATTACGGAATTTCACACACGTATGTTGGAGATAGAATTTCTTGGTCTCGTCTGGCAACCACGTATATATTTGACAAAATAATCAATCCCAAGTTTGACAGACGGACTCAGGAAAAGCACGTAGCTCCGGGACGGCTTCGTTATCTCGTTCGAACGCGTTGCACCGCCACCCCAAAGCGCTCAACCTGTATGCCATGAGCGTGATCGTGCGACATTGAAACAAGAATGTGTAGATGAGACGTAGCTAATACGAAATAAATAATTTAATAGTAAGTTTGGTGGTTGGCACGGATTTTAAAGATAGCAAAGACATCAAAAAATGGGTCCTGATTTCCTAAATATGACATGTATTTCACCAACTTTTCGCCTAAAGTAGTCTTTATATTTTATTGTTACATTTAGATCCTTGTGTATAAATCTTGGCAAAGCTTACAGACCGTAATCCGCCACGATAATATCAAAAAGAATAAAACTGGCTTTTATACTTAGCACTAAAATAATAATTGGTTTATATATTATTATTGTTATTCCTCAGACCGTATCGTGTGCCAGCGTGATATAACTTCGTAGATTTGAAAGGCACGTCTGCTTATTTCTATGTTCACGATTCGTTCGTGAATATCTGGACGTATTCGATGCAGCACCTGTTCGTCGGCAACGCGCTAACTTTGCTTCACAAGTTTGCTTAAAGTATTACGAAATTTGAAGCGGACGCCCGCGTCCCCAACTTGCTCCACATTATGTTTGTAAGCCTGATGAAATCGACGTCCTACAAAAGTTTTCACCTCGTTATTCTCACTTTCAAAAAATTATATTTTATATTTCGGACACAATAGAAAATGAGAGAGAAATTCAAAGTTGATCTGAGTACTTGTAGGGTAAGGAAACTTGTTCTCCACAGTGAGTTGAAGATATTGGATAAAACCTATTTCACAAGGGGCTGCTATAACTTCGGATAGCTGAAAAGTTATTTTAGATTTTCCTTCCTGTCGTGGCTAGTTGTTGTGGTCACTTTATTTTTAATAAATTTTCTCGCATTGCAAGTACTGTGCATCCAAATAAATATAGGAGTAAGAAGTTTTCAGTTATCATTATAAGTATTACTATCACACCGAAAATCCTCTAAAGCTTTTAATACTTGCAAAGAAGTTGGAGGAGACGTACACCCAATGTTCCTAAAATAGGAAAATAAAACCAACGCATAAGAGCAATCAGTACAAACACTGATTATTCGATTACTATCGTATTGCGCGTCCAATTTAAAATAACAAGGTGCACACAGACTGCACATAGGCATAATAAAATGGCGGGACGTGTCATCGGCTTTTGCAAGCTAATCGCAGCGGACGCTTGATTGCATGCACCATATTTTCTTTTTTTTTCAGAGACGCGCTCAAACTGGGCTCATTGAACAAAGCAACTATCGCTGAGCCCGGATTATTGAACCAATTTAATTTAAGCGGAATAAGCTTTTTGATGCAGCTCTAATGAAGAAAGAAACGAGATCTACCTGATTGGGCGATGCTGTAGATCTGATAGATGTTTGAAGGTAATTTCTATTTTAATATTTTGTTAGAGGAAAACCGCCTTTTTACTATCACAAGTAAAAATAATTAATGTAGAAGCAAGTTTTTAAATTTCAAGATAATTGCTTTAAGAACACTTATTAAAAGTGATATCACACTGAACATGTAGATGACTAAGAACTATTTAAATTATTAGATAATTTGTGTATTAAAACTAGAATGTAAAAGGCAAGATTATTTGCTAAACATTGCTGTGATTTTAAAGTGTTTGCATAAGTACAAAATAATCATAATTGTCATTAGACGTAGACTCAAAGGAAGCTTTGAGTCAAGATCATACTCATTAACTAACAGTACAGTCAACCTGGCTCTATGCTTCATCTTTTAAACAAATTAAAGGCAAATTTTCTCGTCCTATTACTTGAAAAAATGAATATGAAATAGCTATCACGTTCCCAGTGTCTCTTGCATGTAAATCAAGAAGAGTTGGTTTCTCGGATCGTCGAAATCAAAATTCAACCGCCGGAGTGAATGAACGAATTATTTGAGCAATGTTTTATTTATTATTTTCACCAAAATAACGAGACGAGACGTAAATATCAAAGATATCGTTCATATAATTGGAGCATATTTCGAATACAAAACTTCGTATTGTGTACTGAAGTATCCTTAGACCCTTGTCGCGTCCTATATTAAAGAATATTTTGAGACGGGCAAACTGTAATCTTCCCTTTCCGATTGATACGAGGCTCGATTGATTTTGAAGCATAAAACATTATAATAGGTACCCTATGTGTATGTCATTATCAGACACAATGGAAAATAAATTTTGGAGCTGTACTTATAACATAAGTGACGTCACGTGATTAATAAATGTTGAAATGATTACTTCACATACAACGGAATCATTACGCGAATTTAATGTTATTTAATATTTTAACTGTAATATTAATTACTTGATAATAATTTTATTACTTATTACGTAGAAATGTCGATATCCATCAAGATCTCCGTAGGTAGGTACTCACGGCTCGTATCGTTCATAAATATTTTATTTTGACATGTAGTTCAAACAAAAATTTGATGTCATATGATAATCCTATCTTTACGTTTGTGTGAATGTCAAAGAGCAATCTATTGGCGTTTTAGATACTCAACCAGCAGCGACATCTTGCGGTAGTTAATGATGCATTGACGAGAAAATTGCAACGGTTTCTAACTTACCGTACAGAGCAATCGATGAATAGCGCTTAATGTAGCGGCGCACAAATCGATACATGCCTTCCTATTTGTAGCTACAACTTTCTAGAACGTTTTCAAACATTTCATTGGAGTTCTAACGTTCATTTCTTTGTCTGAGAGAATGTGAAAGGGTATTACAGTGTTACGTCACACCGTTAATCTCATAGACCGTTGATCGAAAAACGTTTAAGATAAAATGGGGTTTAAAAAATAGCAGCTCGCCAGTCGCGTCAGTGATGTCAATAAATCATTCGTCGGGTCGTTACGTCCCGCGCGCCCCCTGTCAGCGCCCCGCGAAAACGCGCAAAAACATCCCAAATCTGTCTGGACCCACCCTTGTAATCGCTAGATAATGGGTGCGGATTGAAAAATCATCCCTGCTATGTGTTAAGGGCATGCACGATGCCTCAGTTGCGCCCGTAATTTGTCAACCCCGACTGAGTTTTAGGTTAGCTATTATTAATGACGGCGATCAATTCTGCAATGAGGGTTACAGATTATGTGCAGATTTGGTCATCAACATATTGTGACGCAATATATTACACAAATATTTTGATAACATTTTATACTGTTATGTT
The DNA here is from genome assembly GCA_963564715.1 of Catocala sponsa. Taxonomy (NCBI): domain Eukaryota; kingdom Metazoa; phylum Arthropoda; class Insecta; order Lepidoptera; family Erebidae; genus Catocala; species Catocala sponsa. The sequence goes on along the minus strand of OY751336.1, from coordinate 12,941,976 downwards.
TTTAATAATTTTTACGTCATTGTTTTGTAGTAACAAAACATACGTAACCCGAGATAATTATCTACGTTTGTGGTGTGTAGTAGAACCTTAATTTCCGGAACATTTTGAGCTGTTTAGAGTGTTAGTGCGACTATTGCGAGTATTTAACCTATTAAGTCGCCGCGGCACACCAGCGACTAGACACAACAAGTTTTCAATTGTCTGAAATTCCAAGACCGAAAAGCGCTACAGGTATTTTATCTTATAAGATAAAATTCCTGTGGCGTAGTTTTCAAGTTTTCGTTTTGCCTGTGGCGGCAGTCACGGGTACAGGTAATGTTGATATATCCATCAACAATGCTTTATTACTCACTCCCATGGCAAAAAGCGCAATGATTTATAGCCTTTATGTTAACCAGGCTATTGGAATTACAAAAAACATCGATAGAACCTGTCCCGTACATTTTATGTAGGTAGAACTTTAACACACAAACAAAAATTTTAATACTAGCATTTTGAAATCGCTTTCTTTTCAAGATCGCGCAGCAATACTTATTTTTATTTCCTGCGTAGATTTTTGCTCTATTATAATTTTAATGTGTATTGTAAGAATACTTTTAAAACTAAGCTACTCGCGCTGATACCAGCATATATACAGTATACCAGGGTATAACTAGAAATAAATATAGTAGCTTGAATTACAAATATTGGCCAACAAACATAAAGTGACATAGAAGACAGTAACCATTTGTCCTGGCGCATTACAATTATTTTAAGATTATAGTTTATATTTTCTTTACGTTCGAAAACTTGACATTGCTCAGTGCAAAGATTAAAAACAGTTGTTGCTTCGCATAGACGTGGAAACTGCAAGGTAACTAATGTATATACAACAATAATTTATCATTGCTGGTCTAACAGAGATTCTTAAAAAAGGCAATTAATCCTTTTGAGTCGATAAATTTCACAGTAATGCATTTCCACAACAATAAACTTTTAACGCCGCAGATGTAGTTGATCTTTACGACAAAACATAAAATTCGCAATATACGAAATATCCAAATAAAGCATTCGTGAAATCAACATATACAGTATATAAAGCATGCTCTCAGGATAATTTTATAGCTTATGTTTATTTTCAGTAGTGTAAACTCAGCCAAAATGGTTTAGATATAAATTTATTTGTTTTACATTTATATTTAGCATTTTTACCGCATCTTAACTTTAGATGTATACAGAAAAATTATTTTATTTTATCTAGGAGCAGATCTGACGAGTATCCCACGTCGTCTTCTAGAAATATTGTTTTATTCATGTCCTAATGAACTGTTAATTTAGTATGTAGCAATTATTTATTGTAATATCCCATTTTGAGTACAAAGATTATTATATATGTATGCTATGATCCTGATATCAAACCCGACACTTTAGTTGTACGCGACATTTTTCCCGTAGTACTTTACCATATATTTAGACATATTGGATAACAGTAAACGTTTAACGTACTAGATAGCCAGGTTATAATTTACCTATACTAACATTTTGGAAGTTTGTTTGGTATTTTGTCTTCCTTTGATACAGCAACTTAACAGATCAACGTGATTTTTGTATAAATATTTTTTAAAGGGCGGAAAGAAAAATTGGCCACTTTTTCCTTAAAAAAATCGTTCCTGTAGAATAAATCTTTGGGATCAAGGTAGTAAAGCACGATATCATAAATAGCAATGGATATTACAACTTACAAAGGCACATTAAATATTTAGATGATTTAATAAAGTGTTGCGTATTTTGGATGCGGTTTTCTAGCTAACGCTTTTGGCTTAAGCAGTGTTAAAGTTAATGTTAAATTCATGGTGAATTTGAACTGATTCGAAATAATATAGCCTAATGGAAATGTAGTGCATTATTGTAAACCACCTAAGCAACGTCGAGACTTCGCCCCTGCGGGCAAAGTCGCGGAAAAACACTAGTTTAGAATTACGGTAGGAAATAGCTAAAGTTAATAAAAGGTAGAACGTATCTGAAAAGGTTTCAGTCAAATAAAATATCATCAAATCATTTCGTTGGTTCTCTAAACTCTGGTATTGCGCACAGGGTTGCCTTATGGGCTGCGTTGAACGATTTTCGAAGGGCAACGCTCACTGATATTGGTACCAATCCATCGATACAGTCCCTTACGACACTCAGGCCGAGTGATGGAGTGGTATTCGAGACCATACGGCGTACTTCACTCCTCGATAAATTATATTTATCGAATCACAATCGTGCAGGCCGATGATTTGGAACTTTTGCTGATTTTCGGCGTCCGTGAAAGTATTCGTAGGTTTTTGTAGAACTAAAACCTTCATTGAAGTAACGGTAACTTTATATATTATAGTATGTATGAAAACTCTTTACATGTTTACAAGTACGGCTTTGCTCGCCTGAATCCGAGATTTGAAATATCTTATATAACCAGGACATAATCTTTGTGTGTACCAAGTTTTATCAAAATCAATTTAACTGTTGACGTGTCTTTGAGTAAAACACATCCATACTATCATTCAATTCATAATCTATCTCTTTGGTAATAGGATAGGATAGGAATAGTAGGTTAGAAGTTACCACCGTAGTATATCCTACTTAGTTCGACTACTTATGCATTACTATATATTTATTTATCACACATTTACGTATCACCTTATTCAAATATAATTAAAACCTGTGATCAAAACCAATCTTATTTAAAATATTTTTTTGTAGGCTTGGTGAGTTACAGTGATTTGAAATCCAAACTAAATAAATCGAACATATAAATATTCAAAGGCTGTTCGTTTACGAGTTCGTGTATTAATGCATGCAAATTTTATTACTTGTGGACTAAATGTGCCAATTACCAAAATACTAGTGGAACAAGCATTTCCAATGCTATAACTAAATTATGTAGTGTCATGCGTTCGATTTAAATAGGCACACTTCACATACAGTTTGGTTTGTAATTTACATCACGTTATGAAATCACGTATTGTATTAATCATTTTGTACCTACTGAATCATAAATTTGGTGGCTAAAGCAGACATATTTTAAACGAAACTAGTTATGGTTTTATTAGACATTGCTGTCATTTTGGACTTTATACATATAGCCAGGTGCACGTACATATTAACTCGCAACCACGCGGTTACTTTGGATTAAAGTATGAACATTTATATCTGGTACCATCCACATAATATAAATACTTTGCCATCCACGTAAAGCACACCTACAAGCCGGCTTTTAATAATCTATTAAAAAATATCTATCGCTTGCAACTTAGCTTACGTGATACATAATTAAAACTCGATCTATATTATAGTAATTATAAGTGAAACATTGTAAGAATCATTTTAGTAGTGACAGCGACTACTTACGCCTACATATATTATATATAAGCAAATTATTGTTACCTCCTTCTTATATAAGTAGACATTACTAGGTATAACTATACATTTATAATTACTTTGAAACACGACATCTCTCACTGGTATATTCTCTATGTGGAAAAGGTCTAATACTAAATGATAAAATGAACACTTTTAAAACATAGACCAGAAAGACTTTTTACAAGGTTGCTTGGACTTATGAAAAGTCTATTAAATCTCCGAAAATACCTTGTAAAAAATACCTCTTCGCATTCTCTTGGGTTTATTATTTACCTATATATAATGCTATTGGCGTTCACACTTATCATAAACCAAAGAGATACAAAAGCTTCCACAACTGATCACACTTACTGCGTTTACGTCCAAGCGGATGACAGCTCAGACGTAGGTTTATATCAATGGCTACATGTATCTAGCCGGAGGGTAAAGCAAGCGGCTATCATCTGTCAAGCTTCTCACAGACGCCAATCAAATTGAGGTTCGCTAGCTTATTGCAGTTTGATAATGCCTCACTAATTCTTACTGCATACTGAAGATAACTGGCCTGCATCACTGACGTGGTAACATAGGATAAGGAACTATCTATACGAGTTTTACTAGATGTACAAGGTAGACTTACATTTAAAGGTGTGTTCTTAACAGTCACATGATCCTGAAATAAGTAAAGTATTAATTTTATCAAACGCTGTGTTTAACTTTTTATATCAAATTTAATTTTTTATTTACATAGATTATTTTATTTCAGATATTTGTTAGATGGTCATTAGCAAATTAAAAAAGAAAGAGCATTATTGAAAATGAGATGCATACATCCTAACAAAATACTTTAGATTAATTGGGATAATATAATTTTAACCTTTTGACAGCCACAGCATAAAAGTAGCGTCGTGCCTCCTACGCCAGGCGATGATTAAGGTAGTTTTAAATAATAGGTAAAAGGAACACAACAAACATATTTTTGTATGTTTATTTTGAACTGTAAAATAGTCGTATTTTCGACGTGCCATGCCGTCGGGGGCGTCGTGAGCACGGTTTAATATGACGTGAATGGACGTCCGTGGCGGTCAAAAGGTTACGTCAGTCTTTCAGTCACTCTAGAATGTATACATAATATACATTCACTACGTATACAATCTAGTGTCACTGATACAGTCGTTTTAAATTTGTAATAGGTTATGCAAAATAAATATTTTTGATAGTCTTGTCGATAATTTCTAGAGTCGGAATATTGAATTTTAATTATATGTAATAACTGTTGCGGATTTGAGTTTAGTTTAAACTTAATGGGTGTGCCATAAATTTACATTTTATAGATTTTATAGCAGTTATATTTCAATTTATCCACATGTTTTATCATGTATCTTCGTTTCGATAACATTGTAATTATTTATAAACTATTTAAACAACAAACATATTATGTATTGCAAAAATGAATATGTTGGAATGATTTGCAATCTACAAATAACAAAGAAGTTTCATAGTATATTTAGGTTAAACATAGTTTAAAGAACATAATTATTATAAAAACATTGAGGTTTTTAAAATAAATAAAATTCAATACATTTTAAATATTTAATTGTTTGTTGTAACAAGCAGCTGTCAAATAATGAAGCGATGCGTATAATATCGAATTGTGTAACTAGGACGCCGCCGTCAGACTTCATGCTACAGTGTTCCACTGGTTCCGTATCTAGTGCGCCCGCCCGCGCTACCAAGTCAAATTAAATTTACATAAATAGTCAAATATACAAGGCCCAAAGTAAACCATTCTAAATTCGATGGCCCGAAAGTTGTATCTCTGCAAACAGGGACATTCGGAGCGGCAAATGTGACCTGAATGAATATTTGACCAGCATGTTTGTGCTGTACAAGTTACGCCTTCATTTGGCTTTTGCGGGGACTTTACATATGGTAATTTCTATGAACTCTAATTTCAGGAATTAGTAGTCTGACCCGCCTTAAGCATATTTAATTTACACCGCACGGGAATGTCAAAATTTAATATTAATTTTGAGATAAGTTAATACACACCTATGGAAGTTATAATCGAATTCAGACAACTTATGATCCTAGCGGTCGTGGCTGTGAGTTTGTTGACGAAGATAAATGGGGAAGGCTTGTCAGCGCCGAGGCCTACTGCACAATCTAAGAGGATATTTTCAGTTAACTCGGTATTTGTATGAAAATAAATATTTCAAAGATGTTATTTCTCACAATCCGAATCTTTTATCGCGAGGTAAGGTACGTTGATTGAATTTTTCGATCGCTCGAGCGTAATTTTATAACCACTTTTAATTTACCATCTTTGCATTTATATTGAATTTAAGAGTCTACATAATTAACATCATAAATTTTGTTGACTCATGGGTAGTCATCTTTAGATAGCTCCACTTGGAGCTATTTAAAGATGACTTGCTTATGCTGTGCTGATATCGATTTACATAAAAGGCAGCCATGCTCTATAACACCTAATGTGTCACACATACCTACTCTGCAGATTATACGTAAAGGCAGGTATATAAACCATGTGACTTTATTTTAAAAATAAACACGGTTGTTCATTGAAGCATCTGAAACATGAGCGCGGCACTCAGCCGGGGTGGCATTAAATATTTCATTTTAGAGAAGTTTTTATTACAGTCGCCGAACGTGTCCGCGATAAACGCAGCGAACGTGACTAGAGAACGTTGTTTAGATCGCCCCGCACACCTATAGCGGGGAATTAGCTTTGTGCTAGAAGAGATCAATAAACAAATAACTGTATAGTGTTTGTAAGAGCATTGGTTTGAATGAACCACATTGTTTTTGTAGAATCGGTTGCCTATACTTTGCGTAGATTGTGCGGCGGTTTTCTAGTTGCTACCCTCGCCAAAATTGATGAGGCTTTGATTGCCACAGGTAATAACTGTTAATATGATCCGGGTATCAGTTATCAGTTATTTATTATTTGCAGAATCTTCATTCGGACTAATCGTCCTTCAAAGAACGATTGTAGCTCTTCAAAAAAGGAAAGATGTGCTGTGCTTCGAGTTGCACTAGTCTTGATAACTTGAATAATATGACTCCGCGTCGTCACCAAGAAGCTAATTATTTGGGTAGGTAACTATCTTTATTCTTAAAAAAGCTAGGCTAGTAAAATTTTAAGTATGACTATGTAAGAAAAATTTCTGTCGTATATCTTACGTTGGAAAATTGCGCGATTATGTTCGGAATTCAAACTGTACGATATATGGCAATAGGTGGTGCACCCCTGTCGCAGCACAACTTAATATCGTTATCGATAAACTATGTATGTGTGTGTGTGTATGTGTGTGTGAGCATGCCTTTGGGATCGAAGGGTTGTAAGAATATTCCCCATAATTTAACCAAATTTAATGTAAATTGTAATTTTTGACTATAATGTTGTCAAAGTTTTATTTGTTTTGTTTTTGCTTTTTTGCAAAAGCTTGGATTACTTAGTATCTAGCAATGCACACGTATGTTGTTCTTTGTTTCCTACTCTATTCATCGAGAAATAATTAACTGATTCAAATATAGCAAAGTATATAAAAATAGAGCCATAGCCATAGTTAGCACTTGACGACCCAAATACTCTTCGGAATCCCTGTGCCAAGTAACATTTGAAAAATATCATGTTAATGCGGCAGCTAGACGCTAGTTGCAGCCATCAGTTGTAGCCACTAGGGATTAAGCGTATCTACATTTTCACACACTATTCGAAAGAGTGCGTTGAAAACGGTGACTGTGGTCGAGCATGCGCGGACGACGGATAACACGGCCGGAAACGCGGCCAGAAGTAGCGAGTGCCGACTATTTTTGCAGATTCTGTCTCAAAAGTGGTCATTCGAATGCTTAGTGTATAGCATCGAAAATGTATACAAAACTTACTCCACAGCTGGTAGCGGCCAATAGTGGCTTTACTGTGGTCGCCAACAGTGTCCCCGCTTATAGTTATAAAAACTCAAACTAAGATCGTGAACACACACACAATTAATTCACGTCAATGATGAAATTCAATCGGATAGCCAAACCCACAAAATAGATCAAAAATGTTTTGGCGTTTTGGCCTATTTTGTGTACATATTTAACAACAACACAAAGTGCCACTTGTTTCTTGATCACTTCTGCAAACATTTTTATATATATATAACCCTTATCCTAACTAATATTATAAATGCGAATGTGAGTTTGTTAGTTACACTTTCACGCCTTAATTATTCGGCCGATAATAATGAAATCTCGCATAGGTACCCATTAAAAGGAATACAGTAAAGGTCCATCATCATAATCCAGAAAAAAAATGTTGCCGAGCGAGCAAAGCTGCGGGCAGGTACCCAGTAAATGATAATACCATGTTCAACATATATTACCGAAAAAAGATTAGATATTTACTGATAACAGAAATTCTTTATAAAATGTCGACCCTGAAATATTTTATTGACGACGAAAAGGCGGCGAAGGTCATGGCACGGGATATTGCTTGGAATGTATCCCTTTTCACGCCCATCTGCCGTTAAATTGTCACAAACATGAGTATATATTATATTATTGGTAATCTTGATTTATTCAGACCCTACCTGCTTGTAATTTATTACATTAACCCATAGAATCTTAATTTGACCTAAAATGTTCAAAACTAGTTTCACAAATAAATCCTTTTACTGCTATAGGTATTTATATCTCTATTGGTTCTAAAAATATAAAAATAAATAAACGCCATGTTTTAGGCTTCACAGTTCACTGTGCTATTTCTATTTCATATGACATTCAGACGACGCATTCCAACATTTAAAGTAAACGGTAAATGCTACTCATAGAGATCTGTGTACCCAACCACGACAAAACTGAGAACATAAAAGAAAGAAGCAGAAGCACAGTATATTCAGTCCTAAAGCAAATTTAATTAGCGATTACAATAAGCAAAATGATAACACCAAACTGTTTGGACCTACTATGAAATGAAAGTCTTAAATACAGTAAAGTCTCACCAGTAACAAGAGGGGCTAAATAACAATACAGCGGATTGGACACGTTGTGTGACATTGAAGATTCTAGATAGTCTTAGTGTCATACCCCGATCTCCTACTTATAACCAGACAGGATTAACCAGAATAACCTACAGACTGAAATCTGAATAAAATCTATACCAATATTATAAAGCTAAAGAGTTTGTTTGTTTGAACGTGCCAATCTCAGGAACTACTGGTTCGAATTGAAAAATTATTTTTGTGTTGGATAGCCTATTTATCGAGGAAGGCTATATAGGCTATATAACATCACACTACGACCCACCGGGGCGGTACAGTAATCATAACCGCGGGCACAGCTATATATATTGATAACTAAGAATATCGTTTAGATGACGCTTCCAAGTTGTCATGAAAAAGGCAACTTCCGTAGGAATATTTTAAATAAAGCTTTTTCTATTGTTGTCGTATTCCTTTCGTCTCGCTTTAGTTAACACATTCGTAACATTGTAAGGTATTAATATACCTTACAATGTTACGATACTAATGCATTTGCCATTTTATGCAGTGGTCCGACCGCCGGCGAGAAAACGACTAACTATCGGCGATTTCCTCTCTCAAGAAACGCACAATTAATATAGGTACATTCCGTGTAAACGAAAGAGATGCATATATTAAAAGTTGCTCTCTGACTGTTCACACTGCCGGCGACGACTCGCTTTACTAGTTTTGTCGCTGAGCGACAAGAGCTTTCAAAAATAAACTCGCTCAGCGATGCTCGCTCGCTTGATCATTTCTTTTCATGATTATTTCTAAACAGCGCGACTTTGAAAGTAGACGTATGGATATCAACAAATCATTGTAACATTCATTGTTGTCATAGTTCAGACGACGACGATTATGTATTTTACGATAGTGTTTGTGTAGTGGCAGCGGCAACTCTGAAAAACGGAAGAAAATGAGAGGGAAGAAAAGACGATTTTGGATGCCAAATTTGTGGTTGCGCGCGCAGATTGGCACAGGACTGAGCGACCGCGGGCGAGTGGCGCGAGTAATCGCTCGTCGCACTTGCACACTCGCTTATAGCCCGACGACAAAACTATCGAAACTACACACTCGCTTCCCGCTGATCGTCAACTCGTTTATAGTTTCTAGTATTACACGTTTCTCGTTCATCGTCGGCGGTCGGACCACTGCCTTAGCATACAATCCGAAAAACAGCTTCACACCATTACATTTTCATGTTGGTATCATCCATTAATACCAGAAAGATGAGGGAAAAGCATTTATGTAATATTATAAAAAAGGCACCATTTGTCCTAATCAGTAAAACCATTAACACTGTATGGTAAAGCGACTAACATGTAAAAAACGTCAGTCTCGCTCTCATTCAGCGGCGGCGAGAATATTTCGCTGTTTAAAAAAGGTATGACAAAAGAATCTGTAGCAATTTCGTTGTGTTTGTATCCGCGTTCGCCTCTAAACGATAAACTCACGGTTCGCTGACATTTAATTTAGTCGATTCCAGTTAATTTTCTCGTATGGCAGCACACCTAACACCTATCGACCTCCTCCCGGCCCGACCGAACTTTGTCTAATACACTTTGCAACGTACATAATCCCATCCACTGCAGTAACTATAATTAAGATTTTCTCTATAAAACCACTAGTACTCGACGGTTTTATAATGAAACCGTGTTCTATAATGGCTTGATTACTCTTCCGAATATAGATTTCATTTGAGATAAATAAGTGTTCAAGTAGTACTACTATTAGTAAAACTGTTGATGTTGGCGACTACTGTTTGATTACTATGATTGGGCAAAGTCGTGTGAAAAATGATTTGTGCGCGATGATGTTTACTTTGTCTTGCAGGTCTTACTTGGAGAGTGGACTGATTTTTACACTTCTCTACTGAAATATACTAAATTTAACTCACGTATTTTATATAATAAGTAAATATAACAACATTTTATTCTTCAAATCTCAAGAGAGAAGTTAAGAGGATTAAATTTAAAACAATATTGAAACGGAGAAATTTCAACGTGACTCCTTATTACATAGTTCGTGATTTAACTGCCATAAGCTGCCCGAGACAGGTTTACGATATGAAACTCTGAAAGAAATAACTCGAGACCCGCCTTCATAATACTCCATATTGAATCGGCGACGACCCGGCGAAGCAAAATTAAACTGTTTATTAAAATTTCAATTTCCTTGATTGTAGCTCTGTAATCCTACATTTTAATAGAATAACAGAGCAACCCGGATAAGCTTCAGAGATTACGCTCTAACGCAATGTCTATAAAGAATTATGATGCCGATTATGTTTGACGCGATTTGACTTATTAGAACTGAATATTTTATCGGTATACTTAAGCCGGCAACCACTACACAATATACACAAAATTCAAATTTTGCTCTAAATATATGCTATTCGCGTGTTTTATGAACACCGTGTGTGCATAATCTCACTTTTTTTGCTAATATTCAATGGGTTTAACTGATTTAAAAATACTTACATTATTTGTTTACAACGTGATGGCCAATTTCTTTTTAACTCAAACAGTAATTCATCACCACATCATTCATCATCAGTCATTGATCCAATTTGGTACAAAGGCTCCAAAGCTTACGTTCTTGATGAAACATACAAATTATTGAAATATACAAGTGCTGAGCGTATATTAACGAAACAATTATAATATATTAATAATAATGTACAAAAATGCAACTATCAATTTTTTTTTTCTCGTCATAATGACCACACTCCACCTGATGGTAAGCAGTCGTGTGATCTAAGAGCAGTGGCCTTCACACCGCCCCCACAGTAGCCGAGGCGATGTTGAGGTCTCTACTTTGACGACCTGAGAAGATGCTTTTTCACGCCCCGCTTAAAGGACCCAGGATTGAAGGAAGAAGGAAACACGTGCCTTGGCAGAGAATTCCATGCCTTGATCGTTCGGCAGAGGTATGAGGACCCAAACTTTTTGGTACGCGCTCTAATCGACTCTACCGTGTAAGGATGGCATCTGAGCCCAGCACGCGTTGTTCTGGATAGGAAAGGGGAGGGCGGAATAAGGTGGAATAACTCTTCAGAGCACTCCCCGTGGTATATTCTGTAGAAACATGCCAATGAGGCAATGTCCCTACGGAGTTGCAGAGGTTCCAGTGAACTCGTGACCTCTGGATCTCCGATGATACGGATAGCCCGCCGCTGTAACCGGTCGAGAGCGTCCAGCAAGTACTGCGCGAAGCGATCCCAAAGATGAGAACAGTACTCCACGCAAGGGCGCACTTGTGCCTTATACAATAGGCACAGTTGCCCAGGCGTGAAAAACCGCCTCACCCTGACAAATATCGCGTAATTCGAATATTCAATAGTCATTCATATCATAATAATCAGTAAGAACATATGCATCGATTGAATCAATTCAAATGCGTGTTTGTAATAGTTTAAAATCATTTGATATCTTTTTTGGTAATTATCTTTGCTTACCTACTAAATGCAAATAGAGAATGCCAAGTCTACATAATATAATTTCTGCTTTTTACTATTCTGCCTCAAAGCGGTATACGTAAATACGGAATTCAGTCACAATTCCTACGGTAGCAAGCATGAGGTCTTTTTTAGATTAAATATTATCATCTAATAAAAAAATCTAAATCGTATATAAGATGTTTTATCGCATAATCTTTTGTAGTAAAAAAAAAACATAAAATCGCATATATTTTACTACGCCAAATTGTAATTTCTATAATATATTCCATACAATACACATTTCATAAAGCAACAACAAAACTTGTAGACAGTGTCGAACCACAGAACCCATTTCATCTAGCAACCAAATCACGATTCTCATTAATGACACCCATTAGCACAGGTGTTTAGCGATATGTACCGGTTGTTGTACCACAATGCCCGGCTAACTGTAGCTATTGACTATAAACTGCAAACCAGCATTACACAAATCGACGCCGAATTAACACGTTTTGAACTGTCGACGCGGTGTTCGATACGATTTACGAGGTTACCTCTGGGTGTCACTATCATTATGTCAAATGTGTAAATTATATCGAGGTGATTACAATCACTCATCATTAAGTTGGCTAATCTCCGTAATTTTGTAATAAATCATAGGAGTTACATGAAGGTTACGATCAGGCACAAAAGAGCATACGTATTCCAGAAATAGGAATATGTAGTTTGACTGCATCTATGATCTAGTGGCATATGTTTGTATGCGATCATTACGACCTAGAATCAATTTTCTGGATTTAGAAACGGTTGTTAAGTTTATCTGCTAAGCAAATTGTATGATAGTACAGTACAGACAGTATGACAATATGTCCGATAAACACCAATAGGTTCACTTCTAATTACGTGGGACCTGGAATTGATTCTGAGTGTGTGTAGTTGTGATACATCTAATCTACCGTTCGGCAATATAGTGGTAAGGCTATGTGTTTATCAGGTATAGGGCCAGACTCCGTGCTACTGCTGCCAATAACTCAATAACACATTGCCATCCCAGATGCACATGTCTTAATTAATCCTGAGATGAAAAACAGTATAACAGGATATTCTGTGACCATCATATGAATAGTTATAGATATATATTGATCTCTATGTATATACATATGTAGAAGGAGAAAAGATGTCGAACGTTTTCCTTAGATTAGAATCCATTTTGTCATATTCTATATTGAAAATGGTTATGTCTGCAACCTGGCCAGTAAAATAGCTAATGATATACTACAAAATACTTGCAAACAAAAGTACGAACATTTATTTAAAAAAGAAAGTAGTCTTAAGACGGTGACAAAAACGTCTGCAGTTTGCATTTCTCTTTATTTTTATCTTACAATCACTTACTTAAACGCTGGCGAGATCCTTTTACAATACTACTTTCAGTTATAAATAGTCCTTTACAGCGTTTGCAGTAGATAAACAGATGTCGATCTAAAATAATATAAACAAATCGTCAATTATTCAATAATATCCTAGTTCTCCACGTTTTGAATTATCTTTTCACCAGCTATGTAATAATTTATATTAGCTATGCAAAACTCATGCAAGGTAACATTATATTACTCTGAAACGGACACATTGCTAGGAAACTCTGTAAGCGACAAACCCAAAAAAACTTTGCTTAATTGAGGATCCCAAACTCGGGTCTCACATCCACTTTATAAACATAGATATGCCATGGCAAATAAGTAATATCTAATTTGCTTTTTTCTCAAACTTGTAAATCCATGATAATATATGCTATATCATAAATATATGCTATACTATATATTTCATAAGAAAGAGTTACTTCATCTTTGTTCTCTTTTTGATGAACATATATTTTCTACTAGATTTAACCTGCGGCTTCGCTCGCCTAAATGTAGGTTTGGTTAGGTTAAATTATTTTATGTACCCCTGACAACGTGTATGCAATTTCATGATGGTTAGTCGTGTTAAAGCGTAACAATTCTAAATAATAAGTTAGAATCTTTAAAGTAAAATATCAAAAAATATATTTTCATTTATTCCAATCAAATTGCAACAAAAACTATTTTATTCGACGAAAGCTGTATTTTTTTACCAATTATTCACGCGTAAAGCTAATTTAGATGTCTGCGCCTCGGCTTTTCGGTCATATGAGTCGGATTAAACTATTAACGTAACTTATTACCGTTTGCTACTCGCAAATAAAGGCATCTGAATTATCTGACCTTTGGCCAGTTGGTCAAGAGCTGTTTTATTAGCTCTATGATTTAGCAGCCTTTTTGTGTAGTAACTGAGACTAATGACTCTTGTCCACAATGTGGCGAAAGTTAAGGCACTTGCGCGGGTTGTATGCATCATATAAATGGCCGATGCGTGCGCAAGAGACTTATACGATAAATATGCATATGTGATATGCGCGTGTGTCTTGCGTATATAACCCATGCGAGCTTCTTACATCGCGTACTAGCACTATAAAACTAGATGGCTACCTATCGCATGGAGACAAAATACTGCAAATAATCTAATCGGTTTCGCATGACAAGTAGACTGTCTACATATAGACTATCGCCTATACGTTAGAAATTTATTGCGGGTCGCGTGACTCTTTTGTTATTTTATAACTAGCTTTTCCATAGCCCGCTCCCGTGGTGCCCACAGAAATAACTATTCCAGAGATCGTAAGTTTCCAGGACTAACCCGGCCTATATCTTCCCATAATTAAATTATCATATTTTTGTGATCGTATAATTGTTTATTAACCAAATTCTACACGAAAGCCCTGGGCTGAGAATAATTATGGTGAACGGTAAAACATGTTAGAGTTATATTACTCTCAACAGTTTATAAACGCAAAATATTTTCTAAATATTCCACTACAGTAACCACCTAGCTTTAATATACTTCAGCCGAGGTCGCCATATTAAAAATAAAAATAACTTTTACCTTGATTAACTAAGCGAAATTAAAAACAGCGCGTAAATGGCATCATTTTGCTGAATGAATGAAAAATCTGCAAAATTACTTAATTAAAAAAATAATGTTTAATATACCGTTACTAACTGGCACAGACGCAATAGAATAATAAACCAATATTTTAGGGTTCCGTAGAATTACCCTGAGGTTCTACTTAGGGGTGGTGGGCTTCGTGGGTCTGCTCGCCACCCGATCAGCACCAGGTCCGAGAGTCGGCGTGCGTGTTTCCACGAGCGTCTCGGTGTCGTGTCTTCGTCCCCCCACAAGGAGACAGTAGACAGTAAGAAGTTAATGTAGTAGCCTGCCGTTTCACATGGCGGGCTGAAACCTCGGCGGGGTCGCGATTGCATGTGAAAGCGATTCGCGCGGCCCCGCCGACTATGGTTATGTAGAGGAACATCGTGGTAGGTTTAGTCGGTATTACCGGGATATCTTACCCCCAGTGAGTCCGATATAACCTCTCTGTCGCACCACGGAGAGATATGCGTCAAAGTATACACCCACGAAGAAAAAGCAGTGAAGCTATGTCTGCACCACACGCGCTATATAACGTATAATTTTTAGAAGTTATTTTTTCGTAGCAACACTACAACATTTAGTCAACCGCAAGAGCTAAACGCATACATTTTTCTAAGATTGCTTTACGTTTGCACAAACTGTGGCACTAAGTTGACTACTACTACTCTGTTAGCTAAATAAGAAGCGTAACTTACAGTATTGGTACACTTGTATGAGTGTTTTATAACGCACATGAAATCGTCAGAAAATCTGAAGTTAGTCAAATATGCTGATATTTTCTTACGTTTACGCGAATTATATTCAAATTAAACTTATTTATTCAGGTTTTATCACGTTATTTATTTTTAAATTCTAGATATTATTACATAATTTTGAAACTATTACACTAATACTGCTAAACTTTACTGCTACTTAATCTATTTCAATTATTAAAACTATTTAAATTTAAGTTTATACTTTCACCGAAGTTTCGGTTACTTTTCTGTAAATATGAACAAGGAAAGAAGAATCCATATAAAGTTGTTTAATTTCAATAAAAAATGTTGACTTATAATATACATTACATATACATCATGATGAGCAAAATCACAAAAATTTTAGATTTTCTTTATGATAGTATACATATATTATTGCCAAAAATATTGTATTGTTAAGCCACATTAATGAGGTTGCCAATTATTCTTTTATAGCTCGTAACAACGTCAGATCTTCAATACTCATAAACGAGGTCTATATTTAGCAAGTACATCTGAATATTACGGCATGTTAATACTGCAAACATCGACTCATACTCCAAATACAGAAGATAAAAAATTAAGCCGGCTCCCCACATGCTCCTTCAGTTATACCCCATATCGTACGTGAATAAACCGAAAATTTCTGCGTTCCAATTTCGCACACGTCGGTACACAAATTTTCCCGAAATAAGTGGCCCGCGTGGTTATCGAAAATTCAACGCCATACAGAAATGTGAATACTGTGTATCAAACTCGGTAATATCAATAAGTATATATCAATGTAAATTGAGCTTTGGGAATAATTTTAAGTAGAATTTATGAAGTTTTAAGTTCATAATGCTTTCTAATTTTATTTGTGAAGCTTAAACTTTTTTAATATACAGGGACGGTATAAAGCTGAAAATATAATTTTGTTGGAACTTACTTTGTTAACTCTCTGACCCTGAAAACCGTATCGAAAATACTCCTACACAAAATGCCATTACCTTAAAGGTACTCCTTATAAAACAAGTCTTATTAGAGATAAATGAATGCAAATATTATGCGACAGTCATCCTTTTGCAAACAGTTGCTATAATCTATGATTGCTTGTGATACAGAAGTATTACTCATGCGTAGCTAGCTCTAGGGTAAACAAATTAAATAGGGATGATAGGAATGGAATAGGAAATAAGTCTCACATCCATGTCAGCCTACAAACCTCTTACCCATCGTGCAAAACGTAGTAATAGTGTTACGTCGGCTTCTAGGCGTGTTGGCTGCCAGAGCAAACAGGCTTATTCCTATTGCACTGAGTAATTGGCAACGACACGACTTGCCTTTTTTGATAATAAAATATAATACATATTAAATATTTTTGAAATAAACAATCTGATGCAAATATTTTGACGTAGGTACAATACTTTATTTTTCACCAATATAAACTTGGATTACATCAAAATTGCGACAGAATTATAATGTGCAATAAAATATACAGTGTATCAATCCGACATAACTAAAAATCGATTGTATCTTGTCGCCGGTGGACCATTGTGACTAAGTACGTTAAATAAAGGTACTTTCTTCTTGCAACTACTTTTCGACACTGTCAAGTCAAGGTAATTCAAATTGCAACTCTTTTTCTAGTTTTACTGAAGGGCTTATCAATGTCTAAGCCTAATACTTTTTTTACAAGTCAATTGAGGTACAAGTGAAATTAAACAACTTTATACGGCTTTTCTCGCGTTGTTAATTTTTTATTAACACTATTATTATATAATTTTGGAACTTAAAATTACTATTGTTAAACACTTTTACTAGATACTGTTTACTTCTATTTAAGCCATTTAAATTATAAAAACTATCTAGATTTAAATTTTACACTTTCCCCGACGTTTCGCTTGCTTTTTAGCAGCCATGTTCACGGGGATACTAAGGTTGGTTTTACAATGACGCTTACCGTCTGCGCGGGTGGGAAGCGCGGCCCGTACGCGTGCGGATGACCAGCTCGAAATAATAAAACGAGTTTAGTGCCACGCTGTTTGCCACCTCGAACAGTCGCGATGAGATTTCTCTTAATTGTTATATTATTATTATTACCTATGGAAAAAAGGCAACGACGACGGCGTATACAAGTACATCCTTACAATGTCACTAGATTGAAACGATGATGATTGAAACGCGTGGCCGAGTTGCAGTCAACGCGGGCCATCCGCGGGATTGTTTTATTATGTAACGATCCAAAACACTCCAAGCTCGTGGCCCGCGATGCTTACTAACCGCGCTGGCGAAGGCGGCACTGTAAAACCAGCCTAAGATGGTAGTTGTCTCAATGTTCTATGTGTTGTTATTTCAAAGTCTTCTTCATCTTAGCGGTTAGCCCGGTTGCATTCGCGGCGTTGGCGTTGGAACCCATGGTCCGCTTTCCCGCTAAATCTCCTCAATTTCGCACGATCTTCAGCATCCTGTAGTGTTAGGTTGTTGGCACGCATGTTATCTCTTACGACGTCAAGCCAGCATTTCTTGGGTCTGCACGTAACATGCCGGTTTTTGTAAAACGTGGCCGTACCAGCGTAGGTGACTCTCTTGCAGCTTATCTGCTATGCTATCACAGACATGAAGACTGCCACGGATGCGGGCGTTCCTTATACGGTCCTGTCACGTTACTTCACACATCCAGTGCAACATATTCATTACCGTGACACGCGGTTTCTGCTTGTGCCACTCAAGTACTGGCCACGTCTCACTGCCATATAAAAGGACAGGCATAATGATGGTCTTATAGACCTGCCCCTTCAGCTTTACCGGCATTTTAGGATCACAAACGACGCCCGTCACCTCACGCCATTTTTCCCAAGCTGCCGAAATACATGCCTCGACTGCGACGTTATCGCAGTCGATGTTACCAGACACGTGGAGTATAAACCCCAAATATTTGAACTGGTAGACGGATACTCCGTCTCGCCACGTTGAGTTTCAGACCGCCGTTCTCAAGCGACTCCTTCCACACGTTCATCCATCGCACCAATCGAGCCCTGCCACGTCCGACAGCGCGATATCATCAGCATACATGAGTATTCGATACTGTCCGGACAAGTCATCCAATATTACGCTGAACAGAAACGGGCTAAAGAGGAATCCCTGGTGAACTCCAACGGTGATGGGCAAGGGTTGTGTATCGCCAACAGCGGTCCTGACAACGGAATCAGAATTTACGTACATGTCTCGAATAATGTCAACATAGGCTTCTGGTACTCCTTTGGACCTCAACGCCCACCAGATCACCACGCGAGGGACACAGTCGAAGGCCTTCTGCATGTCCAAAAAGAGCATATGCAGAGGCGTATTCTTTGATCTGTATCTCTCTATGGTAATCCTTAGGGCAAAAATAGGGTCCATTGTGCCACACCCAGAGCGAAACACAAATTGACACTCCGAGACAGTGCACTCCTGTCGGATCTTCATGGTGTGAGACATGACCCTCATTCCGCGGTAATGACCACACTCCTACACCAAGCTCTTACCTTCGAAGAGTGGAGTGATGATACTCAATCTCCATTGGTTCGGGATATTTCCGGTCAGGAGCATGCGATTAAAAAGGTTTGTTAGTATGCTCACACCACAAGGAGCCATCGCCTTCCAGGCCTCGATGGGGACTCCATCGGCTGCGATAGCTTTCCGATTCTTCATGTCGCGAAGGGCCGTCTGGCCGTCTTCAGGTGCTATCGGGGGCCCTAGTCCTAGGTTCGGAGGGAGGTCCAGTGTCAGCACCTTTTGGTGCTGCTTATTCAGCAGCTCGTGAAAGTACGTACGCCATCTCTCCTTTACCGCGAGGTCCTCGCATAACAGGTTGCCCCCAGGATCTTGCACACAGCGGCACTTGGAAATGTCCTGTGTCGCTTTGATCCTGGAATGTGCCAACTTATATATGAGCTTTTGCTCCTCAGACGATTCCAGCTTCTCATAAAGAGGTTCCAAGTGGTCCCGCTTGGCTCTGGCTACAGCTCTCTTAATGGCACGTTTGGCAGCCCTGTATGCGTCGCGATCTTCAGGAGATCTGGTCACTTGCCACGTTTTATAGAGGGCTTTCTTCACCTTTATCTCTCTCTGGAATTTGTCGTTCCACCACCATGTCTCTTTGTCACATTTTTGTCTCGCGGCTGCCCTTTGAGACGCTCAATACCACCTGCGCTGCCCTAGTGATGATTGCCTGAATTCTGTCCCATTGATCTTGGGCTGGTTCGCCATCGGTACCAGCGCACCTGTCGCCAATAACCGAAGGGAACTCCTTTACTTTCAAAGTACCATAACGAACATAATTTACTAATTGGTGTTTCTATTTACGCAGAAAGAGTTCAAAGTATCATGAAGTCTAGCTGTGTTTTGCTTCTTCTTGGGTTTGACTATTTAAATTACTGGATCCCAAGCTGGTGGTACATTGCAATCATCTTCTCTATTGAAATTAGGATGTTCTTTTAATTTCATTAGCCTCGCAAAGCATCCTTGGTAGGAATCGGGGTTATTTTGCGAGTAAGTACCTATGGTTTATCAAATCGCAGATAGTGGTTGATCTCCTGTTGCACGTGTTTACGCACAGCAGACTTCAACGACCGTTGGTGCTTTACATCAGCTATGTGTTCTTTTATGCGGGTGCCTATGCTTATCTTAGTTTGACCAATGTATGAGAGTTCACAGTCACAACCTATTTTATAGACTCCTGCATCTTGTAAAGGTAGTTGGCACTTGACGGATAGTAAAAATAGACTTATCTTCGTTGGCGGCTTGAAGTACATACTTGTTGTACATGTACATGTACATACTAAGTTGATTGAAGGTCGCTTTAAGATGTAGCCAATCTTGTCAATGACACTCCTTACATATAGCAGTATGGCAGGCTGGTGCTCGACTGTGGCTGGCTTTTCCAGGGTTCTATGACAACGGCGCGGCTGTTGGAGCTTGTTGTCTTGCAGTACTTGCTTAACACGTTGAAGCTCGACGTCAAGGTGTTTCAACATGGCTGCTGACCAATACGTCGGGGAAAGTGTAAAATTAAAATCTAGATAGTTTTTATAATTTTAATAGCTTAAATAGAAGTAAACAGTGACCAGTAAGTGTTTAACAATAGTAGATTCAAAATTATGTAATAATAGTGTTTATAAAAAATAAATAACGCAATAAAATCCGTATAAAATTGTTTAATTTCAGTGTATAACATTTGCATAAACGTAGACAATATTATGAGGAACAAGTAATAATTCCAGTGTCGCTATCGACGTTACAAACATCCAAAGAATATCCAGACTCCGAAAAACCGTTTGTGGATCACACAAGTTTTCTACCACGTGGCACTCGGCGTAGTATCAGTGACGTAACCACTCACGGCACTACGCCCGCCGTGCAGCCGATCGATTGATTAGTAATAAATTGACAATAAATATCTGTCTCTGACCTCTATAATTAATACTGCCGTCATAAGGGAAAATGACATCTGCCAAATGTTTCTTTTTTTATAAATATACTGGCCGATGCACCTGTTTTTACTGATTCCAAATAGTTAAAACCTTAATATCAAAAAAAATTTGGTACTTTTATTTTCCTTATGACGGCAGAGTAGCTGTTTAATAGGTGTGTTGTTTTTATTGTATATTTTATACTATAGCGACATACAATAAAACAACATATTGCAGCGGTAAACATCGGCTTGCGATGAACCAAAAACATTATCATAACAAAACGTATAATTATTTTATTGCTTTCATAGCTAATTGGCTACACCTGCCATACACAACTATTGAACAAAAGCATGCAAATACGATACCATTTTGGTAAGTAATAATAACCAAAAGACAATACAATGGTAGTATATACACGTATACAGCTGTAGTGGGTGAGGTTGGTGGTGCTTGAGTTGAAGTCCCGTGTCGGGCCTTAGCGGGCTACCCGGGACTCTATTATTATGAAAAAATTATGTGGACCTCAAAACCATAGCTGAAAAATGTTGTAAAAGACATCTGCCAACCCCTTCGGGTTTAAAGGCTTGTAACTATGTATGTATGAATGTAAATTAAAGTAATTTAATTTCAATGTATAACATTCGCGTAAACGTAAGATAATCATTACTTATATTACTTTATTACTTAATATCATAAATTCGAAAGTACCTCTGTCTGTCTATCTGTCTGTATATCTATCTGTCTGTCTGTCTGTCTGTTACCTTTTCACGGCTTAACCACTCAACCGATTTAGAAATTTGGTACAGATATAGTTTAAAACCTGGGGAAGGACATAGGCTATTTTTATTGATGTAGGTACTACGCGAGCGGAACCGCGCGCAAAAGCTAGTATTATATAAATGTAAGTTTTCCCGAAAGTTATCTGACTCACTGTGCTGACTTGAATTGTATTCTCCTTTATCTTATATGTAGCATTTTTCTTCATTATTAATAATACTCTTTCTTAAAATAGACAACTTCCGTATTAGGATTAATTTTTGTGTCGCGGGGGAATTTACGAATATTCAAACAATCGACACAAAGACAACCACTTTTTTGTAGATTAAATATTTTAGTCGCGTTTGGTATCGAATCCATAAAACTGGCGTGGTAACTAATTAAACTACTACGCCATCCGTGTAGCATAGTATTTAGCACTAACTGAAATAAAATATGAACTGTTTCATTGATATAATCGATGAAACGCTTCATATTTTATTGAAATACTCAATTCTATTTCTGCTACAAAACGCTTACTGTGGTAGCATTGCTACGAGTGCTACAAGTCATGTCTTGCTACACTTGACAGCGCGCTTGGCGAACGCGGGCAAGCCCGCCAGGGGAAATGACACAACCGATCTGACGGCACCTCTCATTCTATATCGTCGATGTATCAAGAAATTTCTATGAAAATAATTCTTATACTAAAAGATGTTTATAATAATGCTAAATTCGAAACAATATTTTATTTTAGCAAACAAATAGGTCAATTAAGGTACTACGTATAGTATAGTAAGATTAAGTTGTGCCGCCTAGATCGACGTTTACTTTTAACCTGTCAATTGTTAAAATGCCTAACATAATTAAAAATCTAATGTGGCCACCGGTGTGCCGCTGCCATTCAGTAAATAATATCTACATAGTCTACAAATGTGAGTGCGTACTATTTTAGGAAGTATAGGCTTCAGCCTGTTCTTTATCAAATAGTATACACCTATTCTTAGCCACCCATTATTGACAGTCACATTTACCTACTAGCTATGTTTAGATTCCACTTAACTGAGGGTAAGCTTATTAAATTCTAGCGGTAAAATTTTCAAACTCACGTTGCTATTAAAAATTCCTAACCCGGGCAATCATTTTAACACTTTGCCTGACCGGGAAATTACCTCCACCCTGGGTTTATTTCAATCATCACAATTATACGTGAACCTAAGCGCTAACTTACATATTATGTAATTACGAAGGCAATTTTCATAATATATGCGAAGAAATTTTACTTTTAATGCAATTTGTTTCATCTTTAATACTTTTTGTACTATTTAGATGTCGTCGATGTGTACAGGAGTATAATGCAATGAAAATAGTAAATGCGGTCAATCACACTAAAATATCTTTATACATGGACCTTAATTAATTGTCGTCTCTGGGTATGTCCAAAAAATTTAAAAGCCTAAGTCATAAATCTGTTTAAAGAATAGGCAGTTTTCGAAAAGACTGTAAAAATGAATGAAATGAAATTATGAAATACGGTACAATGTTAAAATTTGTTTATGTTTATACCAAAAACAAATTTTAAAAGAAAGTTTACTACAGGATCCTTATTTAAGTTGTTGAAAAGATTAAGTCAAGTCAAGAATGTTGAAAAATATTAAAATAGTTATATTTTTTATCGTGTGCTTATTAAAATCTTTAAAAACGAGATGGGTGTAAAAACCCAGGATTTAATCTCTTCGTCTTAAATTTAAAAGTAATGAAAAGAAATGATCCCTATATCTCGGGGGTCTTTTGACCCATAGGGCCCATATTCAAACTCGACTGAGGTATGACCCCAAGGTGTCTGCACACCAAGTTACAAGTCAATCGGTCCAGTGTTTCTGGAGTTATGCCGGTCACTAACAGACAGACACACAGACCCACACAGTGTTTTCATTAACCTCTTCTAAGAAGACTCAGAGGTTAATAAACACTATTTGAAAAGCAAAAGGCTCTGTATAAATAAGATTTTATAGAGGTACATTCCACTTTATTCAAATATTCGTAGTAATTTATACGAAAAAGTTCTTTGTTACTAGAAAAAGTGAGGTGTTTACATTTTCATAATGAAGGTGACATTTACAAAGTGTGGTCCTGAGGTCGGTACACATATGTTGCACAATATATAGCTGGAATTATTTGATTCTTGTGCGATAATAATACGCGTTTGTTTGCGTGTGGTTTCGTGGGACGCAGCGAAGTTAATAACCTTCGTATATTAAAACACGTGTGTGGTTGCCATGAACATCTATGGCAGTCGTTATTGGGAAGTCAGTGCCCTCTAATATCCTGACACTGGTCTAGCCTTAGGGTATCGTTAGCCTTCGGGTTGCGGAGGTCAGATGACAGTCGCTCCGTGTAAAAACTGATATCCAGTCAAATCCGGTTAAACTAGAAAGCCGACCCCAAGTGACTTGGGAATAATAAAGGGTAGTGAGAAGATAAACACGTGTGTAGCTATGTTTAGCATTGATGACTATGAAAATACCGAGTTTTGACACCTGTGAAGTCTCCTCTAGAACAAGCGTTTAGTCCACGTTCATTAAAGACTTTGAAAACGAGTTTCGTACATTCATCTTTAGAAAGAACACGTGTATAACCATGTTCAGCATTGATGTCTTTGTTAAAACACAGAGTTTTGACACTAGCAAAGTCTCCTCTGAAACACGTGTTAAGCCATATTTAGTATTGATGACTATGAAAACACTGAGTTTTGACACTCGTGAAGTTTCATAAATTAAACTATCTTGGAACCCACAAAGTATTCATCAGAAATATGGTCAAGTAGTTAGACAAAATGATTTTATTTCATGTTAATTTGAATGTGTTAGTTTATTGTTCAATTTAGTGCAATTGGACTTAAACATTGATTCTATTCTATTACTTGAATACGCACTATTCTAACTTACCGTAACTGTATACCGTACTAATAAATAAATTATAGTAATACTCTATGTCTAGTTAGCCTATGGTAGGCTGCTTAGAATTCTTTAATTTCTGTCGACTTTCTGCGATATTAAACGTAAGCGAAAAGTAAATTTTACTCATCAATTATCTTACAATGACAAGGTACTATAAAATTATTGCATTTAAAAATGAATAAACAGAAATACACCTTTATAATACCTTTTGATAGACAATGCTATAAATGTCTCAAACCAATAAGTATAAGATGTATTTTGAAAAGAGTATAATTTTGCACTGTATATATTACAAGATATATGATGAAGTTAAAAGGGAAATTGAACTCAGGACTTAACGATCGACCGCAACCATAAACGCAGTACTTTCGAGGTATTTCTTTAATACTAAGATAATAAAGTGAATGTAATAGGTATATGTTGTCATTTTAGCCTGTGGATGCTTTCAATGACACCATAACTTGTGCATTGCCAATGCTATAAAAAGATCGCAAGGATTAACAACCACTGGTCGTCTAAAAGCACAACTCCTGCTTAAAACCTGAGTGTATACTTGCGTCGCCAACAATCAAAGTAACCTTTTTTGGATACGATGTTTGCTAAAATTGAGGTACCACTCCCGTTAGGCCGCTCCGGTTTGAGTTAAGTCACTGGTTTAAATGGGTTCATGCGGTAACCTACCTTAAATTTCAAGCCAAAACAAAATATTAAATCTAAAATAACGAATGACGATTCCTTTCACCACTGTACTAAATATAATAATCTGTTATTAAACCTTTATAATTTCTAACTCAATATCGCTGCGGGAGATTTCTTAATAATGCTGTATTTCTTAAGAATTACTAGCGTACGTTTTATTGAGTTATTCGTAAAATTAGACGAGACTAGTGATCGTACCTTCGAAATTACGAGCCAAAAATGTACCCCGCTGTGGACGACAATTCATTTTCAAAGAAAGTATCTGTAATTGCGTACGACGAGGTTAGATGGTACATAGCTATTTGGATTTGAAAGGATCCCGTCCTGTATGTGCTTTCCCCTTGATTTTCTGGCCCTTAACAATAGCTCGGTAGCCTAAATGAGACCTCCTACTCCATTCTGTTCTCCTACTACCACATTAGCAGTACGTACTTAAGTACAGTAAGGGCCACAAGTTCAGACGAAACGTCCGTTATTATGAATGGTTAATTGTCTTCTGCCTACTACATACATGTAGGGTATGGTACCGTACTGCCATCATTGTCTAAAATCCTAGAGCGAATCATGAACAACCGCCTCAAAAACTTTCTTGATGTCAATAACATTTTGTCTAGTAACCAGTATGGCTTCCGCAATAATATGTCCACAAATAACGCTGTTCATGATCTTACTAATCATATAGTGGAAGCACTGGATAATGGTGATAAATGTATTGGCATTTTCCTCGATTTGGCTAAGGTGTTTGACACGCTCTCCATCCCTGTACTAAAAGTAAAACTTGAGCGAATCGGTGTTAGAGATAAGCAGCTAAAGTTGTTCCAAAGCTACCTAACTAATAGAACACAATGCGTAAAAATAGGAGATCATCTTAGTGACAGTCTACCAGTACTAAGTGGCGTGCCACAGGGTAGTATACTTGGCCCTACATTGTTTCTAATATATGTAAATGAGATGTGCAAAATAAAATTGGAACGTGGAAAACTTTTTGCATTTGCTGATGATACGGCTCTTATCTTTACGGGGAGGACATGGGAACAAACTTTTAAAGCAGCACAGGTTGGCTTAAATAAGATAACTCACTGGCTAACGTTAAACTACCTATCACTGAATGTAGAAAAAACTAAATACTTAACATTTAGTATTAGAAAACCAGCAGTGTCATTGGATACTGCAAGATATTTTATTATTGCACACAGACATGCGTTAAATACCCATTACACATGTGACTGTCCTAAATTAGAAAATGTCTCGACAGTAAAGTATCTGGGAGTTATATTAGATGAAAGACTAAGCTTTATACCGCACATAGATCTTCTGACGAGCCGAGTCCGTAAGCTAATCTTTGCCTTCAAAAATCTAAGACACGTAGCGGAGCCTGCTGTTCTAAAGATGGTTTACTATGCTCTGTGTCAATCCCTGGTAGCGTACTGTATCTCTTCTTGGGGTGGTGCCTCCAGAACTCATTTAATACGAGTCGAGCGAGCACAGAGAGCAGTACTCAAGGTAGCCACTTTTAAGCCATTCCGTTTCTCTACCAAAGATCTATATAAATATTGCGAGGTCCTATCAGTAAGACAACTATTTATCCTTCAGATAATTTTAAGACAACATTTGTACACCTCAAAACTCAGTCAGTCGAATTCATCCTCTCAACAGTCTCGTAGACAAGATCTCCGACTCGGTACCACCCGCAGAACTTCATTTAGCCAGAGATTTTTCTGTTTTCTTGGCCGGTTTCTTTATAATAAAATAAATAAGGCATTAACGATAATAAACAATAACAAACGTCAGTGTAAAGTAAATGTAAGTGAATGGCTTATAAAACTATCATACGAAGATACGGAGAATTTACTTCATCCATTAACTTAACACAGCACAGCACAGCACGTACATACACACACACACACGCACACGCACCCTCACACACACACACACACACACAACACACCCTCACACACAAACATCCTCACAAACACACACAAACACACAAACGTTTACTAAATTAATTATGTTCCGAATTGCTTTAATTTTCTTTTTTGTTTTACTATTTTCTTACATGTACATTGTTTTAACTTATCATTCTATGTAGGTTTTGTATATAAAATGTGTCATGGAAGGTTGCTGGTACTTATAGCTCAGGTCTTCCTATTTTAAGTACCAGCGTTCACAAATTGTAGCTAACATCATGTATACAAAAATTGTTCCTAATGGTTGTAAATATCTGTGAAACAATAAAAACATTATTATTATTATTATTATTATTATTATGGTACGCTATATATTTAGAAAATAATTGTACCTTTGTATATGTATGCGTATTGTGTGACCACACGATACTGTGTATAGTTTACGGATGTAGTATATGTTTATATTACGTCATATTATATTATACTTACTCTTGTTACCTTTTATATAATAACATCAGCCTTGTATATAAACTGTCCCATTGTGATAGAAGCATTAGGCCACAGTCCAACACGCTGACCTAGCGCGGGTTGGTAGAATTCACATATATCTAAGAACATAATTATTATAGAGAACTGTCTATCATGCAGGTTTCCTCACGATGTTTTCCTTCACCGTAAAAGCGAGTGATAATTAACTATTTGATACTCATATACCTTTGAAAAGAGGTACGTGCCTTGGGATGGAACTCAGGATCTCTGCGTAACAATCCAACGGTACTCAATAGGCTATCGCTGCTGCTGTTACCTATTACTTCGAGTATTACCGAGTAGTAGATCCTCGCTGATTTCAGCATGAATGGGCCGGCTCGACCGGGGAAGGACTACCCTCTCACAGAATATCGACGTGAAATAGCAGTATTCCTACTGTCGTGTTTCATTCGGTGAGTGAAAGTGCCGGAGGCCCAATGACCATCGTTCCCCCTTCCCACTCCTTTTCCTTCCCACTTCCTATCCTAAAGGGTCGACAACGTGCAAGTGATACCTCTGGTGTTGCAGGCGTCCATAGACTACGGTGACCACTTACCATTAGGTGGGCCGTATGCTTGTTTGCCAACTTAGTAGTATAAAAAAATACTGTTAAATGCTAGCATTATAACATAAGTCACAATTTAAAGTTGATTAACACAATTTTATTATTATGACTAGATGTTCCCGCGGTTTCACCCGCGTTTATCGTTACTGCTCCGCCCCCGTGAATTGTAGCGTGATGTTATATACCCTATAGCCTTCCTCAATAAATAGGCTATCCAACACTAAAATAATTTTCCAAATCGAACCGGTAGTTCCTGAGATTAGCGCGTTCAAACCAACAAACAAACAAACTCTTCAGTTTTATAATCTATACTAATATTATAAAGCTGAAGAGTTTGTTTGTTTGTTTGTATGTTTGTTTGTTTGTTTACTTGAACGCGCTAATCTCAGGAACTACTGGTCCGATTTGAAAAATTCTTTCAGTGTTAGATAGCCCATTTATCGAGGAAGGCTACAGGCTATATATCATTACGCTAAGATCAATAGGAGCTGAGCACCAATGAAGAATGTTTCAAAATCGGAGAGTATTTTTTCCTTTTGAGAGCTTCCGCTGCGTGCGCTGCGTAAACAGTTAAAGTTTCGCAAAAATCATGTATGACAAAATTGTTTCCCTTTAAAAGTTCTAAAAAAAAGTCCGCGACAGCATATGTCTATCTTTTAAAGTTGGCTCACTATAACCATTTTTATGCTAACCAAATTTGTTCTAAAATAATGCGTTATTTGCGAAGGTATTATTATAAACATGATATTAATCCTTATCCAAATAAATACGTTATCCATCACAAATATTTAATTTAAAACAAAATTGCCCTTTACATCATTTGATTTCAATGAATATCTTAGGAGATATCGCAGTTTTAAAATAACATTGCAGCAAAATAATTACCCATTACAGACATAGTACAAACGATGTTTCTCCTGGTTTATTCTGCGTGATTACTACTGGTTCGATTTGAAAAATTCTTTTAATGTTGGATAGCCTATTTATCGAGGAAGGCAATACGTTATATAACATCACGCTACGACCCACGGCGGCGGCGCAGTAACGATAAACGCGGGTGAAACCGCGGGAACATCTAGTATTAGTATAAATAGCTGACCCGCGCCACTTCGTTTGCGTCACATAAGAGAGAGAGTGGGTCGTAGGCACCTATAATACAATTTTAAAGAAGCTGAAACTTTCTTTGTTAAATCCACGAACCACATAAGAACCATTGAACAACATTTTATAAATATACCTACAGTGCTAATTTAAAATCACGCAGAATAAACCAGGAGAAACATCGTTTGTATGTCTATAATGAGTAATTATTTTGCTGCGATGTTATTTTAAAACTGCGATATCTCCTAAGATATTCATTGAAATCGAATGATGTACAGGGCAATTTTTTTTTTAAATTAAATATTTGTGATGAATAAAGTATTTATTTGGATAAGGATTAATAAAATGTCTATAAAAACACCTTCGCAAATAATGCATTATTTTAGAACAAATTTGGTTAGCATAAAAAGGTTATAGTGAGCCAACCTTAAAAGATAGACATATACTGTTGCGGATAGAACTTTTAAAGGGAAACAATTCTCTCATACATGATTTTTGCGAAATTTCAACTGTTTACGCAGCGCACGCAACGGAAGCTCTCAAAAGGAAAAAGAATCCTCCGATTTTGAAACATTCTTCTTTGGTGCTCCGCTCCTATTGATCTTAGCGTGATGATATATAGCCTATTCCTTCCTCGATAAATGGGCTATCTAACAATGAAAGAATTTTTCAAATCAGACCAGTAGTTCCTGAGATTAGCGCGTTCAAGCAAACAAACAAACTCTTCAGCTTTATAATATTAGTATATGTGTGCAGCGATGCAGCGATTTCGGATTAGTAAGCCAAATGCAGTAATTGACATTTGGCTGACTTGACCAAAATGTTTATACGCACGCGTTTAAGTGCGTCTACATATTTGCCCGTGTCTTATTGACCTAGGCATCTGTACCTAAGTAATTTGTGTTCACAATGACAAGAATTTCAGGTCAAATGATGTTCAATGTGTTTGTTTGTTTATTTTCTTTCACTGAGCTATTATTGATTTTTTGGGATAGACATAGTATCTACTAGATACAAGGACTAGAGTGTGACACATACTTTTTATCCCCAATAGAAGTACGGCACCTAAGAGATGACGAGACCTTTAGAACAAAGATAGCGCACCGCGGGTAACCTCAACTATAAAATAACAAAACAAACTTATTTCATGCAATAAATTCTCAAATTTTAGTTGTACTTTTTCTCTGCTACAAAGTCAGCTAGGCCTTACCCTCCTAAAGCAAACATGGGCTTTGTCCCTAAACAAACATAACGGGATAGTACCTCAATACACAGAAGAACATTTGTCATCCGTGTTCTTTATCTACATATGATATAGTTGTGACATGAGGGGAGGCTACGTCTTAAAGGCTTATGGACAAATGCAACTTGGACTTTTCGTGATCTGTTTTACATGAAGTTGGACATGTTTTTATTTTAGAAAGTGGCAACGATGCAATTATTGCGCAGTGGCTTAAACCGCCAGTTTTATTTAGAGTGGGTTTTGTGGACGGGGCAATAACTACAGGACAACGTTATTAGATGACAGTCCATAATTTTGCATAAAATTATCCAACACACTGATTTAAAAGTGAATAATGAGCTATATATACAAAATCTTTTTGATGTCTATTGATCATCGTTTTATAGAAATAGTAAACATCTTTAAAACTAGCTCAGGTTGATTTACTAGAAACTACAAAAGTCACAAAAAGGATTCTCATAGCTTTCGTTAAAAATGTGACTACGATGGACTGGCTTGAACAAAAATTAAGTAAACTAAGTACTAAAATGATCAATAATACCTATACCAATAACTAAACACGTATTCAGTATGTTTTAAACAAAATAAAAATCATCTAATTTACGATTGCTCTATAGTAAAATATCTTAAAAATGTGCGTATATTTATAACCTCTACCAACCCATTCGGAAATAGACACTGACTGAGTGTATTTTCCAATAGTTATACTCGAGCGTTTATGAAGGCTTTCATCGGCAACAAATTATATTTCACTAAGTTATTATTACGTAGTTCTGAACGCGGTACAGAGAATAATTCAGATTTAATGGTGCAGAAGATATTATAAGCTACCTTTATATAAGGCATGATGAATCGAGCTAAAGTTAAGAATTTTGTTAAGTTTGAAGAATCTCGTTGGCCGTCCTCTCTGCGTAAAAGCGCACTGGAGTGTTTCTTTATGATGGAACTTGTAGGAATTTTTGAATTATCGATTCGAGTTTCTCACAAAAACTTTGAACATTCTATATTTAGAATTTATTAATAAAACTTTCATTAAAACCCATCTGTTTGCGTTACAAAGCTTTCGTAATGTCTAAGTAGTTGTTGATATTCAAATGTCAGTGAAATTAGCTTCAAGATTTTTGTCCTTTAAATAATGGAAAAGTCAAATTGAAGCGAAGAACAGCTATTAAGGACACCTTTCGGAGTAATCAAAAACAGAAATAATTTAACCTCGCAATATTTCTCTCGCATGTCATAGAATTGAAGCATTGTTTATATTCATAAGCAATGCTTCAATTGTATGACTACGAGTGGTAGACATCAATGCCTCAGGGCAATATAATGTGATCCTCGTGAATACTTGTGCCTTGTAGTTCCCTCGGAATAAGTTAACGCTTATGATTGCTTGCTATTTTAGGGTCACGGTTTCGATTCCCGAACAATATATTATTGCGTTTCTCGCCCGGCATCTAAAACCATACTATGCGTAATGTACATAATATAACTCTACCTGTCTTTCGGTGATAAAGACGTAAGACTATGTATGTATGTATATTGAGTTCTCAAGAGCTAGAAAATACAAACAATTTATTTGATATAAATATCTCACTCATAATTATAAAAATATTTTTGGCTTTTAATAAGCTGACGTTTCAACTTATTTGTATTTCGACATCATAAATATAACTTAACATTTCATTGTACCTAATACACAATATATGAAGAACATTTTATAGGTTCAAACCTAAGAAGACAATACACTATGTACATAAAGTTTAAACGAGGAGCGCAAGTCATTAAAAAGTAGACCAGTTTTTAGTTTATATCTTTTTTCAAGACAGCGCCCGAACTACAGACGATCCCTGTGTTATGGTTATTATTAAAAATATCGTAAAAGCTTAGATCTTGTACAATTATTTGTGCATCATACAAGGTGCGGATTTTGGACTCAAATATCCACGGTGCGTTGTCAGCAGCGATATGACCACTCATATAAAGCGCTATATGTCATATACATACATATATCATACAACCTATAATCTATATACACAAGCTCAAGACTGTATCTCTGAAGAGATAGGCAGGGCTATATTACATCCACATTTCACTAAATACGTTTTTATAAGGCCCGCATAGTAGGGGCGAGCCTATTACCGGCAACCGGGCACGGTTCCACACTTGAGAATTTCATAAAATTAAACCCAATAACACTTTGTCTGACCCGGGACCCGAAATGTCAGGCACAGCAGTCGCATTCACTACCGCTGCTTCCTTGAGACAATCCTATATATATCAATTAATTATACAAAACCGACTGACTTAAACTACCCTTTAGTTCATTAAGCAATGATGAAAGAGTTCAATTCTAAAAGACATCATGTGTTTCGGCGCAAACAAACAACTAACACTGGTCTCATATGAGGGTAAATCTGTAGCAGTGTACGACGAGGCTCTCAAAGGATTTGCCGCGTACAGCCATCGGCAAATATTTGTCACTCTTTGTTTCCATTCACCGACCATTCTTCACCCATCCCGTTTTGTTGGACCTTTGTGATAGAGAAAATATTATTAGGACATTTTTCGAGCGTGGTGTCGGTTCTAATTACGAAATTGATAGTGTGGGTTGAATATTAAATAGAAATCCCTAGTGTTGAAATTCGACTGCAACGTGCAGTTGTTTCAGTGGTCGCCTCAGCACTAGCAACGTACCAAGTTATTGATTTATCATGGCATGGCATCCATTTTACTTTTTTTGTCTCGGATTTATTTCAGACTAAAAATTGTGTGATCCATAATTAATTTGTTCACGTCTGGGTGTTCTTTGTGACGATTATGTGAATATTAGTTAAGACTCGACCCACGAGAAGCAGAATGGAAAAGTATGTAATTATTATGTTAGGTTACGTACTGCAAGAATCTACAAGGACATACCAACAAAACAAATCGATTACTATTACAAGAGACTACTTACCTCTACTTAGATGTCTCAAAGTTAAAATTGTTTAAAGAATCACGAAATATCTAAATAATCGCTTTATTAGCCTGCGCGAAGGCGACATTTTTATCTATTGGCATAACTTTGCGACTACGTTATGTATATTAGAGGAACTACAAGAATCCAGTAAATTACATCATATTAAAGAATTGCTTAATTATTGAGGGTTAAACTTAATGGCTTCTTTCTTGCTTTATTGATAAATGTCTACGCCATCCATGCACACGCATGGATGGCATAGACGTTTAAGTGGTCGCCTCGCCACTGCCATTGATCATCATCGAGTGTTGTGGGTTCGAATCCCACACGAGAAAAAACTTTGTGTGATCCACAAATGGTTGTTCCGAGTCCTAGGAGTTCCTTATGTTTAAATGTTTTCAAAGTTCACCGCGATACAGGATTTATTCCTAGTGCGAGAGATGCCGTCTTAATGAAAAAAAGAGAAGTCAGTGGCACTGGTGAGCGATACTCACCGCTATAACACAGCAATACGCTTTGTATTCTTCTACGATATTATGAAAACCACACGACCGCAAGCAAGCACAAACTAACCCCACGAGACCATTAAAGCAGTCGCACATCCGATAGTAGGTAATAATGCATACATTTCTCTTCACAAATAGCGAACAACTTAACATTTAACGATACTAGAGGTGAAAGTCTAAGTATATTTACGAAGACATGCACTTTACTCCTTTCAATCTCTACAAATAAACTAAGTGCTTCTTGGAATGGGTGCGCCGCAGTAGTTCGCCTAGTTAGCACTCACGCTTAAGCACTTGTCCCACCACCGACGAATAACGAGTAGCGAGTATGAGTGGAACACACATAGCTAGGCTAGCTGTGATTTGGCAGGAAAACGCGCACTCGTTGCATTTCATTTTATACTGCAACTTTCTAATGAGTAGAAATGAGAGTGATACAGTTATTATGTCTTATGCTAAAGGATTTATAAAGCGATCTAAGCCGTGCTTTTAACATTCGAGGGTTCGCCAGTTTTGTGGTCGTCTGTAATACTTTATTTCCACTAGGAAACAACTCTTTTAAAACCTTTCTTAGGTATGAGAGCTCATTCAAAAGATTTTGGGATAATTTATTGTGATTATCACAAAATAACTGGGTCGTTTTTATTTATTAGTTGATAGCTATAAAATTTTGCTCAGAAGTAGTCCAGTCATATTAGGGGTTTCACCTCGGAATGTCAGATAATAAGCTGTAAACTCGTATACACCTTCATTTTGATGTTCTAATAGTTGTCTCAAAGGTCTCATACAATCTCGTGTCCGCGCCGTAAGTTATTCAAAGCCACAAAAATATAAGATATATGCATACCACAGAGTATATAGATACGATTTGCTTGTCCTCTATATAGTTGTAATACTATAAAGAAGATATTATGCTCTCATTAACTCATTAGAGGCTTCTAAATCCAAAACGATGTTTCTTTTTCACGTATGTTTATTTGTTCGGGATTCACACAAAAACCACTTTACATATTTGATCCAAAAGCTCAAATTAAAATGTTAGACACATTTTATCTAACTCGGTTCTTTAAGGCCGTATTTATGGTGTATACCGCATCAGCGTAAATTAAGTTACGGGCAAAATGTACTGCACGCAGTCAAATTCGCGGACATAATGTAGTATTCAGTATAATCTAAGCGTGGTAGGGACAACTGCACAGGCAATACAAACATGACATTTATATTGTAGAACTGCTCCAGCAGGCCGTTGTTAGGCACGCGTATTATTATTAGTCTCGACGAATAGAAGCACAGCAGTGTGCCTAGTGAAAAATACTTTGAACCTATAAAGCATACTATTTCGCAGTCAGTTTCCCTGTTTTTGTGTGTTATCGGCAGGCAGCGCTGGTGACGCGACTAACGACCGCTGTCGTCGTCTTCGTTGAACGTCACAATGATTTATCGACCCTACCATGAGCAAATACGAGCGAGATATTTAGATATAGTTTTTACGAAGAAAATGAAACCCGAAATCTCTCTAGTAAAAATATATTAGATCGTTGCTGGAGTAAAGATAAAGCGAAACTTTTGCGGCCATATACAATACAAAGACTACTGTTATCAGAAATATTGAATGAAAATAACGTGGAACCAGCAAACCGCTTCTGTTTTAAACTCTCTGTCTAGTTGAAATTATGTATCACAGAAAAATTTACAAACATTCAAAATTAACACGATGATCACCCACACTTGGAACAACAATTTGAAAATGACATTATTTTGTTTAAATACTCATTGGTCAGCAAATATTGCACAGCATAACGAGCATCCATACGCCTCAAATCACTGCATTCCGTCTCGGAAGTGTTAGGTTATGTTAGTGTACCGGACGGGCGAACTCGGGGCTGAGGTTACTATATGATGGTTACAAAACAACCGTCGAGTCGCTGACGTCCTATACACGATGTGTAAACTGTACTATAGCGATTACTGGTTACGATGTCGGAGGCTCTGAAAGGCGTGTTGTTGCGGGTTCGATGTGCGGGTCAGGATCAGGACTTCAAATAAAAACAAGCTTCATTGTTCAGTTGGTTTAAGGTTTCTGGCTGGCTCCGTTTGGTTCTTGAGGCTTGAAGATGAGGTTTCTTGAGCACCTGCGGTCGATCAATACTGTGCCGCTTAAGTACCTCTAATCTTTACCGTAACGAGAGCCGGCCAGAAACCTCGGTCAACGAGTTTATTTTTAACTATATAATGTTCATATTTCTGCTTATAACTACGGAACTATACTAGCTAGCGTGATGACATAAAAAGTGCCGCGTAGGGCACGAAAAGACCTACCTATTGATATCTGTATTATCTATCGGGAGTTAGGTCTAGATATAGTTATTCTATGTTTTAGGCTAAAAATCTATTTTGCGGTAACATTTATATCAAAAAAAGTGTAATAACTTTTTAACTATACTATATAGGAATATGATTCCTTCAGTATCTTGAAGTGCTTTTAGTAGTGTACAAAATAAGATACACAAGTGAAACCTTTTATTAAAACCTTAAGACCTAGGAACCCTAACATACGTAACTTGAGGTAAAAATGCATTTTATTGGCAATGTTTATGCTTTTAACATGATATTCTTATAAACTATATAAAAAGAAACATAATATTATGTTATTTACACTATTTATCTACACTATTTAGGTCTATATATGACCTAATTCGGCACTATTGTAACGATAAACTTTATTGATACGTTATATTTATGTACATTCACAATCATAATAATACGATTCAAGCTAATATTAACGTTGTCGCGAACAGTTAGGTTCCTTTTTTTAAACCCACCCAAAAATAGGAGCCCCGCTAAGCGGTGCTCCGTCGACTTAGTTTGATCTCTTTAAAGTTTGCTGCCCATAAGTTGCTGATCAATTAGCTTCTTTTGCTGCGCAATTAGTATTTTTTTGCTGTGCAGTTAAATACTACCCATATCTTTACTGCACTCCATATGTTATTTATCACACAAAATAAACGTTTGTTTCAATATTACATAACGTAACATGATGCTTAACTCCGAAGGATTAGATAATGTTGCACTCACATTTTACCAGTTGCCAGCCAGATAACATTCTGTCTGGTTGTTGTCTGATCTTTTTCTGACTAAAATGCGAATTACACTTTTCTTACATGGCTAATCTAACACCTTGCAACTGGCAGCACAGGTGCACACTTAAGCCACTAAACCAATTAAGTAAATTAAAATAGTGAATATGAACATAGGTATATAGGACTACTTGTGAACGACAAGTAAATATAGTGGTTAGTGAGTTTATAAAATTAAATGAAATTTAAGTATATAAATTCACTGTTTTAATAGTTTCAATAATTTAATTAGCATCAAAATAAGTAAAGTTTAATAGTAATAATAGTGTAACATTTTCTAAAATTTTGTAATAAAGTGTCAAATAAACAACGCGATAAAATCCATACATTATAGTAGTATAATTTCAATAAATTTAATTTAGTTTAGATTAGTTGCTAAATTAAGGCATATAGGTGAAGCTATAAAAATACATATACTTGCAATGTTTATTATCAGATATTATCAATCCTACGAATATTAATTATAAATTTGGGTGCTTCTATGATGAAATTTGATATGAAATAATAGTAATAATAATTTATTTATTAACATAAAATAAAAAAGTAATATAATAAAAGCATTTAATTAAGATACTTAAACAGTGTGAATGAATGACGAAGCAAGTAGCAGCAAACAATTCGTAATCAACAATATTATCTTATAGGAAAACGTAAAACCGTTGGTCCTGCGCCTGATCTCTCTCCGATCGTGACGGATTACCGTCCCATAAGATCATGAGAGTTAGGGAAAAGAGAGTGCACTTGTGTTTGCGCACTTATTTCTGCACTATAATAGATGGCCAGTCTCCGTTAAGATTGGCCGCCGTGACCGAAATTCGGTCTGGAGGACATATTATTTGGCATTGCGCTTTTTATATCATCCATCTGTCTAACAGCTCATAATACAGTGTAGCCACAGTCTGCTATCTCGACAAAAAATAATATTTTACAACTTATAATTTAAACCGCACCAGACAGGCATAAATACACTTAAATGGAATGACATATAAAGTTTTATCTAAACAATTTCGAGAAGCAGACGACAGCTGTTTTCCATTACTAGCTATTATAAATAACATGTGCTAGACAGGTGCGATACATTGATATAATTTAAACATACTTGCGAGTATAAATTGAAAGTGACAGTAACTATAAATCGATATTTACAAGTTTGCAGACAATCGCCTTAGATGCTTTATAAGATTTATTTATTTATAATAGGTACACAAACAGATTACAGTCTTAACATGGTAAGTAGTAACATATTATATAAACCGGACAGTAATCCTAAAGTAGTGTACACAACATGTACATATTAAAGCAGATTACTCATGCAAAACAAAAAACATGATTAAAATCTTAAATTCGTTAGCGTAGGATACAAGTAGATAATTGTAAGTAGGTTTTTACTTAATAACTGTAATTTTATATTGTAACAAGATTTGGAACTTTTCAGAACTAAGCACACCTGATACCATATTTTTATATTGATTGAAATTGATGTCAAAAATGTCGACCTCTTTATTTATACGTGCTATTTTATTATAAGCTCTGCACATTCTTACTATAAGATACATATACGCCTTAATACAAAAGACAGTCAATGCGGTTACATGAGCGATTCTTGTTTCAACGTTCGTATTCTGAATCTACCTTCAATATGGGAAAGAAAAATTAAATATTACGCAGGGTATTAAATGTTCATTGTATTATTAGGTATTTTACTACGCATGAATTGACGTAATTATGTCGCCGTCGATGATTGCATGGTAAAACTCGAATGTGTTTGTATTTGCATCACAAAAATTAAATTGTAACTTGTATTATTTATGTTGTAAATCAAATCATTTATTTCGAGCTGCATAGGCCCATAGATAAATACCTTAACCTAAATTTACATATTATATAATTTTATAATACATACACACAACACCATCTAGCCCAAACTAAGCAGAGCTTGTAATATGCGTACTAGACAATGGATAAACATACATATATACTTTTTTTTATAAATACATACATATTATCCCTACATAGAAACAACCAGACCAAGACAAACATCCATATTTATGCACACAAATGTTTGACTTTAGCGGGAATCGAACCCGCGATCTCAGGCTTGGCAGTCGGTTACATTAACCACTACGCCATCGAGGCCGATTTGATGTTAGTAAATACCTACACCTTAATACTATGTTAGTAAAATTTTAATTCGCACACTTAATATTAGTGCGCTCAGCTGGTACTTGTCCGTGGAAGCGACTAAATACCACGTCTTTCGGCCAAAAGCTTTCGTCCAACACCTTGTGCAGGTAGCAGTCGGGTACGCGCACGACAAACGCTTTAAAGTTGACGTTGTGGCGCGAATCCAGCAGCTGCACTCTCGGGACGTACTTCAGCTTTTGGCACAAGTACTTCGCGATGTCCTCCGCCTCAGTGGTGCAGTGCAGGCGAAATATGTGCGAAACGATAGCCAGAGGTGTATTATACCCACTTTAACCAGCCATAATTTTAGGTAATACAATGCTATTGTCTATACTTTGCCTATCTCTGTCCAGCTACTGCAAATTCCGTTAGGAAACCGAATTACATTTTGCCTGACCTGGGAATCGAAATCGTGACGCTTATTTCTTTTTATCTCTGCATCACCCTATGGTTGACTGATAGAGAATGCCCTTGGGATTAAGTCCGCCAATGTATTATTTAGTGCATGAAGTTTTTAAATAAATAAATAAAAGTCGTTTTTTTTTATTTTGCTCGTCAAAATGACCACACTCCACCTGATGGTAAGCAGTCATGTGGTCTAAGAGCAGTGGCCTCCACACCGCCCTCATAGCAGTCGAGGCGATGTTGAGGTCTCTAATTTGACGGCCTGAGAAGATGCTTTTTCACGCCTCGCTTAAAGGACCCAGGATTGAAGGAAGAAGGAAACACGTGCCTTGGCAGGGAATTCCATGCCTTGGTCGTTCGGCAGAGATATGAGGACCCAAACTTGTTGGTACGCGCTCTAATCGACTCTACCGTGTAAGGATGGCATCTGAGCCCAGCACGCGTTGTTCTGGATAGGAAAGGGGAGGGCGGGATAAGGTGGAATAACTCTTCAGAGCACTCCCCGTGGTATATTCTGTAGAAACATGCCAATGAGGCAATGTCCCTACGGAGTTGCAGAGGTTCCAGTGAACTCGTGACCTCTGGATCTCCGATGATACGGACAGCCCGCCGCTGTAACCGGTCGAGAGCGTCCAGCAAGTACTGCGCGGAGCCATCCCAAAGATGAGAACAGTACTCCATGCAAGGGCGCACTTGTGCCTTATACAATAGGCACAGTTGCCCAGGCGTGAAGAACCGCCTCACCCTGTTCAGAACTCCGAGTTTTCGCGAAGCTTGCTTAATGACGCTCTCGATGTAGGTTTTCTGATTAAGGGAGCGGCAAAGATCCATACCTAAGATGGAGAGGCTGTCACATATCACCAGTGGAGTGTTCTTCAGAGAAGGGAGGGGAAGGAACGGAGACTGTTTTGTTGAGAACGCATGCGCGTTCTCTACAAAAAAGCCTGGGTCTTCTTGGCGTTAAACTCGACCAAGTTCTTGGCAACCCATTCATAGATGCGGTCCAAGGTTTGGTCAAGTTTAACGACAAGATTCTGCCTTTTCCCCTCAACCTCAGCCTATTTGGCCCCAGGATGTCCGAGATATCGCCCATGCACGGTACTGTCGTCCGCATAACAATGTATGTTGCCGAAATTCAATATATCATTGATATGCAGAAGAAAGAGCGTAGGGGATAAGACAGACCTCTGAGGCACTCGTACATTGACCTGCATAAATTTGGAAGCGCGACCGTCGCAAAGGACCCGAATACGACGCTTCTGCAGGAAATTTGCAATCCAGGTGCACAGTTGAGGGGCAAGCCATAGGCCGGAAGCTTGGAAAGAAGAGACCGGTGCCAGACTCTGTCGAAAGCTTTGGCTATGTCAAGGCTCATAGCCAAAGACTCGCCGTGCTTGTCTATAGCCTCACCCCAGAGGTGCATGACGAACGCTAGAAGATCACCCTTTGATCGTTTAGACCGAAAGCCGTATTGGCGATCATTGATCAACGATTAATCCTCCAGGTAGCGGACAATTTAGGTGTTAATATAATCCGCTCGAACACCTTGGAAAGCACCGAGGTGATAGCTATGGGTTGATAGTTGTTTGGCTCGGAACGGTCCCCCTTTTTGGGAATCGGTTGAACGTTCGCCTCCTTCCAAGCCTTAGGCACAATGCCTGCGGCGTAAGACGTCCGGTATAGGCGCGTAAGCGTGGGAGACAACTCCGCTGCACATTTTTTAAGGACCACAGCTGGGATGCCGTCAGGTCCACTGGCTTTCCGAACATCGAGAGACTGCAGTATCGCACGAACGGTTCGTTGCCTGATACATATATCAGGTATGGTGTAGCCACAGTTGGCAATGTTAGGCGGCTGCGAACCGCAGTCATCGATTCGGGAGTTGGCCGCAAAGAGATTTGCAAGCAGATCTGCTTTCTCCTGCGGCCGATGAGCCAGTGATCCATTCGGATATCTCAGAGGGGGCAGCAAGGTCTGGCAGAAGTTGGACTGCACGGCTTTGGCCAGGCGCCAATAGCTACGACTGCCCGTAGTATGCGCCATGAGTTCCTGGCCGAACCGTGTGACGCGCTAGGCATCCGCTCTTAAGTATGCCCTCTTGCAGACCTTTGTGGCTTGGTTGATCCACGTTAGGGTCGTGGAGAGTGCGAGCCCTAGTCCAAGCGCGATACGCTGTCTGTTTGCGTTCAACAGCATCAGCGCATTCACGACCGAACCAGGGCCTTTTCCTGCCGCCGCACGTGACATCACTGTATGGAATATAATATTCCATACCCAGGATGATTTCACCAGCGACAGCAGAAACAATCTCTGATGGATCCCTGTTCTCAAAGCAGCGTTGAGCCCAAGGGATGGATGCGAAGTACTCCCGCATTCCATCCCAGTCTGCTGACGAGTAGTGCCACAGTCGTCGTCTTGCCTCCTCGGGTCGTGGGGGCGTAACAACAACAGCTGTGGCACAAACCAGACAGTGGTCTGAGGTGCCCAGAGGAGCACGAATCGACACACTGTACCGGTTACTCGTCAGCAGCAGATCGAGCAGAGAGGGCGCCTGACCTGCAATGTCTGGTATCCGGGTGGGCTGGAGTACCAGTTGAGACAGGTCATGCGTGAGAGCGAACGCATGGGCAGTTCGTCCCGCGTGGTCTATTTTGGGAGAACCCAACCAGGTCTCATGGTGGGCATTGAAATCTCCCAAGAACACCAACTCAGCGTTCGGAAACCGCTCCTGCACGTCGTCTGCCGCCTGACTCAGGTAATTGAAGAGTCGAGTTGTCTCAGCGTCTCCTGAATGGGATCGGTAGAGGCACATGTAGATTTGGCTGAAAGAGCCATGATCTACGTGTACCCAAAGGACAGAGAAGGAAGGGTCCTCTAGGCATTGTAGACGGCGACAGCAAATATCCGCCCTAACAAACAAGCATACCCCGGCTTTCGCGAGGAAACACTTCTCTAGCACGTAGCCGGGATATTTCAGGTAGTTCGTGTCTGCAGGACGGCGTATTTGTGTCTCCGTTAGAAAA
The DNA here is from genome assembly GCA_963564715.1 of Catocala sponsa. Classification (NCBI taxonomy): domain Eukaryota; kingdom Metazoa; phylum Arthropoda; class Insecta; order Lepidoptera; family Erebidae; genus Catocala; species Catocala sponsa. The sequence continues at coordinate 12,898,999 of OY751336.1, read as the reverse complement.
AGCATTGCCGGCCGAGCCGTCTCCAGGTGGTGATGGACGGCATTAAGGTTAGCGTGGAGTCCTCTAATGTTAATAAGCTCCACGACACAGGAAGCAGCAGTGGGGTTACGGCGATTGGCTGCTGTTGAACGACAATGCTTTGTTCGTACTGCCATAGAGTGAAAGGAAGGGGAAACGTGAAAAAAAATAAGAGGCGGCTATTCTCGCAGCAAAGTGGGGCAAGGCGCAGAGCAAGTTTTGTCATATAACTGTATGGTATGGCGATAGCCGATGCGACGGACGGAAGGACCCCCGTACCCTCCCGAAAGTGGTCGCCGGGACCCACCCTCCGGTCACCATCCGGCACGACGAGCCACCTCGAGACTATGCGCGGCATGATAAGGCAGCCAACCTAGTTGGTTAGACTCGGTTGGGCCTCTGGACTATACCGCGGGCGGCCAGCAGAGCACCGTTTCTACGGCTCTCCCTAGCCGCCGGGTCGACTCGCGCCACCCACACAATGACTCTACGGATACTCTGCAGGTCCCTCATAAGCTGCGAGAATCGTAACCTCATGCTTAGGCCTCCGGCGCTCTCGTTCACTGAACGAAACACAGCAGTGAAACACTGTTGTTTCACGTCGATTTTCTGTGAAAGGGTAGTACTTCCCCGGTCGAGCCGGCCCATTCTTGCTGTAACCAGCTTGGCTCTACTACCGAAAGAAGTCTCACCAAAGTACTCTGAAGGCATTTATTCTATACTTGATCAAATATAGTAAGTATACTATTTTTAACCCTATTTCGGTAGCGCAGCGAGCATGTGTGTGAATGCTGCGCATGAAGTCTCACGTTCGATTTCCTGGTCAGGTAAAGTGCAATTTCGTTTTGCTGCCTAGAAATTCTCAGTAGCAGCACGAAGTTTGGAACTGTGTCCAGTAAATGGCAATAGGCGCCTCGCCAATACGAAGAACCTTAAACCATACCTGGCGAAATGTGCCTACCCCTTCAGAGATACATAATAGGCGTTAGACTATGTATGTATTACTTAACCAGGTTTTTGGGCTTATATGAAGTTTCTGATTGTGGGTTTATTCCTCGCACGACATAAAATTGTGTAATCTACACATAAATATATTATGTTCAGAGTTTTAGTGTGCCTCGTGAACATTATGTTTGATTAAATTGTGTTCATAAAAATTTATTAGGCAAAATAAACACTGATATTACTTTATCCTACACAATTAGAATGATTGTATAAACGATTTTATTACGTGCAGCAATTGCTGCGAATAAGGCTCTTCCCATGATTTTACACAGAGATAATCAGGAAGATTAAATAATAAAAAGTATTTGATCTAATCCCCATTATGAACGTAATGGGTATTTGGGAATTAAAACTCTCAAAAGCCCCATTGATAGGATAAGTCAATGAGGTTCTGTGGAATAACCCCTGTCTTAATAATGGCCTTACGAATGTAATCCAAACTATAGCCGCCCTAAAATACGATTACATGGAGAAAGAATACCAAACAAAATTGAATATGAAGGCAAAGCCTTGCTCACATACAATCAAAACAAAATAGAAACGTTTGCGAAATTGCATTTTAAAACATTTATTCGAACCCTATCGGATAGGGAACAAGAATTGAGCAAAGCGGTTTTCTTTTGAGGTATTTTTCCGCTGATGCATAAACTGGTACAACAAAAAATACAATATCGTTTCGTACTGTCGTCTGTCCAAGGCTACACAAAGGCATTCTGTTCCGATTTGTCATCAATTTAGTTGGTAAAGTAAGTTTAATACCTATGTATTATAAATATACCAAATTTGTTTGTTGTATCTGGCAGAATAGGACTAATTAAAAAACTGTTCTGTATGTCTTTTAATTACGGTTGTATATTAATGGATATTTAATTAGTTAGATTATTCCTATTATACTAATATTATAAATGCGTTTATAATTTACGCAATCAAGCCTTAACAACCGACCGATCATCAAAAAATGTTGCATACACATTGTCAGGGGTACATATACCAGAAGAGCGAATCCCGCGCTAAAGCAAGTGGTTATGTTATGTTATGTTGCTTACTGAATAAAGATACCTATATTTTTATGCATATTAAGAATAAATAAAGCGATAGAAATAGGTATGCCAGGACATTACTAAGTCGAAATGCATAATCACTGCATACGCTTCCGGGAAACAGGTTGAGTATTTACATGTATATATGTTATACGTAAAAATAATGGACAGTCGAGTCCTATTCGTCAAAGATTTTATACTAACATTAAACAACTATCTATCTTTTATTCAGAACTTAAACTTTAATGAGAAACTGAATTAACTACAAATTATTTTAAGGTTTATCAATTTTTTCGAAGTACTCCATGCATTGTCTCATGAGCGAAATGTAGCCATTCAAAATTGCACACTCTGAAACAAAAAATAAACGACATTTATTGGCCTACTTATTAACCGGTTAGAACCCTAAAACAGCAGAGCTCAATTCTGCTAAAAACTCATTCTCGCCGGTAACCAAAGTAACCGACTGTTATTGGTATGGTTACTGTAGAAAACTCAAATTATAACTCTAATACGGACGTGATTTTGGTAGTGAGATTTAAGAAAATTTATAACGTGTACTAATTTCCTTGAGAACGGTACGAACGGTTGAGAACCTGTTATCAATTATATTGTCTTTAATAGCCCGGCTATTGAGGAGAATAAGAGATTTTACTAGGACCGTACTCGTGTGATTGGTGGCTAAAGATACCAAGCATCATGTCATGTCATGTATAGAGACGTGTTGTCATGGATATCAAGCCTAAAACTTAGTGGTTTAAACCCAGCAGTAACAAAAAGGCATGACGCAACACTACTCGTGCAGCTACTGAGATTATCCTAACAAGAACACCCATTTACTCTTTACTCTTTACTCGGCAATATACATAGGACCTCGCGATTAAATTCAGCCGCGTACATCTTTGTCTCCAGAGCTACAAGACAGCCAAGAAATAAAACGGGAATAAAAATTAGGTCATATAAACTGCAGAATATAAAACGTTGAATCTCATCCAGCATGCGAAATCAGTATTACCTATTTTAAAACTTCATAAGTACACATACGTAGCGACGATAATTTTAATAGAACATTCAGAGTTCAGAAACATATTCTTTGAGGAAGGTTTAAAACTTAAACTTAGCGCTTTGTCTTCGGAATATCGAACAGTAAATGTAAAAGTACGCAAGTCAGGTAAAGTTGTGAAATCGTTTCACAGACTTCATGGATTTCACTAAAATTTTACACCACTTTTACAAAAGGTTTTCTTAGTGTAGTGTATTCTTCTATGAACATAAAGTAAAGAAAAAGAACGCCTACAGGAACTCCCCTTAACTATGCAAAAGCTGCCTTTTGTGAGGTATTGTTTTAGATTCAAGTCTTGCTCTAGGGAATAATGTATATATTGTGTACTGCTATTTGTATTTATATCTGTAAAGCTTTATGGAAATACAAATCACAGTCACTATTGCACAAATTATCGATATCTACCTATGAATCATACAAATATTTACTTCGTGCTTCGCTGCATGCGGTATATTGAAAGCGTGAGGTACCCACTCAATACTTATCCACACTAGATGGATTTCGAAATCAGTCTACATAATATATTTCTGTATTCAAGATATACATATTATAATTAATAATTAGCTGTCTCATGCTACTAGTTTTTTAAACGGCCAATAGTATTTTATCATTTTATCTTATAGCTATCTACCTAACATCTGTAGATAGATAGCATTTATCATATACCAGTCCGTTGATTTTATATATATCTAATAAAACATGAGATACTTCACGTTAGCAAAGGCATTGTGAATCAACTGTCATGACATTTATTTGCCTCCTATTGATCGTTGTCAAAAGACGGCGGTAAGTGGTTAAGCAGGTACTTTCCTCGCAGGTTTTTAGTTCTATAATTCTTGGGCACGATTATTTTTATCTGATCGTTATTAGACAAAGGGCCACTTTTTCAATCGTTAAATAATTTTTATCTGTGGTATGAATATGGTACATTTCAATTTGGTATATTTTATATACAAAATTTGTCAAGACGTCAAACATATTCTCCAGATAATTATCTGAATATTGAAAAATCGGCTCTATATTATATCGATCATCGGCATCGATCATACCTATCGAATCGGTTTCAAAATACTAATAGCACTTACCAGTAAAAGTTGCATAAATAAAGTCATATGTGTCTCTTACTTATATTGAGATGAGATACGAAGAGCATTCGATTTTAGTCAAGATGACATGCGAAACCTCAAAAAATATATTCCTCGGTAGAATAACCGCGAATGAAAAAATGTATAGGCATATTTGTAGACATATTCATATTCCAATAATAGTCGAGCTCGGCGCGAAAAATCGTGACATTTACGGATGTGGGTAAATCAATTCGGAGACGGGTGCAAACATTACCCATGTCAGCGAAGCGCGAAGGTCCCTCGTACATGCGATTGTTTTGCGTAAAATTGATTTCAACCCTATTCAAACGGCATAAATACTACGGTGGTAACTTTACCGGGAATATTTCTGTGCGTTCATCGCGACAGGCCCAGAGCAGACTGTTGTCATAGATAACAGAACGGCCAACCCAACGACTCAGGTAAACATTGGCTTTGTCAAATATTATGCGGATGAAATTTCAAGCATTCTTTGTTTCCACCTCATGAAACGTCGTTCGGATGTTTGTTATTATTTTCCCTTTCATATTTTTCCTCTATTATTTTTGATTACAATTTTTCTACATATCTTGTTTTGGTGAATTAATTTAGGTAGGTATATTGCTATACAAAAAGATTTATCTATATTTAATTTTTTGATGAAGCTTTATTGTACGCACGTGCTTGTTTTCTTCTGTTGATTCGTGTATGTTTTCGTTTTTTCATCAACCATTGACGTGGTTGTCATTTATTTACTCGATTTTCATTAAAGTAGCTCCGGCACGTAACTTCAGCTCGAGAGTTCAAGTATAAGACTTCCCACTTCGTAACATAAATACAATGTTTCTTTGTCTTTGTTGCAGCTTGTACGTATTCTTTATTTGTTGTCCATTTTCCTTAAAAGGTAAATAAAAGCACGCTGTTCGATCAACAATAGATCAAATCCGCATTGTCAACTATTTGTTCTTCCACGAAAACAGGGGAACCATATAATGCAAATGTCAATCCCGTCCACTTACACGCTGCCTAGTCCGGCAGGTCCTATTAACGGGGTGTGAGATGAGGTGTGGCGCGGGGCGCGGGCCGGGGTTGTCCGTCAGTTGATCGCGCCGGGACGAGCTGATTGATGATGCCGATTAGTGATGCCCAACCCGCCCACGAATAAATTGTCGACCGATTTTTTGCTTCGTAAACTTAAGTCCGAATTCGGCGTTTTATGTACGCGATGTACCATGTATGTGGTAAATTCTATAGGCGTTGCTAAGGCTTTTATTTTAGGTTGGGTTCTACGATAATCAAGTTTTTATAACCTTTATATCTCGATTGAAGTAAAATCTAACTAAAAGATAAAAAGGTTCAGTAATGGAAAAAACAATACCAACTAAGGACTGCTATCCATATTGCTCTGCTAATGTAAATTCGTATAGCGTCATTGTGTGCAAATCTCTTCTTCTAGTATAAAGTCTCGTAGCAAGATTTCCTATTGTCTAGTTTATTTTAATAATAAATATTGTAACGGAGACGCGACTAAATCAATTACAAATTAGTTCACAGCAGCTGCGATGCAGATAAGGATTGATAGAAAACATTAAGTTATACAACATAAATTAAAATAACATTTAATTTAACCTTTAATATCTAATCGAGTTACAAAACCACAACCCAATAAGAAATTAATGAGATATTATGCTATTAGTTTAAATTATTCAAATATTGGTAAAAATATTCGTCCAAACAATCTTACGTAGGTATTTAATTTAATTATGTTGATTATAATATTTCTTTTATAATTAGTGGCACTCTTGTCCCTATCGATAATAAATCTTTTACATAGTATCGTTTATCTCCTCCGTCGCAAAGGAAAATTCTTAAAATATTTACCGTACTGTTACTTAATACAGGATCAAGTGGATATGTGATCTAAAATAGCGGAATATCTTCTTAAAACTAGATCAGTCATTATAAGATAGTATAAATAACTAGGTTTCATCCGCGTTAAATGGTATTTGGGTATAGTTACAGTTTTGTTTCTCTGGGTCGTAACCAAATATTACATAGTCTAACTTTCCTTGATAAATATGCCATAAAACATTTATATTTTTTTGAACTGGTAATTCCTGAGACTATCACGATCAAACATTCAAACACCTCTTCAGCTGTATAAAATAGTATAAATTCGTGGTAGAAACTCTTTTGTGAGCCCAAGGAGTTTCTTGTTTGTAAAATTTGCAACACGCAAGTGAAACCCCTGGGAATGCACGCTTCAATAACTTACAGTTACAGCTTATTATCAGAATTAAGAAAAAAGGATGATTTCCTTAGTTCTTTGAATTAGTTATACCTATGTCGTACAAAAGTTATTCACTATATACCTAACGTGATTATAGTTTCGTCTAGAAGTACCTTTGTATAATCAAACTACTTTGTTTTGACTAGTCCATTCTTATTATATTCAAATATTTGATCAAAAGGACAATCAGTAAATTCCATAAATTGTATCTTATATCTCTAAAATCTCGTTAAAACATAAAGATAGATATATTTTTAAAATAAAATATGAAATAAGTAATTCAATCAAAGAACCAAAGTTGTTACTTTGGTTATTTGATTGAATTAATTATTTTGTATTTTCTTTTAGAAATATATTTCGAACATGCATTAGAGTATTACAAAACTCAATTTACTACCTATTAGGACATTATATTTATTATTTAAAATACGTCAATCTTTATGTTTTAAGGAGATTATAGATTAGGATTTAAAGTTACACACAATATCGATATTTATAAATAAGGCTTCTTTGAAGTTTAATCTCAAGTCAATCATTCATCTTCAACATTGTATAAGTACTATCTAATATATCCTTTATTATTTTAATTTATCCATTATTTTAATTATAGAACTGTGAGACACAGTTCCATAATTTATAATATCATAGACATTTTCTGTAACACTAATCACCATAAACGATAAACAAGGTAATTATAAAATAAGCTACTTTGCTTTTTTAATCATAACAGTTCCATTTATACTTCTTGCTAGTTTACTTTTCAATAATGATAATTATCATTAAATGAATGTTTTATTACTTTGGGTACAAGAACTCATTTTTGTGCATAATTGTATTACACACTAAGCGAGCTAAGTAGGTACCAATAAAATTATTATTATAGGTAGCTAAGAGTAAAGATTGAAATGTTATTTTATTGATGAGAACCTTTTATATACTTTATTAACTGTAGTAGTATAAAAATATATCAAAATATTTGTTCTATATAATTTATCTAGTCATGTGATGTAAGACCTTTTGCCTGAAATAAAAGATGCCTTCAACTATTGTTGAAATTCGATCCTTAGATTTGCAGAATCATCACTGACGGGCTACCTCCGTTACTGTTATATTTTGAAGAGTTGAAATAATTTCAGCTTTTCGCTTTATTTATTTTCCATAATGGAAGGTGATTCGACTATTTTTCGTCGACTAAACGCACCAGGCGATGCCTTTATTTACAATATGTATAATACAAATGTTCGTCAGCTTACTGCCTATAGTCAATGCCTACATTAAGCTATATTTTTACTTCGTAAAAGTATGTGTTGACAAATAAACGACATACTTTTCTGCTTCAATCAAATGTCAACCAATTCACATACATATTTATGTCAATGTATACTAATATTAGGGGTTAAAGTGTGAAATTGCCGATTTGTACTGAAAAATTGAAACTCGTGTTTTCTAAGATGTACCATATTTATTTGATCGAAATATTTACCCTCATTATGTATACATTGCTGCCATCTAAATGGAAGTTCACTTGTGCCTTTACGATAGAACTCCGGGGATCTAGATTCGACAAACTGTGTGAAAGCATTTTGTACTGCCTCCTGAGATAATTTTTTTTATCACGTCGAAAATAATTGTCCTAATCACGAAAAAAATGGTAGTCCGTTGGAGCAAGGTCTGGCAATTACGGAAGATGACGTATGGTTTCTAACTGCAGCTACTGTAGAGTTACTACGATTTTTCGTGCAGTGTGAGGTCTTGCGTTATCATGGAGCAATAATGGTGAACATCGATTCACGAGTCAGTTCTGTTTCACTGCCAGTTTCGCCATCATTGTTCGAAATTCGGCACAGTAAACATCTGCTGTTATTGCTTGCCCACCAAACAGTTACCATTAACTTTTTATTTTTAAGCTTTGCTTTAAGGCAAATAACAGAGCTGAACTGATACTTTAAATATTCTACTATATTTATAAATAAAGTTTTAAGTATACAAACTTAACGACAGCCTCATTGGCCTATGTATCTGACGACTAGTCAGTTTCAAATACAAAGTCCCATTTGACAGATGATCGCTAAACAACAATAGTAAAGAGAACATTTCAATTGGCACTGCACGATATCGATTACCGATCAACATTACAAACACATTATAATCGAATGGTTTACAATCAAAACGGAAACAGAAATAAAGCCACATGAACTTAAAAATAAAAACCTACCGTAGTATGGTCCTTTCTTATTGGTTAGGCCTGAGGTTCAATGGCTTTATCCAAAAACCTGAACAAATATAACATAACCAGCAAAAAAATGCCTTGAATTACCATTTTACAATGTGAACAAAGTTACATTTTATTTGTCAAACCACTCTAAATAATAAAATTACAAATAAAAACAAATAATTTAAAACTAGGCTTACACTCCTAGAACTACAAACTGTTTTGAAAACATTACCTAGACTATCACAGAAATCTTCCTTTGCGAAGACTTTTACCCTCCACGACTACTATAACCTCAGTATAAGAGTACATACCAAAAAATTTGTGTCAAACCACGATTTGTATTCGTTAACACGCATTTTTCTGCGTATTTTATTACTAGAGACACACATTAGCTTGGTGTATCCCTGTCAAACAGTATAAGTTGCCATGGTTTTGTTAGTAGCATAAATACGTACTTACTACCAGCATAGACCATCCTGTAAATTAGGTTCAAAAACATTATTTTTTTAAGGCTTTATTTACTCGTAGAATCAAGTATAAGGAAAAATATTAAAAAAATATGGTTTTTTGTGATGTATAACGTAAATATATTATAATGTAAGGAGTATTTTAGGGGCAGTCCATGCCAGTTGTAGATTATGATGGTCATCCTACTAACAAAACTATGACAACCCATTTGTGTGACAGGGACGCACCAAGCTACGGTGAGACTCTCTCGTTAAGTCTTTTGGTTTATAGATCTATGATTTAAGACGTTATGATAATGTATGTCATTGAGTTGAATTTTATTTGTCTTGATTTTATTACTAGGCTTTCTATGACCTTCCCACTGTACGTAAGTTGGACATATTGAAAATTTGTTACATCAATGTTATACTGGGTTTAATCTTGTTTTATTCCAATTATAACCATACTTAGTACAAGAGTAAAATAAGACGTTTATTTGTAAGGCGGCTGCTCTTTCAAAACTACGGGACGCTTAAACGTTAAATCCAATATCTTAGACCCAAATCTATTTTTTTATAAATTAAATATTTTGGAAAATACTACATGGGATATAAGGTGCGTTGCAAACCAATAATAGTTGATACCAAACAAAAATTTACACAAGTTTTTACTCGGACAATTTTTATTTTGCTCGAATTTTTTTGATTATATCCGATTCATAATTATAGTGTTGTCAAAATGACCAAAAGTATAAAAATTGCCATAGTGCGTAACTATGGTATTGTGGTAAAATGTTATTTTACTTTGACGTTTATTTTATTTAAGACCGACATCAATAGAAATAAATAATTGATTATGTTCGTGAAACAACTTGGTATAATATCATGTTGTGTATAGTTCCAATTTTTTTCAAACAGGCCTTAGTACCAAAAGTAATCAATGTTTTTTTTTTGCAATGTATATGAAATGTGCTGAGATACGTGCTATGAAGTGTCAAAAGGGACTTCGTATTTCAAACAGACTAGAACGGTCAACGTGTCGTCGCCTTAGCTGTCAAATAAAAAAACAATAGGTACACAACGTCTTGGGCATTGACCATTAAAAGATAATAATGTGATCTCTTATTAAGTGAACCCTTAATAATGAAACAAATGTAGTCGTCGCCAATCTCTTTTAAAAGATTAAGATATTATGTTTCATGTTTAAAAAATGATTTATGGCGACATCGCCTGCGCTGGATTTTGGTATATGGACATTATACATTATTACTTGCTACTCATGGCAAAAAGCATAATTATTGATTGACTTTTTTGTAGATGTGCCAGTAGCATAAACTCCTGCAACGTTAAGACAAGCTATAGCCAAGCAAAAGCCTTCTGTCAAAGCCGTGGCCAGTTTTACAAGGTTATAAAAAATATAGCAATAGAGAGAATCTGTAGGTAAAACAGTGTTTACAGTAACTGATCGCCTGTGTTTGCATAGTCGCAAATTAAACAACAAAAGGTATCTGATCGCCACCACGACCGCTAACAACACACGCAACATGATCGCTTAAATTTGCGCTCCGTTTCAGACTCATTAAAACAAATCAGGTTCATTCCAGCGTAAATGGTAAGTAATCTTGATTTGCATAGTTTTGCATGAAGCAGTATATACTGCAAGCAGTGCAAGCAGTTGCGAAAACTATAAACTATCGCTTCCGACGTACCGGGCGTTGAAGTGAACCGATAATAAATCGCTAACTTGCCGTGGAATTACACCGATCGTGGCCCATAGAATAAACAATGTTTAAGCATTTAGTAGTACGGAATAAGTAGTTATATTATAGAGAGAAAGGACAAAACAAAAAATGACTACAAAAGTTAAATATTTTATTTATTGGTTCCGCATTTCTGGATTATTTACATTAATCTTCGACTCAATGAAAACGCCGTGTTGTTCGTATGGAATTATGACAGCTTTACTAAACTAACAATCAAAAGAATCTTTATATTGTGTCAAAGTGTCAACATCCTTCTATAAATTGGTAACGGCAAAATAACTAAACTAAACTAATTAAAATAAGTTATTATTATAAATAGAATGTTAATAGACTTGTGCAGAAGTGACTACACATTTTTATAGAAGTAAGTATTGACTTTAATAAGGAAATGAAGTACTCCCGAAGTCACTCTGTGTTACAGAACCTTAGCAAAAACTTATCTTTATTTGGCGGGAATATTACACAGTAAAAAAGTACACAAGTATATATTTCCGAACTTAATTCGTAGCTCTATTCTGTTCCCAAAATGTGAAATTCCACAGAATTCTTAAGTATGTACTTGAATTGAAATAAAGAGCCCGTGGGTTAATAATGCTAATGACAAATGTGTCACCTCCAAAATACACACTAACAGACTATTGACAAAACCGATACAGAAAAACGTCATCATACGAATGTGAACGTGGGGAAAAGTGTTCTGAGAATATCACTAATTCCGTTAATCATTCCTTTCTAATACAGAAAATTGCAATTCTCCGCATCCATTTGGTTTGCGGTGACCATACATAACTGATAAGACCAGACATTGTAGACTGTTGCTGTAAGGTTCTACGTCACCTGGTCCAGAGTAAGCGATAGCTCTCACCGTTACGTGTGCGACGCAGGCAACAAAACCAAGAACGTCGTATAGTCGTAGTTTTGAAGTAGGTTTTCTTTAATAATATAACTATATTACAATGACCGCCAGTCAATAATTTTGAATCTGTCTCATTTATTACAAAATAAATAAATACTCATATTGTGCCACATGTCAAATTTTAACTTTATCATCCTAGTCGATTCTGAAAAGACGAGCATTTGATCAAGGATTTAAAAAGACGAGAAAGTAATGTACTTAATTAATGTAGTAACAGATTGTACGTACGGTCGTATGAAAATATTTTTATTATTTTAATAGAATGTAATCTCGTTTTAATGTTGCCATTCTACGCAAAACGGTGTTGTCAGTGTGAAGGAACACACTGACAACACCGTTTTGCGTAGAATGTTATGTTATGTGTGGATGGCTGGATGAATGAATAACAGATTATATTAGTTAACTTTCATCTAGTCTCAAAATGCTCTTATATTTACGCATAAACTAGACATTCGAATAAAGTATCAATTTTATAGATTTTATTTAACTGTTGAATTTCCACTATTTGGATCGCCACACTCGATCTGAGCGCTGAAGTGCTGAACGGAATTTGGTATCATTTTCCAGGTAAGTAAACTATGGTCCAAATAAATACTAGGCTTATCGCTTTTAGGCCGGTAAATCGATTAGCTTATCTAAAGTATGATATTATGTTTTGCTATGTCCTTTGATTAAACTGTTTGTGCTGACATCGACTCGGGTAAACACCATGATGATAGCTTGAATATAACTTAACAGCACCAGTGTACTACAGTTGGCTGTAGGCTCTATTTTATCCAGTATTCACTTACCAATGTGGCACTTGAATTATAAGCGACAAGCAACCGTTCAACTATTTATTAATAATTGATCTGTTGTGTTTATACAAATAAAGCCCTTTGTTATACCATAAAAGATTTTTGTTAAATGTATAATAATTAAGACTATATGGAATGTACTCGTATATTAAACACGAACTGCATGCCAAATCCACTTTTAATATAACTATATCGTTCTTAAAAGACAACCTTAGATAAGTATAGCAATAATATTTATAATATTTTTAAAAGCATATGGACTGTATTTGGGTGTACAATATTACGAAACTATTACACGGAAGTACTAGGCAAACATAGAATGCAAGGAGGTATACTAAACAGGTAAGCTTTACTCACCACTATCACTGCATCGCAAGGGCACGCACACTTCCCCTGCCCCCGCGCCCCTTACCTCCTCACGCCCGCCAACGGCATCCGCTGCAACAATGTTTTATTACGCTAGATATTATTTACACTTTATTACGCCACGTGAATTATGTGCCTCACGCTCGTTGCTCCTAGGACGGTGATCTGTAAGGCAAGTAGAAAAAGACAATAAAGAATGTAAGATTGAGAACTTTGATTCGTATTGGAGAGAATTTAATGAATCTGGGTGTTTTGTTTTCAATGCTTAGTAACACTGAATCTTAATTACTTATATATTATTTTGATGATTATTTTTGGACCATCAATAATTGACTGGTTTTAGTTAGAAACGGCACTGCTTATAAACTGTTGAGTATGCATACTTTGTTTCACAATTTACAGCACACGTAGCGATGCATAAATCTGAGTCAAAAAAGCATAGGTGTGATTTAGTAAAATATTAGTTGTACTAAGTATACACTAGTTTTCCAAATCACTTCCATTCTAAATAGGAAATAAATATCAAATAAAATAAACAATATCTAACAGTTCATAATTCTGACCAAATTATCAATAATTCTTGATAATGCTTCATTATCTGTCATATCAACGGCACCAAAAAGACTATTAAAGTTATCCATATTAACTTCAGCACGTATACTTTCTATAGAATATAGTATCCTAAACAAAACCTATTTAAAATAAATATTTCAGTTATAATTAATATTAAATAAAACTATACCTATACTCAATTTGATATTACCCACAGAGGATATAGACATTATTCAGAGATAAAAATAAACTTCATGAAAAAAGTATTTACGATTTATGATTTTTTAAGCGTTTGGTAAAATACTTTCAAAAAAGCACAGGAAAGTTGGAAAATATAACATTTTTATTAGGGATTAAATCAATTCTTGCCATTTATTTTTTAAAGATGATTTCATGTAAATGTTGTCCACGAATACCTCCTAGGTGATCCATACGAGAAGTCCATAAATATGAGAACAACATTACTGTCAATGGTAATCGCTATTATGCAATGATTTCCAACTTTTTTATTGCCCAAAATACACGTGCTGAATCTGGTTGACATGCGGTTTCAACAAGACGATGCCACATGCCACACAGCACATGAAACAATGGACCTATTGCGCAATGAATTTGGTGAGCAATTCATCTCTCGTTATGGTTCAGTGGGGGGGGGTTTGTGTTTATGCTTTAATAGTTGCATTGCCTAGCTTGCTTTTTCTGCTTTCTAGCTTCACTGGATTGGCCGCTTGTGTAGTATAGATGCAAACCTACTTTACTCGACTCTTCAAGACGAGTAAGGTGCAATGGTCTTAGGGGAGAGCGCAACAGTCGTGTAGATCCCTAAGACAAGTCTGGTGGGAAATCCTTCACGTGGTTGCCCTCTGTTATTGGTCTAGTTCCCTCTGAAATAGACGTAACTAAAACCACCAGACGATCACTGCCTGGGATGGAGAGGTCATGTTCCGGCGGGTCCATCGTCGAACGACAGACGATGGATAGTAATGACCTCCCGCGTGTTTGTGCCGTATGCGGGGACCCGTACGGAGGGATGAAGGAGTCCTGGGGGTTGAGTGGTGATGTGGCGATAGTGGTGCTGCTGATCTGCAACACGCCCCTTTGGTCTGGATTTCCTCTCACACGGGAGGTTGTAGTCTAGCCAGCTGCAATCAATCGGCTGCGGTGTCCGCTCATGCGGCCGCCAGGCAAGTGTCCTTGGGTGAAGAGGCCTCCAGCTGGCAGTGCTCGTTTCCCATCTCAGTGGTTTGGGGTGGAGCGACTAGTGCTGTACGTCTCGGGGGCAGCTCACTTGGGGGCGCTATACCTAGCTGGTAGCCCTGGTGCCTGAACAAGGCACCCCCAACGTTGAGGGCTCCATGGTGGGTGGGGAGCCAGCAGGTGAATACTAGATAGACCAAATATGGATTCTGTCACAAGAACAACCAAGGGCTTGACCGATAAGGGCGAGCAACATAGGACCTCTGGACCCTTAGGGGGAGAAGTTAGTGTTAGTGTAGGAGCTGCACGTGCGAGCACCTACATACCCAAGCTACATGATCGTGATGGCCCTAGTGGCCGTCCGAGCGTGAGCCAAGGGAGTGGCGCTCACACGAGCAGTTTTAAGGGATGGAGAGGGGGTAACCCTGGAAAGGGCTACCAATGTAGAGGGCGTGGCAGCCACAGAGGGGGTCAGACACGCAAGGAATACCCGAAGGGGGATCCCAGCGCGACACCCTCGGGGAGTGGGTGTCAGCCCTCCAGGATCGGGGAGGCTAGCAAGGAGCAGTCGGGCGAGGCACACCCTAAGGGGGAGCCGAACTCGGCTGCACACTCTGCAGGCCATACCCGGGACAGGAAGAGGCGCAGCGGGTGTGCCAAGCGCAAGCGGCGTGAGCTGCAACGGCAGTTGGCACTGGAAACCGATGCAGGCTCGTCAAAAAGGGTCAGGGAAGCGAGCGATGATGCCGTCGCTCAGGTAGGCGTAGGCAAGCGAGCCAAGACCCAAGGCGACTCCTACAGGGAGGTGCTAACGGGGGTGAAAATGGCCATTGTTGCCGACAACTTCCCTGACGTTCTGCTTGGTGCAGAACAGGTGGAACTCATAAGGGTGGCCATTTGGGACCAGCTAGAGGCCACGCCGGATCCTCTGCCGGCCATTAGTGTCGGTGCAATGCTTGGAGGAGCTCTGCACGTGACTTGTGAGGGTGAAGGAGCTGCAGAGTGGCTTCGCGGGCTCAACGGCAAAACCGTTGGGAACATGAAGCTGAGAGTTATCAGCGCCAAGGAGCTTCCAAGACCGGTGAAGATGGCCTGGAAGACCAGGAATACCTGGTGCCTAGATGCCTCCAGTGTGCTGAACATGCTGCAGCGCCTCAATCCCTCTCTGAGGACCTGCGAGTGGAAGGTGCTGGGCACGCAGGTCGAGGAGACGCACACCAGGCGCATCGTCCTAGTGGACAGTGTGTCGGCTGCGGCAATAAAGACAGGCGGCTTCTGTCTTCATGCTGGCATGGACAAGAGCACGTTCAAAATCCTCGAGGATGTGAACGTGCAGAAGGTGTCAGCAGTTGCCGGTGTGGGGGAGGAGGCCCCTGATGCGACGGCACCACAGGTGGGGGACGGGGAGGAGCCTGTAAACCCGGTGGTGATTGAACCAGGTACGGTACTCTTCACATCATCGCCATGTGCGTCTCCGAAGACCGACGAAATAATCGGACAAATAGATTATTTAGATCTGTCGTCGCCGGAGGCTGCAGAGGTGCTGATGGAGAAAGGGAGCGAAGGGGGCGGCCAGTAGTGACTGCCATTAAAGACGCCACCATATAGGCAGACCGAATGGCGGGACTAAGGTGCGTACAAATAAACCTTCATCACTGCATTGGGGCGATGGCCGTTCTGGCCCGCCACCTGCGGATGAAGGAATTTGATATTGCTCTGATCCAGGAACCCTATGTTAAAGGGGGAATGGTTAGAGGTTTGGGTGGGACGGGAGGTGAAATTTTTCACAACTGTTCCACTTATGATATAAGGACATGCGTTTATGTCAGAAATGGCATAAATGCAATGCCCTTATACAATTTTTGTTCTAGGGATCTTACAACAGTTAAGATCGATGTGCGAGGGAGCGGAGGGCGGGATACTGTAATCCTGACCTCTGCATACTTCGACTATACGGACAAGGAAACTGTATCGAAACAGATAAAGGACCTTGTTGAATATGGCAGCCGGGAGAACCTGGACATGATCCTGGGGTGCGATGCCAACGCGCACCACACAGTCTGGGGGAGCACGGATGTGAATGTAAGAGGGGAAAAACTACTGGAGTATGTGGTAAGTACCTCTTTACAAATACTAAATAAGGGAAACAGGCCAACGTTCGCTGACTGTAGGCGGGCGGAGGTAATTGACATCACGTTAGCCTCTAACAGGGCTAGCACTAAGATCGTCGAGTGGCATGTGTCTGATGAAATCACCTTGTCAGATCATAATTACATATGCTTTAAGTACAGGACGCTGGTTCCGGCTCCTACAGTACGTAGAAGGAATCCCAGAAATACGGACTGGAACTCCTTTAGGAGTGACCTCAGAGTAGATTTGGAGGATTCTAAGGGTAAGCTCAATTCTATATTAGACATCGAGTTTACAGCAGACAAATTGGTCCAGACTGTGAACACGGCCTGGACAAGTAATTGCCCTGAGAGGGAGCTTAGGCCCAAGAGGGTACCATGGTGGACGCCAGAGTTGGTCAAGCTGCGGCTAGAAGCCAGACGAGCGTTTAACAATGCTAGGACCAGTAGGGACTACAGCGGTTACGCTCGTTGTTTGACCAACTATAACAAAGCTGTGCGGAAAGCCAAACGGAAGGCTTGGAGAGCACACTGTGAAAACATCAGTACGATTCCTGAAGGAATGAGGCTCTCCAAAGCTTTATCGACTGTCAGAGCACACCCATTGACAACCATTAAGGATGGCAATGGGCGGCGAACAGAGTCTGGTAAGGAGACCCTAGCAATTATGCTAAACACACACTTTCCGGACTGCAAGATAATAAAAAAGAAGCAGGAGGACCCGATCAGCCTGGTTGAACAAAGCTGTCGGACAACCAAAGCAGATTGGGACACTGCTAGGAAGGTAGTGGATGAAGGGAAGGTCGGCTGGGCTCTAAATGGTTTTCAACCATTCAAGTCACCTGGTCTAGACATGGTTTATCCCATCATCCTACAGCAGGGAGCTGCACTCTTGGTTCCGCATTTGTGCAGATTATACAGAGCCTGCATAGCATTTGGATATATTCCAAAGATATGGAGGCGTGTTAAAGTCATCTACATACCGAAACCGGGCAAAGCAGACTACGAAGAAGCCAAGGCATACAGACCTATCAGTCTTGAGTCGTTCTTCCTGAAAGCCCTGGAGAAGTTAGTAGATAGACATGTCAGGGAGGGAGCGTTATGGAAATTCCCCCTCCACAGGCTACAATGTGCCTACCAGTCGGGAAAATCCACTGAGACGGCACTACATTTTGTGGTAAATAAGGCAGAACATGCATTAGATAACCGGGAAGTATGCATTGCTGCATTCCTGGATATTGAAGGAGCCTTCGATCGGACCACCTTTGATGCCATTAGTGTGGCATCGGCAAATCACGGCATAGAGCCAACCATTTGCAGGTGGATCGATTGTATGCTCAGGGGTAGAATCATAAGGTCTGAGTTGTTAGGAGATGAAATGTATGCTACGACAACCAAGGGCTGCCCTCAGGGTGGAGTACTCTCACCACTCTTATGGTGCTTGGTAGTCAATTCACTCCTAGAACAACTCAACAAAGGTCCGTACTTAACGGTCAGATATGCGGATGACTTGGTGATACTCGTAAATGGAAAGTTTCCAAGTACGGTATCTAGTCTTATGCAGAAGGCCCTGATTATGGTCGAAAAATGGTGCAGCAGCAATCATTTATCGATCAACCCAGGGAAAACTACTGTCGTGCCGTTTACTAGGAAGAGGGATCTCACGGAGTTGGGAACTCTCTCCATGTATGGTACGCAGTTACATTGGTCCACGGAGGTGAAATATCTAGGCATGACCTTAGATAGCAAACTAACGTGGAAACCTCATGTCGACAAAGTCATAGTAAAGGCCCAGCGGGTCTTTGGCATGATTCGATCTACTTATGGGAAGACCTGGGGGCTAAAGCCCAAGGTCATCAAGTGGCTATACATGATGATGATAAGACCTATACTCACGTATGGAAGCATTGTCTGGTGGCCAAGAACCAAACTAGCTACATGCAGGAACGCGCTGTCAAGGTGCAGCGATTGGCCTGCATGGCTATAACAGGGGCGTTTCCGACCACGCCAACGGCAGCGTTAGAGGTCCTGCTGGATCTAATGCCGCTACACATTGTTGTCGAGTCAGAGGCGATAAAGGTGCTACATAGGCTATCTGTGCATGGGCTGTGGAGCGTCAATATGCCGGTAACTCGACACACAAAATTGGAGATCTCAAAAGATCTCAAAAGGATTATGAGCATGGGATGCGACAAAATGCAACCATTGCACATATTCAAAAAGAATTTTAAGATAAAGGTCCCCACGAGGGACGAATGGAGACAAGGTTTACAATCCCCTGACAAGGGTTGTCTCAACTGGTTCACTGATGGTTCCAAAATGGAAACAGTATCGGGCGCTGGTATCTATGCCAACGACTGTAAGGTGAGCCAAAGCATGGGCAAATATGCAACGGTCTTCCAAGCGGAAACCTATGCTATAATTGCCTGTGCTCAGGAGAATATCAACAGTGGTGTCACTGACAGGACTGTGTATATTCTCAGTGACAGTCAAGCTGCTCTCAAGGCTCTGGACTCGTGTAAGGTGGACTCCAGACTGGTCCTGAACTGTGTTAAGCTCCTTAACAAACTAGGCAGGAAGAACACAGTCAGACTGGTGTGGGTTCCAGGGCATGCAGGAGTGCAGGGCAATGAGGAAGCTGATGAATTAGCCAGAAAGGGCTCGGAGCAACTGTTTGTGGGCCCCGAGCCATTTGTGGGACTCTCTGAGAGCACCGTAAAGGCAGCTTTGAATGCTCACGGCAATGAAAAACACAGGCTAGAGTGGATGGCCCTTAGGGGTCTGGAACACTCCAAGAAATTCATTGCAAATGGAGCCACAGGCTTCACCCAGAGGTTCTGCGGGTATAGCAAGAGTCAAATGCGCCTGCTCACAGGAGCGTTCACTGGCCATTTTGGCACCAAAGACTTCCTGTGCAGATTGAGATTGACACACGACTCGATCTGCAGAGCCTGTGGTGAACAGGACGAGTCCATATCGCACCTACTGTGTGAATGCGACGCGTTGGCTGGACTTAGGATGGGTCTGATGGGATTGGCATATCCAAACCCTGAAGACTTTAGGCTTCTCCCTCTGAATTGTACACTGCAGCTAATGCAGTACATTCACAAGGAGATAGCTAAAGGATGAATCTTGGGGCTGACACAAAAGATCCCACTGGGTCGAAGTGTCGCCGGTCAGTACAGACTGGCCCCCACACACAAGATAAGATAAGATATGGATCAGTGAATTGGCCGCCTAGATCGACTATTTTTGTGGGGGTACGTCAAATCTCTTGTTTATGCCGATAAATCAGCATCGATTCAGCACTAGAAGACAACATCACGCGTGTTATCAGTGAGATACCAGCCGATATGCTCGAAAAAGTATCTCAAAATTGGACTTCCCAATAAAAATATTAAATTTATCCAACTTTACTGTGTTTTTTTTTTGAAAATTAATATCCAACCGCTTAAAATATTACCCGTTATTACAGCAGGACAATGTTACTCGTAGAGTTCGCACAAAAGAAACTTTAACAAAATGTTAATGTCGAAAAACTGGTTACGCAAACTGTGATCTTAAGCTCTGTACCATTAACATGACAACAATTATTGTAACTATGATTAGTCTAGTCGCTATAACAGCGATAGCCTAGCGGGAGACCATTGGACTGCCATGTAGAGGTTTTGAGTTCCTTCGCAAGGACACACCTCTGACTTTCAATGTTATGTACGCATTAATTAATTAATTAGTGCTTTAACGGTAAAGGAAAACATCATAAGGCAACCCAACTCCATAATATTATCGAATATATGTGAAACCTGCCAACCAGCACTGGGCCAGCGTAATGGACTATGGTCGAATCCTTCTCACACTGAAAAGAAGCCCTTGCCCAGCAGTGGGACGGTTTATATATACGGCCAATATTATATATAAGCTTAGTATGACTCTCGCGCGTTGCCAATCCCGCACAAGTGAGTCATTATGCTGCCAGTGTAACGCGCAGGATCCTCTGTTCAGATAGAAGATACACGGCCTTATCAAGGAATTCCAGTAAGGTTAATCCTAAGATAAATTTTCACAATAGGTACAACATCATACGAAGAGATCATTTGGCAATACATAGATAATTTTCTAGTCTAGTCGACTTTTCAGTGGAGATTTTGCCGTGGCCTAACTCTCATAATTTTTTTTTTTTTTTTATTTTTTTTTTATTAAAAATTGATTCCTAGATACAATATGATGACGTTAATATTATTATAATCTGTATTGACTCAAGGCCGTCCTAATGGCAATTAATAACTGCCGCTTGCGTACTATAGTAATGTCGTATGTATAAGGAATACACAGCCTAGCCGCTGCCTATATGGATAGTAATACTCTTTCTTTAGTCCTCGTTTAAAAAAGAAAATCTTACAGTTCCGCCCACACCACTGCGGCAGGTAGTTGGTTCATTCAAAAGCCAGCACGTGAGTAAAAAAACGATCGCTAAAGCGTGCCTGCTGGATGATATGTTACCAGGTCAAATAGGTGTTGGCTGCGATGTTGAGTGATTCATATACAGATAGAAAGTTAAAAGAAATATTCATAAAACTTTAAAAAAGGCTGTGTATTAACTTTATTTATTGCCACAGAAAACCACAATATAATAAAAATATAATAAAGCTTTTAAAGTGGGTTTATTCATTAAAACGAATCTAGGAAATGTTAAAAAACTTTTGATTTGTTAAGACTTGTTTTTAAAGAAGTTTGTCCGCTTTGTAGACAAAAACAAAACGGGATTTTATGAAGCACTCTTTGCAACAAACGCTAGTACGATTGTAAGGCTTGATCATTAAAATTCTCGGGGACTGAGTTTCTTTGTATGCTTTGAGTGTACATTTTAATTCTAGCTTTAGATAACAATTAAATAGATAAAAAGCTTTTTAATATAAGTGAAGTGATCCAGGATGCTAACTAAAATAAGCGAGTAAATGTAAAGGAAGCATAAACTATTGGAATATATAGGCATGACGCTAATGTCTGTGTATCCTGAAAGAGTTAGTTCACTAAAGGCCAAATTTAATAACTTATATTTCTATAGTTGACGTACTAAAGATAAAAAAATTACAGAAGCTCTATAGTAGTTATGTCAAAAATGTACCTCCTAGAAAATCTATAAACATTTTGATAGGTTTCGAACTCAATTGACATTTCGTTTGTAATTAATAATCTATTATATCAGTAGTGAATGTCTGCTGTACATGACACTTCAGGTTCCATGTCCAAGCAGGGAAACTAATTATTTTTTGTTTAAAGAAAATAATTAGTTTCCCTGCTCGGACATCGAACCTGAAACGGTGACGAACGGTAAACAATAGGCTCGCCCTCTCTTGCGTTGAATCTACAACTATAGCTAGCGAACGACATGTACATTAGCTCAGCCTTCCCCTTCGGGGATACAGGCATAAGAATATGTACCAAACATTTTTATAGAAACCCTGATGAGTAACATATTCAGTAAGTTGTTATAGCTGGTATTTAGAGTACTAGATAATCGTACATCTATTACTCAGTACTGTAGTAAGTATTAGTGATATCTCACTCAACATGAAATTTATGTACGTGAACTACCCAGAAAACACTACGTTCAATATTAAACTAGTATATATGAAGCGACCGTTCTGAAGTATCGTGTACGAACAACATTAGTAAGGTAAATTGCGTAACGCAAAATACTCCAATTTTCGACCCCATACACCCCACGTAACGCGCAAATCTTGTTTGCCGCTCCCCTCACGTACGAAGACCTTAAAGCATAGCTCGATCCCCTCCCTCTCCACAAATTGAGTAACGTAATTTGCGTAAGTCGTATAATAAGCTTTAATTAAATAAGATGCTTCTTATGTCCGGAAGCGTAAATGTACGCGTTTGTGCAGCTGACTAAATCGAGAAAAGGGGCTTTTTGCAAAAACTGTACCTCGCATGTGTAGGTTCATTAGCCTTAAAATATTTATATCTCGACCAATGCTTGGATTTCGAGGCCCAGACAGAATGCTTTTTCCATTGTGTGTGGTTAGTTGGCCAACGCTCGGACACCCAGGCCCAGCTACAATCATTTTTTCATTGTGCGTGGCTTTTCAGCCAACGCTCGGACTCCAAAGCCCAGCTACAATCTTCTTTTTATTGTATATGATTACTGATTGAACTGATGAGTTAATAATATTTACTCCGAAGCAGAAGTCAATACCGGGATATTAATAAGTCAATATGTACCGATATTGACTTATTAATATCCCGGTGTATTAGTTGTACAAGGACTCATACCTATGCTGCGAGGCCCACGACCCAATCTAGTATTACAGAATATTTATTTTATACCACTATGGTTACCAGCCAGCTTACTAGCCTAAAGTCCACGTGAGGGTAAGGGGATACAATAGCTTATGCAAATACTTTTACTTTGCCGACTTTACAAAACAGCTCCTGGCTAGCATTTTTTACAATCTCTACCATTTTTCCTACTACTTCTCTCATCATAACAGTATAACTATCCAGCTTTATAATCAAACCCGATATAATAGGCATAATAATATAAGCAACTAGCTATATATAATACCATATTATCTATGTATAAGCGATATACTATATTATATGCCTTTAGACACCAGATCACGAGTACGCTACGCAAATTGTAAATTTAAATATATGTATAAAATCTGCATGAAAATAATTAGCAATATCTTGTTTTATTTCACTGTAGTTGTAGTTCGGGTGTGAAAAACATACACACATTTTCTTTAATTGCTAGCGTCTTAAATTATGTTTATAATTAGCTGTTACTTAGAATTTCGTTTCATATTATTTTACAAACCAATGCCCAATTTCATTAAAACTTGTATAGAGGTTTCTTAGACGTGCAAATGTTACAAATAGAAACCTACTTTTGCGTTATAATAATATAGCTTAGTCTATAACTATATTTAGATATTAACTAATTAGCATCCAAGAAAGTCCATTATATTAATAATATAATAAATCACGTACAATGCCACCAGATCAAAGGAAACAATCGTCTTTGATATCGAATTTTGTGTAAAAGCTGGTGATAAAAATTAATAGTCAGAGTCGTTTAATGAAATGATAGCCAATTATTGCCGAAAGATTTAGTAAAATAAAAAATAATTCAATTGAATATAAGAATGGTGATACTATCATTCATTTATTGCAGGATGGTACTACATATTTTACTATAATATTACATGTGATTCTATAGTAAATACATGTACAGTCAGCGATGTTTAATCAATATAGGTATATTTCAAATATTTTATATATGTGGAATAACGTGTTATCTACTAATCAATCACACTCACATTATTTTATTCAATACTAGCTTTTACCGCGGTTTCGCTCGCGTAATAGTAGGTTAATTTAGGTTAAGTTACCAGTTTACTCTCCTTCTGGGAGTCTGTCATCTCGCAGAAGGACGCGGCGGAGCGGGGGCGTGAGGAAGATCCTTACGCGCCGGAAGTCCGCCGCCGGAGGAGGGAGCGCAGGAGACGTGCTTATGTCGCTCTCCTGCCCGCCACGTAAGGGTTCCGGGTGGCAAGGCCTCAGGGGGCCCTGCCACCCACAAATTAAGAACCCCAAAAGGGAGCGCGCGACGTTCCCGCGCGCCTTCCAATGTCGAAAGGGGAGAGCGGTGAGGCTTTCCCCTGGGGACGAGAGGTGGTCGGGTCCGTTTGACTCGGCCCGCACCCACACGGGGGGTTCTGCTATGGATGACTCAATTCTTTTAAGAGCTCCCTACAGGCCCCTCCATTGGGTGAGAGAGGGAACACCCCAGGTTTTTTAGTGGGTATACCAGCGCTCTTTATGCTGGGGAGTCCCACACGCCCCGCCGGCGGATAGTGCATCAAGCATTTTTCCTGGGTACAAAAAAAAAAAAAAAGGTTTATGTTACCAACGGGGTGTGTGTCAGAAAACCTCCTCGTGGTACACCCTGGACAACGTCCGCAGTAATGCTCTTTATTATTGCCAGCGGCTAATATTCTGACAACCGGTTGGTCCGATCATCCGGTGCTGTTCTGCAGAGTCAGTTGTCAGTCTGTTCTGCGGAGCTCTAGTGTCGCAGCTCCCTCGGGGGAGCTGCAAAACCGCTTCCCTCTTTCTCCTTTTCTCTCTCTTTCTTTTCGTTTTCATATTCTTTTGTCTGCTCAATCTTGTTGGGACTCTGCAGATATTTGGGCCATTCCATTGGCCCCACCTTCGCTTCACGGAGCTTTGCGACGGGTCCAGCCTCCTGTGGTTTTGCGGGGACTGGATAGGCAATTTTGGCAACTGAGTCAAATCGTAGCCCTGACGCCATTTGCCAGCCTAATGTAATATTTGTAATGCCGCGAGCTTGAATCAGTCAAGCGCGACGCCAGGTTTACTGGTGGTCGCAAGAAATCGCAAACTTAAGAGAAGATTGTATTGCAGCGCGCCATCAGTACGCTAGACATCGTAGGCGGTGTCGCCACGCGGCATATGCGACAGCGAGGGAGTCGGAGCTATACGAAGTCTATAGAATATCCAAGAAGACGCTCCAGGCAGCCATCAAGCGGATAAAATCTCGGCCCGTGAAGAAAGCGGTCGGATAAGTCCGGCGAGAGATGTCGTGCGGTGTTCCACAGGGTTCTGTTCTTGGTTCGCTCCATTGGAACATCGGGTACGACTGGATGTTACGCAGTGCGCTTCTCCGTGGTGTCGCCGTGACGTGTTACGCAGACGATACCCTAGTCACGGCGCGAGTGAAGACGCACCGAGAAGCGGGCATCCTGGCTACAGCAGGGGTTGCACAAGTTGTACTTAGAATCTGGCGGCTGGGCATAGCAGTGGCCCTTAACAAGTCCGAGGCCCTCAGTTTACACAAGCCTTAGAAAGGACCCCATCATGTTCGAACATCATGGTAGGAGGCGTTCGCATCGGCATCGATAGCCGATGGAACTTCGGATATCACTTCCAGAGGCTGAACCCCAAACTTATGGGTGCAGCCGCCGCTCTTTCGCGGCTGCTCCTCAAGTTAAGGGGGCCAGACGCCTCCTACCAGAGGCTCTATAGTGAGATTGTGCGGTCCATGGCGGTATACGGCGACCCTGTCTGGGCGCCCTCCCTGACGGCACGCAATGCGGCAATATTAAATCCGCCCAACGCGCGATGGCAGTCATGATCACTCCGCCCTGGGATCTGTAAGCGAGAGCCCTCGTTTCTTTACATCAATGGCGCTGAGGCGCAGCCTGCACCAAATCAAGATACAGCGATGCGCACTACGTCAGATCCTGGTGGTGGACTCGAGAGCACGACTAGTGGAACCAAGCGCAGGGCACGCCGCGATAACGGCGGTAAGACCCATCATGGAGGAGTGGCTGGAGAGACGACATGGTGACCTATCATATCGACTGACACAGGTACTCTCGGCGCACGGGTGGTTCGAGAAGTACCTGTGTCGTATTGGAAGAGAAGAGACGTCCCGGTATCATTACTGTGGGGATTGCCTCGAGGACACAACGCAGCATACGCTGGACGAGTGCCCAGCCCGGGCGAAAGAGCGCCGTGACCTAATCGCGGGAGTCGGGGTGGAACGTCTCTCTCTGCCGGCCATAGTAGAGTCTATGGTCACGAGCGAGAGCGCGTGGGTTGCCTCCGCCTCCTACTGCGAGGTAGTAATGTTCGCTAAGGAGGTGGTGGAAAGGGAAAGGGAGGCGAACACCAGCCTCGCGGCCCGCAGTCGACGCACCGGGCGCCGAAGGGCACTAAACAATCTCCAGCCCCCGTGAACGCTGGCCTGGGGCGACAGACTAGGGCAGTCTGACGTCCGTGCAGAAGCAGGCCTGAGACGGCGGCGCGTAGTGTTCCACGCGCGCCTTTTAATGAAGTCTAACCAAAAATGTGACGAGACCGCCACGACCAAGTGGCGGACCAAATCTGCCGGGGCTGCAGGATGAATGTGCGAGTGATCCCTGCGCCCCGGCCATAGATTGCGAGAAGGAACATCGTGATAGGTTTAGTCGGTAGGACCAGAATGTCGCCATCTTTTCCCGGGTGAGCCCGACATAACCTCTCCGCCGCCCTTGCGGAGAGGTATGCGTCAATGCATTCCCCCAAATTAAAAAAAAAGGTTATGTTAGTAGCAGTATTTTTTTAAATATAGCCTATGTTACTCGGTGATAATATAGCTATCTAATGGTGAAAGAACTTTTTAAGTTGGTTAAGTAGCTTTTGAGTTAAATCCTTATAAACAAACAAATAAAAAATCAAATCTTTCCTCTTTATAATATTAACATAGAATTACTTATCACAAAATTAACCCCGAAGGAATAAAGAATACAGGAAGTGTAAAATTTCATCAAGAATTAAGTAATTTTTAAAAGACATTGAGTTGATTTGGCGGTCTCGATGGGTGAGTGGTTAGTAAAACCGACTGCCACGCCTGAGGTCGCGGGTTTGATTCCCGCACAAGTCAAACATTTGTGTGCATGGACATAGGGTGTTTCTATGTATAATATGTAAGTCTTCTTCTCCCTAGCGTTTATTATTCCCAAGTCACTTGGGGTCGGCTTTCTAGTCTAACCGGATTTGACTGGATATCAGTTTTTACACGGAGCGACTGCCATCTGACCTCCGCAACCTGAAAGCTAACGATACCCTAAGGCTAGACTAGTGTCAGGACATTAGAGGGCACTGACTTCCCAATAACGACTGCCATAGATGTTCATGGCAGCCGCGACCGACGGCTTAACGTGCTCTCCGAAGCACGGAGTAGGCGATACTTGTCAATCAATATGCACATAATTCCGAAAAGTCATATAACTTCCGAAAGTCAGATGTGTGCAACGTGGGTTCGAACCCAAGAACCTCTGCATTGCAGTCTGTTGGTCTCCCCACTGAGCTATCGCTGCTAATATGCAAGTATTTACAAAAAAAGATATATACCGTATGTATGTTTATCTATTGTCTAGTACCCATAGTACATGTTCTGCTTAGCTTGGACTAGATGATGTTGTGTGTATGTGATAGAATATTATTATTGTTATAATTGAAGCGTACTGCCTGGCTTTCTGTCAAGAAACCTGGCTTGGCCTGGCCTCAGTGTATAAATGATGGATGGCAATAATCTAACCCCAATTAAATGGCTATTGAGAGATTGGCGATGATTGGCGATTAAGACTTTGTTAGTGTAAAGTTAAAATAGACCTCAATCAAGACCTCAAAATAATATACAGGTGAGCCTATCTCGTACGTAGTTATAAAATTTTGTATTAGCAAATCTTTTTTTCGCCTTATAACGTCAGTAATTACTATATAAAATATATAAATATTTAAAACTTCGTGATCACATATTAGGTACGTCTAGGACAAACAAAGGTATGTAATGCAAACAATGATTAATATAATTTAATACAATAGTATTTATTTACTGGTGTATCTAAAAATATTGCTTATAACGATAAGGACGCCTTATAGTCGTAATGTGCTATACTTTTTATTTCAGCTGAATTTAAATTGGTACAAAATGGTTATTCTATTTTATACAAAGATTATTACCCCGAGACACAGTAAAAAGAAGAAAAGACAAATTAAATAGCAAAACAACATGTAGTACAGAGTATCTAGTGCATAAAGCTAAGACCATAATATATTAGATTTAAAGATCGCATCGCTTACAAAGACCACACTAACCCGTTACTCAGAGTAAACTCTTACAAACGGTGAACCAAGATAAGCTGCACTCAGATACATCTTACATTTCCTTGTATTTTTCTTGGAACTAGCTTGAAGGTTAAATTAAATAGTCACAAAGAGGATTAAAAGCAAAATATATTTATCATTTACTAACAAATATATTTATTTGCTTTTAAAAGCAAGTTGTTTTGTTAACTAGGTATTTTTGGAACATTGATAGACCGCGGGCATAAACCTAGATTATCAAAACTCGGAAAATGTCTAGGATACGTGAACTATTGCACCGTCTGGCAATAAATCATACTTCTATACGAGTGATATTGGATCATTTAAGCCATGTGTCTGTTTAGCCTAAAGCGTTACAAACAATTTGAGAAGCATAATTATGTTTTATGAAAGAATACTTAACGAATGTAACATTACAAAGAAATCCGTTTTTGCATCATCCAGAGTCTGTCAACAACAATACACACCATTCACATGACAAATATTAAAAATAAAGAGACGAAAATAAAACGAATATTTACGACGTATTTTATGTTTCTCATTTTCCATTAATGAAATTTTTTCCATTCACATGTATGAGGCAAAATGAAAGTTATTTGAGTTGAAATATGACCGACCATATGGTTTCGGCGGCTTTAGCTGTAATTGACTTCCCCCTAATGAAACGACGTTCAGTCACGCCGTATATTTCTGTAAATTCTTTTTATACCTTGTTTTAAGATTATTGACGCGCTGTGGTAGTGACTGCAATTGAAGTACATCATTTTTCGCGTACGATTCTCGGTATGGACAAGTATTAATGTGTTTTTCTGTCATAAAATCTTCAATAACATAACGAATTCTGGCCCCGTATTAAGTGGGACTCAAAATCATAGGTAACGAAATGTGGATTATATATCTGTCGATCTAAACACCATACGTATATACATATATATATATATATATATATATATATATATATATATATATATATATATATATATATATATATATATATATATCTCTCTCTCTCTCTCCGAAGAGGCAGAAGCCTGCTTACCCATTTGGCTACGTCGACGTGAGACTATGTGTGTATGTAGATATATACGTCACGTACACCACTATTGTACGTTATCCGGGGCTTTTGCACTATCTTTTGTAGCAGTGTTAATATAATCTTACTTTACAAGAGAGAGACAGAACTATACACAGCGTATAACTCTGTGTCACTCGGCTAAAATTGTTACTTAACTTTTTTTATTTTGTGTTAAGTGAAGTGAAGGATATAAAATAAAACAAGGCTTACTCATGAATGTTAATTCATATTTAATAAATAAATACATTCTCATATTATTATTATCATACCCGTTTAATCCGTGTATATGTGTTATGTAAGTCTGTCCTAAGATTGATAAATACGGAGTATTCCGCTTTCGGCACCAATTTTTTCGGCATCTATGGTTTCGGAAATAAAAAGATGAATAGCTTAGGTGCCGAAACCATAGGTGCCGAAAAAATTGGTGCTGAAAGCGGAATACTCCATAAATACAGCCTACTCGCTTTAAGTCTGATCCCAATATGATACAATTTGGCAGATATTAGAAAACTTGGACTTGACTTCGAGAATTTCCAAATATAGTCCTTTTATACTGCGTTATAAAGAACTCTTACTTGGGAGGCAACTAACATAACTAAAATTAAGCGTCACCTTAAACCTCAGATGTCATGGTCAGTTATGGTGTATATGTTACCGATAAAGCATATAATTCAGTCATTGTATATAATACCAATTCATTCTAAGCAATGCATATTTTAGGCAATGTATAAAACATTCTTATACATTATAATATTTTAATATATTTTTGTCCAGCAGTGGACGTCTTTCGGCTGAGATTTATTTTATTTTATTTATTTTACAATTTTAGGAAAACTTACAGCTAAATTAGTATCATAGACCGATTTGATACGAAAAAAGAAGGCCAATTAAAAGTTTTCACAGATAGTAGATTAAAGTGTGAATAATAGAAGAAGACATTTAAACAACAAGATAACAGCAAAAAATAGACACACATCTGGTTTTTAGACAAAGAATGAGTTGCACAATTTTTTTTTGACTTGGCTGTTACTATAAATAAACAAGTCTATATCAACACTCTAGCATGCCGTGTTGAACATGCGATGATGATGATGATGATAAAATACCTGTCATCTTCAATAATTTCCCTGTCATCTTTTATTTACCTACTTTACCTAGGAAATGCGAGTTTCTTGCGCAGGTGGCTCGCGTCGGTCGCTTACAAACACAACCTATTTGTAAGCGACCGACGCGTAATTGCGTAATATTGAAGAACAATAATAAGCTCATCTAGCATAAACGACAAAACGATACATAGATGTATACCAATTGATTATCACTGTATGCGCAGCTGAATGGGTCGCACACAACTTGTTGTTTGAAATGAAAGGTCACTGATAGTTAAAATGAGATGCGATTTATTGATCACTTAAGTACCACGTAACTTATGATAATATGTTTGATACGATAATTACTATAAATGAGTACCGCTGATTATGAAGTATGATCGCATACTGGTGTTGATTTACACAATTTATATGAGGCGACGTAAAAGTGCTGATGTAAAGGAGGCGCGCGTGCCATGTACGATGTATTGTATTGTATAGTATTGTATCTAAGTCTTGTGTTTATTTGTGTGTATTTTTATATAATAGTAGTTTTTATGTGTATAGTAGTTATATGTGTGTGTATGAGTAGTTTTATGTTTATATTTAGAATAAGGTGATAAATTATGTAGCGCACTGTCAAATTGGGTGTACCTGTAAGGACAGTTGCATGATGTAAATAAATAAATAAATAATAAATAAATGTCATGACTCGTACAATCACTTTTAAAAATAGCATGGCACTTGTGCCGCGTTTGTGGTACAGGTATTAAAACCATATTACAAACATGACAAATATTTAAAAACTGACACATAGAATAACAATCTACATATCTTTATCCCATCTGTGGATTACACAAATTGGCGTAATCCACAGATGGGATGAATGGAAAAAGATCAACTCGCAAGATGTAACGTCGCCAATTGACTACTTGAATCAAGGTCAATCCAGTCAAGTCTTGCTTGAACTCTTATTCTATCATTATTATTCTCAACTATATTGATATCGGCTTTCTATTCTAACGAAAGCAGCAATAACAATATTGCAAGCTTAAACAAGACGAAAGAATATTAGACTCTTCGTAATAACTGATGTTCACGAAGGCTGGAGCCAATAGCTCTATGTGCTCGCAAAAACACACACCTATCCACGTTTCTCGCTTCACAGGATATATGTGTATTTTTTGTAATTAACGATCGCACGAGCCTGCCTTTGCCAATTATTTGATGACGATACAAATGAGCCGGCTCGCTCGAGTCAGTACCATCTCTTTACATAAAACCGGCGTAAGGGTAGCACTTCTCTTACTGCGTTTTAACCGACTCGAATCAACTATTTGTCACACACATTTTTATCCCATGGGGCGGGTGTGGAATCCAACCTACAACACTCGCATATTATTGTCAGTTACAAATCAATCCGATAAAACATAATGTCCTTATATTTAGCAATCAATCTCTTTACTCCGCTACGGGACTGACTAGTTAGTCTTGAACAATAACAGCCAGTAATTTACCTTACAATTTATTGTTATCGTACAAAACTTAATCAGTAGCAGTTGTATAAGTGTTATAAGCTACAATTTTAATAAAACAATTTGCTCAACGTTCAACAACATTTTATCGTTAAGTTGAAATAATGGCTTCATCCACCCAACAATGTCATATGTATTACATGACATAAAAACATAAACGGGAAATGGTTGAAATTGCATTAAAACGTTGTCTTTCTTTTGAAAATCTTTGTCTGGTTCATAATAATAACAAAAGGGCCAGGTGAGAGCTAATAAACAGAATGGCTTTGTCCTCTTAACGAGCTTTCACGGAAAGACTTAGCCGTGCAAATATAAATAAACTGCTATTGTTTTGTCCACTGCCGGATGAAACTGCTTTTAGCGATCCGTTGGAAAACACGGCGAACGCTGTGTACTGTTTACTTTCTTAATTAGTGATTAGCCAATACAGACGTTTGCCTTTCTTTGCAGCTCAAACGCGTTCGTACGGTTTCATTAGATCTTAGATTTATTAGTTTGAGAAACAGAACATGTGAAGCATTACTTTATTTTTATAACAATATGATGTATAACGTAATGCTTATGTCGACTTCAACTGCACGGATGGCGTAGTGGTCACCTCGCCATTGCCACCACGCGAGTGTTGTGGATTTGTTCCCCACACGAGACAAAAAGTTGTGTGATCCACAATTGGTAGTTCTGAATCTGGGCGTTTTTTGTGTCCGTTGTTTGAATATTTGTAAAGTACCCGGCGACATAGGAATTATTCCTAGTTGGGAATGTGTCTTTTAAAAAATAAAATGTATAACTTTATACAGCATAATATATTTATTCGAAGATTGATTAAATGCAATTATTATTATACGTGTCACTAAAACTATTTGGTTAATTCATTTATTACCTATGTAATTTTCTCTAAAGAAACAGAAGAGTGGGTTCAATGGAATATTGTTTTATCTGGTCCAGTCAATTCTATGCGGCTATGTACTAGGTGTATGGATGATTTTTGGTTAGAAAGCTACTACTAACATTTTGTGGACTTTTTAAAAAAGACGCGGCAACACAGAGCAAAAACCTATCTACTACCTTATGCTAACCACACAGCACTTCATGTAAGACGACAGTGTACAAAACTATAGTAATAATAATATAATTGGTTGGATAGCTAGATAATGATTTTTGATATACCTTTGTATCATTCGACATTACGGAGGTTCCTATTCCTGAATCCTTAACCTCCATCACTTGGTCTGGTGCTCAAATGTAATGAAAGCATGACCACGCCCCGGCGTGTATTGATTTATATTTATAAATGTAGTTATTGCATATAGTTATTATGTAATAACAAAATTAAACTTGCTAAATAAAGGTGATCTTTTTTATAAGTGATATAAATGAGAGACAGGTATTTATAATAATTGATTTCTATATGTCCTATTAAAGGGGCAAAAAATGTGTGACCCACAAATGGCTGGCCCGAGTCTGAGTGTTCTTTGTGTCCGTCGATTAAATGTTTGTAGTCTCCCGCGACACAGAACTCAAACCTAGTGCAGGAGTTGCCATTTTAAATAAATAAATATTATAATATTATAAAGTAAAGGCTTTATTTGTATGCTTGTAATCGATAAACTCTGAATCTACTAAATCAATTTAAATAATAATTTTACCATTAGAGAGCAACTTTATCCAGAAGTAGAATAGGCTAGGTATATAACATCAGGCTGCGTACCACCGCCGCCGCAAAGCAATAACCTTAAACGTAGGTGAAACTGCGGGAGACAGCTAAATAAAGGTAATAAAGTACGGTAAAGAACTTTAAATAAAATAATATCACAAATTCTTGAATAGTTCAATAAAATATAACCTAATTTTGACCTTTGAGATCTGCCGATTACACTAGCACTATTCTCAAGATATCTGTTACTTTATTTTGCATGCGGAACCTTAATCATTTTTTTGAACTGACTACCACACTTTCGGAACAACATTTAAATGGCAGTTTTTATTTTTAAACTCCTAATTACTTGTGTGTATTCAGTTATTTTGTTTTTAAATGGAAAATCAAAATATATTTTCCGGTAATGACCGGAAAGTGTTTCAGACAGATGGAAATCTCGTTAAAATCATGATTAAATTTTAAGAAATATTGTAAGATTATAATTAAAAGAATTCCTTAAAGGCTTTCTGGCATAGGTACTATTGTAAATTTTATAGTGCGCTTGAAAGTCAAATTAATGGCACTATAAAAAATATTAGTAAGTGTTTAAGCGATTGATGTAGTTATGAAACTATAGCAAATATTTATTTATTTTAGCTATATTACCTCTTTGACCATATGACATAAGTTTGTGTGCGATTAAAGTGTAATTGCGATATTGGATTACCAGATTCGGTTCCTAACTAGGGCGCAGCGTTATTAGGTTTTTCTGATCGGAAGTTTTTTAGTACCAGCTCTTTTTACACCTGTATATCCTCGAAGGGGTAGAGATTTATGTATTTCACCCACATTTCGCCAGTGGGTTGTTGGTACCACATATTAGAGGGTGAACCTTATACTGTCAATCGAACCATTGCCTGACTTAGTACTAGTGCTGAGAAACTCATAGAAAAGTTCAATAACGTTTTGTCCATTCCCAGAATTAAACCCAGAATCTCACGACAAGTCTAAATTTAAGCTACGAAACAAACGAGGTAGCAATTAAAAATAGTCATTGAATAATAAATATATCATTATACATAACTATATGAAACAAAGTATTATTATATTTGTCTGTTTGTTTGTTTATTTGTCAACTTATGCGTTCCTATACCATTCAGACGATTGCGACAAAACTTTAATAAAAAGTTGCTAAGGATTCTGACACCGAAAAATAGTCAGAAGTTCATCTCATTACACACGCTATTTAGTAATAAATAAACAAACAAATACATATTGACAAAACCAACATATTTTATGCACCTATATTTACACAACCCAACAATCATACAGACAACTTACACGACACTAGACCATATAATACAAATAAAAGACGCCTACGCAAATCGCATGACAAAAAATGTTTCACACTTAACGTAATACTTTAGTAAACAACCCATTTCACCGCACTTAGGAGATATCATATGACACACTCGTAATATGTACAACAAACTACATACTCCACAGAGAATAGGTACATGGAATATCTATTACGTAGAGTATAAGCTCTGCCTGTTGGGCCCTCTGATAGGGGCAGCCTGTCCGAACTGGTTTAGCTCTTAAGTACGTCTTACTGACGCTTTTAGTGGAGATAACTGTGCTACTGTATGTTGGATACCCTGCATGTGAATCTTTGAGGCTACGAATGGACGGGAAAGATTTAGTTGCTCCGTTTTTAAAATAAAGATTGTTATAGGAATGTGTTTTTTGATGGTTAAATGTTTGATATATTTATCTTTTTATGTATCATTTTCTGCGACTGTAATGTCAATGTCATTGAACTCGTAAACGAATGATTAACGATATGTAAAATGCTAATCAACAATTCATGAATTGATTTTTCTTCTTGTTATAACAATATGTGTACATATTGTTATAACGATATAACAATATAACTCACCATTACATTGACCGCTTGCGTGTCTGCTACTTAAAGCAACGAGAACTTACTAATGAGGCAACGTTGTAATAATATACAAAAAATATTAAAACACAAACCATAAATAGATCATAGCACAAAATAATATTATTTGTTTGTCAAAAACGTTGTTCTTAGAATCCGAGCCAGTTTTCTTTTCCATCACAATTTAATTTGGCCTCTTTCTCCAAGCCCTATTGGTTTGTAATCATGTTTATGTACCTATCATGTTATTGTTTTCATAAGAGAGGATAAATAAATATAACTATGGGTATGTTTATCGAAGTTGGCAAAGGCTGCCGATCGAGCAACCGAGTTCATTAAAAATATTTCTTTAGCGCAATGACATAAATGGCTTTGTATATCAATTAAATACAATAGAAGTGTCTATCTATAATATTGCTTTTAGCCGTTCTGTCTGCAATCTCGATGAACATGTTAAAACATAATGCTTTGTTCTTAATGTCAGAAATGACAGATATGAGAAGTTAACCCTGGAGTGAGCAGTCACTCCGCCGACGGGGTGGGGCGGGATGGGGTCGCGTTAGCAATCACCATCCCGCCCCGGCGGTTAACCCGGCTGATGGTAACCGGGCCTCAGCACCTGTGGAGGGGTGGCCTTGCTCACCAAGGCCACCGTCCAGACGTGTGGGGCCTTGCAAGCCGGTACAGAGTCCCCCGACTCTGTACCAGTGACCCCACTATGCAGGAGCTAGAAGGCGGGCAAATCGCCTCCTCCTCGCTCCCGTCCGTCTGCGCCGGAGAGGGTCAGTAAGGGGATTGTTCTCCCTGACACTCTCCGCGGCCTCCTTCTGCGCCATGACAGCCTAGCAGAAGGAGACCACCGCCTGCCACGACCTCTCGCCGCCGAGCATGGCGTTGATCACGCCCGGCAGGGAGAGATCCCCGCCTATTATGGACGAAAGCGTGTGCCGCTGCGGCCCCCATGCGGCACACTCCTCCAGCGTGTGGGACGCCGTGTCTTCCGGCGCCCCACACTTGTGGCAGGCCGGGGTCGGCTCCCGTCTCGCGATCTGGTGCAAATACTTTCCGAAGCATCCGTGCCCGTAAAGCACCTGCACCAGTCGGAAGGTCAGCGACCCGAATCGCCGCTCTATCCACCCCTGAAGGACCGGGCGAATGGCCTCCACCATCCACTGGCCCGGGACCGGTGGAGCCAGGTCCTCCGTCCACCGCCTCAACAGGGCGGCCCGCGCCTGTCGCCGCATGCGTGCGACCTCCTCCCACCCCGGGGGCTCCCCGCGGGACCTCCTCGCCGCCACGAAGTGGTAAACTTCGGCGAGAACCTCCGCTTGTAGCTCCCAGGGGGGTCACTGGCCAGCACGCACGCCGCCGTCCAGGACACCGTCCGGTAACCGCGAATGGCCCTCGTCGCGACGACCCGCTACGGACGTCGCAGCAGGGTCTTATTGTCTCGACTGAGGGCGTCCGCCCAGACCGCGCTCGGACCACCCACGTTGGGCAGCAGCCTCCCTAGGGCGGCCGCCGCTCCCAGGACTTTTGGGGCCAGCTGGGTGAAGTGTGCCCCAAAAGTCCACCTCCCGTCCAGGACGAGACCCAAGTACAAGTTAACCCGTTCTATGGGTTAACTTGGGTTAACTTATTTATTTATTTTTATTTATTTAGTTTTACAGAAGGCTTACGGACTAATTAAAACTATGAAATATAACAATTATAATATTTTCAGTTTGCCAATTAAAAGCCCTCACATGTATATATAAAAAAAACGAATGACGATTTTTGTACTCGTTTTAAATATAACAAAAAAAAGTATTTTCATTCAGTCAATCCTGTGCTGACTCGGTATTAGTGCTCACATTAACAAAGTATGAATTGGCCAATTGCCGCCTCATGGTGGCAACACTAGTGCAAAACAAATCGATATTCAGGTCCCGTGCAAGCGCATTGAAACTTACAGCACTTCTCCTGGAGAAGGCATTACCCCTATAGTTTGTTGAACTAAACGGAACCTTCAATATTGGCCGTTGACGGAAGCTTATCAAATTCGTGCGAATTGAGATATTAGCTAGTAAATCAGGACAGTCATTTTGACCATTAGCAATTTTTAACAGGAAACTAATATCCCCAATACGTCGCCTAATTTCCAAAGGTAGGAAGTGAAACCTTTTACATCTGTGCTCGTAATCAACTGAACACTGCTGTGCCTTGTAGTCAAGGTATCGTAGAAACTTTTTTTAGACGCCCTCAATGCGAGATTTATAAATTTCGTACTGAGGATTCCAAACCTGGGACGCGTATTCTAAGTGGCTGCGTACGAACGAACAGTACAGTACTTTGACTGGTTTCAAAGTGCGGAAGCAGGATGTGTTACGCAGTATAAATCCCAGTGCTTTTGACGCTTTTTTCACGATACTATCTATATGTTGATCAAATAATAGCTTACTGTCCTGTATGATTCCCAGATCTCTAATGCTGTTAGCTTTATTAATTACTACATTGTTTAATGTGTAGCTATTATTTATAAAAACTACTGAGATGTTTAATAAAACAATATCTCTTTTGTTTTTGGTAGCATTATTAACCATTCTATTATACATACTTCTAACGTCAATCCACTTAGCTGAAGAAGTTAAGAAAATTCTGTCTGTAGAAGAAGCTAACTTAAAAAGTAAATGCAACTAATTTGACTGCACGGGTGGTGGTCGCCTCGCCACTGCCATTGCGCCGAGTATTGTGGGTTTGAAATCACACACGGGACAAAACTTTGTGTGATCCATAAAATATGGTTCTTCCGAGTCAGGGTGTTTTTTGTGTCCGTTGTTTAAATGTTTGTAATGTCCTCCGTGACACAGGAATTATAACTAGTGCGGGAGTTGTCCTTATTAAATAAATGTTTCAAGTTTCATTTAAAAAAAGAAATAGACAATTTCAATTCTCTGAAAAACCTTTATGTGATACTTGCGTTTCTACTCGATGAGATCCTTTGAACGTATGCTTAATACTGAACTTAAGACGACGACGTATCAAACGAACAATTCTGAGTAATAGAGGTATCTCGTAATTGGGTCCGTATTCTCCGAATTCATCAGTGCCTAGAATATGTAAATGTGAAGTGATGAATCGACGTGCAAAGTGCATTTCAATACCTAATTATTTTATAAATAATTTAGCTTATCTTATTGTTCTGTGCTTTCGAATAATAAACGTAGAAATTGACCTGCAGCAAAATTTGTATGCTGTGTTCTTGTATATTTTTTATAAAAAGGCATCTCCTGCATTAAGAATAGTTCCTGCATTGCAGTATTTGCAGTGATTACCGCTGTGCCACCGTGACAGAGAGAAAGAAGTGATAGAGAGTACTTTGTGAAGCATACGCTACTCGATGTTAAAGTTGCCATCTAATAAGTATAGGTACCTGAAATATTATCGTTTGATGAAATCAATAATAATTGGCTAAGTACCCTAAACTTTTTATCAGTATCTTCTCTTAGCTTATTGCCCAATTATAATCCTTATACACAGATACAGTAACTAAAAAAAGTTAAGAAGTAAATTTAAAAAAAATTATGCCCTGTTCTACCATCTAAGACTTAGGTGTGAGCGTAGGTGGAACCGATTTGCATTCATTGTAAGTGCACACACGTAGCTATAAATGATTTTTGCAAGAACATTAGACATAATGTGACATTTCTTGACTACCTCTACCAGATCGACGATAGGCAAAAATATTAAATTTATAGTAATAATCAATAGTAACACGAATTCTAGTAATATATCTGGTAGACACCAACAGGTTGTTTACTAAATTAAAGCTTTAACATACATAGCTTGTGTAATGTAGCTGTATTCTATCACTCTTCCTTATCTAAACCTTGAATATCGCATACGGACGCGACGAAATGATGCTACTTTAGTAGTCTGCTTGCAGTGTAATTTTCATTTAATCTTGTGCTTGCGTTTAAACCCGTATAATATGGTGTTGAAAGCACTTATAGATCAGGCGGGTGGTTTTAATCCCACTAATATAGGAATAGAGTCGGCCTCGATGGCGTAGTGGTTAGTGTAACCGACTGCCACGCCTGAGGTCGCGGGTTCGATTCCCGCACAAGTCAAACATTTGTGTGCATGAACATGGATGTTTGTCTTGATCTGGGTGTTTCTATGTATTTACAAAAAAAATGTATATATGTAGGTATGTTAAGCTCTGCTTAGTTTAGGCTAGATGTGACAGAATATTATAAATATATTATATTATTATGTAGAGTTTGTAAATTTGTTATCGGTAGCACATGTATGCGACTGCTGTGCATAAGCAATTAGATGTGAATGTTGGAATTGATTCCCGGTTCAGGCAAAGAATTACTGAAATTTTCTGTCAAAAAATTCTCAGTAGCAGTACGGAGTTTGGAACTGG
This sequence comes from Catocala sponsa, assembly GCA_963564715.1. NCBI lineage: Eukaryota > Metazoa > Arthropoda > Insecta > Lepidoptera > Erebidae > Catocala > Catocala sponsa. Next base: position 12,858,739 of record OY751336.1, on the reverse strand, counting down.
GCGTGATAAAAAGGTAATAAGCTCACTCGCTATTACTTGTTTCCAAAAATCATAGACAACGAAATATGGGTTCAATTTAGGTATGTGTCTGCCAATCCTTTCGGGCATATAAGCATGACACTATGTATGTATCTTTCTCAATCAATATCGAACTCATTTATATGAAATTCGGCTTACAAATAGATCATGTCTTGGATGAACACAGGATATTTGCTTTGCAGGTATGCGATCCCATGTGACTTGGACGTAGATGAAACCTGGTGCAGAAACTTTCACTAAAACAGGTTATGTAGGTAGGTACCTTTTGAATTATTTGAGAGTTCATTCCAAGAGTAAAATTAAAATAGCTACAGCATCACTTATCACAGTTGAGTCGGTGCATGTAAGCTGCTACTTAGAGCAAATGCATATATCGTGGCATCATTGAGCTTACGCCGCGGTCGCTCGTATCGGATGCTCGCTCAGCTTACACTGCAGTTACGCTGAGTACCCACTTATGTTTTACACACACTTGACTGGCTAATACCGGCTTGCTTTATGTCTCATGTGCGTTAATGTGAACCTGATCTTAGTCTAACAAGCGTATTATATGCACAATAGTTAGGACTAGTTAGGACTCTCGTTACGAACAAAAATAGCGTTCATGGCACTTTATCAAGAGTTGTTTGGAATTTTTTATTTTTTTATTTTGCTCGTCACAATGACCACACTCCACCTGATGGTAAGCAGTCGTGTGGTCTAAGAGCAGTGGCCTCCACACCGCCCTCATAGCAGCTGAGGCGATGTTGAGGTCTCTACTTTGACGGCCTGAGAAGGTGCTTTTTCACGCCCCGCTTAAAGGACCCAGGATTGAAGCAAGAAGGAAACACGTGCCTTGGCAGAGAATTCCATGCCTTGGTCGTTCGGCAGAGGTATGAGGACCCAAACTTGCTGGTACGCGCTCTAATCGACTCTACCGTGTAAGGATGGCATCTGAGCCCAGCACGGCATCTTAATAAACATCTTCAGGCGATACAATGCGCCATCTGTTGTATAAATATTAGAATTAAGTTTGACTTACGTATAGACAATTATTTCTCTAAGTTAGGCTATACAGAATGATATACATAATCTAGTTGGAAACATGTTTGTTTGGCCCCCAAACTGAGAATCCGCATAGATCAGAAAGGACTTATTGTACTAACTATGGCCTTTCTGGGCAATGAAAATACATAATATTACTAGAATACTCAAACAAGAATATATTTCAATAGAAACTATCTATAAAAAAAAAATAAAGACTACCTACTAGCAATTTAGGTTACAAATTCATTTTCTTCTTAACTTTAGCTAAAACGCTATTGTTACAAGTGTGTTAAGTCGGTAGTGCAATAGGTGGTTTAAGTCAAGCGGGACTATAAATACTGATTGAAGAAGATAAATCTTGAAAAGCAAGACTTGAAACTACAAACCAAGGATCGGTTAATATTTATAACATTACTAGACTTTGTCTGCAGCTTCGCTCGCAAAAATATAGGTTTGATTAGTAACAGTACTTTTTCTGTTGTTGATGAAAGGTTCCTTATGTCCTTTTCTGTTCCCCTGACAATGTGTATGCGAAATTTCATGACGATCGGTTAAGTAGTTGAAGCGTAAAAGCGTAACAAAAAAACAAACAAACTCACATTCACGTTTATAATATTAAATAAGGATTTGGAGTATGAAAATGTGCTAAAGCTAAGTAACATACTATTATGAAAAGATATTCATGTATAGATACAGCGTAACTAGCCAAACCGTGTTCACAATAAAGAAGATGGATGGATTATTTAATATATTGTCGCTCACAGTTCCTAACAACTTAAGTATAAGTCCCTATCTTCAGAGTTACTAGCTTTTTCTAGTTTTAATTTCCTCTGTTCCGCAGCGGTGCTCATAGAGGAAAATGGAAATAGATTTTTCTTCATAAATACCTCTTCGATAAAGTTGTGCACTCTAAGAAAATTCCGCCCTTCACAGGCTACATAAAATAAAATAGATAGCAAAATGTGAAGTTTTTACAATATAGCCATTTTATAATAGTTAATTCTAAAGATCATTATATAAAACACCTCTGAACACGATTTTGCGTTTATAGGCATTAGTACCTGATGTCAAATATTTATGTTTCTGATATACGCTACAGAAACTATCATTAGTACGTATTTTACACCTTAAATAACAACAAAGAACAAGATAAAACTTTAGTTTTATCAAAACGGTTTACCATTTTGCTATTGCATCATATATTTCTATCTTTTAAATAAATCTGAAGACAAATCCAACAAACTTTGCCATAACAGCTATTACACAGAAATAACTTAGTACATTTTGTTACGACTCTCATCCTATCAATATTTGTTGAAATATTGAAGCAATCTGACTACAGCAAACTTTATTCCTCTGCGTCCGTGCTGTACCGAGAAACTGATGTGGAGATAAACATGACTTTGCGTAATACATGGTTGCCTATTATGTCGCTCCAATATCGACATTTCACGTTCGACGTTCGACAGAGTCGATTCGGAAAAATGCTTCATCAATTTATCTGTTCTCGCTCAGTGCTTGTGATCGATGACAACGCGCCGATATTTGTCAACGGCACCACATATAACATACGTTTAAACTTTTACTGTCTACTCGCTTTTGGAGTATCTCATTTTGAATATGTCATCACAAATATACGATGCTTTTGATATTTTCTTCGTAAAGCAACCCGCAAATAAGCAAAGGAGCTTATGAATTAGTCGTGAATCAGCCATATTATTATGAACATTACAACTGCCGTAGAATTTCCAAACGAAGCTTTGTAAAGATAGTGTCATTTATTAGGAGCGTGTCATAATTAAACTAATCTATTGGACGCGTGTGTACCAAGATCGTCCATTGTATTTTGAGCCCCGGCAAGCCGAGCTTTTCGTCGCTAAATACGTTCTTTGTTATAGGAGATGAGACGTGAAGGGTCTAAGTATTTTGGACATGTGTTGTTGCTTGTCTGATCTCGTAGAGGCGCCTTCTTGTGCTGGCAGGCTCCTTTAATTAATGTCTTTGGAACTACACGAGCTACACGTATCCGATACTGGGTATAAACATGTAGGAAATTCTAAGTTAGGTAGTTTGATTGCGTCTTTCAAGCTATTAAATATAGCGTATTTCTATGTGCCATACGGTGCTGTAATTATCTACCAAGTTTAAGTTATTAAATACTAAACTAATAGATTCATTTTATGAGCTATCACGATACTATTCAGCTTAAGTATTAAGTACTATTATTAGTTATGTTTTATCAACTGATGGAGACAGGCATGCGATTATAAAATAATGGCTTAATATCATGCACTTATTAGAATTAGCATAGTTTAATCTTAAACCTCCAAAATGTAACTACCTACTTAAAACACGTCCAAGCTTGTAGACCAAACAATTTTTCTGTCCCGTTTTAGATTCAAACTCACGCCACTTGGCGTAGTAGCAGTGGCGAGGCGACCACTTAAACTGCTACGTTGTCCTTGCAACCATTGTCTCACAAATACATGAGACTCCTCTGATCCTAGGAAACAGACTACTGACACGGACATGTGTATAACAATTTTTCGTATGTTATTTGTTACATATATCTGGAGACCAGTAATTACACACGATTCTATTTCCAATAAAACGTGGATTGATGGAGCACACTCCATTAATCTGCCAATGCCAAGGACAACTCTGATAGATGGCTGACACAACATTACCTATGTACTTACTATGGCGATATCAATCAATTTTACCCGATTGGACCGAAATAATATTGACCGAAGTGTCATAGTTACGATGTAGTTACCAAAGTATAAAGATATATCGGTGTTTGTGTATTTGTTGTGGTTATTGGTTAGACAAACATCAATACAAAGATTCAGAAGCATGTCTTATTCATGCTTCTCAATCCTTGTATCGATGTTTGTACTCTAAATTATTGTAGGATTTAGTTATCTTAAGTCAGATATTTACTACCAATTTAATTTAACCACCTGCTTTATGATCTTCAATACAATAAGTTCGTTGATTATTATTATCATTCGTGTCAGATTTCAGCCGATAGTAGTCTGATAGATAGAATTCTTCCTGCTGCTGTCTTAGTCAAGTCTCATACTTCATTCACTTAAAAGACAGAAATGGGTTTTAAATCATTACGTCAGCTTTCCAATCTATCCTCGAGTCAAAAAACATCAATAAACAGATTTTACTTTTTATTGAATATTATCACGAACTGGCGGCGAAACTCTATTTATTCATCTAAAGGAATCGCCTAAAGGAATTTAATTATTTATTGCATTAATACCAAGGTTGTCAATATGGATCTATATTGCGATAGTCCAGACGAACTAAGTCTTTGCTTAATGTTATGACACTGGAATATAACAAAATCTTTAAAATAAAGACATTTTATAAAAAACTAAAAGTTAAGTTTTGTGATTGGGTAATACCTGGGATTTATACAAGTAGAGCTAAGTTATATGAATTATATGGAATGAAAAATATAATTCTGATCCAAATTTTGTTAAATATGTTAGAAATTATTCCAAATTATTTAAAAAGACTTGTACTACAGCCAAGTCCCTTAATTTAAAAACCAAAATTCGAAATGCCGACGATAAAATTAAAACTACTTGGAACATTTTTGATAATGAAACTGGACGCACCAAGCTGCGTGATAATACCATTAACCTTAATATAACTAATAATATAATTTTAAATAAATTGCAATTAGCTGAAACATTTAATAACTACTTTGCAATGATACCTGTTAATACAACTAGTTTCTTAAGGTCTTGCCCAGTTAAAGCAGAATCCTTGGTAAGGGGTAGCGTGGTCGAGTGTAAAGTCCTGTTTAATTTTGAGTATGTACATTCGCATGACATAATAAAAGTATTCAAGTCACTTAATTCAAAAAAGTCAGCTGACTTGTGGGGTATTTCTGTGAAATTAGTTACAAATATTATTGATAACATAGCGCCACACTTAGCCGCAATATTCAACGAATGCATTGATGTGGGCATTGTTCCTAATTTAATGAAATGTAGCAAAATAATACCACTATTTAAAAATGGATGCAAAAGTGATTCATGTAATTTCAGACCGATTTCTATATTACCTGCTATAAGTAAAATATTTGAGAAAATTATATTACAACAATTAGAGAGCCACTTTAACGTAAACAATTAATTTCATACACAACAATATGGTTTTAGAAAGGCTCGATCTACAATAGATGCGGGTGGTACACTTTTAAAACATGTTTTTGTCGCTTGGGAAAATTCTCAAGATGCCATTGGCGTATTCTGTGATCTCTCAAAAGCCTTTGACTGCGTTGAACATCAAACGTTATTGCAAAAGCTTGGGCATCATGGAATTAGAAATGCTGCATTCGACCTCGTTGGTTCTTACCCAAGCGATAGATTACAACACGTTGAAATCAACGGAACTAGATCTTCTGGATTACCAGTCGCAATGGGCGTGCGACAGAGCTCAATTTTAGAACCCTTTCTGTTTCTAGCGTACGTGAATGATTTGCCGTTCTTCGTACAGAAATTGTGCGACATAGTATTATTTGCTGATGACACATCACTTATTTTTAAAGTAGACCGTATGGCACCGAATTTACAGTGTGTTAATTCTTCACTCGCGCAAGTCCTGGACTGGTTCAAGGCGAATAATTTACCACTCAATTTAAAAAAACAAAATGTATTAAGTTTACATTGCCTAATGTAAAGAGTCCTAGCATAAATATTAATTTAAATAATGAAACAGTAACATTTGTACAATCCACAGTTTTCTTAGGCATTACTTTAGATAATAAAGTTCAGTGGGGCGCTCAAATATCGTGTCTTGCAGGTGCAGGGAGACTTAGTTCAGCCGCATTCGCGGTTCGGAAAGTAAGACAACTTATTGATGTAGATACTGCGAGACTAGTATATTTTAGTTATTTTCACAGCGTCATGTCTTATGACATACTATTATTGTGGGGTAAGGCAGCTGATATTGAAACAATTTTCATTCTTCAAAAGCGTGCAGTACGTAGCATATTGTATAATTTAGGCCCACGAGTTTTCCTGAAAGAGCGTTTTAAAGAAATTGGTATACTTAGCGTTGCGTCGCAATATATATTCACTTATATAATAAGAATAGTGATATTCACAACATTAACACTAGAAATAAGCATAAGTTAGTAGATCCGTATCATCGTTTACATAAAGTTCACAATTCATTTGCGGGACTCAGTATACGCTTTTTTAATAAGCTACCGATTTATATTATAAATTTACATTTACTAAAATTGAAAAGTGTTGTTAATAGTCAGCTTATCCGGAAGGACTACTATTCAATCAATGATTACTTAAATGATAAAAACTCATGGAACTAGTTGCTTGTTTCATACAGGATTCAAACAATGTATTTATTATATAAGTCAATTTAGTTATGTAAAGGTACTTCGTGTTTATTTTGTGATGTTAAAGTATTTTTCTTTTCACAAACGTAAGTAATAACGTAAATTTTGTTTTAACTACATTTAGTCACGAACTACCTTTCATATGTCACAAAGTGTAAGTGTATGCGTCCTCATGCCATACTACTGTCTATTACAAATGACTACAGATAAATATTATTTAAAACCTGAAATGCTTCTTACCTAATATTATTAACTTTTCCTTTATTTTAGAATTTAGCTTTATATGGACAGTGACGTATGGCATAATGACTGCAACAACTGGTACATAAATGAGTTGTAAAATACTAAAATTATAATTTGATGGTGATTTAAAAGTGTGGCCTTGAGTTTCTTGCAGGTATCTTCTCATAGGCTCAACCTTTTGCCTGAACCTTGCAACTAACATAAATGTAGATTCAGTAAATGTAACCTCACTAACCCCTTTGACGTTCATAAGTATTACTTTGTGACCTAAGTGAATAAATGTTTCTTTTTTACTTTGACTTTGACTACATAATTATGTAGACTTTAAAAAACTAAACACAGACCTCGACGTAAAAAAAGAATATATTCTTCCAGTATTTCTCTAAGTAAACACAAACAGCTAATTGCACAGGTGATGCAAAACAAGCATTATATTATTATAGCTAATGTCTTTATCTTTACGAGTCGACATTAGGGTGATGGGTCATAAAACAAAGTATGAACGAAGGCACGCCACTGAAAACTTGCTCATATCTCGCAAGTTAACTGAAAGTGCATTATAACTTCCACCTGCTCTGAAGTTAGGGCTTAAATAGGGACACGTCTGAAAGCTTTTGAATCTTTTCCGAGTTAACCAAACATTGTGAGAATTATGAATTTAATTTGATAATTTTGTTATGGGTTGCAAGTTATTATAAATATTAAGTTAATATATTGTAGGTTTGGTATTGTAGGTACAATGTAGTGGGTACATTATACTTTTATGACTAGCCGTACTGGCTAGCACGAGCATGTTGTATTTATAGGTCATATACTCGTATGCAGGTTTCTTATATTACAAAAATAATAAAAAAATATTTTAGTTACCAAATATTTATACAGGCACTTTTTCGGTATAAATTATAAAATAAATAAGTGAGAAATCTCGTATAGCAAGCAACTGTTATATAATTGAATATTATAAGTATAATATAATATCTACTACACTCATAGGGCCTTTTGTTTATTATTATTAAATATGGAATCGGCTTACAAGGTGCCATTTGTAATGTCGGATTAACTTTCATGGCATCATCAGCATTCTTTGGTCAAAATTCTTCTTTTAAAATAATATCTTACGCTTTATTATAGCACTTGGTAATTATTTTGGTTGAAAATAATTCAGAAATGTAATAAAATAAAATGATAAAGCCATAATTATGTGTACGTCACTCCCATCAATAATCATGTTCAAGGCCACACTACTATCGACAGACAAGCGAACTGCCTTCATTATGCACCTTTAGTAAACCAAAAAGTAGCCTGCCTTGTTCTGAAGCCGGTAGAACTTTTTATTTCATTGCCGTCGATGGCAATCCAGTCAGCCTACTTGATGGCAAGCGGTAAACTACTCAAAAATGTAATTGTGTTGTTTAAGCAGTGCAGAAGCAATTTAAAGGAAGCTTGTCCTAAAGATGCTACTTACCGCGAGGCAAGGGAAAAGAGAATGAAGGAATTTCTTCGTAGAGCCAATCCAACTTAATATCTTCTATTTGCTCCTAACTTAATCGAGAGCTAAATTGTCAGTTGGCCGAAACGTGAAGTAACCTTATCATTGAATTGCATTGCAATTATTTTTTTATTTTGAGTTTTTGATGTGAGTAAGCCGTCACATACTAAGGCCCATTACCTACGAACAGTTAATTTTTGACCGTATTAGTTTCATGTTTTTGACATAATATATTCTATGAAAAATATCACTGTCCGTAGGTAGCTAAACGCCTCGTTTTTTGATATAGGAAACGGGCTTAAGTCAACCTTAAACGATACCTATGTATATCCTGAAAAACAAACAAGGTCGTCAACAAACATAATCTACACGTAACATTTTTATATTTATTTACGTAATATTAATACACGCATTGAATAACTCGGTTAATCTGATCTTATATCTTTGGTCTTGTAATATGTTGATAAACGCCATGGAGCCCCAATTTTAAATAATAATTTAATATCAGTACATAAGGCTCTCAAGAATCTAATATGTTAACAAATTTGTGGTTTCATACAGAACACGAAACCTGCTCACGGTTTTGTGTGTTAAGCTAATAACTGCTAATAATTTCGTAATTAGAACATACTATAGGTACTAATAAACATTACCACAAGATACACGTGATTTCATGCCGCTCTTTTTACACGAAGTAATTAAAATAAATAGGCAAGTAACTTAATAGAATTTCATATTTAAATATGGTTCATCATGGTTATTTTTCTGTATTTTCTTCTAAAATAAATATAAGGCAAAGGAATTTTTACCTTATGACGGTCACAACCAATTAATATTTTCTACAAAAACGAGTCCTTACTGACAGAGCCTATTTGGAGCGATAATTTATATACTTTTTAAGGAAAGTATAATTAATTATTAAGTATATTTTTCTATGCTGGCTGCTATGTTTAGGGTACTAGTAATAATGTCTTAGGCAATAAGTGTTACATACAATGCTCCATGTTATGTCTAGCAAAGTTTGGTTAGATTTTTCTGTCCAGAATTTTTTTTGTAAATTTTTTTTTGTGCTAGTAAAGAGTATGTCTTGTGTCAGATGATTGTCTGTATAGCGGCTTTCTATTATATAGGACCTAAAACCACAGATTTTTCATTAGAAGTAAGAAAAAAAAAAAAAAATATATAGTCATTTCTATTCCGGAAGGGGTAAATATGTATGTATGAATGATAATGAGCTTATCATAATAAACTGAAATTTTATCAATCAATTCATGTTTCATCAAAACATTTTGACCTATGTTATTTTGTATCTATGATGCATCATTGAACATGATATAATATAGATAAACTGCAAATAAGTACAGATTAAATATATGTACCTTCATTTTCTTATAACAAGCGGCAATTATACTCTTTATAATACCAGTGCAGCTGTGGTCTAACCACTTGAACATGAAAGCACTAATTTGCTCAGAGCTTTACAAGACTAGTATCAAGTATTTAGTGGAACGAAACGTGTTAAGATCTGTTAAGATTTCCATTATAAGCTGAATTGTTAACACTGTTAGTCGGCGAAGAGGGTACTAGCAATCAAGCCATTAAATACGTGAACTATTACTAACTAATTAGTTATAACAGCACGGTTAAATATTTCCATCGTAATTTTAAGGTATTCAGTAACTAGAATTTATATGTGTTAAGATGGCTGTTTACATGATGGTCAGCGATAACCGTCATTCATGGTTGTGGTTATCGATGGCGCAGCGGTAGTAAATGCTGTTGCGTATTAGGTCTCGGGCTTGGTTCACGGATAATCAGTGTTATAAGGCTTTTTTGTTAAGAATCTGTGTAACAGTGTGGTGTCTGGAACTGTGGCCAGTCGATGGCAAAAGGCTCGCGGGATCCAAAACCTTTTTGGCGAATATGAGTGGTATATTACCCAGCCGACACTTTTTACCTACCCTACGCGCTAGACTACGTATGTACAATTGAAAAATAAATTACTTTGATCGGATGGATAGGTAAACTGACATTGCCTAACTTTTAAAGAATTTCTCGATATAAAAATTCCAATCACACTTTGCCCAGCCTGGGAATTTGACCCAAGACCTTATGAACATACTTACCTGTATCGGAAGCGGAGCGGTAACCAATAGGACTTCCTATTGGTTACCGCTCCGCTTCCGATACAGGTTTTCTATAGTAGGTACTTATTTCAGACTGAATATATTTAGCTATCATTCAGCCCTTCAAAAATGCTTTGCGCATTAGTCTCGAACTATAATTAACTACACACAATGTTGTATCGGAAATGCGTAAGCACAATGTATGTAGGTATGCTTGGGCTGTATACGGATAATCTCCATAAATTAGTGCTGATTACTCAAAATGAGCCGGCGTTGTTCAAGCTATATGCGGCTACATAATGGCTACATACATATTATGTCTGCTTTGTATTTGTCGACTAAGCAATACGTTCTGATGCGGTTTGATATGAAACCGGTAGAAGCGTTTCCTACTAATTATTCATTACGATTATTGCTTGATGTCGAAGGAGTTAAATTACCTACTATTGAATACTGTATACCTAAAATTTTAATTTTTTGTTGTTTCTTTTTTGTTTTATGCCAGTGTAGAGGACAAAATCAACTATTTTCTTTCTTTCTTTCTACTTTATAAATTACTAGATGTTCCCGCGGTTTCACCCGCGTTTATCGTTACTGCGCCGCCCCCGTGGGTCGTAGCGTGATGTTATATAGCCTATAGCCTTCTTCGATAAATACGCTATCCAACACTAAAATAATTTTTCAAATCGAACCAGTAGTAATCACGCAGAATAAACCAGAAGGAACATCGTTTGTACTATGCCTGTAATGGGTAATTATTTTGCTGCGATGTTATTTTAAAACTGCGATATCTCCTAAGATATTCATTGAAATCGAATGATGTAAAGGGCCATTTTGTTTTAAATTAAATACTTGTGATGAATAACGTATTTATTTGGATAAGGATTAATAAATTGTTTATAATAATACCTTCGCAAATAATGCATTATTTTAGAACAAATTTGGTTAGCATAAAAAAGGTTATAGTGAGCCAACCTTAAAAGATAGACATATGCTGTCGCGGACTTTTTTTTAGAACTTTTAAAGGGGAACAATTCTGTCATACATGATTTTTGCGAAACTTTAACTGTTTACGCAGCGCACGCAGCGGAAGCTCTCAAAAGAAAAAAATACCCTCCGATTTTGAAACATTCTTCATTGGTGATCTTAGCGTGATGATATATAGCCTATAGCCTTCCTCGATAAATGGACTATCTAACACTGAAAGAATTTTACAAATCGGACCAGTAGTTCCTGAGATTAGCGCGTTCAAGCAAACAAACAAACAAATAAACTCTTCAGCTTTATAATATTACATAGTATAGATTTTACTATCTATACATATTATAATATCTTCATAAGGCCTATGTGTGTTTACATACAAAATATTTGCTAGGGAATGATGAATTGAAATAATATTATTATTTTGTTTATTTTTTTATCTTCTTTTCTATAGGCTGCAGTTTAAAAGTTTATTAGATTTAACAAAGATTAAGTTCGCACTGAGAATAATTTCTGTGTCGTGGAGGACTTTACCAGTATTCAAACAAAGAACACATAAATTGAAAGAACTATTTGTAGATCGCACTTATTTTTGTCCCATGTAGGAATTGAACCTACAACAATGGGCTTGGCAGTGGCGAGAGGACCACTTAAACCACTAGGTACGCTATTCGTGCAGTCATTGTTCTAATTGTATGTACATAGCTACATATTACATACCTTTTAGTAACATTCCATTTTATTCGCAATACTTACTACACATAATTATGTTGGTTTCCAAATTATATTCTATATGTTACCGTGCCCTATGGTCGCTTACGCCAGAGAAGTGTAATACCTCCACTACTCGTAGCTAACTCCAGCGTAATATCGATGTATTTTCAGTACAAGAGACAAAGCTTACTTACTTGGCATCCTAAAAGTAGCAACCTACCGTCGCTTAAAATAACTTTTGGAACGTCAATCTTCAGCGAAATATAACACAAACTGATTTGTTGAAGTGCTATATTCTGTAAGGGGAAGGTATTTTCAGACAACTTCAGGTTGAGCAAAGGTTCTTTAGTTCTTAGGGCGCCCTTTCACAATAGTTTCCTGAACCAATGCCTATACGCATTTCTCTTGGTGGCTAGTACTTACCTAAAATTCTATATATGAATATGTATTTGTTTACCTGTAATTTTTATGAAATGTTTTACTCCGTAAAATGTCTCTGTGCGCGTTTCTTTAGTCTTATAATACGTGAACCACTCTAGAATAACGCGGGCGTCAAAATAAAAAGAACAACAATCTGAAAAAATAAAGACTGCATAAACACAACATCAATCTATACTAATATTATCAAGCTGAAGAGTTTGTTTGTTTGTTTGAACGCGCTAATCTTAGGAACTACTGGTTCTTTGAAAAATTATTTTAGTGTTGGATAGATAGAAGGCTAGATGTTCCCGCAGTTTCACCGTTTATCGTTACTACGCCGCCCCCGTGGCTCGTAGCGTGATATTATATAGCCTTCCTCGATAAATAGGCTATCCAACACTAAAAGAATTTTTCAATTCGAACCAGTAGTTCCTGAGATTAGCGCGTTCAAACTAACAAACTCTTCAGCTTTATAATATTAGGATAGATTAAACAATGCTGAGATAAAGCAAAAAGATCAGAAAGCCGTGACATAAAAGTTCACAGCACAAAGATCAAAAATAATCGAACAGACTAGATGTCAGCGCCAGCTGTCTATTTCCAACGGTCTATTTCCATTAGCCGGCAGACAGTCGGCATAATGGTAAGCAAGCTGTTAGGGCATAATGAAGGCATTGTACGTAGTACTTACCCCGTGGCGCGAACGGCGACGTCATTATCTGCAACCTCTCGCCGACTCAGCTCAGCTGCCACCGCTGTGATATATCGCCACCGAACTCGATTTATTGGTGTTTTGTCCTCAGTACGTCTCATTATACGATTAATCACAAAGAAAAATACGTAACCTATAATATGTGTCAATGGAACATAAGAAAATTGTAAAAGTAATTCTTAATTCCGACCGATATCTCGTTTTGCAGATAGTTAGCATTTTATTGATGTAGCAAAATACGATAATAAATTTCAGTTTTAGCTTATTATAGTCAGCAGCAATACTTATCCTTTAATACGCACATAACGTCGAATAGCGCGTCTTAGGGTCGAGACCTCTGCGTGGCAGTCTTACGGTCCCTTACTGGGCTATCGCTGCTTATAACAAATAAATAAAAATAATTCAGAATATACTATCAGATCATTTACTCATTAAGAAAACATAAATTCTAATTTAAAACAGCAAGTTATAAAATAAATGACATTAATACTATATAATGACTACACTGTAATTGCAGAAATTGAGAAATAATTTATGATAAAAGAGACAATTAAGATGATTCGTCGTTATAGTCGATATAAGGCCGATACGGTAATTATTATTTTGAATTGATTTTCTACGATACTAGACAGTTCTTTGAAAAGGGTCTCAAAGTCACCGTGGAGGTTCAATTTGTAAGCCAGTTTCTTTTATACTAAAGTACGGTGAGTTGACATATATGTACATGGGATAAAAGAACTATGCGAGTTCGTACTGGGGCTTTACCCATATTTCAAAAAAGAGTTACAGTGGTCACAAGTAAAGTAGTAAAGTACACATTGGCCACTTTGTTGAACTTCAATTGCATAAATGGTAAAACGAATTCCCAGAAAAATAAAAGTTCAACATATCTAAGGCCAAGTTTTATCCAAATCCGGATAAAAGTTTAAGCGTGATTGAATAACAACCATTGAAAAATATTCACAAACTATCAAAATTGTAATATTATATTAGTAGAATTTAAAAGTGAAACAGAATATGCTATTTATTATATGAAAGTAAGTAGTTTGTCCTACCAGCAAATAATTTTATACAAAAGCAACCCTGCTATAGGAATAAAATCTATATACCTATCTCGAAATATTTCACAAAATTTCAAACAAACGACACAAAGAACTACTTTAAAAAAATATCTGAGCCTCAGTACAACTCTACAAAACACATATTCTTGTTACCTATTTGGGATCAAACTAACTCTGCCCACTGGCACAAGCTAGACAGCCACTTACCACTACATCTCAGCAATCATCATAATAAACATCAGTTATTATGTTCTTAATAAATATTTAGGTTATTATTTTATCACGAAGTTGATCCAGCTAAAACTCTATCACATTTGTACTGAGAAACGTGATAGAAATTTAAGCTAGTCGCTGGACAAACCATTGGAGTACAGTTTTCCTTTCTCAGCCACATGATGGGAAACCACACAATCTTAAAAAGTATGAAGAAATAGAGACAGACTATCTGCCCACTGCTCCCATACTAAATGTCCTAAAATGTAACAATCCGAAACAAATGAACAAAGTAGGTGACACGTGTTTTTTTCCTAATCCATGTATCATTAAATGTGTAAGGTGATCAAATCAGGAAGTTTAAGGTCAAGAAACTCAACGAATCCCATTGTGAACCGTAAATATCATAAACGTTTACGGGTTAGAGGTTAGGCGATCGATCACATTGCTCCAAACAAACACGTGACTTAATAAAATAACATTGTATTACCTACATCATGTCTTAATGTACCTAGTATTCGAGTCTGTGTGACTTCACTGCAAAAGTATCCGGCAGTTACGCGTGTAACCAACGTGCGTGACAGAGCAAAGTATCCATTTTTATACAACAATGACAATAAATAAGCATGCAGCCAGCCTGATGACAAAGGGTTCTAGCTTAGGATCGCTTGCAATATCAAGTATATCAGTAACGCGTTACTGGGCCTATGTAAAAAGAATCAAAGATAGTATGAAGGGATAGGAATGGCTGAAATATATAGTATGAGAGCCACTGGCTCTCTTATCTAATCTTATGTCGGGGCCAGTCAGTGCAGACCAGCGATACTTCGACCCAGTGGGATCTTTTGTATCGACACTCTCTCAATAACGACTGCCATAGATGTTCATGGCAGCCGGGACCAACGGCTTAACGTGCTTTCCGAGGCACGGAGCAGGCGATAATTGTCAATCAAAACGCACATAATTTCGAAAAGTCATATTATAACTTCCGAAAGTCAGAGGTCCGCGACGTGGGTTCGAGCTCGAGACCCTCTGCATTGTAGTCTGTTGGTCTCCCCACTGAGCTATCGCTGCTCTCACTGGCTCTCTTACTCACTGGGCGAAATATATACATACATACGTAACCTAACGAGTAACGCCTTGTTACCGGAGAGGTAGGCCAACGTTATGGATTTCCACTTACTACGCCTGGCAAATTTGCACATTTCTTGCATCATATTTTTCATGTACGCTCGATGATTTAGAGTTCTCGAAATGTCTCCGATATACATGTTTTCTCAATCCAGCTGTTCCATTCAGATTCCCTTATAGACTTTCTTGATTAGTCTTTTGTCTTTTACAAGCCTAAACCGTCTTAACAAACCTGTGCAGTAACAATGTCACTGTTAAAGGGTTGTATTTTTCTGCGCGAGCCGGCGCATACCGAATATTTGGCAACGGCGCGCGGCGGTTTCTTGCACTCAAAATGCTCATAGGAAACAATAACCAATGTATAGGACACCAGGTCCAGACTGCAGAAACATGGAGAACACTCACAAATAAAGCTACTTATGCTGTTCATGATTCTTAAACGTCGCATAAAGTATATAATAAATAAAGAAGGACAAATAAATATCTAAAACTTGAGTAAAATAGTATCAGAATGGAACACATTAATAATTTATAATCCTTTAATACGTTTGCCATGGCAACTACAGGCGTCCGGTACAAAGTGGATGTCAAGCTTTCGAGATAAATCACTTCTAATACAATTTATTGGCACATGGACAGCCCCAATAACTACATTAAATTTGATATTACTGGTTAAAATGTTGAGAGTACGGACAGAACATTCGCTTTATGAGCACTTTAGAATCAATACATAATAAAATGTACATTATGAGGATGGCATGCTGAACTGCCTCAGTGGACCAGCAGTAGTGAATTCGACTGCTATGCATGAGGTCTCGGACTCGAATCCCGGGTCAGACCAATAAATCATTTTGGGTTTTGCTGTAAATACATTCGCATTAGCAACCCGGAGTTGGGCAGTTGGCGATGATCCACTTCCCTTGCCATGGAAAGCACGTAAAGCCCTTGGTCCTACGCCTGATCTCTATTTGGTCATGTTGGATTACCGTACCGTTGAATTATGAGAGTTAGGAAATCGAGAGTACACTTGTGTCTGCGCACGCACTTGTTCACTATAATATCTCATGTGCAGATGGCCAGTGTCCATTAAAATTGGCCACTGTGGACGAAATTTTGTCTGTAAGACCTCAAATGAGAAAATTCTTGTTTTAAAAATAAAAATAAGATACTTACATAAATTCTTACGCCTAAGCATGACCACACTAGTCAATTTGGGCTATTAGACCACAAACAACATCTCTCATAAATGCCTTCGGTTTCCTTTCTTTCTTCCTCCGCTTTCCTTAACCGTTAAAACAAGTCCGAATAATATTATAATACTAATAATATATAATATATACATTCTGTATAATACTAGCTCTATTTAATACGCAGAAACTTCAAAAAGTTGTCACTGGGATATCATACTTGATTTAGAATCTAATATATTAGCAAGAGGGTCTATATCACGCTGTCGAAGTTTGTAATATTTTGATTGGAATACTACATCAAACTGCGAATTGGATAAAGGAAGGTTTGGATGTTTGTTACTTAATCACACGCTGAGCGAATTTTGTCGAAATTTGGCACGCACATATAACTTGACATGGATTAACACGACACTCTATATTGATTTTATGGACTTGTTTATTATCTGCAAAATCTATCCGCAGTGTGACTACATTGTGCTACCACTTTTTGTTGAGATAACAGAACTCCGAGTATTGTCAAGAGCTGAAATTAATATTAAAAGTATACTTCCGCGTTGCATGATTTATATATCGGAAAACGGGTATGTAAACGTTACATTTACGGGTACGTAAACGAAAAACCGGTATAAACCCGTTTCGGGTTAGTACCCGTTTTTCGTAATTTTAAAGACTCAGACCAAAGCCTGCGGTGGCCAATTACTTCTGATGATGGTATGAATTAGCTGGCTCGAACTAAGAAGTACAACCCTCTTATAAAAAACCGGTGTAAGTAGCAGCACTGTTACTACACTTTGCCTGGTGAGTAAAAGTATCAGAGGATCGCATAATTCTCCCATATTTTTCTTTTGATCAGATCTTTCACTCGATCGTGAACTTGCGAGGTATTATACTTGGTATTGCAAGTAATCATTGGATACGATAACCACTTAACATCCCACCCGTTTGATGAAACGTAAAGATAGACATTACAATAAATAAAAATGCTTGCAGGGTTAATATTTATTAAACAATAAATAAATAAAATTTGTAGATTTTTAACGCATTCGGAGCATAAAGTTTCTAATTCATAGATATTCATAATTAAATTAAACATCACTTTATGAGACGATCATTATATAGATATTCAGTTAATCTAAATGCGCTATTTACACTTTTTAATTCAGTTATAATAATAGAAATTAAGAAACCAGTAAGAATAATATAAGATGTGTTGACATTAAGATAATATAATATATGTATCGCAAGTCTTGCTACGGTTTTTGTAGCAGCAGCGAAAGCTATATTTAAATATTGTCCACGGTCTAGGAATATTTATTACTTATACTGATTTCACATAAACTGGAGATTATAAACACGGTATTTAATTATAAAAATCCAGAACTCTATACTATAAAAAATTGCTAACGATTGGCTTACGACATCGTACCCCCGGCACAATCTTCATCGGACGTGTGGACGATCGACGACGAATATCAACGCAGATTTTTCGTACATTTTAATTATTAGTTTACCAACATTTTAGCTAGTTATGATGTTACAAAATGTAAAGACATCATTCAATACCGCCAGTTCAATGCAGTCCAGTTTTAAAACTGATACCAGAGGCGCTTTATACAATAATTTACATCTAAAATTTATTCCCAACCTGAAGCTGTGGAATCTTCTTTTTGATATTCTCAAAAACATCTTGCCATTTAGTAAATTCGGTACTGAATCGCGTCACCATGTTTTCTACATCAGATACGAATTTATCAATGACGAGACTCTCTTGCTCGTTCGCCATCTGAACAGCTTTAACAAGATGGGTAAACTTAAAATTTCTTAGGTCATTTGTCATAATATCAAAGTTGTCCTGTTGTTGCTTCGTCATAAAACCGTTCCTCATGATTAGTCCATTTTGCTCTTTTACCATCTTTCTATAACTACTGTCTTGTCTATCAGATAGGATTTCACTGTCTTTCTTTGGTATGGTTCTTTCAAATACAATGCATAAAGCTTTATCATCTTGATCATGTATAGACATTTCGAAAGAATCAGTATACAATTTGTAGTGCTGTAATACGGTGATAATAAATATCAGATAAATAAATCAAAGACAGTTATATAACATTTTTGAATTAGAAAATTTATATATTGACATATTTGCAAAAAACGGTTTAGCTTTTAAAATGACATATATTGATTTTTTTCATTCCGGTCCATTTATGTAAAGTAGTTTTTATAGGCTTTGCGGCTTTGCACGAGTATCCGTCATTATCTTTAAATAAAATAATTACAATTAAAATAATAAAGAAATATTAATTTGATTTCATTGCAATTTAGTATTTGAGATTCTAAAGCAGCAATTTTATAATTAATGGTTTTGCGCCATCTACACGTCAAGCTACGCGCTACTTACAACGGTTTAACCCATACCATCGTAGCAAATACGTCGAAGTACACCAGCGGGAATTCAAACAACTTGTATTTTATTAAAACCAAAAGATGGCGCTCTAATATGAAACTACGATTCCAACAAGTCTAGTAATGCTATCTACTTAAAACTTGACAATACTTGGAGATGGCGCTTCTTTCAAAATGTACGGACAAACCTTAAAGTAGAATTCAGCAACAGCAGCAGGCTACGAGTCGACTAGTTTCTATATATTTCAATGAAATAACCTTCGTAGCTACGTCGCCTGCTACTGCTGCTGACAGACATCTGCTACTGAACTCTACCTTTAACCAACTAAACTCGCAGTCATATTAAATAAGGTAGGTGCAGGTAATAAAGCCTAGCTAAGGGAGATTTGAAATAAAATAAAAACGATATATGTACCCAAATCAACTAATTTTAATTAAATCTATAGACTATCCATAATAATAAAAAAAATCCTTACTAATATTATAAATCCGAAAGTAACTCTGTCTGTCTATCTGTCTGTCTGTTACCTTTTGACGGCTAAACCACTCAACCGATTTAGATGAAATTTGGTACAGATATAGTTTAAAACCTGGGGAAGGACATAGGCTACTTTTTACTGATGTAGGTACCCCGCGGGCGGAGCCGCGCGCAAAAGCTAGTCCTTACTAATATTATAAATTTGAAAGTAACTCTGTCTGTCTATCTGTCTGTCTGTCTGTTACCTTTTCACGGCTAATTCACTCAACCGATTTAGATGAAATTTAGTACAGATATAGTTTAAAACCTGGAGAAGGATATAGGCTACTCATTATTGATGTAGGTACCACGCGAGCGGAGCCGCGCGCAAAAGCTAGTCTAATATAAAATATAAATACTAAATGGCAACTTCTACCATAAACAAAAACAAAATTAAACATTTTTAAAACTCTTTCAGTAGACTTTATTATAATATAATAGGGTTACAAGGCCTACGACTTGACACACATAAATAATCAAAATAGGCTTCTTATATTTGGTAATTGAGATCAATAATAAAATAGGTATATGCATTAATAATGCGTAAAGTCTTAGAAATCACAGCAAATTTCTCTGTATAACAACCATCAAGACACTCAAAATTAGCAGAGTCATTCGCTGACAGACCGACACATTCCTCATGATACCACTTGCCGCATTTAAAACATTGCCTCATATCAGCCATCTTATCCTCTTCACAACCGTGACAGTACCAACTCACGTGCTTCTGTTTAGTAATGTTTCTGCCTTTAAGGGTTGAGGCCTTTTTTATTTTCTTATCTTAGTCGTTTTTGTCAAACAGTTCTTTGGTGATTCCCCTGTAATTGATGGCTTTTCTTCTGACTGTCGGTGTCTTTTCAATATTTTTGACCGGTGTAGACATAAGCTGCTGGAAAGTTGTCTTTTTTAATTGACTGAGTGGCACACGGTCTTCATCATCGTCCGAACTAGAACTACCGTAAACCATGTGGTAAAACCTTCTAGCAGGTTGATTTGGAGTATGTTCAATCTCTTTTTCGTGCATTATCGGCGTTGATGGCTCTGGAGATATTGGCCTGGAGGAGACATGAGGTGGAAATGATTTCTAATAGTTCTTCTGGGAACTTTATACCTCTTAGCAGCTTTATAAGTGCTTAGCAAACCTCTTTGTACAGCTTGGACAGCCGACGCCAAGTCGTTTTCAGACCACAATGCTCGTGGCTGTAGTCACTAAAAATAATAATAAATCAGTTAGTAAACAGTTGTAATCATTTAATAACATCTTAAAACATGACTTAAAATAAACCGTAAAACAGAAACATTTTGATACAAAAAAGGAGAATAATAAGGCCTACAGTCAAATGTGGTAGGCCTTGTTAACCACTGACTACGGGTGTAAAGAAGAACAAAAAAGAGAATTATTTGAACCACCATATATGATTCTAAAATTAAAGGTCACATAAGCATAAAATAATAGAAAACTATAGCCCAAAATTATATATATATATAAATATAATATTACAAGAAATACGGTTGATGGCGATGATTTCTTATTAATTCGTGCCGCACAGCGGCTGAATGACGCCGAACTGGCCGCAGCGAACGTTGCGACAAGTTTGAAGCGCCTTCTACGAGTGCGATCTTGAGCGACAGCGATCATTTTAAATTGCATTTTTGTTACTTAGGCCTCATAACCCGACAGGCCTTATTACCCGCACCTACCTTACATACTTTTCAGGTATGCAGACAAAGATACTTGACGATTATAATATATAGAAATATTTAGTAATTATGTTTATATCTTATTTACTCGTATATTTACATATTAAGTATATTTTATTTTCATATGTTTAGACACTAGGCGCCGGCGTCACAAAATTGGATTTCGCAGAATACCAGTGTTGCGATTAACAATCGCAATGTACGCTAAGCGATGTCCAAATTTTGGCACTGATGGGACACACTTTATTATTACATAAGTCAAATTTAAATAATTGAACATTATTGTTTGTATCGCTGCTCATTGACAATACTAGCCTTGACTTGATGGGATGGGAGGCAGTTTCCGTAAGATAAGCGGAAGGTGTGGTGTTGCCAGTGAGCAAAAATGAAATGAAATAATTATAGTGTAAGTATTTGTTTTATTTTTCTAGTTTTATTACATATTGTTCTGCTTTTTATTTTGTATTTATTTTTTTATTTTTTATTTTTTCATGTTTTGGGTGCCAAAATAAAAAATATTTCTTTCTTTCTTTCTATGATATGAATTGTATAGCACGGTACTACATTTACACCAGTGTTATCAATTCAATCAGTAAACCATAGTAAGGATCCAAGGACCATCGCTCAAACTGTCCAGGCCGTCCATTCTTTTAGTACCTACTTATTTAATAGTTTCATATTTATCAAGCCTCGGTGGCGCGGTAATTAATGCGACTGCTGTGTCGAGGTATCTGGTTCGAATCCCGGGTCGGGCGAACAAAAAGCTATTGTTTTTTTTTAAACCTCAATAGGAGCCCGGTGTTAGGAAATTGGCTGTGTTACACACCCCGTGCCTTAGAAAGCGTATAAAGCCGTTAGTCCTGCGCCTGATCTCTCCCCGGCCGTGTTGGATTACCGTCCCATCGGATAATGAGAGTTAGGGAACAGGGAGGGCACTTGTGTTTGCGCACACACTTGTGCACTATATTATTGCCCGCGCAGATAACCAGCCGTTAAGATTGGCCGACGTGGCCGAAATTCGGTCTGCAGGACATTCTTATAATATATTAATTTATAATAATATCAGCTCTGTATATAACTGTCACAGTGTCGGGCACAATCCTCTTGTTAATGTGAGAAGAGTTAGGCTATAGTCCACCACACTGGCCCAATGCGAGTTGGCAGACTTTACATATCTTTGAGAATATTATGAAGAGTTTTCGGACATGTAGGTTTCCTTCACCATTACCTAAAGAGAGCAAAGAAGTAAGTAAATGAAAGATAATTATTTTTATAAGCCTAGAGTTTCGACAAGTTTGAGGTGCGCGGGCCTAGTGCAGGTTGGTAGACTAGTAAGTAAAGCTTAATACTTAGGTCACGACACGGTATTTTTTTCTGATTGCCTTGTTGCTCTTGCTGCATAAGTTTGCGCTCATATTTACGTGCGATTAAACATGCTGGCCATTTACGATGTGGAATTTAAGAATGCAGCTTGCGAAATGCACTGTTAACTGTGTTTATTTACCCTTTCGTAGACAGACACAATGTATAATAGGTGCGCTATGTATGTACGTATCTTATTAGTAAATACGATGTAATGTAGGTACATGTACACGTTGAGCAAACATATTAAGTTGTCATTCATATTACGATTCTGTCACAAAACAAACCTAAACGACTGAATAGACAGGTTCAGTGAGTTTGAAAATGTATTTTTACTCACATACCTAACAGCAAAATACAGAAGTCTATACACCAAATCAAAGAAAGTAGGTACTAAATCTGTTTATAATTTACCGTGCTTAGTAAATTTGATCAAATTTTAATGGAAATAAATAATTTTGCAGAATGTTTGTAAATGATGAAAATTACTCGAGAGCAGGCTATTTACGTATGTAGCCGGTAAACGTAGCTTATTGCGCATGTAACCGGCGCATTTAGTCTGTGCCATCTGTTACTATTACGTAGTATAGCTACGTGTAAGGTGCTTACCTCAATCCTCGTTCATATAAGATCTCATAAAAAAACAAAGTCAACCTATCGCCAGATATCGGATACAATATTCTATTCAGAAAAATCCAATACTTTTTATAAATCCAAGCACGACGACTAACGATCTGAATTAACCTCAAGTGGAGGTTGTTAAACAACGAGGCAGTCACTCAGCACTCTCGACGTATATACTCGGCGTTGAAGTACCGCCTCTTGAGGACAAAAGAGGAATAAATTATATTTCAGCAGAACACGTAAGAGTAACGTGCCTCAAAGACATTCGCTTCAATTTTAAAATTGTTCTTTCCTACTAAGTTTTATATTAAAGATGTGTCCTTACCGTACTTATATCTCATGAAAAAGTCCACACTAAGTAGAGTGAGTTCACACATTACATAAAGAACGATAGTGTGCAATTTGCAATATGAGTGAGCTTGGTCCTATCTATCTTTACTTATATTATAAATGTGAATGTGAGTTTGTTTGTTTGTTACGATTTCTACGCCTTAACTACTCAACGGAACGTTATGAAATTTCACATACACGATGTCAGGAGAACAGAAAAGGACAGAGGGTTCCTTTTATCCAAAAAAGAAGTACTTTTACAAGCCTAACCTACATTTACGCGAGCGAAGCTGTGGGTAAAGTCTAGTAATACTATTAATATATTTATAATTCAGATGTCATGTTGGCATTGCGTGTTGAATAACAACCTAACGATCAAGAAAAGTAACCCTATTTAGAGTAGGTAGTGGTAGGGAGCATCAGCAAGATAACATCTTTGATTACGCAATATTGAGTCTGTATATTTATAAGTATTTTATGTTATTGTTGCCAGTTAAAATTACTACTCTCCACTTAATGGTAAGCAGTCGTATAGTCCACGAGCAGAGCCCTCCACACCACGTCCTTATTAGGCCGGGACTCCACCAAAGCGGAGCCGAGACGAGCGGAGAGGAGATGTTTTTTAAACAACCAATAGAATTGTATTATTGACTCATCTCCTCTCCGCTCAGCTTCAGTGGAGTTCGCTGTGCGGAGACGTGTAATATATGTATGGCGCGATGGAAGCGGAGATGTGAGCGGTGTGCAGTGAGCGATGTCACTCAACGCCTCGCACCCGAACTGAAGAACATCTCTTCTCGCACAGCACACAGTACACCGCACACATCTCCGCTTTGGTGGAGTCCCGGCCTTACAGTTGAAGTGGTGCCGAGGGATCTACTTTGACGGCCTATAGAGGTACTTTACTATGCTTGTGTTACATTACAACAAGTCTTCATTTATCTTGATATATTTGAAATCAGTCTATTATCGCAATAATTATATTAAAAAGATAACATAGTCTCAAGACCCGTATAACCCAAAAGTAGGTTGAGGTGTATTACTACCACATTTAATAATATAATATTCTCTCACATACACACAACACCAGTCATTGTTTTTTTTGTAAATACATACATATTATACATAGAAACATCTAGACCAAGACAAACATCTATCCAGCACACAAAATATGTTTGACTTGTGCGAGAATCGAACCCGCGACCTGAGGCGTGGCAGTCGGTTACACTAACCACTACGCCATCGAGGCCGACAAGCCGACATTTGATTAGCTATATTTCTGTATACCACGTTACAGGGAACAAGCCTCTCCCGGTCTAGGCGGCACATTACTAAACACCATGCAAATGAATCGTCTAACAAAAAACTTATTAGCAATTACGATTACGTGTCATCATAAGCGTATATGTCGAATTTACAAAAGTATGTCCCGTGTGAGGATAAAATCGCATGGCGACTTCTTAATTTTTTATGCTACCCGTGCTCTCTAAAATCTAAGTTAAGCAAAATCATTCTAATTTTCAACTTTACCTTACTTTTTTTATAAGAGACATCTCCCGCACTAAGCATAATTCCTGTGTCCCAGAGGACTTTACAAACATTCAAACAACGGACACAAAGAATACACAGGCTCAGAACAACCATTTGTGGATCACACAATTTTTTATCCTATGTGGGATTCGAACCCACAACACTCGGCACAGTGGCAGCGGCGAGACGACCACTTAGACCACTACGCCATCCATGCAATTAAAAAGTAGAAAAACGCAACTTAGATGCTCCAAGCCCAAGCCAATACGCTCATAACATAGCGTCGTTCATTTGTATCTGACGCTCAACGCTTACCTTCGTCTGAGCGCATTCGCCTGGAGCGTCTAGGCTGCATTTTAAAAGCATACAAATATAAGCAGTAGGCTAGTATAGTATCACGTGGCCTAAAGTAAATGGTTGCAGTTCTCGGTAATTCAATATATCATGACAAATTACCCGTTCTCGATAACGTTCGTATAATATTACTCGTACTATCAACTTACCACACCACACCACAAAAACACCAGTCTTTTAAACACACCATACTATAGCAAAATATTGTCTAAGCGTTCATTTTAGGTATATTGCTAAGTCGGCCAAACCAACATAATAAGGCCTTATATGAAAGATGCAGATTCCAGTATCCGAGTTTGGGTGTTCTTTGTGTCCATCGTTTAAAGTCTTTGTAAAGTACATCTAGCACAAAGGGCAAGGATTATTAGATTAGTCCCCTGCAGAAAGTACAACGCCTTTGCCTCTTTACTGACCCTGACAATAATAATAATAATAATAATATTCTACCACATACACACAACACCATCTAGCCCAAACTAAGCAGAGCTTGTACTATGGGTACTAGACAATGGATAAACATACATATATACTTTTTTTTTTGTAAATACATACATATTATACATAGAAACACCCAGACCAAGACAAACATCCATGTTCATGCACACAAATGTTTGACTCGTGCGGGAATCGAACCCGCGACCTCAGGCGTGGCAGTCAGTTACACTAACTACTACGCCATCGAGGCCGTACGACAAGCGTGTCCAATCCTGAAATACGACACAAAGTTGTTTGCTGGCATTGTTTTTATAGGTGGAGATTGTTCACAGCTACAGTGTTATGTAATTCGTACTATGGTTGGTAGATTATTACAATAAAAAGACGAAACTTATATCTTCTTGTTTTTTCATATTTTAGCTGCCGTATGTTTGTGTCTGCAAATCTATAAAGTCGTCTATGGACGGACTCGAAATTTTAACACAACGTTGAACTCTTATATCATCTTTACACTTTTTCTCTCACGTAGGAAACGTGGAAGGGATATTAAAATATCGGACTCAGCCAGAACGAACCGTGGCCGGTTTTAGCTAGATTTATTTTAAAAGTATTACATAATATTGCAATCATATGTAGGCTGCAGCACATGAACTACAATAGACTACCACCACATTGTATTCAAAGACCACTCAAGGCAAACGATATCAAAGCAGACAATAGTTACGATAGCAAGACCGTTGTATAATATTAAGATTTTAAGCTAGATATTGTGTAAATATGTCGTAAGAATGAAGACTAATACTCAAAATGTATAATTAAGTAATCTAATCCAAAATCCGTAAGAAAAAATTTTAATATCAAAAATTTGTTCTAAAGACAAGTAAATATTTTATCTTATAGCAAAATATTTTAAATTAGATTGATAAAAATTTTGTGCAATATAAATGTTATCTAAGTCATCAAATATAAATCGAACAACAAAAACCTAAAAATGCAATATTAGCTAAAACAATAAGTAGGTTACCTACCAAGATTAACGAGCTAGTAAGTTGAATACTTTTTCGTGGGTAGTCATTTTTAGCGACGTTTTGGTTTGTGTGATTATGTCATGTTTCTTTGATGACATACAAACAGAGTATCTTAAGACTGACCTAGATATTTTTGCGATTATAGCTTTACTAGATTTAGCCCGCGGCTCCGCTTGCGTAAATGTAGGTTACTTATGTCAATTTTCAAACAGTACTTTTTCTTGATGAAAGCCTATGTCCATTTCTGTAGCCCCGACAACGTGTTTGCGAAACTTCATAATAATCGGTCAAGTAGTTAAGGCGTGTTTATAACACTAGCTGCGCCCTGCGGTTTCACCCGCGTAAATCCCGATGCCGTGGTAATATCGGGATAAAATGTATCTATGTATTAATCCAGGGCTCCAGCTATTTACATACCAAGTTTCATCGCAATCGGTTGTGTAGTTTTTACGTGAAAGAGTAATAAACATCTATCCATCCATCCATCCATCCTCACAAACTTTCAATTTATAATATTAGTAGGATTAGTTAGGATAGAGACGTCAGATGATGTACTAATTAATTATTAAAGTTAATCGCTATGTGTAGCGAGACCGCAACGTGGTCACCGTAATACATTGTAAATGCATAAAAATTGAAAGCTGCAGCCGAACTGCAACCACGCATTAGTCATTCACGTCATTAATTGGCCTACGTTGGTTAATACTCTTCAACATTATATGAGGATACACAAACATACGAGTACTTATTTTCATAAATCCGCATTTCATAATAAAAACAAAATCACAACATTTGCCATTTTCATCAAACTTTGAGAAGTTAATTAATACAAAATTTAGTTAAAATAAATCCGGTGTAGCAACAGAATGTTCAATCCCAACACACCATCAGTAATTAAAAGTAAGTCACAAAGTTATATCAATTAAATATAAATTGAAAAAGTAAGAATTCCCTTTATTTATAAAATAATTACTTATATAATTCTGTACAAAACAAGGAATTATTATTACACAGAGTACCTAATAGTTAGAATAGTCTGGTTTATACATATAACTGAATAATAAAGTATACTGCAGGTTAGTAAACCCGCACTGGGCTAGCTTGGTGGACTATGGCTAATCCTATCTCTCACTGAGAAGAGGCGCGTGCCCAGCAGATTTTAAACATGGCTGATATTATTTATACAAATAAACAAAATTGAAGTATCCTTTTGTAATGTCAAAATAATAGGTTTTTACTAAATGCATATGAATATATATATACACTCGCGTGCAAGTAAATCGACTCAAGCCTCAAGTGCGCATAAAAAGTGATATAACTTAAAATTGCCTTATTTTACCTCTATATAATGTTTTACATAATTAAAGCCTAGTAATTGAGCTTTAAAATTATGTAAGTTGCATGAAAATCGATTCAGTAGGTTAGTAAAAAAGGTGAATGTCAAAGATATTGTAAAAAATTTTGAAAATTCATACAATTTCACAGTATGGGGGTTATTGGGTATAAATGAAACAAAATGTGCATAAGATAAAAAATTTATTCGTGTCAATATTTGGTGTTCCCTCCTCTAGCCCTGATCACTGCTCTCAAGCGATTCTTCATCGACCTTATCAACTTTTTAATTGATGATTGTGGTATTCGGCCCCACTCTTCTACCAACGCAGTCTTGAGCTCATTGATGTTTGTCGGAGCTGGATTCCTCGCCCTAACTTTACTTTTGAGCTCGTCCCATATGTGCTCAATGGGATTTAAATCGGGGCTGAGCGCTGGCCAATCCATAGTGTGAATTCCAACTTCACTCAGGAACTCACGTGTGGCCCGAGCAGTGTGACATCGGGCATTGTCATGCATTAAGATGAAATTATCCCCAATAAAGCCTTGATAAGGGACAACTTGATCCAGTAGAACATTTTCAATGTAACGATCACTGGTCAGACCTCCTCTCCGGCCTCCCCCAGGAACGAAAACAAGGTCCGTTTTTGCTTCTAAGGAAATTCCAGCCCACATCATGCAAGAACCGCCACCATATGCAACGGTTTCAACAAAGCAGCACTGTGAAAACCATTCACCAGGACGCCGGTACACCCGACCTCTCCTGTCGCTGCCATGGAGACACATCCTCGTCTCATCTGTGAACAGGACCGACTGCCATTGCTCTATGCTCCAATCCAAGTGCTCTCGAGCAAAGTGAAGGCGTGCTTGACGGTGGGCTGTGGTCAACTTCGGGCCTGTAGCGGGTCCTTTCGGAGTAAGGTTAGCTTCCTTCAACCTTCTTCTAACTGTCCACTGACTGACAGTTACTCCGCGAACTTGACGTAGCTCCTGCTGCACATCCACGCCGGTAAGGTGTCGATTTCGGAGAGAGGTCGAGACCAAAAACCGGTCGTCACGCTCCGAGGTGCACCGGCGTCGGCTGGTATTAGGCCGCCAAGTGAAGGCACCACTCTCTTGAAACCTCCTGTACACTCTCGAGACAGCAGACTGACTCATATTCAACCGACGAGCGACTTCTCGCTGGTTCAACCCTTCTTGCAACAGGGCAACGACTTGAGCGGCTTCTTCAGGTGTTGTATCCATAATTTTCTTCAAATGACGGCTTCAATTTGCAGAGATGTGTTCAGGTCAACGTCTAGTGAGCGACTGATAAGAAAAAACGATTACAGGGGGTTTTTATAGCGGGTTGTGTCGCGCAAGTTGTGTATAGAGCGCAGAGCAGTTTATGGGAGGTTGCGTTCAGTTGCATTCTAAGGACATGTGTTTATTTAAATTACTGAAATTATGCTACCATTTTAAAGCCTAATTACTAGGCTATAATTATGTAAAACATTATATAGAGGTAAAATAAGGCATTTTTAAGTTATATCACTTTTTATGCGCACTTGAGCCTTGAGTCGATTTACTTGCACGCGAGTGTATATATACGTTACTTACATATATCAGAATCAGTTTGTTCCGGCTAATCTTTCAAAAGGCTGGACTGACTTTGACGGGAATTTCTGGCAGATAGCTGTTTTTATAAGGAGTAACTAAGGCTACATTTATTACAGAAAAAATGGGCACCACGATTTTTTTACCTATAAACCTTTTTACAATACCAAATAAGTCTAGAAATGCATCATAATTCGAATTTAGAATAGAATCGGTTCTGCGACAGAACATTTCTCAAACAATATCACTCTCTCACTTGAGCAATAAACTTAGAACGTAACGATCGGCAGGTAATATAAGCATAATATGTATATTGTATGTAGCTATTATTGGGTAAGAATATTTATCTTCCTTCTTCTAGCTTAAGATTATTGCACGGAACAAATGAAGCGCAAAGAACTGAACTATGAGGAAATTTTTATTTACCAGTTGCTCACTACATCAACAGTATTTGTATGAGTTTAATAGTTGAACCGCGGGAATACGTGAGCGGCAGTAATATTCGTTATTACTGCCGCTCACGTATTCTATATATATCTATATGGCTCCTCCATTGCGAAAAAACCACTTTACGGTCATTGATGCAGTTTAAGCAGTTTGATAGTTTGGATAGGACTGTAATCAGTCAATGGCTGCAATAATAATAATTGGAAAACAATCGTGTGTAATCGCCAGCGGATCACTGCAAAACAAAAAGTAAAATTTTTGCCACGTTTCATCAAGCTGGTTCAGAAAACTAGTAAGTTATTTAATATAGTAAGTAAAAGACACTGTTCCTGCTGCATGTCAATGATATGTTGTCAATTGATGGCATTCATTGCTATGCGGATGACAGTACTGGGGATACTTATTACATGGGCCGCGCTAATATCCCTCGATCCATAGTGGAGATAAGCCGCGAACGGCTTGTGTCTGAAATTGGGAATACTCTGGATAGAGTATCTGAATGGGGAAGACTAAATTTAGCCAGTTTTAAGCCCGCGCGTTCACCGCTAAGAAAATCCTATTCACTGTGTCTCCACAACTCCAGAACACGTCTCTCACCATCTCCAAGAGTATTGGAATCCTTGGCCTCGACATCTCAAGTGATGTACAGTACCGCAGTCATTTAGAGAGCAAGGTTAAGCTGATTTCCAAAAAGCTTGGTAGGTTCAATAGAGCTAAGCGGTAATTCACTACGGGACAAAGACTGCTTCTATATAAGCCGCTAGTCTGGCCTCACATGGAGTACTGCAGACATCTTTGGGCAGGAACACCAAAATACCAGCTTGATCATTTTGACACGGTACAGAAACGAGCCTTGAGAATTGTCGATGAACCCAAACTCATGTCCGTATTGACCCACTAAGTCTCAGAAATGACTTTGCCTTCCTTTGTGTGTTCTACCGCTTACAATAATATAATGGATTGTGTTCTGATAAGTTGTTTGAGATGATGCCCTCACTTACTTTTTATCATCGCACCGCTCGCCATCGGCAGGAATTTCATTCTCAGACCTTTCAACCTAATTGGTGCCGCACCAAGCGGTTCCAAAGGAATTTTCTCCCACGGACACTCAGGTTGTGGAATGAACTCCCTGCCCAGGTTTTCCCACAAAACTACAGTATGGGGTTCTTCAAAAAGGGCATTAAAAGGTTTTTACAAGGTCGGCAACGCGCAAATATTGCCTCTGGTGTTGCAGGCATCTATAGGCTACGGTGACCACTTACCATCAGAGGGGCCGTAAGCTTGTTAGCCACTTTAGTAGTATAAAAAAAATATTAAAATGTATTAAAAACATTGGGCTTGGGTGTCCAATATAAATGACGACACAGGCGAAGACTAGTAGACAAATTCGTGGCTAAAGACTAAATTGAATAAATCGCTGCTACCGCTCGCAACCTATAATTTGAATACGATTAACTTGATTAACTATATACCTACTCTGATTAAAAATAACAAACCTTATAATAAAAGCTGTAAATCGCGCTGAATTACAACTATGTCTGTACTGTAATATCGTGTTGGACACTTTAGTGACGCTTACTAATACACATTTGCTAGTAGGTCATTTATTACTAACCAAAGTAAACAATCAAATTACCAAACCATATCAAAAGAAATTGTATAAAACAAACTTAACTTGTGACGTCAATACCAAAAATATCCAGATATGGTGAGAATCAATTTCTGAAACGTCATTTACTACATTGATGTTCGAGGTAAACACGATGTCCCTTTCGTAATATGCCTACGATTGATATTCATACCCATATTATCGTACACTCGTAGATAAAGGTATATAAAAGATATATATTTATAAATAATTCTCATCTCTACTCTCTTCACAGACGTTGAACATTAATGTGGATACCACGCTTGCTTAGCCAAGCTGGAAAATCTTATTTCGTTGG
Organism: Catocala sponsa; assembly: GCA_963564715.1. NCBI lineage: Eukaryota > Metazoa > Arthropoda > Insecta > Lepidoptera > Erebidae > Catocala > Catocala sponsa. The sequence continues at coordinate 12,826,406 of OY751336.1, read as the reverse complement.
TTTTAATAGTGACGTCTGTTAAGTCGGTTGTAGTATTGCGGTGACAGTTTCAAACATTGACTTATTTATATATTACTAGTTTTCACCCGCGGCTTCGCTCGCGTAAATGTAGGTTAGGTTTGCAACAGTTATTTTTTCTGGATAAAAGGTACCCTATGTCCTATTCTGTACCCCTGACAACGTGTTTGCAAAATGTCATGTTGATCCGTTGAGTAGTTAAGGCGTGAAAGCGTAACAAACAAACAAACTCATTTTCGCATTTATAATATTAGTTAGGACTAGCGTAGTTTCAAAGCGTATCTTGTACAGAAACAATGGTCACTACATTTTGTACGTTAAGTAGTTTTCTATCTATATACAACAATTTCCGGTAGAAGCTCTTTTCTACGAGCATTTTTACATAAATCAGTATTATGTCACTCCTAAATTCAGGTGATTTTTAGGGGTATAATTCGCGCATTGCTTTCTCAATGATGAATCTGCATGATGAAACTGTGCACTGCCATCGTAAGATAGCAAATCTATTAGTCATCTTCTTGAAAGCACAGAGCTCCCAGGAGAAGTTCTTAAAATTCTGCGTACCGCAGGCAACTAAAATATTTTTTTAAGAATAATAATACAACTTGTACTTTAAAGAAAATATTAATCTAACATAGGTTCGATGGGCCTTTTTAATTTGGACCAATGTTCCCATGTAAATCTCCCAAACGCCCAGGTATTTTTCTAACGTAACGTAAAATGTTAGAAAAATATTAGTGGAAATAAAAACACAATAATATTTCTTTAATTCCAAGTGACATAGACGAGTGTATATTATGTTACTTGGAATAAGAAAGGTTTTGCGAAAAACGTAATCATTGTGCTTTCTCTTCATAAAATAAGATATAATTTACGTTAAATAAATATACAAATATTAAGATTGAATTTGTACAGTGGACGTTTCTCGAGAAATGCTACAATAAATTTTCTTAAATGTTACAGTTTTTCGGTAACAGAATATGTAATCTTCGTAGCGCAGTGGTAGTGAAGGCGACTGCTGTGCATGGAGGTCGGGTTCAAATCCCGGGTTGGGCCAACAATAAATTATTAGGAAACACGTAGAGACGTGCGGATTGCCGTGTGCATTTGTTTTCGCATACTTGTGCACTATAATATTTTCTGCGCAGATGGTTAGTCTCAGTTTAGATGGGCTACCGTGACCGAAATTCGGTCTGGAGGATATTATTAGTGATGGTGTGTCTATTAATGTTTCCTCATACTTCTCAGACTGCTTTTACATAGTTAAAGAATATTATGTTGAAATGTGGAAAGGTCATTTCTGTGACACATCCAGGGATAAAGGAATATGGTATAGGACATTGCAAAATGAACCTTTGAAGTGTCCGTAGTTTGAGCATTTCACTGCAAACAGAGATACGTCGATAACAGCCTTTAGACTTCGATCCGGACACATTCCGCTTAATAAATTTGCTTTTTTAATGAAAAAGTTCCGTCACCACTTTGTTCCGAGTGCGGAGTAATAGAGGATGTATTACATACCTATTATGTTGGAGTGTGTCCGAAACGAATTTGATGTATTGAGCCATGTAATAGATTTAAAAAATTTTGGATGCTGTAATATTGTTCTTGCATACCCGCTGTCTAAGACAACAAAATTATTGTATCGTACTGTACAAGATGGCTTACGACGACGTGCACAGTGATTAGTTACATATTCATTGAAATTAAACTACTATATACAGATTTTATCGCGTTGTTTATTTGACACTTTATTACAAAATTTTGAAAACTGTTACACTACTATTACTATCAAATAAACAACGCGATAAAATCTGTATATAGTAGTTTAATTTCAATGAATAACATTCGCGTAAACAGAAGACAATATAGTTACATATTGTTTAAGTTTTTGTCTGTTTGTGTCTGTGAAGTATAGTGTAAGAGTAGATCCAATGGAGCAGCATAGTCATATAATAGACAAAAGCTCTTTAAACAAACGGTTTGAGGTGTCTCTATATATCACTTGCGCTGCAGCAACGAAGGCCTTTAGATGCAGTATAGGGTATTAAATACGATAGCTCAATCTAGTAGCTAAATAAACAGAAAAATCCGTCGCTTTCCATAAAAAATAGCAAAGATTACTCATGCTTTGTGCCATTGTACTGAGCGTGAATAATCTTTGTTATTTTTCATACAAGTAAAGTGCACTCCCTATCTCCATCTATACAAATAAATAAAATTGAAATGTCTGTTTGTAATGTCAAAATAACAGTTTTTACTAAATGCATATCTATATTAATATTATAAAGCTGAAGAGTTTGTTTGTTTGTTTGCTTGAACGCGCTAATCTCAGGAACTACTGGTCCGATTTGAAAATTCTTACAGTTTTAGATAGCCCATTTATCGAGGAAGGTTATAGGCTATATATCATCACGCTAAGATCAATAGAAGCTGAGCACCAATGAAGAATGTTTCAAATTCGGAGGGTATTATTTCCTTTTCAGAGCTTCCGCTGCGTGCGCTGTGTAAACAGTTAAAGTTTCGCAAAAATCATGTATGACAGAATTGTTCCCCTTTCAAAGTTCTAAAAAAAAGTCCGCGACAGCATATGTCTATCTTTTAAGGTTGGCTCACTATAATCATTTTTATGCTAACCAAATTTGTTCTAAAATAATGCATTATTTGCGAAGGTATTATTATAAATATAATATTAATCCTTATCCAAATAAATACGTTATTCATCAGAAGTATTTAATTTGAAACAAAATTGCCCTTTACATCATTCGATTTCAATGAATATCTTAGGAGATATCGCAGTTTTAAAATAACATTGCAGCAAAATAATTACCCATTACAGACATAGTACAAACGATGTTTCTCCTGGTTTATTCTGCGTGATTACTACTGGTTCGATTTGAAAAATTCTTTTAGTGTTGGATAGCCTGTTTATCGAGGAAGGCTATATGCTATATAACATCACGCTACGACCCACGAGGGCGACGCAGTGACGATAAACGCGGGTGAAACCGCGGGAACATCTAGTGAAAGTATATACGGTATTTAAATAAAAATCAATTTTTAAATTGTCGTCTGTTTGTTTGTTCTGGCTAATCTCTGAAACGCCTGTACCAATTTTGTCGGGATTTTCATTAGCAGATAGTTAGATAGGGTAACCTATGCTACTTTTATTTTAGAAAAATAAGGGGGGCCGCGACGAACAATTACTTTTTTGTTAACAGCTAGTGTATACCTAAGATGGTGATCATTTAATGAGATGGTAGTGTACTGTACACATATTTTTGTTCTCGACTGTACATGACCGCTTGTACAATTGCTGTGAAATTAAATAATGACATCGGATACCACCGCATCCAATTTAGCATTCTGTGTAATGCTATCGGTTTCATGTCATGGCCCACAATGATACACTTACACGTGTATAAATAAGTTTATGAAGCCCGAATACGACACTTGTAATGTGCTGATAGTGCGATACCTAAGTAAAATGTTGCACATGACCGGAATATGACACATCTTATTCTTAAAACCATAAGTAGGTATTCATAACAAACCTGCTTGGAAAAATTAAGGTATACATAATTATGTTTCTATTTAGTGTTGCGTAATGTTCATGCTTTGATATTTACAAGGTGCGTACATAAATAAAACAATTGCGTTCTACGTACTAGGGTCTAGCTCACTTACGTCTATCAAGCTTATTTCTAGATTCTCTGCGGCTACTGAGAATACTTCATTGAATCGCACATAATTACACATTTCTGAGCTAGGTATCGAATGTAGAACCTCGTGATAAAGATAAATAGCACATCGGAGCACATTGCCAGAATAAGCTTATTATTTTAATAGTATTTTAACTCAATTTTAAATATCTTAAATTTTATGACAAAATGAAATCTATACTAATATTATAAAGCTCTCACCAAACTCAATCAATTATTCTCAATTTTTATAAATTAGTTTTTAAATAAAAAGTTCGAGTAGACTTAACCAGAATTACGTGTTTCGAGCGTATAACTCGGAAATAATCATTGAATAACACTTAGAAAAAATCGACAACCTAAAAAGGCGACCAAAATGGGTCGTCATTTTGACAAAATATGACCATTATAGTTGACCCTGAGGAAAGCGCCAGTACGCGGAACACAACAGTACAAGTTGCAAAACGTCACTAGAAATATTTTTCATAGTTGGTGCCTCATATACAAGTTTCACGACATATGTAATAAGTGAATAAAAAATGTATTAGTTACATGAGCCCAATATTTATACATGCTTATGACTACTTTTACCCTGGTACGGACGAGACATTATGCAGAACAGTCGCATTCACTACCGCTGCTATTGTTCATTCCTTTCTCACAAAATTGAACAGCAAAACCTGGAATTCAATACGTACTCATAACAGTGCAGTTAAATCGTGAAAATATATACGAAATTTTTTTTTTTTTTTTTTTTTTATTTTGCTCGTCAAAATGACCACGCTCCACCTGATGGTAAGCAGTCGTGTGGTCTAAGAGCAGTGGCCTCCACATCGCCCCCACAGTAGCCGAGGCGATGTTGAGGTCTCTACTTTGACGGCCTGAGAAGATGCTTTTTCCGCCCCGCTTAAAGAACCCAGGATTGAAGGAAGAAGGAAACACGTGCCTTGGCAGAGAATTCCATGCCTTGGTCGTTCGGCAGAGATATGAGGACCCAAACTTTTTGGTACGCGCTCTAATCGACTCTACCGTGTAAGGATGGCATCTGAGCCCAGCACGCGTTGTTCTGGATAGGAAAGGGGAGGGCGGGATAAGGTGGAATAACTCTTCAGAGCACTCCCCGTGGTATATTCTGTAGAAACATGCCAATGAGGCAATGTCTCTACGGAGTTGCAGAGGTTCCAGTGAACTCGTGACCTCTAGATCTCCGATGATACGGACAGCCCGCCGCTGTAACCGGTCGAGAGCGTCCAGCAAGTACTGCGCGGAGCCATCCCAAAGATGAGAACAGTACTCCACGCAAGGGCGCACTTGTGCCTTATACAATAGGCACAGTTGCCCAGGCGTGAAGAACCGCCTCACCCTGTTCAGAACTCCGAGTTTTCGCGAAGCTTGCTTAATGACGCTCTCGATATAGGTTTTCTGGTTAAGGGAGCGGCAAAGATCCATACCTAAGATGGAGAGACTGTCACGTATCACCAGTGGAGTGTTCTTCAGAGAAGGGAGGGGAAGGAACGGAGACTTTTTTGTTGAGAACGCGCATGCCTGGGTCTTCTTGGCATTGAACTCGACCAAGTTCTTGGCACCCCATTCATAGATGCGGTCCAAGGTCCGGTCAAGTTCAACGACAAGATTCTGCCTTTTCCCCTCAACCTCAGCCTGTTTGGCCCCAGGATGTCCGAGATATCGCCCATGCACGGTACTGTCGTCCGCATAACAATGTATGTTGCCGAGATTCAACATATCATTGATATGCAGAAGAAAGAGCGTAGGGGATAAGACAGAACCCTGAGGCACTCCTGCATTGACCTGCATAAATTTGGAAGCGCGACCGTCGCAAAGGACCCAAATACGACGCTTCTGCAGGAAACTTGCAATCCAGGTGCACAGTTGAGGGGGCAAGCCATAGGCCGGAAGCTTGGAAAGAAGAGACCGGTGCCAGACTCTGTCGAAAGCTTTGGCTATGTCAAGGCTGACAGCCAAAGACTCGCCGTGCTTGTCCATAGCCTCACCCCAGAGGTGCGTGACGAACGCTAGAAGATCACCCGTTGATCGTTTAGACCGAAAGCCGTATTGGCGATTATTGATCAACGATTGATCCTCCAGGTAGCGGACAATTTAGGTGTTAATATAATCCGCTCGAACACCTTGGAAAGCACCGAGGTGATAGCTATGGGTCGATAGTTGCTTGGCTCGGAACGGTCCCCCTTTTTGGGAATCGGTTGAACGTTCGCTTCCTTCCAAGCCTCAGGCACAATGCCTGCGACGTAAGACGTCCGGTATAGGCGCGTAAGTGTGGGAGACAACTCCGCTGCACATTTTTTAAGAACCACAGCTGGGATGCCGTCAGGTCCACTGGCTTTCCGAACATCGAGAGACTGCAGTATCGCACGAACGGTTCGTTGCCTGATACATATATCAGGCATGGTGTAGCCGCAGTTGGCAATGTTAGGCGGCTGCGAACCGCAGTCATCGATTCGGGAGTTGGCCGCAAAGAGATTTGTAAGCAGATCTGCTTTCTCCTGCGGCCGATGAGCCAGTGATCCATTCGGATACCTCAGAGGGGGCAGCATGGTCTGGCAGAAGTTGGACTGCACGGCTTTGGCCAGGCGCCAATAGCTACGACTGCCCGTAGGATGCGCCATTAGTTCCTGGCCGAACCGTGCGACGCGCTGGGCTTCCGCTCTTAAGTATGCCCTCTTACAGACCTTTGTGGCTTGGTTGAACGCTGCCTTCAGGTGATCCACGTTAGGGTCGTGGAGAGTGCGAGCCCTGGTCCAAGCGCGATACGCTGTCTGTTTGCGTTCAACAGCATCGGCGCATTCACGCCCGAACCAGGGCCTTTTCCTGCCACCGCTCGTGACATCACTGTATGGAATATAATATTCTATACCCAGGATGATTTCACCAGCGACAGCAGTAGCGCTCTCTGATGGATCCCTGTTCTCAAAGCAGCGTTGAGCCCAAGGGATGGATGCGAAGTATTCCCGCATTCCATCCCAGTCTGCTGACGAGTAGTGCCACAGTCGTCGTCTTGCCTCCTCGGGACGTGGAGGCGTAACAACAACAGCTGTGGCACAAACCAGACAGTGGTCTGAGGTGCCCAAAGGAGCACGAATCGACACACTGTACCGGTTCGGGTTACTCGTCAGCAGCAGATCGAGCAGAGAGGGCGCCTGACCTGCAATATCTGGTATCCGGGTGGGCTAGAGTACCAGTTGAGACAGGTCATGCGTGAGAGCGAACGCATGGGCAGTTCGTCCCGCGTGGTCTGTTTTGGGAGAACCCAACCAGGTCTCATGGTGGGCATTGAAATCTCCCAAGAACACCAACTCAGCGTTCGGAAACCGCTCCTGCGCGTCGTCTGCCGCCTGACTCAGGTAATTGAAGAGTCGAGTTGTCTCAGCGTCTCCTGAATGGGATCGGTAGAGGCACATGTAGATTTGGCTGAAAGAGCCATGATCTACGTGTACCCAAAGGACAGAGAAGGAAGGGTCCTCTAGGCATTGTAGACGGCGACAGCAAATATCCGCCCTAACAAACAAGCTTACCCCGGCTTTCGCGAGGAAACACTCCTCTAGCCCGTAGCCGGGATATTGCAGGTAGTTCGTGTCTGCAGGACGGCGTATTTGTGTCTCCGTTAGAAAAAGCATTGCCGGCCGAGCCGTCTCCAGGTGGTGATGGACGGCATTAAGGTTAGCGTGGAGTCCTCTGATGTTAATAAACTCCACGACACAGGAAGCAGCAGTGGGGTTACGGCGATTGGCTGCTGTTGAACGACAATGCTTTGTTCGTACTGCCATAGAGTGAAAGGAAGGGGAAGCGTGAAAAAAAGAGGCGGCTATTCTCGCAGCAAAGTGGGGCAAGGCGCAGAGCAAGTTTTGTCATATAACTGTATGGTATGGCGATAGCCGATCCGACGGACGGAAGGACCCCCGTACCCTCCCGAAAGTGGTCGCCGGAACCCACCCTCCGGTCACCATCCGGCACGACGAGCCACCTCGAGATTATGCGCGGCATGATAAGGCAGCCAACCTAGTTGGTTAGACTCGGTTGGGCCTCTGGACTATACCGCGGGCGGCCAGCAGAGCACCGTTTCTACGGCTCTCCCCGGCCGCCGGGTCGACTCGCGCCACCCACACAATGACTCTACGAATGCTCTGCAGGTCCCTCATAAGCTGCGAGAATCGTCACCTCATGCTTAGGCCTCCGGCGCGCTCATTCACCGAACGAAACACAGCAGTGAAACACTGTTGTTTCACGTCGATTTTCTGTGAGAGGGTAGTACTTCCCCGGTCGAGCCGGCCCATTCCTGCTGTAACCAGCTTGGCTCTACTACTCAAAATCAATAAAATGGCCTCCCTACCAATGATTTTCCCACAAGACTGCAGTATGGTGTTCTTCAAAAAGGGCGTTAAAAGGTTTTTACAAGGTCGGCAACGCGCAAGTGATGCCTCTGGTGTTGCAGGCGTCCATAGGCTACGGTGACCACTTACCATCAAGTGGTCCGTATGCTTGTTTGCCACTTTAGTAGTATGAAAAAAAACAAAGGATAACGCTGTGTCAGGTGGTGCTGTATAATTTTAAATCACATATTCGAAAACCACGTGCAATTGGCGTATGGAAATTGGCACGTGAATGTGGCGGTTATTTACAGATATATTATATATACATACCTACTACCTACATTTTCTTCTGTATAAAATTACATTTTAAATATAAATACGAAACGGCAACAAAGGCAAAGTAGACGACATCCTCAGAAAGACCGCTATAAAATATTTTCTGTTATTAAGAATATAATTTTGCGTTACAAGAATTGTCCCTTTTGTCGAAATGATCAAATATTATAATTTATATTTGTCTATAGTCTATACTAATATTAAATAACAGCTTTTGCCCGCGGCTTCGCTCGCGTTAATTTAGAATTTGACAATCAATTCGGGTTGTACTCTGCTTGTAATAATATAATTCAATCATAATTCGAAAGACACGTGGCGCCATTTATTATCATAAGAACGTTATTATTGTTTTCCTCCGGAACAGTAATTTTTTTCGGGATGAAAGGTAGCCTATGTCCAATTCTGTACACCTGTCAACATATATGCAAAATTTTAGGATGATCGGTTCAAGTGGTTTAGGCGTGAAAAGGTAACAAACAAACAAACTCATTTTCGCTTTTATAATATTAGTTAGGATTGTAATATTCAAATATTAACATTGATATCGAAACCTATTAAATTATATAAGCGCTTAGATTCTGTATTTTATTAGATTTTTAAAGGTACTCTACATAAAATTTTTGACAAAGGTATTTTGCCATTTGCTGTTGTTTCAACATTATACTTAGAAATTGTTTTGACGCCCTTAGGCTACACGGCTTATTTTATCCAGAATGTCTAGTAATATAAAAATGATATTACTTAACGAACTAAGAGGCTTGATTTAGAAATTCCCCTTAGAAGTCCACCACTTATCATATAATTTTTCTTGATAGGTATTATTAAAATACCTACTTGCTTTAAATTTGTACTTAATATTTTTACTGTTTAGAAAAGATCGAAAACGAATATCTGTAAAACTTTTGTTGTACACATGGCTACACATCAGGTTTGACACCCTATATACGTATAACTACGCTACATACAAAATCGAGAATTATATAGTATAATAATATTCTACCACATCACACAACACCATCTAGCCCAAACTAAGCAGAGCTTGTACTATGGGTACTAGACAATGGATAAACATACATATATACCTTTTTTTTTGTAAATACATACATATTATAAATAGAAACACCCAGACCAAGACAAACATCCATGTTCATGCACACAAATGTTTGACTTGTGCGGGAATCGAACCCGCGACCTCAGGCGTGGCAGTCAGTTACACTAACCACTACACCATCGAGGCCGACAATTACATCTTTAGTTTCTGCAGTTATTTGCACTCCAGAATTTCGCTTAAACTGATACAGCCTGATGAGAGCTAATGGTCTCATCAGGCTGTATCAGTTTAAGCGAAATTGCAGACATAAATAGGCATTTCATTGTGCCCAAAATCCTTACCTTATACTTATTTTTATATTATGAATGTGATCATGTTTGGATGTCTATTACTTAATTACAAAACCGTTAACCGGATTTGGATGATAATTGGCACAGCGATATTATTTCCTGGATTAACATACAGGACACTTCTATGCCAGTATGCATCCCGTGGGATTAATGAAGATGAGGTCACGGAGCCGCAGGCAGAAACTATTCTACATACATACATACATAGATTCACGCCTGTTTCCCAGAGGGGTAGGCAGAGACTAAGGATTTCCATTTGCTACGATCCTGACACACTTCTCTGGCTTCATTCACTTTCATCACATTCGTCATACACGCCCGTCGGTTCAAGGAGCTCTTAACCTGGCCTTTGTCCAGAACGCCTCCGATCTGATCGAGAAACGTTCGCCTAGGTTTTCCTCTTGCGACTGTTCCATTCACACTAGCCTTATAAACTTTCTTTGTCAGTCTTTCCTCGTCCATTCTTTCTACATGTCCAAACCAGCTTTAACATACCCTTTTCTATTCTTGTAACTATATCCACTTTCATGCCGCATCTCTCTCTAATCACACTATTTCTTATTCTATCTTTCAGAGTCACACCACATAATTGCTTCTCAACGCTCTCATTTCTACAGCATTTATTCTGCTCTCATGCTTCTTTTGCCATACCCAACTTTCACTTCCATACATAAGAGTGGGCACTAATAGTCCTCTATGAACAGCCAAACGTGCCTTTTCGGATACATTTCGACTGTTCATAAAAGCGCGTAGACCTCCATTCACTTTGTTGCCAGCAATCGTTCTCCTTTCAATATCTCCGTCATTCTATAATATTTTGCTAAAAAAGTCCATATAGTCAACCAACAGTCACAATAAAACAAGTATGTATCTACATCACTAGTCTACGATCATTAGTAGACTGTATATATTATTAGTTAATTAAACTAGGTTAGAGCTGTGTTTGGTAAACATCCCTTTTGTCTTAAAAATATCCAAGGAAATGACTGTAACTCCTACACCTATTAGGATAAACAGTTTACACGAATACAAATTATAATTAATAAAAATATATTAACATTTAGATTAGCTTAGTAACAGCACTTTTTCTAGCTAAGAGATACCATGTGTCCTTTTCCGGTCCCCCGACAATTTGTATGCGAAGTTTCATGATGATCGATCGAATAGTTAAGAAAAGCGTAGCGTTAGCGTGAAAGCGCACAAAACAAGCACTTACATTCTTATTTATAATATTAGTTAGGATATATTGAGCGTAAAATATTCTAAGTCTATGATATATATATAGTGATGTTGATGATGGATAATTTAATTTATTCTTGTACTAGCTTTTTTCGCGACTTTGCTTGCTCAAGAACAGTATTTTTTTCAGGATGAAAAGTACCCCATGTATGCGAAATGTTATTTTAATCGATGGAAAACTTAGGGCGTGAAAGCATAACGAACAAACAAAGTCACATTCGCATTTATATTATTAGTTAGGATTTCAAATGGCATTCTTAGTCCACAAAAATGAAACTACTTTTATTCCGCTTATAGCATATTATACTCAAAGTCTAAATAATTAAAATTTGGTAAAAGTTACACAGTAAAAAAACATTATTTTTGGTGTAATTTTCTTAGGTTTAATCGTATTGAACATAATAATTATATACTAATATTTTAAAAAAAGTGAAAAAGCTATCTCTTAACTCAAGCTAGACAAATACTACCATTATTGCTCTTTCTTTTATTTCTACGCTGACCATCAGAAGACCTATTATATAGCCAGCTCACCACGTACGAAAGATAAAGTGAACACAATAGAGATTTTGTTAGCCTATGTCCTTACAAAGGCTACTTAACAAAATCTCTGTCGGTCGCAGTACAGTATTCCGGTGCAGTTATTGTACTCTAAAATTATCGAAGTATTAAAATATTGTTCTGTCAGCTGAAGCATCACTCAACTCAATTTATCAGTCTCCAGTTTAAAGCACTTTAAACAGTTGAATTGTCTGTAAATATTATTTCAAAATGATCGTATAAATACAGCGTATTTTTGTTTACTTCACTGGTAAAGGCTTCAATTTTGTTTATCAATATTCATGATGGAAAATGTGAATTGTGTTATACAATAAATTGATATTCGAAGTGCTCAATTTACATTATAATTGCGCATCCTATCTAATATCAACATAATGAACTGAGATCATACACGTGAAAATACTATCGTTATTCATATAGCCTTATTTAAACAAATTTGCTGTTACTTTCTTGTATTACCGATTATAAATTATTATTTTTGATGTAAACCAGAGGTCAATGACATAGATTTAATACATAGGATCTCTTCATAGTCCACTTTTACCTGTTTTATTTAGTAAACAAACAGCAGAAATGTTACATAGAGACCCATCCCTGTACTGTATTTTTTTTTGTATTTTTGTTTTATTAGAGATCGAGTATAGTCCAGGTAGTATAATTGAATGATTTTACAATGCATTTGTTGTTTACCAAATAGAGCAGAGAAGAAAAATGTACCATACAAGAGTTTCTTATATGGTACATTCTTCTGTTTCTTTACTACGTGAGCAAATGTCAACTTGCTTAAACCAGCAAATTTTCTTATATCGCATCTGGTGCAAATTTCATCGCAATAATTCAATGAATACACGTGGCGACCAAATATAACGCGCCGAGAGCTATGCAAACACAATATTTAATTTTGAAGACTAAGTGGAAATGTAGCATAAGTGTAGCATCATTAGGCGGCCTCGATGGCGTAGTGGCTAGTGTAACCGACTGCCACGTCTGAGGTCGCGGGTTCGATTCACGCACAAGTCAAACATTTTTGTGCATGAACATGAATGTTTGTCTTGGTCTGGGTGTTTCTATGTATAATAGTGATGTATGTATAATTATACAAAAAGAAAAAGTATATACGTAATATGTATGTTTATCCATTGTCTAATACCCACAGTACAAGCTCTGTTTAGTTTGGGGTAGATGATGTCGTGTGTATGTGATAGAATATTATTATCATATCCTAGCAGAATAAGAAGAATAAGAAGTCTTTATTTACTATAAACAGGGTACATTAATTATAGATGTTATAAATTATTTACAAAAGTACAAGCCCATTTAGCCATTTCAAATGGCATGCAAATGTAATATATTATTATTATAGGTCATATCATTTACACGAACGTATTAAATTTCACGTCTACAATATCAATTATGAATAAAATTAAATAAGGTCAATTACGAATCAATTATATTTACATATATAAGGTATTTCCAAAAAAATCTTTAAGACAGTAGAAATTGTTCTGCCTGAGCCACCACCAAGGTAATTTTGTAGTGAATTTATTTAGTGGTAATATTTTTATACGATTAGGGATTTTATTATATATTTTTATACACATGGCGTTTGAGTTATTTTGCAGCCGACTGCTTCTCGGTATCATGTTTAGTACAGGCCGGTCTGGATTTCTTATGTTATCACGTCGAGTAACATCTTTTGCCCGTTTTAATACATGAGGGTGTCGTTTAATAAATTTCCCTACTTCTAATATATAAAGACAGGTCAAGGGGAGTATTTTAAGTTCCTTAAAATAAGGACGACATGATACATCTGGTGCAAGATCACATATTGATCTTATGCATCTCTACCTGAGCAATAAAAACTTTCTGTACCTCTGAGCTATTGCCCCAAATCAACAATCCGTACCGAAGGACAGACTCAACATATGCAAAATAAGCCGTGCATGCTGTATTTCGGTTTACTACTTTTGCTAGCTTAAAAAGAGCAAATGAAAATCCGTTTACCTTGGTGCTCACTTTTTCAATTTGTTCTTTCCAATTGAATTTAAAATTATTAGTCCAAGAAATGTCACATAATTTGTATTCAATAATGTATGTCCGTCGTGAATGACAACATGATTATTTTTTTTTAATTATTAAAATTCATTATATTTGTTTTAGATATATTTACTTTAAGATTATTATTATTTAACCAATTAATAAGTAATGTCAGTGTATTGTGAATGTCAGTTTTGTGTTCTGTAATTGTCATGTTTTAATCGGTAGTCACTATGATAGATACATCATCTGCGAACAATATCATTTTATGATCTGTAATTTTAGGCAAATCTTTGATATAGACCAGAAACAGTAGCGGCCCTAACGGCGCTTCCTTGAGGCACCCCGTATTTATTACAACGTATACCTGACTTTGCTGTATAGGCAAAATTGATGATTCTTTTGTGTATAGTGTAATGAAGTAGATTTGCTTGCTTTTGCCCATAACTTTGTGAACGTAATTCTTAGGAATTATAACTATATTTAAGGAACCGGTGAAACTAGATAATAATTAGACACACCCACCGAACGAAATGCAACAGTACGAATATTTTTACTTAACATAAATATTTTGTGAGAGGTTAGTACCTAATTCTCTAATTTTATAAGTCCAATCGGCGAATTTATACATACACCAGGTAAAAAAATGGTAATGATGGCGACTAAATTACTGTCATAAAGCGTCAACACATATTTGCATCTAAGTAAACAAATCTTAATCAGCAGTGTCCCTATAATCTTTTTCCCTGGTTTAATAAAAATGTGCGCCGCTAACCTAGATAAGCTGAAACGCTGAGTAAGTTGCACGAAACGCTGTTTTTCTGTTCTATAATTATTTAGTTACTAACGCCATCTGCTATTGTATTATATCTTGTAATTTTACGTTCGTAAAACAGTTTAACATTTAACATAATATATTTCTACAAACTCACACTCAGGGCCACTTGCACGACAACTCACAAAATACGATTAGCACTAAATACATTTAAAACATCGTGGCATCTCAGTCACCTTCACAAGGATGACTGCGACAGCACGATGTTATAAATCTATTTAGTGCTAAACGTATTTTGTGAGTTATCGTGTAAGTGGCCCTAAGTCACACGACCACGCCAAAAACGCTAACTGCCTCTTACAGCTTTAAGGAGACTATACTCGTAAGAGTATAGTCTATATAATATTAAAAGCAATGATTAAAAGTATATTTATTTTCGTGTCTTAACCTTTACAGCTTAAGACACGAAAATAAATATTCTTTAGTATAGTCTATATAATATTAAAAATATATACTTTGTGTAAAAGACCGACGCTAGGCATCTACGCAAATAAACCATATGGTTGGGTAACCATATGGTTCCATGCACGAGGGTTCGTGCATATAACCCGCGCGTGTAGCTTAGGGGTGTTGCCCACAGAAATAGATTTCACATGAAACCAGCGCCAGTTACATGCATTGCGTACAAATCATCTTAAGCTTCTGTAATGCCGTTGTGTAAACAGGGTTAAATGAAAAATACTAATAACCTTTCACCTGTGTCTTCTTTACATCGTCCTAAC
Organism: Catocala sponsa; assembly: GCA_963564715.1. Classification (NCBI taxonomy): domain Eukaryota; kingdom Metazoa; phylum Arthropoda; class Insecta; order Lepidoptera; family Erebidae; genus Catocala; species Catocala sponsa. Next base: position 12,811,210 of record OY751336.1, on the reverse strand, counting down.
AACTAACTTACTTTTAATTTAGCACTTTTCATAAAACACAATATTGTTTGTCAAAATACATTATTTATCAAGTTAAAAATTGCATGCGCCTCGCTCGCCGCAGAAGCGAGCCTGTCCGCGTTATTTTATTTGTTTAACACTGGCTTTCTTTTGTGATTGCGTGTAGTCTTAAATCTTAGTCTTGCGATAAGAGTAAGAGCAACCAATACCAATGTAATACCAATGTTTGTATTTTTGTATGAAAAATAAGTCACGGGTTATTTCTTACAATTTTTAAATAAACCTGTATTACAGGCCGAGATATTCTAATAACATAACTAAACTTATATCTTAAAAATACAATTTTAACAATAACCATGTTGTTAACCTCTAGGTATATAGTTTATTAATACAACAACGTAATAAGTATGCGTCAAAGCATACATTGTAACAAGGCGTCCTATTATTATTGATTCACGCTTGACATATTTTGAATTCAGATGCATGAGCATATTTCGCCGAAACAAAATCTACCTTCATAAGTTCTAGTTATACTGTTTTATTATTTCAAATAAGCATCGCTATTGTAAGCGCTTTTTGTTTATTTATATTCATTTAGTCGCATAACTACTTGCACATATTTTTTTACAATTTTATATATATGAGGCAAACTCCATTCAGTAGCGATACAAGCAAGCGTAGTTACTGATTGTGAGATACAGGCTTCGACTCAACTATGCCGAAGCATTCATTACCAGAATATTCTTTCAAAATATAGCCTGCACAGACAAACTTGGCATGAATGGGCCGGCTCGACCGGAATGATACCACGGCCTCACAGAAAACTGGCGTGAAATAGCGCTTGCGTTGTATTTCATCGAGTGAGTGAGCGTACCGGAGGCCCAAACCCCTGGCTGGCAGCGCACTTGTGACTTGTGACTCCTCTGGTGTTGCGGGTGCCCATGTGCGGTGGTAATCGCTTACCATCAGGCGATCCGCCTGCTAGTTTGCCTCCTATACAATAAAAAAATAAAAGAACTTATAGCGCCTTCTGAACTTAAGTTTTATTTTCGAGTAAAACTAAATAATGACATCACGTCGAAATAACATAACCCAATGGTCTTAAATATTGTATATTAGGTACGGTGCTTGAAACTTAGCGGGCCTTTACAGTTATAACTCATACCAAATTTGAGGACAACAGATAAAATTCAAATGATAGCTCGTCAAAACCATAGATTTCAGCGGCACTTTTGTATGTTGTGTTTAACGTTAACAAATACTCAGAAACAAAGTTATTGCATATGAATCTTTATCTCAAGGATTGCTTTTATAGTAAGTATGAAGTAATTATACTTTTATAGCACTCAGTAGGAAGTGTTGCCGCAAGTTCACCAATAGAAAGCCACGTCCATTTCTATAATGGAGTCTCCGTAAAAATCATTGTCATTCCTAAAATTGCATTGTTCCCTCCGGTGTAATATGATTCATTTGCGTTTTTATATCTCCTGGGCAGTTCTATAACTGAGTTTTATTGGAGCCATAGTTAGTCGGCAAATGATTGAAATATAATTATGAGTATAGTGATTTGCGTAGAGGGCTTTACCCAATAGTGCGATTCCAGGCTACCAGGTTTCTGAGTCGGCCTAAATGTTATTGGTCTATTTATAATCTCTCTTCTCTCTATAAACTTCTTGTCTGACCTGTGTTTCAGGCTATTTCTAATATTACATTTTTATTCTACTTTTAATATACATAAAGTAAGGATCTATAAATTTATACATGTACTGCAAACATATACAGTTATACAATTCAAATAGTTTTAAACCATTATTATTTTTATTATTTTCAGCCTGTATTGTCCCACTGCAGGGCAAAGGCCTCCCTCTCGCTTTTCCACATATCCCTATTATGCGCTAGTTTGCACCAGTCCCTCCTGTAGTTAATTAATTCGTCTTGCCATCGACGTTTTGGTCTACCACGTTGGCGTTTAGCACCGTCTGGGATCCAATCTGTGCTGATTTTAGCCCAAAGCTCCTGCGGCATACGGCAAACGTGTCCAGCCCAATCCCATTTCAGTTTGGCGGCTTTCTGGGTGACGTCTGTGATTTGTGTTTTGGAGCGTAGTGTAGAGTTTTTAATGCGGTCCGTTAACCGTACCCCTAGGATACTACGCTCCATGGCTCGCTGGCAAACCTCTAGCGCGGACCTCTGCTGACCAGTCAAAGACCATGTTTGTGCACCATACGTAAGACTAATAATAAATTAATTTTAAACCATAAAAATAAAAATTGCTTAAGCAATAAGAAATTATTTTACAACTACTTGCAAATTCTCAGTATCTGAACACGTAAGCGTTTTTAGGTACTGTGTTAAAACTATGCGATATCGCTTATGATTAATGCTATATATTATATCTAATAACTTATTTAGTTTATTATACAAAAAAGGCCCTAAGAATAAGAAAAATCTGTTTATGTATGCTTAGTTAGGAAATTTTCGCAATCTAAGTATTTATTTCTTTCGTCCGTACTTAAAAAACATACACACTTCCTTGTGGTAAACAAGGAAGTAACGTATGTTTTTTAAGTGCAATGTGCAGGATAAATAGTTGACGAACAGTTAAAACGTTAGTGGACTGGTATAGGGAGGGAATATGAAATACCTTTAAATTGGCTCTTTGCGCACGTTCTAATGGTCATAATATTGTTTGTCGATGCTTCACTCCACAATATTACGCAATAGGTTATGATTGTCTGGCATGATGCTTATACACCTGTTTTAGCAATATAAATTTTGCATCGCCACGAAGTTTCTTGAAAACATAATATTTTAATTTACGTACTCTATTGCAAAATAAATCAATATGTTGCTAAAATTATGTTACTGTCAAGCGTATTGCCTAAGTATTGTATACAATCGGATGCTGCTAAAATGGGGCAGGCGCATCCGGTGTCAGCAGATAATAGACAATTACGATTGTGAGCATAAATATTGTTTCTGAAATAAGGCGTGTTCTTGTTCCGCATTGAAAAGTGAATATTTTGTTTTTTGTGCATTTATAATAGATTTTTTTTTTAATTTTTTTATTGTCTTTCGCGGCAGACAAGCGAGCGGCCCACTTGATGGGAAGTGATAACCGCTGCTCATGTACCTCAGCAATGTCAGGACAAAGCAAAGGCGCTGCCACCGTGAAAAAAGAACTCTCTTTAAGCCTCGTTTGAAGAAGGACATAATTATTATAGCGCTCGGGAAACACTGAAGCAGGCAATTCATTACAGAGCTTGCTCGTACGTGGGAGAAATGATCGCTGAAAGCGTACCGTCTTAGATTTGAATAGCCCTGTATTAAACTGTCCCACTACTGGGCATGGGCCTCTTCTCAGTGTGAGAAGTGTTAGGTCATAGTCCACCACGCTGTCCCACTGCGCGTTGGCACACTTCTTTGAGAACATAATAGAGAACTCTCAAACATGCAGGTTTTTTTTCGATGTTTTCCTTCACCGTTAAAGCGAGCAACAATTAACTTTTAAATACGCACATAACTACGCAAAATCAGATGTACGCGCCTCTGGATCAAACTCGAAACCTCTTGGAGAGCCATTTACTATGTACAGTATTGAAACCTTCTTGAACTCGCTGATAGGCTTCAATGCGTGATTTAGTGGTGAACAGTATAATATTGCTGTGTCATCTGCGTATGATATAATAACCCTGTTACGAAGATGCAATTACTTTTTCATTCATGTAAATAAAGAAAAAAATAGAACTGATAATACTTCCCTGAGGAACTCCAAAAGAAGTATTTGAAATGTCCCTACTGATGATTTCGCCTATTTTTAATATAGATAACGATCTATTTAATAGTCAGCAAAGAGTTCTAGCTGTTTGTGTATTCCTATTTCAACCGATTCCAGGTTGTTAAGAAATATATAATTCGAAACGGAGTCTAACGCTTTGGCGAGGTCTAATAAGATTCAAATTGTATGCTTTCCATTATCCAAGTTAGGAGTTATATATGATCTGTTGGTTGATGAACCGCATGACTGTTTGATCATTGTGGTCTAAGTCCAAACTCTGTTCGAAAGAATATTCTTTACCTCTAGGTATATTATTAATCTAATAATAAATTAATTTATATACTTTCTAAAATTGTGGACAAGGTTGGTAACTCTTTAATTATTTAAAACGGTTTTGTTTTCGGATTTATGGACCGGGATAGCAACAGCTTTTTTAATACTTCAGGCAACATTCCTTCGGACATACATATTTTAAATATAAGAATCAAAGGTTGGACAAGAAAACGTTTAAATCTTTTGATGACGTTGGGATTTTATCCTAACCAACTACACAAGTTTCCTGTAGGCTAGAAATTGCATTAAGAAATTCGTCTATATCAGTTTCAAGCAAAACAAAGGATTTTAACCTGGATAGACGAGAAACTATGGGGGCAAAGACAAAAGTAGATTTCCTGAGAATGAAATTTTTCTACGAAGTTTTTGCCAATGTTAACAAATTATTTTTTAGCTTTGTCGGTCGCCTGTCGGGAGTTTATATATGTTAGTAGTAACTAATTGGTACTGGTTTTAATGAATTTCCACACTAATTTGCTATTTTTGTCTGCCTTTTAAATTCGGCCTTGTTAATCTGATTTTAATTTCTTTAACAGATTATTACAGAAGTTCCGATATCTTTTGTATGTTTAACTTCACTGATGCGGCATTTCTATTAATTGCATATTGTAATACATTTATAAAGTAATTCATTGAAATGTTCATCGTCAGCGGAAGAGTAAACAGGGGCAAAGTCGATAACATGATTTGTATAGCTAAGCATGCATTTAGTTTTAGGAAGTGATTGTTTTTACGCATTATTTTATTTTTATTTTATTGGGGAACCCAAACAATTGTACATTGTGTCTTACTGGCTAGGTACATAACAGAATAAATTAATGTACAATCCACGGCATTTCCACATATTACCTTCAGAAGTACAGTTAAACCTAATTGAAGCTTAGAGCTAGTATCTACCTAAATCTAAGTCTATGTGTTTATATACGCATTGTATACGCATTATATATGCATTACAGCTTAATGATCTGTTATACATAGTTGGATTTGTGTGTTGTGTATATTAATAAATATTCCACATCGTATAAAGCTGCAAAATAATGTTAGTTGCAGAAATGCATTTTACTAGCCGTTTCCACGAGTTAATTTATCATACACATATACTATGCATCAAAATATCCCAAAGGTATCATAATATCTGAAAGGTATTAAACGTAGCTTAAATTTTAAATAGAACTCCGAATCTGTTTGACATTCCGTTTTGCCACAACAACAAAATCTAATTTGAATATGGTTTCCAGTGATAATAATATAAGCCATAACATTTTACTCATATGTTGTTGTTTTATTTTAATCGGTTGTCAATTCTAAAGTACGTTCAAATACATAGATGATTAATGTTTGACAATTCGTGGGTACAGCTAGTATATATATGATATTAAGACCTTTCAAGATTATTTAAAAACTTTCTAAGGCATATTTACAAAGTTTAAATTACTTTTGAGAACATATTTGATCCAAGTTTATTTCAACCCGTTAAGTTTAAAGCTTCCATTGAAGGTTCTGTATATAAGATAAAGTCACACGACTTTTGTACATGTAAGTACGACACAAAAGAACGGTTTCATTGAACAAAATGTAATACCAAATGACTAATTTTATATAGATAGATGGCTTAGCCGGCAAACGGTCGCCACTCCGCTGCCGCCGCGCCGAATGACGTGGGTTGTAAACCTTCACCGAACAATTATTATTTGTCGATATATCCTAACTATAATATTATAAACGCGAATGTGAGTTAGTTTGTTTGTTACGCTTTCACGCCGTAACTAATAAATAAATCGTTGTCAAAGAACAGAAAAGGACTTATGATACCATTTATCCAGAAAAAAGAACTGTGATTAATCTAAAACTATATTTACGCGAGCGAAGCCGCAGGCAAACTCTAGTAATACATAATTTTGCTGAACCTAAGTATAGTTTATGTGCGTTAATTGAATTTTTTCATAGTACACTGCGACATGGTGATACAATAATAATAATTGTTTATATACAAGAACCAAGGCAATTACTTTAAAACCAAATATTCAGTTAACATACTATATGTGTATACATATTATATTCCCGAAGAGGCAACTATTACATCCACATTTCGCCAGCAATTTTCAGAGCCCACGCAATGTGAGGCCTGTCTCTGTCTATCACAAACATATCGAGCCTCCGTGCCGTATGAACAATCACCAAAATGAGAAACTCTACAACACTGTTCGATCTGGGAAGCAAGACTAGGATCTTACGATCGCACGCAAGCTTAGCACAATCTTATTCAAATGTACTAACGAATTAGTCAATTCTTAATAAAGATAAACTGTTCTCTCTCTTACCAGCTGGCTTTGTAGATATTGTTCTGCTTTAGGGTCCTGTCGTTGAGATTTCGTATACTATCATCTACTATTGAGATGCCCCTAGAAAAAGGGTTGCTGAATTTCAAAATTTTGTATAGCATAATAATAATGTTCTCCAGAGCGAATTTCGGCTACGGCGGCCAGTCTTAACGGAGACTGGCCATCTGCGCAGAAGATATTATAGTGCACAAGTCTGTGCGCAAACACAAGTGCACTCTCTGTTCCCTAATTCTCATGATCCGATGGGACGGTAATCCGACACGACCGGAGAGAGATCGGGCGCAGGACCAACGGCTTTACGCGCTTTCCGTGACACGGCCTAACACCGCCAACTTCCTAACTCCGGGCTGCTATTGAGATTTCTTAACAGAAAAACCCAATTGCTTTTTGTTGACCCGACCCGGGATTCGAACCCGAGACCTCGTGCAATTAATATACCTAATGTTAATCTGTGCTCCTAAAATATTTGTGTAATAATAATATATGTACCAAAGTGGCTAACCATCTTCATTATTTGAATGAACTGAAACAGAATCTTCTAACATTTTGAGATGCTGGCCAGACATATTTCGTCTCTACCATTTCACTTCAATACAGTAGTTTATATACCCTAAAATCTTTTTGATTCTATAAAAATACATCAACCTTAACGCCAAAGTAAACCTATCTATATAATATGCCGACTACATATTTAATTAAATAATGAAGTGTGTTCTCAGGGTTTTAAGGATGAAAAACAAAAAAGATCGACGCAGTCGATTATAACCAAAACTGTATGTTGATATAAAGTAAAACGACAAATAATAATAACGATTTAGACTTATGTCATGTCGGCATGATTCACACTTTTATTGTTAATTTTAGGCGTTGGACGCAGAGTTTCTTAACAGCTTTACCCGGATTATTACAATTAACAGAGAGCGCAAAAAGCTTTAACAAATAAATAAACAAAACAATATTGTGTCCTAAGAGCAGAATTTTATAGACGTCGGCTTGAACATTGTAGGTCAAGTAGACGGAAAGTGAAACACAGACGGAAACAAAGAACATAATATGTATCATTTTGTATAGCCACAGTCCGTACTGTGTTTACACTTTCTTGAACGAGTATAATAGTAATAGGTATACCTACTTATTTTCTCATTACAATATTGTCATACAATTTGCTTAGATTAATTATATTACACGGTATTAGTTTACTATGGGAGACTAGGTGTGACTTTTATTACACATTAAATACCTATTATAATCGAAAGCAGTTGAGCTATATAAAGCATTATTCTGGCGTCTGAATTAAACAAAGGCTGTATAAAACCACCTTTACTTTAATGCCATATCACTCGAGCAGATTGCATAAATTACCATCAGGTATCTTTGTCATCCCGGAATCTTTGTCATTACAACTGTCGATAATCAGGTCGACAGTTGTGATGACAAAGATTCCGGTAAAGTACGAAACACGATGTTGCCGCGCATGTACTCATTATGCAGTGTTTGGTACCTTTGGATCCTGTTTGGCCTAACGAGCGATGCACAGAATATGTATTTTGATATAGGTTAAGCCAAAGGTGAGATAAAAAACATTTACATCTGCGTATTCCTTCCAAAGTAATTTTTGGCCTAGTCCAATAATTAACAGTGTTCAAAATAATGTGAAACTCTATTTATACAAAGGCATTATTCCTTGTTCGCTCTACTTAATATATTATGTGTGTTGTATGGGCACATTAGCATATTAGTTCTCAACCTACTTTATCAAACCCTTGTTACAATAATTCAATAAATAATTAATGATGCTTATATTTACTCTAAGTTTGCAATAACATATAATTATAAACTTTCAAACTTCGCAATTTGCTTCACCTAGCTATAGCAAAATAGGAAATTGATATCTGTTTATGAGATCTCCGGTTTCTGCAAAGTTTATACAAAGCCGATGCGAAGCGTGGCTTTAAAGACTTAGGAAAGTTACTGGCAATAAGGAAAAATGTAATTAACGTGAAAACACAACTACGCAACTAAGTTGTCTACGAGGTCATCGAAGCAATACGACCAGTGCTAGAAGTTTGACAGTAGGTCTGAATCTAAATGTTAAGTATAAAAACCTGATTACAGAAGAATCGTAACGAAGAAAAATCAATCATACGGCCCACCGGTGAAGAATTACAGCTGTGAAGTAAACGCGTTAGGTAAACTACAGCTTCCATTTTAGATAAATGTCTGCAAAATCCTCTTCGCGTTAAACCCATGTCTTCAAATAATCTACCCCAGGATCATCTTTAAGCCATCGTATCTTCCTTAAGTGATAAGATATAATTTAACATAAAACGCACAGCGTTGCTTGATTTTTGGCAAACGGTGGGGTATGCAGTATGATTAAAGTAATTGATTACAATAAAATATTAACTGTTTGTTTCTTATAGTTTTCAAGTGCAAGGTACAAACTAATAGTACAGAAATAGACAAAATATTAATCAATTTAGTATAACGGTTATTTTATTTTCTTAGTTTTCATTATTCTGTAGGTCTCTGAACTGCTCCTAATTGGCTGGACCGATGTTGATCCATTTTTTGTGTGTGTTACTGTGGGTCGTTAGATGGTTTAGATTCACAATAATTAAACTTGATAGATGGCGCTACGATCGGTTCGCTGTTGCAGGAAAATGTATGTCGGTTCCGGTAGTAATGAGTACAGGAGCATTTTACGTGAGGTGTCCCAGCACGCCAGGTTACCGATAGCGCGAGTGTTTTTATCTATAATGTGAACCAAAATTTGTTTTAAAAGACATAAGTATCTGTTATTAATCGAGAAACGTGTCTCCGTTTAATAGTTCAAAATATTATAAATATGTCCGATTAATCTTTCATCAAAGAAAATTTATTCCGTTCAAATGATAATTATTTTAATATTACATTGAGATTTGTTTTTAAACTACTACCATTTGTTTCATTAGTGTCTGTATATTAATATAATAGTTTTTGCTCGTGATTTCGCTCGGGAACAATACTATTTTCTGGATGAAAGGTACCCTACGCCCTTTTTTATACGCCTGACAATGTATACGCGAAATTTCATGATGATCGGTCGTGTAGTTAGGGTGAGTAAGCGTAAAAAAACAACCTCACATTATTTACTTGAAACAACTAAAATAAGCTTTTGTATTACTGTGAACTTGTATGAATGATACGATGATATCTTCTACGTCTGTGTTATTAAAATACATTGTACAGATTTTCTTATTATTAAGACGTTTGTAATGTAATATCCTAGATTATATTTACGTAAAAAACCACCTCACATTATTTACTTGAAATAGTAACAGTACTAAAATAAAGCTTTTGTGTTACTGTGAACTTGTATGAATGATACGACGATATCTTCTACGTTTGTGTAATTTAATTATGTTGGTTTTAACCACAACGAGACATGTCAAATACTTACTAGAATTCTGCGAGCATTAGAAAATTCTGGAACCGTGTAAAAGTTTATTTTGTCGTTTATTATTTGTGTTCAACATAAATTATATAGTATTTACATTTATGTTAGGTACAACATATGAAAACAAAATAAAAAATACGGTGCAGCAGCTCTGCATAAGGTCTCGTGTTCGATATCGTTCGATCAAAATGTTACTCGGCTTTTCTGTCAAGAAATTTTCAGAAGTAGCCCGGGATTATTAATCGCCCGTTAATCGACAATAGACTCGCCATGTATTACGTATGACCAAATTCTATATTCTATATACTAAATAATTCCTATGAATTACAATCATACATACACAGTCTCAAGCCTATGCTTAAAACTGTGTATGTATGAACGTAATATTTTGTAATAAGAAAATTATATTAATATGTAGTAATTTGTAAGAGGCAAGTATTACAATATTTGGAAAAATATATTTGTACAATTAGATTTTATAAACATAGTTTTTTAATCCTAACTAATATTATAAAAGCGAAAATGAGTTTGTTTGTTTGTTACCTTTTCACGCCTAAACCACCGAACCGATCATCCTGAAATTTTGCATATACATTGTTAGGTGTACAGAAACGGACATAGGCTACCTTTCATCCCGAAAAAAATTACTGTTCCCGATGATAATAGATGGCGCCAGTGTCTTTCGAATCATGATTGAATTATATTATTACAAGCAGAGTACAACCCGAATTGATTGTCAAATTCTATATTAACGCGAGCGAAGCCGCGGGCAAAAGTTAGTGTATAATAATAATTGTCAAATAGGTAATCAAAACTTAAACCAGAGAAGGGAAGAACTTACTGGAGATCCTACTAGAGCTTTCTTTTTGTCTTTAGTTCTTCATCACCATCCGCCGTGATACCGTGTTGCATGAGACCTTGTTTGACCACAACATGATTTAATCTTACCCTTCAAATTAATAGACATACCGTTGAAGTGGGCGACTAACAACTCTTGTTGTTATTTGAATTCAGTTGGTCCTCAATTGTGTAGATTTAAAAGATGCTTTAAAATACATTCAGCGATATAAGCTATAAGTATAAGACAGTTATAAAAATAAAATATTTTTTGTATGATTTTCTAACTATTACTCCGCAGTTAGGATGTTGATTATTTTTTACCTCTACTATAAATATTATTTTGTACGACAATGCAATTCAAGATTTCTCAGATATTTATCGACTTATGCACCTCCCCTTTCCTATCCAGAACAACGCGTGCTGGGCTCAGATGCCATCCTTACACGGTAGAGTCGATTAGAGCGCGTACCAAAAAGTTTGGGTCCTCATATCTCTGCCGAACGACCAAGGCATGGAATTCTCTGCCAAGGCACGTGTTTCCTTCTTCCTTCAATCCTGGGTTCTTTAAGCGGGGCGTGAAAAAGCATCTTCTCAGGCCGTCAAAGTAGAGACCTCAACATCGCCTCGGCTACTGTGGGGGCGATGTGGAGGCCACTGCTCTTAGACCACACGACTGCTTACCATCAGGTGGAGTGTGGTCATTTTGACGAGTAAAATAAAAATAAAAAATAAAAAAAAATGCAACTTACTGTACATAATATGTATTTTATATTGTTCCAGAAAACAGAAAAGGCTTCAAGCTAATTTTAATAGGGATTAAATATAATGATCATAAAAATTCTACTTGCATAGCAAATATTGCATAACATAACGATCACCTATACGGCTCAAATCACTGCATACCGTCTCGGAAGGGTTAGGTTATGTTAAGTTCCTTCGTGCGGTCCATGGCCTTTTATGGGGCACCAGTTTGGAGAAATACCCTGACGGCCCGTAATATTTCGGCGCTCCGCGCGCCACAGCGTCCAATGGCCGTCAGATTAATTAGAGGCTAACGCACGATCTCGTTTTTGGCGTCGCTCTATCGTTGACGTCAGGAAGCGCTAGCTCGGGGCGAAGGACCAGGTCTTCCCGCTTTAGAGGCGACACGGTCCGAACTCCTCCAGATCCTGGTGGAAGAATGGAGAAATCGACTTGTACACCCCAATGCCGGGCACGATCGCAAGATCGTGGCGAAGAGTCCCGTTTTTGAGGAGTGGCTGGCAAGGTGGCATGGCGCCCTCACCTTCCGGCTGACACAGGTAATGACTGGCCACGGTTGTTTTGGCCAGTTCCTGTGTCGCATAGGCCGGCAGGCGACGCCCGGATGTCATCACTGCGGTGACTGCCGCGATGTAGTTGTGGACACAGCGTTGCACACTTTGGCGGATTGCCCCGCCTGGGCATCGCAGCGCCGTGAGTTGATCACGGCAGTCGGGCTGGTTGCCCTCTCACTCCCGGCCGTGGTTCAATCTGTGGTCCGGATTGAGAGATCGTGGAACGCCGTCGCCTCCTTTTATGAGGATGTGATTTCCATTAAGGAGGCGGCGGAGCGGGAGAGGGAGTGCTTAAACCCTCTCCCCATCCGCAGAACCGGGCGCCGGAGGGCGCGAGATGACCTCCAGCCACCCTGAGGTTTGAGCTGGGGGTGATGGGCTGCGTAGGCCTGCTCGCCACCCGATCAACACCAGGACCGAGAGGCGACGTACGTGTTCCCACGTGCGCCTCTGTGTCGTGTCTTTGGCCTCCCCAGGGGAACGGTGGAGGAAGTATTTTTGTGTAGTGGCCTGCCGTTTCACACGGCGGGGCGAAACCACGGCGGGGTTGCGATTGCATGTGAAAGCAATTCGCGCGGCCTCGCCGTCTATGATTATGTCGAGGAACACCGTAGTAGGTTTAGTCGGTATTACCGGGGTGTCTTTTCCCCGGTGAGTCCGACATAACCTCTCCGTCGCCCCGCGGATGCGTCATGTCATGTATGCATCAAAGCGTAAAAAAACAAAAAAAGGAAGGTTCCTTCTTAAACCCAACAAAAAATAGATGTCCCGCGAAGCGGGGCTCTGTCGACTTAGTTCGATCTCTTTAAATATATTTTGCTGTGCAATTAGTATTTTTGGTAAGCATATTTTACTGTGCAATTAATATTTTTTTGCTGTGCAGTTATATACTACCCATTTCAATATATGTAAGTATAAAATATATTTGGCTTATATAAACCGATTGCATTCGAGTGAGATATTATAATATCGTCTACATTCGTAGAAAATGTAAGCCTTTAGAAATCTTATAATAACATTAAAACCCCACGCACCAACCTTCTTTTAAAATACCGACTGTATTAAATTACTTTATTCTGGTTTCTATTGTTACTGAAAATAAATTATATACCTACGTACAAGTTAAAAAAAACAGTGATTCTTACAAAATCCCACTCAACTACTATTATAAATCATTATTAACATTGACTCAAAGTCTACTTTTCAATAGGGTAGCTATGTATGTATAATTTTGTACATAATTTGTATAAAAACGAATGCTGAAAAAAGAGTATATTTAGCAAAACCTGTTTTTTTTTTAAATCATCTACTAAATAGGTCCAATTATATAAGTATACAGATTTTTATACATAAGTAAGTACACTAGTGTTTTGTTCTATTGACTGACACTGAATTGAATTTATTCTACGATCTCACACAGCGATACCATTCAAGTATTGATTACATTTCAACAGTTGACCTACAGTGTTCGCAATCTCTACACGGTTTAGGGTCAGCGCATATAAATTCAGGAGTACTTAATATACTATGCGGAACTTGTGTCAAGTAGTAATTTCTGTGTGCTTAGACGTTTTGGCCATAGATATAACTGGAATAAAGCTCAAAATTAGGCCCTTTAATGTTCGTTTCGGTGGTATGTATCTTTTCTGATTCTTTATCTCCATTGCTAAGGAGGACAGTGGAATTCCTATTTCAACTCCTCCTAAGTGCTTCTCATTAAATTCGTTACGGAGAATGTTAAAATGCCTTGGAGTCAAACAAAAGTAAATGAGACAAAAATCTCATTTACTATTATCACCGCTGCTGAACCTGGCTACACAGATGTTACAGTGGTGGAAATACATCTGGGACTAACCCAGAGACAATTTTCGTGACCAAATTAGACTGCTAAAAAAGACAAAGTGTCAAATAATTCGGTGCTCTCTATATTATAATTAGTGAGGTGGAAATTTTCCCCACGGCGCAGGTGGCGCGGCGTAGCAATCAGCGTCAGCATATATTTTCTTAAGAATTCCTAATTAATACAACTCTCTCTGTATCACCTTGTCTCAAGTTATAAATTCTTGTTATTAAACAATATTTACTCATTTGGGTGTGTATAGCGCGTTAACGTAATTATTTGGTAATTAGTATTACTTATTCCTAAAATAGTTAATAATTAGGTATTAAAATTTGTGTATGTACACATTTTGTCATTTACTTAACTATTTATTAAGTGACAAAGTGACACAGGACATTGACAAAAAAAAGAGACAAGAGATACACATTCTCAGAAATCGTTAGTGCTATCATACTTACCGACGTACATAATTGGCGAGGCAGGCATAGCGCTCGGGAAACACCGAAACTGGCAGTTCATTCCAGAGCTTGCTCGTACGTGGCAGAAATAATCGCTGAAAGCGTACCGTCTTGAATTTGAACGCTTCCAGGTGATATGGATGAATCCCACACGGGACCAATAAATTTGTGATCCACAAATGGTTGTTCCTAGTCTGGATGTTCTTTATGACCGTTTTTTGCATGTTTGTGAAGTCCCCCACGATATAGGAATTATTCCTATATTCCTATATATATGCGAGAGTTATCTTTTGAAAGATTTTTAAATAGAAAAAAAGAAAAAATATTTATTCACCAGATAAAGAAATATATATTCTCAGATGTTAATTATTAATATAACTAGGTAAGGAATATAATGTTTTGTTCTGCCAAAGACTTCCTACACTAGGCTAGGCCTGTCCTGTAGGCAGTCTTTTTATTCACATTTACCATTAATTATTCTTGACTCGACGTAAATAAATATATCATATAAAATGTTTACAATAATGAACAGGATTGTATTTAAAATTTATAGTGAATTATATAAATAAAAATAAAAATTAATAAAATATTTATATCTCTTGCTTTGTCCTTTGCTGAGTCAGGGACACGCCAATAATGCTTATAGTATTACATACGGTCAGGAGAGCAATGTATTTGTGTCTACCTTAGCAGTATAACTATGTGTTTAGAAATACAAGCGACACCATGTACAGTGAGCTGCAAAAATGCATACTCATTTTAAAACTAAAATGGTATAAGCCGATAATTTACGCCATCTAACGGAAATCGATACAAGAACTGTTAAGTAGTTTATTTATATCGTAATAGATGGCAGTGCGCTACCATAATATAAAAAGAAGTAGATTTCTTAATCACTCAATTTTGATAAATTTACTATTAACAATTTTTTTATCTCTATTCACAATAATTTATTTAAAAAAGAACACATTTCATAGTAAAACAAGAAGCAAATAATTACAACAGATCTTATAAATGTATACCTAGTGGATAGTTTATTTTATAAATACTTTCGATAACTGGCTATTCTGTTCGTACGCAAACATCATTCTGTCTCTGTGTGTGTTCGAGTCCTAGTGTTCGAGTGCATTTTCGGTTGAAATTATAATTTCTTATAAATTTCACCTATTTGCTAAAATGAGTACGTACGCGTTGCAATATTTATAAAACAATGCCATCTAGTTAATTCCTATTCATTCTAATTCATGTGTTCACAGGATTTTGGACCCTAAAATATCCATGCACTATTATAGGTGACTGTATACCTTATTATTTGTTTTTGTAAATTATTTTGACACATATGACCATCGTTAAAGTAGCCGATGTTTCTTCAATTGAACTATGCGTACCAAAACTAACTTGTTATTTTCTCACTATTGATAAAAATTTCCGAGACTAACGATGGTTATGTATAAATAAAACAATTAACAATATCCATTAAAATCATTTTTATTTCCTAAGTTATTGAATTGTTTCATGATAGATACTACTATTTTATATTTTAGGGCAATATTGATGACAGCCAAGGCAATTTACCTGTCCTTTTGAAATTATTCCAATCGTAAGTAAATTTGCCCACGACAGTCAATATTAATGCTAGTAAGACTAAGTTAACAATATTTATAGGACTTATTGGTAATCCGACGTCACCACTTACACAAATGTTGCCGAGTGGTATTGTACTGATCTGAAACAATGAAAAACAAAATTAGACAAACAGAAACGGTGACAGTTAGCGAGAGAATACCTAAGCCTCTCTCGTATATCATTATGTGACACCTGAAATTGGAATTACGCTACGCCAATCATAGATCCAATCCAATTTGAAGCGACAAAAATATATACGTTTGTCGATACGATCTAGACTGAGATATTATTAATGGTTAGATTAATCAACTGGAAGGTGATTAATCTAATGAATAATAATGGATTGATCTAAATGAGAAAAAGATTTATGGATTCAAAAATTATTGCTTACGTATAAATAATATGTTAATGGTAAAGGAAAAGGTTATGAAGAGAGGGTAATATAAAGTATCTAGTCCGTTTCATGCGCAAAAAGTTACAAGTTACAACCCATCTTGAAAAAAACAAAATTTCGAAAATTTTCGACTTTTTATTACAACCACTAAAAGGCTTTATAGTACTAAAGTACTAAAGCCATATAACAACGGTATTAGTATCATATCTTCAAAGTCAACGCCAAAAATCATTTATTAATTTAGGTCACAAAGTAATACATATAAACGTCAAAGTTTTGTACTGAATTTATATTTCGGTTAGCTGGTAGGTTTAGGAAATGGGTTGAGCCTATGAGAAGGTACCTGGAAAAACTCACGGCCACTCCGTTAAATCGTTATTCAGCGCAATACTGGTAACAGTTTTCATTCACACTAAAATATAATGTCGGGCTTCGTCCTTATACATGTTATTGAATCTAACTCATTTATTTGATGAAATCGTGTACATGTGTTATTAGTCTGTCTCAGATCGCCAGCTGTTTACTCATTCCTCTAAATTCAAATAATACCTGCTTCATATCTACGACAGATATAATTAGTAGATATGCTCCAGCAACAACTGATTGGCAAATATGCTACTAAAGCAAGTTAAGGCCTTTGACTGTAATTCAATATTTTACGACAATTAATAGAATTAAGAGATTTCCACCAAGTAATAAGTACCTAACTTACACCTAGCATCGATAGCCTAGTGAGAGACTGATAAAGTCAAAGTTAAAATCATTTATTCATTTAGGTCACAACGTAATACTTATGAGTCACAACGTAATACTTATGAGTTAGTGAGTTTAGTAAGTTACTGAAGCTACATTTAGGTTAGTTGCTAGGTTCAGACAAAGGGTTGAGCCTATGAGAAGAAACCTGCAAGAAACTCACGGCCACTCTTTTAAATCGCCAATTAAATATAATTTCAGTATTTTACAACTCATATCAACAAGGTGTTACAGCCATTATACAATATATGACTGACAATTAAAAAAATTTTAAAATAATAAAGTAATAGTTGAACTGCCACGCATTGGTCGATCCCAAGTTGCGCATCTCGAACTCTTCGAAGTCTTAAATAGTTAATTATCACTCGCTTTAACGGTGAAAGACAACATCGTGAGGAAACCTGCATATTTGAGAGTTCTCTATAAAAGTTCTCGAAGGCATGTAAAGTCTGCCAATCCGAATCGGGGTACCGGAGTACAGGGCCCCAATGCGGAGTAGGCTAACCTAACCCTTCTCACACAGAGAAGAGGCTCGTGCACAGCAGTGTGACAGCTTAATACAGGGCTGGTATGTATAATACCTGACTTTGTGTTGTAGATGATCAAAAAGCCCATTGAAGTTTAAGTAATATTTCGCACAATATAACGCCTATCCGAGGAAATTACTTTCTAATATCAGCATCAATTTCAATGAAAATATAATTGTCTTATAAAACAATTCTGGTTAAACATCAAAGCAAAAATGTAAAATGCTAAAGATTTTTAGCTTCTCTTCAAGGCTTCACTAAAATTTTAACATCAAATTAAATTTTGTAAATTTTGTCTAACATCTGATCTAAGGCAGCCTTGTGTTATCAAGAAGATTTAAAATATAGGTTAATATAGATAGTGTAATACAAAGGCCAAATTTTAATTTAATGGGTTACATAGAGTTTGAATTTGCCTTTCATTTATAGGCTTTGTGTAAGCCTATATATAATAGAGACTTAATCTATTACCCCGTAGCTTTAGGGAATAGGATTATAACGTAAATTAACTGAAATTGAATGACTGGGGGGGGGTCTATTTGAAATATGCTTGACATTAGCATTTTCATGCTCCTATCTATTATACTAACATTTTGCAAACAGGCTCATTCGTTAGATGTACGCACCCCTACATAGCATAGTACCATTCATTTTTTGATTTTGGTGATTATAAATCGATTTATTACATAATTGTTAGCGATTATAGGTAGAATATTAAACATTTCTATAAAATAATTGTAAAGTGTAGCGATGTATAAGCATTATTTGAAAATGTTTAATTGTAGGTACCCGTTATTTTCTGTTGGCAACACTGATTTTGCTCGACTGTCCCACTATGCTTAATAGTAAAAAACTAACGCGCGGAACGATAACGGGCAGTCGTGCATTGAGTGGTGATCGGATAAGGTTGTGAAGTAAAATGCATTAAGTAGCGGATATTGTATTGAATTAGATAAGATATGCATATTGTATAACTATGTAAAGTGTAAACTATTAATATAAATTCTAATTATGTAACAAATTATTAAAGGAAAATAAATGCCTGAGAACTGATTCTGGAGTTTCCCTACATAATTAAGAGAATCTATGTATAAAAAATAATCAGAGAATCAGTATGTCACACAGAAATCAAAAAAATAATATAAATTAAATACATATTATGTTATATTTAAATGAAATATTTATTAAAAATATAATAAAATGATAAAATTCTTTATCGACTAAATACACACTAACCTTGATAAAAATGTAACAGTATGAATATAAATACTTTGGTCATTAAACTATTGTTAACTGTATGTCAGGGAGCACTATCTTCACCCTTTCGTAAATTCAAATATAACTTTTGTTATCCTGTTATTATAAATGCAATGAAATGATAATCGACATGTCCACTTTATATAAAATCTTGAACGGCTCATTTAATAGTACTTACTCTCCTAAGTCAGTTACACTTTAAGGTACCTACTCGATCTGTGCGTACTCCGCAGCTGTTTCGAATACCAATGTGCAACAATAATGTGTCCCAAAATAATCCACTGTTTCGAATATGTAGACAGTTGTCGGCCTCGATGGCGTAGTGGTTAGTGGAACCGACTGCCACGCCTGAGGTCGCGGGTTCAATTCCCGCACAAGTCAAGCATTTGTGTGCATGAACATGGATGTTTGTCTTGGTCTGGGTGTTTCTATGTATATATGTATGTATTTACAAAAAAAAAGTATAAAAGTATGTTTATCCATTGTCTAGTACCCATATGTACAAGCTCTGCTTAGTTTGGGCTAGATGGTGTTGTGTGTATGTGGTAGAATACAGAATATATTTGCCCTCATGTTGATATATTTGTGGATGGTCACAGCAGATTCATAGAATCCTTACGCAAATTGAATGCACCTTAACCTAATGTATATTATATTCCTAGTCTTAACTATATTGTTTGTAAATTCTTTTTTTATTGTAATTAGTCTTTGATTAGTTCAAAAACCTTTTTACTAAAGACGCTTTTAAAAGGTATATGGAATTTAATGTAATTAATTATATATGAAAGACATACTAACGAGCAAACTTCTTGAGTTACAGAGAGACTTATTAATACTCAGAAATGGCTCATTAAATTAAATTTTAATTTTAATCTAATTTAGACTAAAATATAAATGACCAATCAACTGGGTTAACATAACACAATTTTAGGCTTTCTGTAAAGATAAATAATAAGCGGCTTAGTTAATTTAGGGACAGGTTTGGCAGAATAATTGTACAAAACATTTATGTCGAACGAACCTCCTTTTAATTTTTATACATTTGATTAAATTCATACTTTGTATAAAATACGCTTGTGCCTTAGGACCAACATCCACTTAAAAAGCATGTCTAGGAATTTTTCATAATGTCGGAAATCAGTTACGTGATAAGGCTGCAAACCAAGTGGTCAGTATAATAAACTTACCGCTAACCCTTCTTATAATCAGAAGAGGTCCGCATCGAGCAGTTGGGCAGTTTTTAAAAGGGGCTGATATTAAAGCTTGTAAGGAGTACTCATATATCTATTATAATAGTAGTTGATGATTTTACTAACCTGTACTAGTGACGTTTTTTTGTCATTAGACTTCGAACACCGTATGTCTGTTAGATCACGAATTACTCTTCTGTACTTGAGTAGCAGACTTTGAAAGCGAGGAATGTAATGGCAGTCACATCGCCACGGATTGTTGCCCAGGAACACATGCATTATGTTGTTGTTGGCTTGAAACGCTTTGTCGAACGCGTACATTGGTATCTGCGAAAGAAAGTATTATGTAGAATATTTGTATTATACTTTTCAACTTTGATGAAGATAAAGCTTATGAATAAGCATTCCTATATTTTGTAAAACCTATGAAGAAAAGTTAAAGTGTCGTATTTCATCGAAAATCCTAGACATGGAAAACTTTTACAAAAACGAAATTATTTTTCCAGTTTAACTTTAATAATATTTTCGTCATGAAATCCTCATTTCTAGAATTACATAAATTACCTGAGTGTTTATTATTTAATTTAATATTACAGGGGAAATTGAATTTTTTCCTTTTTAAGTTTGTGCACGAGGAACATACAGACTATATACCTAATGAATTTAGCGCACTCCGAACCACGTCATCACATTATACTTACTCATATTTTACACCTTTGTTTTAGATATATTGTTCCCCTATTAAAGCAGTAGCAACTAGTCTCCAAAAAGGTACGTTTTACCTAGCATAGTCGCTTTAATATCCGTTCATATAACAAATTAATGTAACAAAATAATTTAGAATTTTCTACAAATAAAGTGGCAAGCACACGACCCGATGGTAGGGGATTACCGTAATAAATAGACAATAACAACACGAGAGATATCATTCCCGGACAGTAGAATCTAAAAAAGACACTCTATTTCTAGAGTCAAGGATAAAGGCTTACAAATACTTGCTGATAGCATAGCAGTACAAAATGACCTTAATTAATTTAGTCCAGATTTGAACAAAATACTAAAAGAAACACAGTTAGCCGCGGATAACCTGTAATTTAATTAGGACTTTATAGTTCGTATGTGCAGAAAATTCTCATACAAAATTGAAGCTTTTCACTAAAATGACCTCATGGTAGGCGATATCTACTAGAAAGTTTAGGTGTTAACCGCACGGTAACACCTTTCCTCAACTTTACATATAAGACCCTAATTTAATTTTAAAGGTCAACCAATCATTCTTCAGACACATCACTAACGATTACTACATAAACTACATATAATCTACTTTAGATATATTATGTAAAAAATTTACGATCAATCAAATTAGTTAGTTTTCGTGTTTTAGCATAGTATAATTCAATGTGAGAAACATTAGTTGTTAAAAAACAAGAAATAGTAAGACTTAATAGTATATTCTTTGGTGATACTAAACAATTTATCTACTCTATTTTAAGTCCAATGACCCATATAATCTTGTCCTTTCTAACTCGTATATGTGGGCGAGTCCAATGGTCGCAATAAGTCAGCAAGTATTTATTGAAATACTTATTCGACAAAGAACGACAGGATTATGCGAACCAAAAATAAACCTAACGTATATAAATATTTCTTTATGCCGTTTCGATATTAGCAGAATAGAATATAGTACTGAACTATAAAGATATACTTGTCTGGCCTGAAGGAATCAATAGTGCCGAACGAAATGAGTTTTAGAATTCGTTGCATGAAATCATGTGAAACCTCTTGCACACTTATTTACGATAAATAATCAGGAAAATGCTAGATACCCTTACTTGAATTCTTTGAGTAATTTGTCCTATTATGAAATCCCAGACAAATTGAGAGATGATGTCATCAGATTCGACGAGGATAATGCGGTCAATGTGCCCGCATTGCATGCCACCTTAGGGTATTGTTCCCTTAATTTAAAGGACATCTTCGCGTTTTAAATTGTTTATTAAATTTTACTAGAAAAATTGTGATTTGATTAAATTTTCCATATATATTTTTACGGATATAATATGACCAATTGAGGATACGTCGTACAAAGTTTCAAGTTCTATATTCAAAGTTAAAACTGATGATTGATTTACGCCAAATTCATTATCATATACAACTTTTTACTAATAGGTAAACACAATATAAAACTGTTAGAATTTTAAATTGACCCGTGTTTTGTCATCGCCATCATATATATATGAATATACAATTAAGCCGCTAGCTTCCAAAAAATATGGGAAGCAGGAACGGCTATTTTAGTATACATGCATAATGCAAATCTAACGATGAATGAAATGACAAAGAGGGTAGTAGCAAGCCTCTCGGAACTAGTATAAAGTGGATAACCTTAATTATTACATAATCTACCTACAACGGCAGAGAAACGAGTAAGATACTGTGAATCGGCTCAAGCTCAGCTGAAATGGCTCGAGAAGATGGTGTCAATACGAGTCATCCGTTTTGCAACCAGACTCTAGAATCAGGATATCCCTTCTGACTTCATTCAGTTTCATTATACTTTATGCATGTGTAGTCTTAACTTTTCTCCTAAAACTTTGGATGTAGCCATCCACTCGCAACGTGGTAGTCGCGTTCTTACACTAACATTCGAAATTAATTATAGTGGAAAAGAGACATGGATCAAAGAAAAGTCGTTCTTTCGTCGAATGACCTACGCCTTAAATCTCACCTGTTTTAATAAGTTTCCCCGTAGACTTAGCACTCGAAATGTGGTGAACCACTCAGTACCCTCCAACTCCTTAACCGCCGATATACTGTTGTTGTCCAAGTAGAGGTCCGCAAGCTTCTTGTATTGTGGGTTATGTACTATCGCTCTAATAGTGTTCAACTGTAACAAGGTTGAATTTTATAGCATTACGTTAGATTTTTATCAATTCTTTTCACTGTATTAATTGATATGATTTAGATACGGTTTGCACCTTAAATTAAATGAGTATTGGCATACATCCTCCATATTCAGTATGTATAGAGAACCCTGTCCGATCCATTAAGGGCTCATTTCTCTCTTAACAAACATGCTAAGAAAAATCTAAAAAAGTACTACATGATCGTAAAACGTCTACATGATATCTTTAACTACAGCATTGATCAATATTTAACCTAAAAATTACCGAAATTTGGCACAAATTTTAAACGCGAATTTTATACTTCACCATGTTTATGTGTTTACGTAGGAATTCAGTATTTAAAAAATAGTGAATGGAATTATGCAGCTGCGCGTAGGGAGTACGAGGTACTGTTTTCTAGATCAAAAGGTTTAGCAGTACCGTCGGATCGCACCTTCACACACGCGTGTGCAATACGGCCATAGTGGTCGTGGTAATTTAAGAAAAAAGTGCAAAATGTGTGTTTACATTGGAGGTGAATATATGGAGCACGATTAACGGAGCATACAACAGTCAACAAGTTAATATTTTTATTAATTAAAAACTTAAACGCTAAATTAGAAAACACTGTACTCTAATTCAGCGTCTTAGTTCTTCAAATTTAGCGTTTAAATTTTTTAACGTCTTAGAAAGTGCAGAAACTAAAAGACATGATTTTTTTAAAAGAAAGTATGTCGAGGTTATTTACAATGCAATATCAGCTGACGTGTACATTAGTTACTAAGTATATCGTCGGTACGTGTAAGGCGGCGAGCGGATTATATCTATACTATACTAATATTATAAAGCTGAAGAGTTTGTTTGTTTGGTTAAACGTGTTAATCTCAGGTACCACTGGTTCGAATTGAAAAATTATTTTAGTGTTGGATAGCCTATTCATCGAGGAAGGCTATAGGCTATATAAGATCACGCTACGCTAATAAATATATAATCGCGGGTGAAACCGCGGGCACATCAAAGAATAAAAGAGCGCGAATGCGCCGGCAACCGTTTGGCGGCATATTTTAAAGGATGCGCCGTGGCGCGGCTCAGCAACCGTGAACCTTTATGAACTTTAGTCATACCTAGGTATAATTATGATTTATAAGTTGTAGGTGTTGCCATGGGTAGTCAATAAAGATATTATCTATACAAATAAATAAAAGTGAAGTGTCTGTTTGTCAAAATAACAACTTTTTATATAATGCATATGAAACTATATAAAGGTAAAAACGAAAACATCTATTTTTAAAATTTTTGTCTGTCTGTCTGTTTGTTCCGGCTAATCTCCAAAACGGCTGAACCGATTCACTGGCAGATAGCTGATGTTATAAGGAGTAACATAGGCTACTTTGATTTTAGAAAAAAATAGGGTTCCGCGGAGACAAACACTTTTTAATTATAATCTACGCAGATGAAGTCGCAGGTAACAGTTATTAATAAATTAAAACCGTTGTACATTTTTGATCATTGTTTTACAAAGGACGTACGTACTCATGATAAGCAACTGTTTAACGATCGGATAGGGTTTGTTATACATACTGTATAGTGGTAAATATGTAATAAGTGTTTATTTATAAATAGTGTTGCAGCATTTTTTTTGCATTTTTAACATAATGACTATAATATAAGTGCGAGCCGACAGACACTGTTCTATTCAGTGATACATTTTCCATTCCATTAACTTGTATCACGAGGCGTTATCTAAAGATTGTATATAGGTAAGTTTTAGGAACAGCCAACGTGAACGCATAAATCTAGGATACGACACTTTGTTCATATACTAGATTGTTAAATTAATAATGCACGAGGGATTATAAACTCATTCGAATTATTCGATTGTTTGATTATTGATATATTATTATACTAGAATAAAGATTGCTGTTCCCGTTGCGTCATGTATGACTACGTAAGTAGGAGAGGCACAGCACATAACTGCATTTGAATATTCAATTCATCAATTATGTAATGTTCGGGTGGTCGGAAGGGGTCTTTATCAAATAATAAAGCAGCGATTACGTATATAACAATATATTTTAGACTGAACCGAGATGGTACTCGCTTGACTAATCAGACAGGACTCTCTCTTTGATGGGGTTAGCAGATGTTTTATATCTGCTCTCACAATTAACAGGATCATTAGGAATGATAGTGTACATATTCAAAGGTCACAACAACAACTTAATGGAATATTAAATAAATCATTACCTAATGAGATGAGAACAGTAAACAATCGATTTGTTAATGCTTAACAAAACAGGATATTTGATATACTAAATATGTGTACATCACAATTAATTGACGCAGGAACTTCCAATAAAGCAATATTCGGATGATGATAATCTCTTTACTATATCTATATCCCATGTTGTGCGTAATACCTCTTTTGTAATACGTCTTTACTTGTTATATCTCTTAACTAATCGTCGGTCAACCGTGACATCTCACCTCAATCATTTTTATCGTTTTCGTAGTACCTAACACGAGCAAATATAGATTATTTCTATAGTTAGATTTGAAGCCGATCTTGGGATCGTAAAGCTTTTACTTGTCATACATTTATTCACTACAAAAACCAGCTTATTTTATAAGTATTTCATAATCATTAGTTCTACAAGAGGCATCAGGAATTATAATTTACTTGGGTAAATGGCACCTATTATTGAATATACCTTTTCATATAACAAAAAATAAAAATATATTCGACATGTATACCAAACTTCGATCAAAAAAGAAGTCATAGAAAAGTTTCTATAACATTTCTTTTGGCATTCAACAATGTTTTCATGCTGACAAAAGAATAAACATGACCTTGGCCTAAAATTACAAACGTGTTTATACTGGGCAACAATTCATTGGCATTCTTTGACTCCACAAAGAAAGCGTAGCAAGATCACCCTCAGGAAAGCTTACTTTTTTGAACCGTAATAAACAGTCCGCTGAAATTTATTATAGAAAATAATATATTATCAGATGACCTAAAACTTACAAAAAAAAATAAAACAGTGAAAAATTTAATTATGGTCCTTTGAAAAATAAACCTAAGGCTTTCCATAGACTATAACTAAAACTCTACCGTCTATCTGTCTATTTTTTCTACCCTAAAAGGACATCTATATTCTGATCTTAGCTGGAAGCTAGCTAAAATTTTCATAGGACTTGTTTTATTATGACGATTAAACAAGCTTCATATTTGTAATGACATATAGTGTGATATCTAGGGTATTGAAGTGTGTTCATTGTAGGGCACTCTCTCTATTTGACCGGTTTCATTTTCATAATATGAAATATAAATCAATCAAGAGGACTATGCGATATTTATTATAATAATTGAATGATTACATTGAGGTGATTGAGGACTGGCGGAATAGGTTCCTATAAATACGTTAAAAGGCAATAAACTCCGTTCCATATTGCTTACTGGATATTCACTAAGAAGCTTCTAAAAAGATCTCAATTAATTTTGTTAATAATTGGTTTGCCTATGACTACAGATATAAGACATAAGACAATTACTTTGGAAAGCGATAGTGATATATGATAAATTGTTGTTTCACAATGTATAATACGATATAAGAAGCCAGATGTTAATCGTATTAGTAAGAATACAAATGTAAAAATGTAAAAGTATAAATACCTACTTATTTGCCGCCGTTTCGACCGGCTTGCATCGGTAGTTTTTAATAGACTGATATGACGAAGCCTATCAAGGTTTAAAAAAAGTAAAAATCTACGTGAATGCGTAACAAACAATCAAACTCACATTCGCATATTTTATAATATGAGATAGGATGTGTGGTTTGTGTGTTTAAAATTTAGTTTTAAACACCCTCCGTTCGTGTGTATGATTTCACTCTATTTAGTCATTGTAAAACATGCAATCGGATTACATTGAAAGATCCTGTTCAATGTAATCCGAAGATCTGACGGCTGTATGTATGTACAAGGACAGCGTGCATAAAAGTAGAAAGGTCCTATCAAGGCGAGGTGAGAAGCTTCTATTATCAATAATTTGCTTCGATCCGTGCACAGCTGCATTTGCCCTTGTCGACACTATATTAATTTCAGATTTTGAGAACGTGAGAACTTTTCTGAAATTAAATAGTACTTACTTCATTACCATTTTTATGTAATGACTATATAATATTAATACGTTCATCCTAGGCTTACATGAAGTCTTTATATTTTAGATGTATTGGGGCTGCATTTTATGACTAGCCGGAGCGACTAGCTAAATATTTGCTAGTCGCTCCATAGACCACCGATATCTGAAGAAATAACTATATGGTAAAGATAGCCAGATAGCCGAATATTTGGTGTTGATATTAGAAATTTGAATACTTCCTCAGAAAGATGTGCCCGTTTTATACATTACCTGTAAATGATCATGAATATGGTTATATTGTTAAATATCATAAGTAAAAGGCAAAGTTTTTAAGAATCCTTTTAACAGTTTTTCCCTGAAGGACTAATTCAAAATGTTTGTCCAGATTCAGAATTTAAACTCATTAACTAAGGCCGGTTGGTCGCCGATGAAATCAATACTTGCTTCACCGAAAATTATATTAGGTAAGATTGCCTCTCGTTTAATATTAAAAGAGGTAATGTTAGTCTATCGAACTTACCTGCATAGGCTGAACAGAGTTTAAATGTAAATTTAAGCTGGAACCTAAAACTTTATGAAGGTTTTTAATAATTAACTATCATAAAAGGGGTGATACAGTGTCTCCTCCTATGTTAAAGACACAGCGCTGCACACTTTGGCGGATTGCCCCGCCTGGGCATCGCAGCGCCGTGAGTTGATCGCGGCAGTCGGTATGGCTCGCTCCCGGCCGTGGTTCAAGCTATGATCCGGAGCGAGAGGTTGTGGAACGCCGTCGCCTCCTTGTGTGAGGAAGTCATGTCCATCAAGGAGGCGGTGGAGCGGGTGTTCCCACGTGCGCCTCTGTCGTGTCTTTGTTCCCCCCAGGGGGACAATGCAGGAAGTATTTTTGTGTAGTGGCCTGCCGTTTCACACGGCGCGGGCCGAAACCACGGCGGGGTCGCGATTGCATGTAAAAGCGATTCGCGCGGCCTCGCCGTCTATGGTTATGTCGAGGAACACAGTGGTAGGGTTAGTCGGTATTATCGGGGTATCTTTTCCCCGATGAACCCGACATAACCTCTCCGTCGCCCCGCGGTATAGTTTAATAGTTTTAAAATGTCTAAAACTAGTGTTTTTGCAATAAACCGCGAT
Source organism: Catocala sponsa (assembly GCA_963564715.1). Classification (NCBI taxonomy): domain Eukaryota; kingdom Metazoa; phylum Arthropoda; class Insecta; order Lepidoptera; family Erebidae; genus Catocala; species Catocala sponsa. The sequence continues at coordinate 12,782,957 of OY751336.1, read as the reverse complement.
AAAATCAATAAAGAGTAGTTCAGGGTTGAAATACATTTTTCAGTCTGTATGCTTCTGGCCTTTGTTTATAATAGGACATTAACTACAAGGACTTAATGTCTCGTACAGAAATCTAAACAGTATTGTATTCCATCGTCACCTAGTAACAACATAAACAAAAACACGTCTCAGTTTATTTCAAAGAGTTCTTAGAAATCGTTTCGATACAAGTCGACTCCAATACATACGTATAATAAGTGCTCCCTGTGTCCTTTCTCATTACTGCCACCATGAAAAGGATAGCGTATATTAAAATAAACACCGAGATCATATGACGTTATCAGAAACGCTAATGCCGAACAATAGCGAGACGTGTCGGGTAACCGAGCTCACCTGTAATTTGATTTATATATATAGCGGTTAGCATTCGTGATATGATACTGTACACTCTAAACTGTATAATTCATATTTCAATAAGTATAGAAATCTGTAATACCTTTACGTTGTATTCATTATTATTTAAAACTAACATAATTCGAGAGATTCGGGCGATAACATCAATAGCTGAACAAAGATCAAATTTCTGATACTATTTTTAGATATATTGAATCGAAGTACATGGCGGCAGTCCATTGTAGAAGAATTAAAATTATCTAAGTATTATCATGAATCCTTTCATAAAAAAATTATTGTCATTATTTCGTGCGATAGAATAATTCATGATGTTGCAAATGTGAATATTCTGCCGTAGAACGTACAATTTATTTAGGTTGCTGTTAAAATAAAATAAAGCATCCAGATAGTTTACCATATTTAACAGATTAACCAACCTCGATGGCGTAGTGGTTAGTATAACCGACTGCCACGCCTGAGGTCGCGGGTTCGATTCCCACACAAGTCAAATATTTGTGTGCATGAACACGGATATTTGTCTTGGTCTGGGTGTTTCTATGTATAATATGTATGTATTTACAAAAAAAAATAGTATATATGTTTGTTTATCCATTGTCTAATACCCATAGTACAAGCCCTGCTTAGTTTGGGCTAGATGGTGTTGTGTGTATGTGGTAGAATATTATTATATTTAATTTGCTTACCTAATATATCTAAAGTAAGCTGAATTTCTTATTAATAACTTTACTAACACAATTGGTTAAAGTTCAGCTAAAATTTAAAGTGTGTAATTACAGGCATTAAATACTAGTTTGTATAATTTGCTATGTAAGATATTGTCAACAATTTTTGAGAAGGCCGTGCACCTTCGTCTATCGTCATTTATAAATAAATTTAATATAATTAAGCCTGAACAGAACGGCTTCCAAAAAGTAAAATCATCTACGTAAGCAGCATAATTATACCCTAGTATATAATGTCTTAACGAATATAGACAAGAACTTACACACAATACTCGTATTTTTTTACATGATGAGGGCATTTGACTTTTTATCGTATAAAATCTTGTTGCAGAAATTAGAGCAATATGGAATCCGAGGACTTGCTTTATCATGGTTAGAATCATATCTTACGGATCGACTGCAAAAAGTGGACATATCACACGTAGATAATAATCTAACATAACAACTAGTTGCTCACCGTACAGAGTAAACAGCTTTGGGGTACCCCAAGGCAGTATTTTTGGGCCATTGTTATTTCTACTGTATATTAATGACCTATCTGCAATAACGAAACTTAAATGTATTTTATTTGCAGACGACATTTCCATTATTTTGACATGCAATAATTTGACTGATATTAATGATGAAGTAAATAGGACGACCCTTTTGGTGACACAACGGCTAGAATCAAATAACTTGACAGTTAACTTGCAGAAAACAAATTTTATCAAATTTCAAAGTAAACGATCTGCCTGTACTGAAAACAGAATGATTTGGAGCAAAATTAATATCAATGAAAAAGATGACGTAAGTTTCTTAGGAATAACATTAGACAAACATATTGACTGGAAATCGCATATTAGGGCCACTTGTAATAAAATTAATAAATTTGTATACGTCTTGAGCAGATATAAGAAAACCTCAACAATACAGACTACTATGTTAGCTGACCATGGGTATGTAAGCTCAGTCCTAAGATATGGCCTTATACTGTGGGGAAATTCCCCTGAAGCTAATAGATGTTTTATTGGCCAAAAGGCATGTGTAAGAACCATTGTCGGTATTGCTCCAGATGAATCCTGTAAACCACATTTTAAAACATTAGGCATACTTCCTCTGACCTGTATGTATATTCTTGAGATTCTGTTTTTGTTAAAACCTACCCATACCTTTTCACCTAGGCCATGGGTAAGTATCCGAGAAACACTAAGCATCCTAATAGGTTAGTTCTAGAGTCCATTCCGAAAACTATAATGTATAAAAATAATTGTACTACTGTGTAAAGTTCCGGAATATTTTAAAGATTTATCTCTTTATCGATTTAAGAAACACCTTAAGGCATGGCTACTAGAAAAGTCATACTATTCCCTTAAGGAGTTTCTACATTAAACAATTTTTGATAATATAATACATAATTATTTTTAAATATCAATGTCCCTAATTTAATTTAATTATCATACCTATACAATAAATAGAATTATTTAAAAAATGTAAAACATTTTGCATGCCACATTGTGACTAAATGGAAGAGCTAAATGTATTAATATTACCACAACATCCTTAAATGTACTCCATTTTCTGTGAAATAAATATCATTTATAATTTATCATTAACTATAAAGTGTTTGCTGCTTTGTATATGTTACTGCGGTGAGTTGGGTTGACAGAACTCCTTAATGAAGCGGTTTCTGTTGACAGTGAGACCGATGCTGTTAAGTTGATGCCTCACTAGTGCGCCGACAGATTGATCTTTATTCAATTATGTCACAAAATAACACTTACTAAACGTCGTCTTGGTTACACTAATTAAATTTTATTATGGATTTACATTTAGATGTTGCCACTTTCAACAAAACGAGGGCGTTACCAATGAAAAGAACGAGCAAGAAACTCACTGCCACACTTTATATCATCAATTTTACAATGTTGATTATTATCTTATACATTTTAAAAAATTGTATACATTAATATTAGCGTCTAACATTAGGCATGGCAAAATAGGATCATAAACATTATAACTCTATCCATCGACAATCGACCCAACACCATTCGTTTGCTGACGCGTCGCCGACGCGTCACCGTCACGTGGCCTTACCAATACGACCTCAGTCATATACAATAAATAGACGTTGCGCGTGAACTAGCAACGCAATGATAATTATTTACCATCGACGCTCTTCTTATACGTCTTCTTCGGATTCAAAATAGAGGGGCGGTGGATCGATCCAGCACAGACCCCCACCCGGCCCAACACGGAGGGAATAGAGGAAAAAAACCTCTTAAAAAAATATTCAGTGTAGGCCAGGGTAGAAGCTCAGGTTTCTGCCAAGTTGGGCGGTCTTGGGGCAGTTGGTTCGGTCCAGTATGGACTCCCTTCCGGCCCAACCCATAACCCTGAACTGACAGGACCGGGGCCCTACGGGCTGCAAGGAAGAAAACCTCTATAAAAATTACCCAAAGCCCAAGTTTTCGGTGGCCCGGCGAGGGGCTGTATGACTGGGGGAACCCTAGCTATTAGGCCCACAACAAAACTTAATGATGTCGGCTAAAGGTTTTAAGCTACCCCAGGAAGGTACCGGGTGCGCCGCGCCTGGAGAATCCCTCATGGAGTCTGCTGGCTCCATCTGCCCCTCGTATTCTGCGCGAAATCTCAGGCACCGAAACCCCCGCCGAGTCGGATACCGACTCCGCGATGAGTATCGCCTTGGGGCTAGTCCCGGACAAGGCGACTCTAGCGCGGAAGCGCAAGCGGCGCCTCCGTCGGACCCACTCAGGTTCCAACAGAGAGTCGAGCGCAGCGCCAATCCGAAAGGTCGGGACGGCCCGAAGAGGCAGGGACCGGCCCAACACACCGGGGCCTTACGACCCGGCGAAGGCGGCCAAGGTGGCTGCAGCTAAGCGCGCGGCGGCAGAGCTGTGCGCAGAGGAGGAGGTGCCGCTACTCACGCAAAAAATCCGTCCACGGGGGAGCAGTCCCACCCCTAAGTCGGTGGCAGAGTCGGTGCGAAGGGCCCTTGACGGTTCCGAGATTGTGACGATGGTGGCGTCCAGGTCGCCGAACCCCAAAGGGACCTTCCAAAAGCACCTGAAGGAGGCGGCGGCTGCAACGAAGGCGTCGCGTCGGTCGACTACCTGGCTGACAAATTCACGCGGCTGGAGGCGGAAGTAGCGAAGCTGTGCCGGGAGATGGTGTGGTTCAGGGCCGAGACCCGAGCTACTACGGCGGCTACTGCTGCGGCCGTCTCTGCGACCAAAGGTTTCCGCCGGTGCCACCGGTGTCATCCCACACCCCCAGTAAGCGGTAAGATATCTGGCGGGAGGAAGTCTGCCAATAACTTCCCGCCCATTCCAGCACCCAGGGCTCCTCCACCCCAGAGCTTGTGGCGAGGCCCCACTGGACCTGCGCCCACTGCACCGTCCACCTCCGCGCCTGCTAACCTTCAGGGTGAGGGTTGGCAGACGGTGGGGAATATGGCCAAGGCTCGCCGCAAGAAGGCTAAGAAGGCCTTTGCGGCTGCCGCTGCGGTTGCTGCTGCAACTGCCGCTGCGGCGACTGTAAGACCTAAGCCCGTGATCTTATATACCTTTGACATTAATTATTATTATTATATGCATTACTTTATAATATAAATGAATAAGCTAATTATAATTTTAAGTATCATGTATACTTGACATCATAATTCGGTCCTTTACTATATTATTATTTTAATCCAATTATAGGATGACATAGGCAGAATAATTGTATTTGACTAACTAAATACTTGTATACATAGTTCTCACTACTTATCACAATCTACTTATCACTGGGAAATAATAATTTGTATGTCCTCTATGTGGAAAGTTTGGGAAATGGGTTGCGCTTATGGGTATTAAGTCAAACTAAGGCGGTTAATTTATGAATAGGTATAATAGACCGACCAGGTGGGATGACGATTTGCGAAAGACTGCAGGTAGATGCTGGATGCGGCAAGCTGAAGACAGGGCGCTATGGCGCTCTTTGGGTGAGGGCTATGTCCAGCAGTGGACTATTATAGCCTGATGATGATGATGATGATAATAGATAAGTACTCTATGAGGAACTAAGAACAGCTAAATACCTATAGATACGCAGTATTAAATCCCCTGAGAACGTGTATCTGATGGAAATGTAGAATCTTGTATTATTAATTAGGTAGATTCGGTCTATAATAAAATAGTTACTATTACATGATTCACTTGTACTACATCATCCTTACTGATATTATAAATAGGAATGTGAGTTTGTTTATTTATTAGTTACACTTGCTCGCCTTAGCTACTCAACCGATCATCACCAAAAGTTCGCATACACGTTGTCAAGGGTACAGAAAAGGGCATATTAATATGGTAGCTTTTATCCAGAAAATAAATTCTGTTTCCGAGGAATAAAAATTGACTGACAAAATCTACATAATTATATTAACGCGAGCTAACAGTGACAATTAATAGTAATTTAACTTATTTCTGCATTGAAATTAAACAAATCCATTTTCACAATTTTCCATTTAATTTTTATAAAAATCCTCATGTAAAATCGCCTTCAATGAACGCGTCGATGCTATAAGTGCCTTAAGAATCCATCTTCATGGAACTATCTATATTAGCACATTTCCCTTAGGAGTGCGGTAATATTGACAGTTTCCTTGGTAGGCGCGCTAATGGTGATAACTCACTCCCGTCTCTTCCGAGATATCGAATAGATTTGATTTTATTTTTTTTATACTGTAATAGGCTTGCGTTTGACCGCGATCTCACCTGATCTTAAGTGAAGATGCAGTCGACGATGGAGCACGCTTGCCTAGAAGATACCTATTCACTCGCGACTTGAAGACACCCAGATTGTACTCATCGGGAAACACAGACTTAGGTAGCGAATACCACTCCTTAGCGGTACGCATTATAAAAGTGGAATCAAAGCGCTTCGTGCGTAAATGTAGTATATCCACCATGTACCTGTGTCGCTGGTCTGATTGTCTAGTCGTTCGATGGTAGAATGGGGAAGGAGGAATCAAATTATGCAGTTCCTCTACACAGTCTTCGAAATGTATCCAATAGAAAACCGAGAGACTGGCAAACTTACGACGATGCTCCAAGCTCTGGAGACGTGTGTTGACCAGTTGGTCATCACCGATAAGTCTCCTGGCCTTCCGCTCAATTGACTCCAAAGCTTCCAGCTGATATTTTGCAGAGCCATTCTAGAGGTGAGAACAATACTTCATGCAGGATCGAACCTATGCTTGGTACAAATTAAGCAAATTTTCTGGCATGAAATACTGCCTCACCTTACTGAGGATGCTCAGCTTTTTGGCGGCTAGTTGGGCTTTTGCCTCAATATAGAAGCAAAAGTGAAGGGTTGGAGTCAATGACATACCCAGGAGCTCAAGGCGATTAGTTATCGGCACGGATACATCTCGGAAAGTTGGAGCCAGTTGTAATGGGCTCTTTTTTGCAGAAAACAGACACGCCTGGGTCTTAGAGGCATTGAACTTAACCATGTTGGCATCACTCCAATCGGAGATTGCCTTCAAGGATAAGTTCATACGCTCGATCATAGCTTCCCTGAGCAACTGTATCTGTGCTCCACTGGTTCTAGCGCAAGAGACGTAATTCTCTACAAGTGTGCTGTCGTCTGCATACCCAAACGTACCGGGTTTCAGCAGATCGTTAATATGCAGCAAAAAGAGAGTTGCAGAGAGTACTGATCCTTGTGGAAACCCCGGCATTAATTGCCTTTTGTTCGGACGAGTAGCCATCAATGACTACTCGAATCGAGTGGCTCTTCAGGAAATCTGCTATCCAAACGCAGAGGCCAATGGTTAGGCCAAAGGACGGAAGCTTGCTGATAAGGCTATCATGCCAGACCCTGTCGAAGGCCTTTAAGATATCAAGCGAAACAGCCCATTGCTTCGCCGTGTTTCTCGATAGCGGCGCTCCATAAATGCGTTGCATGCACTAGGGCTCCAGTGCACTGGTTTCGGCAAAACCCGTATTGCCGGTCACTGAGCAGACTATTTGCTTCTAGGTATGTCAGGAATCGGTTGTTTAGTATATGTTACATACTCTTACAGAGTATGGAGATAACTGATATGGTTCTGTAATTCGCAGGGTCGACTCGACTGCCGGTTTTTGGCACGGGCTGTACATTAGGAAGCTTTCAAGAGTTCGGCACTTGTCCTATTGCCGGGAGAAGCAATACAGGCGTGTCAGCACGGGTGACAACTCAGGTTCTGGTTGAAAACAAATGTTAATTTAATGAAGAAACAAACAAAGGTGCACAGGTATGGCTGGAATACCATCAGGACCACTGGCCTTGTTCACGACAAGATTCTGCACCATTTTACGGACCTCGGTCTGACATATGCGTATATCTGACATGAGGGTCTCGCAAACTGATAGACAGTAGACAGTTTCCAGACACGAAGATTCTGCGAAGATAGAGCAGAATAAATTCGCCTTATCCTCAGCAGTGTGAGCCAGAGATCCATCAGGTTTCAGCAGTGATGGCAGAGAGGAGCGGCAGAAATTCGATTCGACTGACTTTGCCAGGGACCAAAACGCTTTAATACCCGCAGGATAAGAATCTAGTTTGTTCCCTACACGGCGTATGTGGTCAAATCGAACTTTCCGTAGAGTTCTCTTGTAGGACTTGGCAGTTTTGTTAAAGGCTCTCTTCTTGTCTGGTAAATCCTTAGCTTTACTATTTCGAGCGCTAACCCAAGCAAGGTAAGCTTTGTGCTTCTGCGCTTTAGCGCGTCCACATTCAGCGCCAAACCAGGGTTAAGTCTTGAAAGAAAGAAAGAAAGAAAGAAAAGTAATTTATTAGACACAGCAATGAAAACACAACATATTAACATGGTAACAGTACAAGTGCTTACTATTTCTAATAATTACTATAATTAAAACAAAAAATGAAAACCAAACAAGTAGAAAATACAAAAAAAAGTAATGAAAATATTGTGTAGTGTGTCCAAATGGTTCTAGCTCAGTCTTTGCTACGGAGACCGCAGCGATGTTTTTCAGACGAAACCCAAAGGCTAGTCACGGACGATTATTCGGCATACAGTTTATAATAGTTAGAGTAAATATAATATAATGTACAATTATAGACAGACAATTACATATATGTGTAGAACTGAAGATCATATTAAAAACATGGATAAAAATATATATACATAGATATATAATAAACATAAATATAATAAACATTAATGACTAAATTATTTTTTAATCTATATTTTTCAATCAATTTTATTTAATGTCAATGCTATTAATTTATGTAATTTTAGTACTATTATAATATCTATATAATGTTACCTACTATTCTATAGAAATAGGTATGTTCTAGTTATATTCTATTGTATGTACCTATATGTTAATCAATAATAATAATTTGTTAAATTAAAATATTAAAATTATCTATTATACTATACACATAATTACCTAATTTTATAATGCAATTTATTTTTAAGTTTGCCTCTCAGTAACCTGTGCATGTGGTGTTAACCTCTAATTAATTGTTACACTAACTAATGTTTCCATTGATTTTATTTTATGTTGCCTATGTATAAGTGTAAACAGTTGTTAGTTAACCAAATAATTAAATAAATATCTAGAAACGCAATATAAACAATTAAGTGCTGGATTTTTGTTAAATAAAATGTCTTTGGCTGAAACCTGAAACTACTTAGTTTATCTAGTTGGCGCAGTGGAGGAGGCACATTATTCCAGCACTTGGTAGCGTTATACCGGAATCCACCTCTGAAAGCAGTAGTTCTGTGCCTAGGTATGCGCAATGGTTGCCCTAGTCCTCTGCTTGTGTATTTTTTATTTCAGCCATCCATTCTAATTTGGCATAGAGATACTCTGGTTTTTTGTCCTTGCTTGACGTGTTTAAGTCAGAGAATGAAAGAAAATACTCCATTCCCTGACGTAACACATCGGTGATAGCATCGGCGCACGTTGTAGGATCACCCGAAGAGAAGCAAGTTGGCTGCCAAGGATAAGATGCAAAAAATGAGCACGTCTCATCCCAGTCTGCCGAGTTGTATCGCCAGACCCGCCGGGAACTATTGGAGCCGTGAACGGGCGGGGAGTAGACTGATACAGTTTTCACCAGATAGTGGTCGGAACTACATAAAGGTGCAGTCACCGACACGGAGTTATGGTCTGGATCAGTTGTCAGCAGAAGGTCTAAGCAGTTGGCCCTTTGACCGTCAACATCTGGAACCCTCGTTGCCTCTTGGACCATTTGGGTGAGGTATAACGCTAAAGCGAGCTTGCTCGTTTCTCTCCCAGCATGGTCAGTGCACTGGTACGGAAAAAGCCACTCCTGGTAGTGGGCATTGAAATCCCTCAGTAACACTAGTTGGGCAGTCGGGTACCTTTGTTAAGCGGTATCCGCTGCCTCACTTAAGTACTCTGTGAGCCTGGATGTATCCTGATCTCCGCCGTGCAACCTCTACAGGTGTGTCTACACACAGGCGTAGAGAATTTTCTCTATTCCTGTGTCCACAAGAATCCATAGGACGGAAATAATGGGGTCTTTAAGGCATCGGAGACGCCCATAGCATAATGTCATCTCGTACGCACACGCATATGCCCGCGCGGGACTTAAATTTGTGTTGCAGGGAGAACCCCGGGTATAATAGGTACGCAACGTCCGACGGACATGCTATCTGCGTCTCCGAGAGGAATAAGAGAGCTGGTCTTTCAGTCTCCAGATGATGGTGGACTGCTACGAGATTGGAGTGCAGACCTAGGATGTTGGCGAGGTGCACTTTGTGTGAGAGGGAGTGCAACCGCTAGTTAACGCGTTTCTTATTCTTTTTTGCCATTATGATTTTGGAGGAGTGAATAGATATGAGGACGGTAGTGGAATGAGACCTTCCGCAGCTTTACCTCAGCCATGTGTCAACTTTGTAATATTAGCCCGGAGACCGCTGGGTCAACCGTGCCCCTCCGAGCTTATCCATAGGGCCCTCTCATCCGGTCGCCAACTGGCACTATGGCGTAAGCCCGGGATTTTTCGACAGTTGGCGTGGCAGCCTTTCACAAGCAGGTTGCTTATTACTTGGGCCCCCTACTACCTGCGGTCGGCCAAAGCGCTACATCGTGCCACGGCTTCAGCTGCCCTCCGAGACTAATGTTCCGATGCGGCAAAGACAATCCATGTCAAACCAATGGTCAAATCGGTCAGCTACACAACTATGTAGCTAGCAACAGAAGGCAAATATTCCGACCCTTCCCTAGGCCGCTTGGCGCCACGACTTACGCTAATGGGTGGTTAGCCTACCACCGGCGTTGTCACCTGATTAGCACCACCCAGGGGCCACGTGTAGGGATACGAATGTCGGGGTATTCTCCTGCGGACGCGGGTGACTCTGCCCCTAAAAATTGGGCTTTAGCATATCTCGTAACCAGTTTATGTACTTATATTAAAATTCTCTTAATTGATTAAGTGCTATATATTCAGGGTGAACATTCCAGCGCGGTTTTTTTTAATTTATTTATTTGGTTCACAAATTAGATGTAACAGTAGAACATATAAAAAATTCAAAACAATAAATAAATCTTGCCTTTGTCTACCCTGTGACAATAACCACAACATGCTTAGGTATTAGACGGTTAATAAAAAATTAACTTTACAAAAACTTATTTGTTTGTAATGAGTGTAAACATAAATAATACTTAAAATTAAAGGTTACAATAATAATTATAAACTTGATGTTTGAGTTAAGTCTTATATACGTTGTCAAATTTATTTACATACATACTTACGTAGCCTTACGCCTGTTCTTCCAGACGGGTAGGTAGTGATGAGTACACTTATATTTCGAGATATTGTGTATTGCTGTCTACCCGTTACAGACTTAGACACAGTGCTGCTACTAAAATAATTTGTGGGTAAAAAACCGCATGGCAAAGTCATATGTGCCCTGTGGTCTTAGGTTCGATATCCGCATCAAATCTAAGACCACTTGATCGCATATACCAATTAGTATGGCCGCAAGCTATTTATAGTAATAAACTACGAATTTAAAACCAATCGTGTACACAACTTAAAGGTACCATATTCAGACAACCCTTCAACTTCAATAACGGGGTTCCCGATATATGGTACCCAATATGAAACATCAAAAAATGTTCGTACCATTTTACCTTGTTGCCCTCAAGTCGTAGCGTGGTGGTGCCCGGTGGGAGAGACTCAGGCGGAGTCTCCAACTGTCTATTTGCGCAGTCTACCGTTATAAGTGGGATCACAGCACCCGCCGCGTCCGAGACCACATGGGTCATCGTACAAGTGCATGGCTCTGGACACGTTTGACGCATTGTCTGTAAAAAATATCTTTGTTAGGTTTGTGATATTTATTCGTCAGTGTACACGTCATTAATATTGTTTTTGGAAATACCGACAATGCATACCTATATAAATAAAAGTGATAGAAGAAGTCGAAGGCGCTACTAAGCTCACACCAGCCAACCATGACGATCGATGCAAGTCGGTCGAAACGTCACGTCACGATAAATAGGTATTTTTCATTTTTAAATAATAACCAACGTGATTAAAACCTATTGTCTAATATTATATAAAGTTTATACCTAAAATATAGTCCACTTGTTAATTAAAGTGTAACCGACGTATGTACATATTACCTATAACTCTGTGCTTCGAAATCACTGAAGATTTCAATGAATCATAAGATTCACTAACGTTTCTCCAAGGAATGGTGAGATAAGACAGTGATCTCTTATTTATGGATATGACGTTATCAATATTTGTAGACCCCACGAAACTAACACACTGCGCGATTGCGTGTGTCACGACTCACGAGCACCTTAACCATTATCAAATTCATTTTGACAGCCCGGATGGCGTAGTGGTTTAAGAGGTCGCCTCGCCACTACCACCGCGCCGAGTGTTGTGGGTTCAATCCCAACACGGGACATAAATTTGTGTGATCCACAAATGGTTGTTCGAGTCTGGGTATTCTTTGTGTCCGTTGTTTGAATGTTTGTTAATTCCCCCGCGACAGGAATTAATCCTAATGAGGAAGTTGTTTTTTAAAATAAAATATATGTTTACTAAATTTATGATTTGATTTTTGAAATAGGTCGTCATATTCACAACCACTTTAAAATGTGAGTTAGTGTAGCTCGAACGAAAGTAATACAGCAAAGATATGAAGACGTGCAATATTGCTTTTCTCAGAAAAGCTAATAACTACTATTCTTCCTAGAAAATATACGTCTTTTGAGTGTTAACTTGATCAAGAGAATAAATTGTACCTACATAAGTACATTACTTTTAACTATAATATTTATTCTAAGTGACGAAGCTTTTCGCTTTACAGCCAAAGGAATACAAAGAATATTTAAATTCGGATCACACAAACGTTTGTTCAGTGCGAGGATCAAACTTCCTACACTCAGCAAATCGATAGTGGCGCAAGGTTCGTCGGCAAGGGCGGTGGAGGCAACATAACCTGCTTCATATGTGCAATAAGTATGATGTACTTAGAAAAAATTATGACGAAAGTTTACTAATGCATCAAAACGTTAAAAAGAAAATTGACTGCACGGATGGCGCAATGGTTTAATTGATCGTCTAGTAGCAAAGCGTTTTCAGTTCGTTTTCCACACGAGACATTTGTGTGATCCACAAATAATTATTCTAATTGTTCTATGTGTTTTTTGTTTGTGTGTTGTGTCGCTTGTTTTGTTAAATTTTGAATATATCTTCAGTCTTGACTTTAATTTTGGGCGCATGGAAACCGCAATTGTCTAGCTGGCCATCTCGCCACACCATCTCGGTGTTGGTTGTCTGTTATTTCAATGTTTACTAATTCCTAATACCCCTTTTTATCACTAGTGCGTTAGTAGTCTTATTTTAAAGAAAACGGTCGAATGGTGAAAAAACATGGTCGTTACTAAAACCGTATAAAGTGTGTACCCGCAGGATAACATATGAAACCCCAGGTAAAGTTTGTGTTATCGTTTTCTTATTGGTCGTAAATAAACTAGTGATGTTTCTACATTAACGGGAATGGATCCGCTATATTTGCCATTTAGGCATTGATGATTTTTCTCTACCTTTCCTAAAAAGACAATTCCCACAATAGAAATAATTTCTGTGTCGCCGATACCTTTACAAACATTCCAAAAACGGACACAAAAAACACCCAGATTCGGATAATACACAAGTTTTTGTCTCGTGTGGGGAACGAAGCCACAACACTCAGCTTAGCGATAGTGGCGAGACGACCACTTAAACGACTACGCCATCCGTCCACTCAATTCGAATGCGTTTTGTTTGAACATCATCTAAAATGTTGTAAAACTGTAACGAAACTATGCCTTCCTGACAACTTGGGAACAAACGTCGAATAGTCCATTCCAACAAACTTTTTAAATTATACCTAATTAAATAACTAAATTCAAATTTACTCATTAGATATTGCGTGATGCTATGCTGAATAAACAGTCAGAAAAACTAAACTGAAAATCAGTGTTTTAATTTCGGTTTCGTCCAATAAACGAGTTTTAATTTGGTTTTCGCTTAATAGAGCCGGTTTTATATTAGTAGGCACTTTGGGCTCAACTTTAAAACTAAGCCACATTTCATTTGATTCCTTTTAGAAGAACCGCTGAAATGGTGAATAGTGTTATTTAAATTATATCGCGAGGAAACCGTAGTTCACATAAACGAAAATAATAATTTAATTGAAATACATTTATAGTATTATATTCATACTTTGTAGTTTTTAAACCCTACATTTTATCATATCTAAAGAACCAAAATATTATTTTAAGATTTCCAATAATTTTATACTATTTTTATTTGTAAATTAAACTAAATTTCAATAGCATCGTATATTTCAGTACTTATATTTAGCCTGCTCATAATTTCAGCTGAATAACCAAAAAGGTAGGTAATAAATAATCTAGTAGGCATTACAATTTAATCATTTGTAATTAGTGATATTATATGTAAATACAGGCGAGCGTTACATAATTGTATTTAATTTGTAATCCAAGGTATACGTTTACATAATTTACAAAACGCCAGAATGCTTTTAGATTAAAGAGATTATCTCGACGAAAATAGTGAACAAATCTTCTTTATCATTGCGTCCTCTTCTATGTTATCTGAAGAAGAAATAATCCTGCTAATATTATTGCCTGAATGTTTACGTAATATATTTATTCATATTGACTAAGCTGCAAGGTTTCAAAGCGACCAGTCTAAAAAATATATCAGTAAATAAATTTAATACTATGCAAACAAACACATCGCTTCATATGATTTGCAATGCAATTAAATATTAGTGAATTATGTTAAGTATTCGTGAATCAACTGCATATTGCATTCACCACGTTTATCGTTTATTAAAACATTACATACTTTTAAAACATGGTAGAAACGTCATAATAGGATGCACCATTTTTGTTTTGTCGAGAATGGGACCATGGCTGCCTTTTTCCGTTTAAGCATATTAATTCTTGCTTCGAATAGCTGCACTAGGCATAACTTGTTATAAAAAGCTAGGGAATTTTATCATGGCAAGGTGAAAAGGGTTGACTTACTTAAATCTATCAGTATCGTTACTGTGAGGAAACTCAAAACCTCCATAGTCGCGAACTTGTAAGTAAATAGCGATATATACTCAGACAACTTATATTAGAGTTATATTGCTTGCGAGCCACCTTGTTTTCATGATGCGTTCAGTGTCGAATGGAGCCTTATGAGCATTATAGTTAACTCTTGTCATTCAGCCATCTGCGGTGCATGCATGTCTACTGCTTAACATCTGTAGGTACCTCGAAATTAAAAGTGGTCGTGCGCGTCAATGATCCTGCTACGACCAGCATAAAGTTTCGTTAGGTGGAGTCTCTGTATAGCCTTTGAGAAAATCTTTTAGGACCTATTCTACTCAATTATTGCCATTATCATTTATAAAACTTTTATTCCCAATATAATTCAAAAAATATTTTGTTACCAAAACCATTTGCAATATGTCTGCATATTATTATGTGAATCTCTCTCTCTTCCTAAAGATGTATTCCACATGGTGGTGGGATCAGCTTTTCTTATTTTTCTCCTCCACTTCGCTCTGTCTTCGACATCATCGTCAATAACCTTGTCATTGCCGACGTAGTCTGGTGGCCTTCTGTTCACGTGACCATACCACATCAGCCTACTCTCTTGCATCTTGTCGGCGATGTCGCGTACACCGAAGCTTCCTCGCACATTATTATTTGACAAATATCAAAAGCGAATAATCATTATGTGACTATTACAGACCAAAACAAGACCAACATAAGATATCTAGTGATATTAATGTTACTTAAATAATTTAAGAGCTATCATAGCTTATCAACAAGTCAAGTAGTTAAATTTGGTCGAAAAGAGAATTCGACCTGATATTTAATTCTCTGGAATAACTTTCATGAATATTCTTTGACAACTTAAACCATTGAGATAACTTACTCAGTTTTGCACGCCAATTTACCTTATAATAGAAATAGGTGAGGGCATTTATAATTTTATTTTATTTTACAGATAAAATATCTAAAACGCTTATTTTATACTACTGCGTCCACGTAGCTGATATGGTTTCATAATGAGTAGATAATTGTTACAATTTTAATATCAAGAGAACTGACTAATTTTGTACAAATTTTGTTTTATTCTTATACCTGTAATTTGAAATAACAAATGTGTGTTCTTTTCAATAAAATATATCCGAACAGTCGATCGTTGCGTTAAAAAAAATATAAATAAATTGCGTTCCGACAATAATCAAATACGGAAAAGAATAACACAATGGATTTATCAGATTTATTCCACCAAGATAATAAAAGGAATCTTTGAATCCAGTAACGCATTTGACGACATTCACGTAAATTTATGCGAAATCACGTACGTAGGTGGGTAAATAGGTAGATATTTATTATAGAAAGGAAAGATTTGATTTTTTGTTTGTTTGTAAGGATTTCACTCAAAAACTACAAACCGATTTAAAAAATTCTTTCACTATTAATAAGCTATATTGTCACCGAGTATATATTTTATCGAAAATAAGTACCTATTTAACAATAGGTACTTATTTTCGAGTTAGTAACCTAACATAACCTAACCTACTATAATGCGAGCGGGCAAAAGCTAGTATTGTAATAAAGTCACATGCATGCAATAAACAGAAACAATGACGTCAGATAGGAATGTAACACGTCACTACATAATGCCACAAGTTTCCAAACAAAATTATCACGATACAGCACTAATAAACCGAAAATAAAACTGTTGACGTTTATTAAACAGATTAAGATATAAATGGATTACGGACACTAAACAAAGCATTGGACTATTTGCAAAAGAATTATTATACTTTAGGTTTTATCTGTGGTTTTATCTAACGCGGTGTTATAGCTACTATTTGTGTATCAATGACAAAGATAACAAGCAACGAATATTTAAGAACTAAAACTCAATGACTGGACTGTAATAGTTTGAGTAAAATTTACAAACTGACTATAATTATGGTCTTATGAAGAAATACGGGGTAACAGCAATTAACAAAAGAGAAATAATTTTGTTGACAAGACAATCTTGTTGACGAGTTATGCTTATGTGTAAAACTTGTAATAAAAAACCAAAATGAAACGCGAAATTTGATAAAACTAATCTTTAATGTAGAATACTTCAATAAATTCTTCAGCGCTGAATACAGCCATTTTATTGAGAAGAAATAACTTATAGAATAGTATTGCATATCATATTTAAGAACACTAACTTTTGTTCATTTACTCTTATTAAACATTCCAAAAAAGTTAAATAATTGTTTACACTTTACGCCTATACGTAGAAATACGATTACTGTGAAAAATGAATTAAAATGTGTCTTCAACACCAGAGATATTACCTATACCTCTGGTAGTCTGTATAGATATTGAAACAACGATTAAAAACGATTCTCGAAAGCCATCTGTGTATTAATAGCAGCAAGATTTCAGCCTACACTATGCCATCTCTGCAGACATTTCACTATAAACGTCACAAGCAAAGGCCAAACAAGGCAGGCAAAGAGATAATCGATATCTGTAGCAGTTACTACAACGGTATTACACGCTTAATCCTTGTCGAAAGCGTCCGCTTTGCTAACAGATTTAATAGGTAACACTAGGAGCATCGTGCAGAGCTTCTGATTATAAAATACTATTACAGAGAAAATGTCCAGCTTAATTAATTTTATAATGTAAAGTAGGGCAAACGTTCAAAGAGAGAGAACCTTATTTTTATTAAACACTCGATTTTGCCTGCGGCTTCGCTCACGTTAATCTAGTTTATGTCAATAAATGTCTATCCCTTAGGAACAGTATTTTTCTGGATGAAAGATACCCTTTGCTCTTCTTTATACTCCTGACAACATGTATGCACAATTTCATGATAATCGGTCGAGTACTTAAGGCGTAAAGCGTAACAAACTCATATTCGCATTCATAATAATAATATTAGTTATAATTTATTTATTTAATTCGGGCAACCAACAAGGTATACACTGTTACATGTTCTTACGGTTAGTACTTATAGCTAGTGTTTAGTGCTACCTTACTAAAAGGTTGCCACGGTATGCATATTATACAGTTAGAAACAGATTATAGATATATACTATACTTAAATATAGCAAAACAATAATACTATACTATATTATAAGCTAAACAGAAATAAATTATTAAAAATTATTTTAGAGAAAAGAAAATATTATTTTTTATCATTGCTGTAAGTTGTATTTAGAATAGTGGCCTTAAATTGATTTATGTTTTGTCCAAAAATATCAATAAAATTATTAGATTTAGTAAAAGTGTTATACTGAGACTGAAACCTATTCATTGGTGAATAGTGACCCAGATTACTTCTAGCTTTTTAGGTACAAAGACAGAGTACCTAGATTTTAGTTTTGAGCACCTTGGTCTTATTACAGTGATATGAAAAATGATACATAAATCTCTTCTGAACCCTCTCAAGTCTTTTGACATGCACTTCAGGTGACCACACCTGACTACAACATTCAAGCCCGGGCCTGACAAAGGTATTAAAAAGCGTGATTTTCGTGAAAACATTTTTAAAATTTTTACAATTACGCAAAACGAAGCCTAATAGCTTGAAGCTTTTGGTAGCTAATTTATTTATATGTGTGTTAAAGCGCAATTGGTTATCTATAACAATACCAAGATCACGAATCTCTTCTAGCTCCCTTAAACGAGTATTATTAATTGTAAAGATGCCTGATGTAAATTTAACATTTCTTGTGAATCGGATGTAATTACATTTTTCTATGTTTAACGACATTTTGTTTAGCACGCACCATTGAGCCAGCCTGTTTATGTCGTCTTGCAGCAACGAACAGTCATTATTAGATTTATTAACGCTAAGAAGTTTAAGGTCGTCAGCATACATATAAACTTTAGAATATTTGAAACACGACACTATGTCATTAATGAATAATATATGTTAAAAATGATTGGACCTAGATGGGAGCCTTGCTCCTGAAGGAATGTTAAAAGACATTGAAATGTGAAACTCACACACGACTCGTGAAATTCGATTACCTAGCTACGAGGTACACCAATTTAGTAAGTTTCCAGCGATGCCATTGCGGTACAACTTTTGTTTTAGATTTTGGTGTTCCACGAGATTGGATGCCTTGCTGAAATCAGTGTAAATGACGTCAGCAGGCACCCGAGCGTCGGTCAATTCTACCATATCAGATACAAAACATAAGAGGTTTGTAGTAATGCAGCACGTCTTAACAAAACCATGTTGAAAAGGTGTAAGATGCTGAGTAATGAGAGAAGTTATCAAAGGAGACATGAGTAACTCAGACACTTTACCAAAAACGGGCAGTATGAATATGGGTCTGTAATTATTAGCCAGGGTGATATTGTGGGAAAAGTGCCTGTAGCTAAAGATTTGTTGTAAATCACGCTTAGAGGGAAAGACAGCTCATTGGCACATTTCACTAAAAACACCGAGGGTACACCGTCGTACCCTGCACTTTTATGCAGATCTAAGGCTATCAAAGCTCTTTTAATTATTTCAGTTGAGAATTGTACCGTACACAATGTGTTTCAGGGTTCAATGTAGGCTTCCGTAGAACAATTACTATTACTATGGTGATCCGAGGATATGGCGGCAGATTCGTATATAGACGAAAAATATTTTGCAAACGTGTTACATATATCAGATCCAGTATTAGCTGTCTTGTGGTACATGGTATAATGGCATACTATCTATGTACTTTATTTTATTAAACATGAGGTTAGTGAATCCTACTAGTGACATGTTCACATCTTTGCGGTTTCATTAGTCAGCTTGCTGACACGGCTTTTTATATATGACTATTTTTATAACCCGGATAACATGAATTTAAGGCAATTGCTCGGGTTAAATGTATCATGTAAACGCACGCAAGATATCCGTATAATAAACAAAATATTATGTACGTGCCCGCGCAAGTACTTGCGCACGTAACCTAAGTCAGTTACTTGCGTTGTGTAAAAATAACAGTCACAGAGACCACCCAGACCAGGGACAAATGCTATTAATTCAAAATTATTGTCCCGAGTGTTAATTATTGTACAGAGTTAACAAGTCGGACTCAGCCGTAACAGTAAGTCATCATCAATGTAGTCAACATCCACAATATCACGTTTTGTTTTTTAAGTCTTTTTAACACCTCCAAAAATAAGTATAAGTGCAAATTTGTATACCTATTTCTTTCTCTATATAAAACAAAAGCAGCATACATAATTATTATGGCTGCCTTCTATTCACCAGAATAGAAGACAAACCAAAGACTAAGTTTTCGTAACGGTGGCAAATATTTTGTAAGAGAAATAACGCAAAAGCGTTTTCAAAGCAATTGTCCCGGAGAACATTGGCCTAACATAGCAGCCAGACAGGCTAAAATTAACTTACCCGAATAATATCCATAACTTTGTTCAATGGCTTCCCTCTATATAGCTGTTGATGGCACACCAGTTCGTCGTAGTCTATTATTTTTGTTCTGATTGTGCCATTTTCAGGTTCCATTGCCAGCCAGTCCAGACCGCCGTCGCTACAGTCCCAACTGTTACCTACAAATTAATAAATAGGTATTATTGTTAGCCTTTTGTTAATCACCTAATTACAAGTACGTAATAGAGGCTCAGACGTTGTGTAATGTTTGAATGGTTGACGATCATTGAAAACTTTGAAACAGCAGTGCCGTAACTAATTGAAATTCACGTCAAACGATTTGATTAGCTTTGCTATCTCAGTCACCACCAAATAACACCAGTTGACATGCGTTTGACCGTCTATTAACAAATGTTTGTGTTCATCCGCATTATGGTAATTGAGCAGCGACGCGGTAACTAACACAAACTCACGTCAAATGATTTGATTAGCTTTGCTATCTCAGTTGACATGCATTTGACCCTTTGTTAACAAAATTTTGTGTTCATCTGCTTTACGGTAGCTGAGCAGCGACGCCGTAACTCAATGAAACTCACGTCCATTGTTTTGATTAGCTTTGCTATCTGAGTATAATTATATCTTATCGGACGGAACCGAGGCACAGGCTCAAGTAAACAATTTGGTGCCAGAAGTAAAATAGTTTTACCCTGAAACCGCAACAGATAGGAGTTAAAAGCTTGCGAATACTCTATGCTACTTTTGCATCTTCACTCCGCAAAATATTGTGTTGGCAATAAAATATACTGCTGCGTGTTGCACAAGTAAAGAAGTAGCAAAAATAGGAAAGCCGATTCAATTCAAGACGTCATATATTAGCTACTTGTCCTAGGATCTAAAGCACCACATAATAGTTTGGCTTTATAATAATAATAGACCAGAGGAGGTTCAGTAGTGAAGTAGAATTAAGTACCAAAATAATTTAACTAGTTGTCAAAGGATGACGGTCAACGCAATCGAAGACGTTTAACACAGGATATTAAAAGTATAATAGAAGTCGTCATTTTGCAAGATTGAATACACAATTCGATTCCTCTGTCAAAGCTTAACAAATATAAATGTGGACGTTTTTGTGTCTCAACTTAAAGATTAGGAATAAATGACATTTTACTTATTTGGGGGCTACCTATATCTATACAAATAAATAACATTGAAATATCTGTTTGTAATCTTAAAATTACAGCTTTTTCCTAAATGCATATGAAAGTATATAGGGTACTTATAAGAACTCTGAAATGGCTGGACTGATTTTGACGGAAGTGTCACTGGCAGATAGCTGATGTTATAAGAAGTAACCTTGGCTGCTTTTATTTTTGAAAATATAGGATTCCGAAAAATACCTTCGCGTGGATAAAATCGCAGGTAACAGCTAGTACCTACATAAGAATATCGTGATTTCAGGCGAATTTCGTTTTGCAAGTTGTATGCCAGTGTCTTGAGTTTATATGCGTAAGTATCTCTATAGACAAATAGAACTACCTATATTAGTGCACATTCTGATTTTAAAAAGATAATAAAACATATTGGTGCCAATTCTGTTGTCACTAAATTCTCTAAGCTTAACTAAAAATCACTAAAATTTAGTTTAGTCATCTCAAATGACATTTCGTATTCTGAAATCGTTAAAGTGACAGGACTAAAAAAAATTTTTGTGATTTTTAGTTAAGTTTAGAGAATTTTGTGACAACAGAATTGGTACTAATATATAACAAAACTCTCTTTCAAGTGATATTATATGAAAAATTCAACCAATAAATTAAATTAAATACTAAGCTTAAATTTCTTGCAACGACTGCCAAATTGCAGCAAGTTCACGGATGCAAGCATGCTTTTAAAAATTTTTTGGTTTTAGATATGTATGCTTTGATTAATCAACAAAATGTTTTAATATAAAGACGGAGGCAGTGTAACGTTTTTGTACAGTAATTAGTAACTTGATCGAAGTTCAAGGTCGTCCGACACGTTTTACATTGTCTACAATTTTAATTATATGAACAGTCTTCGTAATTGAGCTCCTCTCATATTTGGAGTAGACTTAAACATAAACATTCATGCTATGATGGCACTTGACTAAGCGTTCTCAGAATGTAACAATAAACAAACCGTATTTGTTTCACACCGTTCGCGTTCGGGTCGCCATAAATATGATAAGGTATTATAATCACGGCGGTGTGAAAAAATGTATGGTGTGCTGTATTTTGTTTTGTTTTTTTTTAGAACGTTATTTGTAATGTAATGCAAATAGAAAGAAACATTTCTCCGTCGCTTTAATTTTGAATATTGGTAACTTTTGTACGAGATTAGCAAAAATACTATTATATTATATTTTTTATAATATTCGTAATATTATACAACTAGACTTGCACTATATATAACTTAAGATAGGCTATATAAGAGTAAAACTAGAACCATTATAACGACAAACGGTTATGTATGAGTAGATATATAAAACTAGAAGAAGTAATCACTTAAATAAAAAACATTTTACTAAAGTTATGTCTAATGTAAGTATATAATCATAATTATGTTTTATTTCATAGTTTTTATAATCTATAACACGGTCGTAAACAATATTCATATATTATGTAGTTAACTTCTCTATCTATACTCTATACATCTATACAAATAAATAAAATTGAAGTATCTGTTTGTAACGTCAAGATAACAGGTTTTTACCTAATGCATATGAAAGTATATAAGGTCATATATCAAAACGGCTGAACCGATTTTGACGGGACTTTCACTGGCAGATTGCTGATGTTATACAAAGTAAATGAGGCTAATTTTATTTTAGAAAAAGAAATAAAGCCTATGAAATAGTGAACAATTTCCGATTCAAATAGGGAAATGTATATAAAATAATAATAATTTTAATATATACATCCAATATAAATCCTTATATGTATAATAAATCAAAATCGACCTACAAAGTAGAAGAATGACATTAATTTTAGCATAGGTCATTTCTATACGAGGAATACAGCTGATATATTAAGTTTTTGTAAGCTTTGCGAACTGAACAAACACTTTTTAGTTAAAATCCACGCGGACGAAGTCGCGGGTAACAGTTAGTCATTAATAAAAATGAAGTTATAATCATACTTTCTACTTTGCGAGATTTCTATTGCCTCCATCTTTCAAATTTATAATATACTAGCTTTTGCGCGCGACTTTGCCCGCGTGGTACCTACATCAATAAAAATTTGCCTACGTCCTTCCCCAGTTTTTAAACTAGGTATATCTGTACCAAATGTCATCTAAATTGGTTGAGTGGTTTAGTGGTGAAAAGGTAACAAACAGATAGACAGACAGACAGAGTTACTTTCAAATTTATAATAAGTATTATGTATTTCTTAAACAATAATAGTTCAAAAATACAGAATATTAAATAGCATTTCTTGCGCTAGTAGCACGGTGATTATCTTGTAAGCGACTGCTGCCGCAAGCGCTTTGCTTACCATCAAATGCTTTTATTTAACTTTTAATAGCATAAAGAATAATAAAAGAAAAATAGCATTATAATAACGTTACGTAGGTACGTAAAAATAATAACACGTTAAAATGTCGCTTATTTAAAATTAAAAGCTTGGCTTGCTTTAAAGCACTTGTCACGCTATAACATTGATTAAATTATGTGAAAATTTCTAAGAGGACAAGTTCTGACAGTTATTGCAATTTGCAGTCCATTGAGCACACATGTTAATAAAACGCAAACTTCGACACTTAAGTGTCCACTTAAATTCTTGCCCAAGTTTATTTATTACCAATAGATTTAAGGTAACAAAAATAAACTGTTGGAACCCAAACACTTGAGATTTTCAATATCTACTACGTAATTATTTGCTATTCCTCATTTTAATAACAGCAGTTTTTGTGGGTCTACGTGTGAGAGCCCACCGTTGCCAAGTATTTAGTGACAATATGAAGTACTACCCAGTTACGTGAAACTGACGTAAAAGTTATAATAGCCCGCTGAATGATTTCTCTCGGGTGAAAATTATGTATATACAGGCACTAAAGGCAAAGTGTCAGTGTATCAGCTTTAGTCGATCTAAAACCCCAATTAAATATCCATACAGATTTGACAATAATATAATTGAAAGAGTCAACGTAGTCAGAGATCTCGGTATAATGCTTGATTCGAAATTACTGTTCTCTCAACACATTGATAGCATCGTCAATAAAGCTTCTCGTAATCTTGGTTTTCTAATGCGTACTTGCAAACCATTTAGAAATTGTCATAGCTTAAAGATAATATATTATGCTTATGTGCGTAGCATTTTGGAGTACTGTAGTCCAATTTGGTCACCTCAATATAGTGTTTATATTGCAAGAATTGAGAGTTTACAGAAGAGATTTGTAAGATTTCTGAACTTCAAATTTAAAAAACGTCACTCCTCGTATTCCGTAGACTGTAGACACTATCACCTACTTCCTCTTGATGATAGGCGTATATTGCTGGATATGCTTCTACTCTTTGATATTTTACGTGGTGGGCTTGATAGTAGCGATCTTTTATCGTGTGTACATTTCTGTACTCAAAAGTATCGCACCAGACACACCCATTTATTTACTGTACCTTATCATCGCACCAATTATGGCAAAAATGCTGTTATGACACGACTATCTCGCATTTATTCTGAACGCTTTGAAAGTGTTGATATATTTCAATTACCTAAGGAGTCATATCGAAAACAAGTCGCGAATGTGCTCACCAGTGGATAAATGAGATGTTTTTATTAATTTTTTTATTTTTGTTATTTCTATTTTATCATTTAATTTCATGTTGTAACTTGTAATGTATATGTATACTTAACTCTGTTTTTCTAGTTTTATACGAATGTCGTGAAACTCTGTAATTGGCTTAAGATTTTAATGTCATTGCTATAATTCCATGTACACTGTAAATAAGCTGTTGAGTTTCCTATTAATAAATAAATAAAATTAATAAATGAAACTATTTTTTTTTTATTTGCACATCTGCTATATTGCTGCATCATAGCCACCGCATACTATAATATAATACGTATTTATGCATGTATCTATATATATTTGTATATATTTTAATTAGATTATAAAACATGTTTATTGGTTTGTACCTATATATTATGTAATATATCGTTTTTATTATGATATTCTTTAATATAATAATATGTTTAGTATATGTAAATGTATATTTCATCCTAAAGTATGCACCTACTACTTTTTATCTCTGCATCACCCAATAGTAGATAATACCCGTGGCATTAAGTCCGCCGATGTACTATTTTGTGCATAAAGATATAAATAAATAAAATAAATTACATACTTTTCATGATTTTATTATACATACTATATAAAGAACTAGGTAGCTAGATTTGAAAGAGGTTAAGATAGTAAACTTTGGCACCTACCAATCAGGTAAGTATTATTGTAACTATTACTACCATTCTTTTTTTCATCTCATATTTAATTATTTCTTCTTAGGATAACAACGTTCGATACCCTAGGATCTCGCACGCTTGTATTAATACATTAGTATTAGCGACCATAGTCTACTGTAATTGGCATGATGCATGTTGTATGATTGTACGTCGCTCTAGCAAAATAAACAGTGATATTGCATCTTATCCCTTACCTAAAGAGTTCGGTATCGTCAACCACTTTCAATTGCTGTAGTGGGCAATCCGAGGGTGCGTGGTGGGTTCCTTGTTCTTTCTAATCCTTCTTAATATTATAAATGCGAAAATGAGTTTGTTTGTTTGTTTGTTTGTTACGCTTTCACGCCTTAACTACTCAACCGATCATCATGAAATTTTGTATACACGTTGTTAGGGGTACAGAATAGGACATAGGGTACCTTTCATCCAGAAAAAATAACTGTTGCAAACCTAACCTAACCTAACCTACATTTACGCGAGCGAAGTCACGGGAGAAAACTAGTTATTTTATAAAAAGAAAATCAAGTTATATTTAATTATGAACGTTGGACATCGTTAACAACCTTTAATTACATTTCAGTGCATACTCTATGAGTGTACTATATACGCAAACGTAATATAGTAAAAAGCGCCTTTGCCTTCAAAGGGATCCTAGTATTCTTTTTAATGTTTCAACTTGCGAGCAATATTTGCCGTGACTACCCTTTCTTATTAATGAACCTGGTTAAAGGGAAAAGGAAACAGTGTAAATATTTTCTCAGCACAAAATATGCTTTCAATTAACTGGGCCATATTTTAATTAACTCAGTTATATTAGTCAGTGTTTAATAATTACATTCTCATGCATATATTTTATTTAAGGTTCAAAGGAAAGCCAGTAACAATTTGAGATTATTTTTTGTTATGAATCTTAATATTGAGCTTGTAACACTTGCTTTATAATAAAGTATAACATACCTGCTTTACTCCGTATAATACTAGTGCTACTACGTAAATAATTGATTCGACCTTCGATATTCTAATTTTAATCCGATTGAGAAAAGGCACCGAAGATGTTCTCCCAAATCTATTTATTGCAGAGACAGACATTAGCTTATCTATATATTAATACGTGAAGCGAAAACTTTGGATCCCTTTTTACGAAAATTGGGCGGACGGAGGAGTATGAAATTTCGCACACTTATAGTTTATACAGAGAAGAAGTGACGAATGCTAATATTTATATAAAATATGCATTAGAAATACATTAAATTCATGAAAAACCACTACACGCACACAACCATGCATTTGACACACGCTGTCGAAGCGCGTAGCTATGGTTACATATAATTATGACATAATAATTTTAATAATATTATTATATCAGCAATATCTTACAAGCAAACTTTGTTCGAATTTCAAGCACTAGGCGACCGCTAGTATAATTTAATGTTAAAGGTTACTTCTGGTTTGTGATTGAAATCAACATAAAATATATACATATTCATATTTTAAACGTAGGTACATTGTACAGTAACCCTCAAAAATACGTACACGGCACAAAGTTCTATTAAAATGTATTTATCTAATATGCAAAAATATTGTATTTATCTATTATATTTACTTAGTTATTAAGCAATAGTTGTGTAGAATGTTGCAGGCATATAAACTTATGAAACATCCACGTTTACTAAGTTTTGGGACAGATGTTTACTTACAGTTGACAAGTTATAAATAACTACTATGTTTTGCCACAATAGATCAATACAGTACTTATGGCATATTGGATGTAGACATTTTAATGAAAATTTGTGCCGAATATTAAAAAAAATCAATATCGAAGATGTAACTTAATATCCACATATTATGTAAATTACCTAGTACTTACAATCATAATTATTTCACTGCTGTTTAACGTCAAAAATCTAGCAGAGGAACGCTGACTCCCATGATCTGTATCTTGTAAATGTATAGAACTCCTGTCTCCCAAAGTAGGAACTTGTGTTCTTACCTGGTTTGGGATACGAGAGCCCTATACACATAAAAGTGCATTGCAACTAGTTCTTAAGTAATCATGTCATATTTTCTAAAATTATTATTATTTGTTTCTCTTTTACGGGTATTTTCCTAATGCGAAATAGAGAAAACCCGGCTCTTTGGGAGGCTTACACGGAGGCTTAATCTTAATCAACCCGTGACCACGATCGATGCAAGTCGGCCGAAACTTCGGGCAATCAATAGATATTTTTAACCTTATACTTCATCGCGAATAAGACTCGTTACTTTGTATTGTATTAAGTGTAACGTTTATGACATTGAAACAGTTCCAAAATCAGTTATGACGCTTACATACAATATTTTAATATACGAAAGCGAAACGAATTCATAAAAGCATGTTATCGCAAAATTGACACAGAGTTTTCTTTCCGACACGTGAATCGATCAAAGAATATAAATTATATTACATACTTATAAAAAAGGTTACATTTATTTTTCCTCGAAGCTTTTTATAACCCTTAAGTGGGTCCTAATAGGGTCGATTTCCATGAAACGAATATCACCTGCAACCTCTGAAGAATCAGGTTTTCCAAGATATGACCGAAATATGTATATTTTCGACAAATGTATGGCTACGTATATGGCAATATAATAAAAACCATTGCTTTGTGCATTGGCTATATGCCAGAGATGAGAAAGTAGATTTTAAAATTATATCTTCTCCAAAGCAAACGTGACTTTATTCACGTTAAACCAAGATAATCTGTCTCAAATATCAGTCCCAACGATTGCTATTGAGTACACTAATAATTATAAATATATTATATAAAGTATTACTTTATAAATACCAAGCCACTAGCTTTTGCCCGCTTCGCTCGTTCGGGAGCAGTACTTTCCTTCGAATGGACGGTACCCTATATCCTGTAGCCCTGACAACGTGTATGCAAAATTTCATGATGATCGATAAAGTAGTTATGACGAGAAAGCGTAAAAAAGAAACTAACTCACATTTGCATTTATATATATGTCGGATATAGAGTGTGCGTCAGTAACACACCAACGACTGACATAATGCGGGCGTACAATAGGGTGATCGAGCATAGTGAAACAATAAGTGTACACTAATCACTTTTATTGTCTTCACAATAAATTAACACGAATGTCTTGCACGAAACGAATGACAGTTCCTAGCGAGGAGGTCCGCACTCGACAACGGTAGAAAGATCCGTCGAATATAGCGTGCGCCTCTCTTATGTAGGCTCTGTCGTAGCACGAAGTGAGATGCGTGTTGCCGTCATCGCAACAGTGCTGCCATATCTCGACTCTCGCACCGCGTTTCGTAACTGTACTAATGACCGTCTCCGACATATAAATTATAATATTGATTAGGATTGCGTAAGTTAAGCACCAGCACCTATTGAATGAACTTTGTTCAAATTCTCAATCAAACGAAGGATGGCGACACCAAAGAAACTGTAGACTATACAATGCTGGTATAATCTTAAAACTGACCTATTAAATCAGTGTGTTGCTATCGCTGGCATTTTATACGCACGATTAGCAAATACATACTAGGAATCGGCACTCAAGTCATAAGGATCTCTTATCGTTTAGCAGATTCATATGTTAAGCTGGCTGGCTGTTTAACAAAAACAAAATATTGTTATATTTTCTGCAGAGTAGAACTTAATCGAAAGTCGGAATTCCAATGCAGGCGGAGCGGTCTCTGATCGAAGTCGGTACTCTGTTTAACTCTCAACTTTAAACTTAATAGAAGTATGTCCACTAACAAAAAGTCTAGCAGAAAGCATTGAACGCCTAAAAATTTTATAAATGAACTAAACTGAACTTTAAATATAATTATAACTTAATGGAATAGTTTCTATTTCTACACTATCATAAAAATATAAAATCAAATCATAAAATGGCCACACCTCTACCTTAGTATAAAATATTTGAAGACTTCCTTCTGGTAGACTAGACATCGCTTTTGCGGAACCAGCCGTAGACACTTATCATGCTTGCGATTTGAGTGTATTTTACAGCAAGACGTATGTATGATCAACGCGCCTGTCTCTTATGCATAGCGAGCTCGTAATGAGCTCTTGTTGAAGCCAGCATCAGCTGTTAGCTTTATTACTTTATAGATGACAAGGTCAAAGAACGGAGACGACAGAGTTGGTCAATCTTAACTAATCAATTAGCATATAAGTTGACTAGGTAAGACAGAGAGCGAATACTTTATACTTAAACCTAATCAAATTCGTTCTTATCTTAAAAGACTTGTTTTATGACGATCGTATAAATCAAAAATCAAATTTACGACCTAAAGATCTAGTATCCATAGTACAAGCTCTGCTTAGATTGGGCTAGATGGTGTTGTGTGTGATAGAATATTATTATTATATTATTAATATATAACCAGATTTTGCCCGCGGCTTTGCACGCGTACCTATATGTAGGTTAGTTTAGGTTAGTAGATAACAGTACTTTTGTCTAGATAAAAGGTACACTATGTCCTTTTCTGTTCCCGTTAAAACGTGTATGCGAAATTTCATGATAATCGGAAAGTGTAACAAATTATCAAACAAACTCACATTCGCATTTATAATATTATTTAGGATTTGACTAGGTATGTTAAAACCAATTGTATAAGCAGCCAGGCCGAACCGAAGTGCCTTTTATTCCAAAAAAATAAACAATACCAGAAAGAGCTGTTTTTAAATTAGCAAGCATGAGTAGGTTCAGTAAGATCACCTACGTACAAGTATACCGGAGAAATATAATAATCCCGGGATCTCAGTTTATGAACTGCTAAATAGGTTGTTTTTTAATTATAGATACTCTACATAATTATAGAGGTTTGTGCTTAAACTGTTACGTTATACAGTGAACACATAACATGTAGTAATTAATGGTTATATTAAATCTTTAAATAGCGATGAATACTCTTTAAATTTTTCATTACTGACGCAACGGTAGAATTATTTGCGAAAAACATCAATGAAGCAATTGGAAACCTTCGAAGTAAGTTGCACTTCATCATTGGATATCATTCGTAAAAGCGCGTGACATAATAAATTATATAATAATAAATGCTACATGATTTACAAAGACTGTAGTTTATTTGGCAATACATTATCTTAAATATCTTTTATCAAAGCAGCAGACATTGCTTAAATCTTTTAATCTCTTTCACAACGTCCAAACCTCACCGGCAAATAAACATTATTTCTGCTGAAAGATCTCCAGTGGTTCAATATAAATAATTTTTCGTAGTAATATAATATTGAAGTACACCTTACCAAAACGTTAATAAAATGTTTTTAAGGCACCTAGGTAACGTTCACGCTAAACATTTTATTACCCGCCGATTATAAGCAGTTCACTTCTTTTCCATGCATATTCATATTTTTGTTCACCTAGAACCGATAATGTCATTATGCAATATTAAGCCGCTGACTTTCGGCGGTCAATTATTGCAATATGTCCCTGCGGTTCGCATCGCATTCCAGCTTTGGCGGATTCCATAGTTTAATTTAGTAGTCAACTTCCCTTGATATATATATACGCTTATAGGTCTGACTGGTCTTCAGACTCTATAAGCATCCATCGCACGCTTTAACTCACCCATACCTCGGTCACTAAAGCAACTTAACGCTCTCTTAGACTTTAACCTAGAAGATGATTATCATCTTCTAGGTTAAAGTTTAAGAGAGCGTTAAGCTGCATTTAGATATTAATAATATTTATTTTTACATGACTATATAAGTGTGAATACAAAGTTTATTAATCTGTCCTAAATAATTGAGAGATGGCGGAATGCTAAGCTGATGCCATTAAATGATTTTTGAATAATAAGGTAGGTATGCCTAATAAGGTAGGTACATTAGTTATAACAACCGAAATGAAATCAAAATCTGCGTTTGGTATGTATGGACCTTATCCTTATTGCTTAGTATTCCTTCAAAACCCAAATAAATCCATGTGACGTAAGCAATTATATCATTAGCAAAAAATATCCAAAAAGTGTTTATTCATGTGTGAATATCATACGATACAATAATCCTTATGGGAAATAGCATCTGATAATAATCTTCAAGTTAATATACGTAAATAATATCATAATATGTCGTATTGGCGGAACTAAATATACATGAATATGTCGTTCCAAAAAGTTTGAGATTTTGCGATGAATACTGTGGTTCATAACAACATTGTATAGATAACATTACCTATTAGATGCATTTTGTTGGCAGCTCGAAGCTTTGTTTTAACGACTGATAATAGCGGCGACCTAAACTTTTTTGCGCATAAGAAATACATTAAAGCATTTTACCATCAACCAGTAATTAAATAACTTTAGTTCAGTCATTATAGCAAGTTCACCTCGGAATTCGAGATACACAGCTGTAAGTCTGTAAATACTTTTATATTGACACCCTAAAAGTTGTCTCAAAACCTACATAATTATGGTAGGGTGTACGCAACTATTAAATTTCAAGGTCAAAGGTCACAAAAATCGGTATTTTGCGCTTTTTTTGTAAATATCTCATTTCCTATGGGTTTTTTGCTATTTGTATTTATTATCAATATTGTAGAATACAAAATTCTCTACAAATTTTGTTTAAAAAAAATTTTCATACGGTGAACCGTTTTCGAGATAGAGCGCGGAGAGCGCGCGGTCACAGCATCACTTCAGGTCAACCGGTGCCTCTGGTCGAAAACGTGCCATATATAGTTGATGAACTATCGATAAATCAATGATTATAAATATTTGTCAATTTTTATTAACTATTATATTATATTTTATCATTTTCTTCATGCATTAAATCTATATCTATTCAATAATACTGATAACCGTTTCCCAAAACACATATTTTATTTCTGCATGCATTAAGTGGCTGTGACACAACTTCTGCGCTTTTTAAAAAGGGAAAAGAACATTTTTTAAAGTTTTTGAGAAACTGACAAACTGACAAATAAAACGGTTAGGTACCGTCTTTCTATATTTTTGAAATATTGTATATTGTTTGTATGGAAGTACAAAAAGTTATATAAAGTGGCACATTATGTAAGCCCTCAAAATCGGACAGAATATACACGCAGATATAAAAAATTTGCATGCAGTATACTACAGCAAGACATGGGTGCTTCTTTATATTTACTATAAATGTATATCTTTGCATAACATGTTTTACTGCTAATAAATGATTATGTCTTTCTTAGTTAAAAAATTGCTAAAAACGTCCTTGCCTTCTAAGGCCCAGGTGTAAGCCCCAGGAAAAAGATCCAAGGTGAAGAGGCCTTTCGAGAGTTTTAATGTAGAGTGTGATGGGCCGCCTACGGAGCCGGCTTAGGGGTAGTTTCACAAGAATATGTTCCCACGAATTGGGCGAAACGACACTTTGGTTTGCTTAATATTGACATTGATAATGATTCTGTTTTTTGACCAGATTTCTTTAAATTTATTTTAGGAAAACAACCTGTTGCACACTACTATTAGAAAATAACAAATAATGCAAGTGTGCAGCTCACAGCGATATCTATATATTAAAAAAAAGTCTAAATTATTCCCGTTATATAAAGTAAGATGAGTGCTTAAAAAATCAACACAAGCCACTGTTTAATAAAATATTCTCTAGAAATGGGTTTTGACGGACGCCAAAATTCTAAAGAAGGTATTTATTACATCGCCAGTCTAATCCTCTATCAAAACGACATACACCTACAAACAAATTATCTATTTTAGGCTTCTACATATGTAACACTTAAACATTCTACCCGTCTTGTATACATAATTACGAGTATATTACTTACTCGCATACAATGTAAACATATTTTTGCTTTTGTATATCCTAACTATAAAATATCAAGCAATGCAGAACTTGTTAGAATAATTCGATGTTTAATTTTGTAATAAAATCCAAGGCTAGTTTTAATTTTACAGTAAGTAAATATTTTTATGTAGGTGGTTTAAAATCATTGACAAGTGTGGAGTAGTTGCCAAAGTAGTCAAAGAATTCATTGATTTTACTGAGACAACAGTAATATGACATTTTACAGTATGCGAAATTCGCAAAATTTCCTTACGTCATCGACCGACAACAGTGTTCTGTGACGTCACTTACTGGTAAAGATCACGACGTCATCCAACGAGCAATAGTGCTTTGCTTTTTTATACGTAGTACGCGTATCCAAGGGTATGTGAGTTTACTTAAAATTCCTTCAAAGTAATTGAAACAGTAAAAATAATTACACGCTAGATTGATAGAAATTGTAGTCAGGCGAAACAAATTTAGAACCACTGAATAATATAATATGGGGTTTTAAATATAAAGTTGCCGCTTTGTCTGAAGAAAATCGGAAACGTTGTAGTTTTCATACTAAGTACTGTTGCTTTAAGTTAAATATTTTAGTTTTTTTATATAGTGTAGATGTATGTGTTAATTTATTATGCCATCAAAAACATACTTGTAAAAAAACCAAGTCTCGCAACTCAATTCTTCTACCGTAAAAAGTTGTGAGATCTATGTAATACCAAGTCGGTTAATTTATTCAGTCCCTACTTAAGGAACCTTCTGTCTTAAGTTATTACGTAATTAGCTAACCTAACAACATCTTATAGTGACCATATCAATATTAAAAATCTTTTATGTTTTAAATAAATTGATTGACTTGGCAATGTATGTATTTTGCCAGGGTTGTAGATAGCACCAACATAAATTGAGTATTTCATTAAATAAATCCATAAATAATGTACGCCATTCTCGTAAATATCCTCCAACACATCATATCGAAGGCTGTTATGAACAAAAATGTATACGCCTCCACCCCTTCTATCCGAACGGTAGTTACATGTGTGGGTATAGTTAGGTATATTAAATGATTTGGCATCAGATTCGCTTTTTATCCATGTTTCTGTCAGTATAATTCTGTGCCTCCTGTGATGAGTGATATAAGTTGAGTTGTACCCTTTTTGTGATTTTTACATAGAAATGATAAAAAAAAAATTTTTTTGGTTTTTTTTTATCTAAATCACGTTCTTCTATCTACCATAGTTTCGGAGATAATTTTGTGCAAAGTGATATAACTGGCTGGATTTTTGCAAAAATATCGTGAATATAGATATATTTCAAGTTGTAACCTTTATAAGTAAATGCTCCACACATTATTTTTTGTGTTTCATGATATAAGTGTGATATATATTTATTTGCACATTTAATTTTTCATCTTACACAAAGACAACTTATAAGTGCAATATAATTTAACTGTAGTTGTATCATTCATCACATTATAGAGAAGGATGTATTAGAAATAAAAAAGGTACAAGTTATAGGTTTTTAAACGATTACTTTAAATCTATATACATTGACCACAAAAATGAAAGTGAATGTTTTTATCTACAAAAATAAGTACTAAAGTTAATCCTAGCCCACTTAGAACACGAACTAGATTTTTAAAAATCTTGTTTTTGTTTTCCTGTAAAGTGTTGATTTTTGACTTGTATCACTTGTCACAGGAGGCACAGAATTAAATGTGTCACACAATTTATAGATTTGAAAATGCACTTTCACTCTTCAAACTTCCCCGGTTTACATAAACTGCGAATATTAGTATAATAAAAATTAAGAGTTGATTTCTGAACGGGTAGGACATCGTAACTGTGTGATAAATAGTGTGTATTTCCTTGGCAGTTTATTTATTCACAAACGACTGCCGTTGAGGACCGTTTTTTGGTTGCATTTTTCCAATTTTAGGTACATCTCTAACGTATTTTATAGCTAAATTTAATTCACCATTTTTTTCTCGCCGTGCGATCTCCTCCTTATGATGCTGCATATAAGCTATTTGCGCGGGTGTCCGGCTGGAATATAAGCGTATATTAGCGGCGCTTTTTGATTGATTTCGTAGTAGGTATTTCGCACTTTCTACATCGTTAAAACATACTTTGAATAAGCGATGTTTTCCTGAGGTGTATTTACCCAATCTTATAATTTTAATAGGGCTCGGGCAATCGTGAAAAATCATTTTAGTTAACTTAATTACTTCATTGCGGTCATAATCGCGTCTTTGTTCCGAGTTGTCACAATCTAATTCATTTATATCTGTGATTAGAATATTTTTTTGCCGCTCTGATCGCTCTTAGAGTTCAAGGATAGTTCGTAGTTGTCTTCGTGACATAGAATTAGCGATTTTGAGTAGATTCGTTGGTTTCACAACTTTTTAAAGTAATCAAGGCAGTTTCTAAATGTGTTATTTGCTCTTGCATAGATATATGAGAACTTTTGATTTCTGATAGTTCTGTGCGTAAATTAATATTTTCTTGTATCAGACTTTCATTCATAGCTTTAATAGACCTAATTTCTGATTTTATATTTACCAATTCTTCGCGTAATAACAAGGCAATTTGTTTGTTTTGCTTTTCGGACGATTTTTCTAACAAAAACATCATATACTCGCGAATTTTTTTAGTTCCGTTTTTACGTCTACTTCTTTATTTGGTAGGTTTCGTTTTCTTTGGATAACGAATGCATCTTCGCGTGATATACTCGCTAAGTCGATCCGCTTCCGCTTCCGCGAATCGGCGATCGTTGTAGACTCATCCTTAATAAACAGTGATGCGTAAACAAATGAACGTACCTCGTCTAGAGGTCAAAAAATGCAACCGTCTTTACTCGAGGGGGTGCGGGGAGCCACCACACTGCGCGTGAGCCGCGACCGTGTCACTGTCCACTGCTTACGGTCACAAGTACATTGTAACTTTGCGAAGTAAATTGTGTTTTTGCGATAACATTATAAGTTTGAGTTTACGTTATTTAAGTATTTAAATTTATTAAAATAAAAGTTGCACAAGTCTGTTCTGATCGACTAATGTCATATGCCACGCATTTAAATGATAACCTACTTTATACGAATTTTGTCGCGTTGTTTAGTATAATACACTATTATTACTTAATTCTGAAACTATTTAACAGCTACTGTTAAGCTGTACTTCTATTCTATTTTAAATTATTAAACTATTTAGATTTAGACACTGTCCTCAACGTTTCGGTTGCTTTTTAGCAGCTATAGTCACGGGGAGACATCTCTGCCCATGACCATGGCTATAAAATCACTATAAAATCCCTATAAATGGAGTAAAGTCATTTTAAAAGAAATACATCTGTCGTAACTTCTTTGTAAGCATGTTGCGTTCGGTCCGAAGTTTCGGATAGATATTTTCATGCTAGATCTACAGGTTTCTACTAGAATATAAAATCCTATATAAGGTAATCATTTTTCATTGGTCTTCTTATAAGTTGGTGTAGGGCAACGCTATATCATAAACTGGACTAGTCGTAGAGAGAAGGGGACTGGTCTTCTTATAAGTACAATAAATTACTGTGTTTTCTTTTGGTTTGCCGATGACGGCAAACAAGCCACTACTTTGGCCTAGAATACACAGATGATCGATGATTAACCCTTAGGGTTAATGACTTATTTATTGCAAATAGTGTACCGCATTTGTTTGCAGTACAGTGTGTGCAAGCCTACCATCAACATGTACTTTGTGTGTCGTGATTGCCTGACGATATCATGTGAAACAACTTCACTCGTAAATCGCGTCTTAGTTTCGGCTGCAGTCACTAGTACTATTACGTACTTTCATTAGAATAAAGATCATTTACTACTTCATATAGCATAACCGACAAAAATCGTCCTGTCCTTAAAATTATAAAAAATCTAAGAAGCCAGTCGCGGCGCAACCAGTCTATGGCGCGGCGCTCCAATTGTCAATCTAAACCATTCAGGGATCCATTCAAAAACACACAAACACATCATCAATATCGGTCCAGCCATTTAGGAAGAGCATAGTGACATAATTATGTACTTGTGCAACATTAATAAACTTACCTCCTAAGAATGCTCGTTCTAGACGTTTCGGCCCCGACAGTAGATCCGCCTTCATATGCCTCAGCATGTTATGACGAAGATCCATCTCTCGAAGTTCATCCATTTCCATGACGATTTCGGGCGGGATTTCCCATAGAAATGACATCCCGTGAACTGTGAGTTTCTGTTGACAAACAAACATAATATGTCGAAGCGTCAAAAAAATAATCATTGGAATGCAATTATTATTTATTTCTGTAATTGGAGTTGAATCAAGCGCTATCTATTGGTTTTTTTCGGAACGTCAAGCGTAGGCTTGAGTGAGGTCGCTACAGAGCCAATGTGTCAGTTGGTGTGACAGTTATGGCTGTCAATGTCATATTGACGTTATATAAGCGCCGCCGGAGATGCGTGCGCGGACACATTCGTCGTGACAAACTCCCTGCGTTACCGATGAAATCAGTGATAATCAAAGTCAACCTTTATTGTTTCATTTCTCTTGTATTTGCCTATCATTAATATACGTACACACGGCTACACATCGAGTTAGACACCCTATATACGTATAACTACGCTACATACAAAATAGAATTGTCGGAAAGGGACAGTACATAGTGGTGTCGATGTAATGGTAAGGATAGACCGTCGCGTCCCGTTCAGCGTGAGTGAGACAAAATAACATAAATATAACGCACTCTCTCGCTCGATTCACAGCGTTCAACTTCTAATATAATAGTTCAAAGTCCAAACAGTCTAGGTTGATGTGTCGCTGTGTGTACGAAGTATAACACCACGCCTATATTTTGTTGCTTCATCATGTCAAAAGCGAGTTGCCATCCAACCCTTCGTTACCTACATAGACTGAATATTTCCTAAAGTTTAGACAGAGATGTATTACACCTAAATTTCGTGCCTCATTAGGTTTAGGTGCCACGAAATAGGGGTCTTTAGGACACATTTTCAGACCTCTTGCTACTGTAATACACTTTACCAGATCTAGGCATCAAAATTTACGAAAGGCTCTAAGCATAAACACAGTCTTATACCCTGGAAATATAGAGCGTAAAAGATTTTAATGCAAGGAACCAACCCAGTTCAAAGCCCAGTTCTAGCTTTATTACTAGTTAGTAAAAGCGTCAATGTAGCGACGCAACTTTTAATTACCCAACGTCAAAGAACAAGTGAAACCTTTGAGTAACATACGAAGTAAAAAGTAAAGCAATAAACGCAGCATGTTAATTAGAAAATATTAACTACTATTTGTGCTTCCGTGATTTTAATAGTATGTTTTTTCTTTTTTTTTATACAGCTAGAGTGGCCAACGAGCATAAGGCCCACCTGATGGTAAGTGTTCACCGTAGGCTATAGACGCCGGCAACACCAGAGGCATCACTTGCGCGTTGCCGACCCTTTAGGAGAGGAAGTGGGAAGGAGAAGGAACGGGAAAGGGGAAAGGGGTGATTGGGTCCCCGGCACTCTCACTCACCGAACGAAACACAACAGTAGGAATAGGTACTGCTATTTCACGTCGATATTCTGTGAGAGGGTAGTCCTTCCCCGGTCGGGCCGGCCCATTCATGCTGAAATCAGCGAGTCTCTACTACTACTATTTATACTATACATATATACGTCTTTTTGAAAACGGACCACTTGTACAAATGTTAAGAATTATTATTATCTATTATTTTTATTAGTTTTATTTTGCCCACGTAAATGTAGTTAGGTTAGATTAGTAACAGGACTTTTTTCTGGATGAAAGGTACTCTATGTGACCTATAGCCTTCCTCGATAAATAGGCTATCCAACACTAAAATAATTTTTCAAATCGAACCAGTAGTTCCTGAGATTAGCGCGTTCAAACAAACAAACAAACCCTTCAGCTTTATACATAATATTAGTATAGATGTTTTATAGTAGAGATATTGCAAGGGATTTTGCTCAAGTTATTTTTTTTAAAGACCAATTATAGTAAAACGTCCGAATTGAGATGTTTCTATCCCTTTTTCAGTCGTTTTTTAGTTTTTTCTGTATTAAAATATAATAGAACTATCACAGTTCTAAATCGCTGAAGTGATCTTGCGTAGAGAATAACATTGATATTCTTAGGTAGAACAGCTCTATGTTTAAATACTAGATAAAAAAGGAAGAATGACAACCAAGAAATGTAGTAAACATAATTAAAATTTATATTCTTTCCTACATTTGATAACGAAGTTTGCAACAATCGACAATTCAAACAAACTGCTACTAAAATTGCAAAGTAAAACTCAGAATAACGTAATTATTTAAATAAAATGTTAGGCCTTCCGTTTAAAATGTTTTGCCAATTTGATTGATGAATAATATACTTTTGGCATATTTGTAATTATGGTTTTATACAACCTAGATTTTTGGTTACACATTTTTTTTATACAACTAAAGTGGCTAACAGGCATATGATGATAAGTGGTCACCGTAGTCTATAGACGCCTGCAATACCAGATGCATCACTTGCGCGTTGCCGACCCTTTAGGAGAGGAAGTGGGAAGAAGAAGGAGCAGGAAGGGGGAAAAAGGTGATTGGGCCTCCGGCACTCACTCACCAAACTAAATACAACAGTAGGAATACTGCTATTTCACGTCGATATTCTGTAAAAGGGTAATCTTTCCCCGGTCGAGTCGAGGTCTAATTTCATAATTTGTATTTATATAATAAAAGAACTTCGACAATAATATAATTTTCCTAGAATAGACTGTAAATTATAAAATTATATAATAAGACCTTTCTGCACACCATTGTTATGGTAGAATGTACAGAACCACTATTGTAATTATTGACATCTGTTATATGTAAGTACTACATTCTGCAAATAAACGAATCTGAATCTGAATCTGATCCGGGCCCATTCATGCTGAAATTAGCGTGGCTCTACTATATATTACTCTGGCTCTACTATGTAGTATATCTACTATATATACTACATTCTCATCTGGTATTCTAAGACGTGACAGATTAAATTTATACCATAAGTACTAATTATTTTACCTTTTTAGATATATTTTACTATACATTTATTATATAGCCAATACATACGACTTTCCTTGCGTTAATTAAAACAAAACGATGTCATAGCTATTTAAAAGTGCTCTAACTTCTTTCTACTTTACAGAAATGTGTCGTACTGCAGTTGCATTGTGCAACCGATTAAGTTGTATGCGAGTGGGACCTACAAGTGACATATGAACTAACATTAATTTTGCAAGGATGGCGTAGTGGTTTATGTGGTCGCCTTGCCACCACCACTATGCCGACTGTTGTGGGTTCGAATCCCACTCGGGACAAACATTTGTGTGATCCACAAATGTTTGTTCCGAGTCTGGGTGTTCTTTGTGTCACTTGTTTGAATGTTTGTAAACTCCTGCACTAGGAATAAATTCTATGTCGCGACACAGAATTTATTCCTAGTGCAGGAGTTGTCTATATAAATAAAAAATGTATTTACTAACACTAGTACGTGACTACGTCAGTATTGACTACAATTTACCTACAACATCATTTACTGAACACACAGACAGAAAATTACACGTACAAAACATTCACACACACACCCTCACACACACACACACACACAACACTCACGCACTTACACATACAAACCCTCACAGTCGCATACACACAATAACCCACAGCTGTCATCTATTCATTTTGCCAATATAAGATACACTATATTGATAAATAAAATGTATTAAGTACGAGAGCCCTGGTACCCATACCACAAGTTCAATCTTAGCTTGGGTACCAGTGTTTAACAAGTGGACTGTAAAATTATTTGTATACTTTTTATGTGTTCAAATGACTGTATCTTTTAATGTTAATAAACTTTATTATTTATTTATTTATTCAAAGGGACGCCAAATGAACACAGCCGATTAATTTTCAAAAATATATGAACCGACAAAGTACGAACTGATTAAAATATCATTATAATATACATACATATATCTACGTAGGTATTCAAATTCCTTATCAACCCATCAAGCTTAGTAGTACGCGTAAGAATACAGCGCACGATATTTTCCATGATAACAACAACCATTTGATAAACCACGCGCAATAGTAATAGGCGACTCTCAACCAGCTGTGAAAGCAAATTATATTATCCCAATAAACTAATGTACTATTGTAAATAGGCTACCGCAATGAGCAATCTCTACTCCTCAAACTTAAAAAGCTATTATCATTGCAGCAAGATAGAGGAGTATCTATACGGTTTTCTTGGACACCAATTGTCTTATTTCGTATGAGTGATACCCCAGGTAGTGAGGATTATTGATGATATCTAATAGGTACAATACCTGACTGTCCCAAGAATAACTTGTAAAAACCATACACGTGTTGTACTTAAATGTGGTTCAATAACTGCTAAAACTTTTATAAGATATTACGAAAATGCCTGTTTAATACAGAAAGTAAAGAAACATATTTCGTACTCGTTAAGAGTAGAAAAAGTTTATTAAACTTTTGCGTTACATGCAAGATACATAAAACAAGATTAAGGGCTTGTACTATCACCTCCAGATAGAATTTATTGATAAGATAAAAGTCTTCTTTAACCTAGCATGAACAAGTTATCCGAAAGATACATGCTGTCTCAGCATGCAATCTTTCGGATAACTTTTACTTGTAAGTTGTAGGAGTGGCCGTAAATGACAAATTATATACATATATATGTATATAATTTTGTAACGCGATTATGCATCTAATCACGTTTTATATACCTTTAAAGGTTAAACGTTTCGTCAGTTCATGACTACGGCCGGTGCGACCTAGACAAAACAAACTTAAGGTAAGCTACATATTATACTCGTATACCTATATATTATCGCCCTTATTCGCGTTACGAACCATATACATATATACAATAAAATGTGTTCAAGCTTTCTATAAACATTACTGTTTCATATAATACTAGACAACAGGTCTTAATCGCAATGTTTTATTTTCCAACTACTTTTTAATACACACTAGCAACATCACCGGTATACTAAACCATCTCTATATTAAAGATTTCGCTACGCTCGCTGTAAGTACAAGCCCCATACAGCATCTGCTTACAATTTCACTCATGAACATCGAAAACGTAATATGATGTAAATTAAATAGATAGCTGCCATTATTTATATTCATCGACATTCTACTTTAAATATCATATTGTTTGGTTTTTGAAGATTGTATGAAATTTTCGATTTCGAAACCCAAGAGCAGGATGATAAAACGTAGAAAGCTAAAACACTCGCAACAAACAACTGAATTCGGGATTGTCAAAGTTTATTTACGATATCGTCAGTTACTCAAGTTGCCAAATCTACAACAAGTGATGTTTATCTATTGTTATCGGTTGCAGGAATTAATATCTAGGAGTTTATTTATTTAATAAACTTCACAAAGTTTAATTTTACAATGAAATTCGATCAGGTTACGTTTAATTAAATTTATAAAGCTTGTGTACATAAAATCTAATAAATAACCCTCACATTTCATTGAAATTAAACTACTATATACGGATTTTATCGCGTTGTTTATTTGACACTTTATTACAAAATTATTATAACTATTAAAACTTACTATTTTGTTTTATTTTTAATAGTAATAATAGTAAGTATCACAAATTTTGTAATAAAGTATCAAATAAACAACGCGATAAAATCCATATATATTAGTTTAATTTCAATGAATAACATTCGCGTAAACAGAAGACAATATTATGTAACCCTAACATTTGTTCCAAACTTAAAATAATACCGTTATCATGCAGTTACCAAGACAAAAATATTTTGTTGTATCAGTCGACTTGGGAAAACCGTTGTACGTCTAATACTGAATACACAAATTTCATTACACAGCATTTACTTTTTATAATCTTCTTATATTCTCTGACACAATTTAACGGTGCAAGTTTCTGCGATAAAGTATCTTATTAGATTTCTTCAATATTTCCAAACTTCTTAAAGATATAGGTACCTATGAAAGATAAACACAAGCGCTTCTCTCTATTAAGTGCCTCATGCTGACAGCGCACAGCGCAGTAAGAATCCTATTTAATTTTCATGTCGAGTCACGCGGGTGATATCGCTAATATTTCTTACGTATGACAAATTATTCTGGCCTTGGGCACTGCATTTTGTCCGCTATGTTAAATGTTCCAAAAGTTAAAAAAAACCTAACGATGACCCCCGACCGTTCATATTATATGAATCATGATCGCATGCAACATGAAAATAAAGAAGGTAAATTTATGAAAGCTATTAGTAAAAGTGTTTTTTTTTCAATGTAGGTACAATAGCAAAAAGTTTGGATGTATTCTGGATTCAGCTATCCATTTTATTTTAGAACTCGCTAGGTTTACCTTTATTAAGTATGTAAATATCTCCGTTATCGGTGATAAACAGGACGATAAGATATGAAAACGTTATTAATAAAAACGTTTCTAAATTCGCAATTTGCAGGCTTCTTAACCTTGACAATTATTATCATGTTCACGGACACCTTATTTTGGATCTGAGGCTGTGTATCCCGATCATTGACTAGGACCTTTAAACGTAGAAATTATAGAAAAAGCTACATCATACCAATATCTAAGGGCCTTTTCATTTTCCTTTTAAGGCACTCAATTCAATCAAAGTCAATGGAACATGCAACATGCATATAATTTAAATATCTTTCTGTACGTGAACCTACAAATTCCTTTCTTGAAAAAAGTAGTTCCGTAGTGTCGCGGCAAATTGCCTGAAGCACGAGAGTGTTTTAAGTATTGCTGCAGAATTCGCAAGTGGGTTATTGAAAGAATCTAAATAATGTCCAATATTGGACAAAATTTGTGTAGTCGACGAATTTTACCCAAAATAAGTTAAAATTTGCAAAACTGGTATTTTCCTCTTAAGTAGTGAAAAGTAAATCTTACATTGTTCACCAAATAAAGACCTATTACTACGTACTTCGAATAAAAAGAAAAATAACTTATGCAAGAAAAAGTGTGTTTTGTAGATTACTTGTATGATGAAACTGTAGACTGACTATGAACATGTGGTCACTTCTATGCTATTAAATATGGACCGTGGCAATATTTTGGCCATATATATTTACTAGACGGTAGAAAAAGACCCGAATACACCAGAAGTCGCAGCAGGGTTATCAAAGTGGGGTTTTTCTGTTGGGTAATTCACAGCAGCTGTGTGAAGTCTGGCAACGTGCCCGTTAGACGGTTAAAGACTCGCCTACTGTTACATGGGAGTTTGAAACATCTGGCACTTTGTCTACCCTTTCAGAGGCTTTTATTACGTTGAATACTAATGAAGTAGGTAGTTTTGTGATTAAGTTCCCTTTGATCGCCTGATCCCATTAATATGCATACTAAAGAAGCGTAATCATTTTGCCTGAAGCTCGGCAAATAGAATTATCTTTACACAAGCCATGTTATCCATATCCTTAAATGGTGTAGTGAGGAAAATGAACGCTTTCGGATTCGAAGCTAATCATGCGACTAAAAACGACCTGTGCACAAGCTTTAAATTCA
This sequence comes from Catocala sponsa, assembly GCA_963564715.1. Taxonomy (NCBI): domain Eukaryota; kingdom Metazoa; phylum Arthropoda; class Insecta; order Lepidoptera; family Erebidae; genus Catocala; species Catocala sponsa. Next base: position 12,738,006 of record OY751336.1, on the reverse strand, counting down.
ATTGCCGGAATCTAATACTTACTAATCCTTTGATGCTTCAAGAAATAAAGATAGGACATTTCAAAATAGATACTACTCCCATAGTAAACACATTCTCTACATTGCGGCCAACTTAAACATTGAAACGACAAAGAACACCCGGGTGTTCCATGTTAACAAAAAGTTATTCTGAGTCGAGCTCAAAGCAATTTTTTGTAGATGACACATTGTTTTGTCAATGGAAAATCGAATACACAATACTCAGCGTCGCGGCATTGGCGAAGTGGTCATTTAAAGATCTGATTCGTTCGCGAAGCGAATAATATATTTTTGTTTGATTTACAAATTGATTATACACACCTGGATTTTGCTCAGTGCACTGAACTGACCCTTGAAATGCTTCAGATTCGTAGAATTTATTAATTCTAAGAATAGGAGTCCCGGGTAGTGATACTGAAGGCGTGCGATGTTGAGACAGTCTCCCGGCCAATCCACCAGCCGCAAATGAGTTATCTCCCATCTATAAAATGGAAAATGCCATTATAATTAAATAATGCCAGCAATTAATGTCAACGCATGTGCGTTTGATCGTTTGTTCAATATTTTATTGTGCGCTGCCTTTCAGACACCGAATGTAAATGTTTTCATCTGCTTTCTTAATTCTGGGTAATTCTTAACCCAACTTTCTATACATCGCGTCGGCTTAAAGGGGACGTATTTCACTTCGGTTTTTCTACCACATTTCATCTTTATGTTTCTTGCACTAGCATACTTTTAAGCCCCATATAATAAGAAATCTGCCCATTATACTTTACTAATCAAATTTCCAGATTAGGGATACCGTAATAGAAAAAATACGGTATATTATTTAGCCCAACTCGAAAGTATAAAATTTCCAGAGTCGGGATACCGTAATAGAAAAAATACGGTATATTATTTAGCTACACTCGACAATCCAAATCAAAACCTTGCGATCTGACTCTAGCACGTATGCTATTATCATGCCACGGGACCGTTTTCCAAACCATTTAAAAAGCTCGGACTTGTTGCTTGGTTTAAAGACCTGATTTATCTAATATCTATACTAATATTATAAAGCTGAAGAGTTTGTTTATGTGTTTGAACGCACTAATCTCAGAAACTACTGGTTCGATTTGAAAAATTCTTTTAGTATTGGATAGCCTATTTATCGAGGAAGCCTATATAGGCTATATAGCATCACGCTACGACTCACGAGAGCGGCGCAGTAACGATTAACGCGGGTGAAACTGCGGGAACATCTAGTAAATAATAACTTAAATGTGCTCACAAATCAACTGTTATTAGGTACAGCCGCATACGAAGTAATCCTTGCATCCTTTCTCTTAAAATTGTAACACAACATTGTTTAGAATCGATTAGCAGCTTTTCGATGAGGCCATTTGTGTTCTTTTTCTTATTGCTTTCAGTGTTTTTGAAGACCGTTTGTTTTAGTAAAATGTTTTATATGCTCGAATAAACTAATTTAACAGTTCTAAACGCTTTGCCTTCTTGGTATATTTTCGTAGAAAAACAGATATTAGTTATTTCGTTCTTATTTTCGAGAACAAAAACCAATTTACAAGTATTTATATGTAAAATGTAAAAATAAAGTTATGTCATTTCAGATTATTAAAGAAATATACGAGCCTGATGTCGATCTCGTAAACTCCTGGGCATCGTCCCGGCTAGAAAAGGTAGTATTGCTACGTAAAAATAAAGTGCTGATGCTTAGGGTCAGAAAATGTCCAGTCATCTAGTCGTTCAAAATTTCGATCAAATGTTTAACAATTTTCTTTAATAAATAATCGTTTAAAAACTAGAAAAACACGCTTTAATAGAAAAACCAAACCAAGAACTAAATAATAATCTTCAATAAAATTGCAATAGAAATAGAGTGATTAACAAAATATTTTATTTTATTGTAAAAAAGTCTGAGTGCTTTTAATGGTATTTATACAGAATGTCCGATAATTACCTATATATATAGATAACCTTGATATGTCTTAGAGTAGAACTGATGCCCGTTCAGAAAAAATTAAAAAATTAATATATTATAAAAAAGTGCAATAGCTAGTCATACTTTTGACTATCTATTAGCATAATTAGTGTTTAATAATAAAACAACAAAAATCCGGTGAAATTCATTATAAGAAAGTTAAATATGGTAATTAAAAAAAAATCATATCTCAGGTAGTAGGTAATTAGAATAGTTTTTTTTTCATTTTCTTTTCTGAACGACCATTTGTTCTACTATAAGACATTTCAAGGTTATCCATTAATTACCGGACAGCCTGTATATGTATTTATATTATATATGATGTCCTAATCATTTATTTTTTGTGTGTTGGTTTTTAGCCTGAGGTGGCCTTGACAATTTTACGCTGACTATGAGTGAGCGCAGAAGGGTCCCAACCTGTGTGCCTTATTTTCCGCGATTACGGTCTTATATACACATACATACTACAGCCGGCCGTCGACCTTTACTCGAACAGTTTTTAGTCCGTTTCTCTGCGCTCGATCGCCGGTTACTGCATTCCTGCGCTCTGTGGGTGTGGGAGCCGACGAGTTTGGGATTTGGTTTATCTGAACAGACATGGGCTCGGCGCTCGGCCACTACAGAATGTGGGTTTAATGTAAGATTAGTCTTTGTTTTTTTGATATCCTGGTGATTCTGGCCAGGATATTAGTACAAACTTATTAAATTATTGTATTGTCGTCGGTCCTTGATAAGTATACAAAGTTTCAAAGTAATCCTATGTTTTTAAGTGGGTGAAAATCGTGTTCAAAGATTCCTTTACATAGATACAAGTCAAGCTAACAAAAGCGAGTTAAAAAGTACTAGAAGTCTAATACCCTGAACCTATCGTCTCCATCCCAGATTAAGTTATCTTACTGCCTTACGAGAGTAAAGAAAAAGAAAACCTAATGTTATTTTAAAGATATATTTAATAAAACCAAAACTTTTCACATTCCATTCAGCAGAACAAATGCTGGTAAACACTCACCACTAGTGCGTATTTGTCTCGAATATAATTCTTTATGCGGACGCTCAGATGATCTTGACATTTTTCATGATTCATTCAAAGTGTTTAAGCGAAAGATAGTGCAGAAAATGCTGTGCTAGATTTCGTTGACTGTTATTGTTTTTTGTTCTTTTTTACCTTTCTATTTTGTAAATAATAATTATGTCTTGTTAAATTTGTATTAAGTTCTTAATTTATGTTTAATTTTTATTCTTTATAATTCTGTACAGAAAATGTTGTGTACATCTATAGTAGATATACATATAAGTTTTTATTTTCAGCTTCTTAGGTGAACCGATTTTGTATATGTATATTGTTGATGTACCTTAAAATAAATAAATAAATAATAATATCTTGACTAAATGGAAAATTAAATTAAATGCAATTTTTAACACGCTTTTATTAGCTTGACCTGTATCTAGGTAAAGGAATCTTTGAACACGATTTTCACCCACTTTTAAAAACATATATCTAACGTCGTATGCGATGAGCTAGTGACACAGCCGTCTACAGTGGTGTTTGTGATAGAGGGTTCATGGCGTAAAGTTCAAACTGTAGGCTTCTTACAATCACTTTATTTTACAGTAATTACAAACTTAGGTATACTGCATAGTTCCCGAATAGAAATATTACCACTAATTACAATTTGAGCCGAGAGACCCAGCGCGGCGGTCCCGTTTGGATTGGCTTAGTCCGATCTTCTTGGAAGAAAGACTGCCCCTTTACATTTGTCTCACTTCAAAATATAACCGTCGCCCCATCAAACGATTCCACTCACGTGACTCGACTTTCCCCGCTCTCGTACAATGAAATCCATTGAGTGTCTTATTATCGCCAAATTATCGTAGTCACCGACACGGCCATTCTGACAATAATTATGTAACAAAACCCTGTTGCTCCTTTCAGGTGGGTTATAAAAGTAACGCTATTAAAACGTAAATCAGTAATTTATTTGGTGGAATATGCACATTAAACATTAAATTCTGGATTTAAATTTTAAATTAATTAAAATGATTAAAGATAGCATAGTGGTGTACACCTCTGCAAAAAACCAATGACGCGTGACGCGTAGACAGAGTGCCCTTTGCTCGTTGCAACATATCATATATTTCACTCGGGTCACAAACTCACGATATCACTCAGCTGTTTCTCATTTTGGAAATCGACAGTTAACTTTTAAAAACTTATACAGTACTTATACTTTGGTAAACGATTATTTTTAAGAGCTTGTAATATTTTGAGCTAGCTTTTAATAATGGATAAGTCATTTTAACATTTTATACATTTATTTATCACTCTGGCGTTCTGATCCCATAGAGCTTTTAAAACTTTACCTTACAAATACATACTAAAAACTAGGTTTACACACCCGTTCCTACAAAGGAGCTCTCGTTCATGCATTCGTTAAAAACTACACGGTTAAGAGATTCGCTATCTTTAAATTTGTCGAGTATTCACCAGCTAAACTTCATTCGCGGGTCGTAAACACTGAGGGTACCCAGCGATATTAGTACGGCTGATGGGAATCTTCTTTAAAAGCTCTTCAAACACGCATGTGGTTTACGCCGACAACGGCCCATGGAGCGCGTGCTTTGTGTGGGACCTTGCGTAATCAAATCAAGTACACGGTCCTCAATGTTATTATGCAATCTCGGCCTGCTTGCATTGGTCCGATGCTGCTGGCTATCAATATGGTCAGCGCCAGTGTTGCTTACTCGTATTGGCAGCCGTCGGAATGCTATTGCTGACGCCAACTGTGTTCCCCGGTGAAGCATAGTGTTCCCCATAAAATTGTGGTGTCTTAGTTGCAGTTACTTCTTCCTAAGCACGCGCGTCTCATCAAAGCATTGTTCTCAATGATTTTCGAGCGCGACACCTTTGATGTCTGTTTATCGTTACAATGTCAAAGACACCGACATTTGTTTGTAGGAAAGTTAGACACGTGTATATTCAGAGTGAAACAATATATTTCAAGTATGGTGAGAATTTTATAAACTGTGTAATGTCAACTATAACTCGACTATGCTTCAATATTTTCTTGTTAAATATTCATAAATGGCAAGCTTATATTATTTAAGAACGATCAACAGGGTTTTTGTTATATCCATACTCGCACAAAATAAGGCACAGTAATGTCCAACAAGCGGATCACGTAAGCGGATCCGTCGACCACATCATCCTTAATCCTAACTAATATTATAAATGCGAAAATGAGTTTGTTTGTTTGTTACGCTTTCACGCCTTAACTACTCAACCGAACACCATGAAACACGTTGTCAGGGGTACAGAGTAGGACATAGGGTACCTTTCATCCAGAAAAAATAACTGTTGCAAACCTAACCAAACCTAACCTACATTTACGCGAGCGAAGCCGCGGGTGAAAACTAGTAATATTATAAATTCGAAAGTAAATCTGTCTGTCTATCCGTCTATCTTCTTCTCCCTTAGCCTTTATTATTCACAAGTCACTTGGGGTCGGCTTTCTAGTCTAACCGGATTTGACTGAATATCAGTTTTTACACGGAGCGACTGCCATCTGACCTCCGCAACCCGAAGGCTAACGATACCCTAAGGCTAGACCAGTGTCAGGATATTAGAGGGCACTGACTTCCCAATAACGACTGCCATAGATGTTCATGGGAGCCGGGACCGACGGCTTAACGTGCGTTGCGAGGCACGGAGCAGGTGATAATAATTGTCAATCAATACGCACATAATTCCGATTCCGAGCAGGCGATAATTGTCAATCAATACGCATATAGCCCGAGACCCTCTACATTGCAGTCTGTTGGTCTCCCCACTAAGCTATCACTGTCTATCCGTCTGTCTGTCTGTCTGTTACCTTTTCACGGCGAAACCACTCAATTGATTTGGATGAAATTTGGTACAAAGATAGATTAAAACCTGGGAAAGGCATAGGCTTCTTTTTATTGATGCAGGTACCACGTGGGCGGAGGCGCGCTAGTATAATATAAATATGAAATAAAAATAAAAACTAAAAAACACCAACACTTTTACAATAAAATTAATTATTTTATTATTTACTCTATTTCTACTCTAAGCTTATTGATCTCTATTTTTACTTTTGGTTTGGTTTTCTATTAAAGCGTGTTTTTTAGTTTTTAATATATTATTTATATGTTATAATATAAAGTCTGCACTTTTTCCAATCTTGTTTACAGTTTCAAACTAACTCTAAAGTAAAAGTAACTTATTTCACTCTCTATTCAACTCTCGTGGCTTGTTATAAATTTTTCATTTCGTAACATATATAAGGTATTGATTGCTGACTAGTTGTGTGCCTAGCTATATTCGTTTGGAACAGTATGCATACCTACTATTCGTTGGGCGAACGGTGACCCGCGCGAAAAATCTCTTTACGGATCTGCACTCAATCATAGCCCATCGCAAAAATTTACTTAAATATTCATATATTATAATAACCTCGCTTCTCGATATTCACCAATTTGTTAAAGTTTCTAGCTCAACTTTGTCTTTGTTACCATCATCCAACGGCGGCGATAAGTAACTAGCTAGAAATGCCAAGCAAGCATACGCACCGCCTTACGAGATCCTAGAGCAGCGCGTCTGATGACCAAACAAATAAAGCTCTATAAAAATTAGGACTACAAGGATAGCGTACCTACTAGTTTAAGTAGTAACCTTGCCACTAATACTGCACGTTATGACGTGAGTTCGAATCTCATACGAAGCCAAAATTCCTGTGATCCACAAATAGTTGTTCCACGTCGGGGTGGTCTGAGTCCGTTGTTTGAACGTTTGTAAAGTCTCGAGACACATGAATTTTTCAGTCACAAAAATTCAATATATGAAATAACTTCGGCCACTTGCCTTGACAAATACGGCCACCCACCTCACCAAACGACAACCTTGACCTTTTCCTCTGAAAGCTATGTCTATATTAGTAACTAGATGTGCCCGCGGTTTCACCCGCGTTTAAGATTACTGCGCCGCCCCCGTGGGTCGTAGCGTGATGTTATATAGCCTATAACCTTCCTCGATAAATAAGCTTCCTCGATAAATAATTTTATAGGTAGTAGAGCCTCGCTGAGTTCAGCTTGAATGGGCCGGCTCGACCGGGGAAGGACTATTCTCTCACAGAATATCGACGTGAAATAGCAGTATTCCTACTGTTGTGTTTCGTTCGGCGAGTGAGAGTGCCGGAGGCCCAATTACCCTCTTTTCCCCGTCTCGCTCCTTCTCCTTCCCACTTCCTTTCCTAAAGGGTTGGCAACGCGCAAGTGATGCCTCTGATGTTGCAGACGTCTATAGGTTACGGTGACCACCTACCATCAGGTGGGCCGTATACTTGTTTGCCACCTCAGATGTATAAAAAAAAAACAAAATATAATTTTTCAATTCGAACCAGTAGTTCCTGAGATTAGCGCCTTCAAACAAACAAACATACTTTATAATATTAGTATAGATATAATGAGATTTAATAGCGTAAACGTACGTAGGAAAAAAACATAAAATATTCACTTAATCTTTATTTTTAATGAGTCCTCGCAAAGCTCTTACGCCGTCATGGGACTATGCTCTATAATTTGCCAGAAGCCTAACCTTTGTGCCAAAATTACTATTGAATTCGCAACGAAACAGAGGAAACAACTTTGTAGTAGACCCAAATACATTAAGGCACAAGTTACACTTTCTTCAAAGAAACTACTTTCGTCTCACAATAAACAAAGTCTACCTTCTTGCGGTTCTGCTTAAATTGTCACGGAATTGGAACTATGTCATGTCTTAGTGTCGACATAAAGGTGTGGTACAAGAGCAGCGATAGCTCAGTGGGGAGACCAACAGACTGCAGTGCAGAGGGTCTCGGGTTCGAACCCACGTCGCGCACCTCTGACTTTCGGAAGTTATATGACTTTTCGAAATTATGTGCGTATTGATTGACAATTATCGCCTGCTCCGTGCCTCGGAAAGCACGTTAAGCCGTTGGTCCCGGCTGCCATGAATATCTATGGCAGTCGTTATTGGGAGAGTGTAGACACAAAAGATCCCACTGGGTCGAAGTGTCACCGGTCTGCACTGACTGGCCCCCACATAAGATAAGATAAGGTGTGGTACAAATTAGTACCAACTGGCCGTCTACCAGCCGTCAACTTTACCTAAGTAGCTTAATGCCTAGGTTAATCTTGTATTCTGCCGTCTACTTTCACAAACAAGATGATATACGATACGATGTCACTTGGTATGCGTTGCAATATTTTCATAGAAAGGATTCTATACGCCTTGAGCCAAAGGGATGCTGATCTAGTGCTGAAGTGAGAAACTTTGGGATCGGGTTATCATACATTTCTAGTCTGGAACATTTTCGGTTCCATAGGTCTTCTTTCATCTAACCTCTCGCAGATAAGAAGCTTGGTACAATGTTATGCAAAACTTAAACTGCACTGATGGCGTAGTGGTATAAGTGGTCGCCTCGCCGCTGCCGCCGCGCTGAGTTTTGTGGGTTCAATGGTTCAAAGTGTGATCCACAAATAGTTGTGCCGAGTCTAGGTGTTCCTTGTATCCGTTGTTTGAGTGTCTGTATAGTCTTCCGCACTACGCAACACAGGAATTATACCTAGCGCGGGACATGTCCTTAAATAAAACGTAAAAAGCCGATAACACTGTTAAATATCTGATCGCAACCACGGACACCGCTGCCGTAACTGACTTAATAGCATTTTCATTTTACTATGGTGATGTGTACCTACTTAACCGTCATATTTCTAATAGTACAACCAAGCACATGCACATTTCGTGCAACAACGTAAAAAACACAGGTATGTTTAACATTAATGTAAAAATGAACTTTATAAACAGATTTGGTACAAGCTTGTTTAGTGCGACAATGGTGCCAATTCTGTTGTTACAAAATTCTCTAAACTTAACTATAAATCAGTAAAATTTAGTTTAGTCCTGTCAAACGACATTTCGTATTCTGAAATCGTTAAAAGTGACAGGACTAAATTAAATTTCGGTGATTTTTACTTAAGTTTAAACAATTTTGTGACAACAGAATTGGCACCAATATCGTTAAACAAAACAAACTCATAAAGGTCAAGGTATCACAGGATTACGCGGAAAAGTAAAACTTATTGTATACATATTTATTTGTAGCATAATGTTGTTCAGAGTCGGCCATAATGTTGCAGATTGTTTAAGTCATCTATTGATCATTATATACGAGTAAACGAATAGGTACACCATTAGACATCGGCCGACATAACTATACCCGAGAATAGATTTGATCAAAAACGATTAGCTGTGCGTTTTAATTTATAAATTTGAATTAGGATGTCCTTCAACCTGGGGAAACACTTCCATCTTTGACAAGATCACATTCAAACAATCTTCTTTTGTGTACATAAGTAGAATTTCTAGGCTCCTTAAGAGGAGGTACTACGCTGTTAGTAGTATTATTCTATAGACGTTCAAAGTCCAATAGCATAGGTGCGCCAAGTTTAAAATAATAGCATTCGTTAGATATTGCTGTAAATCCCTATTCTGCTTATTATCTTGAGACAATAACTTTCTATATTAAAGTAACACAGCAGTATTTAACTGGCAATTAGATTTGCTGGCCCATACTCATACAATAGTGATATTATTATATTGGCTACATAGCACCACATTTTTTTCAGTGTGTTTTATTTGTTGGCCTCAGATGGCCTTTACAACTTTACGCGGACTGTGGGTTAGCGCAGAAGGCTCCCAACCCGTTTATAGCACCCTTTAAAAAGTCCTTGCTTTTTAAGTTTACACTTTTGACTTGTACAGCCAACATTTTCTTACAAGGCCTTAATTACACGTATTGTTTACTGTTTCTGGATTTTTTAATGATGTGTCAGTGTTAGATACATTACAGTAACGGGCAATACACTATCAATAATTTTGGTATATTTAGGTTCTTTATATTAATACAATTAATTAATAACCCTAACCTAGGCATACTGCAATACCAGACATGTATCGAGCACCTTTTTAAAGAGCCACTATACCTTATCAAACGCACTAGATAATTTGCCTGCAATCTTCGATAGGAGGTAGAAATAGAGGTACAGCCCCAGCTGGGCCAGTTTCAATGAAATATTTAGTTAAAACACCGAAAAACAGTTGGTTTCTCACTTCTCACAAACGTGAAATGATAAATATACCTAGTAATGGCTTGTCATTTACATACAATAGAAAAGGTTATTCTGAATAACGCAATTCATTTCGAATATAATAACCGGACAAACATGTATGTATATTCGGGAAAAGAATAGAACATAATACGAGTATAAGATATTGTTTATTTGGGAACAATGCAAATTTCTCTATACAAGGAACAAACAGAATGCGTTATCATCGGAAACTTTAAAACAAATAATGCTCACGGCAATAAAATATGGACGTCAGAAACAAATACGATAATATGAAATAGTTACTTGTCAGTCCTTCAAAGTGATATATCTGTATTTTCGATATTATACACAGTTCTTTGATGCAGTGATCATAGTAAGAGTAATCCTGATTAAGTGAAGTATTATTAGGCTTTTCGCAAAAAGTTACGATAACGACACGGAATTTATCAGTTTGCTTTGTATACACTTCAAGATTCTATCAAGAACATTCTCAGTGAGGATATACTCGACATACCTTGGAGTAGCTCTATGAAGTTTAGTAATGAGTCCGGTTAATTTGGTCAAAAACGACCACGGACTGGCTCAAAGGGAATGAATCCATACCGAAAAGAAAATTGAGACTAGATGTTGGAAAGATGATTATTCCCAATTTGTACTGAAGTCAGTGGTGCCCAATGTCACCCATCTCCGTATTTCCAACCAAAACTTACTCTGGGCAGGCTGTGCGCACATAAAAATATAAGGTTTGTTATTAGTCCTTCCCAAAATGTTATAGTTACGTAGTACATCTATATACGCAACAACTGATGGATGCAGGCGTTAATCTGTTCCTGCGCATTGACGAAACGTAGCGGAGATTATCCGTCACAGTGACGGCGTCACCCAAAACATTGTAAATATGATGATCCTATAACCGCTTGCATTGAATGTGTATATGCTGTTCTTAGGATTCCGTGCCTCAAAAGGAAAAAACGGAACCCTTATAGGATCACTTTGCTGTCCATCTGTCTGTCTGTCAAGACCCTTTTTCTCAAGAACGCGTGGAGGTATAAAGCTAAAATTCATATCAATCATAGCTGTGAAAAAATCAAACTTCTAAGCCAACGCAATCAAAAGATACAGCCGTTTATGCTGCAAATTTTCGACACTCGCAAGGGAATCAAAACCTACAGGGTACTTCCCGTAAACTCAGAATCTTGAAATTTGGTACAAAGCAATGTCTTATAGCACTGATAAAAGGAAAAATTGCGAAAAGCATAAATTTTTAGTTACATCATATAGTAAAAATATTTTTAATAATTTTAAACTTACTACTCCTTTCCTCATGAACGCGTAGAGGTATTACATTGAAATTCATATCAAATACTCAGGTCTATAATACCTTTAAGCTGTAACAAAATCAAACATCTATGTCAACGCAATCAAAAGAAACAGCAATTTAATACGCATATATTGAAACTCACAACTGAGCGCAAGGGAATTAAAACCTAAAGGATACTTTCAGTCGACCTAGATTCTTGAAATTTGGCATGAAGCAACGTTTTATAGCACACATAAAGGAAAAACTTCGAAAACCTTAAATTTTTAGTTACGTCACAACATTTTTTTTAATAATTATGAACTTATTACCCTTTTCCTCATGAACGCGTAGAGGTATTAAATTGAAATAAATGTGATAAAATAAAAGTAATAAAATAAATAATATGTGTTAATATAAAATAAAGGATTACTGAAAAGATAAAGAGACCTTTGTCTTAAATTTATGCTTCTCCAGCTTTCCACATTGTAATGCTATGGATTGCATTTAGCAATAAAAATACCATAACTTTTACTTATATACCTACAGGTTTGTACGGAACCCTCGGTGCGCGAGTCCGACTCGCACTTGGCTGGTTTTTTTACTATACTGCGACGTTAACGTTGCTCTTATATTTCATGGCATAAAACATGAAGGTTGATATCTTTAGGCTAACCAGTTAATGAAAATTACTCCTTACTTGGTACCAGACATCTCACTTTGTGTTTTGCAAACAGTTGGATTCCGAGAATACAGACTCAACGCAAAATTATTCAAATTGAACTAAGTTCAGTGTGCACTGGTATTTTACTGTGAATAATGACGCACCGCCACGCCAATGTCAAGAAAACATAATTAGATAGAACCTGAACATCATATTATTAATTAAATAGTGCTTATTATATAGTGAGACTTAACCACCGCTGATAAAATGTGCTTAATAAGCCTCTTGCCTTCGTCCGCCTTCTACCTCGTTTAAGCATGATAGCGTAATATAAACCATTGATAAACATTCTTAACAATTACCTACCTTCAAATGTATAAAATTAATTAATGTTTCATTTCAAATGTTTAGGTAAATATTAATAACAAGTTACGTAAGCAGGAAATCTTAGTAAAGCCCCTAACCCCCTAACACCGAGACTAAAAACAATCCTAACCAACTAAGTTATGTAATCAATTCACATTAACCTTTACATTTCAAAACAGAGACAAGTTTATTTGCTTGTTAGGCTTCCTGTTTAATACACCGAAAACGAAGAAAGTGCTCATATATCAGCCCTGTTTAAATATCGTCCCACTGCCAGGTACGAGCTTCTTCTCAATGTGAGAAGAGTTAGACCGTAGACCACCCCGCTGGCTCACTGCAGGGTGGCAGACTTCGTCGAGAACACCATGTACAACTCTTAGACATAGATAGGTTGCCTCACAATCTTTGCCGTCACCAAAGCGAACGATAAAACTAACCAGTATAATATACGGGCTGTCCGGTAATTAATGAATAACCTTGAAATGTCTTATAGTAGAACTGATAGCCGTTTAAAAAAATCTATCCTTACTACTATCTGAGAAATGTTTTTTTTTATTACCATATTTAGTTTTCTTGTACACTACGACCATAAATGAATGAATTCCATCGGATTTTTGTCGTTTTATTATTAAACACTAATTATGCTAATAGATAGACAGTCAAAAGTATGACTAATTGTTAAACATTCGATGAGATTTTGAATTCCATCGGATTTTTGTTGTTTTATTATTAAACACTAATTATGCTAATAGATAGACAGTCAAAAGTAGGACTAGCTATTATAATGGCCCTATTTTTTATCTTTTTTTCTGAACGGCCATCAGTTCTACTATAAGACATTTCAAGGTTCTCCATTAATTACCGGACATTCTGTATAACCTGGAAACGATATATTGCATAACTTTTTTGTTTATTTACGTTTTGTCATTTTTTATTTTTGCAACAAATACAAGCAATTAAGACCTTTTTTTTATGCATCATTCGTCTATCTGCATTATTTAGTTTCTGTGTAATCATAGGCGATGATTACGGCAGGTGGCGGTGCTAGATATTTTTGGTCATAACGTCTTAGTTTTTTTTGCAACAAATTCAGGAAAAGAGATATTTATAGTAACCAATTACCACTAATACCTGGCAAAGTTTCATCAAATATTATGAGTTGGCCGCGCGGTTGAAACGTACATTATATTAAAAGTAATTTCGAAAAATCAGGCGTGCCTTGGAATCGTACTCAAGACCTGTGTGGCAATCTTTCTAATTCCTATTAGGCCATCGCAGATTTTTTGTTTTTTGTGTAAAGTAAATGTAAGGTGTAAATCTTACTAAAAATCTATTTTTATCACCAACATGTTCTTGTTACCCACCGCTTTGAAAGCGTAAACTTTGAGAAAACAAACATTAAGGATAAACCAAAGTGTACAAACAATAATGTTTGAATGAAATTTGTAAGTAAGCAAAGTAGGCGTGTCTACTTCGTAATAAAACTTTTAGGCTTGCTTTTGACGGCTTCACCCGCATTAAATTCTCGTGGCAGTCCCTCAGTAACTTTCAACTGGTATTATAAAGCTCTCTTTACCTATGACTTAATTAAGAGATAATTAAGGTACATTATATTTGTAGTAATTCATACTTGTAGGGTCTTGATTTTCCTAAACCCTTTCATGAAGCAATTCGAACAACGGAGTAATAACATTTTGGTAGAAAGAGTAGATGCTTTTTTGGAAGTTCGACCCAAAGTTAGATAGACATATTCTGGGTGAAATATCTTCATGATATTAGAAAGCAAGGAAACAAACACGTATTCTTAAACATTTCCAGGACTTCTTAAGATAATTCTCTGGTACTTTGACAGAGCTTTCTTCAAGCCTATTTATCAAATATATTTCCAAGACATTGCACATTGATCATCCTCCTGATAATAAAGACGTCAACTTCCCATACTTATACTGGTAATGAAGAGATATTTTTTGTATACATATTAGCAAAATAATATGTTTTTTTTTTTGTAGTGGCAACTCACTCTCTAGGTATAATGCCTCTATCGCGGTGGACTTTACAAACATTCAAACAACGGACACAAAGAACATTCAGACTCGGAACAACCATTTTTGGATAACACAATTATTTGTTCCGTGTGGGATTCGAACTCACAACACTCGGCGCAGTGGCAGTGGCGATGCGACCACTTAAACCAATAAGCCACCCTTGCATTTTATTGTGAGTGTTTTTGGCTCTGCTTTGCTTGTACGGACTGATATGACGACCTATTTAAGTCAGCATGCACCCAAGTGACGTCACTATGATCACGTTAAGCTGACGCACTAGTAAGACGCCCTTGGCTGTCACCTGCACTTCGGAGACGATAGCACGTTTTATTTAAAACGTGATCAACCACTCTCAAGCTTTTATCTACAGAACTTTTTATCTGGCGCATTTTAATGTATAAGGGCCGATTTTTCAATCACCAAATAAACAGACGAATAATTACTCCACGAATAAATTTATTCAGCTGTTTATTTCTCTGATAAAGGTTCCCGGATTTTTCAATAGTAGTTTATTCTCTGGATAGCTATCCAGAGATCCCAAAGCGTCTAGTACTAACTTCAGAGAGGTGAAATAAATATATCGGTTAAAGGTTAAACGAACGTTAGAAGAGGACAGAATATTTCATTCTGTCAAACGAGTGTCATTGCTGTCACTCAGACACTCATAGTATTCTCGCATCTGTTTGTTATTAGAACGTGGTCTTTTTTAATTTTGTGGGCTTTTTGTGCTTTATGTGCGTTTTTATTTATCGTTCTTGCATTTTTTCCTGAGTACTTTGTATTTCGGTACGGTTTCTAGGTAATTTTATGAATGTAGACAAAGGTACTATCGGCTCCAGCGACGGATGACTATTTCAGAAGAATTTTCGCTTGCACATGTTGACCAGCTGAGTTTGTATCGCCTTAGAATCAGTAAACAAATGTAAAGTGTAAAAAACTCAAACAAAGAAAGGGGCGTGTCACGGGTACGGGTACCAAGTGTTGGCCTGCTATGCGATTTTAACCTTAGGAGTGGTCATCCGTCGCTGGAGTCGATAGTACAATAGCATATTATATAGTTTTTTATTATATGACCTTCGATCAAATATACCATAGATGCACATTCTCATACAAAAACCGCGTCAATATGTGGCGCTGACCAGTACTACTTACTTATAAGTGTCTACATTTATTATGCAATCCAGGCAATAAACCGGATTAACCATTGAACGCCTATTGAGAAACATTTTGTAATAGTTTAGTTAAAACGCGTCAATGTGAAGCGTCCTAAGTGTGTTACTCGCGATACGCAAGCGTACTAAGTATATGAGTGGTGTCGATTCGCTCTCGCTTACGGGCAGCGCACGCAAGAGTGGGTGGGACAGGTGCATAATATAGCGCATACGACTGATTTATGCACAGTTTTGTTGGGGCCGTTTTTCGAGCGACAATCGTGCATCTATGGTATATTTGATCGATGTATATGACATAATGATACTCTAAATGCCACTAAAATTACCAATTGTGAAAAATGTGGATTTAAAAGTTGTAGCATGGACGAGATATACTGGTTTTTGAAACAAATGCTAGTATAATTTTAGTTTGGTTAGGAAAGATACAATTGTAGGTCTTATTTACCATGATCATTTTAATTTAGTAAGTATAGTTTACTTATCTTTTCGTGTTGCACTTTATTTTATCCACAGTCAAGGCAGGCAATTATTGCACTGATTCTTCTGAAAGTCGAAATCGCCGATAAAACTCTATTCTAATGGTAAAAGAAATTTATAATCAGTTGAGTACTTTTTTAATTAAATCTAACCTAGCCAAAGCGTCGACGTCAATAAACAGTCGAATAAGTCTTTGTCTGCCCGTCGAACGAGCCGATAAGTTTATTTTCCAGTTAAGGTAGTTATTCGCCGAATAAGGCCTATCCGACTATTGAAATATGCAAAATTACGCTATCCTTGGAATAAACACTACCTTCCTGTTTATCTGAGCATTCAATATTGGCCCTAAGAGGAATAAGAATCTACTAAAGATTGTATTTGTGTAAACCATTCGTTATTTTCCTGCCTAGTATTTTCTACATCGCGGGGAATTTTACAAACATTCAAATAAAGAACATCGCAACACAAATAGTATTTATTTGTGACCCACAATTTTTTTTTGTTCCGCGCTGAGGTTGAACCCT
Source organism: Catocala sponsa (assembly GCA_963564715.1). NCBI lineage: Eukaryota > Metazoa > Arthropoda > Insecta > Lepidoptera > Erebidae > Catocala > Catocala sponsa. Next base: position 12,721,296 of record OY751336.1, on the reverse strand, counting down.
TCAGGCGCAGTGGCAGTAACGACCCGAAATCTTAAACCTGTTATTATATTAATTAGAATTCCCCGATTGAATAACATATTTACTTAAGGAATACAATGATAGAAAAAATAAATAATCCTGAATGGCTCGTCTATTCTATCAAAGGAACATAGCTCATAACTAATTTTATGACGACGACGACGGCTTTATATTAGGAAACACTAAACAAATTGGGCTAAACGATAAAATCACCTTGATTAGTCTGAGTGCTGCGTCGAAACTGTTTACGGCGCCACTTTACGGCGGGCAGTAACATTCATAATGTAACTTGATATCTAGATGGGTGACCGCTTAGTGGTATTTCATCCGAGCGTCTTCGTGCTTCGGAGGGCACGTAAAAGTCAGTCGCGGTTGTTGTCAAATTGACAGCAGTCGTTAAGCCATGTCAGAGGCCTACGGGCGGCTTGAACAACTCTTGACGACATGTTGGCCACTAACCACACGAAAACAAAGAAGATTAGTGTTGTGACGCAATTTGGGCGTGATCCGTGTATGTCTAGCTGTGATCAACAACATGACTGTATAAGCTTAAAATAATATACCTATTGGTGCTTATATAAATGATTATTAAATGCCGAAAGTAGAACAACGGAATGACAGAAATCGTTGTGCCCGTCGCAAAAATATATGCGTGTAAGTGTTATACCATGAAATTATTCTAGAACACTCATACTCGGAACACTTCTATAATATGCGGATCACACACATTTAGACCCGTTGCACTCATTTTACTATCTCGCCATTCGTATTAATTACTGCTTAAACTTTTTAAAACGAACTTATTCCACCGCTTACGACCAGGCAGATAATACTATTATATTATATATTATATCAACCCTGTATATAAAATGCCCCACTGCTGGGCACGGACCACTTCTCAGTGTCAGAAGAGTTAGGCCCACCAAGCTGGCCCAGTGCGGGTTAGCACACAATATTATGGAAAACGCCCAAACAGAGGTTTCCTCACGATGTTTTCCTTCACCGTTAAAACAAGCGATAATGAATACTATTTAATTATAATAATATTTTTCGACTTACTTGACGCCTCTAATCCAATAAGCATTAAACCCGTCTTTGCAGATGAGTCGGTATTGTGAATGCACGCACTGTGCTTTTAGTAGGTGGTCTCCTAGCAGACATGGTTTGCTCACTGCAGCGTCTGATATGTTCCTACTTCGGACTTGCAAGCCAGGAGTCACCAACGTCACTACGTTGAACAGTACGACGAATTGTGGCAACACTGTAATTAAAATAAATAGATTAGATTACATAATAATATTATTATTGTAGCATTTAGATATATTTGCCTCGGGTGTATTGGAGTAATGTATTTTTTATTACTCTACTATGGCAAGACTACCTCATGTTAGAACAGCCTATTTACAGTGTTTGGATAATTTTTATTCTAACGGGTAAACTATGTGGCAATCCTTTATCATAAATAAATAAAATTACAATTATATTGAAACTACAAACCCCGGCCAAATAATGTTGTGTTGTGTTACTAAACCTTTTCATTGAACCTTATGTCCTATAAAAATGTTTTCATTATACTTTTTATTTGCTATAAAAATAAACAAGTACCTATATATTATTGCAAGTATTCAAATTTTGAAGTAAATATCATCGTAACAAATAATAAGAACATTATACGGTAAAAAGAATTTACGGTATGAGGGAATCTGTAGTGTAATGAAAATGTATGGGCTCAGTTAAATAATAAATTAATAAGCTATAAATACAGCTATATATTTATAGGTGCCTAAATACATAAAGAATTCTTTATCTATTACTTTTTTAAAGTAGATTTAAAATGTACTTACTAGACAAAAATGATTCTTAATAAACTTAAACTCGACTTATCGAATATAAAATGTTAATATAATTGTTAAAAGTTTCTCATATTTTAAGTGAACTATGAAATGTTCTGTTTGAGAAAAAAACCGTTCAAGCCGAATAACACACAGACCTTTCAACGATTGTAACTGTTATAAGCGTCCATAAAGTGATTTTGTCTTAAAAACGTCAACTCCCGCACTAGAACACACTACAAAGTACAAACATTCAAACAAAGGACTCAAAGAACACTCAGAGTCGACGACAAACACAGTTATTATGGCACGTATGCCATCCTAAAACTAATATTTTTTGTAAAAGTATTCTTTTCTCAACGGAAACACAATTTCCCTTTGATGACGCTTGATTTGTATCATTTTAAACATAAACCTTCATATACTTTGCATCATCCTACAAACATACTATCTTAGTAGTAAACCAGAGTACGATGAGCCCGTTTGATATCAAAGATATTCACAAGCACAGGGAACAGGAGCATAATTAATTAAATACAAGATGTAGAATACCACTATTCAACACTGAGCGCTGGAATACTCTACAGTTTCAAGTTTCCCCTATTATACTATATACCTACTATGTACTACTCGGTAGTAACGTCACAAGTGACTTGCCTAATAATAGATTATATAACAATTTGTTTATATGCAAGCAGTGTTAGCGTATTTAATTAATATGCCTTTTATAAGGATTCAGAAACCGGATAATTACATAGCAGCACACTGCGGATCTGATTTAGTTTCGTAATTAGTTTCAATAGTAGACTATGCTTGAAAACTTGTAAATCTACTAAAGGTACCAAGTTCGTTGTTAGCGTATGTCAAAGATTCATAATTATGCGTTTAAAGTAATGAAAGGACATCACCCATTTTGGTCCAAATTTGAAAATGGCGGCCTAAGAAAAATACGATATTCTGTTAGAACTTGTTCCCCTTAACAATTTTAATTATGGCACCAAAACTATGGGACCATTGCCCCTGGTTTTATTTGAGTTTCTAGTAGGTCGAGTTAATAGCAGCCGTTAATGAGTCGACCCAGTCAAAAACCATTAATTACGTTGAAGGAAAAGAATCGTTGTTCGTTATGTTATACAGCACTTAATATTATAACAATAACAACATTTTAATGAAAATATTTTGTTTAGTTCACGTCTTGAACAAATTTTGTAAGTTTACATGAACTGCTATACATAGGATCACTGTACTTATACATATATGTACAGTGTAAACTCTATATAACGACATTCATGGGACTGCATATATTGACGTTATAGAGAGTTGTCGTTAAATGGAGAGAAGAAAATCTGTATTAGAAAAAGAGAAAGTTTATTTCAGACTAGTGTTAATAATTACATAAAAAGCAATTCTTATTTAAACGCTATTGCGTATAGTCTGTTATTTTCGTCTGACGTCTTTTGCTGCACCAGTAATTTTGTTGTATTTTTTTCAGTCCATAACTCCTACTAACAACAGTCTACATGTGCAAGCAATCCCAATTTGTAAACAAAAGAATGGATTTCATAGAAAGCAATCCCAATTTGTAAACAAAAGAACGGATTTCTTGGTTCGGTATGTATGATGCCGACAGTCGAGTTTATTACGGGCTAGGATAATAAAGCGATAAAAGAACATACACAGCTGCGCACTTTTAACTAATATAAATAACGGTAAATCAATCTAGTTAAGTTTCAATAACCTCAAAATATGATGAGTATTAAGTCAAATTACTTGAACCCCTATACCGAATTTTGTGTTTCCATGACAGAAGCTCATGCATGTTACCGTTTCATCCAGAATTCGAAATGCTATTTTAAATTTCCTCACAGAGAATCCTAGCCTAAAATAGCCGCTGAAAACTAGCGCTATGGTGCTGCTGTGCGCATTGTGCCCCAGCATTGTTCTAACCAATGACAAATCTGCGCAGGTGTAACGCACCTTCCTAAGTTTTGCATACATGCTTGCCAAATTTCAATTTATTTTATGAATTTGTTCCACTGAAGCATCGATGTTACAGCAAACAAGTATGTCTAGCAATATTAAACATCGTGCTGGGTTTGTTCGATCCGCGCTAGTACACGTTAGCCTTAATAAAACTATTTATGGTAGGTAATTGGTTAACAGTTAGCACATACGTAAGATGTCGATGTTTTCTTTAAGCATAATGTTCGTGACGGAGCAATTCACGTACCTAGATCGACCGTCTTGACCTTCCTGACATCTATATATTTAGCACTACTTTAATAATACTCCAGTAATAGGCATGTGAACTGATATGTGGAAAACGTAATTTTATTGCAAGTAAGATCACTAGTATGTTATCTTATATTTGTATTTTCTTTCAATAAATTCGTACGGCTGTTTTTTGTCTTTTTTAATTTTAGAATAATAATTTACAAATAAGAGTAGGTATTTATAAGTTTGCTATTCTAACTAATATCGGGCAATATAGACGGACTGCATCCTAAGTACATCAGGACTGATGTGATCGCCAAAAGTATATTTTAATTTAGAACTAGCCTTACCGTGCGACTTCGCCGCAATGTAATTTTCGTCCATTTTATACCACATCTTCGGTTACACTAAACCGAATTAAAGGGATAGATTTTAAGTAGAACTGTTGCTACTTTGAAAACGTAATCCAAAATTTGTTCAGCCGGTTGCCTGTCTGGCACTGGCCAAAAATCACATACAATAGATTCAAAAGCTAAGCGTAAGCGAACCTTGTTAAATTTTGTAACTACGGCTGCCAACAAACTGTTTGCAGTTTGGCAGATGTCTTTGCTGTGTATTATTGTGAATAGACACTTTTCTTAATCTTTTCTTTCTTTTTAAATAGACTACGTGAAAAGACTTTAAAGGTGGCAAAACCACGATCATCCAATAGATCGTATATAAAAAACACACTTTTGATCCACTGAAAGATCTACTAAAATATCCTCGGGTCCAGATAGATCTCTTGTACGATAAATATTTATGCTCTATATTTTTGGTTCAATAATTTCATCATTTGACCTCATATCCAAAATAAGCGGTGTGGAATTTGGTCGATCGCTTTAGTGCTTTTAATGTATATTTAACTTAGCTATATTTAACGATACCCGTGTATTTTATATAGCCTTATTTTGACTTAGATTTATTTTGATATTAGGTTGTTGTACAAAGGGCGACGGTAGCTTAGAAAACTTAACTGTCATTAGTTACACGGAAGGCAAGAGATAATTAGGACAATTACAAGCACGATAGACCGACCAACATAGGAATAATGGAAAGTGAAATTCACTACCCTACTACTTCTATTTTAAAACTATTCATAATTACATGCAGAGCAAAATTTTATTTTTTGATAGATTTCGTTCAGTCATAAAATAATTTGTTTTATGTAAAAACACTTTAAAATGTAGCCTAATAAATTACTAGCTGCTAACAATCTAACCAAATTGAAGTCACATAAATATTTAAAATAAATTTGTTGGCACTTTGAAACATTAAATTAAAATTTATATGTCTTGTTCAGCTGTTTTCTTTTGATTTGATATTATTTTGATGCAAGTCTTTCGTTTAGCACTGTCTCAGTGGCGGTACCTTCATATAAACATAGAATCTCAGCTAGTCCCAATAAAATACTTCATTAAAATATATATATTAGTTTAAACATTCAATCCAGGACTAGCTAATCAGTATGGCATGGCCTTTCGACTACGACAGGCAATTGAAATTGAAAAATAAAAGAGAATAGAAATCACTATAATTACTTTTATAGAGACGCAAGTCTTGCTTACCTTATTCTAAACTACTAAAATAGAGTTGTTTATATTCGATGAAGAGGTTAATAAAATTTAAACAGGCAAATGCTATTTGATTTCTGATTGATTTATATAATCTGTTCAGTGCCGGATTAAGCAAGCGCGGGGCCCGTAGCAAATTCTTTCAGGTAAGAGTGCTTGCATACATCAGACTTTTTGTAGAGCTGATTATTGGGCCGACTGAAATTCTACACATTTATACGAGCGACTTTTTGTTGAACTTGTGCGTTTACCGTATGAAATTCGGTGTTTTATTTACGCCAAGGAAATAGTCGGTTACCGATTGTCTGACATGGATTGTCTTAGTTGGAAAACGTTTCACGTTTTTGGGACATCAAGTAAATTCAATATACCAAATCTTAAGTAATAAGTTTCACTCAAAAAATTACGCTCAGGCAGAGATGAGTGGGTTTAAATATGCGGGGCCCCCTTTCGCGCGGGGCCCGTAGCAATTGCTACTCTTGCTACGTGGTTAATCCGGCACTGAATCTGTTCGATTTTATGTTTAAATGGTATGTAATGTTCAGCAATTATTACTGAAAATCAACCAATAACTAATGTTTGCATATATTAGATATGCGAAGATGAATATTACAGTAATGTTTTGCTTACATTAGCATTGTACATAATTACATCTGTTGTAACATCATCTTATACCATTTTAAGCAAATAAAATTGATTTATACATTCTTGTTAGCAATTATTGCTTGAATTACGACCGGCGTCACATTCGCTCATTATAAAAAATCTTGCTACATAGACTAGCTATGCTTTTAGCGTAAGAAGCATAGATTACGTTGTTATCCTGGTGATAACGCAGCGTTTTCTTAACAATCCTGAAATCCCCATTCACCGCAGGTAAACAATCCTAGATTGCAATCTTCGAAAGGATCGAGATACTTGCTCTATTCGCGCTGCTCCAGTTTACGCGACATACGAGGTTGAAGATGGCCCGCTGTGCCATAAATCTCTTATTATTAATACTTTATACAGATGTAAAGATATTACGTTATACACGAATAGAATTCTAAATTCTAAATTATATTATAAAAGCGAATGTGAGTTTGTTTGTTACGCTTTCGCGCTTTAAATACTCATCATTATGAAATTTCGCATACACGTTGTCGAAGGTACAGAATAAGACAGAGTATCTAGTCAAATATAAACACTTGGTATATGTTAAATAAAATAAATAAGTACTTTATTTGCAATATGTTTGGTTAAAATTTCGCGCAGGCTTTTAATCAACCGTCAAACAGCTTTAATGTTACGAATACAATTTCTGTTATTACATCGACAGCGCTCTGTAATTTAGAATTCTCAGACAAGGAAATATATAAAGATTTAATACCACTAGACAAAACTAAGGGAGCGGGCAGTGATGGCATTCCTCCTGTTTTTATTAAACGCTGCACAAAAGTTCTAGCTTATCCTCTTCAATTCATTTTTAATAAATCCCTTTATGAAGGTACCTTTCCCACTAAGTGGAAAGAACCTCTAGTAGTGCCTATATTTAAATCTGGTGAAAAGCATCTTGTGAATAATTACAGACCAATTTCAATACTGATCAGATTTGGCAAAGTATTTGAAAACTTGTTAACAAACACCTGATGTGGTATCTAAACAACATATAACTGAATATCAACATGGTTTCATTAAATGTAGGTCCACTAACACTAACTTATTATGTTTTGGCTGTTTTATCTAAGTGCCTAGATAGATGTATCCCAGTAGACGCAATCTACACAGATTTCAGTAAAGCATTTGATAAAGTGGACCATTGCCTTCTCAGAACGGATTATTTAAGTTTTTCATTAAACACATTGTTTATTTCTTTTGTTAAGTTAATTCCTAACGTGTTTTAATTTAATTTATTTATTAATTAATTAATTGAAAATTTTCTATTTTATGCTTTGTTGTTATACGTATGTATGTGCATGCTGTGGTCTCCTATAACTAAAGGAGTACACTATACAAAACGAATGGCCATTTGTCTATGCAATTTTGTGTATATTCTTTGTTGGAGATCCTTAATAAATAAATAAATAAGTAACGTACAATTGTGCAGTAGCGCGAGTATATTCATCAAATTTTTCTGGATTTACTGCAATGCTGCATGCCAAAGTCTAAAGAATTATATAGAACCTTTTAATAAGATCCTCATCAACTCCTTTAATTTCTAAAGAAATTTAATTTAAAAAAATCGCCTGGCTGTATTGCCGTCATTGCTATTTCCACTTCCTTGCCGGGCTTTATCAACATGCAATCCCCTTCGGCTTCCAAATAAACTTTGTACAAATTTCTTCTTGTCTTCTTTACTTTTCTTCTCTTACGGAGTTCTGGCAGTCCATTTTTGAAATGAAAGATTATATGAAATATGTAAAATTAAATTGTAGAATTTTGCAAATTATTAAAGCAATTAGCTGCCTTAAGCCGAATCAGCAACTCCGTTTAGTATATAAGATTAGCATAAGGAGGTATTATCAAAATATTCGATTTGCTTTTTGCAAGTAAGAAAATTTTTAAAATACTTTCTATTCCGCGCTTAGTAATTAATTTGACTGGCTCATTGCCCCTGATTGTTGGTAATGTCCTAAATTTAAACTCGTACTGGACAAAGTATCATTAGGCTTTTAGGCAGAAAGCATCACGCAAATTGGAACTATGGTCGGTGAACGGTAATTAGCTATACCTATGACGTAGGATCTAGTTATAGGAGGCCTAATGTAGATGTACACTTACCTACGGTAATGCATTTTCGAGTGTACAGACAATATATGTATTGAATTGAGCGTTATTTTGCGGAAATCCATTATAATAAAATAATTGAAAAAAGAGAAACCTTCCAAACAACCTCAGACTGCCCTCCCCAACTATTAGAATACAAAAAGGTTGACAATGCCGAACTCCTCTAAGACAGCCGCGTCGTGGGCTCCAGGCGTACTTGAACTTGCAGTATTTCGCTTCAAACAAAATATTCGTCGACACGTGTCTCGTCACAACGCGAAGCATCTTTAGGACAGTTTGACAACAAATTATTTTATTAGACGTTATATGCCTAAGAACTGTTCTGGGCAGCGCATGGTAGCTACTTAAAATATTAACGTCTATACCATAGATAAGCTGAGCTAAGTAGGTACTTAATAATCACCTTTCAGACTGCCTAGTTATATGTACGATCAGGACCTTACAAATTTGGCTCGATTTCAAGGTCGGACAAGTGCTTATGGCATTTTGTGATAGAAAAATCTCAAAAACACTAGCTAGAAATGTACCCAGTAGATCGGAGTAAAATCGCTCCCTAGTACGAAAGACTTTACAACTTCTTACTTCTTATTTTATTACCTTTTAGGAATATACAAGCATAACTCTGTGTATCACCTTTCATCATCTTCTGCTTTCTGAATAATCCTGACAACTCGAACGTTCTTCAGATAAACAATTTTGAATATACTTTTATTAATATTTATTTGAAACACTTCTTCACAAAGTTATTGTGACCGGATCGTGGTTTAATTTATATTATGATTTATTTTGGGAACAACGTTAGATTCTGCGTTAAGCAACAAGTACCTTTTAATCAAAATAAATCATCACTTGTTAGCAAATAATATTGAAAACATAAAAATAATTTTGAAATAGAAAGAAAATGTCCGTGAGAACTCATCAAAACAGATGTCAAAAATTATAGGATTAATTTTATCTGAAATTCAGTTTAGTTCAATTTAAAATAAGTATATAACTTAGATTAATTCGGAGAAAAATGGTTTATATCGAGGACTGATCTAAAGTAGTATTTTATGTAACGGTTAGTGTAGTTTATTAAAAAATCGTCATTTTCGATTAGAAAATAGAGGGCTACCTGATAATTCAAATAATCTGTTAACGAACGCACTAAAGCAATCGTGCTAACTAACCGCTTGATTACAGCATAGAATATCGTCCTAGTTCAAACAGGTTACTAATTATGTCACTCACTTGCTTTAGTTTCTGTTTATTAAGCCAGTACGGACCAGCTTAAGTTTGAACTCTTCTTCGAGCCTTCAAGAGGCGATAATTGCTTCACACTGAATAAACCAATATTCCCGTTAATTGTTCCAAAATTCTGAAATCTTGGGGTTTGTTGATTCTGCTGCAATATTTTCTTAAACCATCTCGTTAGCGGTGGACGGACATAAAGTATTGCGTTTCGTGTCTTCCATAAATGACGTTGACTTTGACGGTCACACGTCGGGGTCACCAATATTGGATATCTCGCAAGGAAACAGCGCTTATGATAACTTACATCGAGATTTCATATTAAACTTTTCGCTAAAATTATGGAAGAAAGTAGTTTTTTATGTTGCAGGCACCAATCATGTAGCCATTATATTATTTAACGTGTGAGCATAACAAATATAATACGTATCAGGCGGCTGACACGGTTTGTGATTGATTTTTACAAACAAGAAATTCGCACCAAATAAGTTTTAACACTGATTGTTTCGCTCTGGGCTAGAATCGGACTGTATTGTACAAACTTTATTATTCTGTAAAAATTATATTACATGCCACATCAGCTATTTACAAAAACGATACCATTTTTATTCATTACTCGACAAAGTTCGGTATTCAATAGTGCGATGATTGCATCTCTTTACTTATAAATATTTTTTGGCTACTAAAAACATTTTGATAGGGTACTTATCATAGACACATGCTTTGCTTATATTTTAACATTCTTTAATTTACCTATATCGTATTTAATTGATATCGTGCTACTAATCGTAACTTATAAATAAATAAAGAAAAATCCTATAGAGTAGAATAATGCGGTAACATTTATACGTAACTGGCTCAAGTCGACAAGGTATAATGATGACATATTTAGGCAGATGGCAAAACATAAAACAAAATTACGTTTGCTCCTAACATAGATACTTATTAACATATCCGTTTATACACATCTATTTTTAAATATTTGCCACTATTATTTTATGTATAAACTAGCGACCCGTCCCGACTTCGCACGGGTATGTAGTACCAAACCTTAACAAATTATATACCTAAACCTTCCTCATAAATCACTCTATCTATTGGAGAAAACCATATGAAAATCCGTTCAGTAGTTTTTGAGTTTATCGCGAACAGACAGGCAGCAAGACAGACAGACGCGGCAAAGGTCTTTGTTTTATAATATGTAATTATAGTATAAATGTTTGTTATTCTTACAAAATTAAATGGGATTAAATATAATGACCACCAAAAATAATGGCGCAGCAAAATATGCTTACTAAAATATATCGTAGCGAGCACCTATACGCCTCAAATCACTGCATTCCGTCTCGGAAGGGTTATGTTAGGTTCCTTCTCAAACCCACCCAAAAATAGGAGCTCCGTCGATTTAGTTTGATCTCTTTAAATTTATTTTGGTGTGCAATTAGTATTTTTGGTAAGCATATTTTGCTGTGCAATTAGTATTTTTTTGCTGTGCAGTTAAATACTACCCAAATTAAATGTGTGAAAGAGCTCAAATCATTAAAGAACTATCTGAAAACAAACTGAATTTAAATAACGTTAAGACCACTTCTTGTGACTTACAATGTTGTTTTATAATACCGCACTATTACACAACATCACTATAACATTTTTAATACAACACTAATTTAATATAATATGTTATGTATTTGTAATAATATTGGGTTATATCGTGTATATTATCATCATCATCAATTTAAATACATATACGTGGGTAAAGTGTGAATGATTAAATACGTCCAAGATCATCTGTATCATATGTGTCGCAATAAACTGAAATCATGGTTATACCTGTGAGTCATTTATATGAACCTTCAAAATAATACTAGTCTTAAATCATACATAATATATACAAAATAAAATTATTTAGGAGATAAAATCGCACCGCATTCCTATGAAAAGCGGACAAGGTCCTTTTAAACAACAATAGACTTTAAGTTATGTTATTTTATTTTAAGTAAAGTGATTTTAGGATACTAAAATAATAATTTTAATAAAGAATGAACAACTATGAACACCTAGGTGGTGAATGATAAATTGATGATTCTTACAGGTGGATCATTAGACACTAAATTGTCGCCTATGTTCGTCAAGATAATCAAAGTGGATTAGATCATTAATCAAACAAACAAAATTAGATAATATAGTTTATAGTTTGTTTATTATTATCACACTAACATAGTTTGTAAGGAATACTAACAATTTAATTATTTTTATTATGAGTCATTTAAGTTACTCGAATCAATTACATTTATTATTATTATTATTATTAAATCTACTTTATTTCGCGTTGATATTGAATGTCAAACTGCACTTCTTTTAATGGAAAAGGCACTGCCTTCATTTCATAAAAGGTACTTGTTGCAGTAATTGAAAACCCTATATCATACTATTTTAGAAACTAATAAAAATAAAAACACTTCACTGTATTACCAAAAACACCGGTTAACCAGACAGATAAAATAATAATTTGTTTAAATTTCGAACTTTTCTTTGTATGTAGTAAATCGCACGCGGGAAATTCGCGCGCTTTTCCGTATAAACGTGATAACCGTGTACCTTGGCCGGCGCCCGGATAACGACTGAAAGCCTGAAAACAGCCATAAATGAAAATATCACACTCGTTATATCTTTACTCATCCTATTAGAGAGATACTGTCAATTGGCACATTCAATGTTTTAGCAGGTATACGTGGGATGACGGAAACATGAAAGAAAATATTGTACATATTTTTATGTATGTACATCATCTTTATATATTACAGAACGTTGTAATCTTATTGTAGGGTGCTATAGTGTACATAATCCCTATCAATCACAATATGTCAATTGGACTAATAACGTTATCATAGTATGAAAACATTGTGTGATCCACAATGCTACAACTCATGGGTATATTCAGCTTCACTGCTTTAATGTTTGTAAATTGCTCACAATCCAGGGATTTTCCTCATTTGATTTATTTTGTCCTTGATAACATTAGTTCGAGATGTTATATAATATATAACATCTTGAATCTTGAACAATTTATTTAAGCACACATACTTATATTATAAGTAAGTGTGCTCAAATAAATTAAACAATACAATACTATAAAATACTTAAAATAAAATAGGTAATGTATTCGATTATTTAGCTTTATTTAAACTAATGAGGTATTATTTTATTTATCAGTTTGTATAAAAAAGTTACAAGTTTAATAAAAAGACTTAAAATAAAATATTTATTTGCTTGTACGTATAAATTTGACGGAATAAATTACTCTTTTGTAAAATACTATAAATATTAAATGATTGAGGAGGTTTATAGCACGTCTAAACTTAAGCCATCGAATGTAAACGACCTCTTAAATAACGAAGTAATTAAAATTGACATGAAAATCTAAAAAAATATTACCTTAAGTAACGGTCTAGCTCGTTACACAATAAATATATGTATGTATATTATTATTGCACACGTCAATATTCTATTAAGAAAGGCACACATTTATTAACCATAAGTTATGCAATTAGCGAAACCATAGATGCTATGGGTCTAACAACAGCTATAACCTCTTCTACAAATGTTTAAGTTAAGAAACAGCTGGACAAGTGCTCAATGCATTCTGTGAATTTTGGAAAGCACTTTATTACGAGATTCTTTAGAACAAAGCATTCTCACATCTGGTTATCATTTTGTCTGTTGTACTAACACTTTATGGACCCTGGTCTACAATAAATATTTATCATCAAATATTTGTTATCATATATTTATTAATAATTTTATCGTACAACTATATCTACTTGCGGTCACAGTGGCGATACCGTGTGCATCAAGGAATGCACAAGAAGACTACTGGCATGTGCAACATAGGTTTAAAAAATATTATACTCATCAAACTAGCGTTGTGAGATGCCCTGCTAGGAAGTATGCCGATGATAATCTATACTAATATTATAAAGCTGAAGAGTTTGTTTGTTTGTTTGTTTACTTGAACGCGCTAATCTCAAGAACTACTGGTCGGAATTAAAAAATTCTTGCAGTGTTAGATAGCCCATTTATCGAGGAAGGCTATAGGCTATATATCATCACGCTTAGATCAATAGAAGCGGAGCGCCAATGAAGAATGTTTCAAAATCGGAGGGTTTTTTTTCCTTTTGAGAGCTTCCGCTGCGTGCGCTGCGTAAACAGTTAAAGTTTCACTAAAATTATGTATGAAAGAATTGTTCCCCTTTAAAAGTTCAAAAAAAAAGTCCGCGACAGCATATGTCTATCTTTTAAGGTTGGCTCACTATAACCTTTTTTATGCTAACCAAATTTGTTCTAAAATAATGCATTATTTGCGAAGGTGTTTTTATAAACATGATATTAATCCTTATCCAAATAAATACGTTATCCATCACAAGTATTTAATTTAAAACAAAATTGCCCTTTACTTCATTCGATTTCAATGAATATCTTAGGAGATATCGCAGTTTTAAAATAACATCGCAGCAAAATAATTACCCATTACAGACATACAAACAATGTTTTTCCTGGTTTATTCTGCGTGATTTTAAATAAGCACTGTAGGTATATTTATAAAATTTTATTCAATAGTTCTTATGTGGTTCGTGGATTTAACAAATAAGGTTTCAGCTCCTTTAAAATTGTATTATAGGTGCCTACGACCCACTCTCTTATTTGACGCAGATGAAGTTGCGTGGGTCAGCTATCTATACTAATATTATAAAGCTGAAGAGTTTGTTTGTTTGTTTGAACGTGCTACTCTTAGGAACTACTGGTTCGAATTGAAAAATTCTTTTAGTGTTGGGTAGCCCATTTATCGAGTAAGGCCATAGGCTATATAACATCACGCTATGACCCACGGGGGAGGCGCAGTAACGATAAACGCGGATGAAACCGCGGGAACATCTAGTTTAATATACAATTACTAGATGTTCCCGCTGTTTCACCCGCGTTTATCGTTACTACGCCGCCCCCGTGGGTTGTAGCGTGTTGTTATATAGCCTATAATAATAGCCTTCCTCGATAATTAGGCTATCCAACACTAAAAGAATTTTTCAAATCGAACCACTAGTTCCTGAGATTAGCGCGTTCAAACACACAAACAAACAAACTATTCAGCTTTATAATATTAAGTAAGTATAGATTATGCTTCATTGACTATAAAGGCGCCGTAAATTTGTGGTAACAAACACAACTAAGGTAGGTGCTTATAAGTTATGGCTCATAAGATAATTAATGACCTCGACTCTTTTTCTATATATGAAGTCAAAATGTGTTAAGTAGAAGATTGCAATAACCTCCTGCCAAAATCTGTTAAAATCTTGATCATGCTCAGACAAAATATCCGTAGTATAAATTGAAACATACGTATATCTTTACTACAGTTTACAAATACCTAAATCTCAGACATAAATGTTGTCCCTCGGGAACAATACTTTTTTCTGGATGAAAGGTAGCCGCCGCGCCGTCTTCTATACCCCTGACAATAATATTATGTATGCGAAATTTCATGCTGATCACTCCAGAACTTAAAACGTGAAAACGTAACGATCAAACAAATAAACTCACATTCGCATTTATAATATTAGTAAAGATTTTAATTTGAGTAGTAGTTAGATGTGATATCTATTTTATTTTATTTTCTAAGAGCGTATGCATATAGATAATGTGTAATATAAAAGACGTACAGCGATTCGGCCACCAGCACTATCGTTGGCTCCATAGGTCCGATCCTCGTGCTATGCAGCTACAAGTCGTCCCATGGCGTGTAGCTTGGTACGCCCGATGTTCACCTGAGGTATAGGTTATGATATATTAGTAACAATACGTTTTTCTGAATGAAAGGTACCCTATATTCTTTTATGTTGCTCTGACAAAGCGAATGCGAAATTTCATGAAGATCGGTCAAGTAGTTAAGGCGTGAAAGGGTAACAAATAAACAAATTCATCTTCGCATTTATAATATTAGTTAGGATGTCCTAAAAATTACAACAAAATTGGTCCAGTGTAGTTGCGGTAGCGAAATTGTAGTAATAAAAACTCAAAATTGGGCGATCTCTTTTCTAGATTTGTTATTGACATGTATTTGACATGTATTCGACGTGTAAGTTATGTAAATAAGTCTATTATCTTGTACCCGGTAATCTTTACCCAGTAGCACGCCTAGTAGAGAGCTATTATTGCTATGAGCTATTGTTGACATTTTCTATGATATGACGTGTTATATTAGTAACTATTCCCATAAAACAATCAAACGTCAAGAAATATCCAGCATGGTACTCGCGAGACCTTATACGGCTCTTTAGAGAAAATACAAATATCATGTTCGCTTCAAAAAATATAATAACCCATTAGACTTTTTATGTTTTGAGAGGTTAAGGGATGACTGCAATTCCGAGTTTCATGTTATAAAGATTATATTTATAAAATTGAAAGTGGAATAACAAAAAACCCAAAAAATGTTTGGTCATTCATAAAAGGAAAGAGGAAATCTAGTAGTACATATCCAGCACAAATGCATTATGATGATAAAGTAGCTGTGAAATTGTATAGACATAATATGTAACCTGTTTAGAGACAACTTCGCTGCGGTTTTTAATACGTCAAGCAGTGTAAGTCTCACAACTAGAAACACCCTTACAACAACTAGAACTCTAGGAACATTGACATTTTTCGGCCTCGGTAGCGTAGTGGTTAGTGTAACCGACTGCCACGCCTGAGGTTGCGGGTTCGATTCCCGCACAAGTCAAACATTTGTGTGCATGAACATGGATGTTTGTCTTGGTCTGGTTGTTTCTATGTATAATATGTACGTATTTACAAAAAACTAAATATATATGTATGTTTATCCAATGTCTAGTACTCATAGTACAAGCTCTGCTTAGTTTGGGCTAGATGGTGTTGCGTGTATGTGGTAGAATATTATATTATTATTTGACAATGAAGAAATATATAAAAATCTAAAATCGCTAGATGATACGAAGGGCGCAGGAAGTGACGCCATTCCTCCAATTTTTATAACGCAAAAGCGCTCGTCAATCCTCTTAAAATTACCTATAATAAATCTATTGAAGGGACATTTCCAACTAAATGGAAAGAAGCGCTAGTCATACCAATATATAAATCTGGCGATAAACATTATTTGGTCTCGATTTATAGACCAATTTCAATACTGGTTACGATCGGCAAGGTATTCGAAAAACTAATTAGCAAGCGTCTAAGTTAGTATTTGAAGCAACACATTACTGAACACCAATACGGATTCGTCAAATCCAGATCCACAAATACTAATTTACTATGTTTTACATCAACTATATCTAAATGCCTCAACAAACGAATACCAGTAGAAGCGATCTATACAGATTTTAGTAAAGCATTCGATAAAGTGGACCACTGTCGCCTGATTGAAAAATTGGGAGATCTTGGCATAGACGAAACTTCACTCAAATTGCTTAAATCATATTTAGTTAATAGAACACGTAAAGTAGTAATAAATGGCTTCTCTTTTGCTGACTATGTAGCAACTTCTGGCATTCCGCAAGGATCGCATCTTGGGCCAATTTTATTCAACGTGTTTATTGATGATATCGTCTGCTGTTTCAAAAATTCAAATGTTTACTTATTTGCTAACGATCTTAAGCTTATGATGCCCATTCAGAGCAAAGAAGATACAAAAAACTACAAGAGGATATAAACTGTCTAACAGTTTGGTGTAAATTAAATAAAATGCAGTTAAATATAAATAAATGTCACCATATCCAATTTTCAATCAATGCAATCTGCAATTAATAACGCTTACTACATAGGAGTTCAAATAAAAAATGTTAATGTAATTCGCGATCTGGGTGTTCAATTAGACAATGCTCTAAAGTTCGACATACACATATTGAATACTGCTGCACGAGGTTTCAAAGTACTGGGGTTTGTTATACGGAATTCCGATACTGGTATATGGCTACATTCGTAATTTGGAATCCACTCTATGATGTGTACAAAAAACGCTTGGAAAGTGTCCAGAAGCGCTTTGTGTATCATCTGTGTTATGGAGATCATATAGCAAGAAAATGCACTAGCTACACCGATAGGTTAAAACAATTCAATACTAAAACACTTGCAAGCCATAGAAAAAAATTAGATTATATCTTCTTACACAAGGTAATTAATGGCCCTATAGAAAGCAGTCAATTATTGAGCTCAATACCCATTAAAATTCCCTCTCGAATACCAAAAACGAATACGTATAACTTTTTTGACGTATCCACTTCAAAAACAAAGTTAGGTCATTATCCTGCAATACCAAGACTCTGTAAAACCCATGAAATTGACATTTGTGAACCCTTATGTAAATTCAAGAAGCAGTTAAATGAATTTCTTTAATCATCTTGCCTTAATATGTCTTATTTGTTTCTTCATATACATATGTACCTATTGCCCTTTATATCTGTTTTGGTTATGAATCACATTATGTTTTAAATTGTTTTAAATTTTTTTATTGTTATTTTGCCTTTTATTGCAGGCTGTGGTCTCCTATAATTGAAGCGGTACACATTCATAATACTTATGTGAAAAATTCTGTGTAAATTGCAGTCTATATTCTTTGTTGGAGATATAAAATAAATTAAATTAAATTATCTAGACTTAGGGTCACCCCTATTAGTTGGACGTAAAACCATATTATATGTTTTATAATATCAGCCCTGTATTAAACTGTACACTTACACTGTTAGGCACGGGTCTCTTCTCAATGCGAGAAGGGTTCGGCCATAGTCCTCCATGCTAGTCAGTCCAATGTGGGTTGGCAGACTCCACATACCTTTGAGAATTTCATGGCGAATTTTAGATATGCAAGTTTCCTCACGATGTTTCCCTTCATCATTATAGCGAAATATGTTGTAATACCGTACAGGCTAATACATAGGCAGAGCCTATACCTTCACAGATCTTCTTCTCCCTAGCCTTTATTATTCCCAAGTCACTTGGGTTGGCTTTCTACTCTAACCGGATTTGACTAGATATCAGTTTTTACACGGAGCGGCTGCCACCTGACCTCCGCAATCCGAAGGCTAACGATACCCTAAGGCTAGACCAGTGTCAGGATATTAGAGGGCACTGACTTCCCAATAACAACTGCCATATATGTTCATGGCAGCCGGGACCGACGGCTTAACGTGCTCTCCGAGGCACGGAGCAGGCGCTAATAATTGTCAATCAATATGCACATCATTTCGAAAAGTCATATAACTTCCGAAAGTCAGAGGTACGTGACGTGGATTCGAACCCGAGATCCTCTGCCTTGCAGTCTGTTGGTCTCCCCACTGAGCTATCGCACTACTTCAGGGATATTGGTGTGATATGAAAGTAGTGGTTTTCTTCTAGCTATTGTTGGCTTCAATTTAATATGCACGGATGACGTAGGCATTTAAGTGAGGCCGCGCTGAGTGTTATCGTTTCGATGCCCGCACAAAAATGTCTGTGATCTTCAAATAGTTGTTACGAGTCTGGGTATCCTTTGTGTCCGTTGTTTGAAAGTTTATGAAGTTCCCCGCGACACAGGATTTATTCCTGGCGCGAATGAGTGACAAAAATAAATAATCAAGAAAAGTAAGAGAGAGAGGATGCGGAAAGAGCAAGAACGCAGAGCAAAGATACCTATACAGTGGGCTTTACCCGGCTTAAGCCCCCTCCACGTCGGCAGATGCGTCCGCAGACGTTGGCAGATGCATCCGCAGATGGATCACCACGAGCCGACCACAAGTCTGTAGGTTGATCAGTCTGTGTTGGTTCTCGACAGACAGATTAATTCCAACAGAAATAAAAATGCAATGTCCAAATTGTTTTATTAATTAAATAATATCCGATTTATAGTAGCCACAGCTAAAATTGATTGATATTGGTAGCTAGGTATTAATATTAATTGTATACTTATACTACTTACATTTTTATTTTTGTGGTACTTATTTTTTGGATTTCATAGGCAGTTTTCTGCTTGATACAGCTCCAGGAATTTAAATGTTTCGTCAGTGCTCATGTTAGTCATTTTAACGAGTGAGTAGGTACCTAAAGAAAGAAAAAAAACTGCAAGAAGCACGCGTGCATTCTCATTCGCTTCCCGATGAACACTAATGCGTCGTCAGACGTGTGGATAGACGCCGAGCGGTCGCACTGAAACCCTTTGATTTGTGCCACAAAAACCGACAACAAACGGATTAGTGGCGGACGCATCTGCCGACGTTAAATACCTACTACAGACGAGCAAACCACCCCGTCTACTCGTCGGCGGACGCGTCTGCCGATGACATCTCGCTCAACAAAAGTGACCAGATTGTGTCTCACAGATGTGACAGGACAAAAAAAAGTCTGCAAGATATCATTACGCTACTGAAGGAGACCGACCCTAACGATGTGCAAACGGTTGTGGCGAAGGACTTGAATAAGTTACTTCCCGTTACCTTTGACCACGTCGATGTAACAAGCCTCTTGAAAGACATCGTCTTCCTTAAGGCCAGTTTAGTGGATGTACACAAGAAGTTGGAGGCATCCCAGGACACCGTCATTTATTACACACTAGCTTTTGCCCGCGGCTTCGCTCGCGTTAATTTAGAATTTGACAATTATTTCGGGTTGTACTCTGCTTGTAATAATATAATTCAATAATGATTCGAAAGACACGTAGCGCCATCAATTATAATCATAAGAACGTTATTATTGTTTTCCTTTGATCGGTTCAGTGGTTTAGGCGTGAAAGGTAACAAACAAACAAACAAACTCATTTTCGCTTTTATAATATTAGTTAGGATATGACACCGTCATGGTTTTGCGCAAGGAAGGTGACGAGTTGCAACTCTGTGGTTTAAAGTAGATCACCGGCGCGTAGTAACAACATCAACACGCGTCGAGGTGCAGGCTGCTTCGATACATATCGACTGCTAGTTTCGCGTCAGCAGTTTTGTCGCCGCGGAATGTTGTGACTGCTGAGTGCGCTGCACTGCACGTACGCCTTTCAACAAAGTGCAAGTGAAGCATTACTAACATAGTTAACTAGCTTTTGCCCGCGGCTTCGCTCGCGTTAATTTAGAATTTGACAATCAATTCGGGTTGTACTCTGCTTGTAATAATATAATTCAATCATGATTCGAAAGACACGTGGCGCCATCTATTATCATAAGAACATTATTATTGTTTTCCTCGGAAACAGTAATTTTTTTCAGGATGAAAGGTAGCCTATGTCCGTTTCTGTACACCTGTCAACGTATAGGCAAAATTTCAGGATGATGGTTCAGTGGTTTAGGCGTGAAAAGGTAACAAACAAACAAACAAACTCATTTTCGCTTTTATGATATTAGTTAGGAATAGGATTAGGATTATGGGCGTGTATGAGGAATGTGATGAAAGTGAATGAAGCCAGAGAAGTGTGTCAGGATCGTAGCAAATGGAAATCCGTAGTCTCTGCCTACCCCTGTGGGAAACAGGCGTGAATCTATGTATGTATTTATTATGTAACGAAAAACAACAGAAAATTTTAAAATAGCTAATATTAGATCTTTCCTGGTGAAAATTCCAACGATTTGTAAGACGGGATTATAGTCTGTGTCTACTTTTTCAGTTTTTGCTACGTTGTTTCTTACACCCTGTATAACATTACCAGTATGGTGCTTTAAATTTGTACAGCTTATATAGAAATTAGAAATAAAAGCAAATTACGAAGAACTAATTTTTATAATAATTCATAATAAAAGCGTACTTATAATAATCAATTAGTACTTAAAACAAAATGTTGTGTTTCAAAACAATAAATTTATAAAACATGTATTTTAATTTTATTACACTCTGCCTAGTTTCTAAGCTCTTCCGAATACGATTGTATTTGGTACACCGAAATAAAATTACCGCGCTTTGAGTCGCACGCCGTCGTTTTATTTCGTTGTACCAAATACAGTCGTATTCTGAAGCACATTAGGTTGAAGTTAAATTGTTACTGAATTAGTCTCTTCGCCGCCACTCCGTCCGTCGGCGCCGACCCTAAATAAGACTGATGGCGAGTTTTTATCTTATGTACAAATGCTACTTGGAGTTTGTGAAACAGGGCCTTACCACTTCCAATTTCAAAACTACAAAAATACTGAGGGACTACGCTTTGTTATAGATCTGGTTTAAAAATAACAAACAGTGTTTTATGAATTCACCATTATTGCGTTATGGTCGCTATATAATAATAAGTACCTATTAGGTTTTTTATAGTAATTTTAAAGTGTTTTTATACCTAATCATATATTTTATTATTAATTGTAATTTAGAACTTATAAACCTATTTCCATACTTCTAAGTCCAGTTTCGTTACAAACTTTACCCCCATTGTACCCATCTAGGGGGATTTTTGTCCATTCCACTTACATAGATCATTTTTGTCTGTAATCAGGACCCAATATACCAATTTTCATACTTCTAAATCCAGAAATGAGAAAATTTCCATACAAACTTTACCCTCCCCCCCATTTTACCTTTTTAGGGGGAGTTTTATCCATTTTACCTAGACAGGTCATTTTCAATTATAATCAATAACTTGTATACCTATTTTTATACTTATAAGTCCAGAAATGAGCAAATTCCATATAAACTTCACCTCCCTATTTCACAACCTTAGGGGTGGAATTTCAAAAAACACTTTCTTAGTACACCCCTACAAATTAAAACACAGCTGCTCTCCAAATTTCAAGTTCCCACGACCAGCGGTTTAGGCTGTGCGTTGTCTCTAAGTCAGTCAGTCAGGACATCTTCCTTTATACAATGTGTTTGGTGAGTGGTGTCGGAGATTTTAATGCCATAATATATGGTCATTTATATCTACAATCCATGCTTCAGTATTATTTTTTATGTTACTTGGGCGAAATGGCGGCTATTTTGTTTATTTTGTTATCTAATCACGGACACACGTGGTAATTTAGCAATATAGTCGCTTGTGATAGTCCAAAAAAAAACAAAAAAGGTCTTGTTTAACAGCTCATAGTATAGCTAACATGTTTATGATAAAACATTTTTAGAATCTATCTCAGTTCAATTTTTTAAAAAATATGATAACAGAAAATTAAGAAAATTTTTGCTGTTATTTTTATGTTATTTCACTTTTTCCCTAAAACAAAGTAACATAAAAAATAATACTGAAGCATGGATTGTAGATATAAATGACCATATATTATGCCCTTAAAATCTCCGACACCACTCACCAAACACATTGTATATATAGAAGATAGATAAGTTATATAAATACCAACACAAATAGTATGTATGTCATTCTATAAGGTAATTTATCTATGCGTTTATGCCACGCAAAATAAAATCGTTATTATTAAATACTAGCTTTTGCCCGCGGCTTCTCTCGCGTAAAAGTAGAGAAGATAGATTATGTTAATAACACTAACTACTTTTTAAAAATAAAATATGGTAATATAGCTTTCAATAGTTCTATAGTTAGAAAAGATTCATACGTTTTTGAGTTAAATCCTTACAAACAAACAAAAAATCAAATCTTTCCTCTTTATAATATTAGTACCTATAGATTGAAATTTTGTTTTCAAACGTGTCGTTTCAATAATCCTCGGCTCATCAGATGTCATACTTTTATAAAAATTATCAAACAATGTTCGCCAGTAAAATTTATTTATTTGGAATAATATTTTGAATAGATTACCCATGACAATACCGACAACTTATAAATCAATATGTACATATGTTAAGATCAGTAAAGTTTATAAAGGTTGGCTGACCCCGCGTAATCACGCCGAGCCACAGCCAGCCTTCTTTGAAAAAGGGATTACTTAAATAATATATAATGACCACCAAAAATAGTAATTGCACACCAAAATATGCTTACTAAAATATATCATAACGAGCACCTACCTATACGCCTCAAATCACTGCATGCCGTCTCGGAAGGGTTAGGTTATGTTAAGTTCCTTCTTAAATCCACCCAAAAATAGGAGCCCCGCAAAGTGAGGCTCCGTCGACTTATTTTGATCTCTTTGCTGTACAGTTAATATTTATGGTGATGCGGTGCAGTTTTAATTTTGGTGATCATTACTATTTTTATATCTAATTAGCAGCGATAGCTCAGTGGGGAGACCAACATACTGCAATGCAGAGGGTCTCGGGTTCGAACCCACGTCGCGCACCTCTGACTTTCGGAAGTTATATGACTTTTCGAAATTATGTGCGTATTGATTGACAATTATCGCCTGCTCCGTGCCTCGGAGAGCACGTTAAGCCGTCGGTCCCGGCTGCCATGAACATCTATGGCAGTCGTTATTGGGAAGTCAGTGCCCTCTAATATCCTGACACTAGTCTAGCCTTAGGGTAGGTATCGTTAGCCTTCGGGTTGCGGAGGTCAGATGGCAGTCGCTCCGTGTAAAAACTGATATCCAGTCAAATCCGGTTAGACTAGAAAGCCGACCCCAAGTGACTTGGGAATAATAAAGGCTAGGGAGAAGAAGATCCTTACTATTTTTGACTGTTATATTTTACTATATCTGGTGATAAGTTATCTTATCTTATCTTATGTGGGAGCCAGTCAGTGCAGACTGGCGACACTTCGACCCAGTGGGATCTTTTTAACGAACTCATTCTTACCACAAATGAAACGTTAATAGAATCAGACGATGAAGATTTTGCATAATAATACTACTAGCGCCTTTGCTCGCGTTAAGAAGGTACCCTAAGTTTTCTTTGTACTCCTGACAACGTGTATGCTAGATTTCATGATGATCGGATGAGTAGTATAGGCGTGAATGCGTAACAAATAAACAAACTCATATTCGCATTTATAATGTTAGATACTTATAATTACATTGTCTGATTCTATTAAGGTTTCGTGTTGATGGCCCATGAACCCTACCCAGCAAAACAGACTCCACAAAAACAAGTGATTTTATAAGTGTATTTTTTACTTATCATTACAGAACATTAATTTATTCACTCTGATCTTTCAGTGACAAGTGAGAACCCTATTTCCATAGAAATAAACAAAACTTAGAAACGACGTATTTCTCAGTTCCTGCTAGAAAGGCCTATAGTTCTTTTTTTAATTTGTAGGTACATTAATATATTGAGCATATTTGCTGAAACGAAATGCTAATAACATATAGTAAATTTTTTACAAATATATATTTTTAATTTACATTTCAATTATTTTTCTCTTTCTCGTTCAGTTAGGGCCTCGAAATTCATAATTCTTGTATATTTTTAATCGATAATCAAAATCATTTTATTAGCAAAAGCGATTTTAACCTATTTCTCAGAAATAAAGATAAAATCATGTTTCTTGGAGTTCAATGATCTTACGAAAGAAATGATTATATCTTTAAAATTAAGTGAAATAGCGAACCAGGTGTTTTTTAATATAACTTATTATAACTAACTCTATCAAAATAAAGAATAAAATGAGGATGTCAGATACTTACACAAATTACACACTGTGCAACGGTAAGTTCCTTCTTTTGTTTTTATCTGGCATGGGAATACTGGTATGTTTCCTTAAGAGTACATCGTAACACAAATAGTTGCCGAACGGTAAGTAATTTACAATCAGCATAGAGCTCAGAAGTTGAGTACCTGAACGGCCTCCTAGTCATTATCTTCAACACGGCTCGCTGCGCTCTCTCCACTCCAAGAAAGTGTCTTATTAGCACCGCCCCATATAGTGATGCAGTTTCCGATGATAGATTGGCACAGTGCGTAATATACCATCTTAAGAGTGCTAAGGTTTGCCGAGTCCCGAAGTGCTTTGAACGTACAAATGAGACGCATCGTTCTATATAATTATATATCGACGGTTAACCATCAAGACCTGCTATCTCAATATGTCAAAAGTTTTCAGTAGACACAAAAAACCGTTTATTTTTTAAATGCGTGGGAATATGAGTAAAGCAAAAATATAGTTGGTGTCAAATATAATTATTTACAATATTTAGATGAATTTATTTTTATATCTCATTTAAATAAACGACTAGGTAAGATGCAGATATTATTATTTATTTTTAAGTCCGAATATGTAGATATGAGATATTGTCATTTCATTTAGGAGGAATTAGTACCAGAATTGAATTTGATTTTCTAAGGACTGAAGAAATAAAAGATATTGTCACTACTTTTAAGATATAATATATCTTAAAAGTTGTTTAACAATCACAATCATTAACATTATTACTCTTATAATATTATTAGTATACTAATCAGTCTACTATTATCAGTCATTTACTTATAATTATGTAGCTCTCAGGTTTGTACTTTTTAAATCAACTTAATTATATTGGTAAGTATCAAGTAGGTTTTTAATACATACAATCAAATATAAGGCAAATTATCATAGAACAGCTGGCAGTCTTCAGACAGTAAAGTTTTCAATTCTTGAAGATGTTTAAATTTTGATAATGGAATTGGTATTTGCTTTGTATGTAATGATTCATAGTGGTCTATGACAGGAAGTTTTTTCGGTCTCTGAGGAAGTTCAATCCATTCAGACTTATAATCAAGTTTTACTCTTATCAATCCAACTGGCAGGTAAGCAATAGCTTTCACATCAGTCACTTTAGAGTCACCGGCTTTTCTACCTGGTCTTATCGAGGAATATCGCCACGTTTGAGGATTTGCATAATTCTTGAAAAAATTATATTGGAGCATAAATGTCTCGTAGGGAAATGGTTTAATTCTTGCCTCTTTAGTAGCTGTGTCATAATCACTTGGTAAGTTTATAATTCTGTTTTTAAGTTTCCTCTCAATGCAACTATGTACTGAGTCTCCCTCCATCTGTGTGTGTCCTACTTCTAAGAATTTTTGGTATACACATATATTATGCCGCATACAAAAATTAAGTAAAGCGTTGGCAAGAATATTGTTCCGGTTTTGAGCAGCGCAACCATCGGAGTATATTATAACAGGTACAGTTTCTGAAAGACAGTGTCTTTCCAAATAATCGATAAGCATGGACGCGAAAGTAGAAGATGACAGATCGGCTTCAGTTTCTGCAAACCAATAGCATGTAGCATGGTGAGTATCTACATTATAAACAGAATAATTATGCAGAGCCAATTTTGTTTTATAATATACTAGCGGACCCGACAGACGTTGTCCTGCATGATATACCAAGCGATTAGGATATTAAACAAAGTGAGAAATGAAAGACCAATAATATAATAATTTTGTTATTCATTATTTTAAAATAATATAAATTTTTCTAAAAAGAATTCGTTATCATCAATAATGTTTGTTTAATTTTATCTTAATGCGAGTTGATGAACAATATTTTTAGTCAATTCCTGAGGAGTATAAATGAATAAACTTGAAGGTTTTCCAACGCGAGAACACGCCACATGTAATTGGCCTTGTGAAAAGACCTGATTTTCTAGATCTATCCCACAAATCGACATTGTTTGACCTTGTGACTTATTAATAGTCATGGCAAATGCCAAGCGAATTGGAAATTGCAAACCTCTAAATGGAATGGGTGAGTCTGAAGGGATCATTGGGATTCGTGGCAGGAGAACAACTTCACCTTCAAATTTGATATTCAAAATTGTAGCTTCAAGAACATTGCCTATTATTATTATCATATTAGGTAATGACTTGTGTAGATTGTACCTGTTGCTGGATTTCTTTGTTTGATATTTAAATGATATCCATCTTCTCCTTCCCAAAATATCAATGGATATTGCAAAGCGTCGTACGAGCGATGACTGTCCTCAATCGTATGCACTGTGTTATCTCTGCGTTGGATTCGTATATCTTGACGTTCAAATGCGTCGCCAACCATAACAACTGCAACTTCATTAATGGTCGGTGCATTATATCGGCCCGCGTGCTGCCCAGATAGTACTTTGTCTACTTTGATGACGATTGTATAGTTGTCGTTTTGCAGTCTGTTTGAAACGGTATTGAACAACTGGACGAACTGGTTGTGATTCTGTAAAAACGGTTCTAAAATACCCACAATTTCTCGCTCCTCCATCTGCTCGATATGGTTGTACTGGCAGCGTGCGTTTATTTGCTGCTCCTCATCACCCATGAAGTAGATTTGCAGAAATTTTGGATCGTTATCAGGCATCGGGATTAAAGAACCAATTTGATGATACACTTGGCCCTGAATCTTAAACGTTGATTGAAAATTGCGACCATCCTCCTTGTGAACGATTTTTGTTGCTCCAAATGATGTCATTTGAAAGCACGAATTGAATTTGCGAATTTTACGAAAAAACAATTTAGATTGAGATGTAGCTCCTGCCAATAGTGCTTTCAATGGTTCTGGCAGCAAATTCAATGGTGGCAATACAACTTTTCCAGATGCGCAGCAGAAACCGGCCGATTCACCTTTGTATTTGAGTGCATGACAGTGTTGGCATTGTTTGTTCATAGCACCGATTACAATTTGTGAATGTGACGAATAGTCGATGTCCGACTCATATTCAAACGCAAGGCGAAGAAATGATGCACTTGTCAATGCGCGATACACTTGCAAACGCTGTTGTTCACGTGTTCTGAATGTGTCGGTGACTCGTTGACGGGCCAGTCTTTGTCTGAATGCATTCGAGGCGTTCTTTGCGTTGCTCTTGACTTTCATTAGCACGTGTGATTGCAGCCTGGTTTCTTACATTTTCATTGTCTTCTGCCGATCTATTTAACCGACGGTTCTGAAGTAATTGTGAATTCCGAGTCCGTCGACCAATATTTCCTCCTCGTCCACGAAGACGTGGCATTGTTTTATGTATGTAATTTATATGTGAATATAATACACTTAATATTCACTGAAATGCGACACCTGAAATATCAAAAGACACCGAACAAAAAATTAAAATGTCAAAATAACGAAACACTTAATATAATACACTCAAACTAAAATGTCGAAAAATAAACAAAATCCTATGCACGTAACTTAGTTCGAGGATGGTTTAGATTCATCTAAACCATCCTCGAATCCACTTGAACACACACAAAAAAATTCATTCAAATATTATTTCACTTTCTCACTAAGGCAGCACCAATCCTGGCGTTTCTCCGGTTTGTCCTTATGTCAAATTTATTCCATGTCATTTTCCATAAAAAATTTAACAAATAAACGGCTAGACTGATGTGTTGACTGATAAATTTTTCATTCTGCTGTCAGTTGCGTTTTGTTATTCCATGTCAGTTGCGTTTTGTTATACCACGTTTTAACAAAGTCTTCTATTTTTATTTTTAACAGGATAAAAAGTATCCTAATTCCTTTTCCTGGTTTTAAGCTACCTCCCCACCAATTTTCAGCCAAATCGGTTCAGCTTCAGCAGTTATATATAGAATTTATTCATAGTTGGCTGCTTCAAGTACCAGGCAAGCATAAAATGGAAACACGTCAATATTCGAATGTTTTAACAAAGTTTTATTTTTATTTTTTAACAGGATAAAAAGTATCCTATGTCCGTTTCCTGGTTCTAAGCTACCTCCTCACCAATTTTCAGTCAAATCGGTTCAGCTTCAGCAGTTATATATAGAATTTATTCATAGTTGGCTGCTTCAAGTACCAGGCAAGCATAAAATGGAATCACGTCAATATTCGAATTTTTTAACAAATTTTTATTTTTTTATTTTTTAACAGGTAAAAAAGTATCCTATGTCCTTTTCCTGGTTCTAAGCTACTTCCCCACCAATTTTCAGCCAAATCGATTCAGCCGTTCTTGAGTTATAAATAGTGTAACTAACACGACTTTCTTTTATATATATAGCATATATATTCTTTTATATTATATTATATATCTAGCAGTCAAAAATGGGCACACTTTTACAGCTTGCAGATCAACATTTAAAACTATACATTTTCGCTCTAATGCATCCTTCTTATCCCTTTCTTTTTCGTCTCTAGCTTTATTTTTCCTCAAAATATGCTCTTGGTACTCTTCTTCGCTTAGATTTCCGTTTTGATAAGTCAAACAGGTGTCGCACATGTCTTTTTTTAATTTGTGTATAGCTATGTTTTTATCGGCGAAAACTATATCAAACTTTTTTCTAGAAAATGGCCTACAATTTTTATCCGCACAGAACTTTTTATAAACTGCGTATAAATGAGATTTATTGCGAAAAATTGGCTCTATAAAAAGTTTATTAGTGTCTCGCCTGTTATAATGTGACGGTAATTTAGGAATGGAATCAAAAAAATCATCGATTAATACAAGCTGGGTTGTGCGACCTTCACGTGGTGTAACATTCCTAGATCTATTTTCGTTTTCTTGAGAAGGATGCATTCCAGATCAACTTTTCTTTGCCCATGATTGGACTGTGAATGTACCCAGACAAAGGGTATTTAAAATCATTTTTCTGCATACTGGAATTTTTTCTGTCATATTATCCTCTTTCGTAAGTGGTAAGAAATACTTCAACGTACCTCCTCGTGGCGATGGGCCCGAAGTGGTTGCTCGTTGTTTACCAACAAAAGCAACATTGTTTCCCACGTAAATTTTACGTTGTGCCCAATCCATAACCATAACCCCAAAAAATTTCAAATATATTTTCCGGTTATTATCAGTAAATTCATCACAGTGGCGCACTGCAGACTTTTTACAAAAATCTTCCAGGTCTATTTTTATTCTGACGAATCTTTTGACCCTTTGGAGCCTCGTAGCCTAAGTAAGGCTTACCTTCCATCCGGAGCCGCTTGTTGAAGTTTTTTTCCACTGTCCAGGTTCTGCTTTCTCTCCTTCTTCTACCTTCAGACATATCGCCATAAAATGTTTCAATGCTATGCATTTCTTGTCCTGTAATTTCTTCGTCCGTCAAGGTCTGACTCTCAGAAGAAGTAATAACTAATTCTTGCGGTGAATAATCACTATCTTCATTGGCTGATACATCAACGTTATCGTCGGCGCTTTGCAACAATGTCGATTCATCAATACTCATAAAGCCCAAGTCTGAAGGTTGAATCAGTACCGAATCGATTCCTAACGACATTTGACCAGAAGGTTCTAAATTCCCTGAGTTTTAATTCACTGTGTATTCTAAGATTTCTTGAAAACCTGCATCTACTTGTGAAGGAACAGTTAAAGAAATATCGTCGATAGCTACATTTTTTGTGTTAGAAATCAGAAGTGAATCCAAAGTGATATTGGATGGTTCTTTATTAAACTCTATCAGGTGCACAGACAACGAAGGAGCATTGGACGATGGCGTGACGGAGTCTTGTACAGGGGATCCTTCATTTTCATTTTGTTGTGTGTCTGCATTTTGCTCTTCAGACTCCAAACAGAGTTGGACCAAGTTTCTGGCACGGTGGGAACACATTCTGAAATGAATTAAACACTAGTCATAAACCAGTCGTTTAAAATCTGCTTAAGTATTATACTAACTCCTAAGTGCCTGTACACTCTGTTAGTATTATGAGGATTGGCGAAACAA
Organism: Catocala sponsa; assembly: GCA_963564715.1. Classification (NCBI taxonomy): domain Eukaryota; kingdom Metazoa; phylum Arthropoda; class Insecta; order Lepidoptera; family Erebidae; genus Catocala; species Catocala sponsa. The sequence continues at coordinate 12,690,194 of OY751336.1, read as the reverse complement.
AGTTACAACTAATAATTTCTATCTACATGCTGCTTGTTTGCGACTGATTTATTAGTATTAAATAGTTTAAATAACACAAACATCGTTAGAATTATATTAACACATATTTATTTTAATAAAATATTAACACTATAAAAAAGAAATAACGATAAAATACAATAAAACTTACATTTTGAGTGAAGCGCTCGAGAGAGACCCGACAAGTTAGTACAAGTTGCGACGCGCACACTGAAGATAGTAGCAATTAGCGCGAAAGTTTGCACTCGCGTATTTAGTAGGTATTGCCGTAAACGTAAAAATAGTCCAAATATTGTAAATATAATAAAGGAGATATTTCTATTGTGTGAGTTAGAATGTTTTGTGAAGAATTAGTAAAAAAAAAGCATTTCATCAAAAATGTCAATTAGGAGGTCTTGGTAGTTAACCGTCGATATAAAATTGATTAATGTAGGATACCTACTATCTACTGTCTAATAGAACAGTCTTATTTCATATCAAAATCATGTTTTAAATACCGATATGACTCATATCATCAAACATTCACTAACATCAGTCATTTGCAATATCATGTGGAAAATGTTAAGTTATTTTAACTGTATGATTAAGATTTACTTACAAGATCCACTACTAATATATCTGCCATCAAAAATAGGCAATTCGACTGAATTGTATCTAATTATTATGGCACGTTTACACGCTTGGCAAGCCTCGGCAAGTGTTCACGAACGTGTGAACGGGGTGTTCGGCGTGGCTTGCGTGAGTTTGACGCCGATCCGTGCTGGTGTCAGTTTTTGAACACAGATCAAAGGATGCTTGCGGCAAGCGCTTGCGACGTATTTACGGCTTATTCCCGCCCGCTCCGCTATTTTACTCCCAAGCGCTCCAAGACTAAAATAAAACATTATTATTATTTTGTAAAATCGTTCCCAAGAGCTCCAAAAGTTTATGAAAAATTATTTCTCTAAATCCTCTGATCTCTATATACAGGGTGTAAGTGACAGTTCACCGAAAACTGAAATACTAGCTTCGGACCACCATTCTGAGTTGGAAAACGTAGGAATTTTCCACCGAAAAATTATCGAATTTTCTTTCAAAATTTCACATTTTTCTAACTGATAATGATTACATAATGATTAAACGACCCATTATACTAGATAATATCAATAAAAACCGAAAAACAGCTATGTAATCCAAACATACAAAATAAACACAGTTGAACCAATCAGCTGATCTTGCGCGGACAAGGCAATGACCAACGCAAAAAAGATTTTTTACGCACCGGCAATAGTGTGCTGTGTAAAAACCCGCCCGCATCGTACCTACTACCACTGAACTAGGGAAGATCTGTGATCAATGATCGATATCGAAAAAAGTGTATTAAACAAAGCGGGATAGGTTAATAAATAAAATAGTTGTTTTCCTTTTAAAGTAAAGGTTACATGAACGTGTTAGCACTATTTATTATTAAATTAGTCACGTAGATTGAAAAGATTGTAATGATTAAAGTAGCCTGTAATTAAATGTCATACTACTATCACTTTACAATACACATTTGCATTTTAAATGTAAAAAAATATTAATTGTTTTGATATTTCGTATCGTAAATGTACATGTATGAGTTTATTTAATCACTTTTAATAATAATTAATGTAAAAGACCATCTAATTGTTTTAAAACAAAGCTTTTTGTACACAGCGATTCATACAATGTAATGTAATCTAGTAAATCTTTACTTAACTGTTAAAATACAAAACTGTAACAAAAATTTGTTAATAGAATTAGCCATAAACAGTTTATTACTATGTATAAGTATAAAATTAATCGATAGCCGATAACTCTCTTAAAAATATTTTATGAGAGTTATCGACTATGGATTTATTTAATTAGATAGATGTATCTCATCCCTATCTAACATGACTACAACTGCAAAAGAAATTTATTTTTGAATTCTTTAGTTCGGTCGCGCTACTGTCAGGAATCGGAAGTACTTGACGTAATCTCTCGTATTCGCGAGTATTTACTATTTTCGTTGCATTTTGTTAAGTTTTTTATTTTGTTTATAACTATTTTGTGTACTAAATTGTGGTTTTTTACTGTGTTCATAACATTTTGTTAACGTTTTTGTTTTGTTTATAACTTTTTTGTGTAACTACAAAGTTGTGTTTGTACCTAATAAATAATGAGTCAGCCATTTAGTGCACGTGAATATGGACAAATGCTCATGGCATACGGGGAGGCACGAGGCAATGCTTCGTTGGCGCTTCGCATTTACATCCAGCGGTATCCTGACGCTCGTCGCCCTATGGACAGTCGTGTGATTTCTCGTACGTATCAACGAGTACTGGATAATTTACCCATAGTACCGCATCAGGAGGGTTCCAGCAGGCCGATTAGAGTTTCCACTGAGCGGAGAATTCTCGATGCCGTTCACCGTAATCCACACCTTGGTACGCGAACCACCGCTAAACTTCTGCGCCGTAACTACGAACTCGCGTATCGCACTAGACTGTACATAAAATTTTACGCAGAGATCGACAACGGCCGTACCGTATTCATAAAGTGCAAGCTCTCGTGCCTGGCGATCAAGTTCGGCGTATTGCATACTGCAGGTCGTTGATGAATCAGCAGCGGCAACATCCAAATTTTGTATCCCACATAATCTGGACTGACGAATCCACGTTTACTCGGAATGGCATGTGGAATCGACGTAACTCGCACGTTTGGGCGCGAAGTAATCCACATGCATCCCAAAAAACGGGTCACCAAACGCGTTGGTCAGTAAACGTATTGTATGGTAACTATAACAACAAAATTTTAGGGCCTTACTTTTTACCGGAGCGCTTGAATGGACCCCGATACTTGGATTTTCTACAGCAAGACCTGACAACTGTCCTGGATGAGTTACGTTCTGACCTTGCCGCAGAATGGGATCAAATGGAAGATTTGCCGCTTGCTCAGTTACCTCAAATTTGGTTTCAACACGACGGTGCGCCACCGCATGTCGTGCTCAGAGTGCGCCAATATCTTGACGACACATTTCCTCGGAGATGGATTGGGCGATTCGGGCCTCACTCGTGGCCAGCCCGCTCACCGGACTTAACACCGCTGTTTTTTTTTGTGGGGCTATATCAAGGAAAAAGTGTTCGTCAGTGAGTGCACTACTGCGGACGAAATGCGGAATCGTATAACGGCAGCATTTGTAAAGTTAGAAGCTGACATTATCGCAGACCCCTCCATGATGCCTCGCCTTCACGCCGAAACAATCAATCGTGCGCAAGTTTGTGAACAAGTTGGAGGCAGCCATTTTGACCAAAGAGTTAGCTACCGTTTTACTTGGCATACGTACGAGTTTACGGCAAGACACAGGATACTCGGCAGCTGAATTAGTATACGGTTCAACAATTAGGTTGTCTGGAGCATTTTTCGAAACACATAATAACTCAACATACGCAGATTTTATCAGAGAAATTAAGGACAACTTAGAACACATGATTTCTGTTCCACAAAGACAAAGTAAGAACGGCAAGATATTCGTGCACCCACAGTTATCGGAATGTAAGCACGTTTTCTTACGTTGTGACCGATTACGGCCAAGTCTTACACCGCCGTACGATGGTCCTTATCTTGTCATCAGTCGAAATGATAAGATCTTCACGATCTTGATAAACGGACGACAAAAAAGTGTAGCTATCGATAGAGTTAAACCTGCATTCATGTTAAACGATAGCAAGATAAGCAAACGGACAATAGACGACCAGATAACGAAAACTTCACAAGCAGATAAGAAAACAGAAACAAGAACACGTTCTGGTAGAATCTCCCGCCCGACGGTTAGATTCCAATTATAATATATTAGCTAGAATAACACTACTTTATGCATTCACTTAGCACAGCGTCGAAACAACACATAGCATGGGATCAAACTCGAGCCACGAGAAGGAACAAATCAACATGGTGCAGAACAATGCAGTAAAACCAGAAGATTTATTAAACCTGCACTCCCAAGTGGTCGAGGAAGTACAAGGGATCCGGAGCTGGATAATATTCATGACGATAGCAGGGGTTGTCATATGTACAATCGCAACCATAGTCATAGTATTCAAATTCGTAAGCAATAAGATCGAGAAGAGGCTTACGAAAATAATTAGAGACGCAAACGTTGTTTAGAAACGTAGGCATAAAATTAATCTGTATTATTATTTTTTTCTAATCTAATTATTACTATGTGTAATTTAGTTTTTTTCTTCAAGGGGGGAATATCTATGGCGAAAGCCATAGTATATCATAGTATAGTATAGTACATGCAAACGTGATATATATAACTTGTTATTAGCAAAGCAAAATACTACGTGCCGTAATACATAATAGTTAATATTGTTAATTATGCAAATAAAGTAAACATCATAATTTCCCTTTCCTATATAGGTCCGTACTACGTATGTATACTAACTTAGTATATAAGCCTTAATTAAGTAACAATAAACCAGTCAATATTCAATCACCACATCGTCGTTTTAATTGGTTCATAAAGCAACACGCAATAAACCATATCTTATAAGTCCCGCGAGATCTTAAGGTAAGGTTTAATTACTTTTACAATTTACTGTTAATTCAAAGAATTTATCGTAAATCACCCTACCTTTTTATTTTATAAACACATTTGGCTTTCTGTTTTCACCTACACAAACATTAACGAAATGTGCGTATAAGATTAATTTTATAAGACGTTATTCAATTTATTAAAATTTTTTGTAAGTACAATAATAAAATTGTACAATCCGATTATTAGTCACAACGTTTAAATTATTATTGTAGTAGATCACTAAAATAGGTGATCCGGGCTCCGTCAGATAATGTGAGCGCGCGTAGCGTTGGTGCGCGGGAAGCGCGATACGATAGCGCGGACGGACACATTGCATTGGTAGCGATACATTGCGTAATGTAAATTACAATGTACTAGCATAAAACTTTAATCGTACGTTTCATTTTTGAATTGACATTTCCATTCAGTTGTGTACTTATGGACAAACGATTGTGCAACGTTTTCGGTACACCGTCCCTTACACCCTGTATTTATTCCTAGGAGCTCCAAATTATATTACAAATAATTAAATAAAGACCTACTTACTAGTGTGTTCCCGACAGCTCCAAAACAAACTGTATGGTTAGCAGAATTCAAACATGTAATAATAAATAATATTAGTTTTTGATAAGAAATAAAATCTCAAAGTACCTAGAGAATGTTTTGGAGCTGTAGGGAGGGACAAACTGGTAAATGTGGCTTTATTTATTATTTTCATATAAAAATCTTTGGAGCTCCTGGTAACTAATGTATGGAAAAATTAATTTTAGAGAACAATAGATTTGGAGCGCACGGGAATAAGCCGTATTTACACGTTGGCCACTGTTGCCAATTTAGCGACTTTGTCGCTAGAAATGACGACTTTCGTGTATGTCTTAGCGACAAAAGATAAAATTTGTCGCTAAAGTTTTTTTAGCTACTTATCTGGAGACTTTTGGAGTACAAATGAAAACAATTTTAGGGCATGTAATAAGTACATTTTTTGTTAATTCGACACAGAATTATACAATGCGAAGAGATATATATGGAAAAATTATAAAATCTCCAGGCTTTCGGCAGAAAACGACTAAAAAAGGTCAGCCCGCCTACTGTAGGCGGAATTAGGAACTCACTACCTTAAAGTTGAAAAACCAAACCAGAATCAGTTTTAGCGACTTTCTGGCGACTTTTGATATTGAATCTAGCGACTCGACTTTACAAGAGTTGGCAACACTGACGTTGGCGCGTGCTTAGTGTCGCTCAGGAGTAGGGTTCCGCAATTTTTTTAAAGTATCGATAGCTACTCGATACCAAGTATCGTATCAAAAGTATCGATACCGATAAAAGTATCGGATCAAAAGTATCGATACTACTCAGTATCGAGTACTTTTTCTTTGCCTCGGGAAACGTGTTAAAATCTAAAAAAAGTACATACTTAATTAAAATTTTTCAAAAATAAAAACATCTACTTTCTGTACTAAGAATACTAACACAATACTTAACAACTACATACTGAATACTACTACGTACTAAATTATTTTGTGAACCTCCAGTCTTTTTCGTTACAATGACACAATCAGACGTAAATAATAAATAATTTATTGACGCGTGAACCGGTGAGACGATTTCTTGCAGACATTAGCCTTTGAGAAAAGTCTATCAGACGGCACTGATGTTCCGGGTATTATTAGGTATTCGGTGGCCATGGTATATAATTTAGGGTACACCGTTTTCATCTCACTCCATAGTATGAATGAGTCCGACTTTAAAGAAGACAGGACTTGCAAGGTATATTCCAGTTTCATCTTTATCAATGCCGCGGCGCCTATAATTAATTAGATATCATTCATGAAATCATCCCGTTTCAAAATACCAAGATCCGATTAAAGTACTGACCACACATAACCGCTGATTATGAGATTCGCGGATTCCCCTAATATAGAATCTGGATCAATAATAGTGAAGAATAAAAAGTATCGATTACAACAGAAAGTATCGATACCTAGTAAAGTATCGGTACAATAGTATCGAGTACGAAAATACTAGATATCGCAACGCAAGTATCGATACTACTCAAGTATCGATACTTTTTGCGAATCCCTACTTAGGAGCTCGCGCCGAACGGGTGTTTTCCCTTTTAGAATTACCTACTCAGTAGCAGCCCGGAGTCAGGAAGTTGTTTACACCCCCTTGCTTCGGAAGGCACGTAAAGCCGTGGGTCCTGCGCCTGATTTCTCTCCAGTCGTGTCGGATTTTCATCCCATCGGACTATGAGAGTGAGGGAACAAAGAGTGCACCTATGTTTGTACACTTGTGCATTATAATATTCTATAATAACTCGGTTTAGATTGGCCACCGTGACCGAAATCGGTTAGGACTACATTATAACTAAAATAAAGAAATAAATTTATTGTATTCTAAAGAAAGTATATTCTACAACGCATTTCTATAATAGTAGGAATGATAATACTTTTTAATAAAAATATATTAAGCCAAACGCCATAGCTGACACAACTTCAGCCTCCACGTCTGCCAAGCTGACTCGCTCAAAACACTTAACACACTAACGCACTCACAAGCGTGTAAATAGCAGCCAAGGGTTTTTAAAGGCTAAAGCCCCGGCAAGCGTGTAAACGTAGCATCATAGAATGATGCACTCTTCCGTATGTTATGTGGGTACAGGACAGTATACATGATAGTGTAGTTACATACAGTCGACTGTCGTTAATTCGAAACTCGAGGGACTTTTAAAATATTACGAATTATCGAGAGTTTGAAATATCAAATGGTTCAAAATTTTCAAGAGGAAAAATATTAAAGTTCCTATTATTGAGTAGGTAATAATCAATTATTATTTATTAACTGCTAATTTTTAACAATATCAAAAGGTTAGAGATACGCATATATGTACAATGTACCTACATACATAATGTGAATTAATCAAATCTTTTCTATATAGTTTATTTTGTATACACCAACGAAAAAGTAATGTCAAACTAATCGTAACAATAACAAAATTAAATGCTCGTGCAACGATGATACAAGTTTGAACTTGTCTCAAAATGTACATACATAAATGTATGTATACCTCTATGCAACCTGATAACTTTAAATTGTCGAGTGTTTGGCGCCTATGAGTTATGAGTTCGAATTAAGGCGTCGCCGTCGCGTCGTTTTGTTACGTAGTTAAGATTTTTTTGTTCGAATTAGGTACCAAGTGCTTAAAAATGTATAATTTATTTCAAAATATAAAGAGATTTTCTAGGGAACTCGTGATAACTTTGAATTATCTCTGGTTTGAATTAACGAGAGGCAACTGTATATAAAATTCGTGGACAGAAGGGACTTTGTCTCTATTCAAGGAAATTGTAAGATTTCGCATAATTCAAGTTTATATTCTTTTTTTTATTGAATAAGCACACCAACAGTACAATTACACAAATTTTAGTAATGGCTTCCTTATTTCTAAATGAATTGTAATTACACAGGTAATAGGTAGGTATGCATAGCATTGTACACATTTTCTTTTCTAAGGGAGATTACTTGCATGCAATACTAAATACAAACTCATTGAAAATACACAAAAATATAAACAATTAAAATTAAACACAAAATACAATAATTAGAATTTAAAAAAAAACAAACAAAACTTGTGTCCCTATTGCAAAAGTAAGTGCCTATAAGTTTTAAATTTCATGGCAAAGATGTCAATTGCGTTATTTGACTTGGTAACTCTCTCATCATATAACCGAGCCATACGCGTCAGTGGACTATTGTAGCTGATATTCAAGGTGCACATGGGTACTACAAATAAACATGGATGTCGCATAACCCGTTGGTTAATTTTGAATTTAAAGCTGTTAATAAGCGGTGCGTCTATAGAGCCATTTATTATTTTATGTAGCATCAACAAGTCCGAAATGTCACGCCTTTCTTTTAGGCTTGTCATTTTATAATGAAGCAATCTATCATTATAATCAGGAATAAGCTTTCGAACCCCATTTCTAATAGTCAAATGTCTAACGAAACGAGCCTGAACAGATTCTATAGATTTAGCGTAAGTGGAATAGAAAGGCGACCATATAGCAGAATAGTATTCTAGAATACTCCTCACCAAAGCGTTATATAATCAAATGATGCTGTTGTTGTTGCGAAACGGTTTTGCCATACGAATTATAAAGCCTAGTGTTTTATTAGCTTTGTTTACTGACTGTTCTATGTGATGACGGAATAATAATAATAATAATGATGTATCAAAAGTAACCCCTAAATCGCGAATGACTGAGACATTTTCCAGGTTTGTGCCATCTATTCTGTAGTTAAACTTTATGTATTTAACCTTTTTCGTGAAAGTTATAAACTTACATTTTTTTACACTAAGTGTCATTCTATTATCTATACACCATTGTTGGAGAATATTTAAATCATCCTGAAGAGCAATGCAGTCACTTAATGTAAGTACTGTGCGATATAACTTTAAATCGTCAGCATAAGCCAGACAGTTGCTCTTTATTAAATCTAGGAGATCATTGATAAATATCAGAAATAACAAAGGACCTAATTTGGATCCCTGTGGAACGCCCGAAGTAGGTATAAATGGTCTAGATTCATAGCCGGCTAATGCTACAAGTTGTGAACGATTTTGTAAATAGCTATCAAACCATCGCAACAGACATCCATGAATTCCGACGTGATTCAGCTTCATAGAAAGTATTAAATGATCCACACGATCAAAAGCTATCGCGAAATCTGTGTATATGGCATCGACTTGACCCCTATCCTGTAATGCGTCAGTAATGTAAGTAGTATAAATTAACAAATTTGAAACAGTCGATCGATTAGACATAAAACCATGCTGTCGAGAACTTAAAGTATGGTGAAGATGATAATAGACTACTTTGTAAATAAGGCCTTCAAAGATTTTAGCAAATTGAGAAATGATAGATATCGGTCTATAATTGCTAAAGGCTTACAGTGGATACATAAATACGGGGGACGCTGACCTTTGAAATACAGGTATATATACCTAGTTCAGGGGTCAGAGTTTCTTTCAAGTACATATACTTAAGCCTTATTTATTGATTGTATTGTGTCATATAAATTTTGAATAATAAAGATAATAATAATAATAATTGGCAACGTCATTTAAGCTACCCGATTTATGTATTGGGATTATGTGAGCTATTTTCCATAAGTCAGGGAATATGCCACTGTTTAAGGATTTATTAAATATAATATGTAGAGGTACAATAAGCACATCCATACAGAGACGAATAAATATAGGAGGCAGGCCGTCTGGGCCCGCACCTTTGTTAAGATTTAATCTTTTGATACTATATTTTATGTCATTCTCAGAAATATATACGGAAGAAAGAGAATAATTAGATGCAGTACATGATCCAGGGACATCAAATGGCAATTGATTGTTAGCATACGTAGACTCAAAATACTCTGCAAATAGATCAACGACACAGCCACCGCCCTCACCTACTCGATCACCATAAACAACCTGATGGGGAATACTTTTAAATGTTTTTTTTGATTTAGTATACCTCCAAAACGACTTAATATTAGTTTTAAGATCTTGTTCGATATTTGCTATATAAAGCTTAAAACAATTTTCTAGTGTTTTTCTAGTTCTTTTACGTAATGTATCGAAAATATCATAATCTCTAGGATTATTGTACTTTTTAAACTTAATTCGATATTTTTGTTTTTTTTAAGAATTTTAATCAATGATAAAGAAAACCATACCGAATAATTATCCTTTTTGGGCTTCGCTTTAGGAGTATGCTTCTCTATAAGTTCTCACAATATGTTATAAAAATTCTGAACGAATTCATTACAATCAAGAAATTTATAGTTATCCCAATTAATAAGACGAAGATCTGCAATGCACGCCTCATAATCTGTTCTATTAAAGTTATATTTTAAGCGAGTAATATTATGGCGTAAATTAATGCTATTAGACTTCTAACACAACTTCTATTGGTGGGTGGTATATGTCTGGTTTGCTAAGAGGGGGAGCGGTGCTGACATTGACATAGGTATTCTCGTCCACCATAACAAGATCTAAAATATGTTTATTCGTGTTGCTTATATTATTTACTTGTCTAAAAGCAGTAACATTAAGAAAATCTCTTAGCAACAAAGACTTTGGGTCGCAAACTCCAATGAATGCATTATCTTCGGACTGCCAATTGATATAAGGAAGATTAAAATCACCCATTATTAATGTATTATAATCATTATTTTGTAGACATGTGTCCTCAACCCTACTTAAAAAGTCCCCAAAGACATCGCTCGGTATATAAGATGGTAGATAAGCAAGACATACATTTATACAGGTACTTCCAGAACTAATAGAAAGCCACATATATTCTACAAGGGTCGGCCAATCATATTTTCTAACAAAGTTAAATTTATTGCTAACGGCTATTAGAATACCACCGCCATAAGATTTGGAGTATAACCGCTTAAAACTATCACATCGATCCCTGCGCACAACAGTGTATCTTTCATCAAAATACTCGGATGATAAGAACCAATCATCTAACCACGTTTCTGTAAAGCATATTATATCGTAGCTTGAATTTATTATTGACATATAAATATCATGTGACTTTGTTTTCATTCCTCTTACATTCTGATAAAAAATGGATATTTTCATAACGAGAAATACAGTTAAGTACACATGACATGTTAAACGAATTGCAATAAGTGCAATAATTAGATAATCTTTTCCAAACATTGTCTATTTTTAATTAATATACTGCCCGAATTTTCATTTTTGGCGACATAAATTTTACCGTATCGTACCCAGACGAACTTGTAGGACTTCTCTTTTGCTCGCAGTCGAGCGGCAGCGTGTAACGCTTTGTACACTGGAGATAAGTGTTCAGATACGTATATCGGTTGTTTATTGCCGCCATAGCCCAAAAGAGATGTGTTAAGCTTTTCATCCTTGTGTGCTTTGTTATATCGGGTAATTGCGGAATATAATTCATCGCGGCATCTAGGACTGCGCAGTTTTACCACTACCGTGCGTGGACGAGTCTTGTTGTTATTGATGCTGGCCACTCTAGTGCATTTCATAATATCAGAATCCCTGAGTTCATAAGAAACAACCTCAGATAACTGAGTTAAGATATTTGGCAGTATTTTATTCTTATTTTCAGGTAATCCATGAAGCTCTAAATTAGCGTCGCGTAAGTTTTGATCCATGATATTTACCTGGCTTCGCAACTGGTCTGTTGATTCCTGCAAAACTGCATTCTGTGACCGAAGATGAACATTCTCAGTTTGCAGTTTTACGAATTCCGATCGTAATTCATTGTATTGCGAAATATCGAAACATCCAGATGACTTGAGTTCCTCAAATTGTTTTCTGATTTCATCAATCTCACTTCTTAGTTTACGAATCAAATGTTTTACTTCGGTTCGCATTGTGTTCCTAATTTCATCTCTTATAATACTCCGAATGTCGTTATCCTTCTCCTCATCGTCGGAATTAGCCCCCGCTATGTTTAAAGTATCTTTGGGATGTTTATTCAGACAGCTAGGACAATTCCAAGTCGATCGTGCTATTTTGCTAAGCCTTTTATACTTAGTAGCAGTTATATTTACGCACATATGGTGATAGATATTTTCACAGTTAGAACAAGTTATTTGTTCATGTTTTGATACAAGTCTTCCACATACATCACAGTTCGACATTGTGGTTTATTTATGTAGAAATCGACAATGTAGAAATAATTCCAAAAAGACGACGATGTAGCTCAGATTCGATCCGTCAACCACCTGACCCAGAGCCGACGCGTTACGCACCGCGCTATTGGCTACCTGTAGCAGTTTAGCGAAATAGGGAATCACTTATAGTGTTTAAATAAACGGTGGTATAGTGGGTAGATTGTTGTTTCTAGCTTATTGTAACTATTAAAGCTTTTAAAGTTCACCACCACTATACACAATAGTTTTTTGATTTAACACACGCAAACACTTATATTCGCCGAGCAAATTATATACTTGTAATAGTTTTGCATTTATTTAACGAAATATTAATAACACATTGAGGAATCTGTACTTTAAACTATGATTTGAGAATTTTATAACGGAGCAGAGTATAACGTGACCGCACAGTAGTAATCCCAAGTGACGTATTTTATATTTTTATGAAATAGGAGTGCAGAGAGCATAGGAGAAATAAAGGACTGTCTGTGGTGTCTTTTAATTAAACTTTACCGAAAAATATTAGAAAGTTAAAAAGTGGAGGGTCCAACGTTCTTATTTTAAAAAAAAGATGTGCGACGTTCTTACTATATCCCTATAAGTGCTCTTACAAAGAATGATTATGTATCTACTTTTAATTAAACACTCAAAAGAGAACAAATGTGTTCAACTTACTGTTTCTTCTAAAAATAAGTCAGGGATTCATCACAGTGTCAGGGACTCCTAGTATACGTTGGCATACCTATGCGTTCTAAGACCAAGTGCTAGGAAGGGAATAATTCGAATTAATAATTCCATAGTAATGTACCTATCTTTGAGAATTTGTGATCCGTACGATCACAAACACTACAACTGAATAGAATAGGTACGTGTAAATGTATAACGTGATTGGTTTTTGAACATGGGTAACATGCGCATGTAACTTGGCACACATGCAACATGTAACCGGCACTTGCGTGGAGTTTATGCACTGCACTCTATAATTCACGCTGAATTGGATCCCATAGAAAATGACAGTTATTTCTTGGATCCAATTGAAGCGCCGCCTTTAAACACAACTATTCTATTTATCATGGTTTAAGGTTTTAGTTACCCACAAAATCATTTTCCACAAAGAATAACTATTCAAGCTCGTTCCGAGCTTATTGTAGACCAAAATTATAATTTATAACCCTCTGCGTGGCATAGGGCAAGTAAGGCCCTCTTTTTAAACATTACCGTATTTTGTCATTGCCCTGTCTTTCTTTATACGAAATCATTATTTTTGTTTACAAACATCCTAGTCTTTTTATGAAGAATTGTATGGTTACTATAAGTTACACCACCCACACGCCAACGCACAGCAGTAGGTATACACCAAAAATAAACCATTTTGTATGGCTATTAAAATATATCATAATTTACCTACTAGTAACTACAAAGACTGCGGTATAAACATATTTAAAAGAAAATAATTTAGAATAAATGTTATTATTCTATTAAAGGTTACATTAATGATGCTATCCTATGATAACCATCATGACAAGGTTTGCTTTTATTAAGATATTTTGTATGTTTTCTGTTTTTATATCTTTTAGTACCTACTATTAATATGTATAACATAGTTGTAACTAGCTATAAGTATTTGTACACCAGCCGTGGTAGGATATAAAGGACATTATATTATGTAATTTTAATAACACTTTTAATGTTTCTATATCTCTACAAATAAAAGTTTCATGTAGAAGGTCGATAAATATACAAATAAAATTGTTATTTGAGTTGTTAGCTACTCCTGGAATGCAAGCAAAGCATAAATTTATAAATAACGCAATGTTGAATGTATGACCCTGATAAAATGCAACTCATTCTAAATATCACATAAGGGTGTGAGAGAGACAGAAGGTAGCCGAATGCGCCTACGCTTTCGGCTGACTCTTGCCTCTCTCTCTTTCCTACCGGCAAAAACAAAAATCACAACCATGAGTATTAGTGCTATTAACACGTTATCATAAACGTCAGTAAATTTTGTCAATTAAAATGCGTACTAACAGACTATTATAGGGTAATAAACGTTGTAATATATTCAAGCATATAAATAAATTTAATCAACACAATTCACTGTTTGACATTTGCATTTTGCATGAACGAGTAGGTACCTATACTGGGGCCCGGTCGCGGCGCGGTACCCCCTCCCTCCCACTCTGTTTCGTATACTCAGGACTCAGTGTACCGGCACTACCGGCTGCGTCCACGCGTAAAAGTTGTTTCTGTTAAGACCACTTTCTATAATTTCAAACTTGTTTTAAAACAACTATGAAGTGAAGTGTTTTGAATATCCCTTTTTTATAGTTTTATGTGTGTTGGTGACATGATTGTGATAAGTTAATAAACGCAGGAACGCTCAAGTAAGTACCTAGTTTACTAGTTACCTATTTTTAATATATCAGCACAATACATGTTCGTGTGAGAAGTGTGTCAGGATCGTAGCAAATGGAAATCCGTAGTCTCTGCCTACCCCTCTGGGAAACAGGCGTGAATCTATGTATGTATGTACATGTTCGTGTTAGTGTCTGCAATGTCTTTCCCATAATGCATACGCATGAACGAAGGTAAGCTATGTGTCTCGTAATGCAATATTCCATTCTCTTGCATACAATAATTAGGTACCGGACTCGTACGTTGTAAGAGAATGTGACATGAGATGTAACTTTTGGGGCTTCCTTTGTTTTACCAATAACCATTGACAGGTTAACCTGTCAATTCTTGGAATACCAAATATAGTACTTTAAAATCTATTGTGTCGGCCTCCGCCCGGTGTGCCTCTGACACTCAAACGATGGCGGGGGCCTTAATGTGTACTGTATTTTGGCTTCGGTTATAAATAGAAATAAATCTTTAAGATATGCCGGTAGCTTCTGTTGAATATTTCAGTTCAGTTGTACCTATCAGAACAGTATTATTGCAAGCAAGAGCCTATGTTACTTGCAGCTTAAGCGGTTCCAAAAAAAATACCAGATTTTTTATTTATTTATTTGCTAGAAGCACGGTACAAAGATGTTACATATAATTTTAGTCCATCATATTTCACTGACACAGCGGCATGCAAATGTATTATATTATATATTTATCAAATTAACATTATATATTAGGTACCTAATTAATTAATAAAAACGAAAGAGCATATTAAATTCTAAATTAAATTTGACATTATAAACACGATTATAAAAGGCAGGTACAATAGAAAAATATATATATATATATATACATTTTAATAATAATAATTTATTTATTCTTCTCTCACACAGAATGGTTACAAAAAATAAAAATCAGGTCATAATCTAGGTTTTACATGATCGATTTGGTGAGTCTGTATGAGAGACTGGTATCTGCATTATGAGGACCTGTATGACAGATTACCAGCCTCTCCTAACTCTAGCATTCAGCACCAATCAAGTGTATGAAGAATATGATTAAATACTATGACTATTACTACAGTGAAATAAAATAAACTGAAGTAATGGGGTGTAGTAAAGGGTGACTAAAATGAAAGAGTCAACTAACGATTTTGATTTATAATCACACACATATTACACAGAGTAGAAGGTGAATGATATTTAACAATGACACGGTAAACATATAACATCACTTACAACAATTTATAGAATATAGACCGATCTATATAAAGAATAGTACCAAACTGACGGCTCGTTCCGCTGACGCATCGAGCCTAGAATATTCTACCTTTTTGAATATTGAATTGTTCCACTATTCTACCAGCACAATAATTGTGCCAGAAATATACTGTACACAACATATACAAACAGGTGTTATTAGTGTCATTACAAATGATAAAAATATCACCGTACAAAGCAATCAATTACAAATGTTATTGCACATCGATGGTTCCTATGTATAAGGGCCAATGTTCAAATTGCCAACTTTTCAATAGAGGCTCTCAAAGTTACAATTTGATATATATTTATTACATGCTTCAACTGATGTTTGTGAAACTTTGCATAGTTACTATGCAACATAATTAATATGTTTGTTATTCTAGCTACATAGATTTACATGTATATATAATATATTGTATTGTATTGTATCACATACACACAACACCATCTAGCCCAAACTAAGCAAAGCTTGTACTATGGGTACTAGACAATGGATAAACATACATATATACTTTTTTTTTTCTTTGTAAATACATACATATTATAGATAGAAACACCCAGACCAAGACAAACATCCATGTTCATGCACACAAATGTTTGACTTGTGCGGGAATCGAACCCGCGACCTCAGGCGTGGTAGTCGGTTACACTAACCACTACGCCATTGAGGCCGTTAAATATATTATATATTAGTTTATTATTAATGTAGATATGCCTATCTACGTGATCCTTTTTATTTTAATTATATTGAAAAAACTAGTAAATAGGCCAGTGTCACTTTGGACAATTTACTTGTCATTAGCTAATTAAAAAAAATGTGTATTTTAACATTTTTGACTAAACCATATTTATAAAAAATATTTAAAATAACTAAATAAATTTAACAAACAATAATAATATAATAATACAATTTGATCTTTATTTTTTTCTAAAGACATCAAAGTTTCTGTAATGCAAAGGCAATCAAATAATCAACACTTAATGTTTAAAACCTCCCGAAATCACATTGAACTTAAAATCAATCAGTTTTTATTGTAGATACCTCAACCTATGCTGGTAATTAACAATTAAAATAATATTTCAAAAATTTACAAATTATAGGTACTTCTTTATAAAATCAAAACTTATTAAATATAATTTAAAATTCTTAGAATATTATTTAAGAGGAAAGATTAATAAAGTAAAAGTTAAAAAAATGCTCAACAAAAAAATAAACATTCTCAAAAACAAAATGAACTCTTAAGAACAAAATGTCATCATTATCACTAGTAATAATCATTGAATTATCATTAGATGCTACAAAATTTTAGTAATACTCATGATAAACTGGTGGGATAATATTTTTGCGACATAAATCAATCAAGTCTTTTTTTTTGGATGGATGTATTGGTAACAACTAACTGATTGTAGCATAGTTTTAAGGGTATTTCCGTAGATCTATCAGCCATTTGTCTTCTTGTTTTAACAGAACAATCGGAGATGTTAATATTGTTTTCGAAAGCATCTTCTGATAAATCCAACTTGTAAAATAGAATGTATGGTTAATGTTTACTGACACGAACTTGTTTAATTTTAGACCAAGGTACTTTTCCCTCTGAATTTTTTTCCTAGTTAAAACAAGCACTCGCATCTTTTTGAAGTCGAAAACCATGTTTTGCGATACATCTATATCGTTTTAAGGAGCTCCTTTTACTTTAGCCAATGTAATTAATGAACTCCACTCAGACGGTGTATAAATATTCTTATGTCTTGAACCTTTCTCAATTGTGGCATGTATGGAATCACCCTCATTTTGTGTGGTATGTGATATGTCCTTTTTCAAGGATAGTATGATTAATACTAAGCTCTTTAGCCGCATAAAGGTACATAAAAACTATCCTATTTCTATTTTGGCCAGTACTATTATCTGACCAAACATCCCAGCCTTCTTTACTCTTAAGTTTGATAATATCGTAAACACAGCTAGCTATTTCGTTTTAGCCCTTCATAGCTATTTGTTCATTCCACAAGTAGCGAGTACCAATCAAATTTCCAACATCGAATACGGATAAATTATGAACTTTCAATCGCTTACAATAATAAAATAAACTATAGTCGACTTCAATCTATTATGATGAAAACGTATACAAACCAAATTGATGATAAATTTATCACATAACTACTTCTTATTAAGTAACACATTTATCCCTATTTTCAACGTTTTTCACATGGTATCTTAGTGTATTTTAAACCAATTGGCGTTTGATTAATAAATAATTATCCGATTTGAAAAATCTTAAATCTTAGACGAACACGAAAAGTGAGGTTGTTTGTCAGATGAAAAAATATCTATAATTTATGATTGGATAAGGCCTTGTACCACAAAAAAATCGATTAAGTCGTAAATTTTTTAGTAATTGATTAGTTAATCGAAAATTGTTCAACAACAAAAAGAAAGTTAAAATTAATTCACAATAAAATACATAGTATTTAAGTAATTATTATTATTAAAAGTTTAAATTAATCTTTCAATAATAATTACTAATTATTCCTTAGGTTATTTTTTGAACAAAGTAAAATTATGTACCTTGCAAATGTTTTTTTACTGTACATCTTATTATATTCTGTTTGGTCAACTGCGGATATCGAATGGCCACAATTATATTGCGGTAAGATATAATTGTAGCAGTGTTTATGTCGTTTCTAATGGCGGCTGTACACACTCGCCGAGACACTCCGAGACAGGCCGAGAGCGAGAATGTACTATGGTGCTCTCGTCTTGTCTCGGTCGCTTGTCGGTTTTTTGCGCCCGAGTCAAAGGATCTCGTTGGAGTACTATCAAATGTAACCATTTTCCATGGTGTTTCTGAAATATAAATATATTAAATTACTAGTAATATAGGTATACACACATTAACTTACCGTGTTTGTTCTTAAGTTTTAAATATATATCTAGGTACCTGTTTCTATTGCGGTGCATAATAACCATCCACCATCTTCTTCTTCGCCATGTGTTAAGAATTTTCTTTTTGTAGTAAATTTGTAAGAAATTATAATAGCTCACAGCACAAAGACAAACAGCAGCAGCAATTTCTACGTCCATAACTGCGGCAATATTCAGTACGAATGAAAAACGAGTGTGTACAGGTATGCTCTCGTCGAGAGCCTCATCGCCCGAGGCTCTCGCGAGACATTCTCGTCGAGTGTGTACAGCTGCCATAAAGGCCTGTTCAAACCTAAGCGGTATTCGCTACCGTCTGCGGCAGAGATAACCCAGTGGGTATGCGTTAATATTACTGTTCACACTCAAGCGGATTTCACTATCCTTGTGGGTAGAGTACCGCGCAGTATTCGAGTTTCGCTCAGGAAGGTAAGAAGTTTTCGTCAGTTAGTCATTTCTGTGTCGCCACAGAATATACTCGTCAGTCACATTGTAATTTCTGCAGAGCATCTGATTTTAGTGATGAATAGCGATGAAGAGGAAGTATTACTTTTATTAGCGTTAATTGACTCACCAGTTAAGAAAAGAATTTGGATCCATGACATCAACAGAATACCGAATTCATGGGGAATTCCACACTTTACATCTTCAATATAATCTGTTTCACCCAGCAAGCAAAACAATGCCTATGCGGTACTATGGCATCAACTATTCCGCTCTAGCGGCATGCACTTCTACCCACAGCGGCAGCGAATACCGCTCAGGTCTCTCTAGCCGCGGAACTAGATACTAAATACCTGAGTGAAACCCGCGCGGTATGTACCTTTATCCACAGCGGCAGCGAATACCGCTCAGGTTTGAATAGGCCTTGTCTTTCGCTGCATCAAATCGACAGATTCGATTAGGTAAGTAATAAATTGATTTACAATTGACGCTACAATTCGACATCACTAAATTGTCTATGGTCATAAGTCATGACAATGAACTGTTTGTATACCTTTTGATTTTATTAGGAGCCAGCAACACCTTTTGTAAATCAAATGTAGCACAAAATATTTTAGGATTATTTTGTCAGTCATGTTTATCGTTCTGTTTTAAAGATCTAAGACAAGACAATTTTTTATTGTTTATGTGATTTTCAAAGTTTTCCTTTCAACTTCAACTTTTCTCAGTGTCGAATGGCTCCATCGAATAGGTAGCGATGATTCTGCAACGTCAGGGTGGAAAGAGATAATAAAAATAAAAATAAATAAGTGATTTGATAAGTAATCAGTAATATGACCATTGACCGGTAATTAGAGCGATGGTTTTTCCTTTATTTCCGGCGTTTTGGGACTGTGTTTATAAGAATGACAGACATATGACATTGATCTGATTGATCAAAAAAGTAAAGTAATACATAGGGAAAAGAGATCTTATGGTCAATTTCAGCCAACCCTATATGAAACAGCGACATCTGAACTTTTGGCCCCGAACTAATACTTCTATACATAGATATAGCTATTCCGTATTCTATGCCTATAGCTATTTATATTATGTATTACGTTGCAACTGTTCAATTATTGTAATCCAGGATTCGTATTTAAATTGTTTTGTATCAATCGTATTTTTGTAACATAAAAAATATGCAAATAAAAATTGGGCGATATTAAATTAGAACAAGTAGAATGTTACAAAAATAGATCCAAACAAAACAATCTCTTAGTGTGCTGCGCTTACGTCAGCCAATAAACATTTGCGATTCGGCCGGATGTTTACGTTATCGCCCGTTATCGCCGCGTGCCACTTGAGATTTTGTTATTGTTAATTACGACCCACACATAGCTCGTAGAATCAAAAAAATGGTACTACAGAGTTGGTTATGATGTCAGCTACGTAGTAAAAACACTAAATAAACATTTGTGTTCAATTGTTTATATTATTAGACCGGTTGAAATGAGATAATGTAAATAAATGACGACTCATATGATACGAATGCATTGTGTGCTTGATATAAATAAAATTATGATATTTAACCTATTGTATTTATATTTTCGTAATAGCTTATGATATTTCCTTTACAAAAACATAAAATAGTGCCTAGACTTGCCTAAAAAAATGTTATGATTTTAGCGTTTGAAAATTACAGTACAACTGCCGTTATTTAAAAAAATGTTTTTCTAAGCGAATTAAAGCGTGGATATAGTTAATTTTAAGTTTTTATTCTATGAAATCTACTCAACTATGACAATCAAATAAATAAATAAAGAAATACAGCTTATTATTCTATCTAAAACGGCATTTTATGAAAATAGGCAAATAATTATGGAAAAATCAATGGTATTATTGGTATTATTCTCTTCGTTTTATATATCTAGAAATAATACAATTTACTATTAGTTATATTGTTTCTAAAAGTAGAAAAATATACCTTTATAAGAATGTATATATCATCCTTAGGCAAAATAAAATGAAAAAAGCGTGTCAAACTGCGGGTCAAGGGTCCGTTTTTTGTTTAGAGAGGGTCCGTTTTTTTTAGAGTCAAATTATTTATATTTCTTGATATATTTTATAATATTACTTACAAATGATTACTTACCTACTCCGACTATAGTATGACTTTCCAGTATTTTTCAGTTTTCTCTTTGAATCTATCCATTCATGACAAATTTTTTCACGCAATCTTCCGCTGTCTCCTTTTTTAGTAAATCGTCTTTTACTGGAACTTTATGGAACATAAACCTCTCCTGATGAGTATTGTGAAATTGGAGTGAACACATTGTCATCCGTTAGCAAAGACGCAACTGCTGGAATTGACAACATTTCATAATTTTAGGTTACCTATGTAATTATCTTTATCATAACTAGGTCAAAAATAAAGGTACCCGTATTTTTTTTCTCACTCAAAATATTAAACTTTTCATTCATCTTTTTATCTTTAAAAAATGTCTTATTCTAAAATGCCGTAAGCGACAAATGACGTCATTTATACGGTGGAATCCATGTTTTCCTGTGCTACAAAAAGCTTTATGACAAAACTAACTTTGACATTTTTCTTCATTTTCTTCTTAGTTCTTCATCACCAAAAAGGTTAACACTGCCATTTGGTGACGGTATAGGGGTATGATCGCTACGAATATCTCGAAGATCAGGTTCATTTGTCATTCGAATTAAATCTTGGCTGTTACACACATGAAACATGTCGCTAATTTCATTGAAAGGGGCGCTAGTTGATAAAGGACTAATCAAGGACACATTTTCTATACTGGGTTCATTTGGCTCATGGTTATATAGGGGTGAATCAGTAAAATGTTCTTTATCTGGGGCTTGAGTCAGTTGAACTGCTATGGAAACATTATGTTGCAATGTGTTGTTTTGATTACTTTGATTTAACTCTTCGTAATCATCAAAGATGTCTTACAACAAATTTAGACTGCTATAAATATTTAATATCTCATCAGCTTCAAATGGCAACGGAGAAGCTGAAACCAAAAAATCTATTTGTACACTAGGTACTGTGGTAATGTAGGTTCATTCCGGTGTGCAAGAATGACAATTAAATCAATCAACAATTTGTCATTCCACACAAATAATGTAACACCGATCACGTAATTTGAACTAATTAATAACTGAAAAAGAAATCAACGGGTTGCACTCCGGGAGTACCGGCAGAAGTGAAAACTTGAATATTAACGTTGTGCATTTTTGATATTTTGGAATGGTTAGGGAATAATTTTGCACGAATTGCTTTAATTATCAGTATAAAAGTATTATCATTTATGTGGTAAAATACAATATTCATTTGTTGCGCTATCGTACACAAACATGACAATTCTCCCTCAGTCTTACGAATTTTCGATCAGGTCATGTGTCCTGACGCGAGTTTAACATTTTTTACCCATCACAAAAAAAGTGCACAAAGCCGCTAAAGAAGTGTTCACTTAAAAAAAAAATATAAGACGGTATGGCCAATGTGTCTGTTTTTAAAAAAACGCGTATAAGGGCCAAAGTACCACATTCTATCCAGAATACGTGTATTTTTTTGTAAATTATATTTATGTACTATAATTAACTATGAATAACGTAATAATCAATGTTATTAACTTACGATAATACTGTAAAACAATTTAATACTTACAAATCTCGGTGTGTGTATTTTCATCGCTTTTATAACCTAATCTAGTTCATCACTCGACTCATTATTATTTACCTACATTACCAATTGCTAAATTGACTAAATTCTGACTTCTACTAAAATTAGAATGATATTTGGACGTCATGTTTCACTAAGTTACATGTATTAACATACATTCATCTATAATAATACATGAAGCAAAAACTTTGTACCCCTTTTTACGAAAATTGCGCGGACGGAGGAGTATGAAATTTGGAACAGTTAAAGTTTATATGGAGAAAGAGGGGCGAATCTTAATATTTTTTATAAAATTTTTAAAATAATGAAAAGACACTACACGCACATACCATGCATTTGACACACGCAGTCGAAGCGCGTAATCATGGTTAGAATGGTTACATTATCAATATACTAGATGTTCCCGCGATTTCACCCGCGTTTATCGTTACTGCGCCGCTCCCGTGGGTCGTAGCGTGATGTTATATAGCCTATAGCCTTCCTCGATAAATAGGCTATCCAACACTAGAATTATTTTTCAAATCGAACCAGTAGTTTCTGAGATTAGCGCGTTCAAACACAAACAAACTTATCAGATTTATAATATTATTATAATATTAGTATAGATATCTAATATATAAAATTCTCGTGTCACGGGGTTCGAACTTGAACTCCTCCGAAACGGCTCGACCGATTTTTGTGATCCTTAGCGTGATTGTCGGCCAGGGTGGAGAATCGGCCAACATCTATTTTTCATCCCCCTAAATGTTAAGGGTAGTTCACCCCTAATTTTTTTTTTATTTTTTAGGCAAAATTTTTTGTTTTTATTTTTTTATGACACAGCATACAAAAATACATACAACCCTAAATTTTCCCTCTACGATCAACCCTTATATTTTATTTGTTAATTAAAAACTTTAATTTTTTTTGGTAAAATTTTTATTTTATTTTTTGATGACTTACAATAAAAAATCTCATATTACTCTCAATTTTTCACCCCTCTACGATCAACCCCTATTTTTTATTTGTTAATTATAAACTTTAATTTTTTGGCAAATTTTTTTTTTAATTTTATGATGACTTACAATAAAAAATCTCATATTACTCTCAATTTTTCACCCCTCTACGATCAACCCCTATTTTTTATTTGTTAATTATAAACTTTAATTTTTTGGCAATTTTTTTTTTAATTTTATGATGACTTACAATAAAAAATCTCATATTACTCTCAATTTTTCACCCCTCTACGATCAACTCCTATTTTTTATTTGATTATCAAATTCTAAATTAATGCGAGCGAAGCCGCGGGCAAAAGCTAGTATATATATATAAAAGTAGAATGAGACTCCTCTAAATCCACAGATAATCTGTTAAAACAGTTTTTATACCCTTGCACTACTATAAAATTGCACGGATGGTATAGTGGTTTAAGTGGTCGCCTCGCCACTGCCACTTCGCTCAGTGTGGTCGCACGCCCTTTTCTTTACGCGGACTTAAATTATGCTCAATAAGCACATAATTTCACGTATCTGGCTAATATTATTGTTCTTTTATCGTAGACATTTTCGTACGGTCGTAATTAGAAACTTTTAGTTCAAACCCAACCCTTTATTGATTGTTTGTGCCTAACAACTATTGTCGTGGTAGAAAGCACCGATTGCTGGCGGTTCCAGCGTGCCGTAGGTACTGTGGCACGCTGTAACTCACCCATGGGGCCGTCCATTAATCACGTGAGACTCGAAAGCGGGGGAGGGGGTTTGGCAAAAATCACGAAATATCACAAGGGTGTAGTAAGATATCACGTGTATTTATTTTTCGTCAAACGCGCGATTTCTATTTAAACCGAAAAGCGGCGTGTAGTGTGACCTTAATTCGCCGTTGCCAGGCAACGAACGAAATCCCCGCGCACCGCGCGCCGCGTTGACCGCCTGGCTCGGTTTGCCAGTCGCCTGTTATTCTGTTTATAAGTTTTTCGCATGATTACACCATTCCTTTAATATTATTTTTATGCCAGTCAAAAACAACCTGCAACCTTTCTGTCTAGACATTTTTATCATGTCCTTAATTTCAGAATAAAATTAGATTATTCTTTATACCTGTATTTAAAGATAATATTCAAAAATTTTAAGATTCTTTGTAGGCACTAAAAAATACACGTGATTTTGGGTGGGGGGTGGGGGTTAGTCTTAAACCTCACCACGTATCACCAAGAGGGAGGGAGGGGGTTAAAAATGCTAAAAAAACATCACGTGATTAATGGACGACCCCCATACCTCGGTCACTAAAGCAGCTTAACGCTCTCTTCGACTTTAACCGAAAAGTTGATATTTTTGCGGATGAATGGAAAGTATTATTATTAGAATGTATGAAGTACTGTGAGCAGAATTCATGAATGCAAAATTTTAAATTTATATTTTATACTAGCTTCTGCCCGCGACCTCGTCCGCGTGGAATAGTTACTTTGGGCTAACGCTAACTTTAACCCGCGACTTCGTTATCATTATTTTACTGCGATGTTCTATTCTATATTCTATATTCTACCACATACACACAAGACCATCTAGCCCAAACTAAGCAGATTATATGTTATTTTAAAACTGCGATATCTCCTAAGATATTCATTGAAATCGAATGATGTAAAGGGCAATTTTGTTTTAAATTAAATACTTGTGATGAATAATGTATTTATTTGGATAAGGATTAATATCATGTTTATAAAAACACCTTCGCAAATAATGCATTATTTTAGAACAAATTTGGTTAGCATAAAAAAGGTTATAGTGAGCCAACCTTAAAAGATAGACATATGCTGTCGCGGACTTTTTTTTTGAACTTTTAAAGGGGAACAATTCTTTCATACATAATTTTAGTGAAACTTTAACTGTTTACGCAGCGCACGCAGCGGAAGCTCTCAAAAGGAAAAAAAACCCTCCGATTTTGAAACATTCTTCATTGATGCTCCGCTCCTATTGATCTTAGCGTGATGATATATAGCCTATAGCCTTCCTTGATAAACGGGCTATCTAACACTGAAGGAATTTTCCAAATCGGACCAGTAGTTTCTGAGATTAGCGCGTTCAAGCAAACAAACAAACAAACAAACTCTTCAGCTTTATAATATTAGTATAGATAATTACATAATAATTATATCGGCAATATCTTACAGGCAAACTTTGGTCGAATTTTGAGCACTAGGCGACCCCTAATAATAATTATTCACTAAAAACATTGGTAATTATCACAGCGCGAGATCGTTCCACGTGACGTAGAAGTGCTCAACTGACTGATTAGCCGTTAAAGTAAACTAAGACGCGGGACTTCCCCGCGTACAAGTCTCGAAAAACCGTTTGGCCTTTATACGTTTAAAATTGTGCCACATAAGCCCTTTTACTGCAGCAAAAAATAGTTTTTGCCTATAAATGTGTACTTATATATTTTTAGTGCACGTTGTCAACTAGACTTAAAGGAAGCATTTAACACAAAAAGTGAAAATGCTCAAATTGTTGCATTGGCCGCATGAGAATTAGGAAACAGAGAGTGCACTTGTGTTTGCGCACACACTTGTGCACTATATCTCCTGTGCAGATGGCCGACTGCCGCCGTGTCCGAAATTCGGTTTTGAGGACATTATTATTATTATAAGTGATGATGCAGTTGTTAGACAGGAAAAGTCTACATATTTGAAAAATTGTTTTGGAGTCCCTCAGGGGATTGTGCTTGGAGCGTTCTTGCCAGAGATCACACAAAATAAATGTATTAGTCTAGTCAACAAGTGCTTTTTCGCTCAACTTTTTTCAGCAGTCTCGGAAAAATATGAACGAGGTGTCATTCAATTCGGAATAGCATGTAGAAGATTTTTGAAAAAAATGATATGATATATTGATAAAGTGTCCGAAGTACGCGTGGCTTGTGCAAGCCAGGGTACCCGTTTTCGGCCGTATTTTCATCCCTCTGGGAAAATTTTAAATATTAGTCCTACAATTCCGGGAGACGAGACTTTTTGTTAGGAAATTTCCTCCTCTTTTTGAATATTTGTTTACATTTGAAAAATCTTAATTAGTTTTTGAGATATTTGCAAAAAACTAAACCCCCTTTTTTTAGTTAATTGTTTATAACTTTTGCAATTTTTGCAAGTGGAACGTGATTTTGTTCAAAAATTATGTACGTACTATTTCGAATCGAATGACACCTCGTTCATATTTTTTCGAGACTGCTGAAAAAGTTGACCAAAATAGCACTTGTTGACTAGACTATATACTACTCGGACCAAGTATCACACAAGTACTGTGTGATAATTGGTAATTCATTCTTATATGATTAACATCATTAATGATGATTGTCAAAACATCAAAGATAAAAATGTAACCAAAAGAGAATTAATTTAATTGAAAACGCATGAGAAATTATACAGCCTTGGCCAAAAGTATTAGGCACCCCCAATGTAGTTATCACACACCTGTGCTATTTGAACAATTAAACAATATTCTATAGAACTGCGATACCGGTGTCATAAAACACTATTTAAGACAATAGGCGGCATTTTTTAAGCAGTCGTAAGACATCTGGTGCGTCAATAATAAAATTTTATTTTTTCCAAAATTTATTTTTAATGTTTCGTCAGTTACCATTTGGAAGTCTTAGTGTAAAGACAGTGCATTTGTGGTTTTGTGAATTAATTGAGAAGAAATTCATTTGAAAATGCCAAAACGAAACGAAATTAGTATTGAAAATCGTGTAAAAATTCAACTTTTACATGAGCAAGGCAAGACTCAAAAAGAAATCGCGAAGTTGGTGAAATGTTCGCGATGCGCCGTTCAATCTGCTATCAAACGTTTTGTTGAGACTGGCTCTCATGCAAATAAACCAAGAACAGGCAGAAAACGCGTGACTACTAGCCGTCAGGACAGAAAACTTATCCGAGAGTCTGTGAAAGATAGAAAAAAAACTTCTTCGGAGCTTGCTGTGGCTTTAACTGAAGAGACTGGACATCCCATAAGCGCACGAACTGCAAGACAAAGGCTAGTAGAAGCCGGCTTAAAAGGTCGCAAAGCTTGCTTTTAGGCACATCTCACATTTTTATTCCCGTATACCTACCTAATATAATAATAATGCTATAAAATAATAATTCAAGTCCTATACAAATATGATAGGTAGTGTTTAGTAATTTTCAAATAATAGGTAGGCAACCTACCTTTTACATTTGTTTAGCCTACGTAAAGCTAAAGATGACAACCTTGATTTTCTTTTATTTTATTGCCCATTTCTACACTCGTCATCTACAAATCAATAATGGACTTGCACTGGTAAGTGGTACCTAACTATGCTGTTGTTATCAAGGCCGTTATCTCGTCCAATAATCAAAACGATATTTTCAAAACTAAGCTAATTATATACACTCTTATTACTAAAAATTTATAATACCTATTTACCAACTAAACCTAGATATAATATATTTATCAATAAGTGATGACATTCGTA
Organism: Catocala sponsa; assembly: GCA_963564715.1. NCBI lineage: Eukaryota > Metazoa > Arthropoda > Insecta > Lepidoptera > Erebidae > Catocala > Catocala sponsa. The sequence goes on along the minus strand of OY751336.1, from coordinate 12,661,740 downwards.
ACTGACGATAAAATTATTTGTAATTCTGCGGTGCGCTCTGCAAACTAGCGATACGTCCTGTCCCCATTACATTCCGCTCGGGAGTGCAAGACGCTAGAGAGAGCGCGGCGGCTAGTAGGAAATCACATATTTTCGGTATTATATTTTTGTATATTATATAATGCATATTGTGATGCCCGACAAATAACCGTTTTTACATGACCATTCTGTTGGTATATTTTTAAAAATTCAATTCCCAATATAACTCAAATAAAACACGAAAAATGCTTAAATCAGACCTATCTTCACGATTTTTTTCGATCGTATAAAATGTCAGTAATCGTATTTCGAATGCCCGACAAATCAAGATCTAATGCTGTAAAATAGCATATATTTTTTTCAGAATTTAAATCTATGTTATTTACAAATAAAACGCGTTTAAGCACGCTAGATAACACTGTACTTTGGGAAATCCTCGCCTTAATAATGCGTATTTGGCTACATTGATGATGTTCTTATTTTTGGCAAGGTTCACTAAAAACCAAGAAATAAACAAAATTTTAACAAAAAAGAAAACCGACTTAAAAAAGAATATTCTAAAACTCAAAATGCACTAAAAAGTTAATAAATAATTGCATATTCTTGTGAATAATTAAATTATTGTTATTTTTGGAGTCGGTGTCGAAATCTTCAAGACCATCACCGTCTTCGTCTCCAATATTATTTCCAGTCTGCATTGGTTCTTCATCCACAATTTCATCTGAATCACTAACTTCCTCCTAGGTTTTTTCTTCCACGGAGCATTTTTCAGAACCATGAGCATGAATTTGTGCATTTTAAACCATGTTTTCGGCAGCCACATTTTAAACTGTTACATCCAGTTTCACAGCTACAGCAAATAGTTTGGAGCAATATTTTCGGAATTAATTATAGTAGATGTCGTATTAACATGCAATCTTACGTTTTTCGAATAATTAAAGTGAAAATTTTAATAAATAGCTCAATTTTGTACGGGTGATTTAAAAAAAAAATTCGGGTGCGAACTATTTTCGTCTTTTTTTGCATTTTCTGAGAAAATTTACCATAGTAATGTATATTTTCATTACACCATCAGAAAGTAGAGATTTCAAAGAACAAAAAACCCCCTGACTTTTTAAAAAAAGCAGATATTTTGACGGGTGAATTTTCGATTGAAAATTAGGGTGCTTTTTCGATATTAAGTCAAAATAATCTGCAAAAATAAACATTTTAAATAAAAAAAAAATCTGTGTATTTGGGACATAAAAAAGTAAGATTTCACCAAATTTCGAGATAATCTTTTTGCAAAAGATAAAAATAAAAAGCCAAGAACTTGGTTATTTGAATTTTCACATAAATTTTGAGATTATGTGAAAAAAGTGTAAATACAAAAGTTGTAGATCTTTTTATTACCTACAACTTTACTATTTAACTTTTTTCCATAGGACTTCTAGTTTTGCCGGAAATCGAGATAAACCGTTTTTTACCCTTAAACTTCCCGACCTCAGATCACACGTAAATTATTTTTGCTTTAATTTTTGTTATATTCTCTTCCTTTTCCAATGGGTTTCACCCTACTATTATTTTTTTTGGTTTCAAAATTTATCGACCCTGGTCTATTAGGAATATCGTCTGATGAATAAATATAGTTAAGTAAATAATAATTTGTTTGAAAAAGATAGGTAAATTAACCTGTATAGCTTTGACGAAATCAATACAATGTACCCTTAATAACGATCAAACTTAAAATTTAAACCAATAAATGGTCGAATTTCGATCACTAGGCGACCGCTAGTATAAATAACGATGACAAATTACTTTCATTCTTTAGCGTTGCTTTTATGCCAAGAGTTAACAAGTTAATAAACACCAATAATAATTAGCTATAGACACTAGTCCGCTGGTACACGTCACTGACTCACCCATCAAGCCATTATAATGAAATCCAATAACATTGTTGAGTATTTTCCGATAAAATATTATAAACTTTACAAATCTCATTGGCACTTCCACGTTATACCCAGCGGGTCCGGTACCATACCACCCAAAGACAATATTCCTGCGAATATTGGGATTTATTTAAGTCATGAGTCCTTTTCAGGCTTATTTACTATAGGTAGGCCCAGCATCGATACTAAGACCCCATACTAAGACATGATAAGACGCAATTTAATGTGACTTTATTGACCACAAGCACTGGTCGCGAATAAACGACTTATAACTAAACACCACAAGCTCAATCTCTGACTTTTAATATTACAATTTACACACTTGATAAAAGGTATGATTTTTGTTACAGGTAGACGTGTCACAAAAGAAAAAGACAGTAAAAGATGGAAAATGGTACGTATTTTTAATACTAACTAATGGATACCGGACGTACCTGTATAAGTTGGTGTTATACAATAATTGCCAAGAGACAAAAATTCGGATTTCCTACACCAAATAATGCTTTTGCGCATATTTCGCCTCTGCGCGAGGCATCCTCAGGACAGTTTGGTCACGGTAATGTTATCTAACAGTATTCTATCTTCATACAAACGGTCGGAACGCGAGTCATACCTACGCGCCTCGAGACCGGTATGCACTTGGTTCGCAACCAGTCGCGAATGCGCCGCAGCGATGAACGGACAGTGTGATGGTTTTGTAAGTAGTAAGCGTGCGGCTTGTTAATATTTGATTGAAATAAGTAGAAGTACTCACATAATATAATAATTATGGCAAAGTGCAATTGTAAACAAAAGTATTTTTAATTAAAGTTTTTATCCGAATGCGGATATTTTTTATACTATTAAAGGAGAATGCAAGATTTGGCTTAAAAAGAAGACCCTGACATATTTTCTAAAATATTGGTAGTAGATAATAATGACATTTTTGCAATATAAAACGAAACTGTAGAACTTCACCGACAAAAACTCAATTTAAATAGTGAATGTAAAGAGTGTATTTCTCCACTAGATGGCACTTTGACGAATTGTACACATGAATAACTGTCACAAAATTGGCACTGACAATAAAAAATCCCGACTCTAAACGAAACAATATCGCGATCTAACTCGATCCTTACGCCATCTATCGAGCACACAGATAGTTTCTATGGTTCCGTTCACCGCCATTTGTATTTTATACACTTGTTGGTAGAAACATTCTAAATTCAGACAATGTTATTAAATCGTGGAAAATGTGTCATATGCAATATGATAGATATTTAAATAATGTATGTTTAAATATTTTATCAGGTTTGGATAGATTTATTTAATGTAATAACTAAATTCCACACTATTTACATCGCGCGCAAGTGATATTTTTATGCGGCTGTATCTTTTTTTGGTGAACATCTAATAAAAAAGTAATTTTACTATCTAATTCAATATTTATTAGCCTTTTTAATTATATATAGTTCATCTTTGTCAGCTCTGGCCGAGTCGAATAGGAAATCTTGGCATTCCCCATTAACAATAGCTTTTCGTACGTCTCAGTCGAAGCGCAAATATTTTTCAGCCTCAAATTTATAAGACTGTTTTTTTATTAAATCTACTAATCAAAAAACATAACATGATTCTTATTGAACGTTTCCTCTTTCATTTACAACAAATAAATTGTTTTTAAATAAAATATAATATTTACAATCACTAAACCAGAAAGAAACTCAAGTAGGTAGATGAAATTAAAATAATGTAGGTGGGCAGCCCTCTCGCGAATTCGCGGACCGCGCGGCTGTAGGTAACTATTTCAAGGACAGAGCCGAATTACAATACTGTTAGATAACATAACCGTGGCTTGGTAACGAATAGATATTTCGCTGATTTTCTATTGCAGACAACACAAACTTATACAGACAACTTTTTCTATTGCACTAGTTGCGGTGAACACTTTGAAGGCGCGTGGTGCGTTCCTTTCTTCGCTATTTTTATTTTATGTGGATAATTATCATTTAGTACCGAAGTACCTGATCCATCATCATCGTATTGTAGGTACTGATTATACTGACATCAAATTAGGGCTGGTATTATATACGCGGCAACGTCTAAACACGACGTGCCTCAATAGTCCCGTATCTGAGAACCCAGGTGACAAGCGGAGCAATGACCTAGAACCATTTCCTGTCGGTCTTGTGCAACTATGTCCTACTGCGGCTGATAAGCACGCCTGACAAACGATGCAGGCGCTATCGATTGTTTGCCACCTTGGTAGTATAAAATAATAATTACCTATTAATAATTATAAATATCTTTATGGACTATGCCGGAACTCTTCTTACACGGAAAAGAGGCCCGTGCTGCAGTGGGACTATTTATATACTGGGCTGATATTATTATTATAAAATCTTTTTAAAAACAAGCTTTTCGTATTCTTCTCAGCAAAACCCTTTCATTTGACACCTACATCATACGATGTAGTCAAAGTAGTAAAAATATGGCTGTCCCAGGGTTATTAAGTTAGTCAAAGATGTTCTGTGATTAAATTGTAAACAACTGTTATTATTTTGTGTAACAATCATCATCATTAACATGTGTACATCATAGGTATAATTGAAATTAATAGTTTCAAATATAAGGCATATTTAAATGATGGAAGGAATTCAAGATGTTAGATAAGAGAAAGAATAAAGGGCATAGGAGCTTTCAAAACGCCGCCGTTTCATCGGGCGCATTGCAGTATAAAACTCTTATGTCGGTCTTCTGGTGGGATTTGATAATTTTGTTTTGGATTCTGGGGATGGTATTTCTTAGGCCGAGCAAAGTTATAATCACAAAATAATTGTAGCAACGGTGGCTCTCATCCATAAGTATTACACAAAATACACTACATTTAATAATCCAAACTAGTTGAGGATTTGAGGTTTAGTGTAGGCCCTCTTAATCTCAAGGTCTTCAATCTAACTAAAGAAGTTTCGATTAGATCTTCTTCTATCGCTAGGCCCATTTGCCTTATATTTTAATGATTACTGTCCTTCACTATATCCACATGTGCAATTTTTCTTACTATAATATCTTTTTTCACGCCACAGCGCTCTTTTCTTCATGCTTCTCGGTGCTCTTATTTCTACTGCATTTTTTTCTTTCATGTCCGTTCCGCCGCTGTAAGAGCAGTGACTCCCTATTTTTGCGATAACAGTATTCGGTAACCATTAAACGTTTACCTACCGGCCTTGTATAAAAAAAATATTAGTGTTAAAAACATATTTTAGTATTTACATAGAAAAATATATAAGTAGACTACTTTTAAATAAATTATTTTCAAATTATACAATGTCAAAATTAAAATTCATATGTAGAATAGTCTATAAATTTTTTTATTGTTTCAGGTAACATCCTCAACCAAATGGCACAGTACGACTTCAGCGCGCCAATTAATGTAACTATGATATTTGAAGATAGCGATGAGGAAAATTCACGCCAAAATATATTTAAAGACGAGATTATAAATAAAGAAAGTAATATTTTACGCTTAAATGATCAAGACAATATTGGAACAGTAAACAATGAATATAATTCTACAAATAAAAATATTTCATCTAAGAATGACTACGAAAAGGAATCTTTCATGGAAAGTCATATTTCTATAAATTGTGAAGACGTTTGCTCGATTATTGATGAAAATACAAAGACCATCGATTCTCCCAGCCCTACTCCAGAGGTTGAAATTATCAATAATCATAACTCCTCATTCATAAATAACAATATCCAAGCACTAAAAGAAAAAACAGACTCTAATATCTCATCAATATATCAACAGATAAATGATAAAGAAGAACTCACTGTATACGTAAAAGATTTGCTGAACACGTTATCCGAGCATTTAATACTAATTATGAGACCCTATTATTATTACCACTTTAAAAATCCTAACTCAGCAATGCCTGCCGAGTTAACAACTCGATTAAATAAAATCAAAGCTCATTTTTTCGATCTGTCATACAGCACTGTAATCTCTTTAATTTTACCACAAGAAAACAACAAACCCTTTATTACGAAATTCCTCAACAAGACGGCGACTGAAGCTAATAATATGTTGAACTGGTATTTTGAACGACATCACGTTGAACCATTTTACAATGAAATGGTAGAATGGGCGAAAAAAAAAAGAGCACATATTAAAATTTTATCATTACCAGGCACAAACGGTAAAAACATGATGAATAATAACAATTTATTGAGGGAAAAGCTATCAAATCCACCACAACCACCTAATGTTGTACAATCAACAGGTACACAGCTAGAAGCACAAAATTGTTATAATAGACCAAGTTCAGACATAGAAAATACTACGTGTATTTTTTCATGTGGATCACCTGGAAGAGAAGTCAGTATAAATGTTAACCCAAATGCATTAATGAGACAATCTCAGCCTAAAACCAGCAACCAATACGTCGCTTCAAATAAAATAAAACGACCTGGAAAGAGTCTGTACCCGCCGACGTCACAACCTGCTCCAAGACAAATGTATAACGACAGTCGTGTTCGTCAGAACCATACCATACATCATAAACCAGTACTAAGGCCACCACCATATGGTAGTCAAACTCATAATATTATGACCGCTACAACACCTCAAAACTTCCATGATTCTGTAAATCGGACTCAAGATTTACAACCAATGCCAAATCAGCATAGAAACATAAATTCATTGTCATCATCAACATATAACAACACGAATTTAGGAATAATGGTAAGGAATAAGCTACAATTTGATGACATTCATAATATATTTGACTTTAATTCGGTACAAACTAATAAAGACAATTAAATTTTGATTGCAGTATAATCCACAAAGCGAAGGACAATTTACTCCTGTAATATCCAATGTAACGTCATTGAATCCAACAGCAAGCCAAGCAATGTATGGGCGCTGTTGTATCTGCGGGAATAAAACCATTTTGCGGTGTTCAAAATGTAATAAATTTTCCTATTGCAGTTATCTCTGTCAGGTAATTATCATGAATAATACTATAATAAGTTTATAACATATTCATATATTATTCCATCACTACTACAGAACTTATTATAATCAACGACTTTAGCACACAAATGTAATCCATAATAAGTTAAATATTATACTTTATCTAATTCCATGTCGTCTGTAGCTATCTTTGTACCCTACAAAAATTTTAATTAATAGAATACGTCAGTGTGATCATATTATTGTTATGATTGTTGTATACATAAAATAATTTTAAGCTTGTGCAATTAGTTATTACGGAAACTACCTCCGTGGTGCTGCGGTGGAGAATGCAACTGCTGTGCATGAGTTGTCGGGTTCGAATCCCGGGTTGGGCCAACAAAAAGTTAATGGGTTTTTCTGTTAAGAGATCTCAATACTAGCCCGGAATTATAAAGTTGGCGGTGTTAGACACCCCTGTGCCTCGGAAAGCACGTAAAGCCGTGGGTCCTGCTCCTGATCTTTCTCCAGTCGTGTCTGACTGCCGATGCCATCCCATCGGATCATGAGAGTTAGGGAACAGAGAGTGCATATGTGTTTGCGCACTATAATATCTCCTACGCAGATGGATAGTCTCCGATAAGATTGGCCAATTAATAATAGTGTTATTTAGGTGTTCGAGCTTATGCTTGAACCACTTGAGATTACGCTTCAATGAATTCAATACTCTGTCTCGCTCTAACGTATCATCCCCACTGTGTTTGCACCGTTGCTATCACTTTCTCTCAATGCAGCGCGGAAGTGCGGCGTGAGCGCCGTGCTCTTCAGTACGCTTTTGAATTTCGAACCGCTTGCACGTGTCAACGTTCGCACTCGTACCGTAAGTAGTTGTCTGATTTAATTTTTTACTCAGATCAACCTAAATACATACCACTCGGCGCCCTATGGCCCAGTGACGTCTGGTGCTCTCTTTGACCCCCAAGCATTATCGCTTCCATATAAGATCGAGATGACCTGTTGCATAAAGTCACCCAGACAACACTATGCTAGGTCGTACGTCAGAGGCGACACGACATCGCAAAGGGCTACGACGTCGCATCACTCAGGCGACACGACGTCGCATGTCTAAGGCGCTACGACGTCGCATGCCTGAGTCGACACGACTTGATACACCCGAGACGACACGACGTCGTATTCTCGAAGCGACACGACATCACATCCTGGATTGGGGATAACGCTACGAATTAAGCTCGAGACGACGATATGTAATATATCATCTGAGATCAAAGTGGGCAACAATACCCATTAGCCCCGCCCGTAAATCGCAGCTCCACCTTTTCCGTTCACTATGAGATTTTGATACAGTATCAACAAGTGAGTTGGTCATATCTGTTCCAGATCATGTCTTAAACAATTACGATGGCAGAACTAGCAGCACAACCTTGTCCAGCTGGAGAAGAAGAGGCTTTTACAACCCTCGTAATAATAATAATGGAAGAAGCAGACAAGGAGAGCCGACCCCAGATGACGGGACAAGACTTAGGAAGATGATGATGATGTAATAATAATAGATATAAAAAAATAATAGATGAAAATTTCCCCGATGATTGGCGCTCCTGGGAAATTAATATCCTCTCGTTTCGTGATCTATTTGGTGATGACGATTCATCAAAAGTTGAAAGTAAATTGAGATTTGCTATTCGAACCGCTGATCTGGGTCGAGCTTTCGCACCTAACTTCCACCATCCATTCCACCAACCATCTTCTCTATCTGAAAGAAAATACAGAAATATCAGGACGAAAATCATACACTGGCCCCTGGAGCGAGCCTTAGTTCACTCACCTCATAGTATTGTCAGAAATTCATGGCTCAGGTAAATACTACTACGCATTCTTAGAAGCCGTCCGGACTTTGCGAAGTAAGCTAACAAATCGCAGCAGAGCCTTGTCCGAACTACAGTAAGACCAACAAGTTTCTATTAGCCGTTCACCTACGCCGTCTTCTTCTGATACACCTACCCCCACAAGCGCTCGCTCACTCGGGAAGAAACGACTCCACGAGCGGGGCGTAGAGGCAGAGAATATCCCATACAAACAACCCGCCATGTCTCATGGCCGTAGAGATCATCTGCTGGTGACGGTGCTAAATTAACAAATGGAAATGTTTAACCGTCTCATACAAACCCAAAACGACAACATAGACTCGATTCTGTCAAACCTCACGCCGCATAAAGACAACCCAAAACTTTTGACTCTGTACCCGACAGTACACAATCCTATAACGAAGACGGACCGACTCAACACGCTTACTATACACCTACGGAACAATACACCGATAATGTCTTATCAAAAGAGACAGAACTACGAACGAAAATATCGGATGCTCAAAGAGAGCTCGCGATTTTACAGTCAAAGAGTACCGATTCTTTTGATTTCAACCCCATTACAACCGTAACAGAATCTACAACAACTGTAACCGATCGAATCTTCCTAAAACAAGGCATAGAATGTCAACAATTCAAGAAGGATGGCGAAATGTTAGATATTTAGAAATACAAAAACAATTCCAAGCTTCGCCTGCATTCTGTGCTCTCTAAGTTAATAATCTACTAGCCAGCGTAACACCAACATGGAAGTCTTCCTCTGTGCTCGAAAAGTTTGACTTGACTTTAGGCGCAATCACACACGGACTGCTACAACAACGAAAAATATTTCAAGAGTTGTTAGATCAACTGCCCGAGGAAATGAACAATAAGATTGGTACCGAGTTCCTAACCACTGCCTCGAAGTTCAGGAAGAAATCTGACGCCCTCTTGCAATAAATATGTTTGTGGCCGAAGGGCAGAAGTTATTGAACAGAGGAGGAATATCTATAAAGTACAGAATAAAGCGCTGAACGAAATCTTGCACGGCATACCCCCTTTTGAAACACACCTTTTCTCTGATGAAGCATTATCTAAAGCAATAAAAGACTGTTCTAACAGCTATATACAGAAGTTTATCCATACCATAATAGAAAGAAATTATCCAACTTTCAGGTAGGAAATAAACAAAGAAGTGCACGATCACAACAGTTCTCGAATCGCCGCTACAACAATACAAAAGTTTAAAATTTTAACACGGGTTACAAAATCCCTTTCACATCCAAACCGCCTATCCGGCAATTCTCTCACAAAAACATGTGTCAATTCCAAAACAGAATTTCGCCAATAGATAATGGAAAATCAGATTCAGGAACTCTTGGAATCGAACATTATTCAAGAGAGCCCTTACCAAAGCGGTTTTCTATCAGAAATATTTCTTCGAAAGAAGACGAATGGTACTTTTCGTCCAATATTCAATCTAAAAGGTTTAAACGAATATGTGCTGGCGCCCAAATGTCGCCTTTTAAATCACCTAAAGATACCCACACTCCTGGAAAAGAACAATTATATGATGAAACTAGACATCTCGCAGGCCTACTTCCACGTGCCGGTCGCCCCCAGCCACCGTCGGTTCTTGTCTCTCAGCTTTCAAGGAAAGGTGTACCAAATGAAGTGCCTCCCATTTGGATTAGCAAGTGCTCCAGCAGCCTTCTCCAAAATTATGAATTGGATCGTCCACAGACTAACGGAACAGGGTATAACAATATTAGTTTACCTAGATGACTTCCTTCTCATTCACAAATTATTATTATATGTATAATTAAACCGAAAGTCGCTATCAGAACATAAGACAGTCCATCTCCTATCGCACCTAGAGCAATTGATAAAAAGAAGACGCTGGAGCTGGAACGACGCAAAAGTAATTTTGGGAAAACTGAACTTTGCTTCATTCACGATACCTCTGGGACGACTTCAAAGTCGAGCTCTCCAACAAGAGTCGAATCGTCTACAAGCACGACGACCCAACCTCCTCTTCCCGTTGGCTCCTCGTCTTACAAGAACTATGCTGGTGGAAAACGAATATCCAAAAGGACTCACCCATATTTATACCGGAACTTTCCATATTCATAACGACAGTCGCGGCCGACAGAGGCTGGGGTGCGGTAGTAAACGGCCAGACTCTGGGGCACATGGACAGTAGCCCAGAGAAAATGGCACAGCAACCAAAAGGAACTTCACACCTGTTACGAAGCCATACTACGAGTCTTTCTTATGTTGAAAAACAAGACCATAATGTTGCAGACAGACAATCGAACCACAGTAGCTTGTATCATGAAACAAGGCGGAACCAAATCCTTGAGTCTTGTGAACACCTCTACAAAAATCCTGAAACTATGTCAGACTCAATATTACCATGTAGTTGCTCGGTACATACCGGGGATATACAACGATTTGGCAGACAGCCTGTCACGGGAAAAGGGTTTACCAGAATGGCATCTGAATCGCTAGACGACCCTAAGAATATTCCAGAAACTAGGGACTCCTGTGATCGATTTATTTGCGTCAAAGAGATTCGCTGTGGTACCGACGTACGTCAGCGAAGATGCGAAGGACATACACAGTCTTTTCACAGACGCCTTCGGCAGAACGTGGGTATTCGAATTGGGCTGGATCTTCCCTCCACCATCACTGATACCTCGAGTCATACGCCACCTGAATGTATCAAAAGGCACATACTTAATTGTGGCTCCGAGTTGGAACAAAACTTTCTGGGAAGCCGATCTGAAAAGAAGAGCTTTGTGTCCTCCCCAGCCCATAACAGACCTGAAATCGAACTTGACAGACCTCCGAAGGAATCTTCCACCGCCATAGGTAGAGAACCTAAATTTATTGGTTTGGAAGGTACAGGCACAGAATAAATAGTACTAACGTACAGAAGGATCACTTCGCAAACCAATTTATAGAAATAGCGACTCTTGCTATTAAGCAACAAAGTGCAATTCAGCTCGCATAAGCACTCAGTACCTAACGCGATATTCACCTAACCGTTCCCGCTCTTTTCTAACACATAACGCTGTCGCTGTCTGGCGCGGAGTGGCGCGCTAGCTGTCGCGCTAGGGTTGTCAACTTGCCGCTGCTACTATAATAATATCTATTCATCGTCTATCTACCTACTTGACCACGTAGTAATAAATAATTATCCTATGTTTAATGTGTATGGTTACCCGGAAAATTTTAATAAATGAAAACAAACCTAGATATATCCTTGTTTAATCGTTAGTGATATTTTTTGTTAACTCACTTAAGTTAGCTTGACGAATTCTTAGGAAGTATTTTTCGTCTGTTCGCTAGGTATAAATAAGTAACTGCACCTTACTTACTCAGGCTATTGCTAAATTCTTAGTCTAGGTATGTAACTACTTATTTAAGCAATTATAATTTATTTTAAACTAAATCTAATTTCAAGGAATCAAATTTTATGAGTGAACAATACGATAATCTAAAATATGTACGTAATGTCTCCCTTTTCCGACACACATCCGTCAAATGAGCAATACTTTGCACCAGACTTGTGATGAGACATTTTTGATGTTCATTATTAAAATTTACGTTATTAGCGAGCTCTGTGCGCGAGCGGTGACAACCGACTGGCGACGCGGCTTGGAAGCCGCGCGAAAGTGTAGGCACTTATCGCTGTAGGTACGGCCGAGTGAAGGAGGCCTGGTACAGGCTGGCCCAAACGCCTAGTAAACTGGCCAGAAACAGACTTAAATCTCCTCGAGGCGTCCTGGAGAAAATCCACGTTGAAAACGTACAAACCAGCATGGCTTCGATGGCAAAGATGGACATATAACAATAATATATCCGTGAACGACCCTAGTCCAGCTGATCTGGCAAGATACATTTGCCACCTTCATAATGTCGTAAAACTTGCGCCACGCACAATAGTATTACACAAACCCGTTGTAGCTACCCTGGCCAATCCGCAACGTACAGAAAAACTAAGCTCAAGTCACCTTGTTAAACGTGCGGTGAAGGCAATCTTGACAAGGAACCCACCAATAACCTATATCACGGAAAATAAACGATTTACTGGACTTTCTCAAAACCTATAAAGTTAAAGAGAACTGCCTCTTTTAAATTTTTAGACATACCTGTGCCCTTCTCCTGCTAGCATCAGGAAGAAGAGTACATGACCTCACCTTGTTAAGCATAAAGCAAGGCTCTTTCATCGATAATCAAGATGAAATCATTCTATAGCCGGACTTCAGCTCCAAAACCGACCCCGGTACCTATCGACAATCCGGATGGGTTATAAAGTCTAGTGGTGACGAGGGTCCTCTGAATATCGTATCCTGGATTAAAAATAGAAAATCTATTTCAGCTTCCCAAGCGCTTCGCCGCAATAAAAACTTGAACAGTTTATTTATAAATAAGGGGAGTAGCGAAACAGGCATCATGCAGCATTATTGCAGGATGGATGCGCACGATTTTCCGGGTGACTGAAACTGTCTGCATAGACGGAAATAGCAGCCGTATTTCCGCCTCTGCAGGCAGTTTCAGGACGGCAGTTGCATCCGAGAATTGGACAAATAATAGATATGATATTGACGAAATCCTGAAACAAGGTAACTGGAGATCGAAAAATACATTCTTTAACCACGACTTTCGAGGGACTCCCAACGTTAACAGCTTCAGTAATGACAACGCCGCTACGAGAATTCTAAGTGATGATTTCTCAACTTAATAAATAAAAGCACTTAAAATATAACACACTTTAGAAGAAATTTCTTTTTGTTACGTTTTACTACTTAGTGATTCCATTCATTTTGTGATTATTTCAATTAATAAACATGTTGACCCGTTACTTTGGTTACTTCTCTTATCCATGGACCTGATATTAACTCGTCACAGTACACACTAGCAGCGCCGGCAGAATATAAACACGTCTCAAGTGGTTCAAGCATAGGCTCGAACACCTAAATAGAACAGTTTTCCCCCAAAGGGTAGAAAACGGATATTTAGGTTTAAGCCGTAGCTTGAATTACGCCTTCTGGTTCCTTGCCGGCTACTTTAACGCTACTGATAAGCACGGCGCTCACGCCGCACTACCGCGCTGCATTGAGAGAAAGAGATAGCAACGGTGCAAACACAGTGGGGATGATACGTTAGAGCGAGAGAGAGTATTGAATTCATTGAAGCGTAATCTCAAGTGGTTCAAGCCACGGCTGAAACCTAAATATGCGTTTTCTACCCTTCAGGAGGAAAACGGTTCTATAAAATAAACAACGCGATAAAATCCGTACAAAGAAATTTAATTTCAATTCCATGATACGTCACGTAAACTTGGACTCATATAACTAATGCCTTTTGTTCCATTTATAGACAAAGATCCAAACATTAGTGTGATGAATTACACCATTAGATTAAGATGTAAACTTTTATATTAACATTCGTATTTTATTGTTTTCAGGAACTGGATTCAGGAGTTCACAATACCATGTGTGGTAAATCTAGTTATTAAATAAATGATACCTATATACATATTATATAAACATTTCATAAATGTTTCTTTTCATAAAATTCAATTTTGTTTTATTTCTACCCTTACCAACGATTATAACATTGGAAATAAGACAAATGTTAAAACAATATATATTATGGCTGTTGTTATAAAAGATAAAATTTTATGATTATGATTATAATGATTATGAATAGTAAAACTGCATGGATGGCGTAGTGGTTTAAGTGGTGGCCTTGGCAATGCCACTGCGTCGAATATTGTGGATTCGATCACCACACGAGACAAAACTTTGTGTGATCCACAAATACTTGTTCCAAGTCTGGGTGCTCTTTGTGTCCATTGTTTCAATGTTCGCTAAGTCCTCCGCGATAAAGGAATTATTCCTAGAGCAGTACCTAGTCTTTTAAAAAGAGAATGAGTAATATACCACTCAGTTATTTTATAACCACTTGCTATCGCTACTAGAAGAGCAAAAATCTCATAGTATAATTGCTATCACCATGTTAGTAGTGAAGCGTCCACGAAGAGTGCCATGTGTTCAGAATAAAGCAAACCTGATACATTTATTTGGCAATAAATGAAATATAGGTAATCCATCTTGTTGCCTCCTTATTCTTTAATTTCACTTACATATATGTTATGGATATGTCCTCTAAAGCACCCTGAAGACATGCTAGTATTAGTATAAATATAGTAAACTTCTTCTTCTGGCCTCATATGAAGGTATTGCGACTGTCCTAAAGACTCACAGACATAATTGCATATACTTACAATAAATGTTGATCTCGACTTCAGATCAAGCAATAAGTACGTACGTAACTTTTGTCTGATCCGAAGTCGATATAGGTAAGATTCATCCCAATGAGCATACGACATGAAACTTGTGCAATTTTCGCCAATAAGTGTAAAGATGTATTGATATGGCTTATATGAAAAGGTGCCAGACATAGTGATGGGCTTATCGGTCGGAGAATATTCTGTTGAACTAGTAAATGTCTGTTGAATTTTCTAGTTGTGGGATTCAACACTTTTATCGTGCAGTGTGCACTTTTATAGTGTATTAGATATGACCCCAATTATTTACCGACCTACATTAACTAATTATATTTAACCCATTCGCTGTCCCGTGATAGACACAATAGAAAATCTATTGTTATGTATCATATGTGATTCATCGGACAGGGAACCTGTTAACTAATTCTGAACAGGATCGGGTATGTATGTCATCATTGCCTATCTCTATGACCAATAATAATTTATTGTAATTTAAAGATCGATAAATATACATAAAAATTATTGGCGCAGAATGAAAATTAACATAACGTGCAAAGTGTTGAGCGAATCTCTTAACTCTACCTCTCGTATTTCGCTTGAAACATTTATTTTGTATTACTCTCTATATTAGTTATACTTTTTGTAAATATTGTAATTTTTTTACTAAATTTAGGCAACTCCCGCACTAAGCTAATTCCTGTATCGCGGTGGACTTTACAAACATTCAAAAAACGGTGTATGTGTGTACTGAGGGCACGGACACAAAGAACAACCATTATTGGATTAAATTAGGAAGACTTCTTGAAAACTACATTTTAAACTAGTAAAAGAGATTTCACGCTAAGTAGGTAATCTAAAAATAACAAATATGTAGGTATCAATACTGTCTACACTAGATATGTTCTAAAAAATAATTGATATCGACTATTTACACGAATTTAAACCTTAACCATTGCCGTCCATGGGTTTTAATATTTTTGTCTGTCTATTTCGGCGCCATGCATAGCCGATGAGAGGATTTTAATGAGGTTCACAGTTACGGAACAGGATTCAATTTAAAATGGTGTTCTGGGTGAACTACAGAACATGGGCAAGAAGTCGCGGGTAAACTAAAATTAGGGTGTTGTGAGTTCGATCCCCACACGGGATATAAAGGAACTTGCCCATTACTGGGCCCACGTGTTACAGCCATATTTTTTACTGCAAAAACAGCGTCATTTGATCACTAAACAAAATTATAAAAAACAAATTGAATTTACAAAGGTTAATAGGCAAAAATATATATTTTATGTTAATTAATGACGATTTAATTTGTAGTTACAGTAATGTGTTACAATCAATATTTTTACTGTAAAATGTTTGTTAGTTCATCAATACACAAAATCACAAAGAACAATATTCAATTTACAATGGTAAAATAATATTTTATGTTAATGAATTACACTGCATTAATTATATCCAACTAAAAAGACACGGTGTCAGATTTTTAAACTTCAAACTTCAAGTTTGACATGACATTTAACGACGAAAATCAAATGTTGTGCTTGCGCCGGTGATGTATTCTGTTATGTTATTCGCATTTTCGTATTAATCGAAGGTCCTAAAATAACATAGAACGAGGAATGGAAATCTATTCGCTCTCAATTAAAATGGCCACTCGATCGGTCAACGTGTTAAAAGTTTATTTGAGTTAGTACCCACTATTGGTTTCTCGCTATCTTCTTGTTATTCTTTGAGCTCGATTAGGGAAGTGTTGTTATATTGTGTATTATTATATATCTTTATTTTACAAGTCGTTAATATGTTAAATGTAACTTTTTATGTTTAATTGACAATTATTATGATACTAGATTTACCCGCGGCTTCGCTCGCGTAAACGTAGGTTCCTAACAATACTTTTTTCTGGATAAAAGATACCCTACATCCTTTTCTGTTCCCCTGACATCGTATATGCAAAATTTCATGATGATCAGTCAAGTAGTCAAGGCTTGAAAGCGTAACAAACAAACTCACTTTCGCATTCATAATATTAAGTTAGGATGTTAATAAGATATGTATGAAATATTTTTCCACCCGTACTGGCATACACGCTATTGTAAGCCAGTTTAAGCCTATATGTGAAGAATCAGGTAAAAAACTCACTCACACAAAATAAACTCGAACCTTATACTGTGGGATCTAAATAATACCAATCTTCATGAAGGTGAGTAGTCTACCTAACTCTTAGAAAATCAACGCCTTGTAAGTCTATGTTAGTTAGCATGAAAGGAATAGATTCACTTATACAGGTGATTTTGAAATCGTGTAATTCCTTTTAACCACGTATACAACTGGTGATATAGAATAACCCTAACCAAATTCTTTTTATTAGAAATATATTTTAGGAGAAATTAATGTACCGTTTTTTTTCGTGAAATGGTTTCAGATAGTCTAGATAGTATCTAATATTTAGCTAATTTATAAAAAAAAAACATAACAATAACTGATGTCGTTAATAATAAGGGGCAATAAAAAGGACCGCCCGTTATTATTTACGACATTAAGTATCGGTGCTATTTGGTTCCTGTTTCTCATTATAAATCAGCTGAAAGAATAATTATTTTTATTTTAATGTACTGCGACTTGTAAATTTATCCATTAACTTTTTTTTTCTTGGTACAATGCTTTGACGCATACCTCTCCGAGGGTCAACGGAGAGGTTATGTCGGGCTCACCGGGGAAAAGATACCCCGGTAATACCGACTAAACCTACCACGGTGTTCCTCGACATAACCATAGACGGCGAGGCCGCGCGAATCGCTTCCACATGCAATCGCGACCCCGCCGTGATTTCGTGATACACAAAAAATACTTCCTCCAGGGGGACACTGGGGGAGGACAAAGAACACGACACAGACGCGCACGTGGGAACACGTACGCCGCCTCGCGGACCAGATGCTGATCGGGTGGCGAGCAGACCCACGCAGCCCACCACCCCCAGGTCAAACCTCAGAGTGACTGAAGGTGATCTCGCGCCCTCCGGCGCCCGGTTCTGCGGTTGGGGATAGGGTTTAAGCGCTCTCTCTCCCGCTCCGCCGTCTCCTTGATCACAGAAGGAGGCGACGGCGATCCACGATCTCTCACTACGGACCATAGACTGAACCACGGCCGGGAGTAAGAGGGCAACCAGTCCAACTGCTGCGATCAACTCACGGCGCTGCGATGCCCAGGTGGGGCAATCCGCCAAAGTGTGCAGCACCGTGACCACAACAACATCGCGGCAGTCGCCGCAGTGATGACATCCGGACGTCGCCTGCCGGCCTATGCGACACAGGAACTGGCCAAAAGATAAAAGTATAATTAGTATATTTTTCTAACACATGCCACCAATTTTATGACTGTAACAAGTAGGCCCAAAGATGTAGGAAAAATGGGGATCTCCTTTGTGTGATTCACAAATAGCTTTACCGAGTATGCTTGTTCTTTATCTTTTTCGTTGTTTAAAGGTTTTTAAAGTCCCCGCGACACAAACCTTAACCCTAGGAGTTAAGCATCATTAAAAAAAAGAGAAAAAGGAATTAGTTAATACTTAATAAACAAAATTTAAAACATGTTTAATAGGTGTTTCAGGTTGCAATTTCTTATATTTTGTCGGTATTATCAGAATCGTAAAATAAATAAAACATATTTTCAAAATTACTAATCATTTATTGACTTATTAAATTATACAATCACGTTCTGATAACGCAATCTCCATACTGTAAGAGAAATACGGCTTTAGCGGTTACTACCGTTCATTTTCAATAATTACCTTTGTACGGTCTCACTACCGTACATCGCTGCCTAGATCACAAGTTGCAAAGCGCGTGTAGCTGCGCACTCAGCATTTATCGTGTGCTACTTCCTATAAATTAGCGATACAACAAAATACAAAGACTCAGTTGAACGTAAACCAAACATAAGCAACTTTACGAGTGCGATAAGAGAAAGAATTAGTCTTATTTTTACTGTTACTTATCTACTTATACTTCAAATAAATTATTTACGTTATAATTCTTTTCTCTACTACCTATTTCAAAATCTTATTATAGTGTGCGGAGTTACTAACTAAACAACCCGTACAGCGTTGGTAAAGAGATGAGTAGAGAATAGTAAAGTGTCTCGTTGAGGTAAGACACAGCGGGGTATACACCCACTTATACTACACAATGTATTCTTACTACATATTTCGAACAGCTGTTTCTTGTTTTATTTTTAGTGTTCGGGCTGCAGTCCTTCGAATCGACCTGGACGCTTGGCAATGTTTTGAATTAGTAAATATATAAACTCTTATATATAAAATTGTGGTATTCTACTGTCACTTAGGTTAAGTTTATTAATAGTGAGCCAAAGCTTTATTTATTTATGAAAGCTTACGTCGTCGTAATTAGTCTGGACGTTATATACATATTATGTATTATAATAAGTTTATAACATTTATAACAAAAACTCCGTTGGCCGTTCTAGGTAGGGTGCTCTCATCTAATTACGTGATAAAATAGATATTGTAATAAAAAACGTAGTTTGCTTCAATTAAATTCTTTTAATTTTTTTTGGAACATAGGTCAGACTTTCTTTAACATTATGTTTAATAGAAATCTTATTTTAAATCAATATAACTATGCTTAAAAAATCATTCTTCGGGCTATGCGGACTTTGGCAATTATGCGACAATCACTTCAACTAGTCTAATTTAGTTATAACGAATTTAGATGAGTTATTATTATTTTTATCACAGAATTAGAAAAAATGTGTGTGTGTGTACCAGAGTACACAGGTAAGAAGTGAAACTTCTTTACGACATATCATTTTTTCATAACTTAATAAAAATAATTCAAAGCAGATATTTAATGACTTAATCAATTACACAAGTTATGAATAAATAATTGGAATTATCTTTTCAAAGTAATACAATTATATGATGACAGTTAATCTTGTAGAAATGCAACGATTTTATAAAATTAAAAATGAATAAATAAATCATTAAAAACGAATAATTAAAAAAGATGTACGTATACATATTTTTATTTTCTAATCGTGTTTTGTTTTATTTTTAAATTATTATTTAATTTATATTTTTTATTGTTTTTAGAATTAATAATGTTCACTAGATTTACAATCATATTTATTAATACTTGCTAATTTTAACAGATTTATATACATTCACTGATACTTACAATCAAAAAGTGAGGTTAACCTCAAATAAATATTAAAATCATGCTCATACGTGTTGAATTTATAAAACGAAATATATAATCACTCTCACTTTTCTTGTAAATTCACTTAAATTTGAATAAGTCTTTTTATTTTATCACTTTCAAATTAATATATTGTTATTCTTATTTCAAACCAAACTTCAAAACTAATATATTGTTGTTATTATTATAATATATTACATTATATTCTTTACGTCACTATACTAAACTTTGATAAAAAAAGCAACATGGCGCGTAACCGAAAAACGTGACGATTTTTTTTTTACACTGCTACAAAATTTCTCCCATACGTCGATAAAGAAGTTTCACTTCAAAAACTAATGTAAATTAATTAAAATCTGAATATTTCTATCATAACGGAGTAGTTACATATTATTCTTTTATTTATCACTGGAATCATTGATACTACAGTTATCACTATCACACAAATACATCTACACTTTCATCGATCGCCAAAACCTCGAAAATGCAAGCGAAAATTTCGAATGATTTATTACTCTTCCAGAACCCAAGTTCTGGAAGAGTAATAAATCATTCGAAATTATATTTATTAGAAATAAAAACCGCACACACATGTGCATACATACACATATACCTACATACATGCACGCATACATGAAACATAAATATAATTCAGTAATTTATTGTGCAGTCATATTAAGTCTTGTATCAATATATTCGTACCAAACTACTCACTTAATTGTGTGATAAAAAATAAATTTAATGCTTATTTAAACAGATATAGTGTGACAATTGTTTAGATAATAACTCAACATACTTTTATAAAACGAAACAACGTAGTAAATAATGAAAACGAATCTTTTCAATCGATTTTTATACATATGTTACCATTAGGCTGGCCGTTTATACATACGTTTTCCGTATTCGATTTCCGAATTCGTTTTCCATATTCGGAGCTCCGAATGCATGGAATCAATATAAAATACACTAACTGCCGCACACGTCCGCTTTCTCTCCGAACGGAAAAAATTCCGTATGTACGTTTCGAATGCAAAGCCGTGCGTTCGGAGAAACCATTCGGAAAAAACCTAATGACGTCATGCGGAATGCAGCCCTTGCATACATTTTGTTTGTGTCGGCGCACACGTTCGGAAATTCTCATTCGGAACCGCGCCCGCGCCGCGCGCATCGTACGTACGTAAACGATAGTTATAATGTGTGAGGTAGAAACATTAATATTGTCTATTGAAAAATACCCTTGCTTGTGGAATATACATGACAAGGACTACCACAACAGAGATATAAAAGACTAGATGTTCCCGCGGTTTCAGCCGCGTTTATCGTTACTGCGCCGCACTGTGGGCTGAAAATCGACCTCCATAGACATAGAAATGAAAGTTGCTAGATGTTCGTTTTGTTGACGGATATGGCTTCTATTAGCTATTATACACATAACAATGTCATCTGAGCTAACTCCGCACAAAAATGAATTTATTATAAGGTTTTTTCGAAAAAAATGTATGGAGCTAGCATGAAAAATCTGAATATCTCTGAACTTGCAAGGAAAACCGTAATATCCTCAGAGATGGTTATAGGACTAATTATTTGTGATTTTTTGACATACTTCATATAACGGTACCTGCTGCAGAATTTTTTTTAAAAATCATCGAATTTTTAATTAATTTTTTTTTAACATTAAACGATTTGTTTTGGTGTATAAGTAAAGAAACAACACGTTATATGCATATAATACTAAATCTTCGCCAGTTATTTGTTAAAATATCAAGAAAATTATTTTTGCCTAACATAGTATATATGTTTTAAAACAGTTAATTGGATACCATTACTGAACTTTGCATACAGGTAAACTACTGAATAATAAATTAGCCTTCTAATGAGTTCTGAATAAGAGATTAAGTGATTTGCAATGTCGCACAATGGTAACTACGGATTACACTAATTAAAATCTTACAGGTAAGTACATAAGTAACTTAAATAGTTAATTAGACATGTTACGAGTTCTAAGAAATATTTTCGACAACTGTCTAATGAGGTCGTTAACTAATGTTGGACTGAAATATAAAAGGGTTAACATTTTGCATCATAATTTAGTTTATTCTAAGCTTTGTTACCCCTAACATATCACTGTGAAATTTTATAATGGAAAGTTTAAATACCAATTTAGACCTATTCGTTCTTCTAAAATGTAAGAGTACTTCATTTGATTATGAGGTATTGTTTAGTGAAGTTATATCCCGCCTAGACGTTTGTCTTTCCGTTGAAGATCAAGTGACTCTAAAAGAATTTTGTCAGAGATTTGTACGAGCTGCATCACAAAGGTGGCAAAAATCTCACCGAATTCTTGATACTTTTAGAAAACAATACGAAATTTGGCTGCAAGCAACTATCGATTGGCCAAGTTGTATAAATTTAGTCGCTCAAGAACCAACTGTTGCTGAGGGATCAAGACCAATCTCTCCAGAACCCTCAACATCATACTCTGTTGGTACAATGACAAAGAGGTCACGAAAACCATTCGAAGATCTGGGAAGCAAACAGAAGAAGAGAAAATCTGATGAGCATAAAACTGACAATCCCAGTGAATTGGCACATACAGCAGCAGCGCGTTTTAAGGAAGAAGGTTGTGAGGATATCGCATCTGTAATCGAATATATGCTGAAACATCCTGAAGCAGCCTCTAAAATTAAGGAAACGCTTAAGCAACCGGTGAAAACTATCTTATTTACACCTAAAAAAGCACTTGGATTACTCCTGTCATTAAAATTATCAAAGTGGCAATACATCACTTTACGAGAGTCAGCTATTCGGGAAGGTAGAAAGGATATTTATCCATCCTACTATAAAGTGCAACAAACCAAGCTGGCATGCTATCCTCCGAAGCAATCAGTGTTAGTGACCGATTCGTCGGCAAGAATAACCCTTCAAGCTTTATTCGACATTACGGTCAAAAGAATCCTCCAAAGTTTTCCTAACGATGATGTGCAAAATAAGGATTTAAAATTGATATCTAAATGGGGTTTCGATGGTGCGTCAAACCAAAGCCGATACAAGCAGAAAATGGATAGCGATCAAGACGATTCAAGTATTTTCATGCCTTCCTTGGTGCCACTAAAACTGACTGATGGAGACAATACTTTGTGGATGAACCCAAAACCATGCTCAGCAATGTATTGTCGTCCAGTTCAATTTACTTTTGTGAAGGAAAGCGAAGCAGTAGTCATCGAACACAAACGACAAATGGATGAAGAAATTAAGGCTCTCATTCCTACAGAGTGCAATAATAGAAACAGGGTGAATCATCACCTAATGATGACAATGATCGATGGTAAAGTCTGCACGTATTTGTCTCAAGCCAGATCAAGTTCATCATGCTATTTGTGTTTGGCAAAACCGACAGAAATGAACCGTTTGGGTGTAGTAACAGCAAAGACCGTATCTTCTGACATATACGAGTTTGGATTGTCATCTCTACACGCCCGTATAAATTGTATGGAATGTTTACTACATATTTCGTATAGACTAGATTTTAAAGAGTGGGCTACGAGAGGTAACGAGCACAAAGAAATGCTAAGTAAGAGAAAAAAGATTATTCAAGACAAATTTAAAGACGAATTAAATCTATTGATTGACATTGTTAAACAAGGTTCCGGAACTACTAATGACGGCAACACTGCAAGAAAGTTTTTCAAATTTCCCCATAAAACTGCAGCCATTACTGGGTTGGACGAAGAACTAATAAGAAGATTTGCTGTGATTTTACAGGCAATAACTTCCGGGGAAAAAGTAGATATAATTAAATTTAAAGATTATGCCTTCAAAACAGCAGAGAGGTACGTGGAATTATATGACTGGTACTATATGTCATCAACCGTCCACAAATTACTTATACACGGGGCAGACATAATCGAGAAGAATGATGTTGTACCCATAGGAAGTCTCTCGGAAGAAGCATCCGAGTCTCGCAATAAAGATTTTAGGAGGTTTCGGGAACATCATTCGCAGAAAAAGAGCAGGCAAGATATGAATCAAGATATCCTTAATATGTTAGTTGTTTCTTCGGATCCTTTTATAAATGTACAAAGGCCCAAGTTAGATGCCAAGAAAAAGGAGGATTTATTTCCTGAAACCCTCAATTTAATTCAGTTTCAAGAAACTGACTTTGAGTTTGTAGGCAATCTAGATTCTGATTCAGAAATCGACGAGAGTGATAAGGAAAACTAGAAACTTTTTGTGCTTTTAATTATAATTCTATTCAATGTAATTTTTTCATGATCTTTCGTTATTTAGCTTTGGTACGTAACTATGTTTTGCAATTGATTTATTTTTAAATATTTTATATTACTATTCTTGTACCTATTTATATTTTTGCATACTTTTGTACCTATGTTTTGTTTTATATAAATTTTATCAACTATTAAAAAATACCTTTTTAATTTATTTTTCTTTTTATTTAATGCCTATTATTAGCGTTAATAAAATAACTAACTTATCGATTGATCTTTACTTTGACATTAGTAGAATTTAATGATTTAAAAAAATACCTTCATTTAGACATAATAATAAAATAATTAGACAGTTGTCGAAAATATTTCTTAGAACTCGTAACATGTCTAATTAACTAATTAGTTTACTTATGTACTTACCTGTAAGAATTTAATTAGTGTAATCCGTAGTTACCATTGTGCGATATTGCAAATCACTTAATCTCTTATTCAGAACTCATTAGAAGGCTAATTTATTATTCAGTAGTTTACCTGTATGCAAAGTTTAGTAATGGTATCCAATTACCTGTTTTAAAACATGTATACTATGTAAGGCAAAAATAATTTTCTTGATATTTTAACAAATAACTGGCGAAGATTTAGTATTATATGCATATAACGTGTTGTTTATTTACTTTTACAATAAAACAAATCGTTTAATGTTAAAAAAAATTAATTAAAAATTAGATGATTTTTAAAAAAAATCTGCAGCAGGTACCGTTATATGAAGTATGTCAAAAAATCACAAATAATTAGTCCTATAACCATCTCTGAGGATATTACGGTTTTCCTTACAAGTTCAGAGATATTCAGATTTTTCATGCTAGCTCCATACATTTTTTTCGAAAAAACCTTATAATAAATTCATTTCTGTGCGGAGTTAGCTCAGACGACATTGTTATGTGTATAATAGCTAATAGAAGCCATATCTGTTAACAAAACGAACATCTAGCAACTTTCATTTCTATGTCTATGGAGGTCGATTTTCAGCCCACAGTGCGCCGCCCCCTTGAGTCGTAGCGTGATGTTATATAGCCTATAGCCTTCCTCGATAAATAGGCTATCGAACACTCAAAGAATTTTTCAATTCGGACCAGTAGTTCCTGAGATTAGCGCGTTCAAACAAACAAACAAACTTCAGCTTTATTATATTAGTATAGATTTGGCCTGGGAGCAAGTATTTAACCTCTAGTGTGCCAGGGGCTCGCATGCGAGCCAGCAAAAAGCTCTTGTTTATATTTTACTACGTAGCTGACATCATAACAAATTCTGTAGTACCATTTTTTTGATTCTACGAGCTATGAGTGGGCCGGTAATTAACAATAACAAAATCTCAAGTGGCACGCGGCGATAACGGGCGATAATGTAAACATCCAGCTGTCTCACAAGAGGTTAAAGAGGTATAGTTCATACTATTCACATAATTTAGTTTAAATATGTTTGTTTTATTTAATGTTGTTTTATTATTGTTGATAACTGTTAAATATTGTTATGATTGTTTACTATTGAAATGCAATTGCTAATAAATCATCGTCATCCATCGACGTGCATTCACTACGCTATCACTATTCGTACTGACAGTATACATTCCGAATGAAAAAAAACTAACGTGTGCGCTAGTCTCACGGAATTCCGAATCGAGATTACGTGTTAGGAAATCGAATACGGAAAACGTATGTATTTGGCCAGCTTTACCTTGGTTAATTCTGCGATACAGCTTTCATTCAAACTTTTCAAAATCGTTAACTTTTTGAGGTAACTTAAGAAGCGATTTGTCAAAAACTAATTAGAGTTTGTTATAACCATACACTCAATCATAAAGCTTATAATGTTAGAAGTAGACTGTGTTAGTTTTATTGCGATCAACACGTTTTTTCTTTATGAAAACAATTAAAATACCGAGCGCAATGTTTTGTTTTACGCGCGGTGGTAATAACGACGACTCAACTGACAAATCTGACAATTGTTACTGTCTCGCTCGCTCAATTGAAATGAAAGTTTTACAAAGAAAAAGAAAACGTATTGCTAAGTAATAAGGTTGAGTTCAAAAGCATTAAATATGCTCACATTATTCGCTAACAACGTTTAAACATTATATCACATAATTAGATGTATCACATAATAAGGTGAGTCTACCCAACCTACCTAGAGTACCTAGTTAAAATTACTCTACTTATAAAGTACTAACCATTCCTGAAAAATGTTGCTTAGCTCTGAACTTATTTATATTATGTGCTAGTTTGCCGACAAACAGTTGTCGGCACCTATGACACTATACGAAAAGTCCATGCCGGCACGCATGAAAGATATCGGCGCTCAGAAAGCTGTCGGTAAGCACGCGCCGGCTATCCTCTGAAGCGCCGACTATTCTCTGAGGTGCCGCATGCCGCGTGCGTCGCAAACCGCCGCCGTTCAGTCGTCTTATTATCTGGGTAACGTTGTACTTTAAGGCGGCATATTTCAACATGCTCGTATGTTTAACGAGAAGTGACTAGTGGGTACTCCCATTCTTCTCCTAACATTTTTTGTTCGAAAATCATTATCCATAACACGTTTGCTATAAACTTCAGTAATAATGTTCAATAATTCGAAATTCTGTTTTACATAATTATCTTTACTTCTAAAACTATTCTGCCCGTCAACTGTCGATCGACCTTCTAAAGGTTTGTGTCAAAATACGAGCATCTGTCGAGACGCCTGTAAAAGGCGTCCGATGACCTCTAAAAGGCGTCTGAACAGATGCGCATATTTAGCATGTTTAAATTATGACTGATTTGCTCTAACCTTAATAAAAGTGTATGGCAAAGACAAAGGATGGCATAAAATCACATGCTACGTATATTAAACAAATGAATATCTGTTCCTTGAAATTTGAAATCAAGAGTCAGTGTTACGTAATCGGGCGTAATTAGTGGTGTGTTGTCGGTGTGTTTGTGTTTGTATTTTTGTGATTACTTTTCTTTAGTGATAGAAATACTTCTGTTTATCATGGATGGGTATGTAAAGCACAATTTTTAATTCATAAAATGTGTATTTGATAATGGCTTGAGGCAAAAAAACTAATTTCTTCAAACACCTTAGATATTTCCGCGCCATTTTATTTTTTATGGCCGTTTCTCAAGTGTTTTTTTATTTTTTCCGATTCTCGTAAACTAAGTAGTTTCAAGTGCTTAAACTGTTTTTGTGATAAGTATATGAACCAAACCCTTGTTTAAATTATTAACCAAAGCCACTTAGCTTGCTGTGTTCTCAGAATGGAACAATGAACAGACCCTATTTTTTGTTTACGTCTCGGGTTGCATTGTTATGGTTACGGCACGTGTTTGTAAAGCTTGTAGGATGAAATAATTGTTTGGACAGTCAATTGTTTTATTATACAAGTAGTAAGATAGTATATTGTACTGTAAATAAAATGAAAAGAATATGAAATAATGGTTTATTTATTTAATTATAACTACTTATGTACAGTCATCTTGGCAAATTAGCTCACCCTAGATTCAATGGGTCGGAATCTTGCCTACATTGAAGGAAAACTGCGACACAGTCGCCCTCTTTTTATTGGATATGGAACCATTTTCGTTCGTAAGTAACGTATATAACGTCACAGCCATCCTACCAGTTAAACTAAAACACTACCTATTGGTAGAATTTAGCTTATGATTTCTGTGACTTACAAATTCAAATCGATACTAGGAAAATTAGTAATTAGTTAATAGAAGATATAAGTCCAGTACTTTATTTTAATACATTTTTATAACCATCAAAATATGTATATGTTTATACAATTTTTTTCTCGTATTGTAACCGAATGGTAGAAATATAGTTTTTCACAAAGTCAATCTTCTTTCATTAGCTGTCATCACACAAAATAATTAATGGCGATTTGTTTACATGCTCTTGCGCAATTATTTTTATGTTTCGCTGTATTTGCGTTGTTTTCTGTGATATTCACGTCAAGTAGAGCATCAGTTCCTTCGAGTCTACCAGGAAATCAAGCATCTTCTCCGGTGTTGTGTCTTTTCACGTCAAGTTCGGTACTCCGTGTAAAAACTCTAGGTCCTCCAGTTTGCACGTTTGGACCTTATTTACTGAAGAATTCAGATAAACAATGTTGTGATTTTGGCAAAACCTCTAAAAATTGTGTTCTTTGTTTATATATTGTGAAATGGTGAATAATAAATTTTTCGTGATTGTATATACTATGGTTTTATTTGTATAAATCAACACAGCTAGTAGTTAAATAAATCAACACAGCTAATAATAAAATTAGCGACATCTATCGCCATTTTAAACGAAGGAAAATTGCAGAGTTGCTTGCTAGTTTTATAGATGGCGATGCAATCGCTTAAAATGTCAAAGATTCCAGTCTATTACCGATAATATTAATATATACTAGTCTATGCTAGATTCAAACTAGATTTAATGATATATTTCAAGGCGAAGCTTTTCTATTCTAAGTTGAGTAAGATTGCTTATTTCATGCCGATTCTAACGTTATAAAGGTTATACATAGTTCCTATACAAAAATTTCGAGATATCCTCGTTGTAATTATTCGCAAATTTATTTTGCAAAAAATTTGCGAATAGCGTGACAGGTGCGCAAAGTCGCGCAAAAAAAACGCCATACATTCGAGGGGATAAGTCATAATATCGAGTACTAACTATAATAATTGCATCTCCTAATTTCGCATGAAATAAAATCATATGTCCTAAGCATTGTATTGTATAATGTGTATTATTCCGAATGTTCATTTATAATAAAATAGTTAGCTCTAAATTATTTGCTAAAAATTAGGATTTAGTGACAGAAACGAATCGCTGTAAATCCGAGTCCACGCAGTCTTGTCTGCCCTACTACCCCTACAGTGTAATTTAAAATCGCGTAGGCGCATAGGGGCGAGGCGGCCCGCGGGCTGAGGAGCAGGAGGCTGCAAGCGAGTCAGGGTTGCCAACTTCGAACTTTATTTATATTAGATCAAGTGCGAGTTGGACTTGCCCACCGAGCGCCTACCTAGTATAACCAGTACTCTAGGAAAAATGAAAGTTACGTATTATGTGGGTATTTTAATAATCCTAAATTATTCAATATACAATTTAGTAGATACAAAAATCATTTAGTTATAGTAGGTACCATATGTTTTTAAGACAAGGGCTTTCTTTAAAAAGAATATGAGTCCTCAACTCGACAGCGAATATTATTATAGTTCCTATAGATGTGCCAATGATTTCGCCATCCCTTTGCCAAGCAATTTTCAAAACGCAAGTAAAAGAAATTAAGTAATCATACTTATATTTCATGATTAGTTTATTTTATACAATAAAGATCTTTTATTGCTTCAGCGAGGCGCTACCTCGCCTCGGAACAATTAATTATCACACAGTATGCTACGCTATCCTCTATCCTCAAATGTCAGTGTCAATTGTCACAACTACTAGATATCGGCTGTCAAATGTCAAAACAGTTTAGTGAACTTTAGTGTCAATTTCGTATCGTATCTTTTTTTTGATTAACAATGGTTTCATTTCATTTGCATGTTTATGTGAAACGTAATAAATAAAGTAACCTCATATATTTATTTGTATTATCAGAATAAATGAAAAACATTTTAAATCAATTAACCTAGTTCATATTTTGTTAGATTAGATTGAAAGATGTCCTCGGAGAAAGTGTTGAATTGTACACTGCATTCTTACGCCTGAAAATGTTATTATTTCTCGACACATTTCCACATTATTGTAATCGGTTTCGTAAGCTAAGAGTTAATTCCGAATATAAGATGTGGTATGCTGCTTTGGTGCGATTTATAAGGAGGCGATTAGTGTTGGGCATCATATTTGCGTCTTCGTTAACTTATTGTATTGTCAGCTTTCTTAGAGAGGTTAGTAAATAAGTTAAAGGAAACTAGGACTCTAGAATTATTAAAATTTGAACCGACGGACATGTATGAGGAATGTGATGAAAGTGAATGAAGCCAAAGAAATGTGTCAGGATCGTAGCAAATGGAAATCCGTAGTCTCTGCCTACCCCTCTGGGAAACAAGCGTGAATCTATGTTTGTATGTATGAAAGTATATATAAACAATTGAGTTTATGACAGCTCAATGATATGGACATTGGACTAGTATGGAAAAGTTATGCATCGATCACCAATCTTAATTATTACACTGTTCATAAGAACTTGTTGTAATTAGAGGCAACAATCTAGTTATAGAAGGTCTAATGATGATCAGTGATATGCAGCTGACAATAAACATTTTATTATGATATTTATAAGTACATATATTGTTGGAGTGTTAATTGCAAATAAATTTAACTGATTATACAATTTCAAAAGTTTATGTTGGCTACTGAATACTTCCTTACAGAAATACCTAGTAAAACTGTTCATACCCCTAAATCAAAATGATTACCTAACAAGAAGCCACAAACATTAGCAGAGACAGAACCAACAAGGACCTCAAAAACAAAAGTAATTGATAGAATATCAGAGGTTTTAAATATTGGATGGACCCAATTGACCTTTTTTGTTCAGTTTTTTGTTAATTATATATTTATATAAATATAGAAATGTATACATTTTTAAATAATAATAACTGAATGTTTCAGGGTAGTAGCAGAAATATGATATACCAAGATGTATCATTTGAAAGGAAACCTTTTGTCTGGAGGACACTTCAAGAACACAATGATACAAATGACAATATAATGTGCAGAAACTCTGTTCAAGGGAAACAGTTACTGGTAGATGATAGAGGTAAACCCTATTCCTACTAAACCTACTCCATACTAAAATTCTCTATATAAATAATTGTGAAGATGTTCAGAGGTTTGAATATTGGTTAGTGACTTTGACACAAAATAGACTTTCAGCTTGAGTAACACATAGAATACTTTTCCCAACAATGCATTGTGCATCTCATACTAGTTTATATTCCTGTATACTGCTTGCAGTAATAATATGGTGTTTGCACCCTTTGTAATGAATTTATTTATATTGAATGTGTGTCCAACTAAAAAGTTGTTTTTTGTTGACATGAATCAATGATGGATGTATGCTAAATGTATTCATATAAAACAGGCTGCATCCATGTATGTTCTTCAAATAAAGTAATTGATTTCATATTATATGAAAATAAAACATGGGTGCTTCTATCATTAAAGGGTCCGTAACTGTATAGTGCCTGTAAGTTTTTCTCAATCCGAATATTGGCTTAGCACAATAGCTGTTGAAGGTACACTGCAGTTGTCATAACATAACCAGGTCTCTTGTTCTAAAATAACTTTTGTTATATTATTAACTGAACTCAAATAATATGTTATTGAAACATTGAATAATCAAAATGCATGTGGCTGAAGGTGTGCTGAATTTTGTTATAGTCCAGCATGAGGTTTGTGTGATCCATAATTAATTGTTCTGTTTTTGGGTGTAGTTTTGTATCCATTAATTATGTCCTTTTGTAAAAAAGAATATGTTCTACCAGTCAGGTTTAAATGGTCATCTCACCACTGCAAATGCACATAGGGTCAAGTCATGAATTATTCTCCACATAAGACTAAAATTATGATGGTTGAGACATTGTTTTAAGTCTGAATATTCCTTGTTCGAATTATTTGTAGTTTCTCCTGAAATCATCCTAAACCAGGATTATCCTAAGTGCTTAATTTGTTTTTAATTTAAAAAGTCTTAATAAAATCTATGGCCCTTCGTACACAAGCCTACGCAAATCTTCGATACGCGACTACCGCAATACAAATTCATAGAGGTTCGTACACAGGTACAAATGTCTGCGACGCGTGCCTGTGTACGAACCTCTATGTATTTGTATTGCGGTAGTCGCTTAGAGACCAAAATCGTCGGGTATCGAAGATTTGCGTAGCTTGTGTACGAAGGGCCTAAGAAACCACAGAGATTTCAACAACAATGAGCACAAAAAATATATATACTACTCAAAACAAAATGAGGGCCACTAGTTTATTTACATTTAAGTGCACTTTAGTAAACTGAAAGTAACTGATAATGTCGCTGGAACTCATTGCGATTCACCAGGCGTTATCTTACGGAATTAATCATAATTCTAATAAAATCGTTATCTTTTCAGACAGTAAGAGTGCCTTACAACATGTGGCTCGATGCACCTCTGGTCGCAGAGACGCATCGATAGCCTATGATATCCTGAAAACTATTATTACTTTTAATGAAATGGGTAAAGAATTAAAGTTGCAATGGGTTCCAGCACATATTGGCCTGAGGGGAAACGAGGAAGCTGACCGTGTAGCTAAGTTAGCAGCAGTAAATGGCAATTTAATTAACTATGTACCTGACCACTGGGAATTAGTGCCAAAATTTAAATCACTTTGCTTTAATTATTGGAAAACACATTTTGAAAATATATCTTTAGAAAAAGGCATCTGGTATAGGACTATACAGAGTGAGCTCCCTCGTAGCCCCTGGTTTGATGATACCAGCTTAAGTAGGCATTATGTCAAGCTAGCCCTAAGACTTGGGTCCGGACACTACCCATCAGCAAAGTTTGCACACTTAATGAAGAAAGTAAATTCACCTAATTGCACCATTTGCAATCAAATTGAAGATGTGCAACATTTGCTGATGGAGTGTGTCCGTAATAAAAATGATCGCGAGTCCCTGTTGAACGAATTTAAATTAAATAGGTTGGATGTAGGTCTAATTCAAGGAATTTTATCAAGACCAAAATCAGAAGAAGCTAAGAAATTATGCCATTTAGTAACACTTGCTCAACAGTGATTCGTCTCATGTAAAATATTTAAATTCTGAGTATTAATTTGATTGTTTAAAATTATTTATTTACTTTGTGATAAGTTACGATGGGGTTGACATATCCGTATAGGATAAAAACCCCAAAATAAAATAAAGATATAAAAAAAAAAAAGAAAGTAACTGATAAGTAGCATTATATTAATATTACGAACTCTTTGGTGTTTGATCTCTTTTATGCTGGTGTTCGTGTTCCTAATTTGAAAAGTATTGGCCATCATTTTAAGAAAAAAAAAATTGGATGTTGTTCTTATATTTTTCTTCGATTGTCTTCTTAACTTGTTTCGGTTATTTTAGGGAAAAGTTTTACTTTTTCAATTTTAATTGATTCATTTATCATCTCGCGTTAATCATGCCACTAGTACGAAGGCACATGGATACAATTACAGCAACCAGAGCCATAACTATGATTCAAGAAGGACGTTCTCAGCGTTACGTGGGTTTGCAGTTGGGTTTTTCCCCAAGAGCTGTCCAAAATGTATGGAATCGCTTCCAAGAGACCGGCAGTGTTGCCAGGAGACCCCGTTCAAGTAGAGTTCGTGTAACAACGGCGCACGAGGATCGATACGTCCAACTAAGTGATCGTACAGGAACGGCCCGTAAGTTACAACACCACCTACGGCTGACAATGGGTACCCGTGTCAGTGATCAAACTATACGTAATCGATTGCACGAAGACCAGCAAATGTCAAGACGACGAGTTGTTCGAATTCCCCTGACCAGGGTTCAACGTGCAAACCGTTTAAGATTCTCCCGTCAGTATTTGAACTGGGGGATTAGTCAGTGGGGCAAGGTGCTTTTTACAGACGAGTGCAAAGTAAAATTTTTTAATGATGATCGGCGTGTTAGTGTGTGGAGACAACGCGGCGAGCGGTTTTCAGAGTCCTGCATCCACGAAGTTGACCGTTTCGGTGGTCCCAACGTAATGGTTTGGGGTGGGATAAGTTTACACGGTAAAACCGAGCTCACCATTTTAAATGCGGGTACCGTAACTGCAGAACGTTACATCGAGGACGTCATCAGGCCTCAAGTGATCCCATTTGCACAGCGAGTGGGGCCTGGATTCATCCTGATGCAAAACAATGCCCGTGCACACACAGCTCGATCGAGCCAAACTGTCCTAGAAGGGTCTCATATTGAGGTATTACCATGGCCAGCTAACAGTCCGGATTTAAATCCAATCGAGCAATTGTGGGACCAATTGAAACGAAGGGTTAAAGAGAATGAGCAAGGGGTCTAAAACCAACAGCAACTGATTGACGCTTTAAAACGTGCCTGGGAGAAGATTCCAGATGAAAACGTGAGGAATTTGATCCAGAGTATGCATACGAGGCTTCATTGAATGTATTGCTAAGAGAGGACGACATACTCGTTACTAAAAAGAAGAAACAAAAGTGACAAGAACAGTATTTTGTCTTTTGCCGGTGATTTCTTTTGTTCATGTTTTCCATTCAAAATGGCCAATTTCATTATGAACTTAAAAAAAACAATTCATGATCATTATTTTAAACAATTGTTAGCCTATATTATAATCAATAACATTATTTTGTAATTACATAAGTTAAACAATTTAATGTCTTTATTGTTTTCATGGTACAGCAAAAAATCTTAGTGGCCCTTATTTTGTTTTGAGTAGTATATAATTAATTGTTGTGATGGTTATACATAAAAGTTAATTCTTTATTACTATAAACAGTAATTAGTTAAATTATTATCATCTCAACTACATCCATGGCAATTGAAGGCATGATCTAAAAGCTCATAAGTTACTTGTATGTGTAGTGCTCCTATTGCCCAATTGGTTAATATCAATAGAAGTTGGCAGTGATAATAAGCCTAGTTATCAATTCTATTAACTAATTTTTTCGGTATACAATATATAAATAACAGGAATATAAAGATGCATAATTTATGTGTGTTCACTACGCCAATTCGAATCACATTCTATCTTTTTACATTTTAACTATGACTACTGGTTGATCATTCATGTGTGCGAGTCTTCAAAAAGCCATTATATCCAAAAACTAGATGTTCCCGCGGTTTCCCCCGCGTTTATCGTTACTGCGCCGCCCCCGTGGGTCGTGGCGTGATATTTTATAGCCTAAACCCTTCTCGATAAATAGGCTATCCAACACCAAAAGAATTTTTCGAATCGAACCAGTAATTCCTGAGATTAGCGCGTTCAAGCAAACAATCAAACAAACTCTTCAGCTTTATAATATTAGTATAGATTATTTTGTGTAAAACTATTTGATCGAATGCCATTTTATCTACATAACATTTGATTAATGTTCTTTCTACCTACTCACATTTCTATTTCATCAATACCTACTACCTATCTAGTTTTCCTAATCTGCTTAGCATTGTTTTATGAAAAAATCAGTAAAAAAGGAAGAGAAAAAGTGTTATAAAACGTAAATGATATAACTATATATAACTAACTAAATAACTATATATTTTAATCAAATAATAAGTTACTGTTGTATGTATATGTAATAAAGAATTATAAAGTTTATAGTAATGAAAGAGACCATAGACTATAACAAAAACCTGCCCATTAGTTCTATTTAAGCTTACCATCCACAAAAATATTTAATAGGTACTAATTATTAATTTTAGGTTATGTATGCCAAAGGATGGATGTGCTCAAAAATGGCTGCTGTGACACAGAAGCTGATTTTACAGACAGATACAGCTGCGAAACATGCTCAGATAATAACTGTTGTGTTGTTTATGAGTTCTGTGTCTCTTGCTGTTTGGATCCTAGCAAGGTATTATATAAATACATAACTGCACATAATCCTACACA
Organism: Catocala sponsa; assembly: GCA_963564715.1. Taxonomy (NCBI): domain Eukaryota; kingdom Metazoa; phylum Arthropoda; class Insecta; order Lepidoptera; family Erebidae; genus Catocala; species Catocala sponsa. Next base: position 12,625,617 of record OY751336.1, on the reverse strand, counting down.
GTATTGTAAGACGAAAATTAGTAAAACTTAAATTAAATCGTAATTATTTCACTGCATGGCTGACATAATGGTTTAAATTGATCGTCTCGCCACTGTGCCTAATGTTGTGGGTTCGATCCCCACACTAGACAAATATTTATGTAATCTACAAGTTGTTCTAGGTCTGGGTGTTCTTTGTGTCTGTTGTTTGAATGAGAGATAGAAATATGAACCTCCGGCACCTAAGAGTGCTATCCAGACGAAATACAGTTAAAATGTTATTACTCCTATTGTGTCCTGTAGGAAACTGGTATTTCTTAGACAAGCCGTTCCATTCGTACCGTCACGTCACTGCAAGCACTACCCCACTCCACATTTTAAATACAGGCAAATCGTTTTCTTCTAAAAAAAAGACAACTTCTTCACTAGTAAACAAACATTGAAACAAATCTTTAGGACTTTACAAAGAAAGAACAAAATGCACACATGGATCAAACAAAATTTTGTTACGTTTGGGGATCGGAGCCACAATACTTTGTACAGTCGTAGCAGCAAAGCGCCCAATTAAACTACTACGCCATCCTTGCAATCAAATAAAATATACTCGCCGTAAAAAATAACATTAGCCAGCGCTATTTTATAGTATGTCACAATAACCGAAATTAGCCCGGACAAGACCCGGTACGCAAGCTGGTTTTCCATACATCTTATGTCACCATTTGTTCTTTTACAGAGAGACATGCTAGAAGTAGTGTTATCCAAACTCTCGACGGAAAAGAACGTGTTGTTCCGTTCCCTGAGCGACGACTACGAGCTGTGCTTAACCAAATGTCGGACGAGTTCTCACAGTGTTCTTCATGAGAACTCTTATAAGGACCCATTACACAAACACTGTTTCGGTGACGAACCCACCAGATCGAGGACGCCGGACTAACGAATACTTATAAACTAGCATAAGCTTTTTACGTTTATATTCTTTAAAAAGTAGATTAATGCTATTAGTTATTGTTATAATTTACTAGATAATTTTATAGTTCATGAGGACATTAAAGACTCGTAAGCTTCTCAATCTTTTAAACGCTACGAACTCGGCATCTGAATACAAGTCAGGCGTGATAGTTGCGGCATTCTTAGCCAAGTGCGTTTGTATCGGTGTTGGAGGTAGCCTTTTCACAAAAAGTAACGGTATGAACAAGAAATTAAGGAAGTCAACTCATATTTTAATAAATAATTATAATACTAATCCTTGGTTACTAAAAACAAATGAACACAAATTTAGTTAGCAGTCAGCCAAACGCATGTCCACTGCTGTGTTCGGCCGATAGAATTAGCAACAACCAATCAAATTACTTGTCTTGAGTTTAATTTTGATACGTCGCCGTCGTTATTTGGTCTCCAATTACAAGTAGCTATTGCTGTTTCTGTAACTCTGCAATTACAAGTAACTGCCGCTGCAGATGTAACCCTGCAATTACAAATAGCTGCCGCTGCATATGTAACCCTGCAATTACAAGTAGCTGTCGCTGCAGATGTAACCCTGCAATTACAAGTAGCTGCCGCTGCAGATGTAACCCTGCAATTACAAATAGCTGCCGCTGCATATGTAACCCTGCAATTACAAGTAGCTGCCGCTGCATATGTAACCCTGCAATTACAAGTAGCTGCCGCTGCATATGTAACCCTGCAATTACAAGTAGCTGCCGCTGCATATGTAACCCTGCAATTACAAGTAGCTGCCGCTGCAGATGTAACCCTGCAATTACAAGTAGCTGCCGCTGCAGATGTAACCCTGCAATTACAAGTAGCTGCCGCTGCATATGTAACCCTGCAATTACAAGTAGCTGCCGCTGCATATGTAACCCTGCAATTACAAGTAGCTGCCGCTGCATATGTAACCCTGCAATTACAAGTAGCTGCCGCTGCATATGTAACCCTGCAATTACAAGTAGCTGCCGCTGCATATGTAACCCTGCAATTACAAGTAGCTGCCGCTGCATATGTAACCCTGCAATTACAAGTAGCTGCCGCTGCATATGTAACCCTGCAATTACAAGTAGCTGCCGCTGCAGATGTAACCCTGCAATTACAAGTAGCTGCCGCTGCAGATGTAACCCTGCAATTACAAGTAGCTGCCGCTGCATATGTAACCCTGCAATTACAAGTAGCTGCCGCTGCATATGTAACCCTGCAATTACAAGTAGCTGCCGCTGCAGATGTAACCCTGCAATTACAAGTAGCTGCCGCTGCAGATGTAACCCTGCAATTACAAATAGCTGCCGCTGCATATGTAACCCTGCAATTACAAGTAGCTGCCGCTGCATATGTAACCCTGCAATTACAAGTAGCTGCCGCTGCATATGTAACCCTGCAATTACAAGTAGCTGCCGCTGCATATGTAACCCTGCAATTACAAGTAGCTGCCGCTGCAGATGTAACCCTGCAATTACAAGTAGCTGCCGCTGCAGATGTAACCCTGCAATTACAAGTAGCTGCCGCTGCATATGTAACCCTGCAATTACAAGTAGCTGCCGCTGCATATGTAACCCTGCAATTACAAGTAGCTGCCGCTGCATATGTAACCCTGCAATTACAAGCAATTGCTGCCGTTCGTTTGGCAATCGTCAAAGCGACTGTTGTTACACTTTTTGTATTCAAAATACTTCTAAACTTTTAGCAATACAGTAATAAGTCTTGTAATTAAATTATATACGTATTGTGACCTTGTACAGTGACCAAAAGCATATTTTAATTATTACTTTTTTGTAGATTGATGAATATCTATGCGTTTGCCTTACATATTTATAGAATTGGGCGGTCTAACCTCTAAATCACATTCATTAATGGATTTTGTATCACGTAAGAAGATAGCTTAGGTAGCGTACCCAGATTACAATGTAACGCCCACATACGTCAGGGAAGCAAATACCAAAGCATGATTAGAGAAAAAAAGTCGAATTCTGAAAAATTCTGCACTAAATAATAATTTGCCTACTTTGCCCACCTCTCGTGATTCTGAACGCCCTAATTTGCCCACTTCTCAGACTTAAATACTTTTCACGTGACCGCGCTTCGCAATATGGTGACACTACTTTAAATATCTATATCCATTCATCCGATTCATATTGTTGAGTACGGGTAGGCTGTTGATCATTGTGTACTTGAATACAGGCTTAAGTTTTGTCTAATTATATTTTACAGCTACAGTAAATAATATGAGCATGTCCAGGCTTAATCTCATAGTGGTACATGTTATGCTATACGTTTGGTTAATTGGTGTTAGGGACCTTTTTTTAACGTGAAACGTGCCATTTTGCGGGAAAAAGAGGCTCACCCGGGCAAAGACGGAACTCCTGCGTACTACTGACTAAACCTACTACGGTGTGCCTACTCCTGCCTTAATACTGGAACTGACTCTACTTCGGCGAACCAACCAACAGCGCCTGCCTGCGGGCGATGCCCCGGCACGACAAAAGGCGTCGCTCCGACTCAATTGTCAGCGGAGGAGACATCGCCGTTCTTACGCACGCGTCCTTCACTACGACAGCTCGGATCCGCAAGGATACTTTCCTCACGGATCCGCCTCCTTCCGCGAGATGACGTCCTCGAAAAAGGATGCGACCGCTACCCAATTCCTCTGTCGATTATTGTGGTGTTAAGATCCTACCTCATTTAATCTCATGTTTTAAGTTTACCGATTTAGTGAGATCATGAGTCCAATTCCCCGGTTGTTAGAACTTATTAAGTTTTCTGATGGTAAATACTTAATAGCGTAACAGACATTGGAAATACACTCTGAAGCTGATAATAGGCTAGCTACTTATACCATTCAACAGTGTTTAAACTGTAGTTTAGATATATATTTACATAAACATTCAAGTGTTGCTGATTTACAAAGTGATCTTGCAAACTAATATAATATTATAAATAAGTTTGAATGTTTGCTTGAGATGAAGAGTTATGTTATATGATGTGATGCCTAAGAGATTCATATAAAATTTTGCTTGTTTGGCTTGCCAACATGTGGTCAAAATTCGGTGTTCCTAAATTTATTGGTGTAACTACCCTAGTTCCGAAATGTAACAAGTCTGAATTGTAATCATAGTTGCTTTAATCTTATTAGACTTTACTTTTGTAAGTGGTTAATTAAAATACGAGTTTTATAGAAATGAGATTTGCGACACGTCGAAACTGAGGTATCAATTATTTATTTATCTCTTAGCTAATTTTTAGTATTTAATTATTATTAGTTGTATCAGTTTCATTGTCTTATTTTAGTTACCAGATTCTGTACAGTATATATTGTTATAAATATTGTATTCAAGCTATCTTAAATAATATAAATATTTTTTTAAACAATTGTTTATTTAATTTTCTGTAGATCATAGTAAGGCTTTATTAAAGAACCTCGGGAGAAAGCTAGTTCTCCCGAGGTTTTACCTAAGTTTATTATTACTTCGCCGATGTCGTGGCGCGTAGCGTGATGTTAGTTCTGGATAAAGCAGCTTTCGAATGGTGAAATAAATTTTAAGTCGGTCCAGTAGTTTTAAGTTTATTCATTACAAACAACTATACAAAACTTTCCTATTTATAGTATTAGTAAGTACATCAACCGCTAGACGTCTGAACGGACGATAGCTAAACGTAACCCTCATATTACCGAGGTTGGTTACCAAGTGGTCTACATAACAGGACTACAATTGCGACTACTTATTCACAATCGGTGGAAAAGTCGATTGGTGTTCAAAAACCTTAAATACAAAACATTTCTCTACGCTCGCCCAAAATAAATAAAATACAAGCCTTACGAATCTGGTTGTAGTGACGATTGTCAAATGGCAGAAGAAGCTTGAACGATACATATTGTGATGTTACCACGGTTAAAGAGTAGCTGGTATGCCAGGGAGAGAGCAAGATATCCGTGCTATGAACCCTGAAACCCTGACCAGAGGTGACATCAATATCTGGGCCTTCCGAGTCGATGTGGAAGTCAATCCCAACTTCACAAGCGGTATTGAACCTTAAGCATTCAGTCTTAAGAGTCAATTTGCCTCCTATGCCTTCTACCACTATAGCCTGTGTTCTCAGAAATTGGAAGAAATTATACCTAAGGCTACTTTTTACCATAGGACACAAACTCCCATCGCCTTTCATCCTCACGCTTTAGAACTAAACAGTTCCAACCGTTAACATAGGGCTTTTCATTCACAGACGCTTAGGTCATCGAAGTACGGAATCATGGTTTTCCCAAGAGATTATAGTTAAGAGTTCTTCAAGGAAATAAAAAGGGTTTCACAAGGTCGTTAGTGCGTGAATAATAGCAAACGTCTTTAGATTACAGTGATAGGGGGCGGTGGTTGTTTGCCAACATAAGTCCGGAATTAATAACCTATTTTGGGCCCGTTTGCCTACTAGAAATAGAAGTTTGACAGAAGCTTAGTAATGTCAAATATATATCTCTATCAGGAAAAACAAAAGATAAATTATTAATTTTGGCCTTTCGTAGCATAAAACAAAATAGATAGGAATATTGGTACTTGGCTTTCTCATTAGCTTCTTGTTAGTACATTTCGACTGGCTTTAACGTGGCAATTATTACTGTCTTTTAAGTACTTACTTACTTTTCTGACTGATGTTATCCCAACTCTAGACATATATATATATTTTTATACAACTAAGGTGGCAAACGAGTATAGGTACGGCCTATGGACGCCTGCAACACCAGAGGTATCACTTGCGCGTTGCCGACCCTTTAGGAAAGGAAGTGGGAAGAGGGAAAGGGGGTGATTGGGCCTCCGGCTATGACTTGACAATATTAATCAGTACCTATTAGTAGAACAGTATATCACAAGTTCTCCTTTAATTGCTGTTATTGGTAGATGGGTTAGCGGCGCAACTAATGATGGCTGTCTTTTCTTGAATGTCACATACCTACCTATGGGGCAAATAAGCACTTCCTGATGGTATGTATTAGCTTACGTGCGCTTGCAACAGCAAAGGTATCACTCGGGCATTGGCCATCTATGATTAAGAGAAAGAAGGGAGAAAGGCAAGAAAGTGTGTCCGGGCAGAGCTTGAACTGCCGGCACTTTACTTGTCAACCGAGCCTTACTTTACTTTATGTTTTTAAGGAACAAACACACATTTTGTGAGAGTCTAGTCTACTACTTCTCCGTTCTAGTCGGCCATTAATATCTTTTAAGTATTATACTACCCCTATCATATTATTTGCAACTAATGATAGTGACCTATATTATAAATAATTGCTGTGTGTAACAAAACACAGAAGGTGGAAGTCCAGTTGTCCAATATCAGTAATTTTATATCAAATATTTGTAAAGCCCCTCGCAACGCTGCCAATTTTCCTGACGTAGGTAATTTAACCGCAAAACATGAGTTGCCTCCGTATTCCTTTTCCTAAGTACGCATGCAAAACAAAATGGCTCATAAATAAATCCTCACTTTTCTTAGTCATGTCTTTCGCCACAGCATACATATAGCAATGCCACACATAATAGGTATATAGGTACCTACTTGCCTACGTCAAATCTTACTGATATCAACTGTGAAAGTGTGACTAATTAGAAAATTGTATGTGACCTCACAACTTGGCATTTAAAACATAGTGTCACAATAACTGTGCGAATGTTTCAATGTATTTATTTTAACAAGATAGGTAGTATGTAGGTGTGTATATACATACATACATAGATTCACGCCTGTTTCCCAGAGGGGTAGGCAGAGACTACGGATTTCCATTTGCTACGATCCTGACACACTTCTCTGCCTTAATTCACTTTCATAACATTCCTCATGCACGCTCGCCGGTATAAGGTGCTCTATCTATACTAATATTATAAAGCTAAAGAGTTTGTTTGTTTGTTTGAACGCGCTAATCTCAGGAAGTACTGGTTCGAATTGAAAATTATTTTAGTGTTGGATAGCCTATTTATTGAGGAAGGCTATAGGCTATATAACATCACGCTATGACCCACGGGGGGGGTGCAGTAACGATAAGCGCGGGTGAAACCGTGGGAACATAGTATTTAAATAAAACTAGATGTGCCGCGGTTTCACCCGCGTTTATGATTACTGCCAATATGTATGTTTGTATATAGAATAACAAACATACATATTGGCTCTGTGTTCTAATAGGTAATAAAGGTGTAATATATATTTTTTGTACTAGCTTAATTAACACAATATTTTTAATATTAAAGCTTTTTAAATCTGCGAGTTCCTAGCGATTGTCAAATGACTGAAAATTGTGACATAACCGCTTAAGTGTAGGCGTCCGAAACAGAGCAAGATACCCAATCAATACCAATAAAAACAAAATTAACATATTAACAACAAAGCAAATGCTGTTTTTATTTATTACTAGATTTTGCGCGCGGCTCCGCCCGCGTGGTACCTCCATCAATAAAAAGGAGCCTATGTCCTTACCCAGATTTTAAACTATATCTGCATCAAATTTCATCTAAATCGGTTGAGTGGTTTAGCCGTGAAAAGGTAACAGACAGACAGACAGACAGAGTTACTTTCGAATTTATAATATTATATTATAATAATAATATCAGCCTTGTATTAAACTTTCCCACTGCTGGGCACGGGCCTCTTCTCACTATGAGAAGGGTTAGGCCATAGTCCACCACGCTGGCCTAGTGCGGGTTGGCAGACTTCATATATCTTCGAGAACATTATAGAGAACTCGCATACCTGCAGGTTTCCTCACGATGTTTTCCTTCACCGTTAACGATAATCAACTATTTAATACGCATTTAACTTCGAAAAGTCAAAGATGCGCGCCTTGGGTTCGAACTAGAGACCTCTGCGTGGCAGTCCAACGGTTTCCCACTAGGTTTCCCACTACACACCACTTATATTATTAGTAAGGAAGTAAGGATAATGGAATGCTATTTACCGTCACTTATAATATAATGTACAAAATCAAATATAAGGATATACCTTATTTTATGTCGTAGTTGCATAAATAGTCAGCATCGATGGCGTAGTGGTTAATGTAACCGACTGCCACGCCTGAGGTCGCGGGTTCAATTCCCGCTCAAGTCCAACATTTGTGTGCATGAACATGGATGTTTGTCTTGGTCTGGGTGTTTCTATGTGTAATATGTATGTATTTCCAAAAAGAAAGTATATTATAATGTATGTTTCTCTATTGTCTAGTACCCATAGTAGGTACAAGCTGTGCTTAGTTTGGGCTAGATGGTGTTGTGTGTATGTGGTAGAATATTACTATATTATAAAAAATAAAAAAAACTTCCTGACTCCGGGCTGTTATTGAGATTTCTGAACAGCAAACCAAATAACTTTTTGCTGGCTCGACCTGGGATTCGAATCCGAGACCTCATGCACAGTAGTCGCATTCACTACCGCTGCGTCACGGAGGCAGAAAGGAGAATAACTAGAAATAGAAAAGAGAATACCTACTTACTGACTTACAATTTCTAGTTTAGTTACTGAAAAACTGATAAGTTATTCAACATTTCTGTCGACTTTATTTTGAGATATCTATGTCGTGTACTGACGTGACGTAGCTACTTCCGCGTCAGCAAATGATAAAGCAGTACAAGTCTACTTAAAATATTTCGTGTGTATTGGACACTAAGAATGTAAGTATGAATGTAACGTTGATTATGTAAATATGAATGTAACGTTTATTGTAGGGAGAGAGTTACCTTAGGGTATGATGACACTTAAAATCACTTTAAATGCTTAGGTATGTAAAGTGATTTTAAGTGTCATCACTAAGAGTAGAGCCAAGTTTTAAACATAGTAGAGCCAAGCTGGTTACAGCAGGAATGGGCCGGCTCGACCGGGGAAGTACTACCCTCTCACAGAAAATCGACGTGAAACAACAGTGTTTCACTGCTGTGTTTCGTTCAGTGAATGAGAGCGCCGGAGGCCTAAGCATGAGGTGACGATTCTCGCAGCTTATGAGGGACCTGCAGAGTATCCGTAGAGCCATTGTGTGGGTGGCGCGAGTCGACCCGGCGGCCAGGGAGAGCCGTAGAAACGGTGCTCTGCTGGCCACCCGCGGTATAGTCCAGATGCCCAAACGAGTCTAACCAACTAGGTTGGCTGCCTTATCATGCCGCGCATAATCTCGAGGTGGCTCGTCGTGCCGGATGGTGACCGGAGGGTGGGTCCCGGCGACCACTTTCGGGAGGGTACGGGGGTCTTTCCGTCCGTCGGATCGGCTATCGCCATACCATACAGTTATATGACAAAACTTGCTCTGCGCCTTGCCCCACTTTGCTGCGAGAATAGCCGCCTCTTTTTTTTTTTCACGCTTCCCCTTCCTTTCACTCTATGGCAGTACGAACAAAGCATTGTCGTTCAACAGCAGCCAATCGCCGTAACCCCACTGCTGCTTCCTGTGTCGTGGAGTTTATTAACATCAGAGGACTCCACGCTAACCTTAATGCCGTCCATCACCACCTGGAGACGGCTCGGCCGGCAATGCTTTTTCTAACGGAGACACAAATACGCCGTCCTGCAGACACGAACTACCTGCAATATCCCGGCTACGTACTAGAGGAGTGTTTCCTCGCGAAAGCCGGGGTATGCTTGTTTGTTAGGGCGGATATTTGCTGTCGCCGTCTACAATGCCTAGAGGACCCTTCCTTCTCTGTCCTTTGGGTACACGTAGATCATGGCTCTTTCAGCCAAATCTACATGTGCCTCTACCGATCCCATTTAGGAGACGCTGAGACAACTCGACTCTTCAATTACCTGAGTCAGGCGGCAGACGACGCGCAGGAGCGGTTTCCGAACGCTGAGTTGGTGTTCTTGGGAGATTTCAATGCCCACCATGAGACCTGGTTGGGTTCTCCCAAAACAGACCACGCGGGACGAACTGCCCATGCGTTCGCTCTCACGCATGACCTGTCTCAACTGGTACTCCAGCCCACCCGGATACCAGATATTGCAGGTCAGGCGCCCTCTCTGCTCGATCTGCTGCTGACGAGTAACCCGAACCGGTACAGTGTGTCGATTCGTGCTCCTTTGGGCACCTCAGACCACTGTCTGGTTTGTGCCACAGCTGTTGTTGTTACGCCCCCACGACCCGAGGAGGCAAGACGACGACTGTGGCACTACTCGTCGGCAGACTGGGATGGAATGCGGGAATACTTCGCATCCATCCCTTGGGCTCAACGCTGCTTTGAGAACAGGGATCCATCAGAGAGCGCTACTGCTGTCGCTGGTGAAATCATCCTGGGTATGGAATATTATATTCCATACAGTGATGACACGAGCGGCGGCAGGAAAAGGCCCTGGTTCGGGCGTGAATGCGCCGATGCTGTTGAACGCAAACAGACGGCGTATCGCGCTTGGACCAGGGCTCGCACTCTCCACGACCCTAACGTGGATCACCTGAAGATAGCGTTCAACCAAGCCACAAAGGTCTGCAAGAGGGCATACTTAAGAGCGGATGCCCAGCGCGTCGCACGGTTCGGCCAGGAACTAATGGCGCATCCTACGGGCAGTCGTAGCTATTGGCGCCTGGCCAAAGCCGTGCAGTCCAACTTCTGCCAGACCATGCTGCCCCCTCTGAGGTATCCGAATGGATCACTGGCTCATCGGCCGCAGGAGAAAGCAGATCTGCTTGCAAATCTCTTTGCGGCCAACTCCCGAATCGATGACTGCGGTTCGCAGCCGCCTAACATTGCCAACTGCGGCTACACCATGCCTGATATATGTATCAGGCAACGAACCGTTCGTGCGATACTGCAGTCTCTCGATGTTCGGAAAGCCAGTGGACCTGACGGCATCCCAGCTGTGGTTCTTAAAAAATGTGCAGCGGAGTTGTCTCCCACTCTTACGCGCCTATACCGGACGTCTTACGTCGCAGGCATTGTGCCTGAGGCTTGGAAGGAAGCGAACGTTCAACCGATTCCCAAAAAGGGGGACCGTTCCGAGCCAAGCAACTATCGACCCATAGCTATCACCTCGGTGCTTTCCAAGGTGTTCGAGCGGATTATAAACACCCAAATTGTCCGCTACCTGGAGGATCAATCGTTGATCAATGATCGCCAATACGGCTTTCGGTCTAAACGATCAACGGGTGATCTTCTAGCGTTCGTCACGCACCTCTGGGGTGAGGTTATGGACAAGCACGGCGAGTCTTTGGCTGTCAGCCTTGACATAGCCAAAGCTTTCGACAGAGTCTGGCACCGGTCTCTTCTTTCCAAGCTTCCGGCCTATGGCTTGCCCCCTCAACTGTGCACCTGGATTGCAAGTTTCCTGCAGAAGCGTCGTATTCGGTTCCTTTGCGACGGTCGCGCTTCCAAATTTATGCAGGTCAATGCAGGAGTGCCTCAGGGTTCTGTCTTATCCCCTACGCTCTTTCTTCTGCATATCAATGATATGTTGAATCTCGGCAACATACATTGTTATGCGGACGACAGTACCGTGCATGGGCGATATCTCGGACATCCTGGGGCCAAACAGGCTGAGGTTGAGGGGAAAAGGCAGAATCTTGTCGTTGAACTTGACCGGACCTTGGACCGCATCTATGAATGGGGTGCCAAGAACTTGGTCGAGTTCAACGCCAAGAAGACCCAGGCATGCGCGTTCTCTACAAAAAAGTCTCCGTTCCTTCCCCTCCCTTCTCTGAAGAACACTCCACTGGTGATACGTGACAGTCTCTCCATCTTATGTATGGATCTTTGCCGCTCCCTTAATCAGAAAACCTATATCGAGAGCGTCATTAAGCAAGCTTCGCGAAAACTCGGAGTTCTGAACAGGGTGAGGCGGTTCTTCACGCCTGGGCAACTGTGCCTATTGTATAAGGCACAAGTGCGCCCTTGCGTGGAGTACTGTTCTCATCTTTGGGATGGCTCCGCGCAGTACTTGCTGGACGCTCTCGACCGGTTACAGCGGCGGGCTGTCCGTATCATCGGAGATCCAGAGGTCACGAGTTCACTGGAACCTCTGCAACTCCGTAGAGACATTGCCTCATTGGCATGTTTCTACAGAATATACCACGGGGAGTGCTCTGAAGAGTTATTCCACCTTATCCCGCCCTCCCCTTTCCTATCCAGAACAACGCGTGCTGGGCTCAGATGCCATCCTTACACGGTAGAGTCGATTAGAGCGCGTACCAAAAAGTTTGGGTCCTCATATCTCTGCCGAACGACCAAGGCATGGAATTCTCTGCCAAGGCACGTGTTTCCTTCTTCCTTCAATCCTGGGTTCTTTAAGCGGGGCGTGAAAAAGCATCTTCTCAGGCCGTCAAAGTAGAGACCTCAACATCGCCTCGGCTACTGTGGGGGCGATGTGGAGGCCACTGCTCTTAGACCACACGACTGCTTACCATCAGGTGGAGTGTGGTCATTTTGACGAGCAAAATAAAAAATAAAAAAGCAAAGATTTTTAATTGACTTTAACAGCCAAAATAATTAAGTACCTACATCTTTTAAATTGTATCTATTAATTGATCTTGTAGGTAACTCAAAATTACGAAAATAATTTTCAATTGCGCTTTGGAAATTATATTCTTTGACAATAAATCGAATACCTAATGCTCATGTGTAATAGGGGATCCGGCCATTAGGGTCCCATTCCAGTACGCCCCCGGCCGGCACGCACCCACATTGAAAAATTTGTTATTCCGCTACGCCCCCGGCGGAGACGGTCCCATTTAAAACAACCGGAGAAGACACTTGAGCAAATACTGTCGAACTAAAGTGTTTACGAATTTAAATATTTTTGTTTTGTGCTGCGTATATACTATCATGTAAGGTATCATGCTTTAGAAATAGTAAGATTAGTTTTTAAAAGTATGTTTACAACATGCTAACATAATTATATTTATATTTGTAATATTCGAAAAGGAGCGAGAGGGATTCACTTATCCGTAAGTTTGCGTCCACCTAAAATTACCTATTATTTTAAAAACTCTTTGGAGTTCAGGTAGAAGATCTACACAATAGGCGAGCAACCCTTTCACTGTTTCCGTGCGGTTTTAACTTTGCAAACCAACATCTTTTAATATAATTTACTTAAAAACTAATCTTACTAACTCTAAAGCTAATACATGATAGTATACACGCAGCACAAAACAAAAATATTTAAATTCATAAACACTTTTGTTTCGACAGGTGTCTTCTCCGGTTGTTTTATGGCGGCTGTACACACTCGCCTAGACACCCCGAGACAGGCCGAGAGCGAGAATGTACATGGTGCTCTCCGTGCTCTCGTCTTGTCTCGCTCTTTCGCGCCTCGCCTCGGTCGCTTGTCGGTTTTTTGCGCCCGAGTCAAAGGATCTCGTTGGAGTACTATAAAATGGAACCATTTTCCATGGTGTTTCTGAAATATAAATATATACAATTACTAGTGATATAGATACACACATTAACTTACCGTGTTTGTTCTTAAGTATTAAATATATATCTAGGTATCTGTTTTTATTGCGGTGCATAGTAACCATCCACCATCTTCTTCATCGCCATGTGTTAAGAATTTTCTTTTTGTAGTAAATTTGTAAGAAATTGTAATAGCTCACAGCACAAAGACAAACAGCAGCAGCAATTTCTAGGTCCATTACTGCGAGAATCTTCAGTACGAATGAAAAAACGAGTGTGTACAGGTATGCTCTCGTCGAGAGCCTCATCGCCCGAGGTTCTCGGCGAGACATTGTCGACGAGTGTGTACAGCCGCCATTACAATGGGACCGTCTCGGCCGGGGGCGTAGCGGAATAACAAATTTTTCAATGTGGGTGCGTGCCGGCCGGTGGCGTACCGGAATGGGACCCTAACGGCCGGACCCGTAATAGGTTCCTATTTTAAAGTAGGTAGAAGAAAGACAGTTTGAGTTTGTATTAGACATAGATACTCAGACTATATTAGTAGGTATCAACACTGTAGTTCCAAATCAAGCTACTTTTGTATTGTTTAAAGATAGTCCTGTAGTTTACACGTGTAAACACAATTAAACGCCATGATCCATGTCATTCTGCGTAGCACAATTTAATCAGAAAGTTAATTCCTTTTATCTAATAAGGTAGGTATACTCTTTGATAAGTGAAGGTGTAAGATCATCAAATCATTGTCTAGTCTAGGCGATACGTAGAACGAAAGCAAACGACCTCAAACAATTCTGCGCTCCTGCAGTTTGTGAGTGACTGCGATCGCGCACTGTCGTCACCATACAACATGAGGTAAGAAACATCGGACTTATATAAACATAACATATAACTAAGCGTTACTAACAGTGCGACATTTTACCGTGATGTCTTATTATATTTATTATATATTTATGTTTTATATGTACATAATATTAAGATATTTATTCATTTAAGTGTACGAATTAATACATTTTGAAAGCAAATCCGATTTCGCATCTGACATGGACCGATTCGTAAACTAATCACAATCTGTTTAAATTTTTGTTTAACTGCAAATTGTTTAATTTTTGTTGACAATCACAAAATTTAAGGAACATCTGAGTTAAAACTGTTAAACAAATAATGCTAAATAATATTATATAAGGCGCGTATTGACGACATTTGGAAGGACATCAATATGAGCCTGATCAAACATTATTAGTTGGTCTATGTAAATATTTTGGTAATCATATTGACATAGAAAATACAAAGGTACTTAACTACCAAAGTGTTTTATTGACCTTCTAGTGTTAACTGACTATTCCTATAATGTAATTATTAATTTAAGAGATTTCAAAGGTTTATTTACTTATTTTTCGGTGGTCCTAAACAAGGCTGGAGCAGTTTCTTGATATGTTTATGCGTGGTCTTATGAGGCGCTTTGTTTACAGTGTGTGTTTACCTCGAGCACATATAATATTAATACTCCTCGAGCAAAATTAATCCATTTGTAAAACGGCTTCACGTTTAGGTATCAATCTAAACATGAAACTATAACTATGACTATTCCTGAAATGAACGAGTATATACTTGGGTCATGCTTAAGACTGCATCTTATCTCTAAGTGCACTGCAAACGCAGCCTACATTGCAGATCCAGTTACGCAGTAATTTGAAGTCGCTATGCAGTTGAGTTATGCTAAATGTAACTTTTGCATATAGAAATGCAAAGTTCGCATACACGTCTCGTCACGGGTGGACGAGAGGGTTCTGTGGAAATTGTGCCTACTGAGGCTCTATTGTCAAAAGATCGTCATAACAGCAACCACAGCCATACACCCGGTGCACGGTGGTGTACCCACAAGACAAAATTGCGGGCAACTCGAAGACACGGAAGTGATGCTCTGGTACGCCGAAGGGCGAAACGTACTTGACCTAAACTTGAAAGAATGTTTACAAATCAAAATTAATTCAACCGTCACCGTCTCATTATTGACGAAAAGTTACTCGAAAACAAAAGCTAACATATATTTTGGAAATATATGTATTTCAATTGATTATAGGGATTAATTATAATGACCACCAAAAATACTAATTGCACACCAAAATATGCTTACTCAAATACATCATAACGAGCACCTATACGCCTCAAATCACTGCATTCCGTCTCGGAAGTGTTAGGTTATGTTAGGTTCCTTCTTAAACCCACCCAAAACTTGAAGCCCATCGACTTAGTTTGATTTCTTTAAAATATTTTAGTAAGCATATTTTGATGTGCAATTAGTATTTTTGGTGGAACTCACTAAATTGCTAAACATGACTTTAAATTCGTGAATGAGACTAAATCTAGTGTCTAAACCTAATACCTAATTAAATTTTAAATATGTTTCAAATAGTAGTGCAAATTCAATGCATAACGTAAAATTGAAATCACTATAAAGTTTAGTTCCGCGATATTTTCGTAACCATCACATCGCTCTTGTCCGTTGTCAATGATTTTAAATTTATTTTCAACTGTGTGACATACCTAATTATTAATTGATACCGATTGATAATTATACTGACAACTGACAATACATAAAGAACTATCAACATAATTTTCTAGAAAATCACATAAATATATTATCTCTTCTGTACTCTAACTACGCTATTCTCCCTCTCTCTCTTATTTGAGACGGTTGCATTATTTTGTGTCTGTCTGTAAACGTGCACATTCGTACAAAGTGTGGTTAAGGTTACTGTTTTACCATACCACAACAAGATGCTTTCATTAAATATTAAAATCTCCATAAGCCTTTAGAAAATTTATTTAGAATATGTAGGTAGATTATATGCTAATATAGCGTTGTTCTTGCTTTTTTACTTATAATTATGTCGTCCAGCGTGACGATATAGGTATTTACACCTGTGTTGTTTTATATCAAGGTAACACATGGGCTTTTCCGTCTCAACGCAATATTCTCATCGTCTCATCAAAGCAATGTATTTTTCTGTACATAAGGATTTACCTCAAATATTATGTAATATAAGGATAACCGGATCAATCGGGGCATTACATTTATTTTTCACTTAGTTATGCAACAAGTTATTTAAAACCATTTCGAAATAAAAGAAAATTAAGGTATAATGTCCCATAAGCCCAATTACCCCGGTTGACCTTAACAAATCATCAAAGTGAAACGCCTATTACATCGGAACTAAACTATACGAGGCTACGCTCAGAGCGCTATTATAATTCATAATGCCATGTTGTACATAAAATACCTGCATACTACATACGTACATGGCACTATAATTGTGACAATGTACCTACAAATATAAATACTTATCGATACCTATATCAAACGTATCTACTAGATAGCCTTGTTATATGGCATACTAATATTATAAAGCTGAAAAGTTTGTTTGTTTGTTTGAACGCGCTAATCTCAGGCACTACTGGTTCGGTTTGAAAAATTCTTTTAGTGTTGGATAGCCTATTTATCGAGGAAGGCTATAAGCTATATAACATCACGCTACGACCCACGGGGGCGGCGCAGTAACGATAAACGCGAGTGAAACCGCGGGGACATCTAGTATGGCATAAGTTTGAGGCTAATCTTTAGGAACCGGTTTCAATACTGAATATACTGATACATTGTAAGTAATATACTTTGTAAACTGTGTTTGAAAGTATCTGTTGTACTCGTGTGTGTATTTTTGGCATGTATGTTTTGTATAAAACTGTGTAAACAATTGTTAGTAAACGAATATATATAAATATAGCCTAGGTAAATAAATAGACGGATCGGACCAAGTAATTGGGCACTTCTATTAGAAAAGTATTAGCAGAAACAGTAGGAGTTTGGAAATCTGCTCTATAAACTGTGAAATTCTGATAGGTCCTACCTATTATAACAACAATAATACTATATTACATGGGACTTGGAACGTATCTGTCAAACTGAATGTAAGACACCTTTGTCTAGTTTTATGGGGATGCATAGTCATGAAACTATGTACGAGTATGTATGTAAATATATACATTCGTACATAGTAGTGTTATGGTCACGAAATGTCCATTAGTATACCCAACGTAGTCACGTTTTGTTTCTCATTGTATGTATACTTCTGAGCCTGGATTGTGTAATATACTTTCATCAAAACAAAATACGATTATCAAACTATAATACGATTATCTTTCAGAGTCATTACCGTTTACATTGATAATGAGCAATAAAGCAGATTTTATCGAATTAACTAATCAGATAAATAAATAAGTACTACTTTAATAAGCCGTTCGACCTATAGATTATGCAAATTCTTAATTGCTGACGATATCTGTAATTAAACGTTTTCATTTCATTTCTGATTATCACCTTTTTTTACGTGGGGAAATGCTTCTGATGCATACGCCTCGCCACAAGGGGAGGCGAGAGGGTTATGTCGGGCTCTCCCGGGGCTACGGGCCTACCGACTAAATCTACCACGATGTGCCAGCTCGCTGCTTTGTATGATGGGTGGAGCGCTGGAACTGAAACTACATCAGCGACCTATTCTGATTATTACCTAGGGTAACTCTTGGCCAGCTTTCTTAAAAAGCCTAATAAAGAAATTTGGTCGAACGCCTGTCAGCAGCTTTGATTGGCTTCTTAAATTAGTAGCAGCCAATCAACTAACTTGACTTGAGTTTCATTTCAAGTTACGCTCAGGGCACTACCCATCTAGAAAGTTTGGACATCTCATGAAGAAAGTTGATTCGTCTAATTGTGAGGTGTGTGGAATCATTGAAGATGTCCAACACTTGCTAGCTGAGTTTGAGTGATACCAGAGGCAGAGGAACTCAGTTGTGCAATAATTTGAAATAAATATAAAATATATTGGAGCATTATCAAGTGTTTTAGCTGAACCTACATCAAAACCAGCTGTAGCTATTTATTACATGTTTTGCACAAATGATTTATATTTCTGACAGTTAGATTAATAGGGAACGATGGGGCTGACATTTTATTGTTAAAATAAAAAAGTCCTAAAAATAAAAAATATGAAAAAATAATAAACTCTGCCTAATACTTACATCGGAATATATCTAAATTATTTCAAAATTGTTCTCTTATAATAATAAAAAATAAATAGATAATCCTAGGTTTGAAAAGTGTGTCTTAAATATATATTTAACTTGGGATCAAACAAAGATTCAATGTCTAAAATGGTATGAAAATTGGTTGCCGTACCTGAGTTGTTACTTATAAAGTTTTATATTTCTCTTGAATTGATAAAAATCTACGGGAAAATCTATGTATCGCGGGGAACTTTACACATAATGCAATAACGAACATAAGCAACACTGAGACTTTATTTATGGATCATAATTTATGTTTGTCTTGTGTGCCGATCGAATCTACGTCTCTAGGCGTAATGGTAATAGCGAAGCGACCATTTAAACCACTGCGCTATCTGCGCTATCTGTGGTATCATATAATAATTTTATCATATAATAATTTATTATCATGTCCATAGTCTATTGTTTGTAATAAGTAGGTACTACTTCTACAATACTTTCTTTTACCGTCTGCTGTTAAGTATGTGCGTATTTTCTGATAAAATGTCGGTTTAGGACTATATAAATATTCAAATTTAGATAGGAATGCGGTAATCACACGTTCCTAAGTACGCAGAAACAGTAATTATTTCTGTATACCGTGTTTATAAACATTATATCCGTTGCACAGTTTTAGGAGTACTTGACGCAAAATTAATATTTCAATAGTTGTTCGTTTTTACATAACGTGTAAATATTTTTATAGTCGTTTTCATGCTAGCTAGTGTAAAATAAAATATTCTTGAGAGAAAATTCCCATTTATTATAAATATACATTTAGTTAATACGCTACATTATTATGACACTTTCATTAAATCCTATGACTAGTCATCATAGATGAGAATAAAATCAATATCGTCAAGGTATTTCCCCAAGTGACGTTTACTGGTTTTCCGTCGATTTTCCTTTAAACTGTTTAATTATCAATTTCTAATATTTTATTGCTTATTGTTACAAGTTTATGTTTTTAATTATTTTGTGGCTCTAAGGAATGACTCACTAAATTACGCAATGCCTACTTGACAATCAGTTCTTTCACAAATTGTCTATTATTTTTTTTTTAATTGTATTCAATTTTCGTAATAACTATTGTATTGAATGATGCACATTCTATTGTTGGACAATATTTTGTTATTATACCTAAAGCCAAGCGAATATAATAATATAATATTCTACCACATACAAACAACATTATCTAGCCCAAACTAAGCAGAGCTTGTACTATGGGTACCAGACAATGGATAAATATACATATATACTTCTTTTTTGTAAATATATACAAATTATACATAGAAACACCCAGACAAAGTCAAACATCCATGTCCATGTACACAAATGTTTGACT
This sequence comes from Catocala sponsa, assembly GCA_963564715.1. Taxonomy (NCBI): domain Eukaryota; kingdom Metazoa; phylum Arthropoda; class Insecta; order Lepidoptera; family Erebidae; genus Catocala; species Catocala sponsa. Next base: position 12,605,865 of record OY751336.1, on the reverse strand, counting down.
TGTGCAGGAATCGAACCCGCGACCTCAGGCGTGGCAGTCGGTTACACTAACCACGACGCCATCGAGGCCGACAAAATATAAATGCATATCTGATGACGAGTATTAACAATAAGGACTATTAACTACAGAAATACTCTTTGCTTACAAAAAAGGCCTTTAACACTTTACCCAACTATTTACATAGGTAGTGAACTGTACATAATATTGGGTACTTACTGGTACTTACTTAGAAATATTATGTATATACTAGCTTATGCGCGCGGCTCCGCCCGCGTGGTACCTACATCAATAAAACGTAGCCTAAGTCCTTCTCCAGGTTTCAAAGTATCTCTGTACCAAATTTCATTCATATTGGTTGAATAGTTTAGCCGTGAAAAGGTAACAGACAGACAGACAGATAGAGTTACTTTCGAATTTATAATATTAGTAAAGATGTCAAAATGTTGGTGGTTAAAAGGTCAAAGCACTGTTTCTTTTTTAAAGGCATGATATCTGCCTTGCCGTTGTAAACAAATGTACAATAATAATAAAAATTAGTAAACAATATTGACTTCGACTTTAAAACTCTGATAAAAATACAGTTTCGATGATGTCTATATGTTTAATTAATTTCAAATCGTGTTATGGGTCCTCGAGACGATCAAGTGCACTTGTCACACAAGTCTACGTGATTGAAGCGAATATTGATCGTTTACCGCGTACACTTGACGCTACCGTAAAGCAGTCTATGGCTTGATCGCAATTGATAGAAATTTTAATTGACGACACTTGATGCGCTTGCCCTTGACGCGACTTGACGTGACTTGACAAGCTTTTTTCATTTACGGCCGGAGATCGAAGATCGCGGACGTCGAACGGGACCTAGACGTTGTCTTGGCGAGAAGCCCCGACACAATTACCGAGCGCGATTTTGTCCTATTGCTAATATCGCTCTACAGGGATTTTCCTGTACTATGGAATGTTAAAAGTAAGGATTATGCTGACAAAAATAAAAGATCGATTGCTTTATCAAGCATAGTAAAATCACTTGCAATCTACAAACAATATCGCTAGAGTTATGGCAAGGAATACCATATCAGCATTGGAAATCTTTTTTATTTTTGCGATGACTTGCTTGGGCACAGATCGATTGGCGACTGTAGCGTGCGCACTTGACCAGACTTGACGGCACCTTCAATGGGTTTCAAGTCCCCCATCAAGTAAAACAGTCAATCATGTGAGACTTGTCAAGTGCACTTGATCGTCTCGGGGACCCATTAGAATAAATGTTGCACGTATATTTTTGACTGTTTCTTGTTTTTCTTTTCTATTACAGAAACTCATTTCTTGTCTATTATGCAACAGGTACTTAAATACATGACAGTAACGTAGGTACATGTAAAGATATGCGATTTTAACAATAAAATAACCCATAAAATACGTTTTTGTCTTTTTACAATTAGGATTTGCTCACAAACAACACATTATATTTTTGTTTTTTGGTTTACCTTAAAATCTGCCATCGAAATAAACATTTTGGGGTTAACCTAATGCTTAAGGTTGAATCAAAGGCAAATTTACTTAAAACTGCTGATTTTAATAAACATTTTTAATTATGCTCATTTCATTATTTATTTTTTACTAACCTGACCAACCACAGAACTTCTTTGTTCGCGACTGTACTAACGAAAGAAACATATTATAATGCTCATTTAAGATGGTTACACTTATGTATGGTGGGGTCACTTTTACGTAGCTTTTATAATTTGGTCGGCTTATAGAAGAATTGCTGACACATTCTTTTTGTTGATATAACTTTCATAATAGTCGTAATTTAAAGCTGAAATTAACAGGATTGTTTATTGATGGAACATTTTAATTTGTTCAAGGTATTCCATGTTTCCTTGTTTTATGGGAACTGCGTATTCGATCATTTAAATCTGACCATATAAAATGTAATTAAATTTCTATTATATCGTACGTATCTTCATATTGCGTAGTTACGTAATCTAAATTTACTGTCGTTATAAAGGTGTACCAAGGGTATATGATACAGCTTTTAATTTGATTGTAAGTGTTATTTATGGTTTACTTGCAAATCAGTTTCTTTCTGAATTTCGGCACCATTTAATAATAATGATGTTTATCAAACAAATCAAAAACTAATGTTTCAACAAATTTGAACAAATTAAGGTCTATTATTGGTATTTTTTTCAAACTTCTACGTTGAGCCATTTTTGAGATCTGGACAATCCGAAAACGTTACCGCAGCAAAATCTTAAATAACTTTTGAACCACAAGACACACAAATTTTGCTGTTCACAATCATTTAATACGCAATAAAATCTATCTATTCATGCATTTACTTCCGGGATAAACGATTTAAAAAAAAAAATTGCTGGGTAACGTTTCAAACGTTACACCAGCAAAATGTGTTTTTCTCGAATAACTCTAAAACTACCACTTGAACAAATTTTGCTATTAGTGAACAAATTACTCTTCACGATGGACTAATTATTTGCCATACTCTCACCTCTCTAAAGCACAACATTTTTCAACATTTTGCTGCGGTAACGCACTCCATATAGGCTACTAAAAAACTATCTTAACATAAATCTACATAAATAGTAATACTAATAATATATTTAATGCAACAAAAGTATGAAACAACTTTCCCTTATCGACACCTACGAAATTTGACATGGACAGCGTTGCTCATAATGTCATAATAAATCTTTTATTCATTCGTTCGGTATTTGCAACACAAATAGATAGTTATCATACGAAAATAATCTTAACATATTTCAACACAAGCTTATCCTAATACTGAACTTATACACAAATAATTAAAGCACTGAAAACTACATCAAAACCGTGACCAAACAACATTTGCCATAATTATAACGTCATCCGATAGTCACCTATTATAGAAATAAGAGTGCATAACGCTTCTGTTCTGTTTACGTTTGCATTACAGTAGGTCGCGGTTGTTCGACCTACCTATGGCGCTAGCCATTGAAGGCTTGACCTTGAAGACCCTATAATTTCATAAATATCATACATAAGGACGCGTCTATACCTAATTAAGTAGGCAGAGGTATATTACAGCCACGTTTCGCCAACTATATTTTAAAGTACCACGTAATAGTGGACTAGTCTATTGTCGTATCGGCATATTTTCCGAATACGTACACTAAGAATTCCTAATGAAAAAATCCAATAACAGATCTTGGGAACCCGGGATCTCACTATCGCGTGTAAACATAAGCGCTAATGTGCGCTACAAGCCCACGAAATAATGTTTCATTCATCATTCCATATTCAGATCATGTCTGGAACATTGCACATTCGAATATAAACGGATTGCATCTCCTGCTTGTGATTTGTGAAGAACTAATCTCGCATATCACACGTCGGTAAAGCAGCTAGAAGGCACAGAATCATGCAGCCAGGGGCACCGATAGTGCTAAAACTGACACTGATCAGTAATCAGCTTTGTTGGTCCCGTCATACTTATGTTATGGCAATTTGATAATCCATGATAGGCAATGATTATTATTTTTGTACTTTTTAATTGCTTGCAATTTGGGCTACTTATTTCTAGAGTCCTTAATAATCCCTCCAGCTAAGCTAGAATGTGTTAGGAGTGGGTCCATGTCGATACACTCGATCGCAAGTCGATTATAACCATTATTATAATGGCAATATTATTAATTTATGATTATAATATTATACTTATTTAATATAAACGCCCTAAAACCGCAGTGGTATAAATAATCACCAAGCCACTACTACTGTTACAGCGGTGTGTGAATATTTTTACTAAGAGGAATTAAGAGATGTCGATGAATCTGTTAATAAATAACTAGATGTTGGTCGCTTTCTTTTCGTCATATGAAACTTTAATATTAACGCTTTTATGTTACCCGGTTTATTTATTACATACTTCCTTTATCTATGTAAAACTAATTAAACCATTTTTGGTGAAATAATTAGAATTGATTTCAAGGCTAGTGAAACCTGCGTTGTTATTGTTACATACATATATTTTTACACTGAATAACTAATAATAATAATAATATTCTATCACATACACACAACACCATCTAGCCCAAACTAAGCAGAGCTTGTACTATGGGTGCTAGACAATGGATAAACATACATATATACTTTTTTTTGTAAATACATACATATTATACATAGAAACACCCAGACCAAGACAAACATCCATGTTCATGCACACAAATGTTTGACTTGTGCGGGAATCGAACCCGCACAAGTCAAACTGTACTGTACTGTAGTCAATCGAACTGCAGTATACCTACATCTAATTTAGATACTTTAATCAGCTGACAATTATGTTCAATATCTTTCGATTATTCAAATAGTGTCTAGACATACGCAATATAATATATTTCAAGATTTGCCACATTTGATCTTATTTGCGATAATAGTTATCAAAAATTATTATTTTATCTAAATCTGTTTATAACCGGTAATATTTACCTTGTTACGTGTATGTACATACATACGTAATTTCCTAAAGATATAAACAAGTATTTTATACTGCCAGCTATCGTGGCTACTTACGATAAAGTAACTTTTAAAGTGGTTAAAGAAAAATAAAATACAGATTTATTGCTTGGGCCAAATGAAATATCAATAAAATAAAAAAGAATCTTATTACTGCACGAATTGCGTAGTAGTTTATGTAGTTCCCTCGCCATTTGCGCTTCGCAGAGTTTTGTGTGTTGTTTTATGCAGAAAGTAGTTTTCTCGAGTCTGGGTGATTTGAATCCGTTGTTTAAATGTTTGTTAGGTCCGTCGCGACACAGAATTTATTGATAGAATAGGAATATTTTTATTATTCAGGTAGAAAACAGAGAAATACGTTTATAATTATGGACTAAATGCAGCCCACATGTCCTAAAAATACTCTCTCAAGGAAAACGTTTTTTTTGTGTCAATTGCTTGCTATTGTTCATCGGCATGTTATCATGAATCATCATGAAATCAAGGTGCAATTATATAATGATTTTCATATTTTATGTATTTATTAGAAAAATTAGGTATTTTTTTTATATTAGGTACTTAGGTGGCAAAAAAGCATACGACCCACCTGATGGTAAGTGGTCACCGTAGCCTATGGACGCCTGCAACACCAGAGGCATCACTTGCACGTTGCCGACCCTTTAGGAAAGGAAGGGGGTGGGAAGGATAAGGAGCGGGAAGGGGGAAAGAGGGTGATTGGACCTCCGGTACTCTCACTCACCGAACGAAACACAACAATAGGAATACTGTTATTTTACGTCGATATTCTGTGAGAGGGTAGTCCTTCCTCGGTCGAGCCGGCCCATTCATGCTGAAATCAGCGAGGCTCTACTACTCTAAACAATCGTAAATTAAATAAAAATAGATGCACCTGAGATCAATACAAAGCGGCGCAACGGACAAACACACGTGCTTACAACAATAGAGTAGTTAACTCACTATTTTTATTATTTACCTAATTCAAATAGTTAAATTACATTACATAAAACACAAAGAATTTTTAAATAAAATAAGAAAAGGACATGCTATTTAAATCTGGTAGTACAGATAATTATCAAAGGACAGAAAAGGGATTTATTTATTATATTTACGACTGAGTCTGCCTGTTTTGACGTGTAATAGTATACATACTATCAGTTTGTATTTAATTTAAATCAAATCAAGAACGATAAGAGAAATAATCCCTGTGTGCCCAATAACTTTACCATGATCAAATAAGTAGCACAAAAATTTAGATAAGTTTATTTTTTATTATTATCGTACACGCAAATAGACAGTATAGAACTAAAAGAGTTTTAGTTATTTCCGCCGAGCTCATAGGTCTCAAATTGAGGTCGCATTCAATCTAGACGGAGCGTCTGACCTCTCTGCATCGACAATTATATAGGGACAATGCCACCGCTAGGTATGATGCAAATCAGGCAAGACATTTTACCAAAAAGAGTAATTTAGCTATATGTATGTGTATCCTAACTTATATTATAAACGCGAATGTGAGTTTGTATGTTTGTTTCGCTTACACGCCTTGTCTACTCGACCGATCGTCATGAAATTTCGCATACTAACTTTATCAGGGGAACAGAAAAGGACATTGGGCACCTTTAATCCAGAAAAAAGTACTGTTAGTCGCCTAACCTAAACTACATTTACGCGACCATAGCCGCGGTTATAATCTAGTAACTTCATAAAGACGAGTACGGGTGCCTACTACCGACTACTACACTGGGCCAGTAACAATAGTCACATTATTACGTGGGCCGAGGTTTATGTTTCATCTCCATTATAAAAGAGTATTCTCACGGGATTTGCAATTGTTTTTAAATTACAGAAAGCTTTAACTTAGTCATCTTACGGTCACTAGACTGTAGAACATAGCCAATCACCCTAAATAACGTGAATAATAATACACAATTAACACTTTTCTCAATACACCAATTTGCCTGAATGCCGCACATAATAGCAAAATTGGTGTTATAAGGAGTATCTCTAAAGTGCAAGACTAGACATAAGTTGGTACTTATGATATGAAATAATCTTATCAGTACTTCAGACAGTACTCAGACTAGGTCTGACACAATTGTCCGGTTGTAGTGGGTGGGCTGTCACTCCTGAAAAATAAATCTGGATACGCCAATAAGCACAAGTAATAGTCCGTGCTTCAGATAGTTAGTGATATTTATGATCATAATCGCCACCATGCTATGATTTCAGAAATACCCACTACTAAAACTAATACCTAATAAGTTTTTCATAATCAGATAAAAATACGCATATAATATGCTTGAATCATAGATATTTTGAACAACTCTAGAAGTTGGGTGAATCCTAGCGAGGAAGCAAGTAATATAATTATAATTTTGGGGACATACTTTTCAAATTTATTACAAACGTATTTGTGTGTATGTATGTGCGTGTATTTAACCTATGTTACACATGTATCTCTGTGGCGTAGTCAGGCATCCGAATAAGTGACAAAGTTTATCAACTATTCGTAGAATTACCTACTAAAGGGCACTAAGAATTTTGCATGGTTCATCTAAATATATTTCTAGATGTTGGCCTACCATGCCGACGAATCAAGGCTGTAATATTTTTGGTTCAATATGCATACAAATGATTGAACAGATGTTAGCTGGCGCGGCACAAATAAATGCTTTTCATACACGCACACTCGCTTATAGCCTAATGACAAAACTATCTTAGCTACGCACTGAGTCCCATTACCCACCATATCCTATCTACAGGACCCGAATAGATAGGGTTTCAAGGGGGAGAACTACGGGTCTCCCCCTTAGGATCAGGGTACTGCGGGTGTCAAGAAGCCCACTGCGCCTCGAATGGTGTGTTCTATCGACCGCTGATTAGAGTGCGCGGTGCCTGACATTGGTATTGGACTCGCAGGGGCTATGTGTTTAGCCGCAGAGTGCGCACGTGGCGTTCGAGCGTCGGACTCATGCGCGGCTAGTGCAAACCAGTCGGTCGCGCGAGGCACGGAGTTGTCTTTAGCGAAGTGGCAGCGTGGTTTAGCTGCCACAACGCATCTCAGGTGCGTGCCTCCTGGCTTGTAGGCCAATTTGGGTAGGCGTATGGATGTACGTCGGGCAGTGAGCGTGTCTTATACAGCTCCGGTACCATATTGGAGATATGGCAGGCGGCTTCTCCGTGGGCTTCAGCGAGGTTTTTGTTAGCAACTCCCAGAGTTGCGAGTGGTGACCGGCTTTATTGCTCCGGTACCTATCTGGAGAATAGGTAGTGTCACTTGGGCACGAGGTAGCTCGCTTACGAGAACCGGATCTCTGAGGTTAGGGCGGAGAGTCGAGATTTGGGGACAAGACCTGTCCATAACTAGTCCCGAAATGTGCTCTCGGGCACTGGAAGGTACAGCGGCTCCCACTATTATAACCTAACGGTTTGTGTAGGAGAACGCAATATCATAAACTGGACTAGTCGTAGAGAGAGGGGATGTATCCACCAACTTGTAATAGTTTCTAGCTCAATTCTCTCCTCGCTTATCGTTGCCGGTGGAACAAGAGCAAGTTAGACACTGACGAACAGGAAATAGAACGAATCATCTCAGGAATGAAGGATGACTCTGCTGTCAGCTACGATAATATAAAAAACAAGATCCTTAAATATTTTAGGTATATCTTAGTACCTCCATTAACGTATATAGGTATTTAGGCTCTGCTTTTCTGAAGGGATTTTTCCCAAATGCCTTAAAAAAGCAGTTGTTATACCCATATTTAAATCTGGCAACAAAGATCTAGTTGCAAATTATTGACCTATATCCATACTCCCCTCAATATTTTAGATACTAGAACGAATTATAAACACTAGATTAGTCAACTCTTTAGAAAATAACAATTATCTTTCACCCAAGCAATTTGGATTTAGGGCCAAACTGTCCACCGCCTGTGCGGTTCATAGCTTGACTCACTATATCACAGAGGAACTGGGCAAGGTAATCAAACCTTAGGCATTTTCTTGATCTAAAAAATGCATTCGATACTGTATCTATTTCTATACTTCTGAACAAGATGGAGGCTTTGGGTATACGGGGTAATCAATTAAAACTTTTTACAGATTACTTAAGCTATCGACACCAATGCGTTAAAATAGATAATACTACCTACTAGCAATTATGAGAAAAATACTGGTTTTTGGTATTCCCTAAGGAAGTATTATCGGTCCGACGCTATTTCTGATTTATATTAACGATTTATGTAATCTTATATTAGAAAACGGCAAGAAAATATCATACGCCGACGATACTGGTCTAATATTCTCCGCTAAAACCAGCAACGAGTTATACGGGAACGCTCCGCTTGGCTTTAATATTGTGAATAACTGGCTTCATCAAAATTTACGACGAAATATATTCACTTTTCTATGCGCAAGAATAAAGCTATGTATAACTAACCCGCCTATATATGCACACAAATGTCCGCTTCAAAATCCCGCAACAAACATGTGTAATTGTCCTCCTATCCTGCAAACTAGGAGCATAAAATATCTTGGGATCATAGTCGATGATACACTTTCCTTTAAACAACATATTGATAGTTTAGTAAATAGAATTCGCAAATTAATATATGTATTTAAAAAACGCCGAACAGTAGCAGATATTCAATTAATTACTTAAGTTTATTTAGCTCTATGTCAATCAATTATCCAATATTGCATTACTTAATGGGGTGGAACAGTGAAAACTACTATGCTGCCTCTTGAACGAGCTCAGAGAGCAATTTTAAAAGTAGCCACCTTTTGTCCTTTCCTATTTCCTATAAGCTTGTTATATAAATCCTCGTTTTTTTTCCTTTTGAGAGCTTCCGCTGCTTACGCTGCGTAAACAGTTAAAGTTTCGCAAAAATCTTGTATGACTAAATTCTTCCCCTTTAAAAGTTCTAAAAAAAAGTCTGCGACAGCATCTTACTTATAAAAGCGTGATATAGGTACCTAAAATAGCTCCTTAACGTACGTATTATTTAAAAATATTTTCACCTTCTACGTAAACGAAGTCGCGGGTTAAAGTTAGCGTTACCCCAAAGTAACTATTCCACGCGGACGAAGTCGCGGGCAGAAGTTAGTAATATAAATAAAACACAAAGATAATGTTCAAACAATTTTAGCTGCCCCAATTCGTTATAAAATTAAAACTTTACGTTTTAGAAATTGATTATTTCTTAGTAGCTTTTATCACGGTCCATTGACATTGCCGCATACTAAAGAATACTTATCTAACAATGAATACAGCCCAATACCTTTTATAATTTGTTGTGAGTCATAAATATTTATAATTTTAAAATCAAATAATAGGTTAAATTCCACATGTAGTAATTTCTGACACAAGCTCCACACCTATTTGCCACCTACAATATACCTACAATATCCTGGCGAGACAGAACAAAAGATAAAATATGTTATAATTCCTAAGCCATACTACGTAATGTAGCCAAATAACACAGTGCTCTAATTGTTCTTTAGCTAATTGAGAATGTTTCTTTGTCAATGGTTCACCAGTTCACGGTTGCCATAATCGACTCAGTAATGTCCACTTGACCTTTTGCTAAATATTTTCGGACGTACGTATCAACTGTAGCATGTCTAATTTGGTTACAAAGTAGGTAGGTACCTAGCCAATGTTTATTCGTAATTTTATTTATTTTATTAGTCCAGTCATTATAGTAAGTTCACCTCGGAATTCGAGATACCCAGCTGTAAGTCTGTAAATACTTGTATATTGACACCCTAAAAGTTGTCTCAAAACCTACATATGTAGGGTGTAAGCAACTATTAAATTTCAAGGTCAAAGGTCACAAAAATCGTTTTTTTGCGCTTTTTTTGGAAATATCTCATTTCCTATGGGTTTTTTGCTATTTGTATTTATTATCAATATTGTAGAATACAAAATTCTCTACAAATTTTGTTTAAAAAATTTTTTTATACGGTGAACCGTTTTCGAGATAGAGGGCGGAGAGCACGCGGTCACAGCATCACTTCAGGTCAACCGGTGCCTCCGGTCGAAAACGCGCCATATATAGTTGATGAACTATCGATAAATCAATGATTATAAATATTTGTCAATTTTTATTAACTATTATATTATATTTTATCATTTTTTTCCTAACTTATCCACTTTTTATTCAGTATTAATTTATTTAACAACACTTACCTGCCCATGTAATTGCAGAATTGTTAATGAAAATATAGGAATTATATTTGAATTTTAACCTAATTAATATTTATAACTTCTTACATGATGAAAAAAAAAGAAGCAAATAAATTATGAATTAATCTTTTTATTAAAAAATATCATTGAATACATTTATTTTTATTGAAAGTAAAGAAATGGAATAAAGGGTACAAAAACTACAATTTATAATTTGAATCATCTTCTTCCTCTTCATCGTCGTCTACTGGCTGCTGGTAAATTTCAAACTGGTCTTCATTAGCGTCTTCAACGACATTTGTCTCAAGTTCTTCCATGATTTCGGGGTCAAAGGTTCCATCTTCGTTAATGTCGCTCTGATATGGTAGAGCATTGAGACAAGCTTGCCCATTACATTGGCCACAAGCTAAAGAGCATTACAAGCCCGCTTTCCTGCATCCGCATCGCGAACCACAACCACTCTTGCAGTTGCAGAAAATTGTATTTAGCAAATCTTCTGGAGCAGGTGGTAAAATTGTCATGATAGGCTCCAGAAAATCGTTTCGCATTGCCCAACCCCATACCTGGGGTTCCAAATCATGTCCTAACCAAGTTTGAACTTGATAATATACACGGTTGAAATGTTGATGAGCAGCTGCACTAGTTGGTGGAATATTTGAAAGCTGCACAGGTTTATTAAGTTTTGTAGAGTTGACGTAATGCATATAACGAAGATGATCGAGACTTTTCACAGATTTCGGAGCATTATAGACTGCCAATAAGGTTTGAGTTCCACTCTCTAATAATCTCTGGGCCGAACAATTTTCTTCCTCAAATGCTGCAGCTAGTTCATCCAAATTTGTCAGTTTCTCAAAAACTTTTAAATGTGTTTTTTTTATCTTTTTAAAAAGCGCAGAAGTTGTGTCACAGCCACTTAATGCGTGCAGAAATAAAATATGTTTTTTAGAATGAGGATAATTATCAAAACTTTTAGTCGAGTATATCTCCGTTTTTACATTACCTTTCCCAACTTTTTTAAAGAAAATTTCTTGTTCGTAAGACAGTGTACGCCCAATTAAAATGACAAGTAAATCAATATCTTGTCCTATTATAACTGCAGTTTTTTTAGACTTTGATTCTTCAATTGCAGTTTCAACATGAACATCCGCATCATCTCTGGCTTGTTTAGTAGTAATATTTGCAGCTTGTAATTTTTCAATTAACATATTAATGAACTTATCTTTGTTATTTTGATTTGATAAGAATTTTTCTTGAGTAACTGGTACAACCATTGTTTCATCGAAACAAACTTCATACGTTTTTGAAAGTGCAGCAGTTCTTCTCTGCTGCTCCATGGCTTTTACGTTCTTACTGTAGTCTGAATATCCGTCAAATACAACAATTATTTTGGAACTGTAACGCCTTTGTAAATAATTCATGTATTTATCAAAAATAATAGAAAAAGTATCTTCTCTGCTCCATACAACATGATGAAGAAGAAATCCGCCATCAATAATGAACGTCACATTATTTTCATTGAGAACAAAATCAATTGGGCTCATGTTGTCATACAATGACGATTTTGTTGTTTTTCTCATGCCATAATTATCAAATAGAGCTGTTGGATACGGACTCAATTCATATTGAAGATATTCTTCAAGATTACTTTCAAATTCTCCAAGATCATCCCCACGTTCTTCTGCTTTTTTGATAACAGTATCTTTGAACTCAAGAGTACTCACATTTTTTATCTTCCGCCTGTATTTTTCACTTTTCTTTTTCTCTGCAGCTTCATCAGCAACTTCGCCACAAAATAAACATTGATTCTTAAAATCAAACACTTCACCTCGTTTTTTACGGAGTACTAATGGAGAAGTTATAGTTTCTCCTTCTTCTTGTTTCCGTTTTGCTGCTTGGATACAGTTTTTACTAATGTAAACACTTCGGCACTTTTCATGCACTTTGCATGCACATGCAACAGAGGTTACTGATTTTAAATAATCAATTTTTCCGTCGTTTCGTTCGACACTTGCAGTTCGTAGAGTTTTCATACCGCGCACTACTTCAACAAGCGATTTCCCGAATCTGATTTATTACATAGAAAACACAAATCAGCCATAATTCTTGAAATTGTACGTCCGTAGTTTACCAAGATACAACTCAAACTGAAGGAAAGAGAAGACGGTCGTTACTATACAATACAAGTGAACATCTGTCCCGACTGGCTATAAATAGAAAGGTCCGTAGTGTATAATAGGGGCCCGTATAATTCCCAGGTATAATTTTCGACGTAGTGGAAGAATTTTAAAATTTACAGATTTTAAAGAGGCACTAAATTATTTTCTATTTAAAATGTCATTAGTGTAAATGGGAATATAATTATATTATGATTTAAGTTTTTCTCTTAATTATTTTTTAATTTTAGTAAACGGTTATCAGTATTATTGAATAGATATAGGTTTAATGCATGAAGAAAATGATAAAATATAATATAATAGTTAATAAAAATTGACAAATATTTATAATCATTGATTTATCGATAGTTCATCAACTATACATATATGGCGCGTTTTCGACCGGAGGCACCGATTGACCTGAAGTGATGCTGTGACCGCGCGCTCACCGCCCTCTATCTCGAAAACGGTTCACCGTATAAAACATTTTTTTAAACAAAATTTGTAGAGAAATTTGTATTCTACAATATTGAAAATAAATACAAATAGCAAAAAACCCATAGGAAATGAGATATTTCCAAAAAAAGCGCAAAAAACCGATTTTTGTGACCTTTGACCTTGAAATTTAATAGTTGCTTACACCCTACCATATGTAGGTTTTGAGACAACTTTTAGGATGTCAATATACAAGTATTTACAGACTTACAGCTGGGTATCTCGAATTCCGAGATTCTTACCTAATTTAAGCTTAAATGACTGGACTATATATACAGAGAGCTTACAGAAAAATATATATTTACAATAGTTATTTGCTAATTACTAGCTTCTAAATTTATGTTATAGATGAAAGAATACAAATAAAAAAGCCCTTAAAATTATAACAATTAAAATGAAACCATAGGCAAAATTATTTTTAATATTAAATTACAGACATCAGCGTTGTCTGTTGTAGAAGTTTCGTGATCCTGCAGTGTAGGAGCGGTGCTACGACACTTACTCGTATTTTAAATAACCTTGTATTCGTGAAAGCGAATGAGTTAATCGAACTCAATAAATCACGCCAACACAATAATTATTTAAGGACTAAGTAGATACACGAGCACTTAAATGGTCTTACGTAAAGATCTTTTAATATATTGTACTTATTAACCGACATATATGTTGCGCATGAGATACACTTCAAAACTTTAGTAAGTACCTACCGTCGGCATTTGCTACAATGTTTTATTAAGTACTTACTCGTGCCGTGTGCCCGATGGAATTACCCATCAGCAATAACTGATGAACCACATAGCACTTCCCAGATATTAAAGATTTCCGGTTAATAACTCGAAAGGACAGACATAGCAAAGTATTTACTGTTACTAATATTCACTCAATGGTCGAAATTCAACCATAATCATTATAGACGAGAGAACAAATAAATTTATCTTTTTTTTTAACCAAACTTGTCAATAGCGTTCAAATCGTGCAAAACATAACAAAACATGCAAAACAGAGGCGGAGGTACTGAACTGTTTTGTTTTTTGCTTATTTTATATTATGTGTATTTGTTAAACAATCACGAATAAAAATATTTTATTATCTAACCTGCACTCTTATTGATTAATTCACTAAATAGCTTCAGTATTCGGGAAATCTGATAAACTGACGACATGCGTAAAGAAATAAATGGAAATCAGGGACTGTACCAACATAATTATTTTAAAGTATTGATATTGCATGAAGTAGAATAAGATGAAGTAGTACAATTTGTAGCGCACTGTCTCATTTATGTATAAGTAATAACAGTACTATGAGACGGTGATAAGGCTAAAATAATTATGTTAATCGCGTTGCTGTTGTTTGCCGTTGTTCGTTTAATAAACTAAACCAGGTAAGGTTGACCGGCTTTTCAGATCGACCTTACGGCAAACCTTTAGAACAGCAAATAGCAACGACACGATTTCTGCACTAAAAACTAACGTTCAATACTTTTGTACGTAGGTACTAGATGTCCGTGTAGCATAGATATTACCATGGCTCATTACTATCATCCTAGCTCGTGGTTTAAAGTCGGTCATTTCTTCACTGAGTGTAATCAAGGTTCGTACATAATGTATAATATAATCTATATACTTATTTCGTCCGAAGATTGCAGCAGCCACTAATAGGTAAAACGTGGTTAACTCCGCGACCAAGTGCGATCAGTACTAAAAGAAATGTAATATTACTTTAATACAGTCTAATTTTATAGAAATAACAACTCCGTATTACCTACAACAACTTTTAAAATAGCTGTAAGAAGAGCAACAGTTTTCATTAGAACTGTTTTTCTGATTTAATAAGCTAGATTTTTAATTAAATCCAGCCAGGTCATATTCCATCATGTTCATATTGCAAACTTATTTACAGAAAATAGGTTTAATAACAGTACTAACACTCTTTGGGCACAAAATGTCAACCATCGCAAAATAAAGAAGTAAATCGAAATGACTTTTTGCTGTCATTATCATAAGGCGACAGTCAATGTCCATTATCCATCCTATCCAGCTATTATAACAAGTACCTTTACTAAATTTATATTGAAACTACTAAACGGTTCTAAAGAAGTTGTTCTCTTTATTTAAACTATATAATTAGTTCGAACCTTAAAAATGTCATTAGAATTAGTTTGGTGCACGTTCGAGTGGTGATACGTGTTGTGTTCTGAGGAAGGGATTGCAAGTCACGGCGGTGGTGTTTGGTGGGCAGCGTGTTGGCGGCGCTGTTCGCGGGCGCGCTGGTGGCCGTGCTGGTGCTGCAGCCGTGGGCCGGACTCGACCACCCGCGCTTCCCGCGCGCTACCGTCGCCGCCAATGGCTACGAATGTGCTTCTATTGGCAAGTACGTACTAACTATTACCACTTACTATAAATATCTATCTTCATTATTCTCTTATAATAAAGTGTTATCATAAGTAAACGACATTAATTAATTATCTCGAATTTTAATCTAAATACCTAATATTTTTTGTATTGACATCAATCATTGATTAAATCTGATTACTTATTATTATTGACCAGATTTAACTTTGTAATTTGTATAAGGACATTCTTCCTATGTCATTTATTAATTAAATGATGATGCGACTATACTAATGAATTATATACCTGTATACCTACATATTATATAGAATGTAACCTATTTTAAAGCATGAGGAACCGTTTTAATAGACTTTATTGTATATTTTAGGGAAATCCTGGAGAGGAATGGTTCAGCCGTGGATGCAGCTATAGCCACATTGTTCTGTGAAGGGATCGCCTGTGCGCAATGTATGGGGCTCGGCGGCGGTTTCCTGGCTACGGTGTACGACGCCGAGACGAAGCAGGTGCGCGTGCTGAACGCCCGCGAGAGGGCGCCGGCCGCGACGCACGAGAACATGTACGCCAACGCGTCGTCCACCGTGGGCGGGCTCGCCATCGCCGTGCCCGGAGAACTCCGCGGCTATGGAGCCCTGTATCAGGAGTACGGACGCCTGCCGTGGCGGGAGCTTATCGCGCCCACGGCAGACCTCTGCCGACGCGGACATCTCGTCAACGCTTACATGGCCCGGGCGCTCAAGTCTTACAGCGACCGAATCAAGGCCGAGCCTTCCATGCGGTAATAACTTTTTATCTAGCTTGTACTACTAATAGCTTAGGTTATTTATGTTTTCTAAAAAGAGTATTCATATTTCAGGGAGGTATACGTGAACGAGGCGACGGGCGAGGTGTGGAACGAGGGCGATTATATCAAAGAGCCGACCATGGCGCGAACGTTGGACATTATCGCCGAGGAGGGCCCCGAGGCGATACACAATGGCAGCCTCACGTCGCCGCTCGTGCAAGATATCCAGAACCACGGTGGAATTATTACAGAAGACGACCTCGTGAATTACAGGTACTGTGATTTTGACTATGCCATTGGTCGTCAAGTTCTCGTCAAGGGCTTGTAACCTTTAACTTTTGAAATACATATGACGACCAATAGATCCACTAGCCACATAAAAATACTAAAACATCTTTACATGACTGCATGTAAGAATGTTCTTGATTTTTTTATGTAATTTTTATGATATACCTATCATAAAATTATTCGCCTTAGTTTAAACACTACTGGTACTAAATTTACACCGTATATAACGAGGGCTACTTTAACGATGGCAGGGCCTACCATGTACCAGACAGCATATTTGGTACACAAGTCACACTTTAAAGCAAGAAATTTTGATCATAACTTCACATTGTAGGGTGGAGTGGCAAGAACCAATCGAGGTGCCGATAACAGCAGACTACACGCTGTACTCGGTCCCGCTGCCAGGCTCCGGCTCGGTGCTGGCGTTCATCCTGAATATGCTGCGAGACTTTGTGGGCGACGGGACCCACGCGCCCAGCGGCTCTCATCTCTACTGGCACCGCGTCGTCGAAACCTTCAAGTTCGCATACGCAAAGCGAACAGGCCTCGGCGACCCTTCACGCTCTAATGTCGACTACAACATACGAGATGTACGTATACTTTTAATTGTTTATGACAAAATTTCGATGATCAGTGTTTAACCATTGTTATCTATATGTCATAACTACTTAGCCAATCGGCTTCTAAGGGTTAGATTGAGAATGACACCAAAATATAATATGAATTTAATGGCTAACGGAATGATGATAATTTAAAGTCGGATCACAACATACAAAGATAAAAACAATGATAATATAAATATATATAATATACACGTTTAACTTAAAATGTTACTGTATTCAAACGGCGTATCTAATACTAGGCTATAGCTAATAAACCGTACATGTTCAACCATACAAACCAAAGACATACAAACTGAAACATTCAATTGCACAACACCTGTCTTTACGCTATCGTCGAAACATTAATTATATTATTTATCTGTATTACCTAACTAGGTAATACTGGCAGTAAAATTGCACAGTATGTTGCTTATACCTACACAACATACGGGTATGACGCTCAGTCGGCAGCATGGTCACAAAATAATTCAAATACTTACTCTTTCTTACATTTTTGGGCAATTAATTTAGACATTGGGATGTACCTAGTAGGTATTTTTTTATTTTCAAATAGGAAGTTGCAGTACCGACGTCACAGTCGCTTTAGGATGACCACTTCAATAGGTAACCATAGTAACCATAGTAAGTAGTCAACACCACGGTGACAAATCACTGGCTGGAAGTCAAGCCGTGACAAATGTGCGTGTTTAAAGTAATATATTCAAATTCTCTTCAAAGGCAACAAACATATTTATGTTCCGTCATAGATACACCTAAATGTCACGTGTGTTATGAGAAGCAGTTGTTATACAAGTCTAGTGTGATAGGGATGGGTACGGTGGTGTGATGTCAATGTCCAATGTCCGATCCGACCGACCCGAATTGAATTTTAGTCAAAGTAACTAGACAAGAAATGGCACTAAAACTAGTTTACAACGCTACGGATAAGCGTAGTCATGTTATCAGTATTTTTAATTAAATTATTCAGATATAAAAAGAAGTGCAAGTATAGTGGCTTTTTTATCATGTACCATTTATAAAAATGAGTAGCCAAATAACCCATACGCGCGCTATTTAAAGACCAAGTTACAGTGACGCCACGTATTATTGGAAGTGGTACGATATCTAAGAGCATTTTACATTTTTCAGTTGGAACGTAACCTTTCCAACCCAGCGTGGGCGAAGTCGTTCCGAGCTCAAGTGAAAGATGCGATGACATACTCGGACTGGGAGCACTACGGCGCGTCGTTCGCAGGCGTGGATGACCATGGAACCGCACACATCTTGGTGATCGCCCCCGACGGCAGCGTTGTCTCCGCTACCAGCACTGTTAATTATATGTAAGTATACCTTTACCAAAAATTTTGTTCCATCTGAAGTTGCTTCAAGCAGTATTGCACCGACAGTAAACAGGAGTAAGTGGGACTGCGCAGACTAATATAGCATCTTCAGCAAATAGTAATGTAGCGTAATAGCGAATTAAAAGTTTGGCAAAAGGTATACCTTAACTGTCACTATTACTTTTTAAAGCAAATAGTATTATCTAAATGGTGGTGATAAAACGGTCAACTTGAACCTACAATTCAATATCACATGTTTTTCTGCAATTTTCAGACCTCTATATATCTGAGAATTACAAAGTCTACTATTAGTTTATATACCTATATTACTAAGCAAGAAATCTGTCAATTGCTGGTATGCCACACAAATTTGAAATGTGTGCCTGGCCGCTGTCAAGCCCTTGCTGCTCAAGCCGTTAATACTTTTGCGCGAATTCGATTTCGACGCAGCAAGGGTAGGCCCGCCACAAGGTGGACCGACGACCTGGTAAGGGTCGCGGGAAGCGGTTGGATACGGATGGCCCAAGACCGGTCTGTGTGGAAAGCCCTGGGGGAGGCCTATGTCCAGCAGTGGACGTCTTTCGGCTGAGATGATGAATCAAAAATTACCAGATTTCACTCATAGCAAACAAAACTTGACACGTATTCCAAACACTTAACATCAATAAGGAGGTTTTTTAGAGAATAAGTAGTAGTTCAGCTGTGGTATACTTCATGAAGGCAGTGATAATAAACACTACCAAACGTGTCTACAGTTACATTGATATCTAAGCTATAATAAAGTATGCCATCTTACAGCAATCAGCTATGTAACGACGTATTAGTAAGTCTTTAACAGAATAAATTGGTATTATTATCATAAGTTTATTGCTGTAATTGTAAGTTAATGTGTGTATATACATTTCAACGCTGCGGTTATGTATGTACATATATTATGTAGCTATTTACATTAATCTCATGCTAGCTTATGATATAAAATTTATCATGGCAAATAAGTAGAAGAATTTGCAACGCATAATGATATTGTTATTACGAACATGGTTAGCATATCTAACCGGCTTAGTAGTCGTTTCGCACGAATCGTGCGAACAGACCTTTTTTTTAAATAATATTTTTTTTATAGTCGTTTCGCACACATGGAATACATTTTCGTGCGAATAATTCCCGACTAAAAACACAGGTATTTGATTGTTAAATTCTATTACATTTATGTGTAGTTGGAGTAAACACACCACTTCGGTAAGCATGTTTATAAGTGAAATACCTAAATATAAGCATGTTAAAATTTCGTAAATACTTGTGATTATCAACTCCAATATTATTAAGGTTGAGACAGACTTTGCGAGGCATGCGCCGCGCACGGCGCGCAACGAATGCATCTGCTTGAGACGCCTCAAGCAGATGCATTCGTTGCGCGCGTGTCGAAAAAATATACCAACATAATACATGCTCGGGTCGAGCCATCGCGTGCGAAGCAAATGCCTCGTTTGTCTGACTTCATGTTTGTGGCGCGGCATGTGCTACGCACAGGCTGTGCACGTGCGGAGCGAGCCAGCGTGTGTCGGCTCATTGCGAGCAGTGCGTTGCGTTTGAACAGTTGTGTCCGCCTCGCTGTGATTTGCGCGCGCAAATATGGACGAGAAAGAAATTTTATGAAAAGCAGTAGCTTTATAATTATAATTTGCAATAACTAAATGAATAATTATAAAAGCAGCAGCGGATACGCGCACGCGATGCGATGGTGCCATCTTGACTGCTGCTGTGTGACTTGGATCGGTCCGAGCATGCGCTGTTTCGCCCGAGCAAACGCAGTTTCATTTTCTCAGTCGAGGCGTGCGTGGATATAGTACGCGACGCACACCTCGTAAAGTGCATGCGCGACTACGTCCACAACTAATGTAATGCTCGCACTGAGGCGCTTTGATCTTGAAGCGTTTGCCGACATACGTTGGCTCGCTCTCGCACGCGCGTAGCTCATGCCTCGCAACGAATATGAAGGTACACACCTTGCAAGGCATTCGGTGTGCGCCGTTCGCGGCGCATGCCTCGCAAAGTCTCCACCTTAACGTACCTACACAGTTACGCCGAATAGAACAGCTCAATTCTTGTAGGTACCTGTTAGCGGGAACCAAAATATATCCGATCCCAACCAGTAACATAAAATAACATTATCTGATGTACTTTTTTATGTTAACAGATGGGGTTCTCAAAGACGATCACAAAGTCTAGGAATAATTTTGAATAACGAGATGGACGACTTCGCGATACCGAACCATGAGTCGGCTTACGGACTGCCGCCGTCTCCGGCGAATTATTTGTCACCAGGACTTCAACCCCTCAGCTCTATGGTGCCGAGCATAGTGATGACCAAGAACGGCGGGGTTGACTTGGTTCTGGGTGCCGCTGGCGGGACAAAAATCACTACACAAGTCGCTCTGGTAACTATATCACTTCGTTATTTTAATCAAACAGTTTTTTTGGCTGTTTGCTAAATCTTCTACCTGTTTAACATTTTTGACCTCTACAGATTATTATAGTAGGTATATAATATCAGCCCTCTGCTTTGTGCATGGGCTTCTTCTCTGTGCGAGAAGGGTTAGGCCATAGTCCTCCACGCTGGCCGAATGCGGGTTGGCAGACATCACATATCTTCGAGAACACTATGTAGAACTCTCAGACATGCAGGTTGCCTCACTATGTTTTTCTTCATTGTTAAAGCGTTCGATGTTGAACTATTTAATACGCACATAACTTCGAAAAGTCAGAGATGCATGCCTTGGGATCGAACTCCAAACCACTGCGTGGCAGTCCAATGGTTTACCACTAGGCAATCGCTGCTGTTATAGTATAGATAGATATATACATACATAATTATATAACTGCCTCCGTCACGCAGGGATAGTGAACGCGATTGCTGTGCATGAGGCTTTGTGTTAGCCCCACAAATAGTTATTGGGTTTCTGTTAAATAATGACAATCGCAGCTCGGAGTTAGAAAATTGGCGCGTTGGCGAGCCTCTTAGTAAGCACGTAAAGACGTTGGTCGTACGGCTAAACTATCTCCGGTTTTGTTTGATTGCCGTCCCAATAAATTAAGAGAGTAAGGGAATAGAGAGAGCATGTGTGTCAGCGCACACACTTGTGGCTTGTTATATCTAATGCGCAGATGGTAAGTTTTCGTTATGATTAGAGATCGGTCTGGCGGTATCTAATTATCTTCAAAAATATTTTTTTCTTATAAATCTTATATTTAAACGACTGATTCTTTAAATACCAAAACGATTTAAAATCTTTTGATAACTAATAGCAGCAGCCCTACATCCTTGCTTTGCTGAACATGGCAGTAAATGTAAATTCACAGAAAAAATTTAGTGTAACTTTGACATTCATAAGTGTTATCTTGTAACCTAACTTGAATAAATTTATTTTTGATTTATATTTCATTCAGTCTACACTCAGATCTACTAACAAAATTTCCCGTAAATCAATATCTTTCAATCAATACGAATAATATACATATAAACTAATTCTCGTGTTTTATCAATTTTTCAGGTGACTAGGCACATATTATTAGAGAACAGTGAAATAGATGACACAGTCCAAAGGCCGCGACTCCATCATCAGCTCATGCCTATGGAAGTACAACATGAAGCTGACTTTGATCCGGTATGACACTTTCTAAAATATTTTTATCGTAACTGCCTCTATGACGCAGCGGTAGCGAATGCGCGTTGTGCATGAGGTCTGGGGTGCGAATCCCGGGTCAGGCCAACAAAAAGTTATTAAGTTTTTCTGTTAAGAAATCTCAATAGTAGCCCGGCGTTTGCAAGCTGGCGGTGTTAGACACCACCGTGCCTCGGCCCCGCCACAGATAATAATACTATACTAGTAGCCCCACGCTTCATCTCCCTCCGGTCGAACTGTGTGCATTTTTGTTTGCGCACATACTTGTGCATTACAATATTTCCTGCGCAGACGGCCAGTCGCCGCGCCGTTAAGATTGGCCGCCATGGCCGAAATTCGGTCTGAAGGACATTATTATTATTATAAGTATAAGCCCTTGCCACACTCAAAGTAAGTGACAGGTGCAATCGCCTGCCACACTCGCGCAACTTGCCTATAGCTCAGTGACTACACACTCGTTCCTCGTTAATCGCCAACTTATTTTAGTTTCTAGCTCAACTCGTTTCTCCTTTATGCCCGCATGTATGTGGGATAAGTGTTATCTGAACCTTAGATCGCTTGCAACTTTAGGGATATCACTCACACATTGCCAACCTTTAAAAAAGGACATCAAACTGGCCAGTTTGAACTTGGGCAGGAGGCCTCCTGTTATGTAATATAAAGCAGGCTTATTACCATCTACGACCTGTCGATAATAATTTAATGAATCCGTTGCTTTACTCTGTGCTGTTATTTGTTAACAGAAAAATATAATAATACGTTGCGCGATCCGAAAGCTGAGCTTGGAACCTGTTATAAGTGTAGGCGTAACCTTATGTGACCTAATTTTATATTATGCAGTGTTTCTTTCAAATAATGTCTTGAATCACAAAAAATCAATAAAAATGGCAGATATAGATATGTTGTGACAGTATCTTTATCTCATTGTTAACCACGTTAGTCCGACATATATCGGTCATATCTTCAATAGATAAAACACACATGATACATTTGGTAGATAATAATAATAATATTCTGTCACATACACACAACACCATCTTGCCCAAACTAAGCAGAGCTTGTACTATGGGTACTAGACAATGGATAAACATACATATATACTACTTTTTTTTCGTAAATACATACATATTATACATAGAAACACCCAGACCAAAACAAACCTCCATGTTCATGCACACAAATGTTTGACTTGTGCGGGAATTGAACCCGCGATCTCAGGCGTGGCAGTCGGTTACACTAACCACTGCGCCATCGAGGTACCATAAGAGTAAAAATATGTACAACTAACATAATATATATTATTGTTAATATGGAGACTGCTATAACGCAACAGGCTCCCGTAGCCTAAAGATAATTGTTGCTTGCGCCAAATCGAGACAGCGCGTTACATCGTGTATAACTTCTCTCGTTATTGCGTAGGTATGCGATGACAATATGACAATAACTGGGCCTTATGATTTTATGTAGAATTTTATTTTCAAAAATTAATTTACTGACTTCAATAAAACCAGACACAAGATGGCACGTATTGTAGGTAACCATAGTACTATATGTAGGCAATAAAACTATATAAAGAAGTTATTTTTATCATCTCTGTGAACACTACTATCCTAATCTGAAACTGTAAATATTCTGTTACAGTGGGTAGTAGCAGTCTTTACGATTACATAATTTATTATACTCTGTCCCAATAGAATTAATATTTTATGTAAACAATCGTTTCATGCCTAATTAAATATAAAGTCATTTAGAAAATTCAAACTCTCTTTGAAAAGTAGTTAATGAATACAATAAGCAGTATGAAAGTCCTTCTTTTGATAAATGTCCATAAATTTATTTTACAGAAAAATATTTTATGATTGAAGTCACTAAAAGTTGTTTACCTTTTTCTCAAATTCTATTTTTGATTTCAACTTGATCTTGCAAATATTTGACGTGTAGGTACAACACGATTTTAGAAACCTGCATTGTTTAGTAAATACATGAGTTATTTATTATCTACTATATAAGACCACAATATAAAGCAACTTAAATGTAATATCATTTAATGAAAATTTATTATTACGTCTCCATGACTATTTAGTATTGGCTGCCGAACAGTCGACCTCGAATGGAAAAACGTAATACTTATGTAACGTAATACAATGTACAATTAGGCAACTTAGCGTGACTGACTGATGATTGTAACTGTTGACAATGAATAGTTTGAACTACTTATTCGCATTTATTTTATTCATAATAGCTGACATCCTTCAATCTCAATGCGAATTGCATACTGTGGAGAACAAGATAACTATTGCAATATTGCTAAAAAACCGTTACCCCCATATCTAGCACGTTGTTAGTAATGAGCAGTGGTCAACGTAGGTATTGCCATTTAGGATGAATGACCTCAAATGTATATGTCAACATGGACATACCCCGAGATTCCGCGATTTTATAATTATCGAGTTTTTTTATTTATCATAAAGTACTATTTCTTATTATTCAATTATTAATGTTACGAATATTACATCAAAAACCTGCGAAAAGAGAGTTATATGAGATATTATCTAACTCTGAACTCCTAAATCCGCATATTTTAGATAAAATTTATTTTTTTCATTATAGATTACCCTTATACTAAAGCGTGTTCATCTTTGTGAATTCTTTCAATATGTACGCTGTGTATGTTAATTAATATATAAAAAGAGCGTTGAGAATTTTAGGGGCTAGCGACTTACGAATAAATCAAACTCAAAATATTTAATAACATTTATTTTCCAAAAGAAAAAAGTACAATACCTATATAAATGATTTCAGATTTAACACAAATTAAATAAGAATATATATAATACATACGAGATTTATATATAATCGGAACACGAGATTTATATATAAATCTCTACATGTTCATCCACGCTGTACTCCGAAATCACTGAACCGATTTTAACAAGTCTTGCTTGGTCCAACTTTCATTTATTCTATCTCTTCCTCAGAATCACAATAAGGCGTCTCGTAATTTTTTTAATTAAAATATATGACATAAAAATAAAATAAAATATTAAAATATATTCGTTCACGCTAATCTCCGGAACCATTCAACTGAGACTGAGAATCTCCACCAGGCACCAACTAGAGAGATAGGATAGTTTTTATCCCGGTTTGGGAGGATTTTTAGAAAGTACAATGCGAGTCCCTAAATAAAGCTAGTTTTATTTTAGATTTACGCACTTATGACTCGTTGTCAACAATAATAAGTATAAGAAGTGTATATATCACGAAAGTTTAAAAACAGTATTTTTGTACAGGTAGTATTGAGTCGTAATCGTAACGCTGTAGCAATTTGGTTGATTTCTATAAAACAGTTGTTTTATAAAACAAAAGATATGTATAGATCAAAAACAGTAGAGACTCTTAGGGTGCTGATTTGTAAATTTTATATCGGTAATATTTCATCGAAGGTGAATCTTTAAAATCCCGGGATTTTTAAATGAGAGAGTTATGACACGATTGACGAATCCCACAAAATGGCACTACGCCGACCACTGGTAATGAGGCACTATTTCGTTATTCTACTGGGGAACGTATTGAAGTCGATGACTTTAAACTAGGTACACCATTATTATATATATTACGTGCCTATGGTCAACAATGTCTGTACTTATTTTTGGAAAACTCTTTTATCAGTAGTCAGCATGTATGAAGAAGTACCTTTGTACCTATATGATATACATAGATAGGTACTCCCCCATCCATGCCTCAGTGTCTAATAAAATATTTAACTAAATTGCTGTCATATGCTTATAAGTCCTAATTTACCTGATCAAACAGAATACTTGATGGCTGAGATCTTCATCATCAAGATTAGCGCATTCCTCCTTCCCTTGCATGCACAAGGCATCCAATGCGCTCTGAAAATAAACGGGAGAAAACTATGTAGTTAATGTTCTAAGATTATTGCAAAATGAGATAGCTATAGTAAATACTTATATTTATTTCCATATTATTTTCTGCTTGACTAGTTCCATATCTACAGAACTTGTCCGACAGAAGTCTTTGCAACTCTTTTCTTATTTTTGCGACGCTTTTACAGACATCAGCAGCGATAGCCTAGTGGGAAACCGTTGGACTGCCACGCAGAGGTTTCGAGTTCGAACCCAAGGCGCGAATCTCTGACTTTTCGAAGTTAAATACGTATTAAATAGTTGATTATCGCATGCTTTAACGGTGAAGGAAAACATCGTGAGGAAACCTGCATATCTGAGAGTTCTCCATAATGTTCTCGAAGATATGTGAAGTCTGCCAAACCGCACTGGGCCAGCGTGGTGGACTATGGCCTAACCCTCCTCATAGTGAGAAGAGGCCCGTGCCCAGCAGTGGGACAGTTTAATACAGGGTTGATATTATTATTTATTATTTTACAGTCGATCATAGAATCTCTACAAGCAAAGGGTCATGCTACTACAGAGTTGGGACCCACCGCCGGTTTTGCAGCCATGGTGGCAGCAGCGCGAGACTCTTCAGGCTTATGGGTGCCAGTGACAGACCACAGACGTCCGGGCAGCATCGATGGATTCTAAATTTACTAGTCTATATTCGACTGATCATCGTTCACTTAAGATACACATAGGAAAATTTAAGGTGGGCGCGCTATCCTAGCAAACCCTACTACTATGAAGGTGAACTACCTACTAAGATACCTTTAGCATAGCGCATTAAAAGGTAAAATTAATTTAACTTGACATTAGCCGTCAAGTTATGGCTACAGCAGTGTTCAAACATAGGGTACACTTTTCACATTCGTGTCATCATTTTAACATTACATTTGCTTACCTTGTATAATATGTTATTATGTGTATCCAAATAAAAATCGATTGTGATATTACCTATAATACTTTATAGAGGTTAATATTTTCTGGTTGTAAGTATTATGTTGTGATAGAGTTGTATTTAAGTTACTGTGTTGTATGTTTAATAATGTTATTCGTGAAATAAATGGTTTTGATGATACAATATCTCATGTGTTGGCATTTATTTTGGTTTCCTATATCATAACCTGCCGCCACGACAATGATTTCACTGCCTCTAGTTATTGATGCTGTATGGTAAGTGGTAACTTTCACACGAAGCGTTACAAAGAAATTATAAAATCTTATCTTTAACGATAAGTTCCAAATATTCCGGTTATAATAACTAAAATGTAGTATTTATGAATTTGCATAATTCACTGGCTTTGATATTTATAGATTTTTATCCAAACCTCAAGTTTGTATACGTACGGTCTTAGGTAAAACGGGCCGTTTTAGCAGCAGTCAGTTAAAATTTGACATATTTTTGTAGAATATGTGACAAAGTTAAAACTACTCACTAGCAGCAATAACCTACTAGTAGGAGACCGTCGTTGGACTGCCACGCAGAGGTCTCGAGTTCGATACCAAGGCGCGCATCTCTAACTTTTCGAAGATATGTCCGTAATAAATAGTTAATTATCGCTCGCTTTAACGCTGAAGGAAAAACATCGTGAGGAATCCTGCATGTCCGAGAGTTCTCCATAATGTTCTCGAAGATACGTGAAGTCTGCCAACACCAGCGAGGTGGACTATGGTCTAAACCTTCTCACAGAAGAGGCCCATGCCCAGCAGTGGGACAGTTTAATACAGGGCTTGTATCTATATATTAATACGTGAAGCAAAAACTTTGTACCCCTTTTTACGAAAATTGCGCGGACGGAGGAGTAGGTATGAAATTTGACACAGTTAAAGTTTATATGGAGAAGGAGTAGCGAATCCTAATATTTTTATAAAATATGCATTAGAAATACACTAAATTAATGAAAAAACACTACACGCACACAACCATGTATTTGTAGGCCCATTGCTACTGTGTAAGCTCAATATTTTAGATGTACTTACGACCTCAATAGCACCTATCGAATCAATTGTGCTGAATATTATTTAATACTTTTACTTAGTCATATATTTTTGTTTACACGTGTGAATATGTGTATGCTTGCATATACTTAATATTGTGATATAAATACAGATGATTTTAATAAAGAAAACATTCTGAACACGTAATCGTAGTTTTCACTACATTGGTGACCCCGACGTGATACCAGCTACGGACCCGGTTCTTGCCTACCGGCTGGTGTAGCGATCGTACCACCTCCTAGTGACACTAGTGATTTGCACATTTCAGTGGCCACCCACAAGCGGGTGTCACCACTGGGATTTCAAGAGGCTATATTCACGGTAGGTATCATTAGTTTAGGTTACACCAAGTAGTCCGATCACTATGGAGACGAGCAGGCAGAACATATTTGGGTCGTACTAGCGAGATAGCCGCCATGTACGAAAAAGTGCCTCAAATTTCTCGAGAGCTGGCGGAGCGTAAGAAGGATCAGGAGCCAAGAGGACGGCTACGAAATAGATGCCGATCGCGGTCAAGATCGAAGACGCCAATAGGATCCTGGATTTGTTGGTCTCATAGCGAGTATGGTGCCGAAGCTGATCGTTGCAAGGACAAACGCCACTGTACGTTTCAAACGTGAAAGCAGTCGGAAAACTATCTTCGACGCCGATTGTGGCAGGTCTCGGCGTCAACCCAACACCAAACTGCCATCTATGTGTTACCGACTCAAACAGTGGTACACACATTTGACATAAGCAGTCGAATCGCGTTCGTAGTATTTCGGCTATGTTCGATGATGTCGTAGAATTCTTTGTGAATATGGTTACATATGTAGGTCCCTATGTGGAGAAGGTGACTAAATGAAATGTGATTATAAGGGTAGGTTATTTATACAAATAAATAAAATTGAAGTGTCTGTTTGTTATGTCAAAATAAGATAACAGCTTTTTATCTAATGCATATGAAAGTATATAAGATATATATATATATATATATATATATATATATATATATACGAAAATATCTATTTTTAAAATTTTTGTCTCTCTGTCTGTCTGTCTGTTTGTTCCGGCTAATCTCCGAAACGGTTGAACCGATTTTGACGGGACTTTCACTGGCAGATAGCTAATGTTATAAGGAGTAACATAGGCTACTTTGATTTTAGAAAAAAAAATTGGATTCCGCGGAGACAAACACTTTTTAGTTAAAATCTACGCGGACGAAGTCGCAGGTAACAGCTAGTAGATATAAAAGCTTAATAACAATCAAACTTAAAATTTAAATCAATTATGGGCGAATTTCGACCACTTGGCGACCGCTAGTTATTATTATTATATAAAACTACTCTATTTTTTGAAGTGAAAACTTCTTTAGCGGCGTTGTGCACTTTTTTGTGATGGGTAAAAAATGTTAAACTCGCGTCAGGACACGTGACCTGATCGAAAATTCGTAAGACGGAGGGAGAATTGTCAAACTCGCGTCAGAACACGTGACCTGATCAAAAATTCGTAAGACTGAGGGAGAATTGTCATGTTTGCGTACGATAGCGCAATAAATGAATATTGTATTTTACCACATAAATTATAGTACTTTTATACTGATAATTAAAGCAATTCGTGCAAAATTATTCCCTAACCATTCCAAAATATCCAAAATGCACAACGTTAATATTCAAGTTTTCACTTCTGCCGGCACTCCCGGAGTGCAACCCGTTGTTTTTTTTATATAGGAAACGGGCAATCAAAGCAAATCCACACCTAATATTATCTCTGTTAAAACTGATATACCTAAATATGAATTTAATAAATCCTAACGAATATTATAAATGCGAGTTTGTTTGTTTGTTACGCTTCTACGCCCTTTTGGTATCTTACATCCAGGAAAAAGAATTTTCCCCGAGCAAGCGAATCCATAAATCATAACTTTATTTGCAAGAATATGGTCAAGTATACAGGTTGGTCGTTTTATAGACATGTACAGCATATTCTGCCACATGTGTCGTGCAAAATACACGGGCAAAAGCTAGTATAAAATAAATTTTAACAGGAACTATACGTTACTGAATAATTTTAATTAAACCCAAAACGCATAATATCATTTCTAAAAGTACCTATCTTAACAATTTAGTTAAATTGATTTTATATATTCAAAAATAGAGATAGTAGGCACCTACCCACTGATATTAAGAAAAGTTACGTAAGCAATCAAATACAGATCGATTAAGTTTTATTCGAATTACTTACTCTACATCTCTGACATCTCCATGATTGGCAACTGTGAGGTTGTCCATTCTTATGTGTACCTCGGTTCCACTATTAAAAACACTGGAGGATGTGAAGACAAGATCCGAAGGAGATGTGTTATCACACGATCTGCAGTTGACAAGCTGAAAAGAGTTTGGTGCAACCGTAATATCACCAAAACCACGAAGGTCCGTCTAATGAGTAGCTTAGTCTTCCCGATATTTCTGTATGGCGCAGAAACGTGGACGGTTCGCCTCAAAGACCGGCGCAAAATCGATGCACTCGAGATGTGGTGCTGGCGGCGACTGTTTTGCATCCCTTGGACAGCGTTTAGGACCAACGTATCAATCCTGGCGAAACTAAAAATCAAGCAGAGGTTATCGTCGAATGTGCAAATACAAATCCTCAAATATTTTGGACACGTTCGAATCGAACACTCCATGGAACGACTCGTTGTTCAAGGACAGGTGGAGGGCAAACGGTCACGCGGTCGATCACCTACACGTTGGACAGACCTTATCAAAGCTGCCACACAAACCTCCATGGTCCAAAGTTCCATAGACGCTGAAGAAGTGCTGTTTTAGCCAATGAAAATGCAGCGTCATCAACCACGACCACTCTGTCAAGAGTGAACGACTAAGGAGGAGATTCTACAACATCGAGTTTAACTGTCAGTATAGTAAAAATATTGTATAATAATAATTGAAACTTTATCTCATCCCGGGAATCGAAACCGGGATCTTATACACAGCAGTCATATACACTACCGCTGCGCCACCAAGGCTATATAGCTACATTATAAAAAATATACATAATTTACCACCAAAGATTTGGTTTGCACGACCAAAGAGTAAAGTAATACATAGGGAACGACACAGTTAAAGTAAACTGAAGCATTCTGTCCCACTAATATCATGGCGTAGATGGTAATGGGACTGCTGGCACCGAAATACTGGCATCACTCTGTCCCATGGGACTACTGGGACGAAAAAATGACAATTGTTCTACCATCGAACAACACAACGGGACCGTAGGAAAGACAGAAAATATTATTTTAAGTACTTGTATTTATAAGAAATAAAAGTAATAATATTCAGTATTATATTTGACAGTAACATATAATAAGTTCGTTATCTTTTACAGTTATGAAATTCCCAAGAATATTAATAATAAATTACGTATACAAAGCTATTCCCAACTAAAAGTAAATTGGCAATCATTTTTAAGACTGATTCGAGAGTGGCATATCTTTCTCAGTTATATACAATAAAGCAATCTATCTATGTCCTAAGCCCCCGGTTTCTTGATATAAGGACTGGGCCTGATATGTTTACTGCGCAGCTTTGAAAAGTAGTTAATATTCAGCATTATAAATATATTTTAGTAACATTTAAAAAGTAAGTTCATTATCAGTTTAACAGGTATTTACAAGACTAACACAAATAATAATATTTTTTTAATATGGTAAATAGATGACATTTCAAGCTGAAGTGACAATAGGTACATTTTTTCATCCATATAAATTAATAATTTTACGAAATAGGTTAATCACGAAACAAATGTTAACATCTCGAGAACACATCGGACTACTAAGATGCCGGGCCGGTAGTTAGGACGACCGGACATTAAGACTTGCTGCTTCTCCCACATCATTGAAAATAAAGATGGCCATAATTATGACTTGCTGCCGCGCACCAAGACGCGTGACGTATAATTATACAGTGTGACCCGCGTTAAAGTGCAACCCCGAAAATGGGTGAAATTAGATCGAAAACTATCGACGAAAATGGGTCTAAAAAACTTCTAAAAAAAAAACTAATTTTTTTATACGCCACTGAACATTTGTTTCCCGAATTGTGACCTCTATGTACAAATAAATTTATTCCTCCCAAACTAGCTGGCCGATTTTGATGAAATAAACGACAAATCAATGCCAAGTATTTAGCGATGAGAATAAAACAACAAAAAACAACAAAAAATGGCTTTAAATACTTCATTTTTTTAAATACTTGTGAAAAAAGTCACTATTTTTCACTGTTTTTTTCAATCAACTCAAATTTCTATGAAATAAACCCCTACATCTTGATTTGTTTTATAATTTATTATTATTCTTGACTGTATTAGCTTTCAAAAAAAAAATAATCAAACATTGTATCTCTAAAAATACAGGAGTTACGAATTTTTAAAGTTCACTACTCAGAATGGGCAAATCCAGGTAGAGACCCTTTTTTTATTCCTTTGTTATACCGGTGGCCAGCTGCTATTGTATTTAATGCTTGGGGTGTATAACAAAACGAAATAAGCTTCCAATGAGCTTATTCCGTTTTAGTTGACAGTTGAAATAAAACAAAAATTAATCAAAAACAATGATTTATTATTAATTATTGTTGACTTAGATTATAATGTATTAGGTTTTCGAAATGTGCTCCGCGTTGTTGCAAACACATTGCCACGCGTAATGATATGTGTTGTGTGGCCCTCCGTATAAGTTGCGGTTCATTTTTCAATTCTTTAGCGCACCTCATGATGCGGTCATGAAGCTCAGCCTCTGAATTCACAGGTGCACTGTACACCTTTTGCTTCATGTGGCCCCATAGAAAGTAGTCGAGCGGCGTCAGATCAGGAGAGCGGGCTGGCCAGCCCACTGGGCCTTCGCGCCCAATCCAGCGATTGGCATAATTATTATTTAAAAATTCACGGACATTGCGCCCGTAGTGAGCAGGGCAGCCGTCCATTTGCAAGTACATGCCCTGTCTCGATGCCAGCGGCACATCCTCTAACAGACGGGGAAGCTCATCCCTTAATAAAGTTAGGAATCGTTCCGAATTTAATGTCGGTGGTAAAATTACTGGTCCTATCAACATGTCGTCGATTAGACCTGCCCAAACATTTATTGAAAATTGCACCTGGAATGACGAGGCCCTCTTCAGATGTGGATTATCATGTGTCCACTCGTGCAAATTCCTAGCGTTCGTGATGCCATTCCTGGTGAACTTCGACTCATCCATCCATAAAATCTTTTTTAAAAATTGTGGATTGCGACGAATTTGTCGTTGTAGCCAAATCGACATAACGCACCTTGATTGGAAATCCATATCCCCGTGCAAATCGTGGACTCTTTGATAATGATATGGATGTAGACCTTCTTTCTTCAAGATTCTCCACGCTGAGGCTTGTGATATGCCGTGGAGTAAAGCTAAACGCCTCGTACTAATAGTAGGAGTGGCAAAAATGGTACTTAAAACCGCTTCTTCTATCGCTGTGTCGATTACAATGGATTCTTGTTCACGTCTTGTGTGTTGTAATCCAAGTCCGATGTCGGAGAGCTTCCGATGAACTTCCTGGAAGTTCCTTGCCGACGGTGCAAGTCTGTTCGGAAATGCATTTACGTATGCCGATCGAGCGACTGTTGTGCGTCCACCATACATTCCATAATAATAATGGATGTCAGCGATTTCTCGCGGGGAGAATGCATTTAATCGCGGCATCTCAACCCAGCACAACCACGAAAACAGTCGAGTAACGTAACAAACAGTCAATAACAAAAACGTAACAAGTAGTCAATAACGAAAACTCAACGAAAAACTGTAACTTTAATGCGAGAACAACAGCTGACGTACAGCAGCAGCGATGTGATCGGAGCGGACTAGCGCGGGCGACTGCCGGACTGTACCAATACCCCTTCCCTTTTCCCCAAGCATTGAACACAATAGCAGCCGACCACTGGTATAACAAAGGAATAAAAAAAGGGTCTCTACCTGGATTTGCCCATTCTGAGTAGTGAACTTTAAAAATTCGTAACTCCTGTATTTTTAGAGATACAATGTTTGATGATTTTTTTTTTGAAAGCTAATACAGTCAAGAATAATAATAAATTATAAAACAAATCAAGATGTAGGGGTTTATTTCATAGAAATTTGAGTTGATTGAAAAAAACAGTGAAAAATAGTGACTTTTTTCACAAGTATTTAAAAAAATGAAGTATTTAAAGCCATTTTTTGTTGTTTTTTTTTGTTTTATTCTCATCGCTAAATACTTGGCATTGATTTGTCGTTTATTTCATCAAAATCGGCCAGCTAGTATGGGAGGAATAAATTTATTTGTACATAGAGGTCAAAATTCGGGAAACAAATGTTCAGTGGCGTATAAAAAAATTAGTTTTTTTTTTAGAAGTTTTTTAGACCCATTTTCGTCGATAGTTTTCGATCTAATTTCACCCATTTTCGGGGTTGCACTGTATATTAATATAATTATTTCACATATTTTGTTGGGTCTCTACGAATTTTCAAGAGACAGTCCACCGATTTTTATATCAGTTCTGGTAACACTGTGAACTTGCAAGTGACAGGACAGCTAGTACGGCAACACTGAGTACATTGGTCATTTTCGCGGGCATTGCGTATATGTATGCTTTGATTACCTACTAATTCGCCGGTGAAAAATAAGTACACACGAAAAATTAAGTGTAGCAGTCTTGTTAAAGTTATGATTTTACTTGAACTTTACAGCTTTTAAATCGTGA
This sequence comes from Catocala sponsa, assembly GCA_963564715.1. Classification (NCBI taxonomy): domain Eukaryota; kingdom Metazoa; phylum Arthropoda; class Insecta; order Lepidoptera; family Erebidae; genus Catocala; species Catocala sponsa. Next base: position 12,570,816 of record OY751336.1, on the reverse strand, counting down.
TCAGTTACAATCATTACTATTACCAAGAAATTATATTAAAAGGATCGCGGAGTGATTTACAAGATGAGCCACCAACTGTCAGAGGGTTCTCTGGAGGTATATTTATTTTCTATTCAGCTTCTTTGCTTCTCCCAATTACTATCCATATGAAATGTATATATAATTCCACAATACCACGCAATATATAGTAAAATGAGGTTCCAAAAGATTGTCTTGTTTAGACAAGTTACAACATGTTACGATTGCTACTTTAGTTCCAACCTTAGCAATGTCTATTATAAATTATTAGTATTGTATAATAGTAGTGTAGGTATAATTATTGACTATGATATTTTGAAAATTAGCTGTTACTAAATATATAGTATTCATCCAATGTCTTAAATATTCGCAATATCAGGTTTATAACAAAATCAGATTTTAGGGCATTCCAGAATGACTTTTTCTGTTAGTTATTATGAGACTCATAATAATACAATATTGTGTAATTGTAGGTGATAATGAATGGGGGACATTATGAGAAGCCTGTTATGCAAGTGTTGGGCAGTAAAAAGATTCAAGGCAGCGGTGCTAATGAGCGATTCCGGCTGCTTGTTTCTGATGGGAAGCATTCGCACAGTTTTGCTATGCTTGCAACACAACTAAATGAGAAATTGATATCAGGAGAACTGTCTGATTACTCTGTGGTCCAAATTGATCGTTTCGTTACATCACTACTGAAGAACACTGGCAAGGGCGAAAAGTATGTACTTTTTTAATTTTTAGTTGCATTAATATATTATTTGATAACAGCTTATGTCTCCTAAAGCATCACATACAGAAATATACATATTTTATAAGTAATGGGCAGTATTACTTGGACTTGAGAATATGTGCATTATTCAATCCATTGCACTCAATTATATATCAGGGATGTTTGTATATCAATGATTGTACTACTAATGTGAATGCACTTTTATTCTAATGCTAGTCATTTTTACTTGGGATTGTGTAACCCAAGTAATCTTTGTGAATATAACCTTTCAAAATATTTTTATTGTAAATAAATATTAAGAAATAATTATTATATATTTTATATAATCATTGTTATTTTTATGTCAATCACCAGATGAACTTGGTTCAAAATAATACTTAGGACAGTCTTTGATTGTGAAAAAAATGCAATACTCTAATTTCCAACATTGATCTATATCTATTATAGCCAACATTAACCTAACATATAGTTATTGCATATATGTATAAAATCATGTTATGTGTGTAATCCTTAAGGATTTAGAGTATATTAGTAATAAATCCAATTACAAAAATGTATTTAATTTTACAGGCGTGTTATGATCATTTTGGATATAACAATACTGACTCCTGGTAGTGAAGTGGGCAAGAAGCTGGGTAATCCTCAAACTTGGTCAGAAGAGTCTACTGCCACATCTACTCCTGCAGCTCCCACCCCAGCACCTCGGCCTGCAGTCCCCACACCCAAGCCACAGAAAACCACTGCTGCACCGGCAAACTTAGATGTCAGCCTGCTCTCTTCACAAATGACTCACCCCATTGCCAGTCTCAGTCCTTATCAGAATAAGTATGAATTTTTAATGATATCTCTATATGTATGACTAAAAAATCTACCTAGGTCATTCTTCTGCTAAACAATACTTTCAACATTAACAGCCAGTTTCAGAAAGGCAGATCATGTAAAAACACTGAATTTAGCAACAGCAGTTTTATTTTAACACTAGATGTTTCCGCGGTTTCACCCGCGTTTATCGTTACTGCGCCGCCCCCGTGGGTCGTAGCGTGATGCTATATAGCCTATAGCCTTCCTCGATAAATAGGCTATCCAACACTAAAAGAATTTTTCAAATCGAACCAGTAGTTCCTGAGAGTAGCACATTCAAACAAACAAAGAAACTCTTCAGCTCTATAATATTAGTATAGATGACCTTGACCAGCCATTTAAAAACTGCATGTAGATCTTGCACATTGATGTCATATGACACATCTTGTGCAAAAGTAAAAGCAAGTAGGTACTTCTTTGTCAATGGTACCGGGTCACAATGTACTGAATTTTACTTACATTGCTCATTTGGTCTCTCCATCTTTACTGAGAGAAGTTTTACTATGTAATATTAATTATAGTTAAATAAAGTATGAGTAAATTCTTTCTACATTAGACAGTGTAGAGATCATTGGCCATGCTGCCAATGAGAACTTTTTGATAGAAAATCCCAATAATATTGTTTAACCCTGGCATTGAATCTGAAACTACAGTAATCACATTCAATACCACTGCTATCAATATTTATTGGAATTACTGTTTCAGGTGGGTTATTAAGGCGCGTGTAATGAACAAATCGTCCATACGCAGTTGGAACAATGCTAGAGGCGAGGGCAAACTGTTCAGTATGGACTTATGTGATGAAAGCGGTGAAATCAGAGCTACGGCATTCAAAAATGAATGCGATAAATTTTATGATATGATACAGGTGAGCTAAAATTATATGGATATTAATATTATTATTATAAGCCTTCTGTCAGATATTTCACAAATGGTTAGGTGCATTAGTTGTTTCGTTGGTTGCAATATCTGTGTGCTCTATTATAGCAAAGGCCTCCTCCAACTGACTCCATTGTTCTCTTTCTCTGGCTATTGACGTCCAAGTACCGCCCGCCACTGCCTTAATTTCGTCGACCCATCGCCTGAGTGGTCTGCCTCGTTTCCTTTTTCTGTTGCCCGTGTACCAGTTCATCAGTATTTTCGACCACTTGTCTATTCCCCTGATAGTATGGCCTGCCCATTTCCATTTGAGCTTTTTGATGGTTGTCGTGACATCTTTTGTTCTTGTGTTTCCTAATTGTTGTAATTCTTATTTTGTCTTTCAGTCTTTTCCCCATCATACTTCTCAGCATAGTGTTTTGGCAGGTTTCGAGTTTCGTGTAGTGCGATTTGTTGAGAGCCCACGTTTGGCATCCATATGTGAGTACGGGTAGTACGCATATGTTGAACAGTTTACGCTTTATGTTCATGCTCATTTCTTTATTTTTGAACACCTCTTTCAGGCTCCAGAACTGTTTCCAGGGGTTTGCTATGCGCTTATCAATTTCTTTTGAGGTTACATCTGTAGTGGAGATTATTTGGCCCAAATAAACATATTCGTTTATTCATGCTTAGTCCTACTTTGCGGCTCTCTTTCTAGGTCGTTTAACATTGTCTGAAGCTCTTCCTTTGATGTTGATTTTACCACAAGGTCGTCTGCGAACCTCAGGTGAGACAGATTCTCGCCATTGATTGTTAACCCATATTTGTCCCAGTCCAGCTGGCGAAATATTTCTTCCAGCACAGCTGTGAATAATTTAGGCGATACTGGATCTCCTTGGCGGACCCCTCTTTCGATTCTTATTTGTTCTCCTTCCTTTTCTAATGGATATTAATAAGTGTTAGCTAATTAATGCAAAATAGTAACTATAAAAACACAGGATTTACGTGGTACACTCAACGACATATACTTTCGCGTTGCATCATTTATACAACAGAAAACACTGGTCGCATTTGCTAAAAAGTCAAGCCTTAAAAAAAGTATGTAAATACTGACCTCAATTGAGTTAATTCCCCATTTCCCGTATCCGTACCGTACGTAAGTGAACGAAATGAGTCGATGAACATTTCTGAATTTTTAAAGTTCTTTATCCATACACAATAACACAATAATTTCACAAACTTAACTGCAGTAACAGTTAAATGATACTTATTTCAGTATGTCGCTGGCTGTGCCTATTATTCTATCTACACTGGACCAAGTCCTAAAGATTTGATTTTGACTTTCATCCTTTGCATATTTCAGATCGATAAAGTATACTACATAAGTCGTTGTCAGCTAAAAACCGCCAACAAACAGTTCACAAGTCTAAAGAACGATTATGAAATGACATTCACTGCTAATACGGTAGTCGCAGAGTGTATGGATGAGGACTCCTCAATGCCTTGTGTCAAATATGACTTCATCCCCATTAATGATATTGCTACCAAGACTCCTGACTCATTACTTGGTAAGAACTTAATAAATTGTAACTTAGTAAATGTTAAATTTTTAGTAACTACTACCATAAGGGCACCATATTTATTTATATTTGGATTCTTTCTAACATATTATTACATCCGTGGTGCAGCGGAAGTGAATGCGACTGCTGTGCATGACGTCTCGGATTCGAATCCCGGGTCGGGCCAACAAAAAGGTATTGGGTTTTTCTGTTAAGAAATCTCAATACGAGCCCGGAGTTAGGAAGTTGGCGATGTTAGACACCCTCGTGCCTCCGAAAGCACGTAAAGACGTTGGTCCTGCGCGTGATCTCTCTGCGGTCGTATCGGATTATCCGTCCCATCGGATCATGACGGTTAGGGAACAGACAGAGAGTGCACTTGTGTTTGCGCAATACTTAGAGAGTGCACTTGTGTTTGCGCAATACTTGTGCATGATAATATCGCCTGCGCAGATGGCCAGTCTCCATTAAGATTGGCCGCCGTGACTGAAAATCGGTCTGGAGGTCACTACTACTGTATTAGTAAAATACACAGCCCATTATTATAAACAGTAGTTCGACAACATAATGACTTTGTTAAGATATTAGACACCTTCAGGGTGCGGCTATAGATAGTACTTGAAAGCAAAACTTACCAAGTACTTATACATTTTCAATAGCAACATTAAATTAATTCAGTGATTTGTTTACTCTGGGAGCGAAAAGATCGCCTCAACGCAATCTTGTGCTCTAGCTATGATAAAGAGATTGCGTTGTTCTGCAAAAAGAAAGACTGATCTCCTGCTCCTTGCTAAGAAGACGACACTGACAGCAAAAATTCCTTAGCTAGGTTTTGGTAACTATAATTGTCGTGTTTGCTAGGTAACCAATAGACATTTCAATTACACATCTTCCCGGCTGGATGCCCAGTAAAAGCCCTCAGTTACAGTCTATTTAACCTGTTATTTAAACTGAAACTTGACAGAAACTATCTAGAAACCTGTCTTTTGTGCAACAATTTTTAATCATGGTAATAAATAAGTATAAATACCTTTATGTTATAGATATTGTCGGCGTGTGTAAGTCAGCGGCCGACGTTCAAGAGCTAACAGCTAAGAGCACCGGCAAATTACTGAAAAAGCGGGAAGTCACGCTTGTGGACAACTCAGGTGGCGCGGTTAGTGAATACTTCAATATTAATATACCTTATTACATCAGGAAGCAAAGCTTAGAATGGTAACACAATACATGGGTTTTGTCGGTGCGATAAACACGGTAGGGCAGTTAACTTACATTTTTTAATATTTATGTGTCAAAAATACAAAGATTTCTTAAATCTACTCAAAACTAAATAATATATAAGCATACGGTAAAATGTCAAAAGATAGAAAATGGTATCACAATACAAACTATGACGTAACAGCAGCTGTGCGAGAGAGATAGCTAGATATCCCCACTACTACTCCAAATATTCTTATATCCTAATTTAAAATATTTATTACCCCTTATTTTACAACCAATTTTGATAGTGTTTGCACAAAAGGATTTCTTTTGATTGCTTTTTGCTCTTCTGTGTGTAAAATAATGTACAAAATCAAAGATAAGCCACTACCCTATTTGTATTTTTAGTGATCCTTTTCTACCATTTTATTATATAAATAGACTGGCATATAATTTCATATTGCCATGTCAAAGTCTAAAACCATTTATTCATTTAGGTCATAAAGTAACACTTATGAATGTCAAAGTATATAGGTTAGTTAGTTTACTAAGTTACTGAAGCTACATTTAGGTTAGTTGCTAGGTTCAGGCAAAGGGTTGAGCCTATGAGAAGAAACCTGCAAGAAACTCACGGCCACTCTTTTAAATCGCCAATTAAATATAATTTCAGTATTTTACAACTCAGATTAACAAGGTGTTACAGCCATTATGCCAATTATACTACTCTTTTTCTCGCTAGCCTTTATTATTCCCAAGTCACTTAGGGTCGGCTTTCTAGTCTAACCGGATTTGACTGGATATCAGTTTTTACACGGAGCGACTGCCATCTGACCTCCGCAACCCGAAGGCTAACGATACCCTAAGGCTAGACCAGTGTCAGGATATTAGAGGGCACTGACTTTCCAATAACGACTGCCATAGATATTCATGGTAGCCGGTACCGACGGCTTAACGTGCTCTCCGAGGCACGGAGCAGGCGATAATTGTCAATCAATACGCACATAATTTCGAAAAGTCATATAACTTCCGTAAGTCAGAGGTGCGTGAAGTGGGTTCGAACCCGAGACCCTCTGCATTGCAGTCTGTTGGTCTCCCCACTGAGCTATCGCTGCTTTTTTATGCCAATTATACTACTGACTATAAAAAACTAAAGATAATAACAATAATAATAAAAATGTATCACCAGGTTAAGTAAAAGCGCACAAACCGCAGGGCAGCTTGTGACGAGCTGAATGTGAGTGGCGACACTGCGGTCCTGAATGCCTCAGAGAGTCGGTTAGGGCCTCGTGCCCGGCTTGCTGGTTGGCTGGGGTGGAATTCCAAGAGCGCCCGTAGGACTCTCAACTCTGCCTTGCCTTGGTCGGCCGGTCAGAGGGAGGCGAGAGCTATATGCTTGTGGGTGGAAGTGTCATATTCAACGGCATAACTACGGGGAAACCCGCTCCGGGTCTCTGTTGTCACGAGACCCGTGATGGTGAAACCGGCGCCGCACCGCTCGACACCCCTAGCCGCTCACACTGGTGTTGCCCTCTGCTGCTTTTAAGGCCTGTATGTCTATGGCGACTATTGAGGGGGCCCATCTAGTGAGTCGGTGAGTCACGGTCTGCCATTCCAACTTTGTACTGGGACAGTATATCGGTCAGACGCCGCTTTTTAATAATATTTGCATTTTACCAAACCATCAAACACCCATCCTTATAAACCAGAATAATTAGATTCCATACGTAGTAATAGTCTCTTACGCCCGCCGTGGCTAGTGTCTCGGTAAGTGTCTCATCTCACTTTAAACTAAAACTCTCGAAGGGCCTGTGCATGTTGGACCCATGTCCCCGTGTAAGCCTCCCAAAGGGCCGGGTATTTCTCTAACATATTAGTGAAATACCCGTGAAAGAGAAACAAATAATAATAAACAACCTAACATGATTTAGGATAAAGGGACTGCCACTCTGCCTAAGTTTGATAACATCCATGATTGTGACCATTTTTTGCTACACATATTTAACTTTTTATTAGATGCAAGTGTTTTCTTAATTTCAGGTTGTTCTGACTCTATGGGGAGAAGAAGCAGAAAAATTTGAAGGATCTACACATCCTGTTATGGCTGTCAAGGTAATTAAATCTTACCTTTAAACTTTCCTTTTGCTATTCTGAATTAATTCAAGACCACAGCTGTTGTTTGCTTAGTTTCATTTCTATTAGTAATCTATGGATAATGTAGTGTGTAGTATATTTATTAAGATTAGTATTAAGTTCTCAATGTATACTCTTAATATACTATGGTTTGTTTTCCCATATTAAATAAATATAATTGTTTTAGGGCGCTCGCTTGGCAGAGTTTAATGGCAGCAAGTCTTTATCGTGTCTCGCGAGCACAATGTTACGCTTGAACCCCGACCTGCCAGAGGCGCACAAACTGAGGGGCTGGTACGACAACGGCGGCGCTGATATGGAAATTGTTAATATTTCTGCCAGGTAAACACAATACATAAAAAAAGTCCTTTTAAGTAAACATTACCTGTGTTAGGAGACCCCGCTCAGCTCTATGACGGGGTCGTGCGGTCCATGGCCCTTTATGGGACACCAGTTTGGGGAAATAACCTGACGGCCCGTAATGTTAGTTTGGACTACACTACACATTTGGACTACACTATTTAATACATTACTGTTGGTACATGTGTTCGGCTATATGTATATAGGATTTTCATTTTTTAAGTAGCAGTAGACAGTCCTTATATTAATGGTTTACATTATATTTACTTTTTGTTACGAATACAAAGAAATATAACAAGAAAATCAAATAAGTTATCAACCTCACTCGATGTAGTATAAATTATATATGTTTACGTGTGTGGGTGAGCGCGCTGTCATAGAAGAAGGTGAATTAAGGCCTCGGTCTCATCATATGAGAGGTTTAGAAGATATTTTGTAACTATTTAGATTCGTACCTAGATTTATCCATTAAAGCAAAGGAATAAATATTTCGGCGCTCCGTGCGCCACAGCGTACAATGGCCGTCAGGTTAATTAGAGGCTACCGCACGATCTCGTTCGAGGCAGCGAGTCTCCTCGCCGGATCGATGCCCTGGGACCTGGAAGCAGCGCTTTTGGCGTCGCTCTACCGTTGGCGCCAGGAAGCGCTAGCGCGGAGCGATGGCCCAGGTCTTCCCACTTTAGAGGCGGCACGGTCCGAACTTCGCCAGGTCTGCCGTTTCACACGGCGGGTCGCGATTGAAAGAAAGAAAGAAAGAAAAATAATTTATTAGACACACCAAAAACACAACATATTAACATACAAACAAGAAGAAAATACAAAAAAATAAAGAAAATGTTGTGCAGTGTGTCGAAAAGGTTCCAGCTCAGCCTTTGCTGCGGATGACCGCATGTGAAAGCGATTCGCGCGGCCTCGCCGTCTATGGTTATGTCAAGGAACACCGTGGTAGGTTTAGTCGGTATTACCGGGGTATCTTTTCCCCGGCAAGCCCGACATAGCCTCTTCGTCGCCCCGCGGAGAGGTATGCGTTAAAGCATGGGGACCCCGCTCTAAACAGGGTTACTGATAACTCAATGTTTTCTTTGTAGAACATCATAGTAGGGTTAAAATGCAATAATCTAAACATTGGTGGCTAAGATGTTTTACTGAAATTCGGTAGGCTGCAGTTAGACGACGCGAAAAAATTCTTGCGGCCGCCGCGCGGCGATCGTGCGGTGACCGCGTACTAACTGTTCAGTTATAGCAAAATTATGTTTTATTAACTAGGACGTAAAGTTGAAATTAATTTTGAGTAACTAACTGCGCGGAGACCGCGCGGCTTTCGCTCCTCGATCACACGGCGGCCGCGCGGCCGTCTCGCTCGAATCACTCGAATGTTCTCGATGTACGCCCCGCACCGGCGTCCCCGCATTCTCCTTTCATTGGTCCGTCAGTCACTTGCGCGAGACGTCGCCGCGTCGTGACGCGCGGACATCGTGATTTCGAAGATGGATGAACTGAGTATCAAACCTGAGACATTGATATCTTTAGTGGAAGAAAGAAATATCCTTTGGGATAAAACAAGCGAATCCTATAAGGATAAACGTCAAACACTAAAAGCCTGGCATGACCTATGTTCAATTATAAAAGAAGATTTCAATGACCTTCCAATTGGGGAAAAAAACACATACGGTAAGTTTTCCATATTTTATTTGGTAATTAAACTATTGAACACAAATTTATTAATTTAACAATATTTATCGCAATGAAGAATGTTACTACGTATACAAATTCGCTTAAAACTATTGTCCCAGTAGGGCCTGTATCTATACAAAAACAAAAATAAAAATAATCGCGCATTTATTTTGAAATTAAATATCTCGGAAAATACACGACGTATCCTAACAGTTTTTTCACCCATATTTTTTATTTTCCACCGAGTTTAAGGAGAGGTAAAAAAAATTGTGAACATTCTTCATTATCATAAATCGCAAAAAAATATTATTTGAGTTAAGTTTAAAATTGTTTTTTAACTGTGATACTCTTGCAATAAACGAGTGATTTGATAATTTTGAGTACCTATCTATATATATCTGTTTTGCCATGGTACACTGCCCTGAGGAGAAACAAAATATTCAGCAAAATTTTGACGAACATTGTCTGCTATTAAAGGATCTGCATATTCTGATCGTGATAGTGTCTGTAGTTCAAAGCCTGAATCGACAATTAAATTACCTATGCCTTGTTCTTTATGTATGAAGTTTTGTAATAAACAACAGGTTTTTACCATGTCGACTGTGAGCTCCAAAGATACATTTGAAGGCCGATGGAGGATCCTCCATTTATTGGCCATTATGCCGAAAGCGCATTCCACATAACGTCTTGCTCTAGTAAGACGATAATTAAATATTGACATTGTTTCATTGAGTTCTCGACCACTAAATGGTCTCAGTACATTTTTGTGCAACGCGAATGCTTCATCCGCGACAAATACGTACGGTAATTGAAAATTAGTCTCTGGAATCAGAGCAGGCTGTGGTAAGTTAAGTGTATTGTTCAGCAGTCTCTTCCAAAAGACAGTTTCTTTAAAAACATTTGAATCGCAGTCCTTGCCATATGCACCAATATCTACAAATATAAAATTATAATTGGTGTCAACGACTGCCATTAATACAATAGAAAAAAAGTGTTTGTAATTTAAGAACATTGATCCAGATTTTGTAGGTTTAATTATTCTGATATGCTTCCCATCCACAGCACCTAGGCAGTGGGGAAAATTTGCAATAACAGCAAAGTCTTCAGCAATATTCAGCCATTCATTTTCTGATGGTATTTTCATATATATGTTTACTAGTTCTGACCATATACAGTTACACACTTCTTTAATGATAAACGATAATGTTGTTTTTCCAATTCTAAATGCGTATCTTAAATCGGTAAACGTGTGACCTGTTGCCAAGTACCTGTAAATATATAAAATGATATTAAGGAACTTATTACAAGCAATTAATTATACAAATAGTATTATTATTAATTAACATGTTTCCTGATAATGAAACATTAAGAGGAATCAGGCGAATTAAAAATAACTATATTTTTAATGTGAATATTATTTTTAAATTCCAGGTAAAAAAGTCATTCAGAAATGGAAAAATATGCGAGATGGATGGATGAAATGTGAAAAGAAGATGAGGGAAAACAAATCTGGATCTGCAACAAAAAAAGTTCATAAGTACCCATACTATGATAATATGTTGTTTTTAAATAAAATATACAACCCCCGCGAAACTAATTCAAATTTTAAGAATTCTGAGCTAGGAAAAAGTAAACCAAATACGAAAAATAAAGAATTGAGTGATGTGGATGCAAAATTCATGAAGTTTATGGACTCGGTTGAAAAAGAAGAAGACAGTCGTATGATGTCGTTTTTTAATGGAATTTTACCAACTGTTGAACGATTCAATGACGAAGATGCTGTTGAGTTTCAGTACCAGGTGATGTCTATTGTGAGAAATATAAAAGCTAAAAACCAACAGCTCCAGAATGCTGGTTCGAAAAGGCCTTACTTTACTCCACCACTCGAGACTATGTATCGTCGAGAAGGCGAAAATGTATCATACGAAAGCACCTATCAGTATGGTTACACTACTGCTGCTGGATCTGGACGTCCGGCAACACAACAATCATCTTATTCTGAAGAGTCCGAATCTACCGGTGGAGAGCAATACAATTTTGCCAGTCCATCCAATTCAAGTATCGACGATTTAGATTTTACAAATATATAGTCTGTCTTACAAATGTATATATATATATAATGATTAATAAATACCAATTGACCAAATAATTGTTATTATTTATTTACTTACCGCAATGTCACTGCTAATCTTTCTGTGGGGGTTATACTGTCCCGCATGTTAGTGTTCTGGTGCTTCAATTTATCATGTATGAAGTTGAGTAGTTTATCAAATGTTTTAACATCCATTCGGAAATAATCTGCGAATTCTTTTTCATCTTCTCGCAATTGGTTGTATAGCGTATGAAATTCACCAAACTCTTCTCGCCGTGCTAAAATAGGATGAATCCAAAATTTTCTACATTTCTTTTTTTCTTTCTTTTTGCTTTGTCGGTACAAGTAATATGCAATCATAATTTTATTCTTCTTAGTCAAATAGCTCATAACGAACACGTGTGAATTTTAAGAAAGACCAAGATCAACTGGAAATGAATCGGGTTCGCAGTGGCGTGGCCACTAGGCCTGATCGCGCGGCCGCCGCGCGGTCACCGTACTCTCGCCGCGCGGCCGACACGCTGTAACATTCCGTGTCATATAAACGCGCCCGTAGTGTTAAAATATTGTTTCCTAAGTTAAATTTAAATGATATTATTTTCAGATTTTTTTGCTAGTTATCAGTGCACTCAGAAAGTACTAAAGAGTAGCTTCTAGCAAGTGTTTAACACTAGTATGCTATATGTAAACACATATCGACAAAATCCTGAAGTCCTCACTCATCAGCTTAAGAGATAGGCTGCTAACATAAATCATATATAAAAATAAAATAGTGTAGTTTCCCCACTATAGTATTCAAATTCAAATCTAATATATGTTTACATAGTTTTATCAGCTATAGAACAACATAATGCAGGTATATTCCGCCATACGGCATGCAATATTGATCACATTTTATATTAAATTATTTAAACATGCTCTAGTACACACAGGACGTAGCAGATATAAACACACGCATTTGACATTCCAGAGCGGGTGGCTTCTCCGGCGGCAGTAACGAGTGGATCACATTCTCGGAGGCCGAGGCGAGGCAGCTCGGCGCCGGAGACAAGGGAGACTACTTCTCTCTGCTCGGAGTACTCACCTTCACGTTCTCTGATAACGCTGTGTACAAGGCGTGCCCACAGGAACAGTGCAACAAGAAACTGCTCGACTTAGAGAATGGACTTTACAGATGCGAGAAGTGCAACAGAGAATATCCCAACTACAAATACAGAATTCTGCTGGCGGTAGGTATTAGTTAATCTGTTCATTGCTGGAATGTCTGACATAATTTAAAAAAACAATAGTGTCTGGCTGCCGCGCGCCGGTAGGCAACAGCAGCGTAAAACTGAGCAGCACATACAATTTTTATTAAAATTATTTAATAATTTCAAATCATTCATTGGTTCTTGGATTTTGTAACCAGGTATCTTTTTCTAAACTTAAACCCTGTTTGGCTTGAATGTGATACTTTGAATAAAATTTTAACAAGAGATAATAATTATGACTAAGATTTTTATGTCTAGCAACATGTTCTTCTAGAGGCACTACACAAGTATATATAAATAAGTATGTACTTATTTATATATACTTGTGTAGTGCCTATGCCGCATGTATGCTGCGACCTTGGCCATACGCATGTCGCGTTCTAAATAACTTCATTCGAATATAATTCAAATGCACACAAGACCCAAAGTAAAACCTAGGGCTGAGCTTAAAGTAAAACGACTACTCTTATCTAACTCACTGTAAAATCGACCACTACACATATTTACAAAACATGTTATTTAACTCGTGTTTACAGGCCAATGTATCAGACGCAACCGGAGACCAACGTATTACTGCATTCAACGAATCCGCGGAGATGATGCTGGGCAAGACCGCTACTGAAGTTGGTCAATTGTCCGACAACGATAAGACTGGTTACATGCAAATGTTTGAGGAACTCAAATTCAAAACTTTTGTGTTCAAATTCCGCACTAAAATGGAGACATACAACGTAAGTAACTTGATTAATACTAAAAGCCTACCTCTGTAGCGAATTCAGGGTGCTCTAATTGCCCTTCCTAACTGTTCTCTGCTGAAAGAACTTAATGCTTAAAGATTGAACAAAGAAAACACAAAAAATATACCTTTATTGAGAAATAGAAAAGCGTATCCCCGCGTGCACGAGTTAAAATGTACTATCTGCTAGAGGAGACCAACTACATTATTTGTAACACGTGTTACAAAGCATGCGCTGTCCCTTTTTTTTAATATCTACCTCCTCAATTTTTATGGCTGGGACTGTACAAACATTCAAACAACGGCCACAAACATCTGGATGTTTGTGGCCGTTGGGATTCGGAACAAGTGCATCACAGTAATGTTTGCCCCGTGTGAGATTCGAACCTACAACATACGACGCGGTGGCAGTAGAGAGGCGACTACCTACACCACTACGCCATACATGCAAACAATTTACTATTACCTATCAAAATTGTTTACTTTAAAATTACATTACAGGATGAAGCGCGTCTAAAAACCATCGTGATGAACGTACAACCCGTTGATTACAAGGAAGCTAACACGAAGTTGATTGCAAGTATAAAATCCATAACTGGAATAGAAGTATAAAATACAAAAATCTCTTTTTATACAGTTTGTTATCTACAATAGTCATAAGTTATAATTAAGTTATTTTTAAAAGTTATCATGTAATGAATAATTGTTTAAAATTAATAATGTGCCTAATAATTATTTTTGTATTTTATAAAATTATGGTAATATGTCGAAATACTGTCAACAATAAATCTAGAAGTGAGAATTATTAGTTATTTATTTATAGCTCCTAATTTACATCCTTAGTGTCAACTTGAGTTACTCACACAATTCTAACTAATGTTATGAATGTTGAACTGTTTGTTTGTTACGCTTTCTCGCCTTAAGGTTTGCCAGACTGGATTCCGAATCTTTGCAGTCTGTGCAGGATATTATATTGGACAAGAGTGCAAATACATAACTGTGTACTCTCCATTCCGACACTGTTATAATCCGATGAAGCGATAATCTGACACTAAAGAGAAATCAGGTGCTGGTCAAGCAGAAAATATGGTTTTATATGCTTTTCCAAGGTACGAGGTTGTGCAACACCGCCAACTTTCTAATTATAAAACTAATATTTTTTTGTTTGCCCAACTCGGATCCACACCCAAGACTGTACAGTGGTCGCATTCACTTACAGTCCATTAAATCCAGCCATTGTAGACTTTTATGGTAAACAATTAAACGTTAGACAGCCATAGAACTCCTATTTGAAGCACTAGGCCTTATTATAAAATATTAGAATACGCAAATTAATCAGGAGAAGCTAAGCCATTGCAATATTATTGTCGATAAAGATAATCGCTTCATAGCTCAGTCTTGCATAAATGTCATACAAATGCATTGTTCTTGGCCTTATCTTAGTTACATTACTATATTGAAATGCGTTTATTAATTATAAAGATAGGCTAATACAAAATTAAATTTCGTACCGCCAGTCTATCAAAAAAAGTCCCGCCTAATTTTATCATGCCTCTTTTTATACCATTTAACATTAGTGCCAACTTGATCAAATAACAATCAAAATAAAATCGTAAGTGTTGTATATACCTGTAAAGGCATTTCACCTTGTACCATTCTCTAACTGTTTTAAATTATAATTGTATAGCGATGTGTCGATGGTGTAACTTTAAATAAATAAAATATGTCCGAATACCTATATGTACATCAAATGTTATTTTGATATTAACAATATATTGAAATTTAAATAAAAATGTATAACTAAGAACAAGCGACGAATAAATAAGTAAATATCATAAATTGCATTATAATATTATGTTGTTAAAATGACGTCATTGAAGATAGAGGAAGCCAGTCAATGTAACACAATTTATTAAAAACAAAACATATCTTAATATTACTATATACCGAATATTATTTCGATATTAATTAAATATTAACTTGCGGTATGTACCGTTGGTATTTTTCCTGACCTGTGGAAACTTGCCAAAGTAGTGCCGATATACAAAGCTGGTCTAAATAACTACAGACCGATTTCGATTTTGTCAACTTTAGCAAAGGTTTTCGAATCTTTAATATGTCCGTTAATTCAAAATTACTTCAAAAAGTACGTATCGAACCACCAACACGGCTTTATACCGGGTAGGTCTACCTGTAGCAATTTAGTGTATTTTATTGAACATGTCATCAAAGCAGTCAACTCAAACAAACAAATGGACGCCATCTACACTGATATTAGCAAGGCGTTTGATAAAGTACCTCATGAAATCTCAATTCGGAAGTTAGCTACATACGGCTTTGCGGGGTTTTTCCTCAAATGGCTTTCTTCATACTTAGGTGACAGATAATTTTTGCTCATGGACATAAATCTTATACATATAAAATAACTTCCGGTATACCTCAAGGTTCGCATCTAGGCCCATTATTGTTTATTATTTTTATAAATGATCTGTCGGGATGTTTGAAAAATTCAGTGCCATTCTTGTTCGCAGATGATCTAAAAATAGTCAAATTAAAATTAAAACCGTACATATAAGAAATATAATATAATATTCTACCACATACACACAACACCATCCGGCCCAAACTAAGCAGAGCTTGTACTATGGGTACTAGACAATGGATAAACATACATATTATATATACTTTCTTTTTGTAAATGCATACGTATTATACATAGATATACCCAGAACAAGACAAACATACATGTTCATGCACACAAATGTTTGACTAGTGCGAGAATCGAACCCGCGACCTCAGGCGTGGCAGTCGGTTACACTAATCACTACGCCATCGAGCCCGACGATTTTACGCTGATGATTAAGGCTAGTCAATTTGAGGAATTTAGGTCTGTTGTGTAGGGAGCTCTATGCGAGACACCAGATGATACGTATGCTAAGTGTCTCGTAAATGCTCTTTGGATGCCTTCGATTCTCTGTGATTGTATAGCGTGCGAAGGGCTCCAGACTACACATGCATACTCGAGATAGCTTCGTACCAAGGCGTTGTAAAGAAGTGTCTGTTTGTTTTAGACGAAAACTATTGGTGTACCTTTTAATAAATCCGAGCATTTTAGCTGCTTTCCTAGCGACTCCGTCTATGTGTGGTGTAAAATTTAATTTGCTATCAAGTGTAACACCGAGATTTCTCCTTTCAGCCACTTCTTGCAGTACTGATCCGTCGACATGATATTTAGAAGGAAAAGGATGTTTCTTTTTTGTATATTTTATATGGTAACATTTTGCCGCGTTGAGTGTCATGTCATTAGCGTGACACCAGTCCTGAATTCGGTCAAGATCACTTTACATTATATCAACGTCTAATTAGGATGCAACTGTTTGAAAAATTTTGAGGTCATCAGCAAATAAGGAGGATTTTGAGTGTATTATTTCACGAGATATATCATTAATGAAGATGGAAAATAATACAGGTCCAAGATGGGATCCATGCGGTACTCCAGATGCAGCATAATACACTTGTGAATCATATCCCTTAACAGACACAGTTAATGATCTATTTGAAAGATAGGACCGAAACCAGTTCAAAATGTTACCATATATGCCATGAGCTTCAAGTTTTCTCAATAGCAGACTGTGATTTACTTTGTCGAAAGCACTGGAAAAATCTGTATATATTGCATCAACTTGTCTACCGTTATCAATGTCTGCAGATAGATCAGAAACAAAAGAAATCAAATTGGTCTCAACAGAACCATCTTGAAGCCATGTTTAGCATTTGTGATTGACATGCTGGTAGGTAGAGGTAACCGGCCCTTATAAAAATAGAACTATGGTAATAATCAACTAAAATAAAGATTTCTATTTCTACTACAACTGCACGTTGCAACTGTCAGTACATTAAGTGTAATGGGTTCGAGAAAGTGTGTAATAGTAGCGGTAATAGCCTAGTGGAGCGACTGTTAGACTGCTACGGAGACGTTTCAAGTTTGGTGCCACAGCTATAAGTAAGTAATTTTTGTATATATTTAACATATATGGGTATACAGATTAATATCGCTTTAACAGTGAAAGAAATACATAGTCTCACCCGAAGAGGTAGGTAGTTTATTTCACCCACATTTCGCAAAATATATTTTTAGGGCCCACATTATAGGAGGGCGAGCCTGGTATTGGGTTGGCCCCTACTCAGCAATAGTACTGTTTGTAAATGCGTCTGATATTATATAAATAATTGTTAAGAGTAGATATGTCAATTACTAACAACCACGCGGTACAGAAATTTTAAAAAATATAGTATCTACGTTAATTAGGTACCTCAAAAAGGCTTATTATGTTGTATGCTATGATGTACTGTCAAGTTCTCTCGCTAGAGAGCATTGTTTATTCATAATTGTATGTTGATGATCGTTCAGGACACGCCATACTTTAAAAATAAATTTAAACCACACAGATTTAACTTTTCTTCTTTACGATAATACATAATATACAGATTTAAATATATTTACACCGGTAAATCGAAATAAAACGAGCAATATTTTTACTAGTTACTTTATTCAATCTCATTTGATATGACTCATAATTTGGCTAAGGAAATAGAAACGTTATAACGGACGTACTTGAACAGCTGCTATACTATATACAGTTATGTATATTTCAAATAATGTATCAATAAAGGTGACCATCAGAATGCAATGGCCGGTCACTAACTACCCATATTTTACATCGAAATAATTATAGAAAGTTGCTACCTAGTTGCTACTAATCGCCATATAATTGCAACTCCCGTTTTTTTTTAAAGTATGCTACTTTTAAAGGTGACGGGCCATTCTGACATCAGGATGTAAAACATAAATTACAAAATGTTTATTAGATAACTTTAAAATAAATTCTTTGAGGTAGCGCCTGCTTATAAAATACCTGTTTTGTATTTGATTACAAATTTGCTCTTTTAATTCTACAGGCGTTTAGGCATCAAAATAGTAAATTGATAATAACTTTTATCCTTAAAAGCTATGAGTCCCAAAACCACGTATATAAAGGTAGCAATCTAGTAGCAAATATTGGTTAAAAAAAACTCGGTTCATTTGCGCAGTTGGTTCTCACTGGATAGGTGAACAGCCATCCTGATGTCAGAATGGCCCGTCACCTTTAAAAGTAGTATACTTTAAAAAAAACGGGGGTAGCAATTAATTATATGACGATTAGAAGCAACTAGGTAGCAACTTTCTATAATTATTTCGATGTAAAATATGGGTAGTGATCGGCCATTCTTATGGTCACCAATAGACTGGTAGAGTCAGCAACATAAGTCGATACACACTTGTGAGATTGCGGTTACTTCTACTTTTTTTTATTTTAACAGATATTAAGTTTGTATTGCAATAAGGTATTAATTTAATCACAATTCAAAAATAAAGAACAATAATTATGATTTTCAATTTATAAATAATTTAATAAATTTGTTCAATGTTCAGCCATTTATATTGCTGACTGTACCAGAAATATATACCCGCATTTTCAATAATTCCAATAGATAACTATTAATTTGATACAAAGAGAAAGGTAGGTAGGTATACCTAATAAATATTCCTTATTATACTGATGGGGCTACAATTAATTTTTGTTTTAAAACATTGGTCGGCAACTATCCAGTACCTATAATCAACGAGACAACTATTTCGTAAAAGTATTGTTGACGCTTAACATCGGTATCTATACAAGAATTTATAACTATTGTCAATGTCAGAGCAAGACAGAATACATATGGAAGTAACGGAGCTTCTAAACGGGCATTATTTTACTACAAAGTGTGGATGCAATATACTGGTCGTCGATAACAGCCATATTATAGAATACACATCAATATTTGCATATGGTACCAAAGATCATGTTTGCAAAGCAAGCGAATGTTTTTGAGCTCGCCTGGCTAGTTGACGACATTGCATCCACATATTGCCTATGTAGAAGCCCCGTAAGACAGTGCAGTGTCCAAGTACCGTTCAAGGTGCATAAAATTAAGTAGCTAAAGTCATTCCATATCAATTACAAAGGGGGTTATCATTTCTATTTAAAATGTACACTTACTTTAGAAAGTTCAATAATTTAACGTTATAGGTAGGTACATTACATCTACAGTAAAATTAATATGACTTACAAATAAAACGTAAGTTAAACAGATGGCAGTGTGATTTTAATCGTGTTACGAAAGACTAATAGTAACATTAGTTGCCTCCACTTTCAAAACTTAATATCTATTTGGCCTTGAACTTAAATAAAATATAAAAATAAAAATTCTAAAGTAAAGCTTAGTTTATAAATTGTAATATAAAATACAACGCCAATGATCGAAAATAATTGATATAATCAAGGCTCTTCACTGAGATTCATAATACAAGTCCTATATTTTTAATTTATCGTGTAACATAAGAAGGTATGTGTCAAGTGACTAAGATCGAATTAATATATTACGAGAGGGGAACTTTTACATTAATTAATTATGTTAATACTTCATTGCCGTGTGTTTAGTCCACAGATAATAGCAGCCCGCGGTGTTGCTACATATAAAACACAAAATTCGATGACCATCATACAATTAGCTGCATATTGGCTTACTGTGTGCGAACACGTCACAACTCATGCAAGCTCGTGCCGATCACACCAGCGAAAACAAATAGCTGCCTATCACAACAAACAACCATCTTATAACGTTCATTACACAAATCAGTATAAACACGAAACATGATCACATCACTAATATCGTCTATTAATTTCGATAACCACACGTTAAGAATGGTTTGATATACACATGAAATGTTTGACATAAATAATGAAATTAAAGCCACAACCAAAATCATACGAACATAGATACAAAGTTATAATTATATTGTGTCGCACAACACACATCGCATGCCATTATAACAATGCTCACAAATATTACACTTACACAATATTACACTGCTATTTATTATTACGACATTATTGATCAATTAATAGTCTCTTCGACTGTACGTAAATATTTAGAAAATATAAATTTTTAAATTATTTTCAATTCCAAATATTATTTTGAGATTCATTAAATCAAAATTTAAACATCCAAGGAGATTCTATATAATAAATATCACAAAAAAGGAAATTAATCTCAGTAATTATATAAATCTGTGTACATAGACAGAGTTAATTTCTATGTTAATATAATCGTTAGTAAAATAGTTTTTCAATAATATGAATTATATCATACTAAAGGGTAACTTTAATCGAACATATGTTAAATTCCTTTAAATATCTCAGTAGTCATAGCCCGATAGTCTCGCGAGTCGCGGAGGCGCACAGTTCACTTACACTATCCGTGCACTAACACTAAAGATACGAGTTCGCATTACAAAAGACGTAGATCAGTACGCGATACGGATACATTTGAGCGAGCGTCGAGTAGCAGTCCGGGGTCGCCTGCCCGAGGTGCCGCGCCAAGCCAAGCCGCCGCGCACACGCGCACACACACGCCACGCGCCACCGTGCCACCGTGCTGATGCAACACAAGCTATACAAATCATAACACTAAACCGATATTTACACTCACTACTAACAACCAAACAATAAATTAAAGCGAATAAATAAAAGTAACGCTCTTTGGAACGGATTACATTCGAGGTACGCCAGTACACTCACATATCTGAACGTGTCCGCCCAACGCGAGAGCGAGTGCGCGCCGATGGTGGACAACCGGCTGCGGACCTGTGCCGCCCTACACTAACATAAACGTTAAAAACTATATAATCACAAAACCTACGAGTACACGTTTTACTAAACAAAACGTCACTGTTCTGATATTTCGATTACACTCATAAAATATTTCAAATCAACACATCATAATAAAAACGACTTCCGTAAGAACCAAAAGCCAACACAAATAATAATTAATACATAACCTACACAGGGTATCATAGCACTTACACTGAAATAGCCAAAACAAGTGGGTACAATTTTGCGGTTACCGATTTATGACAAATAGTATAATCCATTATACATATTTCAGCAACGATCGAGTACGACTCGCAACAACAATAATTATAATTTAGCTCAGGCCAAGTACTATGATGTTTGGGAAGAACTAAAAGGGCGGACCGTGACAGCCCTAAATCTGCATCGCTAGAGGTCTCGCGTCGGTCGCGGTCGGTGCGGGGCGGGGCGGGGGCGCGGGCGCGGGGTGCTCAGGCGCGCGCGGGCCGAGCGAGACGCTCAGATCCAGCGCGCGCGCGCGCGGGGCGGCGCGCTAGCGAGCGCGCGCGCCTCACGGCACCAGGTCGGGCAGGCGCCCGCGGCCCTAGGGGCGCGCCCCGCCCTCCGCGCTCACCACCTGCAACGGAGCGTCGAACTTCACTTACTCGACTAGCAACCCTTGTTCTAAATCTAACATACTATGTCATTAATTACAATATTACACCAAGACCATTAGACATTGTCAAAATTATTAACCTATACGTTACATGCAGAGCTTTGTTGAACCTTGTAGTCGTGGCTTGGAACTACATTCACGACCACAAGGTTCAAAGGCTTCGACAAAGTTCTGCAACAAAGCAAGTTACTTGTGCCAGATTTTAACCGTCGTTAAATTTAATCATAATCGGCGACGATTTCCGTTTGACTCTTCAATCAGGCAATCATATCACCGGCAATTATATCAATATTCACAATTAATTTAACTAAACACTGAACTACTAATCTTTATTATGACTATTATGAGACATAAACTCTAAGTCACCTGCCTATTCCCACCGCGCCCAGTGATTTGTTAAAGAGAAAATAATCTACCATACACAACTAATCGAATAAACACGTCCATCAAGCTGGCTGGCCCCCCTGTCTTGGTGTTGTTGGATATGGAACAACCTAACCCTTCTAATACATATGTATTAGAAGGATTTACTCTTAAAGCCAGCCGAGGACGTTAATCAATAATCACGGTCAAATTAAACCTATAAAAGGTTCCGTACATGAGGCCAAATGTTCTGCACCAATTATTATTTTCTGACTATTACGTACAGAATTTATCCATTTAAAATATTTTATTTATTTTATAGAGCACAGCCACTGGCTGAATTGCTCTAAATAGTGTTAAAATACCAATATCGGCAATCTCTCCATCTTTATACTAATTACTAGCGAACCGTGGTCCAAATGTGAATATAAGCCATTCAGGGACCCATACAATCCTTACTAATATTATAAATTCGAAAGTAACTCTGTCTGTCTATCTGTCTGTCTGTCTGTCCGTTACCTTTTCACGGCTAAACCACTCAACCGATTTAGATGAAATTTGGTACAGATATAGTTTAAAACCTGGGGAAGGACATAGGCTACTTTTTATTCATGTAGGTACCACGCGGGCGGAGCCGCGCGCAAAAGCTAGTTACCTATATTTATCAAAATCGGTCCACCCTATTTGGACTTTGGAGGAGTTCAGTGACATACATACAGAAGAATTATACATAATTCTGCCACAAATATTTCCATTTTTTGTATAGAGGTACTTTCAAAACCCTTTATACTCACTTTCCGCTCCTTGTAGTAGAGTTCCTCACTCTCCTTGTCACATAACAGCAGCACCACGGCTCCGAACAAGAATATGGCGGCGCCCCAGCCCACGCCGTACGCCCAGCCAAACTCCCACACTGATCTATTACCTATACACAAACATAGTAAAAAATATATCTTTGTTTGATGATAACTCGTACCTTAATTAGACCGCATTGTGCAAAAAATATTTACTCATAATAGTGTAAATAATGGGTGTTTCACCTAGCAAAGTCACTGATGATCATCTTTACCTTTCATCATCATCATCACATTACATCCTTTAGCGATTCTTCGGTAAAGTTAAGTTCAAGTTTCACAGAAAATCGTAGAGATTAAGAATCGTTTCTCGAAATGGTAACGTTATTAAAAAAGCTTCACGTGTAAACAGTACTATTACATACTCGTACAAATGGTCCCTCCGAAAGCTTTATTACCATTTAGCGACACCCTTATTAAACTTACTGTAGATGTTTCCCTGACAAACTTAAGATTACATTATTAAAACCATTATTTAAAAAAAAGACAGAAAAGACAAGCTGCTACCGTCCCATTGCACTAGTACCTGTACTTTCTAAAAGGTCATATATGATAGTGTCTACATTTTCTTTGAAATTAATCAGTTATTTTGCGAAGAACAAGCAGGATTCAGAAAAATAAGTGCATAAATTTGGCTATTTATGACTTTCTTTATACAATTTTTTATAACATAAACAAAGGTTGTCAGTCGTGTGCACTCTTCATGGACCTTACAAAAGGTTTCGACCAGGTAGATCATGAAATATTAATAAATAATAATACTTCTTAACACATGTCGCCTCACACGTAAATTTCTTGCATCATCTACTTCTTAACTCTTTCCCTCTGGCACACTTGGCTAAGGCCCGTGTGTTATGCTTTTACCCCTTTTAAATCAAAGGGAGACCAAATATAAAACAAAAATGATTATAATAATATTGTCCTCCAGACCGAATTTCGATCATGGCGGCCAATCTTAATGGAGACTGGCCATCTGCGCAGGAGATATTATAGTGCATAATTATGTGCGCAATCACAAGTGCACTCTCTGTTCCCTAACCCTCATGATTCGGTGGGACGGATAATCCGACACGACCGGAGAGAGATCAGGCGCAGAACCAACGGCTTTACGTGCTTTCCAAGGCACGGGAATGTCTAATACCGCCAACTTCCTAACTCCGGGCTCGTATTGAAATTTCTTAACAGAAAAACCTAATACCATTTTGTTAGCCCGACCCGGGATTCGAACCCGAGACCTCATGCACAGCAGTCGCATTCACTACCGCTGCGCCACAAAGGCAGTTAATAAATAAATTGTACGCATACGGCATTAGGAGAAATGTCCTGGATCTCATAAAATCATACATTAGTGACAGAATACAGCTAACGCAAATTACTAGGTCCAAAAACTAAAAAAGTTATTAATTATTTATCAGAAGGTAAAAAGATAATCTTTTCTGATCCACAAGGAAGTATGTTGGGTCCATTATTATGTGTTATATATTAATGATTTACCAAAATTGACAAACAAAACTATTTTATTCGCAGACGATAGTACAAAATTTATATTTACAGGAAAAAATGATACAACATTATTAAACCAGGACATTGACAATACTTTACATTGTATAATTAATTGGTTGACACTAAATAACTTGAAAATTAATTAAGTTAAGACAAATTTTATGACATTTAGAAATAGACAAAATAAATTAGGTAAAATTGACATTAATTATTTGGGACATAAAATTGAAGAACTAGACGAAACTAAATTTTTAGTACTTAATATTGACTCTTGTTTGAATTGGACATCACATGTGGAACTTTTGTGTGCGAAAATAAATAAATTTGCATAAGCCTTGTATGCGCTATCAAAAACTGTAGGTATATCAACCGTGTTAATAGCTTATCATGGTCATGTAGCACCTATTCTAACATACGGAGTTATATTTTAGGGAAACTCCACAAATTGGGAAGCGGCATTTAAGGCACAAAATAAATACATAAGGTCCATTTGTAAATTGAAAATGATTGATAGCTGCAAACCTTATTTTTACAATTTAAGCTACTAATGCTACCTAGTATATATATTCACGATTTAGTCTTGTTTTTGAAAAAAAATATAAATTAATTCGAGAAACTTAACAGTCGAAGACACAATATGAAAATACACATCCCTGCTAATAACACGGCACAAATTAACAAAAGCATATTATGTATGGCCCCACGCATTTATAATCAGTAATCTAATCACTTACCAAACGAATTGTTAAATATTACGAATTTTATTATATTTAAGCGTGGTGTAAAAAAACTACTGCTTGCCAAAACTTATTATTCTGTCAAGGAATATCTAACAGATAAATGTCTATAAAAATATGACTGTGACATTATTTAAATTATTGTATGACATATTGGATTTGTTTTTACTTTAAAATGTTCTGTTTGATTCTGACATCCTTTATAATTATTTAATACTAGCTGACCCGCGCAACTTCGTCTGCTTCACATAAGAGAATTTTCCTAGTTTTTGCAATATTTATTATTTATGCTCCGCTCCTATTGGTCGTAGCGTGATGTTATATAACCTATAGCCTTCCTCTATAAATGGGCTATCCAACACTGAAATATTTTTCTAATTTTTACCCGTAGTTCCTTAGATTACCGCGTTCAACCAAACAAACAAAATGTGAGTTAAGTCGGCGCGTGAGCGCCCCCGCCTTTTTATAAATGCAGCGGATGGCCGTTTCGCGCGTTAAACAACAATCAACCGTATAGCCGTACCCATACTGGCGCGGCGAGATTTGGAAGTTTTATTTCATCTATATCTTGTCTGTTTATAAACCGATTCCTATATATATTTTTATAATATAAATATTAAGGTGTACTTTTTGAATATGGGAGTTTGATAAAGATATATCTATGTGAAATACAATATATTTATGTATTTAATACACTTTGAAGAAATGCCTAACGATTAAACACGTTATTGTGGCTAATTTATAAAAGATAGATATATACTATTGAGGACTTTTTTGTAGATCTTTTGAAGACCATCATCTTTGTAATACATACTTTTGGTGTATGATCAACGTATGCGAGGATAAGAGCTCGAAAGCGCATTTTCGTCAGACTTGCTTCAAATTTATCGTCACTGCTCAGCTCCTATGTGTCTTAACGTTATGTTATATAGCCTATAACCTGCCCAGGAGTATGGACTACAATCGTACCAAGTTTGGTTAAAATCCCTTCAGTAGTTTTTGACCCATGCGTGCATATACAGACAGACAGACAAAAAATTTACTGATTACATTTTTGTCATCAGTATCGATCACCATTCATCCTCCAATATTAATTTTGAATATATATTCAATGTACAGAATTGACCTCTCTACAGTTTTATTATAAGTATAGATTTATTCATAAGTTATTTAATAAGTGCTAATCTATACTAATATTATAAAGCTGAAGAGTTTGTTTGTTTCTTTGCTTGAACGCACTAATCTCAGGAACTACTGTCCCGATTTGAAAAATTCTTTCAGTGTTAGATAGCTCATTTATCGAGGAAGGCTATAGGCTATATATCATCACGCTAAGATCAATAGGAGCTGAGCATATATTCTGAGAATATATTCTCCATCTTACGCTATATTATAGAGTTTTAAGTTATACTGTATTATAAATACTAACTTACCCAGATTTAATTCTGCGGCAAAGCAGACTGGGTAGATCACCAGCGCTATTAAAATGCACATTACTGAAAAATAAAGCAGACAATTAATACACATGGCAACGTTATATTTACCAACACAATATCAAATCAAATGGTGTTGCCATTGTAAAACTGGATTATAATTGTGATTAAAAAGGTGTTTGGTAATCCACCTATAGGTAAATAAAATTGATATCATGCTAAACGTAGCGCAAGAGGACAGGTCTTGATATCGTTTTTGACCGCGCAATTAAGAATTTTTATTATGCTGCAAGAACTGTCATAGCGCAAGAGCAGTCAACGGATAGTTCTTGACATTGTTACTGGCCGCATAAGCAAGAATATTAAACACAAATATATAGGTATTACTAGAACAAAAAAGTGTCATGGGTATCCTTCTATATTTGTCCTCGGATAAAACAGAAAACGAAAATCAAAGATATTGCTTTTTATATACAAATGATACTTACAAGCTAGCGACATGGCGAGTACGGCGAACCGATAGTACCGGAACTTGGTGCGGTGATCGGCTGAGCGCAGGCCTAGGCCTGTCAGCAGCGCGCCGCACACGTCCGCCGCCAGTGTGGCCACGCACAGACCCGCTGCTGCCCTGAGACACAAATTATACCCGGCCATTAGTTATGCGATAAAAGTTTTTATGTATCTATTGCAACTTTAGTATTAAAAACATTGCAAGTGTGTGAAAAAAGAAAACAAAAGTATATTTAATTTGTTTTATAACTCACTAGCTTTTGCTCGCGGCTTCGCTAGCTTTAAAGGCACTTTAAAAAAAATATAGCCTACGTTCCTTGGTGGATCATATAGCTTTCTAATGGTGAAATAATTTTTTAAATCCATTAAGTAGTTTTTGAATTAAATCCTTATAAACTAACAAAAAATCATATCTTTCCTCATTATAATATTAGTGTAGATAACCATGAGAAAATTATACAATATAATGTAATAAATATAAAAGGTTGTGAAGTTGTTGGATGTTTGTTATTCAATGACGCGTAAACTGCTGAGCGGATTTAGATGACCATGTCTGGGATTAACACAAGATACCTTTTATCCCGATAATGCATTCATATAGGATAATAGAACAACTCTGTTATTTTAACACTTTATTATTGAATATCCAAAAATATGACGCGAGCTGGTTTATAATTTTTAGGACGCAACGAAATATACATCCTTAAAAGACTGCACTCAAATCTTTTGTGTTAGATTCTTTCGTTGCGCCGTATTTATGGATTTCTTTGATAAACAGAAGCGACTACTTAAATGTTGTATTGGGTAGGCCATGTGCTTATTTCCGTTTTAATAATAATTAAATTAAGCCTGCAGATAATTTGGAGTTGGCATAAGATTTTATGTGTACATTGCAGTGCAAGGAATCCCGGGCATATCGCGCATCCACACCAAGATTCAGTAGCAGACTGTATGAAATAAAATTATAAGTTTCGATCAATAGTAAAACTATTAGTTATTAATGTATAAATAAAAAAATTTATATAAAATCGCTGTTTCTCTTTAATCCTAAAAAACAAAATTATTATTCGGTTGTCGATACTAACTGCGTGCTTTAAGCAACTAACTTAAGTTCGCAATAAATATTCTGTATCTACAAGCTAAAATCAAATAAGTAGTCTAAGCTACGAGCGCACCTCTATTTATTAAGGGCCTCGCAAACTAAATTTCTAGCTAAATTCGTATACCTACCTATAATTTGTATGTAACTTGACATTGCCTGTCTTTAAACCCTAAACGGCAGATTAATTATGAGAGTCAAGATGGCGGGTGTACCTTAATGAATCGAGTAATAACATTTACCAAAAAAATGTACCTAAATAGTACTATTTAGTACCTCGGTTAAAAAAAATTGTACCTCCTTTAGAAGGTAACCACAGCTAAATTTAGATACACCCGCCATATTGACGTCAATATGGCGGGTGTTCTATAGTATTTTATTATTTTATTAGTAATCGTTACATTACTAATAAAATATAATGACACCAAAAAAATGTACCTAAATTGTACTATTTAGTACCTCGGTTAAAAAAAACTGTACCTCCTTGAAAAGGAAACCACAGCTAAATTTAGGTACACCAGCCGTATTGCCGTCAATATAGCGGGTGTTCTATAATATTTTATTACTTAACCATTTCTAATAAAAATATACCTAATAACACCAAAAAAATGTACCTAAAAGTACCTCAAGTAAAAAAGAATACACACTTGATCAGTTCGTACTGAGAAATAAAACAACCGTGTCTTGTGTCTAAGCAAACACATAATTATCATGAAATATTGATATAGTTACATATACATCTATATTTTACGGATATTTTTAATTACGAATTATATGAACACGAATAGAAGCCCCGAGGCGAGACCAACAGACTCGACATTCGAATCCTGGGCGCGCACCAATGACTTTTCAAATGTTAAAAATTTATGTGCTAATTTGTTAAATAATGATCGCTTGCTTCCGTGCCTCGGAGAGCACGTTAAGCCGTTGGTCCCGGCTGTCATGAACATCTTTGACAGGCTTTACGGGGAAGTCAGTACCCTCAAATATCCTGACATTAGTCTAATCAACCGAATGACGTTTCACCTTCTGGCCAGTAGCGATAGCCTAGTCGGGAGACCGATAGACTGCCACGTAGTAGGTCTCGGGTTCGAGCTATTCTATTCTATTCTATTCTAAAAATTCAACAAAATTTTTGTACAGTCCTAGGTGTTATTTTTTATTATCTTATCGATAATTTTGTTTAATATACAAGCATTCATATTTTTCAATAATACGTCTATATTCTCGTTCTAGTATCAATATCACAACTAGTTTATACTGGGAGAGCGCTGTTACCCATAATACAAGTTTATTCGTATAATGGGTATCGGAATTCAACCAAACACTTATGCCTAATATTTTTAGGTGTCCCGATTATTCCAACTTAGTTTTTTAGTGTCATTGTATAACCCCTATTTTGTCAAATAAAGACATTTCATTTTTATTATAATAATAGTAGAAAAGCAATAGGTGCTGCTTACTTGATATAGGGCGCGGGTCTAGCGGCATAGCAACCTGGCTGAGCAGTGATATCGAAAGGTAGCGGCGTGGGCGCTTCAGGGTCTATACAATGCATGAAGAGCCCTTGCCGCCAGCCCGCCGCCATCAGCCAGTCCGCCGATGCCAGCCCCAGGACCATCAGGATCACAACCAACAGGCCGCATATTAGCGCGATAACCTGTAAAACAATTATTTAGCTCGAGTTTAGGACTATGTGATGATATTGAGGTACCTAAACGTGAGGAAGAAGAGAATGGTAAACCGCTGTTATATGAACTCATTGACGGAACTAACTATATGTTTGAGATATAAAATATAGGACGATAATTATATGTAGTTAAAAAGACACGATTAACTATCAGTACCATGAAACTTAAATACCACGTCAACTGTTGTAGCGTGAAACACATTAATTAGGTACGAAATTCATCCTGAATTTCGGTAGGTATATATAATGTCTTAGTGGTCCTAAACCCTTTCTTGAGGCAGTAGGAATACCGCAGTAATGGCATTTTAAAAGAAAGAAATACGAAGAACTTTTTGAATGTTTTTCGTTCGGGCCGAAGTTTCAGATAGACATTTTCTTGGTAGACCTTCGGTTTCTGAAATGCTATATGTTAAAATCAATCCGAATTCACATGACTTGATTAACTGTTGCTAATTTAGTCAGCCAATCACAGCAGTTGACAATAATGACATGCGATTGACCGTCTGGTAATTAATTTTTGTATGGCTCAGCCTTTCAGAAACCGGGGATAAATTCGCAAATATGTCATAATATGATTTATTAATATGTTAAGGTATACCAATTTAATGCAAATGCAATAAAAATAATTTAATTTTGAATTATAATAATTGATATAACATAATAGTATATTTGCTATAAATCTGGCAACACTGGTTGAAACCGTGGTCGTGCATGTTCGTAAACGACATTTTTACTTAAATAAAAGTAAGAGTAGGTCGTGAACACCTTTCCCGTACAAGCTAAGAGAGAGGAACATGTCACAAACTTTCGACTGACAACAATATACTTTGCGTTGCATCTATCACAGGTACAATTCATAAATAAAGATGCTACATACATCATCAAAATTATATCGTAACTTCGAATGCTAGCAAGTATTAAAAACAGCAAATGGGAGATTGATGCGTAAAAGTTGGCGTTGTTTACTTTATATCATTCCAAGCAACTACTTCTCCTACAGTAACTGCTATAGCAATATAAAAAATCTACATTACACTCATTAAAACTAAGGAAACATGTTTGCACAAAGCCAAATTGATCAATAGATATTTCATGTAAGGAATATATATTTACAATAGCCATGAATGCGATTCGGTGTAATGTTTACCAAGGTGATTTAGCAAATCCTTACAATCGCTTTGAAACCGAGTCGGCAGCCCGGTTAAATCGCTCGGCTAAGTCGTTAATGTGGAAACAGTCCAAGTCTTCTGTCGCGGGCTTGTCGCTTGATCAATTCCAACATTTATAACCATTGTCTTTTTGCTGTTGTAATTTATACTAACGCTAGACTAATATGATTCCATCGTAACTATTATTTATATATTTCTATAATGTAGTAAAAATTTAGTCTTCTCTAGAAAACTCTTAGATTTTCTGCTTGATACAAATTAAAACATTCCAGTAAATAACAATAATTGTGTTCATACTTCATTAAAAAGATTTTCTTGTCTTTCTCAGAACCAGGCTTGTTATATTTATTCTATTCCTAAAAATAGTAGATAAGAAATTTGTAATAGGTATTAGAGCGAAAATAAATATACAAGCATCCTAACAAATTTTATACCGATACCATAATTCTACGAAAATTATTCACGAGGTACAATATATCATCCATCACGTTGGTGGCAGAAATGAGACGCAATAAGTAGAAGTCAAAACACGCGGTATGGTTACGCGTTAAAGTACCTCCCTAGTAGCTATATTCGAAGGAAAGAAAAGCGGGAAAGTGAGACGGGTGGGTGTCTAGAGGTGAGGCGAGGGTGAGAGCGGGGTGCGGTCATCGATCGCAATCCCCGACGGCGCTTGGGGCCGCGGGGACCGCCATCAGCTGTTAGAGACGGCGCGCGACGTCGATCCGCCTCTCGGACTCTCCGAGCACACTTCACGCGACGCTCCTTATCCCTCTCTAGGCACTATTGTCGCGACTTTTACAAAACTAAGTAGGTAGGTACACTTTGCGTACGATAGCAACATGTAGGTACTCACTTGAAGCTTCTATATTCATGTAGGTATTTATATAATAAAGCACTTGTTTGATAAAGGTTCACGTCTTTATAAACTGTACACAAACCGATATTAAATAAAAAAAGGGTCAAACATGTCCATTAATCAACTGTTCAAACCGGGCGGAAGCATTTGTCATCAAGAGGGATTTCATTCATTAAATAATAAAGCAAGCGAGTTCACATACGGTACTTCCGGTCAGTGGGGCAGGGGCGGAATAAAAGAATTATGTAGTTATGCATATTTAAAGTGATTCAGTTACAGTTATAGTAAACCTTGGCTGTAATTATTCCAAATTAAAATACATTAAAGTATAGGGTTCAATACAGTAGTAAACAAGATAAATGAAACAAGAATTATCTTATTAATATAATAATGAATGGTTATATTTATTTATCAAAGTTTATATGTCAGTAAGTACATTATATCAGTGTCTGAATAATAATCAAATCGATTTCTTGAACAGATAAGAATAGGTCATTTCGAAGTTATTTTATTTTCGCTAGATTTATAAGTGATGGGAAACATCGAGTCTACAAACTTAAGACCGTTTACAATTTTTCCTAAGATATGTGATATTGTTTTCGAACTTAAAGAGGAAGGCCGGCCCAGCAGTAAGATTGTAAATAAACTGAGCCAATACTATTATTATAATATAAATCAAACATATTATAATAATAGTATTTTATTATAATATATTTGAAATTATATTACTACAGTTAAAACTACATTTTACAAATACGAAAACCAACATTGAAAGTCTGCTTCTAATATCTTGAACTATACATAATTTCCATTTAAAAAAGCAATGAAACGCCAATCCAATTTCCGCTCTCGTATGCACCACAATGTCTGCAATGCAAATTTAAACCGGTCCACTTGGTCCGAATACGTACATGATTCCCATTTACTAATAATGACATTCAAAACCTTTATCACGTCATCGCTATATTTTTATCCGCTACAATATTAATCTGAAATATTCGTAGTCGTCATCAAAATATATTTTAAATAAATTATTCTAAAACAACGCGTATGTACCTAGTCTAGACGCAGACGATCTTGTATAGCAAAACAACTCTAGGTAGTTGCACAGCTGACGAACTTAGAGGAAGATAGTGCCGGTAAACTAGTTGACGTAGATCAGACGTTGGGTGTGGTGCAACTTGAGACATCGTACACCTTGTGCACTTTGTATAATTATAAATAAGCACAGCTTGTCTAGAAAGCGAGAGACACTCCGACTAATATACTTAGAAAACAGGGTACTTCAGCAAAGTTATAAATGTAGCTGCGCGATTCTTTCATGTCCGACTTTTACATCAACCGATTAATAAAGCGAGAAATATACAATTTATTTATTGATTACGCCAATTTACATTGGCGCCGCGCCGCCAGGATTACTTTCGGGGGGGAGGTGCATCTGCATCTACAAACTGATATAAAATATAGAATTATACATGTATATTATGTAGATAGATGTAATGTAAGATTCAAATCACGCGGGTACTTTATTGAATCTATTTGACTCACCGAAAAAATAAATAATTTTTCTATGTACCTTCTTTCCTGACAGGGGGATGCAAATGCCCTTACATCCTGCTGCCGGCGCCTATGCCAATTTATTTTAAATAAGATATAAATCTATTTAGGGTCAAAATTGCTTGTTGAACTCTTCTACCAAAATCAGCATGGACGTTTGTATGACTTTCAGGATAGGTAATAAGTACGATTAGGTTTAGTGGCTAATTAGCTGTAGGTACCCCTTCGAATATTACGCTGTAACAATTGTTACAGCGTAATATTTGAAGGGTTTTGTACTCACTCAATGTGGGTAACATATGCATATAGAAGTACTTTTGCGGGTTGTTTGCACCGTGAAAACCGCGAACATAGCCTGTCTGATTAAATCGTGTATGTAGCTTACGCGGATAACTCGCGTATTCTCTAATTCTAATTCCGTAGTACCTATCAGCTTAATTAGTTTATTACGCCTGAACCTTTACACTGCATAGACGCATTCTGAAGTAAGTGTCATCAAAGTATCAAAATGTAATGAAGCTATTTGAACCTGTGCGATCTGATTGGCAGGCATCTCGTTTTGGTCAGTGGCGAACTGCGGCGGTGGCGGTAAGACAGGCGGCGGGAGGGCGCGCGGGTGTGAGCGGAGCCCGCTCGGGCCTTCGCCCGCGCGCCCCTGCATACGCTCGCTACCGGCCCGCCACCACAACTCGTGACTCCGTGCTCAGCTCAACACATAACACAACTACCGTCTAGCGAACACGCACGCCGGCACACACACACTTTTCTAATACCGGTGACTGATTCGCCCTCACGACGTATCACAGTATTAGTCTTGCTAGTAAATTGTGTAGGATGCTGGTAGAATTGACCGCTTGAGCGACTTTCTTTGAATTACAATTGTTGAATCTATACCTATAGTTGTTTAATTTGAATAAATTATAAAATGCAAAGTTGTCCAATGTAAATTTTCAAATAAATATATTATATAAGTACGTTATTTTTACATATAGTATACAAGATACACAAATAACTTCCAAAATATGCTATATAAAAAGAAAATTACAACCTAACATGGACCATAAACAATGCAGGGAAATCGTCCCCTATCCTAGCGGTTAAGTAAACTACTGATTGAAAAGTGATTGATTGTGTGAACAAAAAGAATTGAAAGGAATCCGACAATCGACATGAAGTCGGCCAAGTGCTGATAAATGACTTCAATCGTTTGGGGACATAACCGATCCATTGTCATAATAATTTAAATTCAAATAAAATTTATTGCAGTCCATAATGTACATTCACAGGTAGGCTTCAAAATAAGTAACAAATTAGGGACCCTGTCGGGCACAGCACTATTAGGAGAGAAGAGGAGCTGTTTAGATGTGCTATTTTTAATGTGCTAAGTTTAGTTTTGACACAATTTTATCAGCTTTTTTCTAGTTAAGATAAATAAGTATTTAACAGAATCATGAGAAATTAAAAATATGAATAAATATATAAACTTAATATTTAAATTTAAATTGTAGGATATATTATTTGGTGGTACATATTTATAATAATATTTATTGATAATTTAGTCTATTGCATTTATTATTGCACAATGTTATTACAAAACTTGTTTACTATTTATTATATATTATTTTATTACATAGTTATTAATTACGTATATGGTAATATGAATAAGTGGAAGTAGACAAGTCAAGTGGCTTCTACCTATGTCCTATAATTATATTAATTTTAAATACAATTATTATTTTTAAATCATATTAATTAATTTTATGTATATGTATGTTTGTTATATTTAGTTAATTATAATTATGTAGGTTATTTTGCTTTTAGATGTTTAGATTTTATAAATTATCCTCTAGGTATTCTTTGATACTGTAATAGCTTTTATTTATTAAAAGTTTTTTTAACTTTCTAACAAAGGTATTGAATTTATTTTCATTTTTATATCATTTGGTATAATAAGCTATTATATAATTTAATTGACATGACCAATTATATTCTTTATATAGGTATTATATCAAACTAGATTTATACTGCGGCTTCGCTGGCATTCATCTTAATTTTATCAATAAATATCTGGATAAAAGATGATAATATATCAATAAATTTCGGGAACAGAACTATTTCTGGATAAAATACACTCTATTTCCTTTTCTGTATCCATGACAACGTGTATGATGATCGGTCGAGTAGTCAAGGCGTGAAAGAGTAACAAACAAACTCACAGTCGCATTTATAATATTAATTAGGATTTCGTTGTGTAGTTGACCTTGTACGCTGTACATATTATATTCATAAAGAAGATAAAGGCCAATGCGTCATCGTCATCAGCCACAATTTTATTACATTCCTATCCTATACCAATTGTGGTCGTGGTTTAAGTTTACACAATAATAAATACGTATTATGTACTTCCACGTGACTTGGTCTGTATATAGGTCAAAACATCTAGGGCCTTGCGTTTTAGGGGAACGAATGTAGCGAACGGGGTCGCCTGCAGCACTGTTGTTGGACAATAACATTTTATGTACGCAGTCATTCCATATCGTGACGCACGCGAAACTAAACTAGAAAGATCATCACTTCCATCATAATCGACAGAAACGATTGGCAATTTCTTTTTAGAAACTTACAACTTTTACTTAAAATAAGTTTTAGTTTAAGTTCGTTAGATCACGATACATTTCTGTTGTTTGATCTGAATAGCAGTTCTACTACCTACCTCGAAAATCTCAAACAGCAAAAAAAGGTAATAGTATAATATTGTCTTCTGTTTACGCGAATGTTATTCATTGAAATTAAACTACTATATACGGATTTTATTGTAATAGTATGATTAAACACTCATTAATAAAGATCGGTATCAAAAACGTTGACAGAAATAAAAGTATCTACTGCAAACTATTAGCAATATTGATAAACTCAATAAATGCGCTTTTTGTAAGTATTTAGATACACGATATCATACACGTTGTCATGGGTACAGAAATGAACATAGAGTAACTACCTTTCATCCAGCAAAAAATACTGTTTCTGAGGCATAGAAATTTAAACCTAGATTAACGCGAGCAAAGCCGCGGGCAAAACCTAGTCTGACATAATATTATTATATAATAATAATAATAATCATCATTTATTCAACTTAAATTGGTACCTACAAATGGATACAGTGCTTAGGTTACAACGTAACGGTAATATATAAGGGTGTCTGTACTTAATAAGAAAACATGTTTTGTTTCGCTGTTTAAGATACCTACTAAATAGGTTTCACTGAGCAAGGTATCTATGTATCACATAATTCACATATATTAATTTAGGCTTTTCACTTCTTTGCCAAATGTGATTGCGGAGATACAAGTTACTTTGTAAATTCCGATGGCGTTACCTCAACCTATAAACAATCAGCGTATAAGATTATTACGTGCAATAAATAACTAGTAAGGCATTTCACTAAACGTAAAGATGTCTATTTGTCAGTTAATTATTAGACATTTTGCAGTTGTTACTCATAAGTTTATAATGCTTTTGAAGTTTGGTGTCGGATAGTGTCTTACGTTTATGTAAATATTACACATCGAAATTAAACTTCTTGATATGCTTCGAGTTATGAAACAAATATAATTAGAAGCAAGCAAGAAAGCGCCATAATTGGATCTCACTTTATCCTAATAGCTGCCTCGTTCACTGGGCACTGGTCTTTATGATACTGTTACTGTAATATTGTTTACATTCTTATCCCTCGAACCCAGCACCTAACAATACTTTAAGCTCATTCTGGGTAAAAAGTAACAATTAGAAATAACTTCATACTTCAGGTTTGAGACGAAAACCACCTTAGTTTACCCGTAATGGAGGTTGCTATCAAAACTTCGCGGCGAGGGTAAATATAATAATGGTAAAAAAACTATTTTTAAATAAACTGCTAGAAGTCTGTATAAAGTAGTTTAATTTTAATAATTTATAATAAATATCTTAATATTAGTGCCACAAATCTAGTGGTTTCACCCTGCTTTTTTTAATCCTTACTTCCTTACTAATATTATAAATTTGAAAGTAACTCTGTCTATCTGTCTGTCTGTTACCTTTTCACGGCTAAACCACTCAACAGATTTGGATGAAATTTGGTACAGATATAGTTTAAAACCTGGGAAAGACATAGGCTACTTTTTAATAATGTAGGTACCACGCGGGCGGAGCCGCGCGCAAAAGCTAGTCCAAAATAAAAAAGGTTGTAAAAAAAACTATTATTTTTGCCCAGTCGACCTCAGTGGATAGGAAATGCAATGCAGAAAACTTTTGCACTATATACCTACACTTCCATTTAGTAGTTTTAGTTGTAAAGAAATGCTAATTAATACCATGTACCTACTTTTTAATGCCAGTTAATTAAATGACTCAACTTCTGAGTAAGCAAGCAAAGATCAGCCGGGAACAACCCAAGCGCCAAGTAACAAAGATAATCATGCACGCTTTTGTTATTCACGTTACACAAATATATCGTGAGTAAGGTGTAAGATCTTAACACCTGGAAATGCTCTTGTTAAGTACATAAAAGCTTCAATTATTTTAAGCTATTACATTCAGTTATTTATAGTAATGTTCGCCCTTTCTTTTTGATGCAGTCTGATCTGTATTTGCGACACAGCATGAATTCAAAATATGCGGTATCTTCGGCGCCAATGTTATATATTGAACTAGGTACCATACATGAACACATAGTCCAGTTATAACTTGATCGCTTCTGTAATCAAATGTATGCACTAAACCGTCGCTATGGATGGAAGGCAACAAAGGTTGGTAGAGAAATAAAGAATTGGAAGTAGCAGTAGAATTGATGTAAGGTCAAATTAATGATTACCTAACTGATTTAAAGATAGGTCATAATAATATAGTCTTAATAAGAAAATAATCACAACCTAATTTTTTTTATTGACATGTATAAAAATGTAGGATTGAGAGTTCTTTTGATACATTCGAATATTACTCGAATGCAATTGTTCTATTCGTAAATTTCTGCATGTCAAACTTTCAAGTAAATGATTTACGACAGGTATTTTAATGCGCATAATATAACATAAAAGATGAACGTTGTGCGCCCACTGGTCAAATAATTCTGTCTTATTAACCTTCAAAAACTTAGTCAAACGTGCCGAATCAGGCCAATACCTACGAAACAAGTTGATAGCATCCAATATTAAATTATAAGAACAAATGTGTAATATACAGCTGTGGAAGGTATGTTATATTTGTGCCAGTTACGATAAAGATACATGATTGCTCATCAGCTATTAATAGCAATAAAAATAAACTGAATAATCATAAGTCATAACTACTCCAACAAACGTTTACGTATTGGGATGAGGAAAAGCAAACAATACAAGATAAATATTTCCTTTTCTATGAATTGTTTGTTTTTATAGACAGACCGGCAGATATCGTATTGTTTATGGGTATATAGCACTTACAGCAATCTTGCTTGAAGCGCTTTTGTTGATATGAGAAACACCACCTTACTATTGAATAATGTGAAAGTACTGCAAAACAATTAAATTGTGTACACTGCATATTTCAACGGTACGGTTAACCATTTAATTGTATTAATCGTTTAACGGAGTTAGAAATATGGTAGCAACACAATATTCATAAAGATAGTTTTGAAGATGCGTAAATAACTAAGAAATTAGCAAGCGGATTCCGATAATCTTCTTAAGATTTTAGCAGAGTCGCAAGCACAATACTGGTTCTATTAAAATATTGGTCGAGAAGAAGAGCTAAAAAATCAATATCACACTGCTTTAACAATTAAAACAAAAAGAAATTCAATATTAAAGGACCGTTTTTTTTAAAAGAAAGTTAAAAATGTCATAGGATCATCATCATCATAAATCTACTCTTAAGTGTACAATATGCTACAAAAACAAATGAAATGTTTCTTTGGCAGGTATTTCAGCTCTACACAAGATCTATGTTTACTTGGTGGCAATAGAGCCATCGTATTGTCGTTAAATCTCCAACCTAACTTGCGCTAGGAATAGATTCTCATTATTAGTGGAATGGGTGGAATTCGAAACTACAATTGCAACAGGATCGATGTCTTAACCATTGGTGTATCGTTACCTGCTTGAAAATACGCAATATTTCCGATTCAATGATAAATTAATGAAAAGCGTAAGTATCAGTATCAAAAAATAAATTTATGGTGTATCGAAAAACTGTTTAAAGGACTTACATTAACCTCAACTATCAATGAATTATTTAACGAGAAAACGTAGGATTTAGATAAATAATTCAGTTAATCTAATTTTATTTTACTAGAAATAGTTAGTAATGGAATAGTTAATAGTTATTAAGCTGCAGACGAAATCGACATGTCGCGTCATTGTCGCGTGCCACAAGTTTACAAATTTTTAGAAAGCTTTTCTTCAGATTATTTGCTCGATAGTGGATCGAAAACATAAAAATACGTACGTTATATCTCTGTATCAACGAAATTAAAATGCTACAATAACACAGCTTCCAATCAGTACATATTCATATTTTCTTGTATTATTTGCGATATATTTTAGTCGCTATTTAATAAAAAAATATTCATGTTTAAAGTAGAAACATTGGTAACATGGTATCTTTATATTTGTATGAGTAAAGAAAATTTTAGGATCATACAGC
The DNA here is from genome assembly GCA_963564715.1 of Catocala sponsa. Taxonomy (NCBI): domain Eukaryota; kingdom Metazoa; phylum Arthropoda; class Insecta; order Lepidoptera; family Erebidae; genus Catocala; species Catocala sponsa. The sequence goes on along the minus strand of OY751336.1, from coordinate 12,530,520 downwards.
TGAAAGTACTTGCATGGAAAATTTTATCCATAAGTTGCAATCAACTAATTAAATCTTTACTACCGACAATTTTAAACAAAGAGAAGTCAATGGAAGCAGTCACTGAACACATTGACGTTGACGGTCGTAAAATTGTTTATATAATTATGCTATAGCAAATAAATGAGAAACTGGAAAACGTTATAAATTTTGCAAATAAAACCTCTATTTTTAAAGAGATGGGAAACAGCGACGTTTTAATAAAACAATGACGACTTCATTTGCACCCTAATAATAACTGAAAATTTTAACTAATTAAAAGAAGTAGAATCGTGGAGCCAGTGTAGCAAAAACAATTCCAGGGCAGCAAAAACAATTCCAGCTCAAGACACGCCACAGCTTTTTAAAACTGGGTGTCATGGAATTATTCAGGAATATTTTATTAATGTTTACATTATCAATATTAAAAAGCACGGTTAAACGGCAAACGTAAAGTAATAAATTAACTTTAATAAGATAAAAATAATGTTTTTAAGAAATATTTATAACTGATCGTATCCATTGTAAAATTTTGTCCGCCGTGCTTCAAAAAGTCGTGTGACATATACCACCACGCTATGCAAACGTAATGAAATGTGGCATAGGTACACGATTAACAATTAACATCAATATACTTCACAATCTTTAAAAATTCTCGAAACCTAATACACCAAATAGTTGTCCAATACTAAATACTCGTTAAATACATATAAAATTTAATATAAAATAATTTTTCGTCCTAGTTTTCGGTATCTATCATTTGTGAGGTTTGCGCATAGGGTCGCGCCGATTTTGTGCCTTCACACAATACATTCACATCACCTTATATGAATTTATAGAAACAGTGAGTACAAACGTTTTCAAGTAAATCACAATGATCTATCAAATGGGTTTTAGTTGGGGATGTAATTGACTATGTACGTGGTACGCTGTGAGGGCGGGATTTGGGTGCTTAGGCGGAAAGACCGGGCGACGCGGCGCCTAACGCGGGACTACCGCCCGCCCAGCCTTCCCCTCTTACCCCTCGCATCCACCGCCCGCCCGTGCGCCAACAAAACACAGATTATGGAAACACATTTATTAGCCAAAAATTCTACTTAAAATTCTATGTTTCTACAAAACGTTCACAATTATCGCTTAGCGTTCTATGCCCTTGTTTTATTTAATTTGTCAGTTTTTAAAATTCTGCTCTCCAGAATGGATTAATTTATTTTTGATCTGACAAATCTTTTAGCTAATTGTGATTTCAATCCAGCTAAGACCGTTCTTCACTATCACACCTGAGTGATTTGTAGTCGTGGCAAGTGCGGCTGTCGTCTGGGCGGACGCCGCGGTCGTCGTCTGCACCAGTCGCTGAACGCACGCAAACGCCTCGAGCACGATGCCCGCGATGGTACCTTACACCACTTACGTTGCTTCTCTTCTGCTCCAAAAGTTGTAGTCATTCTGTCTCCAGGTTTAGGCATATCATACACTATCTTTGGGCTATCCACGGATTCCGAGCCCGGAGCAACGCGATATTTCACTCCGGTGATAGCTTTCTTTATTCCATTGAACGCTTTCCGTGTAGAAGTTTCTTCTTCTTTTATTTCAAAAGTGGTTTCTCTGGGCACGGCGGTTAAACGCCCTGTCGGTGGGCAACTTGCAGTGATTGTCTTGTCAGCCTCATTGTCTTGACGTTTCATAAGAAGCCTCAACCGGCTGTATAATGTCGGCGGAGGTTCAGTATTGGTGCCGACGGTGCATACTCGTGGCTTAGTATACTCGTGGTCACTGATGGTCGCCGGGTAGGATGGACAGGGCAGCGTTGCCGCTCTTCTAGGTAACGGCTCATCTTGCAGATACGCAATGTGTAATGTGCTGATACTAAGAGGTTGCTGTGGTGGTGAAGGCCACAGTTCTCTCGTAGGCGGGACAGGCGAGGGCCGCTCTCCTAGCATGCGACGAGCGAACTCACCCGGCTGCCACAGGTAGCTCGCTGTCAAGTTGCCGTGCGTTTGCATCACGATACCAATCTTTACTAACGCTATACCGGCCACGGCCGCTAATCCAATACTAGGCTTTGTGCACTTGACGGTATTCGCCCAGATATGTCGAGCAAAGCCTTTTTCAAATAGGATCAAGAGTGATGAATATTAAATAAGCACCAACACTTAATCCACTTTACTGTACTAGGATGTGCGCATGACAGAATGTTCGGTTATCAATGTGATGAGGATGATGTGTTGTATAATACTTAACAGCTTGAAATTTTATTTAGATTTTATATTTAACCGGCGACAATTGAGGTAGACGACAACATAAGCACTGCGTTGTGCATAAATATATTTGAATTCCTTACGAATGCAATTATACGAATCGCTAAACATACTTATCGCTGGATGATAAGCAAGTGTGCGAAGAAAGATGAGGCTATTAGTACCACCCGTCGCGTCGTCAACTAACGCCATTTCTATGCGTATCGTATAAAGCCAGTGTTTTCCAGCCAATGTTCTGACCGCCAAACTAGCGCAATTGAGCGATATTTTCCTTAGACAACAGCTTAGCAACTATATGCTACCGTACGGTACCCGGTTACCCACAGGCGAGCCGGAGGCTGTTTTCCACCTTAGTAGTATAAAAAATCTATATTGTATTTTATAACTTTACTATATAATATCTTGTAAAAGATGCAATGTCACGTTTTTTTTTTAAGGTTTTAATTTGTCAGACATATTTAAATTTCACCGCAATCGAATGAACAGTTTAAGAATGCATATGTTTAACAAACAAACTTAATTTTTACACATATGGGTAAATTGCGTGCAATAATTGCGAAAGTGGAACGTCATTGGACATTGAGTACGGTAGCGGCGCGAGCGGCGCAACGATGACTGTTTCTGTATGAGTCAGTTATATCATTGAATTATGCATATAATGTAGGCAAACAACTAGGAAGTTTTTACATAATATTGAATAATGTGAGCACACCTTGTTTGAATAATGGTTTATTTCCTCCAATGGTGTGAGTGAGATCATAGTGAAAAGACAAGGATGACAGGTCCCTACATTTTTCACTATGAGTTATCAGGTTCGAATCTTGGAATTCTTAATAGTGTTAATAGGTTTGCCTGTTAAGAAATTCAAAGCAGCAGGAGGTTGGAGTTATACTTAGACTGACAGTAGACTGGGCTTATTTATATGCCACTTAAATATAGCTTATGAAATTAGTGTGTTGAACATCTGTGCCTAACCCTGAGGATAGTCTATGCCTGATTTTATAAATATTATGTAAATATATAAATATAGCAATGTGCCGCAATATGGTACAGCCAGCAACATAAACAGCTGAAGATTTAACAACTTCATAGAAATATTTTATGAATTAAAAGCCCTAATCATTATTCTGTAATTTTGAATTGAGTTATATTAATAATGTTTTAATTATTACTGCTATAAAAACTTACATTTGTTATAATTTTTAAAGACAGGAGCTATTGATATCTCGTAAGTGTGTATCGACTTATGTCGTTGGCTGAAGTTAAGCTAATGATATCTTAAGAAAAGTGAGTGACTTAGTTTAAGTACTTCTCTAGGATATTTGTATGAGTACTCATATCTTTATATATAGGTATAAATCTCCTGTGCGTGTGTTTGTAATTAAACTCCTCCTAAACGGCTGGACCGATTTTGACGAAATTTTTTGTGTATGTTCAAGTGGATTCGAGAATGGTTTAGATTTGGGTTTTTTTTTCATGTGGACAGGACAATGTCTGTTGGGACAGCTAATAATATGTAAAAAGTAACTGGACAAGTTACAACTCTGATGGATTTAACAAAGAAGTTAAGATAAGGCAGATAATATGTAACTCACTCAAACGTCATGGCTTATCAACAAAGCTTGCTACTTTTTAATTGATTGGCTAAGTAGCACAATTACAGACTCTGTGATACTAGTAAAAGGAAAATATCCATGATAAATTACAAAATTCATCAGAATGGGTAACCAATTTATTCAGTTAACCCTTCTGTTAAAAAACATCTCAAGGGCATTACTTTAGACTTTAGAGACACCAACTATTTTTTATGTGTAAAGATAATTTTGTAGTACACCTGTATGATAAAGCTTGTTTACCAGATTTTATATAACATTAGTACCTACTATTACAACAATGTTTAAATAACAAAATATAAACCTAAAGTAAATCAAAATCGTAAAGAATGTAAACTGTTTAAGACATAATATCGATGAAACAATATTACAGTGTACATTGCCAACAGGTAGACACTTCAATTAGCATTCCTCTTAATAGTCACTTGACCATAACTTATGGCCTTCATAGCACAGTGAGGAAGTACAGCATAAATATAAATGTATGATTCAAACATTGTATTTATGAATCATATCTCTGGATAATATCAAATAAATAATCCTTCATTTATTTATCTTACCTTTAGAGGTCTTGTTATTGTGACAGTCTCAATCACTGTAGTTGATGCCATTTTACTGATGTCAAGATTGCCTGCAAAGATTTTTTAATTTTAATAATTTATTATTGTTCATCCTTAACATAATTAAATGTATAAATGTAACATTACACTTGTTTCACTAGGCATCACACTATCTAATATTTATTTTAATATTATCTTCTTATTTTCAGAGATAAACATAATTTCAATACTAATAAAATTCTTATATTGGTTGTGTATTTTTATATTTCACAAACATACCAACAATTAAACACTTCTTTTTTCAAGGTTATATGAAGAACATGAGTTAAATATATGATGTTTTAAACATTATATCAATCAATATATACAAGGTCGCTTTATACAGGACCAAATCAATTGCAACAGTTAGAGATGGCATCCAGACAATGCATCTTTCAATTGAAAGAGCTGAAGATAGTGTGAGTAAATATAAGAGTAGTATATACATACTGCCTAAAGTTAATAATTATAATAGAAATAAAAAACTCACATGGACTAGATTTTTATATTAATGTTAATGTTACACAAAGCAAAGAGGGATAGTCGGTTCACACCGTGCGGATTTATGAGAGAAACCAAACAATTACGAAAATTAGTCCATCAATTAACTTTAAATTAAATATGAAATTATTAATATCGAATTGATTTTATAATATTCAAACATAAATTACACAAGCAAACACAAAATAAATACAAGTAAATTGATGACAAACAATGACAGAAGCAGACAGAAGTCAGAACTTGTCAGAAGCGTGCTATGCTAGGGACTAACTGCGCGTCAAGGAAATAATCGATATTATGAATTATTGTAGTCGATTGTCCCCTTACGTGAAGTCTATTATAATTATACATTAATTTTAGTTTGATATTTTTATCAGATGGATCAATGGAAAGATTGAGATTTAAAATATAACTGATAATTAAAATTTACGTTCATTTAACAGGGAATGCTCGTGTATGAATGGATCACGTTATCATTTGTAACAAACTATTAAGTTCACGTAGACTAAATATGTACCGACCGGTATATTGTCTAGCATATTTTCATTGATATTTAGCCTTGAAATACATATAAAAAGTCATTATTACTTTATTCACGATGAATAGATTTTTATGTTGAAGATACTATTTTCAACTGAATTTTATTTTAAATGACAGTAATTTAAATGTCCAGTCAAAGTCAAAGTATACCGGCTTTGTTTGGCTTTGGCGGCGGACGGCGGCGTACCTACCATTTATTCTCTGTCATTTGTCACATCTAAGTTTATACTACTTGATGGTGAATTCTTTCTCTTGGCGCGAAAGAACTCCTTTTTATATTATCACTACTTTGTTAGTGATTTATAATGGCGGTTGTTAAATCCCTAGTGATTAGAGGCATTCGGAGCTTTGGTCCCGACGACTCCGATGAACAAGCTATATCATTTGAAAGCCCTCTAACCCTAATTCTGGGACAAAATGGATGTGGTAAAACAACAATTATTGAAGCTTTACGATATGCTATCACGTCACAAATGCCGCCGGGTATTGGACACAACGACTGTTTTGTACATGATCCCAAAGTAAACAGATCTACAGAAGTTCTGGCCCAAATAAAGCTCAGGGTAATATGTTTGTTTTTAATTATCCCAGTTATTGTTTTATTCTGATTGTAACTATCTACTCGATCTCGCTTTCTAATATGACTAAGCTATGATTGAACATAGAACTAACAACAAACTTATACATACTATTACATTATAAAATGCATTGTTTATGCAAATTTTAATACTAGAGTAAGTAGAGCGTGCAACTATAATCAATGTTTTTTCATTGAAACTGTTTTCAGCTTTTAAATGCAAAAAACCAAAACATGGAAGTATCAAGATCAATGAAGGTGACTGTCCAAAAAAAGAAAACATCTTTTAGAACTCTTGATTCTCTGTTATCTATAACTAATGAAAGTGGGAAAACAAAGGATATATCCAAGAGATGTGCTGATTTGGACTCGGTTCTACATGATGAACTTGGTATAGTATTCGTTTTTGACATATATCTTACACAGTACTTATGTAGAGACTATCACTCTCTTTTAATTATCACTGGGATTCAGAAAAAGCCTCAGAGCTATCTTTGTAACAGTTCTGATGGTGTTTGTTAAGTAATTTTTGAAATGAATATTTTTGTTTAGTACCTTGTACCTAATGCTTGGGGCCAGTTGGGAAGTTACATGTTGGGAAGTCTTAGTATTAGCAAGGACTCTGAAAAGGTAACTGGATAAAGGCAATATATTTATATATATATATATATATATATAACATAGCTTCATCGGCATTATAATTAGGTGTTTTGGGTAGCATGCTTGATCTTAGACAGTATATGAAGTACTTGCCAGTATAGGTTGTAGATTTAGCAATCTACAACCTATATTGGCAAGTACTATCTATAACCTATACTGGCAAGTACTTCATATACTGTCCAAGATCAAGCATGCTACCCAAAACACCTAATTATGTGTAAAATAATGTGGAGGAGAGGAAATCACATTATGCATTTTCTATATTAAGTTACTATTTAATTGTTTTCAGGGGTGTCCAAGGCTATATTGAATACAGTTATATTTTGTCACCAAGAAGAGTCCAGTTGGCCATTGGATGAAGGCAAAAAGGTCAAAGAACGATTTGATGAAATATTTGATTCAGATAAATATAGTAACTGCTTTGACCGACTGAAAAAGATAAGGAAGCAATATGGGAATGAAATTAAACTACTTGGTAAGTGTAAACATTTTTTATAATAGTACTGATTGCACATCATATTTAACATGTTAAGCGCCACATGTATATGTCATTATACACCCTAGTCAGCCCTGGTGCAACTCTCACAGGCCAGTTATGTACCTGGAGTAGTCAACTTTAGAGTCCAGTGTATCAGTGAATATATAACGCGCCGAACATTTTGTATGGCAACTTTGTAGCCCTGGCCCTAACAAATCGTTTGGTGTATTTGGGGTATAGAAATGTTATATAGTTTAGGAGTTTTGGATTTTTTTTAAAAATAAAACAGGTGTATAACCAGATATACACTGGCCTGTGAGAGTAGCACTAGGATGTATAATGATAATGACATATATACATGGTGCTTAATGTGTTAAACATAGTATACAGTAGTGGCCAGTAATAATAATATTATAACAATATTCTACCACATACACACAACACCATCTAGCCCAAACTAAGCAGAGCTTGTACTATGAGTACTGGACAATGGATAAACATACATTTTTTTTTTGTAAATACATACATGGTATATATAGAAACACCCAGACCAAGACAAACATCCATGTTCATGCACACAAATGTTTAACTTGTGCGGGAATCGAACCCGCGACCTCAGGCGTGGCAGTCGGTTACACTAACCACTATGTCATCGAAGCCGACCAACAGTGTTAACTATATTTAAATATTCCTCAAACAAACTGATGGATTCAATACATCTATGCAGCTCTACAGTTGTAACTATGGATGGCTACATCTCTGGTGTGCTGTATCAGATCAATTTACAGATCAAGTAATAGAAATAATTAATTAAATGACTCTGTATAATGTTACATAGCTTCAGCTTCTAGTCTACCAAATTGACATGCTTACACAAAGTTTACATATTATGGGGGTAAGTCAATAGGGATATGTGTAATATCCCATTTTTATCCTCATTTATGTACAAAACTACTATACATATTGGCCGATATACATCCCAGATAACTATTTTTAATTGCAGCTACTCAAGTTGAACACTTAGAAGATCAGAAGTCAGAACTTGATAAAAAGAAATTGGATGTTATGAACACAGAAAAAAGTATTGAAGATACTGAATTAAAAGTATCTGAACTTGTCAAAGATATAAAACCCATTGAAGAAAAGTTAATGAACATCAAATCAGTGGAAATCATGCTTGCTACTTATGACTCTAAACTTGGCAAACTAAGAGTGAAGTATGTATTTGTTTTTCATAATACAATGTATTTTTCATTTTATTGTGATACCACCTTGTCTTTTTACTGATGACCAAAACATGAGAGAAATGTCACAGGTTCTATGACCAGTTTTACTGCCTATAATAAAGGTATAAATACCAAAGTTTCTATTAAGTACACACTAACAACACAGATTTTAGAATTACCTACCTATTATCCTTTGCATGTATGATACTTGGATCCTCAAACATCTTAAAGGCATAATGGATGAGGTCTAGCTTTGACTACACCCTCTAGAATCATTTTTTTATTGCCATTGGAGGCAGACGAGCAAGTGGCCCACCTGATGGGAAGTAGTAATTGCTGCTTATGGACTTCAGCAGTGTCAGGACACAGCATAGCCACTGTCTAAACATGGCAAATAATGATTAATTACCTATGTAACTCAGAAACATTTACAATATTAACATTAAAATGTTATTTGTATTTCAGATTAGAACAATGCCGTAAGCATGAACAGGACTTGAAGACTCAAATAAAGAACTTATTTGAGGGTACCTTACCAGAGTTAAAGGAAAAAATAAGTAAGATATTTATGTATAATCTTTACAATTATTGATGGTACAACTCTCAATGCTATTATAAAAATTTTGTACAAACAAGATCCTGCTAAGAAAAGATCTGTTTCAAATATCTAATGGTTAAGCTGAATGTCCGAATCAATGTGAAATTTCTGTAAACAAACAACTTTAGCTGTGGTAACCTAATGGCTCGAATGGGTTCGAAATTTACTTACAGCACTGCCAACATGAAGTCGGTATAAATATAATCAGATTTGTATAATGTTATTATTTATTCTTTTCCAATTTTAAACCTGGCTTAGCTAAAGGGTTAACAATAATACTGGTAATTTATAGACTAAATTGGTAGTAAGTATTATTATTTTATTGGTAATTAAAAAAAATATATAGAAGACTTAAAGTTAAACAATTTTTCATTGTACATTCCTATATGTAAAAGAAAATAGTGGGTCTTCAGTGTCTTTGAGAAGGCACATTATTAACTCTGCATCAAGATTAATCAGTCACCAACACCATGCAGTGACATCAACGCTCAATACCTGCAAGATTAATAGCTTGATATATCTTTGAATTCCAGCCAACTATGACGCTACGATGAAAGCAAACCAGAAAGAATTGAAGGAGTCATACAAAAAAATCTCTTTATTCAATGACGAGGAGGAGCGAGTGGCCAATGAAATACAATCTAATAAATTAAAGCTTGAGAAATTTGCTCTGTTGGACAGTCAAAATGAGAAGAGAATAGTGGAGAGAAATGAAATGATTGCCAATGTCGCCAAGTTAGCTGGTAAGTTAATTTTATTATTTTTATTATACGTCCACAACAGAGTCACAAACAAGTGGGAATTATTAAATAGTTACCATTGTTTATTGACAAATGCAACACTAAGTAACGATACGCAACTATCCTGCATGTGGTCTCGCGTTCACTTCTCGGGTCGCGCAGTGTTATTGGGTTCTTGTCAAGAAATTCTGTCTGTCAGCTATTGAGAATTACTTGATAGGAGAACTTCATGGAGTTTGGAACCGTGTCCGATAGCCGGCGATTGACTCGCCTCCAACTACGTAAGCTCCAAATCCATAATAATATATGAGTGTATTTTATAAAAGACTGCAATTGACGTACACGAAATGCCCCAGACATGGGACAATGACTTGTATACTTCGCTGGTCCAATATTACAAGGTTCTATGTTACATTTTTGAAAAAAAATTGTTATGAATATTGCATGGTTCTATATGTCATTCCTTTTTGTTTAGACTAATATAGTAATAGATGGAAGCACTTACCACCAATATTAAATCGCAAATAGTTCCAAGTTACTTTTTAAGTTATTTTTACTGATATGCAAATATTAAACCTCATTTCCCCAAAGTTAAAAAAAAAACATAGAATCTTGTAATAGTGAGCCAGCGACTTGTAGATCATCATACAGTGGTGAGGAGTCTGCTTGCCCGTTTTACCATTCGTGCGGTCAATTCACCTTTGTCTACCCCTGCTGGGGTGTAGGCGTGAAACTATGTGATAAGTTGAACATAATAAATAAAGCTTTGTTGTTTAGTATGTGTATGTGTCTAGCTACGATTATAAACTACCCTTTCAGGTCAAAAGGGGTGAGGACTACCTCTTTTACTTGGCGTATTGCAACTGCAACTGAATTTACTTTGAAACTTTCGCGTTGTATGATATTAGTATAGATATAACTGTATTTCCATTCTATGCTTATATCTGATATATCTTGCAGAGCTTGAAGACATCTCTGTAATTGAGACAAATGAAGAAGCTGAAAAAGCCATGGCTGCTATTAGCGACAAGATCGCAAACATGCAAAAGGAACTGGATGATCTCAAATCGCTGGCTGATAAGGAGGAAAAGGAGAAGCAGACACTTGTCGATAAAAGCAGAGAAGCTCTGGTAAATTATTTTTAACCTTACCCATTTTTAGCATGACATTAGTTAGTTAGTTTGACTTGTGTTGTCCGCGGTTAGCTTCACGTGCGTGCGTTCGGTTAGTCATACTATCTCACGTCCATCCAAACCATAAAAGGGGATTATTGTTGCACAATGCACTACATAATTTCTAGACTATACTGGACAGAAGCATTACCTGTTGGTTACGCACGCTTCTGCAGTGTAGGAACACATGACTAGATGTTACCTCGATGTTATAAGGAGCTGTAGGTGATGCCAATGTGCAAGAAGTGTTTGTTGAGTGAGCCTGTTGTTATGTGGCGTAGATTTATCTTGGTAGATTATAGCAGTTTGCACGACAGCTAATAACAGATAAACCTAAGTTGCTGGACCTGCACAAATCCAAATCGTATCCTGTTAGCACAAGAAAGCGCTTCTCTTAGAAGCACTGAAAACCCTGCACTCTTCTATCAACGAAATACGAATCACTGCAAGATCACAATACATGATTGGTCTTCTTCTTAAGGATTGACAATATTTTTTCAGCTGTGCCTTTACAAATTATGTTTGAGCACAGATTTGTAGCGACTTCACCCCAAAATGTAGGGGATAATCAGATGTGTTGTTGTGGTTGATGAAATGAAAAAGTTCTTGACAGATATGGGTATATATTTACAAATAAAACAAATGCATACTAAACTACGACCTCACTGAGTGGTTAGTTACTTGCGCCTGACTATACAAAACTAAAGCGTGCTGCAGTGTCGCTACAGATTCACTGCATCCTACCTTAAACTTTGTGTATAAATATACTTTCACCTATTGATTTTCGACAAACCTATAAAACAGCGATAGCCTAGCGGGCGACCTACCAAGCAGAGATACTGTGTTTAATCGTAGATAAGTGCCTATTAAATAGTTAAATGTCGCTCGTTTTGACGGTATACAAAACATCGTGAGAAAACAATTGCTTAATCCTTTCCACAGTGACAAGAAGCCCGTATTCAGGAGGGAGCAGTTTATATGCAGGGCAGATATCATTATCCTTATTAGTATTATAAATACGAAAGTGAGTTTGTTTGTTTGTTACGCTTTTAGGCCTTGAATATTAGATAGATCATCATGAAATTTCATATACACGTTGTCGGGGTACAGAAAAGGATATAGGGAATATATCTTTCATTCAGAAACGTAACATATAATTTAATTAAGATTTCCTGATTTTCTCTTTTATAATTTGTTATTTACTTTGTTTTAATTCTATCTACTTACTATTGTTTTTGTTTTTATTTTTGTTGTATTTATCTTAGTCGCAATGTAGTATTATTACGTACGTATTATCGTATACTAAACCTATTATAAAGTTGTTATAAGTGAAAACTTTAAATTAGCCTTTGTTTAACATAGATTCTCATTTTATTGTTGAACTTGATAAAATAAATAAAAAAACTATTCCCTAGGGATAAAAATTGAACCCTACATTTACGCGAGCGGCGCCGCTGACAAAATCTACGTATAAAGGCATCATTATACTTTTCAGATTTATTACAAAATTGTGTACTATAATTTCTTGACAAATAAATATGTTTTGTTTTAGTCACGCCACGAACAACAAATAACAAGTAAAACATCAGACATTACGAAGAATAAAAGAGAAGTTGTGAAATTGGAGCGACAGATTTCTTCTGCCACTGACTCCAAAGTGCGCTTGGAAGCTGCTGAGAAGAAGTTCAAGACTGCAGAAGAGTAAGAAATCAATAATATTATATTATTTTTACCATCCTAACTATTACTATAAACTCGAATGTGAGTTTGTTTATTACGCTTTCAGACCTTAACTACTCGACCGCACATCATAAAATTTCGCATACACCTTTTTAGGGGTATAGGAAAGCACATAGGGCCTTTCACCTTAAAAGTAGCTTTTTTAGGTGAAAGGTAGGTACCCTATGTTTTCGAGATATAGAAGGTGACAAAATTTACATTAACGCGTGCGAAGCCGCGGGCATAATCTAGTAGTATTATAAACCTAAATATTGATGACTAGCGGTCCGTCCCGGCTTTGGGCGGGTGGATAATTATTTTTTAAACATTTTCAGATAAACGTAGAGTAAATAGCGTTTGGCGAATGTCTCCAGCCAAAACAAAAGTTCATATTGCCTGAGTTTCTAATGTATTTTATTGTACGGTCCACTGCTTTTACATGAACTCTATGGCTCATGGTGCACTCATCCCAAATAATCAGCGATGTGTCCTGTAAGAACTTGCCCAGTGGACCATTTTTGCGGATTGAGCATGTTGAGTGATAGGGCCACGCTGGTTACAGCATAAATGGGCCGGCTCGACCGGGGAAGTACTACCCTCTCACAGAAGATCGACGTAAAATAACAGTATCTGTTATGTTTCGTTCGGTGACTGAGAGCGCCGGAGGCCCACTCACCCTTCCCTTCCCAAACCCCATCCTGCTCCATTTCCCTTTTCCTTCCGGTAGGCAGCGAATTGGTTGTGTTTTTTGACATTGCTTCTGTAATGCTAAGAAAACACAGCCATGTGTATGAGCCACGGTTCTCGCTTACTATCAAGTGGGCCGCTGGCTCGTCTGCCACCGAAGAACGAAATAAAAAAATAAAAAATTAGGGCAGTCTTTGGGGACTGCCGATAGAAGTGAAAACTTTAATCCTTGATCATAAACACTTCTTTATATCCCAAATTATAAACCAAAAATAATTCAAGCGTTCGATGACGATGATGCGAGTTCCATGATTTTTGTTCATCCAAGAAGTGCTCAACGCGCCTAAAGAAGTTTTCATATAAAAAAAAAGGGGGCAAGCCGGATGTTATTTCCTAATACTCTCATATGAGTTATTAAGGGTGTCAAAATTTCATTATTTTTGGCGTAGGATGCACCATTTCTGAGATATTGTTAATATTCTAAAATATTTCAAAAATGGAAAGCGTGGAAGCGTGACGATGACGCGAGTTCTATGATTTTTGTTCACCCAAGAAGTGCTCAACGTGCCTAAAGAAGTTTTCACTTCAGAAAAGACTGCTGTTCTAAAGACACAGCCAACAGTAATTTAAGGGTAGAGTGAGCTGTTTTCCATCATTTAATAATGTTGCAGCAATTTCGGAAGACGCTACTGCCTGTGCTTTTTTCCAGATTGTCGTACTTTTGCCAATACTAAATTGTCAAGAAAGGTTTTAACCTGTTCCACCGGGCGCGTCCAAAAAAAATAGTCAATCACAGTTATTTTCGACACTTTCAGTTATAGCATTGAACGCTATTTTTTGTTCGCCATCAACTTGGGTACATTCCCTTGCCCGTGCTTGCGAGTTTTTACCTCTATTATTAGCAAGGCGCTGCGAGCGCTTGGCGCTCGATTGTCGTTCGTATAGCTGCGATGATGTTGCATTTTGTTCAGCTAGACGAATTGAACGATCGGCGCTACATTCCCTTGCGCGTGCTCGTGAGTTTCTGTCTCTAGTTTCAGCAAGGCGCTGCGAATGTTCGGCGCTAGATTCTCTGGCCCGCGATTGCGACGCGTATTCTCTCTGACTTGCGAGACGATCTGAATTTTCAGAAGAAGATTCTCCAACACGACGTATTTTTGCTAATCTCGCTTGGGAAGTATGTTTAGATAGTTGCGACCTTTTTTTCCTAGGCATATTGTTTGGAAGTGTTTTTTTTTTTTCAAATCAAAAATAAATATTATGATAATAAATATAAAGTAAATAATATAAAATACATATGAAAATATAAAAAATGTCAAGAAAGGTTTAAGTAGGTAGTAGAAAAGAACTTTTGATAAATACTTACTATAGAAAAAGTGTAATAAATTTTGAATAGAATGTCCGATTTCAATAATTCAAAAAGTAATGTACGGGTATTGAAACAGTCTTGATTACGAAATGATTTATTTGGATAAGGATTAATATAAAGGTATGGATAACATAATCTGATTTTAGTCTGCATTTCTATCAACTTTTAAAATTTTAAAAAGAAGTTATAGTTACATAACTACAATAGTTGGACATATAGTATCGTGAAGTTTCGTGTAGATATTGATATGTACTTTAATATTGTAGAACATTTTTATGTTTTATCATCATTAGTTTCTGCAGCGCATGCAATGAAAAACATTTTATAACAAATTTTTTACACCTTGGGTTACATCATTGAAGTTTTAGTAGGGATCCCTAATTTTTCTTGTAATAAATATAGCCTATGTTACTCAGGGATAATGTAGCATTCTAATGGTGTAAGAATTTTTGAAATCGGTCCAGTAGTTTTTGAGTTTATTCGTTACAAACATACAAAAATACAAATCTTTCCCCTTTATAATATTAGTGTAGATGTAGATGAATTTAAAAACTGCACGGATGACGTAGCGGTGTAGCGATTGTTTCACCACTGCCGCCGCTTCGAGAGTTAGAGATTCAAATCCCAAACGTGAAAAAAATTATGTAATCCATAATTGTTCTTAGTCTGGGTTTATCTGTGTCCGTTAATTATATGTTTGTAAAGTCCCCTTGCGACACAGGGCTTGATATTGTTTTCAAGCCACGAGTCGCAGGGGACTTAGTGTCCTTAAAAACAAAACTGTCTTGTATACACTTATAACTAACTTTTTATCTCGGTACCCTATATCCAAAAATAGTTATGATAAAATAATTTACGTTTTAACATTATTGTTTATTAACCTGTCAAGTAATAATAATGTCTTCCAGACCGAATTTCGGTCAAGGCAGCCAATTTTAACGGATACTGGACATCCGCGTATGAGATATTATAGTGCGCAAGCGGGTGCGCAAAAACAAGTGCACTCTCTGTTTCCTAGCTCTCATGATGCGATGGGACGGTAATCCGACACGACCGCTGAGAGCTTTCCGAGGCACAGGGGTGTCTAAAACCGCCAACTTCCTAACTCCGGGCTGTTATTGAGATTTCTTAACAGAAATATCCACTTTTTGTTGGACCCGGGATTCGAACCCGAGACCTCATGCACAGAAGTCGCATTGACTACCGTCGCGCCATGGAGGCAGTTACAAGTGTCAAGTATTGTAATGTCAGACGTATTATAAACCCATTGTATCTGGCAGCCGCTATGCCGTTGCGACTCAACAGGTTAAAAGCAACAAATATCTTGAATGTTTTATTCATAATTTCAGAGAGTTTGGAGAATTCGAGCAACAACTAAATGCCGAGGAAGCGCAACAGAAAATTAATGAAGATGAAAAAGAGTTGGAAAATCATGACCAGGAACTTGATGAGATTGACAAAAAGGTAAATTATTATTAGATATAAAACAATATGTGTACTTTTTTATTATGGCTTTTGACCTCAATGTCGCCTAATATTAGGTGATTGTGTTCGAAACTACTTTGAATACATAAAGTCAACGAGTTGACTCACACAGTTGATGAACACAGATATCGCTAATACTTCATGACACTATGTATTACAAAATTGAAAGCATGGCACTTCTGCGTAAGTAGATTTTGCAACATGTCTGTGATGCTGATCTGTTTGATCGTCCGATGTTAGACTGGGGAAGAAGGAATCAAATGTTGTAGCTCCTGGATAGATTAACCTACGTTACTAGTTGTGGCTATGCGACTTGACGGTAATAACAGCGATAACCGCGCGAAACCAGCTTTGATCTAAAATCTCTACATCGTCGACACTATTTGCTGTGGATTTGTTAGCTTGAATTAACTTTCGAAAGAACAATGGCGGATTTCATGTCTTTTGGGACCCAATCTTATAGATAATGTGCATTAAGATAACTCATTGATAGTTGAAGAACAATATAAGACTAACAAAAAATCAAATAGACAGTAATTTATAGAAGTTGGGAGAAAAACGATACAATATTATAATAATATGATAATATATAATAAGACAGATCACAGATTATGATTGACAACTGACAGACAGTATTGCCAGCTAAACGTTCCGTTTTACGTTATACCATGAGTATAGTACCTAATAGTTTATAATTTAATATTTTATAGACATTTTACTCGTATAATACAATACATATTTACATATGTAATATTCATGTTTTTACTGCCGAAAGTGAATTTTATTTTTTTACTAAAAATAGAAAACCCATAATTATTCAAGATTAAATCTAAAGTAGAAACAAATATAAAGTATTGTAGATTGGAACGTAATCCCACACAAATTGCGTTTTGTTAGTGCACAATGACTCATTTTTTATTAAATTAAAATCAATCATAACTTTTAATTCCCTTCTTATAAAGACACAATATTTTTTGTATAAAAATCTTATAAACCTGTAGTTATATAACTAACGTATATTTGAACTTGAACGGTACTTCGTTAATTTTTACATTTTGTGGGTCCAACCTCGCCATCGTTCTTTAAAACGATAAAACAATATGCAGGCATTTTTTTTTATATGCAGGCAATTATAATTTATGATTCAAACTTAGCTAGTTTTATCATAACTGCAACTTAATAAAAAAATTATTAGTTTATTATGGTTCATCATTCAGACATTTTTCTTTTTGTATATTTATTTACTTGAGAATTTCCAACAAAGGAATATACAATTACATACATTATAAAGCAATAATAAAGTTCTTAGCGTTTATATATTAATTATAAGGGATAATGTTTAAATATTCCATTCCCTCCTTATCACTGAAGTTTGCACAAACCAACCGTAAAGTTAATGGGCAACTCGCAACGTAAGCGAATGCAAAACAGTTATATCTGTGTAACAATAAACTGCCACTACTTTTTTAAATAAAACAACGAATAAACATTGTATTAATATTATATGTTTATATAAAGTGTTGTCATCTTAAATATGCAGATATAATATAACTTATATTATACTGTTCACAGATTTCAATTTTGCAAAAGCAAAGTACCAAACTGAAGGAACTTCAAGTAAAGGAAGACTTACTTAAACAAAAGGAGAAGCAATTCTCGACATTAAAGAACAAGCACCGGTCAGCTCTGACTGAACTATTGGGTACCATGCCGGAGAAAGACTTTGTTATGTCCCTGAACAAACTGGAGGTTCAATTGAACAATGAAGTCAAAACCATCAAGCAAAGTTTAAATGAGAAGAAAACTCAAGTAAGTTCATATTGTGTTATGAGTTATGACTAGCTGTGCCCGCGGTTTCACTCGCGTTTATGTTTAATGCGCCGACCCCGTGGGTCGTAGCGTGATGTTATATAGCCTATAGCTTTCTTTGATAAATAGGCTATCCAGGACTAAAAGAATTTTTCAATTCGAACCAGTAGTTCCTGAGATTAGCACGTTTAATCATACAAACAAACTCTTCAGCCTTATAATATAAGTATAGATATAAACACATATAGAGTATGTGACTGGTGAGCTCGAGATTGTGGTTTTGATTTTCAGGCCGTGCAGTGTTATAGTTTAATTCTCAGTGGCAGCACGGAGTATAGCTCAGTGCCTGGGCAACGGCAATGAGTGTAATAAATCTTTACCTTCCCTTTTGGGGATATAGTGGAGAGAATATATATTATGTATTATTATGCATAACCTGAAAGGAGACTAGTAGTGACTATACAGAAGTTTCCAACTAATAGTGTGTATACTATTAGTTATAGTTTATTATCAGAATGATCACTACGTCTGTCTGTCTAACTATTCGCGATAAACTCTGAACGGAATTTCATGCGGTTGTCACCAATAGAGCTAAGATAGCTTGTTAAGGTTTTTTTTTGTACTACCCGTGCCAAGCCGGGGCGGGTCGCTAGTTATCGATATTTGTTTATAACTGTCCGTTAATATTGATTTTGATTCAACCAGATAACCAAGCTTGAAGAGGAGAGAAAGTATGTGCGTAAGAATCTACAGGAGCGTACGAATGAGCACACCAAGGCTGAAGAACAACTATACAAAGTGTGCGGCGCTCAGTCCTACGAGACCACATTGGTGAAGGTTATTGAGAGGGTTGAAAAACTACAAGTAAGTGTTACTATACAAGTTTAACAATACAAATTAGACACGAATGGTGTAATGGTGTGATCACCTCGCCACTGACGCCGCGCCGAGTGTTGTGGGTTCGGACAACTATTTGTGTGATCCACAAATAGTTGTACGGAATCTGAGTGTTTGTGTCCGTTGTTTAATTGTTTGTAAAGTCCACCACGACACAGGAATTATTCCTAGTGCGAGTGTCACAAAAAGAAAGAATTGATTACATGGCTAGTACAGTGGTAGATACCATTTCGCCATATATTGTGGGTCCGATCCCCATACAACAATCACAAATAGTTATTCCTATTTGTGGGTGCCGCGTTCATAATGAATATCTCATATTCGTGTGTTACAGGATGATCACAATGTTCTGCAATCATCAATGTTCCTCATCAAGAAGTACGAATCCCAGTTGAAAGACAACAACTGTTGCCCTCTATGTAATCGTGGATTTGATGATGAATCTGAGGTGTGTATTACTTTGTTACAATTGGCTGCTAGCGTTGTGTTTAGGTGGAGATCTCTCTACTATCAATATGTTGAATACTACAACAAAGAAAATATGAAATACTAGATTTTATTCGCAGCTTCGCTTCGCGTAAATGTAGCTTAGGTTAGACTAGATTAGTAACAGAACTATTTTATGGATGAAAGGTACTTTTCTGTTCTGACAACGTGTATGCGAATTGTCATACATATAGCTTACACTCGCTAAATAGACAGTTTGTTCATTTGTTTAATTCACACTTCTGATACTATAAGTTACATATTATTTCAGGTTACAGATTTAATAACTCAGCTCAATACTAAAGTAATGACGGTTCCCACACAACTGGAGCAGGTGTCGACGGATCTATCGAAAGAATCTGCAAAGAAAGATGAACTTCTTAGTATGAAATCTTTGAACGAAAAAATGAATTTGTTCAAGGAAAAAGAGAAACCAAAATTGGAGAAGCAGCTCGCTGATGTTGAAGCTGTATGTATCATATCTATAACGTAACAAGGAACACGTTAGCTCACTACTAGAGACGCCCTATAAGCCTCCTTGGTATATTCATCCAGTCTATTCCGGGGGTTCCTAAACTTTCTAAAATAACGGAACACTCAGCGAATACGTTTTATTTTATAGAACCCCATAGCAAATGATTACAAATCTATGACATCTGTAATATAAATAAGAACAAAAACTTTACTTGTAGTCACATATTTTCGTTATTTCAAAATAATATTTGTACTCAACTGTGGTATTATTTAACAGCCAAAAATAAATAATTTCGCGGCACCCTGGTGACTATTTTAGGGAACCCTGTTCCGCGGAACCCTCTTTAGGAATCAGTGGTCTAGCGTGTGGGTGACAAGTATACAGGCAATATAACGCTGTTGTCATTGCTCGTCGCCGAGCGCATACGGATATTATTATAACTTCCATCTCTAGTAGAAACACGGTGCGCAGTATTCAGTGCTCTGTGATAACAAGATTGTTATAATATAATCGGCGTGATACTTATAGAATGTCTTTACCCATATTTTAGCAAATTAAAACTCTAACTGACTCCGTAGAGGAACTATCAATGACTTTAATAGAACCAGAGCAGAAGCTGCAAACAGTGAAGCAAATCCAAGGAGACATGCCACTGTTGGACCGCTGCAACCAAGAAATCAAATCATACACCAAGGATGTAAGTATCAATCAAATCAAATACATGGTAAACAAAGCAATACTTACTCTAAAATCCATGAATGTCACATAATCCTCTTTATTTTTCATTTATAGTTTGAGAATATAAAAGCTAAATGTGCAGAATTGGAATCAGATATGACATTAGATGAGGCCACCGCTAAACAGGCAGAATTAAAACAAACAATTAGTAGTTTGAAAGCAAAGATCAAGGATGCTCAGAAAAAGCTGAATGTACACAATAAGAAAATTCAGGAGCTCGCGTCAAAGAAGAATAAACTCAAAGAAGAATGTCTAAATCTACAGAAGAAGGTAAACCTTAATGTTTTACAACAAGTAAAACTTGAATTTTAAGATGAGAATAAATATAATAGAAATTTCTTCTCTCAGGTTCAAGAAATTTATAATCTTCAAGAAACTAAGAAGCAGTTAGAAATGGATAGGGAGAAATTCGAATTGGAACTCGTTGAGCTAAGAACTGCTATAACACCTCTCGAGGATGCTCTGAAAGAAAAGGAGGAATCCAAAGCAGTCACTGTCAAGAAGAATAGGTACGATTCGTTGCTTTTTTCGTGTTAAAAATAATCAATCACGACTGTGCTATGTAACTACATAGCACAGTCGTGATTGATTATTTTACTGGTATATGAATACTCTAGAACGAGTAATTACTCTTTCTAGAGTATCCAGACCTGCAGGCGTCACAATGACGTCACACGACGTAGGCATGCCTGTGTGTGAGAGTCGGGGCCGCGGTCGCTGTCAGACTTCGCACGAGACCGTCAGAGTTTCACCAGCAAACGCTCCCTCAATAATTCAAATATAATCTTCGAACTAAAGATTATGTTTTACTTCCTCAATGACTCCATTTCTTTTCGTTACAGAGGCAACATAGAATTAAAAGAAGCTGAAATATTAAAAGTGTCACTTGCTTTTAAATCATTGAAGTCGATCGATACAGAGATCAGACATCATTTAGAAAGAAATATTCCACTTGAAAAGTCTAAGAAGGAGGAAGCTATCAATAAATTGGAAGAAAAGTTAAAACAGATACAAAGTGACAGACAGGCTATAACAAAGAGGATTGAATGTTTGAAAGATGAAATCAATAAAGAGGAGGTAAGCTCAAGATGACTAATATCTCACCCACCATACAAAGCAGCAAGTTGGCGCGCCGTGGTAGGTTTAGCTACCGGCTCACCCGGGCAGGAATATGTGCCCGGGTGAGCCCGACATAACCTCTACGCCCCCCTTTTTCGCGAAGAGGTATGCGGCAATAATTAACAGCATTTTTTTGCATGACTTTTCGAAGTCATGTGCGTATTAAATAGTTAATTATTGCTCGCATTAACAGTGAAGGAAAACATCGTGAGGAAACCTACATGTCTCTGAGAGTTCTCCATAATGTTCTCGAAGATATGTGAAGTCTGCCAACCCGCACTGAGCCAGCGTGGTGAACTATCGCCTAACCCTTCTCACATTGAGAAGAGGCCCGTGCCCAGCAGTGGGACAGTTTAATACAGGGCTGATATTATAATTATTATTATGTTAAAAAGGTATGACTAATATACCCCAGCTCTAGTCGTTTTCGTGAGGACTGCAGGAATGGCGCATTCAACAGTCGCCATCTCACAAATACGTTGAGTCGTTTTTTCGCAACAAACACTATGCTAGACAAATAATTGTTATAAGTTTCCTTTATTCGTTGTTCCAATTTGTATCCATACAACACTGTATCTCCCTAAAGGAAATCAATAGAGATTCTTCAAGTCTAGCTAAGCTGAAGATACTACCAGGTTTTGATGATCGCAATTTCTAATTATTATTGCATTTTCAGATTAACAAAAGAGAATTAGACGATAATTTAAAGTTAAGGGGCCTACAAAAGGACATAACCGATTGGGAAAAAGAAGAAGCAGAAATAAATGAGAAATTGAGTACAGTTAACAGAGACGTGATAACTGAAAAAGATTCTTTATTAATAAGTCACAAAAAGCTGAATGCTGAAAAGTCTGAAACTGATGGTGCCCTTCGTACGCTTCAGGTATTGTAAAGACGCATTCAGTACTTATTCATATTATTTACTTTTAGGAAATAGAACACATTAAGACTAAAAAGCATTTGTAAACCATAGCTTTTTGTGCCTCATACAAGTTTTAGAACCACATCTTTGCATGCATTTGTATGGAAAAACGTTGATCTATTATTTACAACATTGTTGTTATCTTTTACCATTAGTATTAGTAGGTAGTCGTCTATGTTTGGCTTTGTATGTTACTTTATATACAACAACATATTACGACATTAAAATGAAAGCTAGTTCATGTGAACACAAAATCAAGATTAGTGAAAAATTAGATACATAGAGAGAATATCTTATTATTTCTGTCGCACGCTCACGCAATAGCTATTAAGTCACAATATTATGTAAAGCGCTTTCCTTTCTGTGCCATTTGACAATTTGGGTACAAACTAGCCGAATAGAAAGGCGAAATGGCACTTACTTAGTTTTGAAATTGTTTAAAAATAAATATATTTTGAGTTATATAATCATCTTGATTATTAAAAAAGCCGGTGTTTAATTACCCTATTCTTCATCATGCGTCGTTAAACACTGTAAGGCTTGACAGCTTATCATTTTGTTAATTTATTACAGAACTCCCCAATGTTGGCAAAAATCAATACTATATACACTTTTTACAATATCTGTTGTAGAATAATTCCTTTCATTATAACCGCCTGATACTTGTAATATTTAATACTAGAATTTGCCCGCGGCTTGGCTCGCGTTAATGTAGGTTATGTCAATAAATTTAGATCCCTCGAGATCAGTACTCTTTTCCTGGATGATAGCGTACTCTATGTCATTTTCTGTACCTCTGACATCGTTTATGCGAGATTTCATGATGATAGGTCGTAGTAGTTAAAGCGAAACAAACAAACAAACTCCCTTTCGCATTTATAATATTAGTTAGGATTGTAGATTTACTAATGTACTTTAAATTACAGGCCACTTTAAAGAAGCAGAAAGTAGATTTAAAAGCTGCCCAGAACAAGGATATAGAAAAGAAATATCGTGAGAAATTCTATGAATTACATGTTACGAAGATGTTGGACAAAGATGTTAAGGACTACTCGATGGTTTTACAGAACTGTCTCATGGAATATCATAAAAAGAAGATGGAGAGCATTAATCTTATTATAAGGTAATGATAAAAATAATAATTCCAGTTCCATATCTTAGGCGGAACTTTGTTTACAGCTATTTGACTTTAATTATTTTTTAAAGACTACTTGTCCCGTGTGGGGATCGAACCAACATTCACACCCACTCGGTGCAGTGGCAATTGTGAGGCGATCATTTAAACCACCCCACCAGTCACCATATGTACAAACAACTATAACTCAAACATAATTATCTTCCAATAGCTTATTTATTACATGCATTATCTGCCAGCGGTGTTGCCCGCATGAATATCACGGGTATGAATACTGTAAAAACAATTATTCTCATGTTAACTTAGGACATTAGGGTGTCCCAAAAAATTTCAGTTATTTTTTTAACGCATACCCTTGTTTGAATGATGTTGAAACAATCGTAAACCAAATTTGGTGTAGGTAGGATCACGATATCCCGTGCGGACTTGCATCGGAACTTTTCATTACTTGCAAACTACGGCCGACGCGCTCGAACGATCGATGTGCTTGTTATAATTTGTCTTTCTTTTACAATAAACACATTGTTTTTGTTCGGTCAACATGTCAGTGAAATTACGCAGTTCTAAAAAGGATATATTTTGACGTGACTACGTCTAATAAATCGATGAACGCCGGCTGCACGCACGAAAAAGGATGACTCATTGTCCCGTTACGCTCATTGTAACGTTTTCATCATTGTTATGTTATGTCGTTGTCACGTTAAACTATCGTCCGTAAACCGACTTTACAGACAACCAATTTTTTAATAGGTAACGCAAAACATCAAATAACGGGATCAAAACTTCCTTCTAATAGACAAGTTTTAGCAGTGTTATTTTACAACATTCGTCAAGTGAATTTAAAACTGTAAATGAAAGTGCAAATTTCAGTCTTCGCGAGTGTATTATATATTGGGAAAAGGCGCGTATACCTACGAAATCTTTCCATGTATACCTACGAAATCTTTTCATTAATGGCGCTTGTGTACTTCTTGAACAGAAACTTGATAGAGAATTGCAAATTTTTCCCTGCCGCCATCACATCATCATCATCATCATCATCATCATCATCATCATCATCATCATCATCATCATCATCATCATCATCATCATCATCATCATCATCATTATCATCATCACACAAGCAAAAATCAGTCAAGTGACAACAAGCCCGGATATAGCGATTGTCAAAAAGTTCCGAGATATCTGGAAGAGTGTCGACCCGAATGAAATACAGTGCTATAAAGATAAACTAGATTTGCATCTGACTTTTTCCGAAATAGAAAACATGATCAAATTTTACCAATCTGAATTGACCAAAGATATAGTCCGAGATGACTATCGAGAACTAATTGAGATCTCAGTGATATTTTTAGGTGGAGATAAAGATCGATAAATTAAAATTCGACGTCCAGGTGCCATGCACCAAGCCAGGTGGATGGCGAGGGCGATTTATGCACTGAAAATAGCACTTCTTAGCGCTCAACTGAAAATAACGAACAAGGATAAGGCGGCACTGTTTGATGTTTGCCTGTTCATCGTGACATCCTACGTTAAGCCGTGGCTCCAATGTATTTTGGCTGTAAAAGCACCTTATCAGGATTTGTGCTTTTTGAAGTCAATGAAGGCTTATGAAAAAATCGATACAAACGTCTCGAAAGCAGCATTACAGAAATTAAGCCAGCATCTATGGTATTTAACTGATGAAATAGCTGCCTTACCATTATTTGACGACGATGTGGACCAAGAAATTAAAATAAATATGGTTGAAAATTTAACCAAAGAGAATCCATCAACCCATGGTAAATGCTTCATCCCATCCAAAGAAGAAATCTGTGGTTCATTATATGGTAAGTTTCATTAGTAATATTGTTTCATTTATATTCCATTTTTTTTTAATTACTAATTATTTTCGTTTCTTTTATTTTAGACAAAAACATCTACGACTTCGTATCAGTCAAAAGTAAAGCGTTGTTCACCCGGCTTCAAAATGATGACAGTTTTCTGAACGAAGAATTATCTTTATGGCCAAATAACGCTTCGTTTCAAGATGCCAAGAAGAAGGTTTCAGTGCTGAGGGCAGTAAACGATACAGCTGAAAGAGCGGTCAAGATGATGCAATTATTTCATGGTTTAATTATAGTTCAAAAGGATCAAAAGCAATTTTTATTACGCTGCGTACAAGAACACCGGAAGATTTATCCAGACTAAAAACAAACCTTAAAAAGAACATTTGTAGAATAATGTTTTCTTTTATGTAAAATATTAAATAGTAATATGTTTTGGGTATATTAGTGTTTTATTTGCTAAACAACTTCTAGAAATAAAACTTCTATACTAACCCGGAACAAAAAATTATATCTTATGTTTGGTATCAAGTCTGCACGGGTTGTCATGATCCAATCGTAATAATATTTATTATTTATCAGCTAACTAGCTTTTGCCCGCGACTTCGCTCGCGTTAACTTAGAATTTGACAATCAACTCGGGTTGTACTCTGCTTGTAATAATATAATTCAATCATGATTCGAAAGACACGTGGCGCCATCTATTATCATAAGAACGTTATTGTTGTTTTTCTCGGGAGCAGTAATTTTTTTCGGGATGAAAGGTAGCCTATGTCCGTTTCTGTACACCTGACAACGTATATGCAAAATTTCAGGATGATCGGTTCAGTGGTTTAGGCGTGAAAAGGTAACAAACAAACAAATTCATTTTCGCTTTTATAATATTAGTTAGAATAAGGCCATTTAGAAAAAAAATAGAGTGTATACGATTCTATTTTCGAGAAAATAAAATCCTACCTTATCTCTTGGGACACCCTACTAGGACATGGTCAATCAGTATGCCAAGTTTTATCCAAACCGTTCAATGGCTTACGCGAGATTGAGTTATAATTTATCTTTAATATTAATTGTATCTTGACTTGAATTATAAGAATGAAACCCCTACAATTTGGACTGACAATAGACACGATCTATATTATTTCTTTTCAGCACTCAGATATAACTATTAAAGGACAATTTCGACTGGTATTATTTATAATTGTCATATGTTATTATGTAATGTTTTCAGGGATCTATGGAGTAAAATATATAGCGGCAACGACATTGACTACATAGCTATTAAAGCAGAAGGTTCTATGAGCGCAGACTCAGAACGGTGTAAATATGAATACAGGTAGGTGATTGTGTTGATTCTATTAATATTAAGTTAAATCAGAGAGATTACCTCTTTGATTTGACTATTTTGTTGGTTTAGTAGCGTGATATAATATCAGCATATTATATCACGCTACTAAACTTCTTAGTGTGAGAAAAACTCTTCTTAGTGTGAGAAAGGTTAGGCCACAGTCCACCACACTGGCTCAGCGTGATCACTTCACATATCTTCGAGAACACTATGTAGAACTCTCAGATGCAGGTTTCCACAAGATTTTTTCTGATTATTTAACTATTTAATACGCACATAATTTCAAAAAATCAAGGATGCGCGCCTAAGGATCGAACTCGATACCTCTGCGTGGCACTCAAACTCTTCCACTAGGCTATCACTGCTCAGTAGCGTAAGTGTTCGTGTATATTCAATCACTCATGTGCTCATAGCAAAGTTAGGTACAACAAAATTATTTATTGGTATAGTAACTATTTGCACTGGCAGGTCGTCAAATGCATGTCAACTGATGGGATTAGCTTAGAGCATTATCAAAGTCTAATCAAATTAGATAGGTTTAATTTTTATAACTTACTAGCGACCCGCCCCGGCTTCGCACGGGTAGTACAAAACTAACAAATTATACACCTAAACCTACCCCATGAATCACTCTGTCTATTGGTGAAAACCATATGAAAATCCGTTCAGTAGTTTCTGAGTGTATCGCGTAGAGACGCGGCGATCGACTTTGTTTTATAAGATGTAGTGATTCAGTATCATACTTTAATCCATGATATATTTAGTCAAAAGCTGATATTGCGAAAGAAGACTATTAAACTGCTAAGTCAGAGATCGTGAAATTAAATCTACAGGCTGCATGCGGTGTTTTGATTTTATGTGTATTTTATTGTTGCTTATGGTATAGATAGGTAAATAATAACTTGTTGACACATTCTACAACAACAAACTATACTCATCTTTTCGATATACTGAAGTGAGCTGAAGAAGAAATAGTAGTAGACAATTGAAGAAAACAGTAACAAATTCAAACTTTTCAAGTTTAAATTTCTTATCGTTTTGTATTCTACCATGTAACATTTTAGGAATACTATGTTTGTCTTTACAGAGTGGTGCAATGTAAAAACGGAATTGAAATCGACATGCGCGGCAGATGTAGTGCGGGACAAAAAGTACTGGCGTGTCTCATAATTAGATTAGCCCTTGCCGAAACATTTAGTTCCAAGTATGTATTCATTTTTAAGTCATATTATTACATCTAATTTACCCCGCAAGATCAATGAAAGATATTTGATTGCATTGCTGATGCCGTTGGTCTAGGCTCACTTGTGTGCTTAGGCGCATGTTCAATTACCGTACGTCAAGTGCTAGGTCGGTTCGATTTCCGATTGTTCAAAGCCTTAATGTGTGTTGCTATGCGATTCTGAGTAGCAGCTCGGAGTTTAAAACAGCGCCTGGTAGATGTTAGCAATCTGGCGAAAAGTTCTAACTTAGGGCCATAGCAAATAGAACTTTCGAAACACACCTGCTACACTTCATAACATACTAAATTCACCAAATACGCAGCAGTTAAGTGTTGCGCGTTCTGCGCATGTCAACAGTTAGCACACGATCAAACACATGATGTTAATACTGCGATCAAAAGCAACTCGAGCAAACGCATTGTGGCATTGATACGAAATCATCAATCGCCGATATTTATAATAGCATGTGTGTATATAGGCGTCATTTGTTTTGATATATTTACTATCACATTATGTTTTGCACTTTTTACGCAGGTCGAATTAATTACTCGTTTTACATAAAATGTTTATTTTTAAGGTTTGGAGTTTTAGCACTAGACGAGCCAACAACTAACTTGGATCAAGAAAATATCAAGAGCCTATGTATGGCTCTCGGTGAGATTGTTCAGGAACGAATGTTTCAAAAGAACTTTATGTTCGTCATCATCACTCATGACAGGGAGTTCATCGAGTCTTTAGGACAAATTGATAAAGTAACTCACTTTTATGAGGTTTCTAGAAATGAAGATGGCAAATCTAGAATTAAAAGAGTTAGGTTTACATAGTGTATAAGAATAAGCATTCCTGCATTTTTTATTTCGATATTACTATACTATTTCATTATTAGTTAAGAAGGCGGTGCCTTAAATTCTATAATCACTTACTTTTTTAGAGAAAAGAAATAAACTTTTTATTATAAACAATGTTTTATTTATAATAGCATAACATAATACAGATACTATGTGGTCTAAAGGAAATAGAAGATTACTAGCCTTTTCTGTTTCCACACTAATTACATCATTCATTAATATATTAATTAGATTATTAATAAAAGTACATATTTAATTAACTGCTATACCAGTTACAAAGTTCAATGGTTCACAAAGTGTGCTTTGATCAATTTGCAGAATATTGCTCTCTTGTAATACCGTTAATGTGACGCCCAACAGTTCTGCAATCTGAGTGGATGGAAATGATTGAGACAGACACTTTGCAATGTAAGGAACCAAGTCTTCTGTAAAACATACACATAAAGACACAAAATTCTGTTTCTCAATGTCTGTGAAACTCTGTTGTTCTCGACAGTAGAAG
This sequence comes from Catocala sponsa, assembly GCA_963564715.1. Lineage (NCBI taxonomy): Eukaryota > Metazoa > Arthropoda > Insecta > Lepidoptera > Erebidae > Catocala > Catocala sponsa. The sequence continues at coordinate 12,500,955 of OY751336.1, read as the reverse complement.
GCTAATAATACTTGAACAGCTTTGTTGAAAGATTCTCGAAAAGCATTATACACTTCCTTGACTATATTTAAAGGAGCTGTAACTCTCATAGAATTTAGCACTGTCAACATTCCATTGCAATACTCAGCTAAAGGATAGTAATCCAATAAATTTTCTGGTGGACCTGTTGTTATACTCTCGTTGATTGGCCTTGGAACATTTTTAATGCTGGGCACTTTATATGAGCGCATCTGATGTTCGAACTGATTATCAGCTTTTTCTAGTCCACTATGGAATTGTGTGAGTATATTATCACGGAAAAAGGGCGTTAGAACACACCTCATATCAGCTCCTACTCTTCCAAAAGATAAACAAAGATACATGCACTGGTTTAGGAGTGACTCAAAACTTGCTTCATCTTCTTTTGGCAAGTTCTGGTTCAAAATTTGAGCCAATATTTCCACCTGAAACAAGATTAGGCAAAGATTAATAAAATATGACCACACCTTACTCAGAGAGTCCTACAATGAAATGGACAGCACTGTATGACACAGTACAATAACTTAATAATAAGCATCAAACGCGGCCTGTCTGATGTTTATTATTTTATTTAAGACTAGCTGTGCCCGCGGTTTTGATTTTCGTTTGATTGTCGTTTATGATTACTGCGCCGGTCCAGTAGGTTGTAGCGTGATGATATTATATAGCCTATAACCTTCCTCGATAAATAGGCTATCCAACACTAAAATAATTTTCAATTCAAACCAGTAGCTCCTGAGATTAGCGCGTTGAAACAAACAAATAAACAAACTCTTTAGCTTTATAATATTAGTATAGATAGCTTTTGCCCGCGGCTTTGATCGCGATCTGTAACTTTTTATAGTTGATTCCTAGTTTGGTAAGTAGTATAAGTCATACTATCTCGCATGCGGCTTAACCGGGATTCTTGCTCCTCAGCTGATTCTTGTAATCTAGCTAGTCTCATTCGCCTAGCGTGTTTTGATGTAGCAGAAAGAGAAGATTTCTTTCTCGAAGGCATTGTGTTGCAAACGTATTAAAAAAAAGAAATATTTAAGACTACCTGGTAGGTAACTATATTGTACCTATATATTGCGAATATTAAAATCTAGATAATTAAAATTAATAACTAACCTACTTTACCTATATTTAATTATAATTACCTAATACATATACCAAAGTTAAATATAATAATAAAAGAGAAAATGAAATACCTACCTAAATAAAACTATTTATGATGAAAACTAATATAAGCTACCTAATTAAATAAGAAAAATGCGTACGTTCTCTAAACTAAATATCTACTAAAACATATACGAATAAATAATCCTACCTAACAGTCTTAGAAATAACCTACGTTACACACTATTAAATATACTACCTATACCTTAAAATTAAATCTATATATACACCTTATAAATATAAACCTAAGGGCACGTTCAGATGACAAGCGCTCAACGCGCGTTTACAACTACATACATTTTATTCAGGCCGTACACAATATGCTAACGCACGTTTTAATAAAGCGCGCGTTGAACGCTGCGCTAGCGCTCGACTCATAGAGTAAAGTAATACATTGGGAATAGAGAGCCCACACGTGGATTTCGTTGCAGACCTCATATGTCAATTGATAGCGCCATCTATTAACGACATCTGTTAACATTTTATCAATATAGATACACGTATATATCAGGGGTCTAATAACAAAGGCAGTAAAGTCCAGTTGAAGAAATTTTAAGTCACTTACAATAAACGAATAACGTTTCAAGGATATCACATATTTACTGCTGTAATGTATTTATAGAAGTTAAATTGTAATACCGTTTAATTTAAGCTCTAATTTCATCCTAAAACACGCCAATTAATCAAGAAACTTAAATAATGTTATGGACTTTGCCACATTTGTTAGTAAAGCAAGGACTTTACCGGTTTTGTTATTAATGGTTACGGACTTTGCCATATTTGTTAGAATATAATTTAAATACTTAACTGTCAGGGTTGTCGACAGTGCAGTTTCATTACAAGCGGCCATGGAAACAGCTCATCTCTGATTGGTTGAAATGGACATTACTAATTTTGTTATGTCGGCCGGGGACTTTCCCGATTTTGTTATAAAACGTTTCGTTTATGCGTAGAAATCTATTGGATTAGGCCGGATTTGTTCGAATCTCTCAACGTGCTCTGGTAAAAAAGATGTTGCCACAACCAATAAAATTAAAATCGACGTTTCACATTTTAGGGGACTTTGCCGCCTTTGTTATTAGACCCCTGATATTATATATCTATATATAAGCACCCATATTATTGTATACCTTACTTAATATTTGAGATAATATGTTACTTTCTCACTAATTTACTTGTTTTATATTAATAAAGTGTTAATATTATTTTCTTGTGTCTATTTATCTATCGTAAAATTATATTAAATAAAAACAAGTACATTAGTAAGAATGTAACATACTATTTCAAAACCTGGCACCTGGAAAACTCAACTCAACGCGATTAAATTTCAAAAAGAAAAGCACAAAATTATACGAAAATAACATGCGTGTACGCCGGTATCTGTCGCCATTTAGTGAAGTGTTTTTATTTTTTAACCACAGGTACCACAGCTTATATATGGTCTGCCTGACAATGTATAGAAACTAAAAATTTTACAAATAGGTAATGCGCTAATTTTCCTTATAATATTTTTAATAAATTATAAACAACAATTTAGCAATAAATAAATAAATAATTCATATTTTTTGTAACAATAATATATTTTAACGCTATAATTGCCATCTACCGTGGCATACAGTAACTAATTGTTCTTGGATGGTGATCATAGATGGCGCAATTCTAAAGAAACGCTTTCGTGTCTGTCACTGTTCGATCTGTCCAACCCCTGGCTCGACTGTTGTCAACGCGCGCTTTGAGATAATTGGTTTTCTATGTTTCCGTTCAGTTGAGCGCGCGCTTTCGACGCGGATAGTCGTATTTTAGGGTTCATAAGTATCAGTTCGTCCAGAAATCGTCCGAAATGGAAACCGAAGCTTTTAATACGGAATTATTTATAGATGAAATAGAGAAACGTCCTGCGATATGGGACATGAGAAGTAGCGATTATTCAGATAGGAACTTAAAGACACGGGCTTGGGAAGAACTCGTCCTCATATTCTGTAAAGTGTCGCGTCGTTTCTGCCGTCGGTATAAAATCACCGTTAAAACTGTTTCTATGTCCATCTTTGACAAATGTAAGAACTTTACTGAACCATGGCGGCCGCGGCAACGCGCGTTCTTCGCCTGACAAGCGCGTGTCATGTGAACACTATACAACAATTTAGCGCGCGTTCAACGCGCGTTGAATGCTTGTCATCTGAACGTACTAAGTAACTACTCTAAAGTCTAAACTGTACTGTTCTGAAATAAAAAGGTCGCGCTGAAAAGCACGGTTTAAATTGCAGGCATACAATTTATAAAATGTCAATAAGAACGAACGCTCGCCGCTCGACACGTCGGTCCGCATCAACAGTAAAAAAATTCTATGGGCCGCGCGGCCGGAGACGCCGTCCTTATATAGGCTTGCGATCCGTGGCGTACGGTTCAAGCCAAATTCGACCTTCGGCCCTACATTTACAGCGCAACGTTAGTGAACGTTAGTGCGGGTGACATAAAGGGCGACAAACTTATTATTTGCGGTTGGTACAATAACCGTGTCTAGGGATTGAACCGCAAAATTAAGTTTGATTTTTTATTGTATATACTTTTGCGGGATAAAAAGTACCCAGGATATTAAAGTATAATAATAAGAAGTTTCATCGTAATGGAACTGGTTGTTTTGCGTGATGCTTGAACAAACAGACACACAGACAAAAATTTTTTAATCACATTTTTGGGTTCGGTTTCGATCTAGTAACACCCCCTGCTATTTATTTTTTTAATATTTTCAATGTACAGAATTTACATTTCTACAGATTTATTATACGAGGGGAGGTCCAAAAGTTCGCGGAATGACAGGGAAGGATAATGAAATGAAACATCAAACTATTTTTCCTTTTCAATGTATTCTCCCTTAACCCTAATACATTTATCAGATCTGTCAAATAACTTATTAATAATGTCGAAAAAAAAAGATTTGTCTTGGTCGTCTAAATAAGCCGAAATTACCGACTTCACTTCATCATCGTCGGAAAAAAAATTCCACGCAGTTCTTTCTTCATTTTTTATTCCAAAATGATCGCTTGGGGCCAGGTCTAGGCTGTAGGGTGGGTGGCGCAGTTTTTCAAAACCGCACCGGTGAATGTAGCCGTCGCAACATGGCTTGTGTGCACGGACACTTCTCCGTAGTGGCTAGTTTCTTCCCGATTGACTTGTTTACTCGTTGAAAACTCAAAAGCTAAGTCACTCAATTAGCGCCTACATGGATAAGTGAGCTCACCCTCGCCAACCCCGCCATTCCGCGAACTTTTGGACCTCCCCTTGTATGTATAGATTATAATAGCACAGCATAATGATTTCTAAGATTACAAGGGATGGACAGAATCCAGTCTTTAATAAATATTAATAACCTACCTTCAATTTTAACCAGCATGATAAAGCACTTGTACCACTCAGTTCATCATCTTTAGTTTTAGAGTCTTGCGAGTCAGATAAGAAAATTGATTTATGTTGAGTTAAAACATTGAAAAGATGTATCCTATGTAGCTCCACAATTCTTCGCAATAACTTATCAGAAGCTGAAACAAGGTGCTAATTGTTATAATTGCTAATTTCTATTTAAAAATTTATATAGTAAACCTTTAACTCCGAGTTATATTTAAGTATATCAGTTGCCGTGTCCCCAGCGCCCAGCTTATAAAACTAGTAAGCTTAACTAACTAAATTCAATCATATATTTTGATTTCTAATTATAAGGAGACAGTGAATAATACTGTAAACAATCATTAGGTATAACATATTATGTTCTTAAATAACAATTTTGTATAAAATAGAATGTTATTGTTAAAGAAAACAATTTTACAAAAAAAGGTTTTATGTTGTATAAATATGACTCGGACGAAACGAAAATATTTGTTGCATAAATACGACTTAGGTGGTTAAAAGTTTAAAGAAGAGCCAATTTCTGAAATGCCATGTTAAAAAAATTCTGGCATCTGATTCAATGACTAATTTATTATAAGTTGAACAGTCATTGAGTCAAATCTGGCATTTGACTCAATGACTCTCAGTTACAAGTTGTACACAGACAGTCATAAGTTGAATACAACACAGGAAAATATACAACATAAAAATCATAACATACTTTCAGTGTTCTTGGCATCCTCCAAGGCCTTTTCGAACCATGCATTTCTAGCTTTCAGAAAATGCAAATGCAAACCATCACCAGTAGAGGCATTGGTTGCTTTACCACCAGTTGTATATAAACTACTCTCATCATCGTCAGTTGACCGATATACTGTGTTCGCCCTGCGAAGATATCCTAAAATCTGAAATCAACACTTGAATTAGGAGTCTGTCATTTTAAACAAAGTATATATTTGTATCATAACTTACTTGTAAACATTGAGGCAGTGGCAAATCATAACGCAGTTGATTGAAGAGGTGGTAGAGTGTTTCAAACCATAAAGTCATTATTTCCGATGTTGTGTTCTGAAATACAATGACATTATAGTTAACAATTTTATGACTATGAAGGTACAGTTTCAATACATCATTTTATATGCCAATGCCCAATTTAATTTTCTTGGGTGCTACTTCAAGAAAACAGCTTACACATGCAAATCTACACTTAGTTATCTGAGAGAATAATATTTTTGTACACCCATGCAATAGACAACAACTTTTTAATTAATCTATTTTGATCACTGGTTTTAGCATAAAAACTTAATTGTAAATTATAATAATAATAATAATAATATTCTATCACATATACACAACACCATCTAGCCCAAACTAAGCAGAGCTTGTACTATGGGTACTAGACAATGGATAAACATACATATATACTTTTTTTTTGTAAATACATACATATTATACATAGAAACACCCAGACCAAGACAAACATCCATGTTCATGCACACAAATATTTGACTTGTGCGGGAATCGAACCCGCGACCTCAGGCGTGGCAGTCGGTTACACTAACCACTACGCCATTATATTTGACATGTTTATTTATATAAGGAAATTAAGATAGGGACAAAGGCTATTTACTAATGCTATAAAAAACAGATTCAGTAATTTTTTGTCCAACCATGGTCGAGTGACCTACCCTAGAAGGTCCAAGCACTAGTCTTCTCTACAATCATGACCATTTCATTCATAAGTCGCTAATATTTAACATAAGCTACAGTGTGGTACAGCAGCGATAGCGTAGTGGGAAACCGTTCGACTGCCATGTAGAGGTCTCGAGTTCGATCCCAAGGTGCGCTCTCTGACTTTTCGAAGTTATATGCATATTAAATAGTTAATTATCGCTCACTTTAACAGTGAAGGAAAACATTGTGAAGAAACCTGAAAGTTCGAGAGTTCTTCATAATGTTCTTGAAGATATGTGAAGTCTGCCAATCCACACTAGGCCAGCATGGTGGACTATGGCCTAAGCCTTCTGACACTGAGAAGAGACTCGTGCCCAGCAGTGGGACAGTTTAATACAGGGGTGATATTATATATTATATTATAGTGTGGAAATGACATTTACACTTTCATTGTAAAAAATGTTTAATCTATAAAAACGTGTGCAATGTCATTAATAGCATTTGCATAAACATATAACAGTAAAACTAATTATTATTTGTATTGAATTAAAGAATTCAAAATATTCTTACCTGCACTATTGGTATTTCAGAATATCTTTTAGATAGATTACGGACAAATGTGAATATGTCCAGAGCACTTTCATAGTCCTCAGAATTGAGAGCCTCTCTCATGAGAGATGGTAACTCTAACAGCTCCAATAACTTGTCACTTTGATTGCGAATTGTGGAATAGCGGCTACAAAATTAAAATATGTTTGAATAACACAGCAGGAAACCAGACACAATGAAAAATCAATATTAGAATAAACAAAACTACTTTTCAAATATTTAATTAATACCTTTTTTCCTTGACAATATTGCCAGCAATTTGGGAAAACTTCTCACATTCTTGTAAAAAGATTGGTGTGTTGTCAAGGAAGGATGAGAGTGATTCTTTTGATTTTGCTAGGTCATTTATAATAGTATGAGAAATCTCTGCGGTCTCAACAAATGTCTTATAGTTTGTAAAGGCCAGTTCTTGAGTCTGTTCAGTCAACTGTTTCATCTCTTCGGTCAGTCTCTCTGGCTCTTTTCGAATGTGTTCCCAATTCTGAGAGCCCAATTTTTTTATATAGTCGGTGATATCAGTGAAGTACTCAGCATTTTCTGAAAATCAAAGAAATCTTTAAGCACAATGGGTGCTTACAACTAATATCTTCAGAGAGTAATCGTCGTCGAAAAGTAAATAAATTGATTGAATAATTAGTTCATTTTCTATATAAAACCGCACTATACACGTACGTAATACGAGTACATAAACAAATCGTATACATATTTATTGGACATTTATAAAAGGTTTACCTTCACCAGATTCAGGGAACAGAAGCTGACATAATTCTTTTAATTCTTGAGCCATTTTTTAAACATTAATGTGATATATAAATCAAGTTATGTATTAAGAAAAGTAGATAAATATTAAATACAGTAATCGTATGTTGTACCCGAAACCAAATCAGCTTAAAACTGTCAATAGTGTCAAACAGTGTTGCCAATTCTTGTGAAGTCGAGTCGCTCGATTCAATATCAAAAGTCGCCAGAAAGTCGTTAAAACTGATTCTGGTCTCACTTTTCGACTTTCAGGTAGTGAAATCCTAAAACAAAAAAGCTCAGCCTGCCTACCTGTGGAGCGTCCACAGTGAGCCGAATGACCTTTTCTTTTTTTTTTTAGTCGTTTTCTGCCGAAAACCTGGAGATTTTATAATTTTTCCCATGTATATTTCTTCGCATTGTATAATTCTTTGTCGAATTAACAAAAAATCTACTTATTACATGCCCTAAAATTGTTTTCATTTGTACTCCAAAAGTCGCCAGGTAAGTCGCTAAAAAATTTTTAGCGACAAATTTTATTTTTTCTCGCTAAGACACACACGAAAGTCGTTATTTCTAGCGACAAAGTCGCTAAATTGGCAACAGTGGTGTCAAATTGTCAATGACAGTGACCAGTATAAAATTGGGAATGGGACATGAACTGAAATCCAAGTATTTAAGAATTATGATCGTACGGCAATGAAATAAATACTAAGTATACATAATAAGGACTGTTATTATCTTTTATCCGTCAAGTACATTAAAATCTAGGTGATCCGTAGACAGAGAAACTAATTTTCCTAAGGGATAGTACAGTAAGTCTGACGATTATTATAGCGTCAATTAACCAGGGGCACAGGATAAACTATTGTGGGAGGAGAGGACTGCTAGTATAGTTATACTCTTTGTTGCTCAGCAGTCACACATATCTGTGGCTAAGTCCCACAGACATATTATCTCATATCTGTGGCTCAATCCCACGGAATCCCACCGCTAATGGGCTCGGATACTCCCTGAACCACAGCACGAGCTTGAGAACCTCTCTTTTGGTACCCGTCATCCTGTGCGCTTTATCGTTAAAAAGGTAATTTCCGATTGATATCGGATACGTAAATTAATTCATAAAACAAGGCGGACCGGAGCGTAAGCAGTGTTGCCAATTCTTAAGAAGTCGAGTCGCTAGATTCAATATCAAAAGTCGCCAGAAAGTCGCTAAAACTGATTCCGGTCTGATTTTTCGACTTTCAGGTAGTGAAATCCTAAAAAACAAAAAAAATAAAAGGTAGGCGGATTGACTATTTTTTTTTTAGTCGTTTTCTACCGAAAACCTGGAGATTTTATAATTTTTCCCATATATATCTCTTCGCATTGTATAATTCTGTGTCGCATTAACAAAAAATATACTTATTACATGCCCTAAAATTGTTTTCATTTGTACTTTCATTTGTATTGTTACAAATACTTTGTTTTACTGAGACTTTTATACGCTCTGGTGACGAGCCTAATATTAGTGTCCGTGGTTTTAATTTAATCAGTTATTTTTCGAGAAGTAATATAAAGCGTGGAGGTGTATGTATTCTAGTGGACCAATCTATAGAGTGTCAAGCTATTCCGTTGTGTAGTGCAGTATCATGTGAAAAGGTATTTGAGTGCTGTGGTGTTGATATACCAACACTACAGTGTCTTGTAATTTGTGTATATAGGATACCTCGATCTAATGTGACCGTATTTTTTGAGAAACTGGAATTGCTTATACACAAATTGAATTTAAAGGGCAATAAACGTATTATTATTACAGGGGATATGAACATAAATACCTTGGGAAACGATAACACATCTTGCAAATTTTACGATTTTCTTCTTTCGCATAACTTTACAACACACATCACCTAACCCACACGACAACAAGCATGTATTGATCAAATTGTCAGTAACATGAAATGTGCCGTAGGCAAAGTACATAACCTTTATTTGTCAGACCATAATACAGGTGAAACTTTAGCATTCCCTATAAAATATGAAAAACCGAAACCTTTAATTATGTATATGACACGACGCGATTACAGTGAAGAAAATATAATAAAATTTCTTAATTGTCTATCAAGCTTGTCATGGCAAGAGGTATTAAGCCAGACAAACTGTAATCTAGCGTTTAATATATTTCATGAACTGTTTGTAATGTTTTATGATTTATGTTTTCCAATGAAGAAAATAAAAATTAAAACAAATTTACCTGCCCCAAAATGGCTAACAAAAGGAATTAAAATATCATGTATTACAAAAAGAAAACTAAGATATTTATGCTATAAAGATAAAAAAGAAAACACAATATTGAATTATATTAGGTATAATAAATTATTTAGAAAATGCATAATTAATTCTAGAAGAAACTTAAATTACAAATATATTTCAAATGCATCTAACAAATGTAAAGCAAGTTGGGATATAATTGGAGAAAAACTGGATATCGTAAGAAATAAGCAATACATAAAACAGATAATCTGTAATGATAATTCGGTAACGGATCCAGAAAAAATGGCAAATTTATTCAATGACTATTACATTTCAAAGACAAAAACAAAGCAAACACTAACACACCAAATTATAAATTTATAAATACTGTTGATTCTACTATGTACATATATCCTTGCACTGAAAATGAAATAATAACAACAATTAAGTCATTAAAGGATACTAATGCTGTAGGTTATGATTCGATATCAACAAAGATTATAAAACGAAGTCAGAAAGAGCTTGCATTAGTAATTTGCCATATCATCAATCTTTCCTTCTGTGAAGGCGTCTTTCCTGATAAACTTAAAATTTCAATCGTTAAGCCCTTGCACAAAAAAGATGAAAAGGAAAAAATAGGTAACTACAGGCCTATAACGCTAATCCCAGTGCTTTCAAAAATTTTCGAAAAACTAATGCATTCACGTGTTAGTAGCTTCCTAAGTAAAAACAATATCATTTGTACGGAGCAAAATGGTTTCCAAAAAAATAAATCAACCACACTAGCGGCCTTTTCACTCATAAAATCTGTAACCGAATCTTTAGATAAAAGAAAATGTGTTTCTGCTATATTATTTGATATGTCCAGTGCCTTCGATTTTGTTGATCATCAAATATTACTACACAAGTGTGAGCTTTATGGCATAAGAGGTAACGCTCTGCAGTGGATAGAGAGCTATCTAAGTAATAGAAAACAGTGTGTCGAGATTACTCGTATCGATCAACAATTAACAGTTACATCATATAGGTCCAAATTCAATGAAAATAGGTTTGGGGTCCCCCAAGGCAGCATAATGGGGCCACTTTTTTTCCTTATATATATAAATGATATCCCTAAGGTCACACAACATAAATGCACACTATTCGCAGACGACATTTCTGTAGTTGTTACTCAAAATAATTGTAACTCTGACTATAAACAAAGTGTAATCACTACAGTAGAACACATATCTAAATGGCTAGATGAAAATAATCTGACTGCTAATATAAATAAAACAAAAATAATACAATTTAGCAATTACAATAAAAAAATTAATAAATTAAAAATAAATCATCGTGGCCAAGAAATTGTCGAAGTTGACGAAGCTACATTTTTGGGTATAACAATCGATAAAAATTGCAATTGGAAATCTCAAGTAAAACACGTCTCTACAAGAGTTAATAGATTTGTATATGCACTAAATAAAATAAGGAAATTGGCAGGTGAAACAACGGCATTAATAGCATATCATGGTTACGTCGGATCAATACTGAGGTATGGGCTACTACTATGGGGCAACTCACCAGATATCAGTAGGACTTTTATATCACAAAATAAATGTATAAGGGCAATTTGTAGTGCTGCCCCACTAGACTCGTGTAGACCTTTATTTAATAGACAAAAATTGCTAACATTAACTTCAATATATATATTTGAAATCGGAGTATTTGTTAAAAAGCATTCATACATTTTCCAAAAAGTAAGTGACCATAAAAAATATCCTATACGAGACCCTAGTAAACTACAGTATAACATGATATCAACTGCTCTGCACAAAAGAAATAGCAGCTGTATGAGCATACAAGTATTTAACAAAATACCAAAAAGTATACGAGAATTGCCTCTGACACAATTCATACATAAATTAAAGCAATGGCTCACAAATAAATGCTTTTACACACTTGCTGAGTTTATGTTATGTAAAGATAAATAAGTATTTGATGGTGTCAAAAACCCACGCTTATGTAGAGACTATTATAATCCTAATTAACCTAGTTATCTTATTACTTGTATAGCTATGCTCATAATAATACACACAAATACATATACTATAACAGACTTATACATAATTTAATTAATAATGCAATATAAATAATTATATTATATGTTTTCATTATAATTTAATACAATTTTATAATTCCGTATTCAATGTAATTTAATTCATGACATAAATTCACTATACTAATTATTTAAGGACAATATTTATTTTTATTCAGACAGTATTATTGTTATTTTAATGTTATTTAATATTCACATTATTGTTAATCATAAACATTATTAATTTTTGCATACCGTTCATACGGTGAGACATGCTGTGCTTATTTTATTAATTAAACATCTTTGTAACCGTGTTTCTAGCAAATAAAGATTATTATTATTATTATTATTACTCCAAAAGTCGCCAGATAAGTAGCTAAAAAATTTTTAGCGACAAATTTTATTTTTTGTCGCTAAGACATACACGAAAGTCGTCATTTCTAGCGACAAAGTCGCTAAATTGGCAACAGTGAGCGTAAGCAATATCACTACCCAAGTTTCTCTCTTTATGATCTACGTACATTCTCGTTAGTATTAATAATTAGAATTAGTTTAGTCTCTGGTTAACAAATGTAAAAGGACATATTTATTCAATGATATAAATATTACAAATAAAATTACTATTTTTGCTGAATTTATCAGTATATTTATGTATGTCTCTTAGTAATTGGTGTTTCTATGTCCACAAGCAACCAGCATGAAAGTTTGAAGGTTTAGTTAGAGGAGGAGTTAAGGAGATCCATTATCTGCTTTACAAAAGGAGAGCGATTTCTCTATGGCGTGATTGGAATGGAAATGGAAGATAGCCATTTGTCTGATAACCAAACAATAGAAATTATTCTCTCAATGAGTACTATTTAAAGCTTAAAACGATCAATCTATAAATATAAAACAACATCCAGGTAAGTAGGTTCACAAAAATTGCAACCACTTTGGTTATATTATTGTTTTCATCGATGATGAACTATCGATAAGTTTTATGATTGCGTCATGTAAACGTATAGATATGTAAAATAGTTACGATTATAATGCAGGATATAAGTTTTCTCAGTTAAGATATGTTATTTTTATCATTTAATTGAAAAGTACTAGGTATTTATGTTGTTGTCCATACTAACCTTCTTTTTTGACAGGATAACCTAAGCAGATTTTTTTTATTTTACTACTAGTTGACACCATTTTTGTTTCGGCTTTCAGTTTCAGTCTTTAATAATAGATTTCCTTCTGCTCAAGTGGACGTTTAATTAGCACTGGGTGCCACTTTGTAAAACTTTTTAATACTTTATTAACTTTAAGTAGATAGGTGATAAGGTTATGTTGATGTTTTGATTGGAGGATGTTTTATGATGTTCAAAATTATTGACAGAAATGTATACTCCAAAACTTAAAATCCATTGTTTGTACATATATTCTGGAGTTGAAGTACTTATATGCTAGGAAATTGTATATTTATTTTTTTATCTAATATAATTGGCATAATATAGATAGATAAATAAATAAATTAAGCAGTTAAGATTAATTATTACATAGCAATTTAAATTATAATTGAATGATGTATTTTTTATTTAAATTACTATGATATGGATAAGAAATATATAATTTGATTAAATAAAATATTTTTTAGAGACTATATTTGCCTTAAAATGGAGTGACACCGTACTTTAAAAATGGATGGGGAAGGAGTTGACTTCAACCTCCAATGGGAGGAAGAAGTTGTAGCAAAGGTAAAAATAACACATCAAATAAATATTTATAATATTATATTTAATCATATTGATGACACGCCAAGTTGTAGAGAAAATTGTTACTATTTCATTTCATTTATTTATTCATTCAATACATTTTGGGTATTACATGATTACAAAAAAGTTAACTATAAAATTGAAAAATGGATTTCAGCATACTCCAAATGTGGTAGAAACAGAAGAGGTGATTCCTGGCCTGGACAATGTGCAGAATGCCTCATACTCCAATATGGTAAGATAACAATTCAAACATTGTGAAAATTCTCTTATTCCTAATATTCAATATTATTTTTATAAAAATTCATGTTAGTCTTTGTCTTAATAACAATCGTTTTGAATTCTCATAATATTCCTAACTTATTACTTTAGTTAAATCTTTAATGTATTTATCAAAATGTTGGTGTAGAAGTCTCTAAAGTAAAAAGTAAGGTTTAAGTAAACAAGGATTATTTTCTAGCACAACCAATTGAGCAACAAATATTATATGATATCATATATCATTCATCATATATTATGTAGACATTGGTCTAGACAAATCATCTAATTATCAAAGTTGAATAGTGCAGTAGACAGCTCATGTGGCTGGATTCTGAGCTATTACCTAATTAAACAATTCTGTGTTGATATACTGCTACATTTATTTACATTCTGTTCTTCAACCAAAATTTAGTAGAATGCTATGAATACTTACAATAGTAGTTAATATACTGTATTTAATCAACATATTATAATTATATTGAATTAGTATTTACAGAAACAAAAAGTTCATCAATAATCTAATTTTACATCATCTGCTAGCCAGTACAACCTTACTATGCCTTAATGTTAACTTAATCTTATAATAATACTTATATACTGGCCTCTAACTAAAATAATTTACTTTTAAAATGCCAGTATATGATAGCAAAACAAGTATATGCGCAGACAGAAGAAGAAATTATAACTAACACGGACCAAATGGCTGCAGAAAACTTGATGTACCTAGCTCAAGATGTAGTGGGCGGTTATACCGAGACAGCAGAGCTGGCTGCTGATCCTAATGTGGAATGTGTAACTGAAGAAGTTATCACAGATGATTGGGTTATACCTGGAGGTCAGGAAAGGTAAAGTTTAAATACAGTGTAAACTCTATATAATGACACTCAAGGGACTGTGCATATTTTGGCGTTATAGAGCATTGTCGTTAAATAGAGAGAAGAAAAATCAGTACTAGAAAAAGTTTATTTCAGACTATTGTTAGTAATTACATAAATAACAATGCTTATTTGAACGCTATTGCGTATAGTCTGTTATTTTCGTCTGACGTAAAATGCCGACAGTCGAGTTTATTACGGGCTAGGATAATAAAGCGAAAAAAGAACGTACACAGCTGTGCAGCTTTTACTAATTTTGGCAACTTAAAAAGTACTTTTTATTATTTAATTGTTGTCGTTATTGAGAGTGGGTGTAATGCTCTATAGAGTGTGTCATTGTATGGAAGACAAGCTAAACCAACCAAAGCCGAGTGATTTCGACGCTTTAGGGAGTTTGTAGTTAAATCGAGTGACATTACATGGAGTTTACACTGTACTTCCAAGCTACAATCCCAAACCTAAAAGTTTTCATCAGAATGATAATGAATTCATTCTTTCTTCTGTAATAGTAAAGAAAGGCTTGAAGTAACTTCAAGTTCGACTGATTCAACATAATATAATTATTGTATATCATTATCATTCAAGGTTCATACAATAAGCCTTAATGCTATTGTATGATAGAAAAGTAATACACCTTGTCTTAATAAAATTATAATGAAAGTATATTGTATTATGAAAATAGGTGGTTCACATTATAAATGCAGAAATCATAATGATTACATATTAATTACAAATATATTGAATGTGGTTTAGTATTTAAATGGACATAATAATATTATCAGATCTTTTAACCAAATCCTTACTATTTTTGGGATATTGAGCATCCTCACAAAAGTGATGAGATACAGCATTGTAGTCTAGTCAACAAGTGCTATTTTGGTCAACTTTTTTCAGCAGTCTCAGAAAAATATGAACAAGGTGTCATTCGATTCGGAATGGCAAATAGATGATTTTTGAAAAAATTCAAGTTATGCTTGCAAAAATTGTAGAAGTTATAATGGCTTGCGCAATCCAGAGTACCCGTTTTCGGCCGTATTTTCATCCCTCTGGGAAAGTTATATCAGTCCCACATTTGATTAAAATTAAAACTACTGATTTGTTTAAGTAATAAATATTTCTTACCACCATTAATTATATGTAAACTTATTATATGGTATTTATTTCAGAGTGGAAGTCCCTATGGAACAATTAACACATCCTATTGTAGATGTAAAAGAAGAAAATGATATTGATGTACCCTTACCAACAGATCAAGTTAGTGTTTATTGATTTCTTAAAAGCTATGTATACCTAAAATATAAGTGGTATACACTAAAATTGTTATACTGAGTGTAGCAGATACTGCCAGTATGTCAGTGCATGTTATATTATAGTTTGATATTGTCCAGTTATGCCAAAAAGTACCAAACCCTTTAACTCTGAGAATATTATATTTAAAGTCTTATGTTCTGATCAGTCTTGCTACAGTCACTTAGTTCTATTGTTATAGATACCAGATTGTAGTTTTTAATTCAGTGCTGCAGCCTATTCTATTTTCTAATAATCATCCGTCAGTCTATTGTCGTCATATATTTACATATACAAGTTGGACGTGACTTAAAGAGGCCTTTAAATAGCACTTAGGTTTATTTTCAACCCGGGCATATGCTAGGTACCTGGCGAAAGCTATGAATATTTCTGATCCTAGTAACATTGGTATCATTTTTCGCACTTTGTGGGTTTATAAGTTTTGGCAAACAGCTTCCGATTTAAGGAATGTATATCAGTTAAATGCCTCTTAATCGAGTATATGTTTCAATATCTAAGTAGGTATGTATAAGTTTAGTTAAAACTTAATTTATCTATTTTAGGATGAATACACAGCAATGCGACCATGGCCTTGCGATTTTTGTTCGCGGCGGTTCCGCAAAAAGGCTGCCCTCATGAACCACATGGTGGCGCATCAAAACGACAGGCCGCACGCTTGCAACCTCTGCGGTGTGCGATATGTACGCAAGTGTGATCTCATGAATCATCTTAAAGTGCACGCGTATGTGCCCGATAACCCAGATTCCATAGACTATGGTGAGTCAGCAAACAAGTGATAGTAACAGATTGTTGAAGTATTTTTAAAGGAACTAATCTTATATACCATTTTCTCAGAAGAACTAGAAAATAATCATGTTGTAAAACCAAAGAAAAAGCGTGGTCGCCGGAAAAAGAATCCTGAACCAGTGGAAGTAAGTATATAATATGTTTTAATCTGCGTTTAAATATTTACTAAGCTATATTTATGTACATATTAAATAAATAATAATGCTTTATTGATCCAATACAAACAGTTAGTCATTTTTAGAACACTAACCTCCACACTAGGATTCCCTGTGTCGTGGAGGTTAGTCTCTTTCATCTTTCAGCAATAAACAAGTAAAACAAGAAATGTAATGTAATAGAAAAGGTAAATACATTTTAAAATCTTACTTTAAAAACATCATTCTGAAGTTGAGTACAGAGTGCATGTTTGGTATATGTATGTATGTATGTGTGTGTGTAATGTGTATGAGGGTGCGTGTGTGTGTGTGTATGTAAGACTCGTCCGCGTGCAAGTGTGAATTTGTGTGTAGATTCCAAAGTAATTAGATTTACTGAAGTGTCTTTAATAAATGTTCCGTGTTTTCATAGTTCTTGTCTTTGAAGTAGTTTTTGATGAGAACCTTACATTTAGATCTAGTCCTATAAAGTGAATTAAGTTCATTATTGAATTTATTGTGTATAAAAGGACCCATAAAGTAGAAACATCGTTTGCCAAACTCAAGTCTTATTTTAGGTTTATCCCATTTAGGCTTTCTACGTGAGTGAGAATGAGAATGGGCTACTACTGTTTTATGAGCGGTTTTATGGTATTTTAATACTACCGCCATAATGTATAATTGTCTTACGCGAAGGATACTGGACCCTTGATAAAGCATATCAGTGGAGTAGCGTATTGCTTTCTTAAAAATAATCTTAAGAATGGCACGTTGTGAACGTTCAACAATTATAAAATTTGTCTTTTGTGCTGATCACCATGCGGTAATACAATAATTGAGAACTGATTCACATAGCGCGGAAGAGATGATCTTTAGGAGTTTTACGTTTGCGACGTGGGCCATTCTTTTGAATATGTACATTAGTTTTCTGACGCGTCCACTGACATACAGCAGCTGTTTTGTCCAAGTGAGGTGTTTGTCTATGAAGACGCCAAGGTACTTAATGTTAGCCACCTGTTCAAAGCTAGAGCATGAGCAATCAGTGTCTTTATAGTTATTACAAGTATGCCATTTTACAGCCATTTATACTGGAAACGTAGTTTTAGTGGTAACGCAGAAATTGTCCAATTTCGTCTTGTCTACGTTGAGTGTTAACAAGTTATATTTTAACCAAGTGGCGACTTCGTTTATGCCTGACTCAGCCGCCTGATAAACGAAAATAAATATTACATTATATTTGTGTAGTTATAATAATATCAATTCAGATTTGCGGTATCTGTCTTATTTTCTGTATTCTGACCAACCATTTGTTTTAAATTAGAATGGTGTATGGGAGAACATGACATCAGCTCGGACCCAGCAGTGGTCCCGGCGCGCACGCACGCCTCCGAAGCCGCCTCCCACGCCGCCGTCGCCGCCCTCCGAGCCCTCACCCCCCTCCCCTCCGCCGCCGCCCGCAGACCCCTCCAGACCTTTTGTATGCAGGCATTGCGGGGTCGGCTTCGCTAGGGAAAAAGCTCTACAATCACATGCCAGGGTATGTCTCATTTATACAATATCTAAGCCCATAATCTGATAATAATAGTTATCAAAAACATATACATCATTTTAGTTCACACGCCTAACTTCACCGGCATCCACTTTCTTCCACATTAACATTTGGGTAGATCATACTATGTATGATAAAACTTGACTTAGTTCACAAATTGAACCCCTACCCAATTGTGTAAACCTCATTTAAATCTGTTCAGTGCGTTTTGCATGATACCAAAGCACTGTCCGCTTGTTTCGGTATCACGAAAAAAGCACACAAGACAAGAATTAAAAAACTATTGTTTGGCATTTAGTAGTCACTAAATAGTTAATCCTTTCAGTGACTCACCCTATGAGAACAAAAAATACGTTTGTGTGCCCAGAACTCGCATCCGAGTTTATTGCTTATCCGTAGTTTGTTGACTCGATGCCATGCTTAGCATCCGATTTAAAATCACACATCACACGACCCATAGTTCTGGGTACGCAAACGATTTTTGTTCGACTTATAGAATGAGTTCTGAGCACCGAACTGGTTAAATGCAATTAACTTTATTTTAAAATATTATAGAAGCAGATACTAAATTTTTTTTTATCGTTTCTGAACGGTTTTTTTTGGGGCAAACGTGTATGCAAAATTTCATGATGATTGGTCGAGTAGTTAAGGCGTGAAAGCGTAACAAACATATACATATATAGTATAAATACATTCACATTTATTTTTCGCATTTTTTCCCGCGGCTTCGCTCGCGTAAATGTAGGTTAGGTTATATTAGTAACAGTCTTCGATCAAATCAAATCAAATAAAAAATACATTTATTCAAGTTAGGTTACAAGGTAACACTTATGAATGTCAAAGTTACACTAAATTTTTCCGGTGAATTTACATTTACTGCCCCGTTCAGCAAAGCAAGGATGTAGGGCTCATGAGAAGAACGGGCAAGAAACTCATGGCCACTCTTTTTAATCGCCAAGTTTACAATAAAATTTTGTTTACAAATCATAACTGTAAGGTGCTGCAACCATTTCTCCACGAATTACTACTAAACATACTCAAGCATTCAATCAATCAATTCGATCAACATAGATTTCGGGCAGCGCAAAAAACACGTCTCGGTAAATAACAGCGCACTTGAGACGTGAGCTCTTATTTTGTTTAGTTCGCTTGAAGCTCAGCCAATGTAAACACGTCTCACAATGCCGCAGTGTGTATTCAAAAGTTGCAAAAATAATGCCCGAAAAAGCAATTTAACGGTCGGACCGTTACTTTCGGTAATTACATGAAGAATCCTAATCCTAACTAATATTATAAAAGCGAAAATGAGTTTGTTTGTTTGTTACCTTTTTACGCCTAAACCACTGAACCGATCATCCTGAAATTTTGCATAACGTTGTCAGGTGTACAGAAACGAACATAGGCTACCTTTCATCCTGAAAGAAATTACTGTTCCCGAGGAAAACAACAAAAACGTCCTTATGATAATAGATGGCGCCACGTTTCTTTCGAATCATGATTGAATTATATTATTACAAGCAGAGTACAACCCGAATTGATTGTCAAATTCTAAATTAACGCGAGCGAATCCGCGGGCAAAAGCTAGTAAGTTATATTTTTAAACTTTAAACTAACAAATAATATCAAATTTTTAACAAAATTACCGATTTTAAACCACCGCTACAAATGTTTGGTCAAGGCTCGCCAACACACGCACAAACTTTTATAACAAAAATAAACGAAAAAAACGATGTAGCTCTCAAGGCAATAACGGAAAAAAGTACTTTATTTGTTGCCACTTAAAGTTGATTTCACACTAAATTTTAACTTATGTCTTTTCATTTGTAAGTGACAGGAATAATTTATTGCTTTGCTCATTTTATGTGACGAATGATCGTAAGTATTAGATAATATTTTGAAGATTGTGACTTTATTACTAGGTGCCATTGTTGTAATTAGGTTGAACTTAAAACTGTTTTAAAACTTTTCTCTCCGTTTGTTAGTAAACAAATGTAGCTGTATACCTGTCACGCGAACGGCATTTAGCATTGATTTTGTACATTGTAGTTGCTATTGTTGATACTTTTTTTCTCGATGAAAGGTGCCGTATGTCCTTATCTGTTTCGCTGACAACGTGTATGCGAAAGTTCGTAATGATTGGTCGAGTAATTAGAAAAACAAACAAACAAACTCACATTCGCTTTTATAATATTAGTTAAGTAAGGATAAAATATAGATAAATGCACTTTATCTACAAAAGTGTGACATAAAGTATGGCAACAATGTCCAAATGTCAATAGAGAAATTATAACATCTGTCAGTGTCTGTCTGCCTGACGGGTAACTGACGTTTTTCGCGGTCGTTACCGGTGCGTGCATTACATTGTTTTCATTTGATTTGCCGAGGTTTTCTATTAAAAAGATCAGTTATGAACTCTAATATTATAATTTTCCTGCATGACTAGTGTTTACCTAATAATGCCGAATATCTGCTATTAACGACGACATTTTACTGTGACTGTTGGACAATTTTCGTCTTTCGTTTCTATTGTGTGTGCAATATCGATTTATTTATCATACGTCGTCATCTGTGACAGATCATATGTGTCAATAAATAGCGCTGATGCCGGATATAAATAACGGTATTTAATTGTTTTATAGTATTTATGTTACTTAATATGTAGGCGATTTCTAGGTTTTTATTATCAAACAAACATACATAAATAAAGAATGGAATTATTATAATAATGATCATTTATTTCGGGATTGCTTTAGAAACGGGCCGATTTAATAAAATTAAGGATTGAGGGTGAGGGGAGAGGGAGTGTTGAACATAAAGTACTGGGGAGAGTCGTGGTAGGCTAAGGAGTGGATCAATTTGATATTGTCTATAATTTTATGAAATGGCTGTCATGTATAGTTGCGATTCTGGCGCGAAAAAAGTTACGTTTCATTTCACGTAAAAATAATATCTTTTAACAAATTTGGCGAAATAAAATCATAATTTTACAATAAATGTTTTGTTACATATATAAATAAATAAAAATAGTTTTTTGTATCACATTTTATCAAAAAAAGACGAAACAAATTACGTTGGTGTCATCAAAAAGCCGTTCCATTTCACATGTTTATAAAAATGCCTAAAAAAAATCTACGCGAGTGCGTGGGGTGGGGATGGTTCCGAGGGGTTGGAAAACCCACCCCCAACATATTTCAACCAGCACCAACACCCGTTTCGATCAGCCCGTTTCTAAACCCAACCCCTGACTGGTCTCTCAGCTCTATTAGTGTAGTTATGGCAATCTAGCCCTAAACAATTATGGGTAGAGACAGAATATGGCACAATAAACTATTTGTTGCTAGCTTGATGTCCCAGCCTCTTTGAACGAAATGCAGATCGCATTGACTAAGGCAATGCAGGCATTTTAATATGTGTTAATTTATTTATAACTGTGTTATATTTAGTTCTAGGTTTTATTAATTAATTAATTATTACTTAATTTTGTAATATAGGGGTGTATTGTAACACCTTATTTTCTTATGTTACTATCTATAATTTTCAAGTGTATATTGATGCCATGCCAATGAATAGAACAAGACCTCCAAAACTTTAATGTAGAATATCATTAATTCCAAACTTAATTTTACTGGGAAAATAATAAGGGTTTAAATACGTAGCTGCTGCTTTTTAATTAGTGATTAAATCTTATTATCTCTCTTTAGGTTTTATATTACATATATATAATATATATTATAGTAATGATCTCTCTTTTGTGTCATTATTACTTTAGAACTTTTGTCCAAACTTTGACACCTATAATTATATATAATAAGACGGCCTCGATGGCGTAGTGGTTAGTGTAACCGACTGCTACGCCTGAGGTCGCGGGTTCGATTCCCGCACAAGTCAAACATGTGTGTGCATGAACATGGATGTTTGTCTTGGTCTGGGTGTATCTATGTATAATATGAATGTATTTGCAAAAAAAAAGTATATATGTATGTTTATCCATTGTCTAGTACTCATAATACAAGCTCTCCTTAGTTTGGGCTAGATGGTTTTGTGTGTATGTGATATAATATATTATTATTTAGTTATTACAGTTCCCGCCCCTTGCATAAGTTATTTAAATAGGTTGTAGAGTTGGTGATGACGTTGACTACCTACTAATATGGATCAGTTAACAAATTAAATTATTATTCCTAAAAATGTATATTGGTCCTTCAAGTATCACGTAAGCACCAATAGGAGGATAAGAGCCCCTCTTTGCTTTGCTTATTTTTGATGACATGGGGACGACGGGTTTAAATGGTGATTACGTCAGCAATATTAATTGATTTACTTTTCGTATAGGTTTTGTAAAATGCCATAGATTCTAAATTAAATATATACTTGTCTATGCTCAAATGTGGAAAACATGTTAGGTGATTACTCGAAATTTTGTGTAATTATACTACTAATGCTTACGTAAACTCGCCATAAACTTGTTTAACTCATCATTTAACTTACCTATCTACAATAACTTTTGACAGAGTGAACCCATTTTAATGAAACAAAGAAGAGTGGCCTGGTCCAAGTGACAATGTTGCATAAAAGTGTCTTATATTGAGATTTTCAACTGTAATCAATTTATTTGGGCTTTATTTTTAAATGTTTTTAATACAATCTATAGGCTTATTTAAAATTGTATCATAGATGGAATATATGTAATTATATTTGTAGTCATTTTACTATAAACATCGCGCATTTGAAATGTTCAATCCATTATTTACATATTAAAGGGACTACTAATATAATTATATTCCATCTATAATACACTTTTACCTTAGTATATGCATTAAAAATATTTTAAAATATACACACAATAGACAAGGCAATCATTTGTGTGATCTACAAATAGTCGTTCTGTGTCTGTGTATTCTTTATGTCCATTATTTGAGTATTTGTAAAGTCCCCGCGAGTCCCGCGATACAGAAATTATTCCTATTGCGTCTGTTAGCTTAAGAAAAATCTGTTCAAGAACTCAAAATGGATGAATCTTAACAACCTTTTCTTTACGAGGATTTTGGCAACTATTTTTGATGATATAAACCTTCATACACACCAAGAAAGTATGAGAGGCCAAATATTGTACAGCATTTTATGATTTAAATAGATGACCGATATCGTAGCGGTAAGTAGTAAATAAAGGTAATAAGAGCTAAAGTGACGTTGTGTGTCTGCGCAGGTACACGGTGGCGACTCGCCGGTGGAGTGCGGCACGTGCGGCGAGCTGTGCTGGTCGCGCGAGGCTCTGGCGGCGCACTCGCAGCAGCGTCACCCGCACTTGCCGCCTAAGAGCGAGATGGCGCACCCGGACTATGACGACTCTGACTCTGGTACCACTTACTGCATACTTCTGTGCTCCCTAAGACCTCTACGCTCTATACAACCTCTAGGCCCCCTACGTTCTCTACGCCCCCTCCGTTCTCTACTCCCCCTACGTTCCCTAAGCCCCCTTCGTTCTCTGTTCCCCCTACGTTCTCTACGCTCCCTCCGTTCTCTACTCTCCCTCCGTTCTCTAAGCCCCCTTCGTTCTCTATTCCCCCTACGTTCTCTACGCTCCCTCCGTTCTCTACGCTCCCTCCGTTCTCTACGCTCCCTCCGTTCTCTACTCTCCCTCCGTTCTCTAAGCCCCCTTCGTTCTCTATTCCCCCTACGTTCTCTACGCTCCCTCCGTTCTCTACGCTCCCTCCGTTCTCTACGCTCCCTCCGTTCTCTACTCTCCCTCCGTTCTCTACTCTCCCTCCGTTCTCCACTCTCCCTCCGTTCTCTACTCTCCCTCCGTTCTCTACTCTCCCTCCGTTCTCCACTCTCCCTCCGTTCTCTACTCTCCCTCCGTTCTCTACTCTCCCTCCGTTCTCTACTCTCCCTCCGTTCTCTACTCTCCCTCCGTTCTCTACTCTCCCTACGTTCTTTACTCCCCCTACGTTCTCTACGCCCCCTCCGTTCTCTACTCTCCCTACGTTCTCTACGTCCCGCGCACGTAACCCTTTCCGTGCCCAGCACTCAACCTATGAGAACAAAAATCGTTCGTGTGTGACTGGGCCCAGAACTGGCATCTGAGTCGAGTTTATACGTAACTATTGTTGTCTTTTTTTTATAAAACTAAGATGGCAAACAAGCATATGGCCCACCTGATGGTAAGTGGTCACCGTAGCCTATGACGCCTGCGACACCAGAGGCATCACTTGCGCGTTGCCGACCCTTTAGGAAAGGAAGTGGGAAGGAGAAGGAGTGGGATGGGGGAAAGGGAGTAATTGAGCCTCCGGCACTCTCACTCAACGAGCGAAACACAACAGTAGAAATACTGCTATTTCACGTCGATATTCTGTGAGAGGTCCTTCCCAGGTCGAGCCGGCCCATTCATGTTGAAATCAGCGGGGCTCTACTACTCTTATTCTGACTCGTCGCTATGCCCAGCCGCATCCGATTTAAAATCACTCATCACGCGACACGGAGTTCTGGGCACACGAACGATTGTTTGTTCGACTCGGAGTGAGTTCTGGACATATGGGTTAATCATGTTTCGCTACCAAGTCTAATCGGCAGTCTGACTCCTATACCTAATTCGTTGTACTGGTTAGTGCATCAATCTAATAAAAATATAATAATTCTGAATCATAATGTAAATCTTGGCTACGCAATTCGTTGGCAATAGTCTGCAGTTATCTCCTAATTTGTTACTACCTAAAGTGAGCACGTCAGGTTATTTTAATCACTATCCTTCACCAACACCAAAACACTCAATATAAGTTAATCACTAAGCGGTGACATGATATTGTGTGAAGTCCCACAAATATAACCTTACATTCACTCCACGTTTTTTCTGTTATCTGGGGCCTCATCTTTACAAAATACTAAATAAGGAACTCCGTATATACTCACTTTCAAAATACACTTGCAAAGACACAGTGATAACTTACTTACTGTCGTTGTATTACCAGGATACGGAACGGTTACTTGTATCATACCGATAAGTGATTTCCACACAATATAGTGGCCATTCAAAAACATCCACATACATACACACACACTCTCTCTGCCTCTCTCTCTCTCACACACATACACACAAACGCGTGTGCTTGTGCGCGCGCACCTACACTTTTTTATTAAGCATGTTTATATACCCATCCCTATAATTTATTAATACTTTATGTTACACAAATTTTACTGTGATATCCATTTTCTTAAAATTGTATCACAAATAGAACGTATTAGACAGGCTTCGATCAAATATACCATAGATGCACGATCGTCGCTCGAAAAACGGCCCCAACAAAACTGTGCGCAAATCAGTCGTGAGCACAATTTCGCTCGCAGCCACTTTACGACCGCGCTAGCAGTCACACGTTTCACGATGCCAAAGTGTGTCGTGAAAAAATGCAAAACCTATACTCTAAAAGTGCAAAAAATGAATGAAATATCGTACTTTCGGTAAGTATAGTTCTTTTATGAAAAACTAGCTGTTACCTGCGACTTCGTCCGCGTAGATTTTAACTAAAAAGTGTTTGTCTCCGCGGAACCCTATTTTTTTTCTAAAATCAAAGTAGCCTAAGTTACTCCTTATAACATCAGCTATCTGCCAGTGAAAGTCCCGTCAAAATCGGTTCAGCCGTTTTGGAGATTAGCCTGAACAAACAGACACAGACAAAAATTTAAAAAATAGATGTTTTCGTATAGGTACCTTATATACGACCTCGATGGCGTAGTGGTTAGTGTAACCGACTGCCACGCCTGAGGTCGCGGGTTCGATTCCCGCACAAGTCAAACATTTGTGTGCATGAACATGGATGTTTGTCTTGGTCTGGGTGTTTCTATGTATAATATGTATGTATTTACGAAAAAAAAAGTATATATGTATGTTTATCCATTGTCTAGTACCCATAGTACAAGCTCTGCTTAGTTTGGGCTAGATGGTGTTGTGTGAATGTGATGGAATATTATTATTATTATTATTATTATTATTATACTTTCATATGCATTAGATAAAAAGCTGTTATTTTGACATTACAAACAGACACTTCAATTTTATTTATTTGTATAGATTTATTATATTTTGTTGAATATTATGGCGCTTTAAATAGTATATTTGAAGATATTTTCGTTTTAATTTAAATGCATGTATTACGCACCTGCCCCACTCAATCTTGCATGCGCTGCCCGTAAGCGAGAGCGAATCGACACCACTACTTTGGAACAAAGTCCATATGAAATGTCATGGAGTCGTTATAAGTTGTTTTGAATTATTATTATAATATTTAATTCTGTATTAATTTATTTTAACTTTCCACAAAATGAAATTTGAAGGGAGAAATAGAGACGTTATTATAGCTCGAGATGACGAATTTTACCAACCAAATACTTCTAGCGTAATTTTTTCAGAGCATTTTAATGAAGAAGACATATATGTAACTGAGAAAGGGTTTATATGTATATAAATATAAACCCTTTATATATATATATATATATATATATATATATACAGGGTGTCCCAAAACTCAACGTCAAGCCGAAACGGGGTGACAGGATTGATCATAACCATCACGAGAAAAATCTGAAAAAAAATCTATCCCATGCAGTTTGAAAATTATGGGCATTTTAAGAAAAACCTAGAAATTTGATCAAACTGTACCATTTTTCGGTTATTGTGGTTATTATTTTTTATTTTTGTTCATTTGAACTTTAGAAACGTAATCCTAAATAACATTTCTAGAATCCCAATAAAAAATAATGACACAATTGCCTTAAGTTCCCGAGAATTGAGACTATTTGTTAAACTACGAATTTAAAATTTTCAAGATTCGTCGACTTTGACAGGCCCTCCTATAAAAAAAATGTACTAGAGTGCCTTGGCAAGTAGCATTAAAAGTTGGCGCATTTAATCAGAATTCTAAAATGGTACAATACTTGTTAGTTCCATACAATAGAAAAGAGTAAAAAAATTAAAACCTCAAGTAACCCGATTTTTGCTATCAGATTTTACTCAGTTAAAATGTTTTTAATTCGCACAAGCTCTAGGTAGGTTCTTAATTTTAAGGCAAAATGATGAGAGAGATGGATAATGGGTATGTTTGCCATGAGTGAGCGAGACAGATAGTGACGCCACGCATTGAGACGGAGATGCGTCGTTTAAACGAGTGCGAATGAAACAGATAGATGCTATGGCATCTATCTGTTTCATTCGCACTAGTTTCAGCCAAGCAAATGGCTACGCTACCAGTCCGACACCAACCAGTTAGTACGTTTCGCTCATTCGTCTACTGCGCACGTTCGTATTCGCTTGTGTTGATTTAGTACTGACAACTTTGGCTTCTCTTTTTGGACTTGAATCTTTGTGAATTGGACTTGTTGATAACATACCGGCAACTTTGGCTTCTCTCTGGACTTTTGTGTTGGCATCCTTTTTATCTACCATGCCTACGCGCTACACTTCACAAGAATATGCGAACATGCACCTCATTTATGGGGAATGCAGATGCAACGCAAGTGCTGCCGCTAGACTTTATCGTGAAAGATATCCAAATTTAGAGCGCTACCCGGATCACCGCGTGTTTGTTAATGTGCACCGTTCACTCACAGAGGGCGGCCATTTCCCGAATCAAATACAGGCTGGAGGTAGACCTGTGTTTCCTTTCCAGGAAGAAGTATTGCAAGAGGTCGCACGTGACCGAAGTATTTCCGTACGTGGAATTGAAGAAAGAACGGGAATACCGAAAAGCACTGCTCATCGTATTTTACAAAGAGCCGAAATGCATCCGTTTCACGTACAACGAGTTCAAAGTCTTCTACCTCGAGATTATCAGGAAAGGATTTCTTTTTGTAGAACAATGCTACAGAGGCATAATGAGAATCCCCAATTCATCCAAAAAATTCTCTGGTCAGATGAATCGACATTTAAAAAAGATGGTTACATGAACTTGCACAATTATCACGAGTGGCATGTGGAGAATCCACATTTAATGCGAGAAGATAGATCCCAGTATCGTTTTAAAGTAAACCTGTGGACCGGAATTTTAAACGGTAAAATTATTGGGCCTATTGAACTGCCTGAGAACTTGAATGGAACTAATTACCTACATTTTTTAAGAGAAGATTTACCAACCCTGTTAGAGGACGTACCACTAGCAGATCTTCGCGACATGTGGTTTCAACAAGATGGCTGCCCAGCGCATTTCGCAGTGCAAGTAAGAGATTTCCTTGACCAGGAATATCCGGGAAGGTGGATTGGACGTTCGGGCACTATCTCGTGGCCCGCCCGTTCACCAGATTTAAATCCCCTGGATTTTTTCTATTGGGGAGTTCTCAAAGAAAAAGTTTACTCAAAGCCCATTGAGAACGTAGCCGACCTGCGTGAACGCATTTCTCAAGCAGCTGAGGCGATCAACTCTCGAAGATATGCCCGACTAATAAGTAGATCTTTTTTAAGAAGATGTAGGGCTTGTATTGAGGCTGATGGTAAACAATTTGAACATTTATTGTAATAAAAAACGTTATTTCTCTATCATCTGACTTTTATTCCAACAAACCTAATTATTTTACTAATTTTACTAACTTTTTTTCACTTTGGTAAAAGTGGCGTCACTATCTGTCTCGCTCACTCATGGCGAACATACCCATTATCCATCTCTCTCATCATTTTGTCTTAAAATTAAGAACCTACCTAGAGCTTGTGTGAATTAAAAACATTTTAACTGAGTAAAATGAGATAGCAAAAATCGGGTTACTTGAGGTTTTAATTTTTTTACTCTTTTCTATTGTATGGAACTAACAAGTATTGTACCATTTTAGAATTCTGATTAAATGCGCCAACTTTTAATGCCACTTGCCAAGGCACTCTAGTACATTTTTTTTATAGGAGGGCCTGTCAAAGTCGACGAATCTTGAAAATTTTAAATTCGTAGTTTAACAAATAGTCTCAATTCTCGGAAACTTGAGGCAATTGTGTCATTATTTTTTATTGGGATTCTAGAAATGTTATTTAGGATTACGTTTCCAAAGTTCAAATGAACAAAAATAAAAAAGAATAACCACAATAACCGAAAAATGGTACAGTTTGATCAAATTTCTAGGTTTTTCTTAAAATGCCCATAATTTTTAAACTGCATGGGATAGATTTTTTTTCAGATTTTTCTCGTGATGGTTATGATCAATCCTGTCACCCCGTTTCGGCTTGACGTTGAGTTTTGGGACACCCTGTATATATATATATATATATATATATATTATACTAAATTAAGCGGCAATTGTTAACCTTTTGACCGCCACAGCATAAAAGTAGCGTCGTGCTCCCTACGCCAGGCGATGATTAATGTAGTTTTAAATAATAGGTAAAAGGAACACAGCAAACATATTTTTTTATGTTTATTTTGAACTGTAAAATAGTCTTATTTTCGACGTGCCATGCCGTCGTGGCCGTCGTGAGCACGGTTTAATTTGACGTGAATGGACGTCCGTGACGGTCAAAAGGTTAAATAAGTTGATATTGTTTAACCCTTTGAACGCCACAGACGTCTACGGACGTCAAATCAAAACATGCTCACGACGCCACCGACGGCATGGCACGTCAAAAACACCACTTGTTTACAGTTCAAAATAAACATACAAAAATATATGTTTGTAATGTTTTTTTCCTATTATTATTCCTTAGACATATTAATTATATTATTACACAAATATACATAACAATTAGCCACTCTGTAATGACAAAAGATCACAATGTAAGAACATCATGCAAAATGTATCATTTGGTGCGCAAATCTACGCCACGGACGTGAAGAGCCATCAGCTAGTGTTGAGCAAGGAAAACTATTATGATAAAAGCTTTATGACATATTTTATGAAAACAACTGATAAATAATACTTCACTATTGTATGACGAAAATTATTTCTTGTTTATTACATTTTAGATCAAATTAAACACAAAGAAAAATATAAAGTAAAACTACCGTATGTACTGACAAACTCATAAGTAAAAAAGAGCCCATCGATATTTTAGTGGTCACTTTTGCGCATCCCTATCAGCGGAATCCCTTTACCGGATTTTACAGTACCATAAACGCCACAGACGTGATGACACGTTGTGCTATGACGTCAACCGCGCTGAAAGACATTAATAGTGGAGTGCAATATAATATTAGTAGAAAATAATAGGTACAATATATTGTAATTTTTTTTTTCTTATTTTGCTTAACAAACTCGGTGACGAGGGTCGGGATGTATTTTCCGCTGAAGACATTATAGGAAACGAACTTTGGTAACTAACTTAACTTAACTTTCTTTGAGTAGTTGATACAATAACTTAATTCTTTGTCAACTTATGGTACTTAAGCTATAGGTAACCAATCAAACCTTTATGTGGGATTTCGCAACTCATAGAGATTTCCCATACTTTTTTTACAATAAGTATTACCACATCAAAAAAGCTAAATATTTTAAACACTAAGCTAAATATTACTAGTGTATTTGCACTTATTAAAAACGTACGAGATAGGTACCTGTGTAACAACTTATTTCAGGTGAAGCGTTTAAGACAAAGAAGACAATTTGACAATTATAACAAAACTATTTATTATGAATAAATATTTTTTATTTAACACTTAATTATATGCATTATTCTAGTATAATAATAATCACGTGATTATAATATTAAATATTATAATACTATAATACCGTTTAATATATTACACTGGCACATCTCTAATACAATGGCGGCAATGTTTGTAAGCGCAATGCTGGCCACGCCGGAGACGGCTCTTCACGTCAGTGGATGTCGTCACAAACGCGACTAGTGCTGTGACTTATTATTTAAAATATTCAAATTACTTTTTTATTATAAAGTCTGTACTTATCTAACGTTGTAGCTTCTCAGTAATGAATACTAAAATGAGAAAAAAGGTGAATATGAATGAAACGAAATATAATTCAATGGTATTTCTAAGCAATTTTTATTCGTAAACCATGCACAAGTAAAGTGTATCGATGTTTTATCGATATATACTTTTGCCGTGACTATTATTTTGTAGGTATAAAAGAAGGAATTCGATGCTTGGCGTAGAGAACACAGATTTTCGTTATTGACGTGGCGGTCAAAAGGTTAATATCACACAGAGTACGAAGTGGTCAAAATCATCTCAACCGTTATTATGATAGACGAAGTAGAATTGAAACTGCCAATTGCCAAAATGTTAATATTTTTCCTATTGTTAGCATATTATGAAGCTTTTATTTTTATAGTTAGTCTAAATTTGATTGATGTGTCAGGTGACGACATGGAGTTCCGTCTTTCGCCACTCTCGCACGGTGGCGGTGGCGGCGGCGGTTCAGAACGCGCCGTGTACGACACAATGCGCGGCCCCGAGCTGTTCTGTCAAGATTGCGGCGTCGCCTTCCAGAGGGCAGACTTGCTGCGGCGACATGTCGCCGCCGCACACAGGTAATGCATTAAATATATTGGCACATTATCTTATATTATTTTTATTTGATATTGTTTTACGGTTTCATAAGTCAATCAATTAATGACCGCGATTCTGTACAACCCAAATCTGATTCTGAAAGTATTGCTCAGAAATACTCCACGAGAATTCTGCTAGTAAATAAAGCAGTCAATGGTGTAACTACCGTAATATCTATTATGTAAAGCGAAAATGTACCAAATAAAGCAGAGCTGATAAGTATTCGTTCTGTTGACGTGTTTGGTTTGGGCCACAGCTATAAGCGGCACGACAGCACAAGCACGTGGGGCGAGCACACGTGTGACACGTGCGGCGAGAGCTTCAGCGACGCGCTGCAGCTCCTCGCGCACGCGGAGGGACACGCCGAGCGACACCGCGTCGCCGCCGCGCCCAGGTCTGTACGCACATACTCATACTCATACACAACGCATACTCACCCTCACACACACTCGAACACATACACGCACGCACGCACACACACACACACACACACGAACACATACACGCACAATCTCACACATTTTAAGCAAGAAGAATAAATGGGGAATGGATAAAGCCATCGTGATGTGCCAAGTTCATAACAAACAAGAATCTGTAGTCTCTGACTACCCCTCCTGGAAACAGGACCAACTCTGTGTATATTTCTACAAATTCAATTGTTATTTTTGTTGCAGGTTAAAGAGGACGTCTAGAGGTCGTAATAATACGTCAATATCAAATAATTCAAGGCAGTTTCCCTGTAGAGTGTGTGGTGAGTAATTGTTTGCAAAATTCTTTAAGTATTGAATCGTTACATACGTTACTTGACAGACTTATCTTTACTAATATTATTAACTAGATTTTGCCCGTGGCTTCGCTCGCGTAATATAGGTTATGTAAATTTTCTACTCTCGGAAACAGTATTACTCATTAAAGAATGGGTGCTAATTAAACAGACTTCTTTTTAATAGCATTATTAGCCTCTAAAAATCTACATTGCCTTCTAGATTATTAAGTCAGCCACAACATGCATTCAAGCAGTAAACTTCTAAAATATTAATATATAGCAACAAAAATTTATTCTATTAGCTTTAATATTTTAACTCAGTATGTTTAAAATGTAACTCATCCCACATTAATTGATCGTCAAAATTTAGCTAAAATTGTCATCAAATAGTAAATTATGCCCACTAATATTACCTAGAAACTATTGAGGGGAGACAAAAAAGATTAAAAGATTCATTACTATCTTACTAGGAATATAATTAGAATACGGTTCAAGTTTAGTGATATAATTGTATTATTTGATTAAGTTTAGTGAAATAATGGTCGACAGAGCCCCGCGTAACGGGGCTCCGTCGCCAATTTTTTTTTTTTTCACCCCTATGAGTCAAAGTGAACTGAACGTCAAAATCTTACATAATTTAAGAAAAATCATAAGTATGGTTGATTTTTGTGTAAAAACTACAGGCATTCTAGGCAAGCTTTTTAAAGCTGGGTTGATGTACATCCATCTTTTTTTATTTTGACAAGCAATATAACAAAACATTGTACAATTTGTGACATAATATTATGTGTATGCTATATTCACACCTAGTAGATGTCAATTTGAAATGTATTTCAGCTTATGTCCTTTGATAAAATCTGAATGTACATTAGTTGGGTGAATAAAAAAAATATATAATATGTCCGCTGTATAAATGTACGCTTGCAAGGGTGACAGTGAGATATCCTTTTACGGTCACACGTAATTTATGCAAAGATAGACCACAAACAGATTCAATTAAATTCCTTGCCTAATTTTTAAAATGACTGCACGGATGACATAGTGATTTTAATGGTCGCCCCGAGTGTTACGAGCTCGAATCCCACACGGAACAAAAATTTGTGTGATCTACGAATGATTGTTCCGAGTTTGCGTGTTTTTGTGTCAGTTGGTTGAATGTTTGTAAAGTTCCCCGCGACACAAGAATTATTAATAGCGCGGGAATGGCATATTATCACAATAAAAAAATGCTCACCCCGGCTCTTACATGTTTGAATGTTGTTGAAAGAATGACAATAAATTTATTGCGTACTTTTATTTATCATGCAGGCAAAGTATTCGGGTCGCGGAGCTCTCAGCAGATCCATATCCGCATACACACAGGGGAGCGACCATACGCGTGTCGGTTCTGTTGGAAGGCGTTTGCTGATGGTGGCACTCTTCGCAAGCATGAACGGATACACACAGGTTTTATAATTACATTTATCTTTAAGTATTTGAAAATTCATGACGCACCGTGACTACGTTCGAAAATGATCTACGACAGCTCTCAAATAAAAAAGAATGTTTTGACTGATAGTTCCAGAGAATGGCCCGTTCGACCAAAGATTTTAGTGTTTTGTGTGTTAGTATAAATATTTAGTTGGCCTGGTAATAATTCCAATTCGTTTGTCAATATAAAGGTTATAATTATAATATTTGAAATAAATAAAATTAAATATTTTATTTGTGAAAGAATACGTGTTTTCTTCTAGCTCAATTGGGGATAGGAAAATCTATTTTCTTAAGCAAGTGCTCCCATTATAGATTTGTTGTAACCGTTTAGATTCAGAGTAACATAGAATCATTAAAATAAAGTTAGGTATTTGGTATTGAAATTCTCAAATTGAAGCCTATGTCGATAGATTTATCCCGTTATTTTAATTTTAATATTGATTATTTTCGAAAGGTGAGAAGCCATACGCGTGTGCAGTGTGCCCACGCGCCTTTAACCAGCGCGTCGTACTGCGCGAGCACGTGCGCTCGCATCACTCCGCGCCCGACCGCCGTGCTAACGGTACGTACTTACTACTCAGCACTCACTCACTCGCTTGTGCGTTACTGGAGCCTACAACCAGCGTGTCATGTTGCATGTGCACTTATGTGTTCTATAGTACCTACATCCTACTCCTCAAAGGTGCATTCGGGTTTTTGAATACAGATTTAGTTATTTATTACTAAAATATGTAAAGTCAGTCGGATATGTATTTTGTGCTATATCTAATAGTATTTTTGCAAATTAGACGTGACTTGTATGCGTAGTTTTCATAAATACTTACTTAAATAATATTTTACTTTTGTGAACCAGGTGGTCCCGCCTACTGCTGCGTTGTTTGTGGTCGGACCCTACATTCCAGTGCCGAGCTCGTCCAACATTTGATTCAGCATTGCGATGCTAACACCGCACTTAAGAGACAACCACAGGTAATACTTATCATAGAAAAATGGCTAGACTTATCCCCTACAGATACATACTGTTAATAGTATGATACATGCTATTTACAAAGTAACGAGTATCTTATCGTTACCTCGTAAACAGCAGCTGCGGTGTAAAAGTAGAGTTTTAGTGCGTGATAGGTACAATCCTATATCGTTTAATTGTAAGCTTAACAGGTGTGAGGCTAACGCTCATTTATTACAGACGGGGCCGCGGAAATACAAACGTCGGCGAAAACTGAAGACGGATCAGTCGCCGCCCTCCACGCGAGACTGGACTCAGTCCCCCTCCCCGCCGCCCGCGTCGCGCTCGCCCTCGCCCGCCTCCGAGGCGTCCGCGCCCGCCTCGCCTCCCACGCCGCCCTCCCCTGCGCGCCGCCGCCGCCGCCGCGCGTCCCCGCCGCCCGCGCCGCGCCCACGCATGATCCACACCGAGGAGCGTGCGCGCACTCGCCAGCCCGCGGGCGGCGTGGTGTCGGCGCGCGGACGCTCCCGGGCGGCGCGCTCGCGGCGCCCGCCGCGCCACCCCGCCGACGACCTGCGCGCCATCCGGCCGGAGGCGGGGGAGGCGGGTGGCCCCTTCAAGTGCGAGATGTGCGCGCTGGAGTTCCCACGGCGCGACGCGCTGCTACTGCACGTGCCGGTGCACATCTGACGCGCCGCGCGACCCGGGCCCGCGCCGCCGCCGCGCCCGCGCGCGCCCCGTGTCTCGGATGAATCTCGTTCGCTGAGCCCGCAGGAGGACGGTGCCGGCGCCCCCCGCCCGCGCCGCAGTCGTCGCGCGCTGAATCGTTGGTGATTGTTATTTCGTGTAGTCTGTACTCGCCGAGGACGCGCTCCATTTTTTTATAATATTCATCGGAAAATCATAAACTATCGTTAAATCGTAGCAATTAATTTTACGATTATAATATAATATTGTATAAAATATAAATATTAATATGAGGCCATTGTTTGATGTTAGTAGTCACCGTATACTTGTGATCGTTGAATGATTTTGTATAATAGATGTTCGTTATTCCTTTCTCCTCGACTCGATTGCGACGGGTTTCATACGATCGTAAAATCTCAGTTAATGACAGTCTGCCAATAATTTTTTGTGACATGAAATAGATATTAATACAATAATTATATTTGTAAATATTGAGGCTAAATTTCAGAACCATATATTCCAATCTATTGGAAATATTTTCAGTATATTATGTCTATGATAGACAGCACGAATATCGCGAATAATTGATCTTAGTTTATAATAATAATAATAATATTCTACCACATACACACAACACCATCTAGCCCAAACTAAGCAGAGCTTGTACTATGGGTACTAGACAATGGATAAACATACTTATATATATATTTTTTGTAAATACTTACATATTATACATAGATACACCCAGACCAAGACAAACATCCATGTTCATGCACACAAATGTTTGACATGTGCGGGAATCGAACCCGCGACCTCAGGCGTGGCAGTCGGTTACACTAACCACTACACCATCGAGGCCGACGACCAGTTGAATGCATCATTATTCAAATTTAGTTAATGAATTCCAATACATAGTTACAAATCGAATTGGTAATGTGTCTATATAATAATATGCGAATAACCTGTACTACCCTAACTTTATAATGCAGTATGATATCACAATTATTTGTAATAGATAACAAACATTTCGTGTTGTTTACCTCGACAGAAATTACTGAATAAATATTTGACTGTTTTGTTAACATTACCGAGGTATGAGGTATTGAGATATTGTTGTATTATACTAATTGACTGATTTATTGATTAGTTCAATGTAAATTTATTATTATGCTAGTGTAAACTTATGTACATAATGTGTATGTAATTGACATTTGTGACAGTTTTGATGTTTTCATTATTTAGTACAAATACTGTATGTTTTGGGGGCTTTTTACGGCTTTTATCTAAACATTGACATTTTAACTATACTCTGTCCATCCGTTTATTTTCTTTTTGACAGTTCGAAATTAATGACGCCCTCACACGTTACCGATTCGATTTAAAATAATAATTGATTTTATTTAAGAAGAATTTTCAATCAATTTAATGCATCGTCATATTTTTAGTATAAATATTAAGTATGCGTTTATTAGTTTTTTTTAAATTATATATGAAATAAATAAACATATAAATAATAAATCATTAAAATTAAAATATTATTGTTATTGTTCTTTACTCTTGGTTCGAACTTAAATTCCAAGATTTCGACTTAATTCCTTGCCAATAATTAATCATGGAGTCATAGTTACTATTTTTATTTTCTTTTTTTATTAAATGTACAGAAACAATACTTACATAAAGTCAAATAATTTTTTTCATATGGTCGATTTATCTTATTTCAAGACCTGTTTTATAATCTGTGGTTGTTAGTTATGCACTGGGCACATCACTAAGTGGGCGTTACCCGTCAATGAAGTACGACATTACTGTAGTACCTACATTATTCCTAAAAAAAAGGTAATTTATAGCCGTGAGCTGTCAAAAAGAAAATAAACGAATGGACAAAGTATAACTTATAGTTGTGCCATCAGATGGTGAGCAAATGTTGAAGTATTGTGTCTAATGAGAAATCAAGCGAAGTAAGCTTGCATTGTAAATCAAAATATTTCAAAATCTAAACACCTTATTATTTTAATATCTACTGGTTATAATTTAGTTGTGAAAATGTAGACTACTAGAGATAAAAATAATTTTGTGCTATACATTCCCCAAAATGCATGGTACTATGTATGCCTTTCTGAAATTTATGTAAGATTATTCGTTCTTTGTTTTCAAATGAAGATAATTAAATTGTACATATACAGAAATAAAACGTTTATGTACTTTGAAATATTTTTTAATTCATATATACATTTCTTATATCATAGTTATGCAACTCAAAAAACGCAATGTCGCGGTAGGTTCAGATTGTATAATTACATAAAACCCTTATAGCATCGTCCGGTGGGTCGCCCAAGATATCGCTCGAAAGACATTTAAGTATGCCATTCCTTTCATTTCTTTGACTACTTCACCAATGACCTGAAAGAAATTAATGTCCGCGATTAGTCTGACTTGGCACAAAAGGAAAGGATTGACGTATTTTAAAATCGGAAGCCCAAGATCTACTTTGGATTACAGAGCCAGTGAAGTAAGAAGCATAACAGCATAACCGTATAATATTTTTGTAATTTATAATCCCAGTGTGTATAATAAACCCTGTCTGATCGTTAAAGGTGTTATACAGTAGCTTATTATGAGCACGTAGGTGTCATTTTTTTATAAATATTGATCAAAAAAATTACCCCGGTCAATTTTATTTATTTAAAATAATATCTTAATAGATTACCCATGGCAACACCACAGTATAAAGACTAACAGTAGTATGACGCCTTTGATCTCGTAGAAAAAGTCGACAACGTCTAGACAATGTCGCGTAAGGGCATGCAAGCTATGGTTGTCACAAGTAAAGTAAGTAGTTATTTATTTTAGATCAACATTGCAACGACTATGCTACATGGATATTTAAATGTAAATCACTTATTACAATAATAACGAACAAAAAATAAGCACGCGCCAGCCCCCAAAAACATGTCCCGAATTACTGAACACGGTGACATACGTAGTTCGGGCTCGCTCTTCCCGCGTCTCGCCTCTTGCCCCCCCGCACGATTGACCTGTCTAGACGCGTTCGTTAAACGACTGTATGGATTATTAGACTATTATTATACTCAAATGGGATTGGGCTGGACACGTTTGCCATATGCCGCAGGAGCTTTAGGCTAAAATCAACACAGATTGGATCCCAGACGGTGCTAAACGCCAACGTGGTAGACCAAAACGTCGATGGCAAAACGAATTAATTAACTACAGGAGGGACTGGTGCAAACTAGCGCATAATAGGAATATGTGGAAAAGCGAGAGGGAGGCCTTTGCCCTGCAGTGGGACAATACAGGCTGAAAATAATAATAACTATAATGTATTGATTTATTAGTCGATACATACCACGCTTATCCTGGCAAGCATGATTTTCTTGCTTTACTGCTTTCGCTGTCAGACTTTATTAATTAGTTTACGTTACATCGTGACTCAAAAATAGAATACAAACTTGCTTATTGACTTATCGTATAAAATAAGTCAGGGCGCGTTCCCACTATGTCGTGACGATTAATTTATCGTTGGACAACTGTCGTCTCTAGCTGTTCTCATTATATCGACTGTTTATCGTCACATTCGTCACTGTGTCGTCGCAATATTTTATCGTCGAACGTATAAACGACGAGACGATATTTTTATCGTGGTTACGATGTATAGTTGCAACAATGACACACGATTTGCCGTCATGATTAGTCGTGACGTTATTTTATCGTTTTCGACTATCGTGCTAGCAGTTCCCATTGACTTGACAATCTGTCGTCACTCGTCACTGCTAAAAAAAGTCGTGGACGATAGTTAATCGTGTCGTCCTGTATGTGAACACCTCTATTTAATTAAATACATAAGCCACGACGCTTTAAACGTCACGACATAGTGGGAACGCGCCCTTACGAGTCGGGTAAAGAAAATAAAATCAAAATATTTAATAATTTTACACAGTAACTACTAAACGCAAATCGAAGTGATGATTTGTCATCTGTCAATTCTGTCATTATTGTGATACTAATTGTCAAATTGTAGCTATGGTAATGTTTAAATAGGAAAGAAAGTTGCAATGGAATAGCTGTATTCGTATTCATAACAATTAATGCGATAAGGAAATCATGTTTTAAATTGTAGCGAATTGAAAACGTTAAATTAGTTATAACTGAAGCTTTGAGCATAATAGTAGTGATATTTCTGAATTAAAAATTCAGTGCAGGTCGTTGTTGAGAAAACATTCAGACCAACATTTCCGAGTTAATTGAATAACATATTAGCAAGACGGCGGGTCGAAGCAATATGCGTCGGGCCCGAGATGGGTATCAATACCAACCTGTGCCGCGAGTGGCCACAGAAGATGGACTGGAATACGAAAATGAAAGAATGGCGGAAGAACTTAGTGGTAAAATAACTTCACTTAAAGACATCTCCATAGAGTTGGGCAATGAAGTACGGTTTCAGGAGAAGTTGTTACGTGGACTTGACGATGATGTCGACAGAAGTGGAGGCTTTTTGGGCAAAACAATGGGCAGAGTTCTAAAACTGGGCAAAGGCAATCACAATTACTACATATTTTACTTATTCCTTTTTTCAATATTTGTGTTCTTTTTGCTTTACATTATATTAAAATTTAGGTGATGAGTTTATTTTGTTGTTGGGAATTAATAATACAAATATCCATTCCTGTATTGATGTTAATATTATCCTCTTGTAAATAAAGATATTGATCCTTAATTTACTTCTTTTATACCTTTGCTTTATATCACTTAATGATTGAAAATTAATTATGAAATTATTTATTTATTGTTGGTAGTGTACCAGGTAAATACATATAATGAATATATTCATAACAACTCTTAAAACACCTTTTGTTGTTAAGTTGTAACTACATATTGACAATATAACAGGTCAAGGAAATTCTCTTACACCGGCTCCACACGTTGGTTCCAATGCTGATATCAACATTGGACTGTAAATTTGGTGAGGCGTACACACATTGGCTATTATACTAGTTCTGTCCCGGCAGGGCCAATGTGAAGATGTCCGATACAGAAATCGAAATTGCTCTATGCGCTTTTACAGTACTGAGTGCACATTTATATTTGTTACTGAGAAAAAAGAAAAAGCCACGTCAAAGAAGATGGTGGATGATGATGATTTCTATAAAGGCGATATGTGCTCATAATTATTAATTTTCAATAGAATATATCATTCCCATATTTTGTTGAATGGTGCGCCATGCATCAGCTAATACATTTTTATTTTTATGATCTTTTCGAGTTATGTCCCATATTATTGGATGTACTTGTTAAAGTTCCAAAAATTCTATAACTTTTTAATTTGTCCATGCCGGTGGCGATTTTGTGGATGAGGAAGCCATTTTCGTGCTCGACGCACGTACTCGATGCGTGTTGCAACAGCAATGAACAAATCGCCAACGTGTGGACAGATCGCGAACGTTGGCGCAGATTCCTTTGATGAAACCGACATGAGCCAGCCAACTACCAACGCCTGCCCCAACGTTGGGGCCAATGCCATTTTCTAGATCCACACGTTGGACTAGTGGCGTTGGGGTCAATGTTGGGGCCAACGTTGACCTGTGTTACCATGTTAGTATGTTTCTATAAGAAACCAACTTGTTTTCAATATCTATAGTCAGTGTCATTGTTGTTTTTACAAAGTTATTAAACACACATGTGCATGTTTAACAACTTTGTAAAAACAAGCCCGGTCTTGGGGTTTTTATACAATAGACGCGCATCAGTGTCGAAGGCACAGAGCTTAGGAATAGGCAAAATGTATGAAGCACCTATATGTGTATAAGGCACAGTGAGTGTGTGAGTGGCAGTTGATGTATCTGATTGAGGCACAGCTGTACACTGATAGCTTATGTCATAGATTTTAAATGATGTCTGGTATTCCAAGACTTGACAGGCTACCTGTTATATGGCTGGGCATGTCATGCCTGTAGAAATGTAATTGTATAGATATATGACTATTGAACTAGTATGAGCCAATAGTAATTGCCCTGATGCAATGATTGATTACAAGAAAATACTATATCAGCCACAGGGCTGATATAGTATTTTCTTGTAATCAATTTAATACAGATTAAACTGTCCCATTGCCAGGTACCTACATGCCTCTTCTCGATATGTAGAGGGGTTTGGCGGTTTGGTCATAGTTTACACCACGCTAGCCTATTGTGGGTTGGCAGACTAAACAATCCTTCAAAAATATTATGGAGAACTCTGACATGCAGGTTGTCTCATGATGTTAGCCTTCACTGTTAATTCAAGAGATAATTAAATATTTAATATGCACATTACTTGAATAAGTTGGAGATGCACTCCTCTTGGGAAATAGTGTTTATGAAGTGCTATTTATAAAAAATGTTGCATAAATGGAGAAAATTCTCTCATGAGACGCAGACGAAGCTAGTATATTATAAACATAAATTACAAAATGTATAATAATTATATAACTTTAAAAATAAATTCTATTAGGTAGTATTTAATTTCAAGTTGCTCTTTTGTTTCTACAGGCATTTAAGGCATCAAATTAGTAAATTGATAATATATTTTTATCCTTAAAAGCTATGAGTCCCAAAACCATGTATATAAAGGTCTAGTAGCAACTATTGGTTAAAAAAAACTCGATTAATTTGCGCAGTTTGTTCTCACTGGATAGGTGACTAGCCATCCTGATATCAGAATGGCCCGTCACCTTTTTTTCAACTCGAAATGTTTGTAAACAAATGGCAACAAGGCCCATTTAAGGTTTAAAAGTAGTATACTTTAAAAAAAACGGGGGTATCAATTATTATTACGATTAGTAGCAACTTTCTATAATTATTTCGATGTAAAATATAGGTAGTGACGTCTTTGAGTATAAGTGTTCTGTGGTAGTGACCTAGTGACCCACCATTCTGATAGGCACCTACTATGGGTAGTGTTCCTCAAAGCATGAAAGAGTACATAATAATAATAATATTATCTTGGTGAATATAACAGCTGTATAGTGTGCAACTCCAATGACTATATAAAAGTTGAATTTATTACGTTTTATAAACATTCATAAATAAACATGATGATGTCACTATGTACAAAGTGACATGTTTAGTGTTTATACATGTTGTTTTGTCTTATGAAATAAAAGAAAGTTAAGTCATTTAACAATAATAATTATTATATCAGATAGGTACTACAAGTTTATTAATCTCAACTCTGCATACAATAAAGTTCTCTTAATATGTTGCAATAATCTTCACCGACAGTGTTTTTTGAGACTGATATATGTATTTTACATAATGTTGTTAATGATGCTGAACAAGAGCGAGCAGTGTCAATCAGTAAAGCAATTACTCCACATGCATTCTGAAGATTTGATTTGTTACAGTAGGCACTTAAATCATCTAAAATGATTGTGGCAGGGATACTTTGCCAATCAGTTAAAGTAGAAATGCTTCCAATTAGTGAATCCAGACTTTTTGCATACAAAAATGTTATCATTTTCATATAGTGTCTGTTTAATGAATTGAGTTCTTGAGATAGCAGTGGTAACTCATTTAGCTCTTCATTCAACATATAAATGACTCTGCCCCGTTTAGCACCGAGTAATGCTTCTTCAAAAAGTTTTTTGCGGTTTATATCCGGGACATCAAAATAAAAAACACAATCAACATTTGTCATTGTTTAGTTTTCCAAGTTTTCAACCATAGATAAGACGGTATGGGTCATGGGTGTGTTCACTTCACTGTGTTCCTTTGGTGTGTTCCACTTAGCGTTCACAACGCCCAAGGTGGAGCTTTAGTCAAAGAGTAAAATAATAATAATATGGGAGGCTTTAGCGCCCACTTCCACATGACGAGTGACGACCTGTATGCTATATATTACTTTACTCTTTGCCTGTATGGCTCATCTTGGCACAGCCAAACTGGAAATCTGTTTACGTAATGAATTAGTCGAATTTGGTCGCAAAGTAGCAGAATTGGTCGGTCCGCCATTTAACAAAAACAAGGGGCTATTGGTGGCTGTGCCAAAGTGAGCGCTCATTTTGGCACAGACACCTTGTATTTCCAAAACTGTAGCACAGAGCGAAGATTTAACTCTACCAATAATTAGTCGTTAATTAGTCGACATTGATCACAAAATATCAGCATTGTATCAGCCCCCGTTTAAAAGATGTAAGGGGATATTGGTAGCTGTGCCAAGATGAGCGCTCATCTTGGCACAGCCACCTCAATATCCACAATACCTAGCGAAAATCTGATTGTACCAATAATTATTCGCTAATTGGTCGACATTAGTCACAAACTGCCAGACTTAGTCGATGCTTCTGAAAAGAGAAAACTAAGCTTATTTTTTTCGACGCGACGTACAATCGCGTACAAATTGACTCATTGAAAGAACGATTGAATGAAGGTGATGAATCTTTTTATGTTTAAATGACAGGTATTTGTAGTCAAGCTATGA
Source organism: Catocala sponsa (assembly GCA_963564715.1). Classification (NCBI taxonomy): domain Eukaryota; kingdom Metazoa; phylum Arthropoda; class Insecta; order Lepidoptera; family Erebidae; genus Catocala; species Catocala sponsa. Next base: position 12,456,594 of record OY751336.1, on the reverse strand, counting down.
ATAATTTTGGTTAAGAATATCAAATAAAATATTATGAACAAATAAAATTATTATTGAAGCCGATTATTAAAAAATCAACATTTTTTTGTTTTGTAGGACTTAATAAACAACAAACAAAACCTTGGCGCTATAACGTTCCTTTTCAATTTTCGTATGTATTTTATTTAGTAGATATACCTACATTTTTTGTAACTAAGAATCAATGACCTTTAGTTGAAAGTAAAAACGATTGTGATGTTACTCGTTTTGTATCGATATTTAAATAACAAATAAATAAGAATAATTATTGAAATAGAAAAATGCAAAAAAAATTAAAATTCCATATTTTGATATGGGGTTAGGGCACATAGGTTATTTATCACAATTATCACATATACATAGCGACCCTAAAATACGACCATAACTTTCTGTTACAACCTGTATAAACCGTTTTTATAAAAAGCTAACGGCGACCACTCCTACAATTAACAAGTAAAAGTTATCCGAAAGATAAATCGCATGCTGTCTTACTCATTTACATGTACATTAATTTATGTGCGTTACCCCAGCAAAATAAAGTCGAAAATAGTAATATAAATGTTATAGATAATTAGTTGCCTAGCTTCTGTAATTGTTGCGCACATTTTTAAAGGAGATGTTTCATATTCGGCTACAAAATGTACGGTACATCAAAAAAGAGGAAAAATTACTAGAAATCAGGTAAAAATGCTATTCCAAGAATTTACTTGTAATTGAGATCGTACAAGACGAAAATATTTTTTCTGTTGCCATATTCAATATGGCGGTACAATGGATTGTAGCATTAGATATAATGCGTTCAGAAATTGTATAATATGAACTGATAGAAGATAAATATCACAAAGTAATAAAATAAAAATACTTATATATATCTACATTGCAGCATATTGCGACTACAATAAGTACAAATAATTTTTAGAACCCGTCGACCACAAATTAAGTAGAGATGCTATGCTGCCGTCGACGTTTATCATACGATGGTATGATAAACGTACAGCCTTGGCCAAAAGTATTAGGCACCCCCAATGTAGTTATCACACACCTGTGCTATTTGAACAATTAAACAATATTCTATAGAACTGCGATACCGGTGTCATAAAACATTATTTAAGACAATAGGCGGCATTTTTTAAGCAGTCGTAAGACATCTGGTGCGTCAATAATAAAATTTTATTTTTTCCAAAATTTATTTTTAATGTTTCGTCAGTTACCATTTGGAAGTCTTAGTGTAAAGACAGTGCATTTGTGGTTTTGTGAATTAATTGAGAAGAAATTCATTTGAAAATGCCAAAACGAAACGAAATTAGTATTGAAAATCGTGTAAAAATTCAACTTTTACATGAGCAAGGCAAGACTCAAAAAGAAATCGCGAAGTTGGTGAAATGTTCGCGATGCGCCGTTCAATCTGCTATCAAACGTTTTGTTGAGACTGGCTCTCATGCAAATAAACCAAGAACAGGCAGAAAACGCGTGACTACTAGCCGTCAGGACAGAAAACTTATCCGAGAGTCTGTGAAAGATAGAAAAAAAACTTCTTCGGAGCTTGCTGTGGCTTTAACTGAAGAGACTGGACATCCCATAAGCGCACGAACTGCAAGACGAAGGCTAGTAGAAGCCGGCTTAAAAGGTTGCAAAGCTAGGAAGAAGCTGTGGCTATCCGCAGACAATAAAAGAAAACGACTTGATTGGGCTCTGAGACACCAACATTTCACAGAAGAGGATTGGTCTAATGTGCTGTGGTCTGACGAATCAAACTTTGAGGTAAGTTTTTTTAGTGAAGTCTATACCACAATTACAAAGATCATTGTTGTGTTTGTCTTCAAACTCAAATGTTATAAAAGTTTGTAATGTGTGCTTTTTTTTGGAATCTACAGGTGTTTGGAACACCAGGTGTGACGTTTGTGAGGCGACGCAAAGGCGAAGAATATCACCCAGATTGCGTAGTACCAACCATAAAACACGGCGGAGGCAGTGTAATGATTTGGGGTTGCATGGCTACGGATGGAGTCGGCAAAATGTTTGTTTGCGAAGGTCGCATGAACAGTGAAAAATACATTAATGTACTGGAAACTGCTCTCGTACCTTCGCTTTCGTGTATTTTTGGTGACACTAACTTAAATGGTGTGAAATTCCAACAAGACAATGCTCCGTGTCACAAGTCAGCTACTACGATGCGCTGGTTTACTGAAAATTGTATTGATCTGTTAGATTGGCCTGCCCAGTCCCCGGATCTAAATCCTATTGAACATTTGTGGAGTATTTTGAAGAGAAAAATAAAAGAGCACTCGATAACATCAAAAACTGCTTTAAAAAACGCGTTAGTGCAAGAATGGGATGCAATTTCTCCAGAGGAATGTGCGAAACTTGTACGTAGTATGCCCCACAGAGTTGCTGCTGTCATAAAATCAAAGGGTGGCCCAACAAAATATTGATGTTTTTACAATATTCTAATGGAAATAAAGTACTTTAATCATTATAATTAGTTTTATTTCTCTCTAAGCCTGAAATATGCAGTAATTTATAGGGTGCCTAATACTTTTGGCCAAGGCTGTATATTTATAGAAACGCACCAGTCTTACAGGTCCTGTGCATTTCGGAACGAAATATTCTTGATGACATTTTGACGTTAACACTTGACAATTATGTTTGTCAATGATTTCTTAGTCATGTAATGTATTGAATTGTATTGTCGTTTGCGCGTGCGCTTAGATTTTCATGACTTTCGCTGTTATTTTGTTTTACTCGTTCTGACTGATTCCCTACGACTTTGGTTTTGTTTAACGGTTTTTGTGATAATATCTGCTCATACTTGGAATAAACTTAAGATTCTATTAGAAGTCGTAAAACGTGACAACACGCTATAAAGAAGCGATTCAATTCGCTGGTTGGTTTTTAAATACGCGAAATTCAATCAAGTCTTACTCAGCTCAGTTGCGTTTTGTACTTTATAGGTTATAAATTATAATGTCATTATGTCATAACCTCTATGGAGTATGGTCATAACATTCCGCCATGATTGTTCAGATAAAAGTCAAATATATTCGATTTTTAATTTGTACATCTTCAATACTGTTTTAATGTCGATATTTTTTGTTTAAATAAATTAATTTATTGGTTAATTTCCTAGGATTTTTAATCACGTACATGTTGTAGCCGGGGTCCCATACAAAAATGTAACGTCTCCGTTGCACGTATAGTTTTTTAGTTATTTCACAGAAACATTTCCTGCTGGGGTAACGTTAGTAACGTTACCGAAGCCAGACATTTTCTTTTTTAATGGGAATATTGAAATAAATAGTAGCTATATAATTAGTTGTCTAGGCGAGGTAGATGTTGCAATTTATTTCGTATTTGTTCTTTCTTCGGCTGCGAAGGTACTGGAGATCCTGCTGGAGTAGGTAACGCTTCTGCGTTTGCTGCATGTTTGCTGGATCTCTGAAACGGTTAAGCGGATTCTAATCATCTTTTGTCCATGACTTCGTTAAAATTAGTTGTCCAATAAAAAACAAAATAATGCACCGTTTAAAGGTTATTTAATTGCATATAAAAACGCTTCAATACGTCCTAACACTATGATTAAGAGCTGTAAAGCCTTACTAGTCCAGGCATATTAGGGGTTTCACCTCGGAATGAGAGATAGTAACCTTTATTTTGACACCCTGAAACTTGTCTCTAAACCTACTTATCGTAGGGTGTCCGCGTCTAGTTATTTAGAATTATATATTTATTAATATATATTATATATTTATTAATAATTTGTAAACTTTATACGGTGTGTTTTTAATCGGGACTACAGTTTTACCTCGAATGATACTCTAAATAGTAAAACACTGCGCGCGCTCTGCCCTCTATCTCGAAAATGGTTAAAGATATAACAAAAATGTTTAAACAAAAGTTGTAGAGAATTTAATCCTCTACAATATTTATAAAAATACAAATAGCATAAAGCCCATAGGAAACGAGATATTTGCAATAAATGTGTAAAACATCGATTTTTTTACCTTTGACCTTGGAATATCTGTAGACGCGGACGCCCTACGATAAGTAGGTTTTGAGACAAGTTATAGGGTGCCAAAATAAAGGTTTATACAAGTTATAATAATAATAATAAGTTTATTACTTCATAAGAACACTTAATCTAAGTACAAAACTAGGGCTTAAGGAATACATGACAAACTGGAGACCCTGACTTCTTAACTAGGTATAGACCTGTATCTTAGAAGCCAGTGCTACCTTATGAGAGTAACATTAATATAAGCCTCACAAATGGTTACAATCATTGATATTCTCATAAATGGTAAGAAAATACTAAGTACAAAAATAGGGTTAGGGAAGATGGAGAAAACTATCTTTCTTTATTGTATAGAAGGAATACAAAATCTGCAAGTGTCTGCTTAATAAGTGCGAGATTTATAATTAATTGTTGTGTGTCGTGTGTGTGTATTGGTGGATGTTTATAAGGATGTTTGAATGTGTACGAGTGTATATATAAATAAATATGAGTGTGTGAGAGTATTTTCCTACATAACTGTGTATGTGTATTATCCAACTGTTAATTCCCCAACAGGAGTTCCTCGGTATCACGGAAGGTAAGTTTTTAAGAAAATCCTTTAGTACAAGTTTAAGTTTAAATTCAGTTTTAGACTGTATTTTAGTTTTTTATTTAAATTGTTATAAAGTTTAGAACTGACCACGTAGTAGTGTCGTTTTGCAAATGAGGTGTTATGTGAAACTTGAGTGAAGATTTTGTGTTTTAATCTGCCAACTGGCTCCGTAGGGGGTCGAGATGAGTGCTTACGCAGGATGGACATAAGAACATAAAGCTGTCGAACTGTTAGCATATTCGATTCCTCATATAGCTGTATTGTAGGAAATCTAAGCGGCCGTGAGAATATAACTTTAAGCACTATTCTTTGCGCACGTTGAAGTTTTATGAAATAGCACTCAGCGGCTGCACCCCCAGCGGGAATACAATAAGTTAAGATCGATTGGCAAAGAGCTAAGTATACCAATTTTAACGTATCCATATCAGCAGACCTTCGTAATTTTTTGAAGATATAAATAAGCTTACGTGTCCTATTAGAAAGTGTGTCCAAGTGTTTGTGCCAGTTCAGATGTTGGTCGATATACACACCTAAATATTTAACGCTGCTCGACTTAGTGATGTGACTACAGCTACAAAGAGAAGTGCGGTCGCACACATGGGATTTAATATTAAGTGAAGGTGAAGGAGATAAATTTGACTTTATAGCAAATGACAAATAAGTTGTTTTACTGAGATTAAGCGAAAGTAAGTTATTTTTCAACCATTCCATAACACGTGATAAAGCCGCCTCGGCATTTTTATAGCACTGGACCCAATCTACTCCTTCAATTAGCAGGGAAGTGTCGTCGGCATACGTAATTATTTTACAATTTTCAATAGACATATTACAGAGCTCATTAATGTAAATAAGGAAAAGAGTGGGTCCTAGAATGCTACCCTGCGGTACACGGTATGTAATAGGAAGCTCAGTACTCTCGTATAGGCCTATTTTAGTCACTTGAGTTCGGTCCATCAAGTAATCCCTGAATATGTCCAATACTATTCCTCGAATACCAATGCCCTCCATCTTCATAAATAAGGTTGAAGTCGAGACAGTGTCAAAAGCTTTACCTAAATCAAGGAAAACACCTAAGCACTTACGCCTACCATCAAGAGACCTGACTATGTTTTCAGACAAAGTTATTAGAGCATCTTCAGTACTTCTTCCCTTCCGAAAACCAAACTGATTGGAGGATAAAATATTATTAATTTCGAGGAAGGATACTAAGCTCTTATTCAAGACTCTTTGCGCCCAGTCTTATGAACTAGGTGAACTATTGCCTTCTTAAAAACTATTAGGAAAACACCACAAGAAATAGAAAGATTACAGCTGACTAAGTTGACTAAGCTGAATAAGTTTATAGCTGACTATCTCTCATTCCGAGATACTTGCCCTAATTTGACTAATATTCTTGGACTATACTTTAAACGTTATTTTGTAGCTTGTAACTGCCTTCAAATGTATATGAAGTTTCATTAGTATCCTGTAAGTAATTAACAAATTATGATGAAATTTAGTTTTCCACGTTCACGGTCACAATGTGCGCGGAATTATTTAGCCACCGATAACCCTATATGTGGATATATAAACTAAATTTTATATCAATAATTAGTTGGTTAGTTCAGTTTTATACCTGTAAAATTTCAGCGTAATACATACAAGAATTAACGAGATATTAAAATAAAAGTCATTAGGAAGTGTAAGACTGTGGTAACCTGACCATGTTTAGGTGGTTACAAAAAAGCGACCGCGTAATACATTATGCTATCTTTTTAAATATGTAGGATAGTGTTACAAGTTTAGTACAAATGTGTACACAAGTGTTAAAAAAACTACATGTTTCATAAGTAAATTTTATTTACGGGTAAAATAACCACTTCAGTAGAAATTTTAAAACATTAGTTAAGCTTGAAAAACAATCACAGATAAGAAATCCAGATAGCAATTCTGCTTTCATGGCATTTTTTCATTATTTTTTAAATGAATGATTTTAGTTGGCACCCTGGGCTCCGAAGCGAAAGCTGAGGATGCAACTGAAATAAACGGTAGGATGATGACGATGTAAGTGAGTGTCATAACAAGACAATTATGAATTCCTTAAAGCCCGAGCTACTTAATCCAAAGAGTTTGTGGAAATAAATACCTGGTAATAAGTAGGGACGCAGGTTGAGGTAGAAAGTTTGCTTTTAAATAATAAGTATGTAAATTCAAATATTTTGTAGTTTAAGCCTTTAACCTTTTGAACGCCAGAGTATAAACGCATCGCCGTACCCCCGACGCCAAGCCACTTTTTCTATAAAATGACCTTCAGAAGTATAGGGGTTCCAAAACTTTATCGAATATCAACTGTGTTTTTATTTTCGTCTTAAATTTTCTAATAAACCCTACTCATGACACTGATATTTATTTAACCACAAAAGTAATGTTTTATTTAGTTTTATTGTTTATTTTTATGTTAAGGTGCGACGTAGTTTTTGTCATATATATGTGACGTTGGCGTTGAGGGCAAAATTTCGTTTGTCACGTATATGTGACAATGGCGTCCAAAAGGTTAAAAATTAGTTTATAAATGCGAAAGTAACTGTCCGTCTGTCGGTCTGTCTGTATGTTACCTTTTCACGCTCAATCCGCTGAACCGATTTTGATGAAATTTGGAATGGAGACAGCCTGAAACCCTGGGAAGGACATAGGCTATATAACATCACGCTACGGCTCACGGGAGCGTCACAGTAACCACAAATACCACTAACGCGGGTGAGACCGCGGGCACAGCTAGTATTAAATAACTCTCAAGCACTCCATAAATATTTGCACTAGATAAATAAAAATATCGTTTAACAATAATTGTTGGTTATGTTATTATGTATGAGTGGTGTCGGTTCGCTCTCGCTTACGGGCAGTGCACGCAAGAGTAAGTGGGACAGGTGCGTAATACACGCATTTAAATATAAACGAAAATATTTTCAAATATATTGTTTAAAGCGCCATACTCATCAAAATATAATACATCATTTCATACTTAACGAAAGTACGACACTCCATCCTTTTTTTTGCACTTTTAGGGTATCATTTTGTCATTTTTCACTACACACTTTGGCATTGTGAAACGTCACACTGCTAGCGGTCGTAAAGCGGCTGCGAGCAAAACTGTGCATACGGCTGATTTATGCCGACTTTAGTTGGCGCCGTTTATCAAGCGACGATCGTGCATCTATGGTATATTTGATCGATGGGCCAGTGCATAATATGTTCTGTTGTTTCTCCGGTAGTTTAAAATATTTGGTAAAGATACTGCTTAAGATCCCCGTAAAATATACCCGTGTCATGTAAATACATTAAAAAGAAAAATAAATTATAATCGTTTTTATTAATTTGAAATAAACGTTACTATTATTATTAAAATATCGTTTATCGATTAACGGTTGAATAAATTCAACCAATAACGCCACCTTCAGTAAGTATGTGCAATCGTGCACATAAGTAGCCGAAAAATAATAATAATGTTTAAAATAAATAATAATAATGAATAAATATTGTTGTCTATAACAGTGTACGCGTCAGTACCGAACTTGTAAGGTGTATTATACTACACATTTTAGAAGATAGCATAAAGTACTACGCGGTCGCTTTTTAGTAACCACCTAAACATGGTCGGGTTACCACGGTCTTACACTTCCTATTGACTTTTATTTTAATATCTCGTTAATTCTTGTATGTATTACGCTGAAATTTTATAGGTCGTGAACGTGGAGAACTAAATTTGATCATAATTTGTTAATTACTTACAGGATACTAATGAAACTTCATATACATTTGAAGGCAGTTACAAGCTACAAAATAACTCTTAGTCAAAGTGTTAGGACGTATTGAAGCGTTTTTATATGTAATTAAATAACCTTTAAACGGTGCATTATTTTGTTTTTTTTTATTACACAACTAATTATTACTAATTCTTACGAAGTCATGGACAAAAGATGATTAGAATCCGCTTAACCGTTTCAGAGATCCAGCAAACGCACAAGCGTTACTCCAGCAGGATCTCGAATAACTTCGCAGCCGAAGAAAGAACAAATTCGAAATAAGTTGCAACATTTACCTCGTCTAGACAACTAATTATATAGCTAAAATTTATTTAAATATTCCCATTAAAAAAGAAAATGTCTGGCTGCGGTAACGTTACTAACGTTACCCCATCAGGAAATGTTTTTGTGAAATAACTAAAAAATATACGAGCAACAAATTTAAAAATGTGCGCAACAATTACAGAAGCTGGGCAACTAATTATCTATAAAATTAAATGACTATTTTCGACATTATTTTGCTGGGATAACGCACACCATTAATTTAGAATTTGACAATCAATTCGGGTTGTACTCTGCTTGTAATAATATAATTCAATCATGATTCGAAAGACACGTGGCGCCATCTATTATCATAAGAACATTATTGTTTTCCTCGGGAACAGTAATTTTTTTCGGGATGAAAGGTAGGCTATGTTTGTTTCTGTACACCTGACAACGTATATGCAAAATTCCAAGATGATCGGTTCAGTGGTTTAGGCGTGAAAAGGTAACTAACAAACAAACAAACTCATTTGCGCTTTTATAATACTCGTATTAGTTAGGATTAGGATTATCAAATCCATGTATATTGATACTTTGAGAAATCAAATTTATTCATACAAAGATGTGGACATTAAGTATATTATATTTCCGGCATTTCCCTTTCATATTAAATTAAAGTTAGTTATTTTTCCTTTATTGAATCAATAGGTATGTCTGTAAATATAGAATGATACAAGATGCGCGATCTTAGATCTGCACCATTGCAACAATTTAGATTTTAAAGATGAACAGACTCAATACATTCTTCCATTTTTTCATTCAATATGTACGCGACTGTCCGTCGACCGAATCTATGTGAAAAATAAACCCGAATTTCTCTTTTAAGAAGCACCGACTAATTCTGGCAGTTTGTGACTAATGTCGAGCAATTGACGACTAATTATTGGTGCAATCACATTTTCGCTAGGTATTGTGGTTCCCGAAATATTGCGGTGGCTGTGCTAAGATGAGCGCTCATACCAAAGACTACTATAGTATACTGGCTAACCAATACCTCCTTATATCTTTTAAACGGGGGCTCGTACAATGCTGATATTTTGTGATTAATGTCGACTAATTATATTATTGGTATAGTTAAATCTTCGTTCTGTGCTGTAGTTTTCGAAATACAAGGTGTCTGTGCCAAAATGAGCGTTCATTTGGCACAGCCACCAATACCCCCTTGTACATTTTAAACGGCGGACCGACAAATTCTGCTACTTTGCGACCAAATTCGACTAATTAACTACGTAAACAGATTTCCAGTGTGCGATGGTGGCTGTGCCAAGATGAGCTATACCAATATGAAGTGTAAACATTGTGAACACAACTCGACACGTCTACCGCGCCCGCACCCGCCAACGCCCTCGCGTGTTTCTACGTGAACAAGCACTAAAACGGGCGTCAACGGCGCGTTTAAAAAACGTGGTGCGCACAGGCCCTTATGGCACCATTTCGTTCCTTTTAAGGCGTTATGTGGACACAAACTGCGTTAGGACAACAGTAAAAGAACAATAATTATTAAATGATATTTAATTAAAATTATACCATTATAATACAAAATTAAAATAAAGAAAGCTTTTTCTTACACGATGGTATATAAGATATTTAAGTTTATATTTAGAGCAGACTATATAACAAAAAAGAATATTGAGTAGATGATTTTAGGAAAACTTGTATGTTTTGTGTGATACGACTATTTACAAGGAACTTCAAGAATGGAGCAAAATTAAAATAAATCTACGTCTTAGAAATATATCTGAAACATTTAATTGCAAATAATCATTGATATATAAAAACCCTAGATACACAATCCCATACAAAACTTACACTTAAAACTGTCCTCAGTTGCTTATAGGTAGTTATATTAACTATATAAAGTTTCATTAATGTAAATTAAACCTTACCGCCTTAATTTTAAGTTGAATATACAAGGCTATCTAAAAAAGGTAATAAAATTTTACGAGCAGAGTTCGCACGAATGAATGGAGTCGAATACTGTTTTTATAAATTCTGTGCAATATTAATTTGTTCTTTCTTCAACACAACTATAATAAAAAAGTTTAATGTAAGTTAATATTCTGACGTAATTATGTAGAGTTTATAAAATGCACGTGAATGTGTGTTTTAAACACATATTTGCTTTTACGTTTACCTTAATATATAACAGTAATAGATAATTAATACGCACTTAAATTATATTACGAGTATATTTCTTAGCTGTTCATATATTTGGTTCCCCGACTTTGAAATTATACGTGTTTGAAGATTACGCGAGTGATTGTACATACAAATTAAAGTAACATAAAACAATAAAACGAGAGAGACAATTAAGATGTCAATCTTGAAAAGATACGACATAATAAGATTTTTAATTTCCTTGAAATAAATTAAGTTTATTGTATAATTTTCTTTTTGACGGATTTCAATTTTTTTAGTATCTTTCTTTGTTATATTATAATGCAATCTTATCTTGATATATCTCTCGATAATAGATTTAATAGTATTATTTATATGATTGTTGTTTGTTAATATGACACTTTGAAAAATATAAGCTTACTCCCAAAAATTATGATAAGTGTTGTTTTTGCTGTGCTTGCTTGTGATCGTTGCTGTGCTATGAACGATATCCATTTTGCACATCGCACGGGATTTCAAAGAAAGCTGAAATCCAACATAAGTATGTAGATACATTTTATAAATATCCCACTATAAGGATACCGTAAAGATCATTTCAAAAAAATATTAAGCGGATACTATTATGGTTTGTAATAAAATAAGTCTAGTAATTAATAATATATACAATCGCATTATCATTTTAAATCAAATAAAACATTTATTTTAAAAAAGTAACAGCGTCTCTATTAATATTAGAACAGAGTCAACGTATAACCCGGACTAAATGAGCCGTGTTATATGGTCGCTCTTTGTTACGAAATAAACAGAAAAAAATATTTTACGTTGATTCCTTGACGCAATAATCAGTATTATAATATAATTATAATAATAACATTATTAGTTACCGAAAATATGAAACACCGTCCTTTTTTAGTGTCCTGGAAGTGTGATTTTACAAGTTTTAAACGAGCTCTGCTACATGTTTACTCTCAGAGCGATCAAACGGTACTAAATTAAATGAGCACCCAAATGTTCAAGTGGGTGCTCATTTGGTGAGGACGTTTTTTGACGCTGATTGTGTATCTAGGGTTTTTATACATCAATGCAAATAATGAAATATTTGAAGTACCTAAAGCTTCAGCAGTATAGAATTTTCTAGTATTCTTCAACTACTATAAAGTGCTTTTTACAAGTAAAATACAGCCTAAAATAGTAACTTTTTAACTGTCAATTTATTAAATAAATATCAATGTTGACTATTACAATTAATTCTAAAACAGCTAAATAATCTAATGACGTCGGCAACAAGACACAAAATTGTTGGGAATTGTTGTGTTGATAGATGTAATTAATTTCGCAAACACGGTTACTCCAAGTCGAGCCAAATATGTTAAGATTATAATTGTATTCGTCTTTTATAAATAGTGAAATTGTTAAATAATAAAAATAAAAAGATATCACGTTTATAGACATAATTATACAACAACCGTGACTATAGTACTATGTACATTAAAATAATTCTTCGAATCTGTAACCCAAGATATGAATTTTAATTTTTTAGAAGCTGAACCTTGTGCGTTTGGTCCTGCACAGCAAGTAGAATAATTGGGCCAAATATGTGTCAAGCCGTTGACACACTTTAATATAGTTTTAGCAAAAAATAAATCATTTTTGCATACAAAAATCATAATATTTACAGTTGTGGCAGTCTTGTTTTAGGCTCAATTGTCATATTGCTGGACCTCTGTTAAACAATAGGTACATATCTAACTGTCGCACTCAGAGATGTTCTTCTAAAACTCAATGTGACACTCATCCTATTGAGTTTTTTATTATGTCTGGTAATACAGAATTAATATATAATATACAGACTTTCAATAGTAAACTCGCACTGTGTGTGTAAAGTGGTAGCCTCGCTAGTGCCAGTACGCAAATTATATAGATTGGATCCCCTCCCACAAGTTACAAGTTTGTGTAATTCACAAATCATTCCTAAACTTATGTTACCTTTGTGTTTGTTGTCAATATTTGCAAAGTTGCAAAAAGATTAACAGTAGTGCGGAATTCGCCTTCAGAATAATTATGTTTACTAAGGAGTCACTTACGTAACCATTAAATGTCTCAGTGTGGTATTTAGTCATTATAATTGTCATTTCATTAATGTTAAAACTAGTGATGTGCCGGATAATTAAAAATGTAAATCCGCAGATACGGATACGGATCATTGGCATCAAGATCCGCGGATACGGATCTTGACTTTCTTACTCAATCGGTGTCGGTGCGCGTGACCTTAAGATTTAAGTTTTGTTATAAAAGTGATCTTATAACTTTCTATAATAAATGTTACAAAGATTTAAACTAAATTGATCTCATTATAAAGATCTTTTAATAAATATTTTAATATAACTTCCTATACTATAGAAAGTGTTTAAACATATATTAGATAGTTCATTAAGTTCCTTTAAGTTACGTGCAGTATGTTAACTCACTATGATAAATATTCATGCCAAATATATCATCAAGAGAAATAAAAAATAGTTTGATTGAAATGTAATAGTATTTCTTTTTTTTGCTACATATTCAGTAATCACCTACATATAGAATTAAATCTATGTATTAAAAATTAATAAAGTAAAAGATCCGTCAAAAATGTAACGGATACGGATCTTTTTTCTTCCGCGGATACGGATACGGATATCCGGAACATCACTAGTTAAAACATAAAAAAAGGAGTATGCATTGAAAAATATTATATTGTTAGGAATCTGATGTGAAACAGCTTAAAAAAATAACAGACGCATTTTAACCTTTAAATAATCATTGACTTATTCAAGAAATGCATTAACAAATAAAGTAAGAAATAATTGATATCACCCAACAGCGATCACACAGCACGTCCGTTCCGTCCGCCGCTCGATGTCAAAGTGAGTCATTGCGCGCCGAGCGCGCTTTTATAGCACGCTCGATCGGATGATTCGTGACGTTACTTGTTTACGTCGCATTCCGCAACTAACAATATTATAATGATTGCTCCAAATAGCTCTTGTGTATTAGTATGTACAATGACGCGTCGACATCCTGCTTCACACTCTATAGGTATATTCTATAGAATCATGTCTCATCATGACCTTAATAACACCGGAAAATAGTTGTCCATAAAATGTCATAACTACATAAAAAATCGTATTTACTATGATTTGGGTAAGAATATGGTTTATGAGATGAAACGAAAGTAATATATTTTCTACGAAGTTGTGCTTTACAGAGATCATATTACTGAATTCATTAAATTATCGAAACATACTCTTAAGAAGCATGCTTTACATTTTAGCCGTTTTATACCATTACCAACAGTTCTAATAAGTTCACCTTACCTATAAACACTTAGGCAGTCTTAAACATTTTTGTCAGTGGGTGAATACAGGTAATTACACTTTACAATGTCGGGCTAGCTAGACTAGTGTCGGACCGAACAGGGCCCTTAGTCATGAGCAGAGTGACATGTTGCTCTGCTAAATTAATTAAGCTAACCTGAAAATATATAAAAGTCAGTACGACCGTAAAATAATTTATAAAACATAATATCCACTCTTATAAATAAGACACTGGTGACGCCAAGAAATTCCTTCAATTTTGATATTTCAATTTGTATATCTGACTTAAATCAGAATTATACACATAAAACACACCTTCCTATGTTATCTGAAATTTAAACAAATGATTACCAATACCTAAATAATTATATGCCGCATTAATTCCCAGTAAATTGTTATATACTAATATTATCTGTTTCTTATTTTTATTTTTGTATGTATCTCTAAGACAAAGATATAATATTAAACCTACTGCACTAAATTTACAATGGACGAAAAACAATGGCATCCTTAACACTGGATGTCATTGTTTTTCGTCCATTGTAAATTTCAATAAACCACACCAAATTTGAAAGGTGATACAGCTAAGTAAGTGATAGAAAATAGAAACAAACTCTTTGAACGATCAGATGGTTGTATTGGTGAACACAGCTCAAGATGAATGACAACAGACAAACTAACTTTCTATATTTCCTATAAAGTCAAAATGCACGACACAAGGTTTTTCCTGATACTAATATTGATTATGCTTATATTCCTTTGGCACAGGGAACCTTCAAATGCTCAAACAACAATAAACTACGTCCGGGATGTTTGAACATACCAATACATAACAAATTTCCGGATTATACAAGAATGGAACCTGTTACTTGGCAGCACGCTAGTGTTTAGCTATCTACAGAAATTTCTGCGCCATCAGTCAAGTAGAGGTTTTGTTAAATAACCTAACAACAAGTTTAAGATACGGCTAATTATTCAAACACATTAGTGGTATTCGGGCAAGTATCTACGTTTTAATAATCGTTTAACATTTACAAATGTTTAACCTAGTTCGAATAACATACAAACTTATTATGTAGAACATTCGTCACAATTATAACTACACAACTTGTATACAATGCGCACACAATTTCTTCGTCATATACAACACTTGTTTGTTCTCACATTCACATCATAAATTAATTTTATTGTGTACTCATTAAATAAACAAAAACTATCAAAGGTTTTGAGATATTTAGTATGAAACAGTTTCTTTTGGAAAACATTTGGAAACTACATGACTACTATAATACAACTTAACATAATGATCATGTAGTTCAAAAAACTCACTAATCATGCATTTTCTGCTAGGCATCTCATTACATTACACATAATTCCATTCCATTCCAAACTTATGTTATTATTCTTGAGCTTTACTGGCTTCTGTTATTGATTCATATTGTTCCTTGTCCAATTCAGTCATAGTCAAACTGCCGTCAGGCAACATAAGCACTACTCGTCTTGTACCTCCTGAAATAAATTTATCACATTAATATAACTATTTACTATATGTATGTACTACTTTAAGATAGGATTGATTTTATACAGATAAAAGATAAATCTTAAACATAATAATCATGCAACAAGTTACTAAGTACCTAAACTACTAATTGGACAGATATTGATTTACAAAGCACACAATTTACGGTGATGTCCTCAAAGGGTAAGAAAGAAATCAATGACAATCAAAGGAGATGGTTTCTCGTCCATGCACCGTTTGCCCCAGAACCAAGCGAAGAAAAAATTATTTACGTGTTTTATAATACTCCAATATGCTCACGAAAACAACATTTTATGACGGACACTTCAGAAAATAGATTTCTTTAAAATTAAAACTAAGATTTTGAAGTTATTTCTCTTAAGCGGCGCGGACATGCCGTGTGCCGGCGCGCGGTTGTCAAATTGTAGTATGCTTTAATATAGTGTTGTTGCGATAGTGATAGTCTATCGATAGTATCGCGATACTATCGTGGCCTTGAAAACTATCGATACTATCAATAATCCTATCGAAACTATCGACCCTTAACGATACTATCGATAGATAAAAATAAGTAATACTATTGCTAAACATCAATAGTATCGATACTATCGATAGCATCAGTACAAACACCATCGATACTATCGATAGTTTTGCCCTATCGATAGTCGAACATTTTACGATAGTATTGCTTGCTCATAAGGTGGAATATAGCTACTTTACATAGTTCATCTATCACCTTATTCTTTATACTTTATATTCACAGTTCATTCATATAGTTACTTATATTTGTGTAACTGTGTTACCGACCAGGTGTCGTTTTATACCCAGTCGATAGTATCGAAAATACGTCGATAGTTACTAAAACAAAACTATCGATACTATCGAAACGCGTCGCTAGATCATAGATAGTATCGATATTATCGACTTTATAACGCGATACTATCGATAGTATCCATAATATCGTATCTCGATAGTATCGATAGAATCGATAGTATCAACAAATTTCAATAGTATCGCCTAATTTTCACTATCGATAGTATCGATAGTATTGCAGCATTTCGATATTTTCGATAGGACTATTCGCGCTATCGAGTATTTTTCAAGGTCAACTATCGATAGCTAAACTATCGCTATTGCAACGACACTGCTTTAATATTGTTTCCTGACCAATTACTTAAAAGTAATCCTACCAAAAGAATGGGTGGCCTATGTCCAGCAGTGGACTGCAGTGTGCTGAATTGACTTGTGGATTTGTTGCGTAGCAGAAGGAGTAAGACGAAATGAAATCCAGTGTTAGGTATGCAACAATGAAGTTTCTTCCCCACAGGTTTAGGTACAGGAATGTATACAGCACAGATATCGATAGGCGTAAGCGTAGTAGCAAGGCAACTTAAGAATTACTACGATATTGTAATATATAAAGAAGCTCGCGTAGGCGCGGTGCATCGGCAGACATGCACGGGTTGTGCGTCGTGAGGTTTCGAATAGACTGCCGGCCTCGCCCGCGTCGCTCTGGAATGTTCCAAGCGCCGCCCGTTCGCAGGAGCGAGACCATGCGCGTGAGCAGGATGGCAAGTGAATATGAAATCTGGGCTGTTTGTCCAGTTATACAATGCTATATTTATGTATATAGTGTTACAAGCTTTTGCGCGCGGCTCCGCCCGCGTAGTACCTACATCAATAAAAAGTAGCCTATGTCCTTCACCAGGTTTTAAGCTATATCTATACCAAATTTCATCTAAATCGGTTAAGTGGTTTAGCCGTGAAAAAGTAACAGACAGATAGACAGACAGAGTTACTTTCGAATTTATAATATTAGTAAGGAAGTAAGGATATAGTAAGGATTAGGTATGTAACAGATAAATTATTTAATAAGTATTTATATAAACATAGTTATACACGATTCAGTTATACGCATATTTAATTGAAAACTATAGGTAATTTAACAATAAGTAATCAACTACGCCACGGACTGATTGGTTGAATTTTACCATCGTGCTGAAAACATTGTTTTTCACTAATATAATTACTACGATTAAAAACTGTCTGTAGCTAAGTATGTCACTAGACAAACATGGAGATTTTGTAAAATATTTACGTAGGTGCTTAACTATCAATATCAACTAAAGTTGATGTTAAGAATATATACCTAAATAATAATAAAACAATGCATTGAGCGACGCTCGGTGTCGCTCAAGTTGGCGGCATCTTCGAAGTTCTTTGTTCCGATACTTTTAAATCCTTACTTCCTTACTAATATTATTAATTCGAAAGTAACTCTGTCTGTCTGTTACCTTTTCACAGCTAAACCACTCAGCCGATTTAGATGAAATTTGGTACAGATATAGTTTAAAACCTGGGAAAGGACATAGGCTACTATTTACTTATGTAGGTACCACGTGGGCGGAGCCGCGCGCAAAAGCTAATATTAAATAAATAAGAAACGTAAAGTGTCCGTTTGCTACGTAAAGCGGTAATAAGTATATTAAAATGTAATAATATTTTGATCTAAATTAAATGCTTGTTGGTCTTGGGGCAAATAATAGCAATCTCATTTCGTTATATTTTAGATTCTATGTATATTGCAGTCTAGGGCATGCTGCTAGATAAGTTGCTACTGAGAATTGTGTAACAGATTTTATTAATATTGCACAATGTTAGTTAAACATAAGTGCAGACATTGCATGATATTAGGTAAACATAAGCACAGACTGATCAGCAAGTGAGATCCTCGTAAAGGTTTTTATGTGCGGTAATTGGCTAGGTAGACAAATGTGGTTATCGAGGATGTGTGATGCGTAAAAAGGTCGAATAAATAAGAAAGGCAGTGACCTGGCGAGGGCAGGTCGGCCTGCAGCAGCTGCGCGATGACCTGCGTGGCGTCCTCGCCGGGCTCGCCTTCCACCTGCACGGCCACCTGCTGCAGCGCCGGCGCCGCGTCGCCGCCCGGCATCAGCTGCGCCAGCTGTGACGGGTCGATGGCCAGCACGTCCTGCGCACACAACAACAATATCGATTATTATTACTATTTACTATCTCACTGCAGTCTTAACCGACATCATTCACACGAAGCTGGTGCTGTGTGCCTTCTGGATCTATAGTTTTTATTTTGTAGCAAATATATATGTCAGACTATTTTAGTTCTTATTACTCTGTTCTCATATTCTAATACTGCATTACTACGCTCCTATACTGACCTCAATATTTGGACTTTGATAGCCAACAATAAAACATAACATTGTTTAGTCTTGCCAAAAAAGTTTTGTTGTTTTAATCTTGCCTAAACCGACGTAGGCTTGCCAACCTAAATTATGAGAGATAAAACTGACCTGTCCATCCTCTCTCGTCACGTAGACGACGTCTCCCTCGCCTTCTACAGCACCTTCTACTCCCTCGACTGCACCTTCTACACCTTCAGCTGCTACGAGTAACGTTTGACCAGCTTCGTTTTCACCAGCAACCTATGAATAAAAATTTGATAATGTAATAAAATTATCACAGCTATAACCAGATTGTCACGAAGTCGTTGGTGTGCCAAAAATGCATTTATTCAGAATATAACCACACTGCAAGTTAGATTTTATTTGCTGGGTCGTTTTTGGAGCGTTGACCCAATATCTAGTACTTTTTGTTTGAAATTTGTATGCACGTAACAGAAGAAAGTGGTCCAAAGATCGAACCTTGGACCACTCCTGACTTATTATATTAAAATATAGACCAATATAGCATAATATGCTATATTGGTCTATATTCGTATATTATACGTGTATCTCTACACATAGTTGCATTTTAATAAGCTAGTTTTCTATCATACTTCTGATGGCAGGCGTCTTGAATCAAAAGCCTTAATCAAATCGAGATTTAAAGAGTGCAATTTTTAGATGTATTTCTGCAACTCAATCATTAATAAAAATCTTTCCAGGCATATAACTATATTTTTTTTTGGATTTACAGTTAGGTAGCCCATACATATCAAATCATGACTATGCCATACATATCAAAATCAAAGAGCACACATTTATGACAAGCATATTGATATCTTTGGGATAATCATATTTACCTGGTAAAGCACTCCATCCTCTCCTCTGATCATAATAGGTGTGTGTCCAGCGTGTAATAACCCGACTTCTTCCCCGTCGTCACCCACCACACTGCCTTCTAGCAACTGTTTCACTGCACTCGCTTCTACCTTCACTTCGGTCTGTGAAATTTATAATGAAAAACTCGATTGGATAATTAAGTTCTTACAGTAAATTGTTTTGGCATGCTATAATATTATTACAAACATTCCATTTGTACATAAAAACATTGGTCCTGAAAGTATTTGATAATTTGGCCACAATATAAATAATGACAAGGCATGTAACAAAAAGTGACAATATGTAAATAAATACAAAAATCAATTTGAATACTCACGCCATCCTCATCGGTAAGCACAGGTAGAGAGGGCTGGGCGCCATCACCCTGCACCAGCATGCCGGTAGTACCGCCGGGCGACATCTCCACCTGGCGACAAACATGTAAGCGTAAGCTTCGCTTAACCCGTACACGCTAAGAGTTACGCAGTGACCGGGCGCTGCAGGCGATGACAGTACCTTCATGAGCATGGTGCCGTGCGGCGGAGGCGTGGGCGGCGGCGGCGGCGTGGGCGGCGGCGAGGGCGTGGGCGGCGGCGTGGGCTCGCCCTCCGCGCGCGCCAGGCGCCGCCCTGACTGTGGGCACAGCGTGAGCTCGCGCTCGGGGCTAGGCGGCGGCAGCGGGCCCAGCTCGCGCGGGAATGGGTCCTCGATGCCGTCCGACGTGTCCGACGACGCGTCCGACTGCAACACGCGCTCCACTTACTATGTGTACGTTTACCATGTTTCACTGACTAAAAAAAGGGTCCAGAGTAGACGTTTTCAATACAGAATAAAAAGCTAACCTGGTCAAACTCGAATGCGGCGGGTGTCTTACTCTCCCTAATACGCACGATGTTGCCACCGGCCGTGGAGACGGCGTAGCCGCCTCGGCCGCGACCCCGACCCGACCCACCGCGCCGCAGTAAACTGTCACCCTAGGTACCGAGCATCTTGTTTTTAATCGCCATATAAACATTTTATTATAATATAGTACATTAAGTTAACTTTGCAATTTGGTATTAATTACTTAATAATATATTCCTCTTTTATATCTCATTTCTATGTTTAAGTAGGCATGTAACTTATTTTTAATATAAACCTAATAATAGGCAATATATTTCTTACCTGAGCTAGTTTCTTATTGAGGATAGTTACAGGTGACTTTCCTTCGCCATGTCCAGACGGTCGCTGTATGGTGCGCTGAATAATCTTTTGCCCAGATGGAGTTATAATGGTCTTCTCTGTAACTTGTTGTCCGCCCGAACCGTATGTCTTTTTAATCTGTAATGGTTAATCCACATAAAATAACATAATTAATTAATCCTAAATTTGCAATCACACCAGTTCATTTGCCATGAAATTTAATTTCTATGTCCTCTCCGGGCTACATATTACTGTCCATTCGCCAATACAACTGAAGTTGAGGTACATAAAATACACCTGACTTAACTTCAGTGGGTTTGCGTCGGCAAAAATGACATAAAATTGGACTATAGTTTACTTTCGACGTAAGCAGAAGGGATTTTTGGTAATACGTCCGCCGTCAGCAGTGTAAATAGGTGTATGAAAAATCTTATATCAAGCTGGCCATGCAGATAAACTTTGTTCACAACTAATAGTATATAATTTGTAGGGTTCAGTCGAATGTAATCATTTAGAACAAGTGAAGATATTTTGCACTGTTGTTGGATCTTAGGCAAACAATTTATATCGGCAGGGTACATTGTATACAGCAAAAAATTTGTTATGAAATTATACCAATTCTAGAATATAATGTTTTAAAGCAAAACACAGTGCTGAGTATATAATAGCATCATTTATGGCTATTAATTATACTATTATATATTACTGATTATTATAATAAAATATAATAGTAATGTTTAACAAAATACTCTTCAATTAATTGCCCATAAATGGATATCGCAAGTAATAAAATATAATAATAAATACATTTATTTTTAAAAGGTGCACATATTGTTTTAAACACAAATAGTATATAGTAACAGTTACAAAATCAACCTTTGTGAGAGCTGGAGTCTGTAATAGGTTCGAAACCTGTGTGACAAATCTTCAGGCTCTTTTTCTATCAAAATCACATAAGGTAATATTATAGATATGTACGGTAAAGTCTAGAATTAACCTAAATTAAATCAATGAACACACTAAATCTTATCATGGCACGTCTTTCTAACCAAACTTGTAAAAATTTTAAAAGTTCTTACCTGTGATGCAATAGGCGTACGCACAGGCGATGTCTTCTTGGATTCTTCTAATTTTTTCTAGAAAGGACATCGAATTATTTAATTAAATGAATAAACGAAAGACATATTTTTAACAACATTAGGAAATTTAAAAATTAAATGATACCTGTTTAGCAGCCAAAATTTGTTTTCTAATCACGTCTTGATCTATATTTAAACCCGGTCCTAATTTGCCAGGCGAGTCAATCTTCATTATTCCTGAACTCTTCGACATTATATACACACCTGTTACAAAACAGACACAATTATAACATGTCAGTATGAATAGCAAAGCCAGCACAAACATCTACTTCACAATAACAGATCACCAAATACCTGTTGTAAGGTTAGGCATATGTTTAGGGTCAACTTTAATGACGCCCTTAATGTTCGGCATGCCCTTCCCACCGAGGCCGAGTGATTTGACGAGCTCGGGGTCTAGAGTGGACTTGGGTGATGACTGTCCATTCAGCACTTTCTTGTCAGCTGAAATGTTTACTTCATATATATTAGATGGTAAGTACTGAGCCTTGCGTTTTCAATAATAAAACAGTGATATTAGTATGTTTTAGTTATACTATATCAACTATTCTTAAGCTTTTTTAATAAGAATAAATCCATACTAATATTATTAATGCAAAAGCAACTGCCTGTTTGTTACATTTTCACACCTGATTGCTGAACTGATTTTCATGATATCTTGTGTTAATGTAACACAGAAAAAGAGAAGGCCAAATGCTTTATAAATAAAATAGATTTAAAATGGAGGATATGATCGATGATTGCAAAAGGTTTCGTTAAACATGTATACTTGTATACCTTTAGTGGAGTCAGGGTCTGAGTAGTCTTCGTCTTCACTGGAGAGTTCCTTTTTAACTTTCTTAGCGGCCGGTTCTCCGTCGTCAGCCCCGCACCATGCCTTTACTTGGTCTAGTGCGCGCACCTTACTTGTTCGCTGAAGACGGCTGCCAACAAGAACAAAAATAAGTTAAATGCTTAGCTTATTAGCATCTTTATACAGCTTTATAACTACAATGCGACCTTAACTGCAAAACATGCCATATAAAGTCTTCAACTTTTATTATAAGAACGCACTTTATTAGCATCCCAAGTGATCCGAAGGCATATTCAGGTCCTAATAAACATAATCTTACGACAAATCCTATTGACTTTTCATAATGGCGTGTATACTACTTTACTGTCTTATCCTTACTAATATTATAAATGCGAAAATGAGTTTGTTTGTTTGTTACGCTTTCACGCCTTAACTACTCAACTGATCAACATGAAATTTTGCATACACGTTGTCAGGGGTACAGAATAGGACATAGGGTACCTTTCATCCAGAAAAAGAACTATTGCAAACCTAACCTAACCTACATTTACGCGAGCGAAGCCGCGGGTGAAAAATAGTAATTTCCCATGCCACACTTATGTATGGAAGTGAAAGATGGGTATGGCAAAAGAAGCATGAGAGCAGAATAAATGCTGTAGAAATGAGAGCGCTGAGAAGCATATATGGTGTGACTCTGAAAGATAGAATAAGGAATAGTGTGATTAGAGAGAGATGCGGCATGAAATTGGATATAGTGACAAGAATAGAAAAGCGTATGTTAAGCTGGTTTAGACATGTAGAAAGAATAGACGAAGAAAGACTGACTAAGAAAATTTATAAGGCTAGTGTGAATGGAACAGTTGCAAGAGGAAAACCTAGGCGAACGTTTCTCGATCAGATCGGAGGCGTTCTGGACAAAGGCCAGATTTAAGAGCTCCTTGAACCGACGGGCGTGTATGAGGAATGTGATGAAAGTGAATGTAGCCAGAGAAGTATGTCAGGATCGTACCAAATGGAAATCCGTAGTCTCTGCCTACCCCTCTGGGAAACAGGCGTGAATCTATGTATGTATGTCTTATAATTTATAATAGATGGATTCTTATCTATTCTACTAATAATTTATTAATGTTACTAATAAAATAGTTCGTTTTTAAGTAGCATACATCTATACTAATATTATAAAGCTGAAGAGTTTGTTTGTTTGAATGCGCTAATCTTAGGAACTACTGGTTCGAATTGAAAAAGTATTTTATTGTTGGATAGCCTATTTATCGAGAAATGCTATAGGCTATATAATATCACGCTACGACCCACGGGGGCCGCGCAGTAACCATAAACGCGACTGAAACCGCGGGCACATCTAGTACATTATATATTTACATAATCATACAGCCTTGGCCAAAAGTATTAGGCACCCCCAATGTAGTTATCACACACCTGTGCTATTTGAACAATTAAACAATATTCTATAGAACTGCGATACCGGTGTCATAAAACACTATTTAAGACAATAGGCGGCATTTTTTAAGCAGTCGTAAGACATCTGGTGCGTCAATAATAAAATTTTATTTTTTCCAAAATTTATTTTTAATGTTTCGTCAGTTACCATTTGGAAGTCTTAGTGTAAAGACAGTGCATTTGTGGTTTTGTGAATTAATTGAGAAGAAATTCATTTGAAAATGCCAAAACGAAACGAAATTAGTATTGAAAATCGTGTAAAAATTCAACTTTTACATGAGCAAGGCAAGACTCAAAAAGAAATCGCGAAGTTGGTGAAATGTTCGCGATGCGCCGTTCAATCTGCTATCAAACGTTTTGTTGAGACTGGCTCTCATGCAAATAAACCAAGAACAGGCAGAAAACGCGTGACTACTAGCCGTCAGGACAGAAAACTTATCCGAGAGTCTGTGAAAGATAGAAAAAAAACTTCTTCGGAGCTTGCTGTGGCTTTAACTGAAGAGACTGGACATCCCATAAGCGCACGAACTGCGAGACAAAGGCTAGTAGAAGCCGGCTTAAAAGGTTGCAAAGCTAGGAAGAAGCTGTGGCTATCCGCAGACAATAAAAGAAAACGACTTGATTGGGCTCTGAGACACCAACATTTCACAGAAGAGGATTGGTCTAATGTGCTGTGGTCTGACGAATCAAACTTTGAGGTAAGTTTTTTTAGTGAAGTCTATACCACAATTACAAAGATCATTGTTGTGTTTGTCTTCAAACTCAAATGTTATAAAAGTTTGTAATGTGTGCTTTTTTTTGGAATCTACAGGTGTTTGGAACACCAGGTGTGACGTTTGTGAGGCGACGCAAAGGCGAAGAATATCACCCAGATTGCGTAGTACCAACCATAAAACACGGCGGAGGCAGTGTAATGATTTGGGGTTGCATGGCTACGGATGGAGTCGGCAAAATGTTTGTTTGCGAAGGTCGCATGAACAGTGAAAAATACATTAATGTACTGGAAACTGCTCTCGTACCTTCGCTTTCGTGTATTTTTGGTGACACTAACTTAAATGGTGTGAAATTCCAACAAGACAATGCTCCGTGTCACAAGTCAGCTACTACGATGCGCTGGTTTACTGAAAATTGTATTGATCTGTTAGATTGGCCTGCCCAGTCCCCGGATCTAAATCCTATTGAACATTTGTGGAGTATTTTGAAGAGAAAAATAAAAGAGCACTCGATAACATCAAAAACTGCTTTAAAAAACGCGTTAGTGCAAGAATGGGATGCAATTTCTCCAGAGGAATGTGCGAAACTTGTACGTAGTATGCCCCACAGAGTTGCTGCTGTCATAAAATCAAAGGGTGGCCCAACAAAATATTGATGTTTTTACAATATTCTAATGGAAATAAAGTACTTTAATCATTATAATTAGTTTTATTTCTCTCTAAGCCTGAAATATGCAGTAATTTATAGGGTGCCTAATACTTTTGGCCAAGGCTGTATATTTTTATCGATTTGCTTTCATTCTGGGAATGTATTTACATTTTATTTACTTGATATATGTATATCTACATATACTATAGCATGATTGTATTAATATATGGATATATAAAATGTGGCAGCTATTGATGAACAAAATAAATAAAATGCAAGGGACCAATTTACTCAATAATATTTCTACCAAATGACAAGCAGATATCATAGCCAATAGATAATAATACAAAATTAAAAAGAAGTAATTATGCTTACCCTGAAGGTGTAACAGCAGGGCTCTCTTTCTTGACAACTTGTTTCACGACTTGTGGCAAAGGTGTGCTTATTTGTTTTACCTACAAAGTTATATTATTAAATGACACAGAATCAACCATATTAAAATATATAAATAAAGATGTTGATTATGAGGTGCTTTTTCATTTTTTTAAATATACAACATTATGAAATGCTTGGCAAAATTCATAGAATTGAGAATAATGTCTGTTTAATGAAAAAATCCAGTCTTACATAGACGAGACTAGACAAGGTATTTTTATTATTACAAGTGAAGTAAGTTATGGTTAAAGTATATGCACTGCCATAAAGATCTAAATCGTAACAGTTTACCTGCACTGGATGTTGCTGCTGTTGTTGCTGGGCTCTAAGTGCCTTCAGCTCTTTTTGTCGTGCCAATTGCTTTTCAAATGCCTCCAATAAGTGTTTGCATGTCTCCATATTTTCCACTGGCTCCCATGTGTTTTGTTCACTAGAAAATTCAAAGCCAATTGTAAAAGATATGTCTCAAAAGTGTCATCAGGCACTGCGTGTAAATCTTAGATTTTATGAGCCACTATGCGATGCGTCTAGTATGAAACATCAGGCTCAGAATTAAATGTTGCATGCATTTCTTCATAAGTCAATTCGCAATAAACAAGGCTTTATTCACTTACTCTACATATTTTTTTGCATGGAATAATTTTTATATATGATATTTTATTGTTAAGTTCTTCCATTTCTATACTGTATGATAACATAGTAGGATTTGACGTTTTAGTCAAATTTCAGATGGAAATTTGCAGCTAATTGTGTTTTAGAAACAATACTTAAGGATGTTTAGACAGGTTCTAAATATATTTAACTATCTAGATATAAGGAATACATTAATGAATACAGAGAAAATTTTTATGTGACTTGATCCCTTAATTAGGTTCTACTATTGGCATGGCATGGCTACTAAGAATATAAAAGAATTTTCTAAGACATTGTGGGACATGTCAGCAGCTGTCAATTTGATTGTAGGGAAACTTGTGTCCTTAAAGGTAGAACTGCAGCATTACAAGTCGCGGTTGCAGGAACTCCGTTATTTACAAGCGGATCATGAAAGCAATCGTGAAAATAACAACTGCAAGATTTCGGGTGCTGGCGATAAAATCAATAATTTAAAGATCTGTAACAATAATTGTTCAAGAAACCTTCAAGAAAGATAAGAAACCTTCAAGAGGATAAGATGTATGATGAGGATGACATAAAATGCTAAATTAAATATCTACAGATTGATTGGTAAAAGACTGGACATATTGACGGAGGGTATTCAGTACTCGATTCTGGACCCGAATATCTAAAAAATTGGTGCTTAAAATTTGACCAAGCTATCCAATAAAAACCTAATGTGCGATGTAATTGCACGAAACGACTCAAAACCTTCGCCCCCGCCACCCACACTCTCCCTAATTTGCACCCCCGCCCGCCCTTTTCTTATCAAAGGTCATTAGCCTCGTTAGCATGGCGCGCTCGACTGTGTGCGACCAGCGCAGTGTCCACATTTTATGAATATTTTATACAAATTTTCATAAAGGTTTTCTTTGCAGGTTACACAGATTTTATTTTATTTATTTTTTTAAACATTACATCTGACCATAAATTATCATGTCCTTAAGTACGTACAATTTTTAACCAGTCACACTGTATATATTATAATAGTTTTCTTGTTATTTTTATGTCAGAGCATAACAGTATGGTGGTGTGCCATATGGTGTGCAACTCACTGCGGGTAGCCCTCCCACTTGAGCAGGTACTCGTACTGCTTGCGGCGCGGGTTGAAGCGCTTGGCGAGGATCTTCTCGACCACGTACTCGCCCGCCTCCGTGGCGTCGCCGCTGCGCTCCGTGCGGCGCGCGATGCGCTCCTCCGGCGGCACGCGCTCCTGCGCGTTGCGCACCGATTCCGTCGGCTCCTGCGCACACCCCGCCACCGTTACTACTTGCGACAAGCAACCGATGTACACTACTTAGTTACTGATGCTGTTGCACATCAATGATTATGATCCTGGACTAAACATCTATATTATTTTAACCATCTATGACCTGATTACTTTATTCATTTTTTTAAGATTAGTAGCTGAAAAATGCCTTTGAACTAGTACATAATAAAAAACCTTTTACAAGTACCTTAGGTTTGTTAATTTGTGTTATTGGTACTTTGTTAGCGACACCTTTCAATCCAGGGCTAGCTTTAATGATATCGTCGCTGTCCTCGCCTGACGGCTGAGTCTCAGAATCCTCCTGTAAGAGTGAGTTAGTACTGAGTGTTAAAGCATGATGAAGTGAGAGGATGGGTTGACATTGTATAATTTTAAATATCACATACCGGTTTGGGTATCTTCCTTGGTCTGCCGCGTTTTTTAACTTCAGTTTGAACTGGTGTTTGAACAGGGACTAGTTGATCTTCAGTCTTTACCTCCATCTGAATACAAAGTATATATGAATAGAAAAGAAAGGGAACAATTAGCCTAGCCAAGCAATTGAAAAATTATAAGTGATTTATTGTTTCACTAATACAAAACTTACAAGAATACTGAAACTGCAATAATACCCTGCCAGACAAACCTAAGACATATGCTACTAGGACAAGTATGGACTTAATTGCATAATAATAAACACTAATAAACATTTCATTTTACGAGTTCCAAATAATGAGAAATACCCTAGTTTTGTTTCAACTTTTGTGTGTTAGCTCGGAATAACTTTATGATAAATAATGCATATATTTTATATTCTATTCTATATATACTAATATCATAAAACTGAAGAGTTTGTTTGTTTGTTTGAACGCGCTAATCTCAGGAACTACTGGTTCAATTTAAAAAATTCTTTTAGTATTGGATAGCCTATTTATCGAGGAAGGCTATAGGCTATATAACATCACGCTATGACCCACGGGGGCGACGCAGTAACGATAAACGCGGGTGAAACCGCGGTAACATCTAGTTCTATACAATTATTGCTAAATTATATTGTAAGTTATAAAAGTGATCTTACTACTTTAGCATGTGCAAATTTAGATAGGGCTTGAACATTAGATCCTGCCATGATCCAGGCCGTGCGCTGTGCTTCTGCCATTCGGCACCACTGTTGGTACAGTTTCCAGCTGTTGTCTGTGTTCACTGTAGACCCATCTCGTACTGATGAACATTTCCACAACAGGAAAGCCCACACTTGGGCTTTACTTTCATTCTGTTCAAAAGAAAAACATACATAATAAGTTATATTTTAGTTTAACTAAATGCATCATTACATTTTTAACTTTGTTAAATCAGTATTATGAATAATACAGAGCTGCCTGTATTCTTTACTATTCAGAGGAATCCGGAAGCTAAGTAATTGTTTAGATTTTTGTCTGTGTCCCATTTATACACTCATCGGCATGGAATCTTGGCCAAGCGTGATTTATAAGATAACAGAGATTTTAACTGTTTCTAATGATTATTTATGATGATGGTAGCTCTAAAATGTGTTTCTTTAGTTCAACAGGCTAATTAATTATGTTAAGCTTTATGTTTAGATATAGATAACTTGTCTGTTATTGAGTATCCAGTACCTACCATATATTGCATATAAATCTGAAAGTATAACATATCTGTACAAAGGCCAGGTTAAGAGTTAAACCGATGAGTGTGTATGAGGAATGTGATGAAAGTGAATGAAGCCAGAGAAGTGTGTGAGGGTCGTAGCAAATGGAAATCCGTAGTCTCTGCCTACCCCCCTGGGAAACAGGCGTGAATCTATGTATGTCTGTATAACCAATTAATTATTAAATGAATACTTACACTATCTCTAACAGGGGATTTTCCGGTGCAGTTATTGGCATCTTTATGTTCCTTAAATTCTTCAACAAAATGGAAAGCAGAGTGACACTGGCCACATACCAATACATCTAATGTAGCCATCTGCTCATGTGCCTCTGAATAAAGAAAGAAAACTTGTAAATAATTACAGGTGTCATTTGTATATTAATTATGGAAATATTATAATTGTAATAGTATATTAGTGGTTGAATTGCAGTAAAATAACAAGACCAACATTTATTTATTAGGTTATTGTTATTATCGTTGCCTATATGATCCAGAATGCTTCACTAATTAGTTACACTCACTAATTTCAATAAATTAGACAAAATCATATTGTAAATTGAAATCTCGAAATAGTGGGTTCAATATTTGTAAACAGTTAAAAAGTTTTTATAATCCACTGGATATATTTAGTTAGAGAAGATTAGTGTATACCTTTGAGTGCGGCTGGGTTTTTTGTTAGTTCGTCTGGGTTGCCCGCTGGCACGTCCTCGGGCGGGGTCTCACCTTCTTCCACCGAAGTCATTATTGACTTTACAATCTACAATGTGAAAAATAACATTGCTTCACTGGTTTAACACCAATACGTACCTTATGTGCTACACTTTTTCTAGATAACCTTATTCGATACAAACCGGCGTTCCCGCCAACTCACTTTGATTATTATAAATAAATATTGCAGATAGTCTTCCAAGTCTTGAATCACTTTATATAGAAACTTAATTAGTCAATGCGTAGTCAATAATTACATTACAATTCATTTTTTAGGTAAACAAATACAAAATTAAATACATATTTAAACTCCCATGACACAAATAAACGCTCATTGAATTACTATGCCATCGTAGCGATAAAATTAGACGGGTATATTCTATTGTACAGCTAAACAAATGTAATATTTAGTATTATACCTTATTTTAATTCATCCCTATTTACGGTCAAGACAACGTCACTTACCAAAACAATATTTTTTTCTAAAAATAATGAAACTTTTCAGAGAATACAACGCAAAACGGAACAAATCACATCAACAATCGAATGTATAATGAGGATAAAAAACATTTGGCCGACACGCTCCGAATGCCACCTAGCGTTCGCCGACATTTCTTGTTTTCATTTGTACAGTGATAAGTAACGGACCAATGGCATCACGGCATTGGAATATATCGACCAATCATGATTTCGTTACTTTTAGACATACTATAACATACCTGACGTTTCGCATTTCGCCCCCGTTTTCACCGACACGTGTATTTTGCCGTCACAATTCACCGACATCCTTCAATGCTTTATTATTTCTGCAATATGTAATAAATAAAAGCCATAACGTTATATGTAACAAATGTATGACAATATAGAGTACTATATCTGTGTTTGTAAGAAATTTAATTGTTAAATAAGCTAAATATTAATTTCTTTAGGGCCTTTTTAGAATAAATTTACACAAAGCTAGGATTCTAGTTTAGATTTCTGATTTATACAGTAGATATTCATAACTTCCAGTAGATATCTAATAAAAGAGTTGATCTATGTTCTAGTAGCCATATAAATGTATTAATTTCGTTACTTTTGGGTCAGTAATTGATTAGCTAAATAGATACGATGGTATTTAAGTAGGTAGTACCTACTGCAGTAGCATTTGTAATTTGTGAGCCTACTGAGAATAATGATGAAGTTAATTATTAATAATTCTAACTTATGCTAGTAAGTACATACCGACTAGACATAGATTAGTATACCTCTACTAGATAGATACTTAATGATATGATATTTATTTTTTTAATTACTATGATCCACTTATTGTAATAAGAAGCGTAAGTACGACAAACAATTCTTAAAATAGGTACGCTAATAAATAAGATAGGTTGTGTAAGTGATGGACTAGGTACTTACTGAAATAATTAATGAAACAAGGACTAGAAAAATTGCATTAGCTCGTGTCAAGTTTCTGTGGCTTTATCGCCAATCCTTAAGCATTGTTCTGCATTGTTATTGTATGCGCGAGAATAAGACAGCGCATTAGTGCAAAATATGCTTACTGAAATATATCATAACGAGCACCTATATGCCTCAAATCCTTGCATTCCGTCTCGGAAGGGTTAGGTTATGTTAGGTTCCTTCTTAAACCCACCCAAAAATAGGAGCCCCGCAAAGCGAGGCTCCGTCGACTTAGTTTGATCTCTTTAAACTCAGTCTTTAAATATATTTTGGTGTGCAATTAGTATTTTTGCTAAGCATATTTTGCTGTGCAATTAGTATTTTTTTGCTGTTCAGTTAAATACTACCCTTTAATAAAGAACTATGATTTAGATATTTTACTCAAGGTATAGGTTTGTCTCGTTCCCGTGCATGCATAATCATCGGGGCTATATACCACCACACATTTTTTTAAATTTAGGTACCTACTGATAAAATAATTGCATACGTTAAGTGCTAACGTTAAGCGGACGCACTGTTATTAATTAAATTCTTGAAACAGATATTGTATTGTAGGTAGGTACCTACTTTATTGGAAAGCTTTCTATGTGTGGCTGAGGATAATCAATAGGGACTATACAATGATATTCTGTCATTGGCACTAGAAGGATACTTTTATATCTATATAATATTATATTGGCTGTAGCTTCGCTGAATGTTGACTCAGCGAGCGTTACGACTTTCAAGGCAACGACGGACAATTAAAAAAGTAACCATTCGGAATGGACTACTTAGTATAAAATATCTATTATAGTAATCATAAAATGTAAGATTGACTTACGAATTTAATTTATTTATTTTTCATTTAGGCGCGGTTAGGTACGGTTATTCTAGTATTTCGTAATATCGGCTGGTCGGCCGATTTGCTATAGTGTGTGTGATTGATGAGTCTAAGTATACGCGAGCGGTATGGCCGTCTTGAGAAGAGACAAATACCTACCTACAAAACCAGGTAGGTGTCGTCTGTGAATTCTAACGTCTATGGGTATATATCATTTTATACTCATAGTCGTTGACATTATCCTATTAAATTGCGAAATTTCGCAAGATGCCTCCAAATACGCCATAAGATTATTATTATAGATACGTTTACTTTGGTCTAAGCATTCATAGAGCTTGGACCTATAAATACAGATCATAATATTATAGGCACTCTACAAGAGACAAATGCGCTATAACGTATGTAGGGTAAAGCACCTGGTAGTCAGCCCTGCTCCTTTACAGATATAAATACTTACCATACAAATTGTGTAATTATTTGTTTACACGCTATCTTTAATATTCGTTAAAATTCGTAGTCTCATAATCTATACTAATATTATAAAGTTGAAGAGTTTGTATGTTTGAACGCGTTAATATCAGGAACTACTGGTTCAATTTGAAAAAATATTTTTGTTTGATAGACTATTTATCGAGGAAGGCTATAGGCTACATAACATCACGCTACGGCCCACGGGGGCGGCGCAGTACCTAACGATAAACCCGGGTGAAACTGCGGGATAATAAGTACGTAACTTTACGAACCATTAGCGTCACACAGGGCATTGAGTTATACCTACTCGTTCATTTGCACTGCCGCCAACGTCATGGCCGTATGTGTACCGATTGTTATTTTTTTGTAAATGTATTTCTTTTGATTTAATAGAACAGTTGAATATTATTTTGTATTGTAACTATAAAATGACTATTTAGTTATAATAATAGCTCAAAACCGCTTTTTATTTGAATACTAGCTGACCCGCGCAACTTCGTCTGCTTTACTTAAGATAAATTTCCCCGTTTTTATAAAAAAAACCATTTATTTTCTGCTCCTATTGGTCTTAGCGTGTTATTATAATATAGCCTTCCTCGATAAAAGGGCTATCCAACACTGAAATAATTTTTTAATTCGAACCAGTAGTTCCTGAGATTAGCGCGTTCAACCAAACAAACAAACTCTTTAGCTTTATAATATTAGTATAGATACCAGTATAGTATTATATTATCTGTGGTATAGATTACATATAGGATGGCTGAGTACTGGGTTTCAATTTTTTAAGGCAAACCCAATAGTCAGCCATGAGTGGCTAACTATTGGTTTTGATGTGTTTTTCGAAATATGGTTGAAAGTTATATGTCGTACTGGATGTGCCCGCGGACGACGATGACCGCTTGCTTTTGTAGGTACGTACAATACCTACTTTGGTACATTAGTTTTAGTAGTTACCTACCTATTAAAAGGAAAAAAAAAATGCTTTATTTATTGGCACTTTTCTTTAAGTTTCTTAAAGCTTTATGAATAAATATTATTATGTAGTAATAATAAAAAAAATAAAAGTCTTGATAGTATTTTTCTTTTTTTACATACCTAATTATAATATAATTGGGTGTATTAAGTACTTTACGTTAATTTTTCACTATCTATATTTTTATGTGCCACGTAATACCTACTCTATTACGTAACAATGAAGGATGGGATGCCTAATGTCGTTTACAATTACATCATTTATATTTCCCAACTCTGTGCTGTTACTGAGAATGTCTTAACAGAATAATTCAATAACACTTTGGCGAGCTCAGGAATCAAACCAAGGTGCTGATGATCGCCGTAAACACAAGCTCAATATTTTTTACCATGGTCCCATGGTAAAACATTATGCAGTTTATTTTCTTCTTCATCTATTATGCCAGTCATAATACAATATCACAATCATTGATGTATAAAAACCAAGGGTTTTTATATATCAATTCGATTCCCGCACAAGTCAAACATTTGTGTGAATGAATATGGATGTTTGTCTTGGTCTGGGTGTTTCTATGTTTAATATGTATGTATTTACAAAAAAAAATTATATATGTATGTTTATACCCATAGTACAAGCTCTGCTTAGTTTGGGCTAGATCATTGACATATAAAAACCTTTTTATACATCAATGGGCTAGATGGTGTTATGTGTATGTGATAGAATATTATTATTATATTATTATTACAAAAAGTATTTACATAATTATGTTTGTGGTGGTTTATGTTAAAGGATCATCAGATTTATTAACTCAATAGGTACCTGTGCTCAAAACAGTCTTATGGCGCAATGACATATTCAACCCCTAAATTCTAATGTTTTCTGACGATTCGGGTAGTAAGTAATTACTTGTATGAATCGCTATTATTATTATAGTTATTGAGCTTAAAATTAAATGTTCATGCTGGCAATCAATAACTAAACAGGTGCTACGATTATTGTATGTACAGTTAGCGTCGTAAGCCGCTGAACATTTATAAGATTTTGAATTTATCTATCACTCAAAGTAACCATCGTTCGCATGATTTTAAAACATGAATAGTTGGAGAATAATAAATTTAGTAATTGTTACTTAATAGATACGTTATAATAATTATAAAATAAAGTTTTAATTCGTAAGCGATTGTTAGAAATTAATTCAATGCTTAGCTTATTATGTCGCTGACATACATGTCATCAAAGTTAATATTTATTATGGGCAATATTTTTAATTAGCTTGATTTATGTGTCTATGACGAAACTCAAAACTATGAATGGATATTTGAATAGAAAAACTTAGCGGTTATTACCGCCAAGTTTTCCACACAAGGATCTGAAACATGTCAAAAATACCAACAACATCGTCTTTGTAGCAGGCTGGCGTTGTTGAGCACCATGCACAGGCCCTAATTAGAGTTTCTCGACGTAATGTCTTGGCATGAACTTGGACATAAACAATAAAAAGCATTAATCAGGTTATGTCTAATTTTCTCAACGCCTAGGTATACCTATATAATAATAATACCTGATGACATTTTTAAATCTATAACCAATGGGTCTTGAGATCTATCTACTTATCTACGATGCGATGCTGAAATGTGGACACACAGTAATATCCTAACTAATATCTGTGCTAATTAATATTATGAATGCGAATGTGAGTTTGTTTGTTTGTTACGCTTTTACGCGTTAACTACTCGGCTATCATATCCCTGTTAACGTGTATGCGAAATTTTATGAAATTTCGCATACAACGTGTATGGAAAGAAAAAGGCTTATGTCCAGCGGTGGACTGCAATATGTTTAATTGTGGGACTTGTATATTAAAACTCAAATGATTATTTCGTGAGCACCAATACACATTATATCCATATGTATATACCTACAAGGGCGTCGCCAGGGTGTGGCAGGTAAGCTAAAACGAAGTAGCTTTTCGTGTGTAAAACGGTCAATGCAACCTTCTTGTACCCTATTAAATAGGTACTTTTTACGTTTTAGTATGCAAAATTTCATGATTATCGGTCGAATAAATAAGGCGTGGAAGCGTAACAAACAAACTTACATTCGTATTTATTATATTAAGTTAGGGCTAAAGTACCTATGTTGCCCATGTAATATGTGTATCGACATAAGTACTAGTCTCACGCCTATATCCACGAAAGGGTAGATGAATCCAAACTCCGCCTGCTATCGATTCATGTCACACGTAATAGGGAGCGAGCATATTGCGGTCTACCGAAACACCACCTTGGTAAAAATTTCATGAACATTTTGCCATGAGTGAAACCCGAGACCTCATGGATAGAAGTCGTATCAACTACTGCTGCACTACCTAGTTATGCGTTCCCATGAGTAGGTAAGCTAAGAACGCATCACGTCATCGCACTTAGCAACAATACCTAGGTACTTGATCTAAGTTCAAAGTAAACCATAACAAATAAATAATGACCATAAACTTAAAGGTGACGAAATACTAATTGATCCTGTCACTTGAACCAAGTAAACAAGCAGCCCGTGGGATCTCACACGGACAGCACACATGTATAAGATTTAAGCACATGTAGGTACCCAGAATGTATCCTAGCATTAAGTCATTCTTTTGTCAACTGCTCAACAAGACTGTACTCAACTTGTGTTTTTAGTTAAATAAAGTATAAATTATTTATTTTTTAACTTAAACCAAGTGTTTATATTTGTCTACCTAGACATACTTACCTATATATGTATAAGTACCTAACATATTTCATAGCGCCCCGTATAGCCGCGCTCACATTAGGTATCGGACCGACAGTTTTACCGTAGTCGGCTTAACGGGTCTACTGTTCACACTTCAAACTGCCGCATGCCGATCCGAACACTACAGCTGTCGTTACTGTCGATTTACCGCTGCCCGACTCGTCTTAAAGCAGTTTTGAGTTGGCTTTTGCGTACAATCATAGACTAGTATAATATATTATCGGTAACGTACAATGTGTTTAAAATGCTCTAAGCGTACAATGGACGACGACGACGTTATATATAATGGGTGATGTCCTTGGTTATTGTTTACTGACAGTGACAGTGTAGCGGGGCACGCGCGGGTGGGTAGGTGTCGGGCGGATGGTTTCGCCGCTCCGATCCGACAAGTGTGAACGGCACCACACAAAGCAATATACCAATATTACGCCGGACCCGATCAAAATCGTGGCGGACGTCCGATAAATGTGTCGTCGCCGACAGTTTTATCAGGTCGCCATAATGTGAACAGCGCTATTGAAATAAGTACATGTACTAATTTGCATCCGACACCTTTGTCGTTCCTGTAAAACTGTCGGTCCGACCTAATGTGAACGCGGCGTAACAGTACCTAAGCACCAACCGAGTGCTGGTTTATATGTCGCGGGCACTAAATCCAAATCTGAACTTGGAAATTGACTAAATCTCACAATGCAGTTAGCTTATATTT
The DNA here is from genome assembly GCA_963564715.1 of Catocala sponsa. Classification (NCBI taxonomy): domain Eukaryota; kingdom Metazoa; phylum Arthropoda; class Insecta; order Lepidoptera; family Erebidae; genus Catocala; species Catocala sponsa. The sequence continues at coordinate 12,418,955 of OY751336.1, read as the reverse complement.
AGTACCACCACGGTAGCTATAAGCTATTTCTTTACTTTCCTATTGATTATTTTTAGGGATAAAACTAACTGATAAAATTGATGAAGGCACCATATTAATGATTCAATCATCTTACACATCATCTTATACGGGGGTCAAGCAGTGCAGACCGGCGACACTTCGACCCAGTGGAATCTTTTGTGTCGACCCCATGATCTATCCTTTAGCTATTTCCTTATGAATGTACTGCATCAGCCGTAGCGTACACTTCAGAGGGAGAAGCCTGAAGTCTTCGGGGTTTGGATATGCCGATCCCATCAGACCCATTCTCAATCCAGCCAACGCGTCACATTCACACAGTACGTGCGATATGGACTCGTCCTGTTCACAAGCTCTGCAGATCAAATTGTTTACCAATCTTAAATCATCTTACGCATAATAATATGTGATTTAAATAATTACATTCTGCTAAAAATAAAATGTTTTTTGAACACATGGAGAAAGTTTAGCATCAGTCATAACAAGGCATTTTCTTTGAATAAGGTACCTATTTAAATCGGTTAAGCAGATAAATCAAGAAGTTAGAATTATAAAGAACAGCATTAAAGTAACTCTATTTATCAACCCTCATAAAGTTATGTAGATAGGTCCAGATATGTTTTAATTTTGCTAGCAGCAACAATTTCAAGAATGCCCCGAGATGGGAGATTGCGGTATAGCTGCCAGTCATCCAAAGAGTAAACTAATACATAGGAAGTCATCTATAAAGATGATGGTGAGTACATAGATATAGGTCACGATAGGTACCTAACTTGAGTGATAGCTTTTTATATATGGAGGATAATGAGTCAATCTGTCAATAAAAGTCATCCTAAAGAAAACTCGTGACTAGGTTATTCGGCGGAGTCCTCTACAGAGCAAACCAATAATTGCAAAAGCCTTCGAAGAAGAAGAGCTTAACTATACTATGTCATGTAAATCGACTATTGCTGCTATAATAAGAAAGGATCTTCTTTATTTTACTTGATATCTATCTGTCTAAAATCTAAATCACGGTTATTAATTACGACAGATGCTCGACTGCGAATAGTCTCAATAGTCGAAAAATAGGGAAACATTTATATAATGATTTTGTAATCGACTATCAAAAAATTATGTTTCAATGGTGGTAAAAATGTTGATATAACTATTTTTTATCGACTAAAGGAAAATTTAACTTAGCGTATTAATTTTTATAGACTTATCTCGTACCTATCATCATCATCGACCTATTATTTTGACGCTTTTCGTACCTAGCTGTCACTAAATAATGTAGAATGAAATAGAGGCAACAGATGAGTTGCAACCTCGGACCAATTATTATCACACAGGTTGCAACTCTTATTAGGCCCCCTGCATTATACATTCATTCTTTGTTTGCTTTTTCATTAATTCTTTCTTTGCTTTTCACATACTCGTAAGTTCACAAGCAAATCAAAAACCCTTTTTAGAAAACCTGTACGTTATCAATAACTTCCTACGAATTATTTATTTATTATTTGCATGGTAGCTAGTCAGTACGCCCAATTTTAGTCTCGTTTACAAATCTCGTTTGAATTTGTAGTCGGTGAAGTCCCCGTAAGTAGAGCGAATGAAACAAGCTATTGTAGCAGCAACTGAATTAGCATCCTAACTTTATACGCAGCCATGTTTCAAACCACAAACGCGGCTAAGATGTATCAGATGTAGACCGGGTGAAGAGGCTACTGATGAACCAACAAGTGATCCAAAAAAAAAGTTTGAAGCCAAGATTTTTAATACCCTTGTGGACACTGTGCTTATATCTATGGAGGAAAGATTTCAACAGATCAAGACTTCTATCACATGGAATTTCTTGTTTAACATAAAAAATAACCAAAATAAAGAAGAACTAATGCGACATTGTTCTGTACTGCAAGAAAAATTAACGGTCAATTTTAAATCTGATATTGATGGAGATTTGTTGTGCGATGAAATTTTAGGTTTGCAACACTATCTCGAAGACAGTCAGACAACTCCTATCGAAACAATAAACTTTATCAAAAAACACAATCTTCAAGAGCAGTATCGCAACATTTGGATATCGCTGACTATTCTGTTAACAATACCAATGACTGTTGCAAGTGGCGTGCGAAGTTCTTCTAAACTAAAATTGATAAAACTTATTTGCGGTTTACAATGTCTCAAACAAGATTGACTAGTTTAGCCGCGCTATCTATTGAAAATCAAGTTGCAGGAAATCTAGATTTTACCAATCTTATTAGAAAATTTGCAGAATAAAAAGATAATTTTTTTTTAATGGTTACTGACTTGACTGTCGTACAATATAGATAGGTAAGATCCATTGTTTAGAAAATTAATGGTTTAAATATGTTAATATCAATAATAATAAATACATGTGATGTTTGTAGTATTCTACGAATTCCATAAAAGATATGGTACAAATTCAATATAAGTTTTTTAAATTGTCATGAAATAAGTATACCTAAAAGGGCGCCAAAAGCATGATTCTCCCGGGGCGCTTAGATGACTAAGCCTGACCGGCCCTGTGCATGGTAACCATCTAACAAAAAACGTGTCAACTTACATGGGTGGCAGAGACGTACCAAGCAAATTTAAATCTCTTTCGTTACGATGTAGATTAAAAGATTGCCGGCAGAAGTGAAAATTTGAATATTAACGTTGTGCATTTTTGATATTTTGGAATGGTTAGGGAATAATTTTGCACGAAATTGTGCAAACACATAACTGAGGGCACGGCAGTGTACAGTTTTAAATCATAGATAAGTATGGTTTTCCCCAAACTTAGATTGTACGAAAAGGTGTCCTCCCTAAGAAGAGGGAACTCACACATTAGATGAAGAACGATAGTGTACAGTTTTAAATCATATACATATGTGTTTTCACCAAACTTAGATTGTACGAAAAAGTGTCCTCCCTAACAAGAGTGAGCTCACACATTATATGAAGAACGACAGTGTACAGTTTTAAATCATAGATGTCTTTTCACCAAACTTAGATTGTACGAAAAAGTGACCTCCCTAAGAAGAGTGAGCTCACACAGATGGAGAACGATAGACAGAGGAATAATTTTGCACGAATTGCTTTAATTATTTATCAGTATAAAAGTACTATCATTTATGTGCTAAAATACAATATTCATTTATTGCGCTATCGTACACAAACAACAATTCTCCCTCCGTCTTACGAATTTTCGATCAGGTCACGTGTCCTGACGCGAGTTTGACAATTCTCCTTCCTCCGTCTTACGAATTTTCGATCAGGTCACGTGTCCTGACGCGAGTTTAACATTTTTTACCCATCACAAAAAAGTGCACAACGCCGCTAAAGAAGTTTCACTTAAAAAAAAAGGATAAATCAAAATACTTTTATTACCAGAATAAAACATACATTTACGTAATATCCTTTGGCCTCACACTAGGCAAGCCTGTTCTGTGGGTAGGTACCTTTGATGACATTGTAAGTCTTATAGTACAATATGCAATTGATATGATTTTTATTTATCTTGATTTCGACGGAGAGCTTTTTGTTGTATGTAACGTATTACGTAGGTAAGTACTTAATAATTCTATGGTGGTGTGATGTTCCTCCAACACAAAGGGAGGATCCTACGATCAGGTTGGGTGATAATGCCTGGCGGGTCGCAGTACTACAGTTTATGTCGAGAGCTTGTGTATATAGTTGGTCGCGTTGTGAACTTTGCTATAGCTGGTCAAAATAAGTACAGCTACCTTAAATTTTATTACAATTTTAAATATTTACTTTAAACTAAAAACCTATATACAGAGCTAAAGCTTGGGCGCGATTGACCTACATAATACTCCTTAAATCAAAAGGAATCACTTTATTTTTGTTGTAGTAGCCAGTACAACAAAAATAAAGTGATTCCTTTTGATTTTTTGTCATATTGGCGCTGAGAACATTTGTGAGTGTACTTGGAACTAATTATAAGCGATGAGAAACATTGAGTTAATCATGTAAATTTTCATAATACTTTAAAACTGAAACTAAATTATATTTTGCTTTAATAAAGTAAGATTAAATTACATGTATGGCTCCGGTTAAAATAATTGAAGTGTGAAATTCATTAATTTTGGAAAGTGACGCTTCAACATACGTTTTGCTGTTAACGAAAACAACCATTTGCTATTTAATGTCATAAAAGTCTTATTATTAATTTCGTAGTTCACTTAATAGGTTGCATCAATTGGGCACAAAACATATCTGTCATCTGAAACGGATAGCCAGCTTATAGGTCAGTGGTGGATGCGTATCAATCAGCAATAGTTTTTATAATGTTGCTATATTAACCATATTTAGCCACATGGCGGCAAAATAATTAGGAATTGACATGACCAGAGGGACTAAGGACACGTGCCTAGTCTTAAAATGAATGTACAACAAATATTGTAATATATGTTGGGATGTCCGGATGTTGGTATGAATGAAATGCCAGTTGTTTGGCAATCATATACCCTGCATCACAACTATCACCCAAGCAGAATAAAACAACCTTCATACTGGTTTTCTTCTTCGCTTTTCACGACGCTCAAAAAATGCGCGGCAGAGTTGTCTCCAGTACTGACAAGACTATATCGCCACTCCTACCTCTCTGGTAGTGTGCCTCAATCTTGGAGAGAAGCTAACGTGCAACCTGACCCTAAAAAAGGGGACAGGTCCGATCTAACTAACTACCGCCCTATAGCAGTCACCTCAGTGATCTGCAAGGTGATGGAGCGGATTCTTAACAACCAGCTAATCCGCTACCTTGAGTGTCACTCCATCATCAATGATCGCCAATATGAGTTTCGACCAAATCGGTCAACGGGTGATATTCTTGCGTATCTAATGCACATGTGGGGTGAGGCTATTGACAAGCAAGGCGAAGCTTTGGCAATCGGGCTGGCTATTGCTAAAGCCTTTGATCGGGTCTGGCACTATGGTCTTCTCTCCAAGCTTCCGGCATATGGTCTGCCCAGCCGGCTAGTTCAATAGGTCTTCAGTTTTTTACACGAGCGAAAAATGCGTGTTCTAGTGGACGGATGCTCTTCACGTGTCGTAAGTGTAAATGCTGGAGTCCCACAAGGTTCCGTGCTCTCTCCCGCTCTATTTCTTCTGTATATCAATGACATGCTTGCTACCTCTTGGTGGCATTCATTGCTATGCAGACGATAGCACGGTTCATGGTTGTTACCATCCACAACCACCTAGCAACCGGCAGGATACTGAGTGAAGGCGGGTAAAGCTTGTCACTGACTTCAACAGGGTGTTGGATGACATATCCGCTTAGGGTTCATCTAACCTGATTGAGTTCAATGCTAAAAATATGGTGTTAGTTATGCTTATAAGCAGATGCCGCTAAGTACCTACTTGATGCCTTAGATAACAGTTTATCTAACGCATCAAGTAGGTACTTAGCGCCATGCCGTACGTATAATGGACAGCCAGAAGGTTACGAAGGACACCAAACCACTACAACTTCGTAGAGACATTGCGTCCCTTAGCGTATTCTATCGCCTCAATCATGGCGAATGCTCCGAAGAGTTATTTGACCTTATCCCACCTTTCCCCTTCCTTTTGAGAAACACACTTGCCGGTCTTCGTAACCACGCATGGACGGTTAGCACAATCCCGTCTCGCACCAAAAGGTTCAGCAATTCCTTCTTATGCCGTACCATACAATTTTGGAATGGTCTTCCGGCACATGCGTTCCCTCCCTTCTACGACATTGGGTCCTTCAAACGTAATGTGAAGAAGCATCTGGTCAAACCGGCGTGATTATTATTATTACTATTATTACTATGCGTGTCAAAATAAAAAATGTCTTTGTCTATTATAGTATTATTCTTCCAAAGTTTCTCTTTTTTCTGTTGAGCTACTAATATGATTGACATTTATACTATTGATAGTATTATCCGAAGGAAACCTGTAATCACATCTTAGAACAACTTCATTAGCTGTCCGGAGCAGCAATCATGAAGGTTTGCCTTTATGTGCAAACGTAACAAAGAGACATTACTTTTTTAATCATTTTAGTAAAAATAATAATTTTTTTATTAACGAATAATTGTTTAATAGAAATTATATTTTGTCTTTGGTTTCAAGCTTGAATGGCAAGCCTTTATAAATTACTAGCTAACCCGACAAATGTTGTTCTGCCATATAAATTATTTCTTCATTTTTTCATTTCATGTGAATAACCTACCAAATATACTTAAAATTTCATAAAATCGGTCGAGCCGTTTCGGAGGCGTGCGACCACAAACACCGTGAAGCGAGATTTTTATATGTATTTAGACCTATATTATTATACTGAAATTTTAATGATTAGTTAACTCTGGAATTCCTAGAAACAATTAATTTGAGACTCGAAAGTAGTTGAAATAGATGTAGAAAAATATAATATATCATAAAGTATAGAATTTAAGTCTTAATCATATAAGTACGCAAGCAAATATTTATAAAATTATATTCACAATTTAAGTCGATTATATTCTATCGATTACTGGTACTTCTCTATATTTTAGAATTTAATTTTATCTGTGAAGTTAATTACTTCGTGGGACGCTTCGCGCCGTATAATTTATTTTTTCGTATTATTTCTTTGTATTTATCGTTGTGTGGTGAGAATATTTTATGCTATGTGCTTTATATACTTACAGTGTCTCTGACAATCATTGATTATTAGTAGTTGTTTTTCATTTCAGACCATGTCGGGTATAGCAAGTGCACGTTTAGCCGAAGAAAGAAAAGCCTGGCGCAAGGACCATCCCTTTGTAAGCAATTATATGACCTTTATTAGTGATGTTACATTGTTATTATACTTCATGGTGTGATTGCTGATAGAAATTTGTTTCAGGGATTCGTGGCCAGACCTATGAAAAATCCCGATGGGTCTCTGAATCTTATGACATGGGAATGTGCGATTCCTGGAAAGAAGGGGGTTAGTGATTCTAGAACTTTTCAAAGCATGAATGTTGCTTTAGTAAATGCCAACGTTTATAAAACATTTGTTTTTGTTAAATGTTTTTATTTCCACATATGTTTGTCATTACAAATATTGTTTTGGTGTTTTCAGACACCTTGGGAAGGAGGATTATATAAACTGCGTATGATTTTTAAAGACGATTATCCTTCAAGTCCACCAAAGTGCAAGTTTGAGCCACCACTTTTCCATCCCAATGTTTATCCATCTGGAACAGTATGCCTTTCACTACTAGATGAAGAAAAAGATTGGCGCCCAGCAATTACCATCAAACAAATTCTTTTGGGCATACAAGATTTACTCAATGAACCCAATGTTAAAGATCCTGCACAAGCTGAAGCCTACACAATCTACTGGTTAGTGATAAAAGTTATTAGATTACATTCTTTATTCAATATTGTATATAAGATTATCAATACTTTTTTATTTAATTCCCTGGTGTATATATATGTATTGTTGTTTTGCAGCCAAAATCGGCTAGAATATGATAAACGAGTGCGAGCACAAGCACGAGCCATGGCAGCCACAGAGTGAATGCTGTGAGATATTACAACACTCCATGAACTACACAATTGTATCAACTTGCCTGGCTGCAGAAAGCTGTTCATAATAATGGTTGGAATCATTTCTCGCAGTGGATTTTCACAATATTAATGTTGATTCATAATTGAGATGGAAATCAAAAAATTAAGACAGAGTTATAAGATTAAGCACTGCATTTATATGTACATGATGGCTTTCTGTAGCATAGCACTGCAAGCTAGTTCATACTGCTATTGTTGAAATATTCTATAGTTTCTAGTATTATGATTAAACTGTAAATAATTCAACAATAATAACTTTTATTAATATAGAGATTCCAGTAAACATAAAGCCATTTGATCTAATTACTGTTCACATACTAGTATAATATGGTTACTCTTAAGGTTCGTTTTATTTATTTGTAAAATATGTATCTGCAAATAACACACTGCATAAATAAAATGCTAAGTGACTGTCTGCCATCTTGAATGAAAATCTCATGACTTAATTTGCAAATAGTTTATGTGAGAATCTACACTATTATTTTAAACTATTTTTGTATTTTTATGTTAGTAAGACCCAATAATAAATTTCTAAATGTATAACTGTATTTTCAAGTCTTTTTATCCAGAGTGTATAACTGGCCTATGAATTTGAACGTATACTGATGCGGGATGGTTAAATTAAATCCGATTTCTGCAACATGAAGATGAATAATTAAATATCATCTTATAGAATAAACATTTTATATTCTTTATTTTTATTCTTATTATTCCATTATTAAGAAGCTGTGTCATTAATGTCTTAATGGCGGTATATTAATGTCGGCCTCGATGGCGTAGTGGTCAGTGTAACCAACTGCCACGCCTGAGGTCGCGGGTTCGATTCCAGAACAAATCAAACTTTGTGTGCATGAACATGGACGTTTGTCTTGGTCTGGGTGTTTCTATGTATAATATGACTATGTATTTACAAAAAAAGTATATAATATGTATGTTTATCCATTGTCTGGTACCCATAGTACAAGCTCTGCTTAGTTTAGGCTAGGTGGTGTTGTGTGTGGGATAGAATATTATTATAATTATCATTATTACTCATAACACTGAGAATTTTTCAAACAAATTATATCCATATGTAAGGACACCATAGTTAGTTGGACGTGTGTTATCCGCACTTCGACTCACAATTATTATTGGGCCATTGTGCGTAAAAAGGACGCCAATTATATTTTAATAACATGGGCATTTAAAAAAAAAACTACTACCCCTCATTTTTCCCATGTCACCAAAGCTCACAAATTTTATTTCTCGTTAATAGTATTGTATCTCTAACACCGGGATTTTTTAAATTTGTTTAATCCTATCCTAACTAATAATATTATAAAAGCGAAAATGAGTTTGTTTGTTTGTCACCTTTTCACGCTTTTACCACTGAACTGAATTTAAACCACTGAACTGAATTAAATTTATCAGGTGTACAGAAAAGGACATAGGCTACCTTTCATCCCGAAAAAAATTTACTGTTCTCGAGGAAAACAACAATAACGTTCTTATGATAATAGATGGCGCCACGTGTCTTTCTAATCATGATTGAATTATATTATTACAAGCAAAGTACAACCCGAATTGATTGTCAAATTCTAAATTAACGCGAGCGAAGCCGCCGGCAAAATAACAGTAATATATAATCTAGCTTCCAATATCTATTCGTTATTTCCTATTAATTATCGAGAATCTATTAAATAACATAATTTCAAAATTAGTGAACCTGCCAATATTATATGTCAACCAAAAAACGTCTTGATAAAATGTATCACAACACCATCTAGCCCAAACTAAGCAGAGCTTGTACTATGGGAATTTGCAAAAAAAAAGTATATATGTATGTTTATCCCTTGTCTAGTATCCATGTTATCTTAAGTGGGGGCCGGCCGATGGTTTCAGCATGAATGGGCCGGATCGACCGGGGTAGTACTACCCTCTCACAGAATACCGGCGTGAAGTAACGGCACCCGTACTGTTGCGTTTCGTATCGGTGAGTGAGAGAGTCGGAGGCCTAGTAACCCCGATCCTTTTCCTATCCTTTCCTTTGTCCTTTCCCTCCTTCATTCCTTTTTAAAGGGCTGGCAACGCACTTGTAACTCCTTTGGGGTTGTGGGTGTCTATGGGCGGCGGTAATCGCTTACCATAAGGCGATCCGTCTGCTCGTTTGCCCCCCTATGCCATAAAAAATAAAAAAAAAACTTCAAAAGTAAGCTGAATCATATCCTTTTACAAAAATGTTACTTAGAGAATTATCTTCTAAATATTCATTTGAAGAATTTAAATGAACATTTAGAAGATAATTGTCTTACTCCTTGATTATAATTATTAATATTACGATTATTTGTTTTCTGCTGACATTTTGTGAAATCATGTTGACATAATTGAAACTAATTTATATAATTATATCAAATTTATTTTTTTACTAATTTGCTATTAAAATTATGTACTATTACTTGTTTGCTTACACACTCAAGCAATTCAGCAATTACTATATAATTATCTATATAAATTACATTTATACGCGCACCGCCAGGCAAAACAGTGCTATCTACTAAGAAAGCTCTGTAATATCTCTCACACTGTAAAATTTACCTATGTTTACAAATAAAGTCTAATCTATTCTATTCTAACGTTAGTACCATGGGACCCAGACGTTACATTTATTCTGGATATAGGTATATAGCGTAAACAATAAAATCTAATTCAAGTATTTACAGTTACGTTACGTTACATACAATTACGTTTAGTATGCCTCAAGAATCACAAATAATAATTATTAATTTGCAACCCCGAGCTTTAAGTATGACAATAATATTTATTTGTTGTCAGGCATAGATTTGTCAGGTGTCACATGTGGATTGTTTTGATGTTGTGGAATGTGGTGTTGAATTTTCATTCTACTTCTTCATTAAATATTTTATGAGTGAAATAAACTTCTAAAGAGTTAAAACATAACTTTATATTAAAAATTAGTGAAAGAGTGAGCTTGTTTAATTATTTACAATGGCCGATGACGACCAAGATACTAAAGAATACCGGTGGGAAACTGGCTATGAAAAGACTTGGTAAGTTTTGATATTTTATTCATATAATTACGAGAGATAGGTAATTTTACGTAAAATTTAACAGCCCAAAAAACGCGATGACTTGGTACTTCATAAAAAGTCTTGTTAGTTGATAACCTTTTGCTTGTACATTTTTAGGGAGGCTATAAAAGAGGATGAGGATGGCTTGGTAGCAGGCCTTGTTGCTGAATTCGCTCAGAAAGCGGCGCGCAAAGCAGCAGTGCCTCGTCGTGGGCCCGTGAGGCTGGGCATGATGAGACACTTGCTTGTAGCAGTAGATTGCTCAGATGCTATGAACTCACAAGACCTCAAACCTTCCAGATTTCTATGTACACTAAAGGTTAATGCTATACATTTTTAAACATTTATATTGATAATTATTTATGTCCTAGTTGAATCCACACTAAAGATTAAATATGACTTTGTTTTCTCTTTCCTGTATATTTGTTATGTTTGTAACAACTACAGGACTCATTTGATGATATTTGACAGAGAAAACTTAACTACCATGATAAACTTGACTACTTTGTCAAAAGCATAATCTAGGTCACAGCTAGTGTAAAAAACAAACCATAATAAGTTAATAGGTTTACCTACATTCATTTTAGTTTTATTTCACGCTGGATATTTAAGTTTTAATATGTTACAGCTCCTGGAAAAGTTTGTGGAAGAATACTTTGACCAGAATCCCTTAAGTCAACTTGGATTGGTTTTAATGAAAAATAAGCGGGCTGAGAAGCTTACAGAGCTATCTGGAAATATTAGAAAACATATAAAGGCTCTACAAGGGTATGTACATAATATATCAATTTATTTCAAATGTCAATATTTAACTTATTATAAAAGCTGTTGATGCGTTAAAGTTCAGTTTTACTTGTGTTAGGGTCACTTCAACTAAAAAATGTATTGTCACTGCAAATGTTTATTATAGACTGATTTTAATTGTCATAACAAATAGTTTTTTAGTAATCGAACATGCCGCCCACCAAAAACAACAGTTTTTCTTAAATTGAATTTTCTTTTAGATTGAAAAAATGTATAGTTTTAAATTTTAACATTAATATTTAAGAACCACTCTTCCAAACAAATGCATTATTATTTAATTGATAATACACAATGCAAATCATATTAGATATACAAGGGCTCATGTTATCTACCTTTAAATTGAAAATTACATAATGGTGACAAATACTTCAAATTTAATAATGTAATAATTTTCTTTATAAACATAAATTTATATCTTATACTTGCATGCAACATGCAAATGTAATTAGAACTTTACTTTAGTGAACATAAAGAAATGAAATTACACTAATATAAATAAAATAGTTAAATTCTTAATAATTATTCCCTATCATTTACTGGTAATTCACATAATTTGAAAATCGGCCTTTTTATAATTTTACCACGACATCTAAGACTATAGACTCGACAAACACTATCTTTACCAGGATGTTTTGCAACTAAACGCCCCATGGCCCACTTGCCTGGTGGGGCAGATTGTCCTTTCTTACTAACACAACATCACCAACATTATATTCATTTTTCAGTTGTAACCACTTTGGTCGCTGTTGCAATCTGGATAAATATTCTGCTTGCCAGCGTTTCCAGAAATGTTGAACGAGTTGTTCAGTATACTGCCACCGGGTCAATCGGTTTACATTTAGATGGGTCAAATCTGGTTCAGGAATAGTTAGGGGCGCCTCACCTATTTAACACGTTTAAGTTTTCAGTGTCAGACTGATCTATAGGACATAATGGTCGTGAATTTAAGTAGGCTTCGTTTGACATAAGATGGTGGACATGTCTTCAAAGGTAAGATTATGATTGAGTATTCTTTTAAGGTGGTATTTTACAGATTTTACGCCCGCTTCCCATAGGCCCCCAAAGTTTGGGCTGTAAGGCGGATTGAAATGCCACTGAGTTCCTTCTTCTGCAAGGAGACTAGTTAAGTCACCAAGAATGTCTAGAATTGCCGCACGCCAGAGACCAAGTAATTCTTTGTTTGCTCCAACAAAATTTGTTCCGCAGCGCTATAGATATGACTGCACTTTCCTCGTCTTGACACAAATCGTCGGAAAGCATTTAGAAATGTGTTAGTGCTTAGATCGCCCACTAATTCCAAATGTATAGCTTTCGTAGCCATGCATACGAATATACACTTATACGACGAATATAGCCTTTATGACACTTGACTCATCTGCCTCTTGACATCAAAATTTGGACATGGCCAGCATAATCTACTCCGGAATGCAAGAACGGTCTAGCTGGTGTTACTCGGGTCTCTGGTAAGTCACCCATTAATTGTGTTCTGTACTTTGCCTTCAGCCTTGCACAAATGGTGCACCTGTGCAGGTAAGTTGTTACTTAAGATTTTACGCGAACGATCCAAAAGCGTGTTCGTAAATAATTTATCATTAATTGTATCCCTCCGTGCAAAGTTCTCTTATGTGCATCAGCAATCAACAAGGTAACTAGACCATTCCGATGTCCTAGAATAATTGGATGTTTAGTATTTTCTTCCAGATGAGCCTGCCGCCCACCCTGAGGATGTTTTTGTCATCAAGGTAAGGTTAAAGTTTTAATTTTACTTTTACTACTTATAGTTTTATTCTCTTTTAGATCTGTTATTTCGGTTCTAAAATCTTCCTTCTGTACAGTTCGAACACATATTTCTAATGCCTTGTCTAATTCTTCTGTAGTATGGTAAGTAGCATTTTTTCTGTTTCCCCTTTTTTCTTATGTAATTAAGTTTTGTAATTAAATTATCTTTTGTAATTAAGAAATCTCTTGCAATATACTATTGTTCTTTGTAGTTCTTGAATTGCGTTGTAGTCTTCAAATTGAATTAGAACCTTTTTATATACTGTATCTTCTTTTATTTTTAAATTTGCTATATATTCTTTCTTCATTTCTAAATTTGTAGATATATTACTTGGTTCATTTATTTCTATGACTTCATTTTTCAGCCATGCTGGTCCGTGCCACCAGAGATTACAACACTCCAACTCAGGTAAGAGCATTCCTCTTGAAGCGACATCTGCTGGATTCTCACTGGACTGCACATGGTACCATTGATTACCAATGTTATCTAAAATGGTAACAACTCGATTTCTTACAAATGTTTGCCATCCGGCAGGATCACCTCGCAGCCAGGACAGAACAATTGTGGAGTCGGTCCAAGCATATATCTTACTAGCAGGAATGCGGATCGCTTTGCTTATTTGCTTTAGTAAGTGGGATAGTAAAACAACTCCGCATAATTCCAATCTTGATACTACTACTTATATGTTTCACTGGTGCTACACGAGATTTTGCTGCTATGATGCCGGTCTTGTATTCTCTGTCTTCTGTGCGGACTCTAAGGTAAGCAACTGCTCCATACGCTTTAGTAGATGCGTCACTGAAGCCATGTATTGAAACATCGTTCATGTTACCTCTTGTAGTCTGTAACCATCTTTCTAGTTGTATGTTTTTCACATGTTCTAAACTTTGTCTTATCAATAACCATTTTTCTTTTGTTTCAGAATTTACTGGGTCATCCCAGCCAACCCTTTGCAGCCATAACTCCTGTATTAATTGTTTTGCAGGTACCAGTGCAGGGGTCAACCAACCAAAAGGATCGAAGAATGTTTGTATTTCAGATAATATGCTTCTTTTAGTAATCATTGCTGGAATAGCTGGTAAGTTTAGATTGTACTGTATTGTATCATGTCCTATGTTCCAAGATAAGCCCAAAGTACGGACCATGCTATTGACTGGTATATCAATCCTTTCTGAAGAACCCTTTTCTTTCTGAGTTAAATGTTTCATAAATTCTGTGCTGTTTGAAGACCAATTTTGAAGATTAAATCCCCCTCTTTTCAGTATACTTGCAACGTGTTTAGCTGTATCTATAGCCTCTAAAGCTGAATCATTGCCTGACAACAAATCATCCATAAAGAAATCTTCTTTAATAGTTTCAGCAGCAATAGGGTACTTGCCACCCTCATCTTCAGCCACTTGTCTCAGCGTCTTAACAGCAAGATAAGGAGCGGCAGCCATACCAAACGGCACTCGTAACAGACGATAATCCTTGATCGGGCCGTTTTCTTCTCTTCTCCACAGAATTCTTTGGTAATCAGCATCTTCCTTTGAGACTAGAATCTGACGGTACATCTTTTCGATGTCAGCCACATATGCTACTTTTCTTAGCCGCCATCTCATGACTAAAGATCGTATATCATCTTGTAATGTTGGTCCGACTAACATGTCATTGTTGAGTGACAGGTTATTAGTACCTAAGGCGGACGCATCAAACACCACTCGGACTTTCGTCGTCTCGCTCGATTCTTTAATCACAGCATGGTGTGGTAAGTATACGCTTGGATTGTTTATTTCATTTACAGGTACCTCTTCCATATGATTAAGGTAAATATATTCTTCTATCACTTTTCTGTATTCTGTTTTTAAATTGTTATTTCTTTCAAAACGTTTTTCTAATTGTAATAATCTTTGCTTTGCTATTTGTCGTGTGTTTCCATTCAGAATGCCGGGAGTTTCAGTCTTAAAGGGCAGCTTCACTATATATCTACCATCTTTATTTCTTCTATGTGTTTCTTTGTAAATTTTTTCGCAGTTTTCTTCTTCTTGAGTAAACATTTTATTGTCTTCGGTTTCTAATTCCCATAGGTTTTGCAAAAGATGATCGAAATTGAATTGATGGTGCATGACTATGATTGCTTCTGAATTATCTGCCTGAACATTGCCGAAAAGGATCCAACCTAAGCTTGTCTTCTGTGCACATGGAGAGCCAGGTGGTCCTTTGACTACTTCAGTCTTCAAAATTTGTGCATATACTTCGACACCCAGCAGCATGTCTACTCTCCCTGACTGGTAGAATTTCGGATCAGCCAGAGAGAGACCTTCTAAGTGCGGCCAGTGTGTTGATGAACATGTAATGGATTTGGTTGGCAGATGTGTTGTAAGTCGTACACTCATAATATATGCTTTAATCTGCAGCTTGAACTGGTTGTCATATCTTGAAAGCAGCTCCAGATTTACCTCTTGTTTCACTGACGTGTGTGTCGAACCTACCCCAGTGATAGTCCCCTTTACAGGTGTTCCTTTGAGGTGTAATAATTGTGTTGCTCGATCAAATCTATTAAAGCGCGTAATATCGTGACGATTAGTCGCCAGATGCGATGATATTAGAACTTCTGCTGGTTGGTCATCTATATTTTTGAGTCTTGATTGTCTTCAACATCTGTATAGTGCGCTTAAAGACTGTCTGACGGTTTGTCGTTCTTAGATTGGTGTAATAGGGTGTGATGCCGTTGCCTACATGACACCTGCAGACGACAATTCACGGCAGAGTGCCCTGGGATCAGACAGTTGTAACAGAGATTCTTCTTTCTTACGAAGTTAGTTCTTTCTTCTAATGGTAACTTCGTGAATTGTTTGCAGTGACAAAGTGTATGTTCCTCTTCACACATTATGCAATGTTTAAATGGCGGATTTGTAGATACGAGATAAGACTTTTCTTTAACTGCCTTGTTGTCCTTTGTATGTGATGTAGTGGGCATAGTCATTTCCAACGCACGAAACTTACTCTCCAGAAACTTCCTTAATTCTGATCAAGTAGGTAGTACATCCGAATCATGGTTACAAATATGGTCCTCCCATGCTTTATGAGTTTCCAGGTCTAGCTTCTGTACGGTAAGGTAAACAATCATGGCATTCGATGACTCATCTAACACCTGTAAATTCTGGAGGCAGTTTAAACATTCTGTGGTCGTATCCAAGAGAGCTTTAATCTGGTTAGCTGTCTGGGTTTGAGCCTTTTGCTGACTAAATAGACGTTTAAATAATGAATTAACTATTGCCCTTTTATTGCCATAACGTTGTTTGAGAATGGTTAAGGCTTGTTCATAATGATTCTCCGTTACCTTAATATGTTTCAGCAAGGCTTCAGCTTCCCCAGTGAGGCTCAGCTTCAAATAATGTAGCCTTTGTACATTGCTCAATGTAGTGTTGGAATCCACCAGTGAAGAAAACAAATCATAGAATGTAGGCCAATGTTCATAATTACCAGCGAAGGTCGGAAGTTGTATTCTAGGTAATTTCACTTGAGGTGAATGCACATTTGATGTATCACTCGTGTCCATTTGATTAGATTTAGTTGCGTTCAACATGTCACTTAAATCGGCAACTAAACAAATGTATAAATCTTCTACGATGTAATAATCCTCATTAGCAAATTGTATATCCAGTCGCTGTTGTTTTGGTGTAGACTTTACTAATTCTTGATGTGCAGTTGTAAAAGTTTGCCATTATTCCTCAATACATTTCAACCTTCCTTCGATATAGCCCTTTGTCAGCCGATGTTTAGAACATTTCTTCAGATTTACTTGCGCTTTCTTCAATAAACAAGCATTTTCTTCAAGCAAACAGAGTAATTGTTCATTCGTAGTACTCATTTTAACGTTAATAATATCTTCGTAACACGTGTAGATGCCACACCTTATTATATTATTTTATTCAAAGTTGTTTACGCAAAAATGGGTGCTAATTCTCGGAATCGGGCTTTGGAATGCAGGTCTTTTGTTATAAGCGGACGACCCGTGTTATCGTCGATCGTTTGCAATCCGGCTCGTTTTAGACCATATGATGATGCGTTAAAGTTCAGTTTTACTTGTGTTAGGGTCACTTCAACTAAAAAAACGTATCACTGCAAATGTTTATTATAGACTGATTTTTAAACGTCATAACAAATAGTTTTATAGTAATCGAACAGCATAATATGCTATATTATAGTGGTGTTAACAACCAAAAGTCCCAAATTTTCTTAATACAGTAGAATCTCACTAATCCGGCAGTTCCGGCACTATTATAAAGCAGAGGGTGCCGGATTATTGGAATGTTCGGATTACTGGATTATATAGAAAAATTCATAATAAATAAAATAAAGCATTTCGTAAAGAGAATATAATATATTTGTAATAATGTTCTATACGTTTTTTTTGGTATAACTGTAATATATCTCACAACTAATTACATAGTCCTTGATTAAGGTCTGTTTTTGTGCAACTTATAGTCCTTGTTTAAACCTTTTCTCCACGATCTAACTTCCTTAAAATGCCCATTTTATCTTTCAAAAGCTAGTCTTGTGTTTCCGTTTACTTGACATTTTTAACTAGACTATTCTCACTTGAAAACAGCAGGTAAATATGTGTAATGTACACATATTTATTATATCAAATTTCCTGTTTTGTTAAGCATTAACAAATCGATTGTTTACTGTTCTCATCTCATTAGGTAATGATTTATTTAATATTCCATTAAGTTGTTGTTGTGACCTTTGAATGTGTACACTATCATTCCTAATGATCCTGTTAATTGTGAGAGCAGATATAAAACATCCGCTAACCCCATCAAAGGGAGAGTCCTGTCTGATTAGTCGAGCGAGTACCATCTCGGTTCAGTCTAAAATATATTGTTATATACGTAATCGCTGCTTTATTATTTGATAAAGACCCCTTCCGACCACCTGAACATTACATTTTGGTGTCAGAAGTGGGATACTAATAGTATCATCCGGACAAAACGGGTTAGAAGTGCATGCGTGAAATCCGTAGTACAAGTTAGTCGAAACGCGAGCGTTAAAAACTTGCGATTATACTTTGCGGTATTTCAACTTCGGTCCAAGATATTGTGTTCAAAGCTGTATCCACTGGGCGCTGAATCTAGCACGGCATCACGGTGTAAGGCAGTTCAAGAAGTAAAGCCAACAGCAGCAAGGTCTTGTCAATACTCGAGGCGAAATACACTCGAGACTTGACCAAGCTTCATCAGCGTATATAACAAACTGTATCAGCGGTTCTTCGGTAACTTCGAGTTGCTACCACTGCACAGTCTCTATCTTCGCGATAGTCAACCGACGTTCTCCAGGCAGAAAGTCTACGCTCTCCACGGTTCATCAGAGAAGAAAGAAGAAAAGTAAGGTATATTACCGTGTATTTTTAAATTATATCATAATGGCTACCACAGAAGATGTAAAAAGAAGTGGCGGTTTTATAGACATAGCATTGGCTGAAAGAATGATTAATAAATACAATGGTGACAAGGAAAATTTGCATGTATTTATAGATAATTGTAATAACGCATATAATCTTTTAAACCCAATTTATAGTATTGCATTTGTATCAGTAGTGCTTTCTAAAATCGAAGGTAATATAAGATCAACTTTGTTAAATCGATCATTCCCTTCGTGGAATGAACTTAAAGATCATTTACTAGAAAATTATTCAGAAAAACGTACTTTCGCACAGTGGCAATTAGAGCTCAATTCATGCAGACAAGGTAATAATGAGCCAGTGTTAAACTATTCAAATAGAGTTGAAGGTTGCCTTATAAAACTAATCAAATCTCTCGATCCAAAATTAAGTAATAGCGCACGGGAGGCTAATATAGAATTACTCAAAAATCAGGCTTTAAATATTTTTATTAGTGGTCTTACATCTCATTTACACATATTACTGAAATCACAAAAACCTAACACTTTTGAAGAGGCAGTATCGATAGCTATTTCCGAGGAACAAGAGATAAAATCACGACAAGAGATGAATAACAGGCACAATTTGGGTATCAATAATAAATATTTTAATAAACCGATGCATCTAGTGTATCAACCGAATATAAGACAAACGCAAGTTAATAAAAATATAACCACTTGCTTCAATTGCCAAAAGAAAGGCCATTATGCAAGAGATTGTTGGAAAAAAAGTACAATGAATCAACAGCACAACCAAAATTATCAGCCGCGACCAGCAGGTTTTCCAAATAAAATAAATTTAACTATCGTTATAACAATAATAATAATCCAAGAAACCATAATAGGTTCCATAATGCTCAAGAAAACATGAAACCTTTAAACTAAAATGGTCTGAGGACGCTGGCCAGTCTAAAGACCACCGATATAATACAGGCCAAATTAGATACATTAATACAAAAACGTCCATTTATGTAAGATTAAATTCGCCTAACCTAGAAAGAGAAGGTAGATTTCTTATCGATACGGGAGCCGAAGTTACGTTAATTAAAATTAATTCATTGAATAAAGATTCGATTATATATAATGACAAAATATTAAAGTTAAAAGGAATAGATAAAGACGCCGAACCGACCAACACGATTGGTTATACTTACACATCATTTCTTATAGGATATGAAAGAGTTCGTCATACACTACACGTGATACCTGACAACTTTCCTATAGAATGCGATGGAGTTGTAGGCGGTGATTTTATGTCAAAGTTTAACGCGATTATAAATTATAAGGAAAATATAATTGAAATTTGTGGATTAGAATTAAAAATAGAAAATGAAAGCAATCAATGCGAGAATAATAAGACGAATAATTATGAAATGGAAAATAATGTAAATAAAGAGGATAGTTCTGTCGAACACGAAATTAGTAATGATGACTGTAGTATACACAGAAAAGAATACGATATAAAATATGGAGATAATGACGAGGAGAAAGAGGATTCTTATGAAAGTTTGAATTTTAAAGTAGAACCAAGATGTGAAAAAGTTATTTCAATTTGTGTAGATTGCGATAAAGATTTAAAAGAAGGAATTATTCCAGAAACTATTACGCTATCAGAAGGAGTATATTTATGTCCAAGTATTGTTAAAGTTAACGATAAGAAAGCATTAACGGTATGCTTGAATACTACAGACAAAGAAATTAAGATAAGCGATATAAAAGTTAAAATAGAACCATTAGATAATGAAGAACGAAATGATAAGCATCATGTGAAGATAAATAAAGTTAGTAAATTATACGAAAGTGGTCGTTTGGATAAGTTAGAGAAAACTATAAGAACTAATCACTTAAATGAGGAAGAAAGAACATTATTATTAGAGTTATGTAAAGAATACAATCATATTTTTCATTTAGAAGGTGACGCATTGACAGCAACGGATACTGTGATGCATGAGATAGTTACAAGTAGTAATAAACCTATTAACGCCAAAACATACCGATATTCGGAGGCATTGAAAGATGAAGTAGATGAACAAATAAATAAACTTTTAAAGGATAAGATAATAAAACCATCAAACAGTCCATGGAATTCTCCAGTATGGGTAGTACCTAAAAAATTTGACGCATCTGGAAAGAAAAAATGGCGTCTTGTGGTAGATTACAGGAAATTAAACGAAATAAGCGTTGGTGACGTATATCCATTGCCACAAATTAACGATATATTGGATCAGTTAGGTCATAGTAAATATTTTACTACATTAGATTTGGCATCAGGGTTTCACCAAATCAAAATGGATCCTAAGGATCAGATGAAAACTGCATTTAGCGTTCCGTTAGGTCACTACGAATACACTCGTATGCCATTTGGCTTAAAGAATGCTCCAGCAACGTTTCAAAGATTAATGAATAACGTATTAACTGGGTTACAAGGAATTAAATGTTTTGTTTATTTAGACGACATAGTTATTTATGGGAATTCATTGCAAGACCATAATATAAAATTAAAAGAAGTATTGGATAAATTGTCTGAACACAATTTGAAATTACAACCAGACAAATGCGAATTTTTAAAAACTGAAGTAATGTATTTAGGGCATTTAATAACACGGAATGGAGTAAAACCAGATCCGAAAAAGATTGAAGCAGTTTTGAATTATCCAGTACCAAAAACACCAAAGGATATAAAAGGTTTCTTAGGCTTAGCAGGCTATTATAGGCGATTTATCGAAAATTTCAGTAATTATAGCCAACCCTTAACTAAGCTCTTGAAAAAAGATGAACCATTTATCTGGACAAGCTTACAACAAAAATCTTTTGAAATACTTAAGGCAAAATTATGTGAAGAACCAATATTACAGTATCCAGATTTCTCAGAAATGTTCAATTTAACTACATATGCGAGTAATTACGCTATAGGTAGTGTTTTATCACAAGGTCAGATACCGAATGATCTTCCAATTGCATATGCAAGCAGAATTTTAAATAAAAGTGAAATAAATTACTCTACAACTGAAAAAGAGTTATTGGCAATTGTATGGTCTGTCAGACACTTTAGGCCATATCTGTATGGACGCAAATTTCGAATAATCACGGATCATAAGCCATTGACATGGTTAATGAATGTTAAAGACCCAGGATCTAGATTAGTTAGATGGAGATTACTTTTAGAAGAATATGATTACGAGATAATTTATAAACAAGGTAAATTAAACCAAAATGCTGACGCACTAAGCAGAATAAAACCAGACGAGAATAGTTTAGAAAATGGTAAAGAAGAAAATTTACGGGTAGTTACTAGAAGTGGAGAAAGCTATTCATCATTTTTAAAAGAAATAGAGAGAAAACCAATACTATCTAATAATATAGAAGAATATAATGATCCAATGCCTAAAAAAGTTGATAAAGTAATATTTACATCATGTGATTTAGATATTTCAAACGACAAACATCTCATCGATTACGAAACTCTAGTTAATAAATTAAAACCGAATAATCCTAAACAATATGACGTTTTAAAAATAAATGATTTAGATAATAACAATTTGTTTTTCGTATTTCCAAAAGTAAATTATTGGGATAGAGTAACTTATGAAGACATGTTCGAAACATTTAAAGAATTAAAATTAAAATTATATGAAAATAAAGTTAAAGAAATTAGTTTCAGTGGATTCTCTAGATTCCATTTGAAATGGCATAAAATTAGAACGATAATAAGATACTTGTTTAGAGACATAGATATAAAGATAAAAATATTTCATGATAGTATCATGTCTTTAAAGAGGGAGGATATACCATTAATCTTGGAAGAAAATCACTCAAACCCAATTTCAGGACATATAGGCTTTCATAAAACATATAAGAAAATTAAAGCAAAATATCATTGGGATTCAATGAAGAAAGATATCAAAGAATTTATTCAGAATTGTAAATCATGCCAAGAAAATAAGTTAAATAGAAAAAATACCAAACAACCAATGGAAATTACGTCCACTTCAACTGAAGCTTTTGAAAAGGTTTCAATAGATATAGTAGGACCTTTACCTGTCACGGAAAGTGGAAACAAATATATACTAACACTACAAGATGATTTGACAAAATTTTCACAAGCATATCCTCTGCAGCAACATGACGCGACGACAATAGCTGATTGTCTTGTTAAAAAATTTATTTGTAGATTTGGTATACCTGATATTTTACTATCAGATAAAAGCGCAGATTTCACTTCAACGCTAATAAAAGAAATATCCAAATTATTTAAAATGAAAAAAATTAATACTATGTCCTATCACCCGCAGTCAAATGGAGCTTTGGAAAGAAGTCATTTAACACTAGCAGATTATTTAAAACATTATATTAATGAAGATCAATCCAACTGGGACAAATGGTTAGATTTTGCCATGTTTTCTTATAATACAAGCGTTCATAGTTCAACTCGGTTTACACCATTTGAATTAGTATTCGGTAATAAAGCAAAACTACCAACATCAATCATGAAACCACCTGAATTTAAATATTGTTACAATAATTACTTGGATGAACTTAAATTAAAACTTAGGAAATCTAGACAGTTAGCACGAAATAAGTTAATAGAATCGAAACTAGTAAACAAACAAACATATGATAAAAAAAGTAAAGAAATTCAATATAAAGTAGGTGATTCAGTTTATATAAGTAATGAACAAATTAAGACCGGGAAGTCAAGAAAATTATCACCTTATTGGTTAGGACCTTATAAGATATTAGAAGTTAACTCTCCAGTTAATGTTACTATACAAAGTAAAAAGAGAAAGTTAAGAGTTCACACTAACAGACTGAAACATGCGTTTGTTTCAGAATGACCTCGATGATCGTGGTTCTGAAGACACTCATCATATTACATGGAATAGAAGCAAGTAGTTTAGGCTTATATAACATAACTAGAATAGATAAAGGAGGTATATATTTCGAACATTTAGATAAAGTTTACCATTACGATAGTGAATGGACTATGATTAGTTATTTAGATATATCCGAGATACATAAGAAAATTGATCTTATAGATAATACATATAGTAGAACTAAGGAAATATGTAATCATAATAAATTCAGTAACTTTTCGCTTTGTGACACATCAGTCACTATACTCGATCAAATTATTCCTCAACTGTATAATGAAGAAAATACTTTAAGAGAACTAACAGGTAGCACCGACAATGTTCATAGGTCTAAGCGATCTTATATCGACGGGATTGGGAAATTATTTAAGGTATTATTTGGCACTTTAGATGTTGAAGACACACAGCGTTATGATAATGCTATTAACCATTTAGATTCGCACGAACATGATATATTATCTTTATTGAAAACTCAGACTAATATTGTTAGAACAACGATTGCGAATTTTAATAATACTATTACTGATCTTACCAGCAACGAAAAGATATTTAATAAGAATTTAGATATTTTAACTAATTATACCAAAAGCACTGATGCTTTTCTATTTGATATTAATTTAAAGCAAGATATTGACGAACATTTGTCCTTATTAACTTTAATCACGTCGGAAGTTAATAATGAGATTTCTACTATTATAAATGCAATCCTATTTACTAAAAATAATGCTTTACATCCTGTTGTTATTACTCCTGAACAATACATAAATGAACTTAAGAAAACAGTGTCACATTTGCCCTTGCAAACTAAATATCCACTAACTTTAACAATGGAAGATGCACCAGAATTGTTATCATTAGTGAATCTTGTATCTTATTATATGAACGATAAGCTTGTTTTTGTTATTAAAACACCTTTGATTACCCAAACTAACTATGAACTATATAATATTGTACCTGTACCTTTAAGAAATAGAGATAATACTTTTATATTTATACTACCCAAGGAAAAGTATTTTATGATTTCTAGCAATAAAATGCATTACACTTACATTGAAAACCTAAATGATTGTAAGAAATTGTCACGAAATTATGTTTGTAAATTAAATTCACCTTTATATTCTGTATATGGTAACCCAACATGTGAAACTGAACTCATGTTTGGAAAATCAAAAGTTCCCCTAGAATGCGATACTAGAATAGCTTACATCACACATGAACAATGGTATAAATTGCATAACGTGAATAAAATTGGTTATTTGTTGTACCACACAAAACAGTGGGTACATTAAGTTGTAAGAATAAAGAACCTGTTGACTTTGATTTAATTGATACGGGTATATTAAGAATTGTAGATAGTTGTAAGTTGTATACTGCAAATATTATACTCCAAAGTAAGACGAATGGATTAATAAGCGAACGTAATTCATTTTTACCTGTAATTGACATAATTAATGATGATTGCTGTAAAAAAATAAAAGATAAAAATGTAACCAAAATAGAATTTATTCCATTGAAAACTCACGAGAAATTAGATATAGATAGTCTGAATTTAGCAAGTCATAATATCGATCAAATTGATGAATTAATGTCTAAACTAGAAGAAGACACAGTTTATAATAAAGTTGTCCATAATGTTTATTTTGTGTACATATTTATGTCAATTGTAAAAATATTAGGATGTTATATATTGTATCGTTTAGCAAAATATATTTATAATCGTAATTTCTTTTGTACAAGTCGAGGAAGATTGTTAGCATTAGAAGACTCAAAGAATTGTTGCTCTAGAATTACCAATTGTATAACTCTTAAGGTAAATAATAATACTGACGTAGAATTAGAAGAAATACCATCGACTAGTTCAAACGAAGATGTAATTGTAAAACCATTACGTCGAAGCACTAGTATTGCTCAATTAAAAACAAATTAAAATTATAATTTGAATTGTATTTAGAGATTATATTTAGATTTATAAGAAAATTGTATTTAGAAATAAACTTTAATTATGTAGAATTGAAAAGAGGACTCAATGTTGTATTTGAGATAATTAAAAAGACAACCTATTGTCTTTCTTAAAGGGGGAGGATTGTAATGTACACATATTTATTATATCAAATTTCCTGTTTTGTTAAGCATTAACAAATCGATTGTTTACTGTTCTCATCTCATTAGGTAATGATTTATTTAATATTCCATTAAGTTGTTGTGACCTTTGAATATGTACACTATCATTCCTAATGATCCTGTTAATTGTGAGAGCAGATATAAAACATCCGCTAACCCCATCAAAGGGAGAGTCCTGTCTGATTAGTCGAGCGAGTACCATCTCGGTTCAGTCTAAAATATATTGTTATATACGTAATCGCTGCTTTATTATTTGATAAAGACCCCTTCCGACCATCCGAACATTACATATGTACGCACGTGCATGTGATAAGTTTCGAGGTTAGACTGCTCGACGACGACAGAGCGTATACGCTGTACGTAGCGTAGGAAGGGACGAGGGAGGTGCGGGCTGAAGGTGCCGGATTATTGGACATATCGGTCTATTGAAGTGCCGGATTAGTGAGATTCTACTGTATAGTGTAGTAATAGAATGTCTTCTGTATAAAAATTTAATATAGTCATGACCTATAAACACACATCAAGAATTACATAGGGACAAATAATTTTGCCTAAATTAAAATAAAAGAGGTTGATATTAACTTGTATATCTATTGTCTAGAAGACTGCTATCATTCGCTCTCCCTGTCTAATAATTTCTTATTGTAGGTATTTTGATCTTGTTGATCATAGCTATCATAGTGGTAGTTATAGTACTTAGTAATTTTAGGTAATAGAACTCTTAGACTAATTTATTTGACTTTAAGGGATTAATTGTCTCTATATGGTTATTGGAACTAGAGTAGGATTTTATTTTGAAGGCAAGGCATTTATTCTGTCAGGTAGCCTTGATAGTTGATAACCATAGACTTAGTTTAAAACTAATTTCATAGTATATAAAAATGCAAGTAAAATCGACATTTACCTATTGTGTGGCATACAGACTGTCGAGCATAATAAGTTTTCAATTATGTCTGACTGTCTAATAATTGACAGGTTAATTAATTCTCTATTTTAAAATCAACAATAAATATACATTTTTCTTAATTTTGTGATAAATATGGTTGTTGTAGTCTACAAGAAATGTCACTGAATGGAGAGCCTTCATTACAAAACACGCTTGAGCTGGCTGGCCGAGTGCTGAAGCCACTGCCGGGACATGCATCCAGGGAACTCCTTGTGTTGTTTGCGTCACTAACTACTTGCGATCCTGGAGACATCAATGTTACCATTCAGGTAAGAATAGTTTAAAAATATTTAAGTATTGTTTCAATTATTTCTACTAGAACAAACCCTTCATATTTTTTATAACCACCCCAAAAATCCAATAAAAACAATATAAAAAATTGTATGCTTCTAATAATATATTATTATTTTAATGATTATATTTTGGCTTATGTTTAACTTATCACCAGATATAGTAAAATATAACAGTCAAAAATAGTAAATGATCACCAAAAATATTGAATGATCACCAAAATTAAAACCGCGTTTTAATACCAAAAATTTTAATTGCACAGCAAGGAGGTCAAAATAAGTCGATGAAGCCCCGCTACGCGGGGCTCCTATTTTTGGGTAGGTTTAAGAAGGAACCTAACATAACCTAACCTTTCTGAGACGGAATGCAGTGATTTGAGGCATATAGGTGCTCGTTATGATATATTTTAGTAAGCATATTTTGCTGTGTAATTACTATTTTAGGTGGTCTTTATATAACCCCTTAAATTTTTACAGTTACTGAAAACAGAAGGCATTAGATGTTCAGTTATTGGTTTGGCAGCTGAAGTCAGAATTTGCAAGAAGTTATGTCAAGATACAGGTGGAGAATATGGTGTAAGTATTTAAATTGTTATCATCTCAAAAGTTTTGAGCAAGATTTCTTCTTTAATAAAGGATTAATTATTGCTAAACATATCTTGAGGACGAGTATAAGATATATCATCTTAGGCTAGGGACACAATTGCATAACGTGTAAATCTTTGTTTAATTTTAACTGGTGATGAAGCAATGCTTGTCATTTAAGTTGTATAAACAGAAAGGTATAGACACCGCGTGAGGGAGAGTGATTATTGTATCTTATGTACCCTTTTACAATATTAGGGGTATCATACATTGCTCTTAAATTCTTACTAATATTATAAATTCGAAAGTAACTGTCTGTGTATCTGTCTGTCTGTCTGTCTGTCTGTCTGTTACCTTTTCACGGCTAAACTACTCAACCGATTTGGATTAAATTTTGTACAGATATAGTTTAAAACCAGGGGAAGGATATAGGCTACTTTTTATTGATGTAGGTACCACGCGGGCGGAGCTGCGCGCAAAAGCTAATCAGCAAATATGTCACTGCACAGTCAATCCAAATCACAGACCACAGCTCCCTATGCTAATATCAGAGCGCCTCTTTAAGGACTTCTCGATCACGATCTGAATAATATATGACTATGAAAGCCTCTGTATACGAATTTGATCGTAGGTACTTAACCGTTTTTTTACTGATACAAAGGAATTAGAAACTTGTTTCTAATTCCTCTGTATCAGTATATTTTGCGAAACGGACATTTTACGAAAAAACATTCTGAGAAATGGACATTTTGCGACCTGTAGACTTTTGGAGATGTGGACTTTCTGCGACTGAACCCTTTAAACTTCAGTAGGTTTCTCCTACAGACGAAACGCGTGTTTGAGCGGGACTGGAAACGTCTTTGTCTCGATTCTGCCTTATCTCAGTGTGAAATTGCATACAAAAGTA
Organism: Catocala sponsa; assembly: GCA_963564715.1. Taxonomy (NCBI): domain Eukaryota; kingdom Metazoa; phylum Arthropoda; class Insecta; order Lepidoptera; family Erebidae; genus Catocala; species Catocala sponsa. The sequence continues at coordinate 12,390,569 of OY751336.1, read as the reverse complement.
TGTATAATGCTATGTTAGGTGGTGCTGGATGATGTGCACTACCGCTCGCTGCTGCTGGAGTGCACGAGCCCACCGCCACGCGCTCGCGCACTGGACGCGGGGCTGGTCAAGATGGGCTTCCCGCATTCCGCGCCGCCCGCCAACCCCTCGGACCCCACCAGCAACGCGGACCCGCCTATCACCGTGTGCATGTGGTCAGTAAAAATTGTTTCGTTCGTGTTGATGAATGTCTTGGAGTTATTTTTCGTGATTATACTTATAATATTAATCTATACATATAATAAAATTGTAACTGGTTGATATCAGAACCTAGGATTAGGGAGGGATCTTTATAAAAGCTATATACAAGCTAAATTAATTATTGTTAGAATTTTTGTGTCTGTATGTTTCTACGCGCACACGCAAGGGCTACTGCACGAAATTGAATGCCGTTGTGTTGTTGTTCCTGGAGGTCTAACTTAAAATCTAGTACGTGTTTCATCTTGATAGGCTGCCTAGAAGTCGAGTAATAATAATAATAATACATTTTTGATAGGCTGCCTAGGAGGTATTCAAATATTTCCTGTTGTTAGAACAAGAAATATTTGGAGTGTCGGAGAGTGAGGCATAAGCAATTTTTACTTATTCCTTCTGAAAATGCAAAAGAAATGAAAGACAAATTATTATACTGCCGTCATAAGGAAAAAATATACCTGCCGAAAAAAAAACATTTTTATCACCTACTGGCAGATGCATCTTTTTACTGATACGTAAAAATCTCAAGTTCGAAAAAACATGTAGATTACTCTATATGTACTTACCTATATCTCTTTTCCTTGTGACGGCACTGTAGATAGGTTCTTTCAAATATCACGCAGACGGAGTCGTGGGCAAAAGCTAGTATAAATATTGTTCTGTTCCTTTATCCGTAGCTCATTAGAATACTGTTCGCAAGTTTGGAATCCTATGTATGACGTTTACATTTCTAGATTGGAATCTACCCAGCGAAACTTTACAAGATACATTCAGTACAAGTGTCAAACCCGCGATCGTAATTATGAATCGAGGTGCAAAAGGTACCATTTATTACCACTTAGAGAGAGAAGGAGTATATCAGATATCTCTTTTCTCGTTAAGTTAGCACAATCTTACATTGACGTCCCACAACTTCTCTCCAACATTCAGTTACGTGATTCCTACTAGATCTTTTAGGATACCTTTCTTATTCTTAACGTCTCTCGCTGCAGCACAAATTACAGACAAAATTCTTTCTTTGTAAGATTCGCTAAGTGTTACAATAAATTGTGTTCGCGACAACGTTAATATTGACTTGAATCGTGTTATTGTGAGTGAATACATAAGTGTGACGAATAAAGCTTATCGTTATAATAGTGCCGAATTACGTCATATATAGACTTGAAAAGTGTAGATAAATAGTGTAAGTAATATAATATTATGTTTCTTTTATATAGTTTAAAGAATATCATGTTTAAAGCATAAATATTGCCAATAAAATGCATTTTTACCTCAAGTTAGGTATGTTAGGGTTCCTAGATCTTAAGTTTTTTAATAAAAGGTTTCACTTGTGTGTTTTATTTTATACACTACTAAAAGCACTACAACATACTGAAGGAATCATATTCCTACATAATATAGTTAAAAAGTTATTACACTTTTTCTGATATAAATGTTACAGCAAAATAGATTTTTAGCCTAAAACCTAGAATAACTATATCTAGACCTAATTTCCGATAGATAAAACAGATACCAATAGATAGGTCTCATCGTGCCCTACGCGGCAGTTTTTGTACCATCACGCTAACTAGTATAGTTCCGTAGATATAAGCAGAAATGTGTACCATATATAATTAAAAATAAACTTGTGGACCGAGGTTTCTGGCCGGCTCTCGTTACGGTAAAGATTAGAAGTACTTAAGCGGTACAGTATCGATCGACCGCAGGTGCTCAAGAAACCTCATCTTCAAGCCTCAAGAACCAAACGGAGCCAGCCAGAAGCCTTCAACCAACTGAACTATGAAGCTTGTTTCTATTCATTTAAAGTCCTGATCCTGACCCGCACATCGAACCCGCAACAACACGCCTTTCAGAGCCTCCGACATAGTAACCAGTCATCGCCATATAGTACAGTCTACACATCGTGTACAGGACGTCAGCGACTCGACGGCTGTTTTGTAACCATCATATAGTAACGAAGCCCCGAGTTCGCCCGTCCGGTACAAATTGGTTGACTTTTCTGAACTTGACTTATTTACTACTAAGCCGCATGTATTTATAGTCTAGTCAACAAGTGCTTTTTGGTAAATTTTTTTCAGCGGTCTCGGAAAAATATGAACGAGGTGTCAACAATAAGGGATAAAAATTAAAATATATTATTTCTATGCAGCTTCTGATAACAAAAAACGGATCATTAATAATTTTATATTTAATACGTTTAAATATTTTTTATTGATAAAGTGTCCGAAGTAGGCGTGGCTTGCGCAAGCCAGAGTACCCGTTTTCGGCCGTATTTTCATCCCTCTGTGAAAGTTATAAATATTGGTCCTACAATTCCGGGATTCGAGACCTCTTTTCAGGAAATTTTCTCCTCTTTTTGAATCTTTTTTTAGATTTGAAAATCTCAATTAGTTTTTGAGATATTTGCATAAAATGAAACCTCTTGTTTTTTTAGTTAATTTGTTATAACTTTTGAAATACTTGCAAGCGGAAATTGAATTTTTCAAAAATTGTCTATTCCGAATCGAATGACACCTCGTTCATATTTTTCCGAGACTGCTGAAAAAAGTTGATAAAATAAGCACTTGTTAGACTAGACTATTCATCAAATACTTGGCAAACATTAGTACGAATTGCTTCAAGAGCTGTTTATATTGCATTTCACGACGTATTATTTATTGTATGTGATGTTTTTTTACTGTTATAAGTGTATATAAACCTTTTATTACTGTATATTGTAATCATCTCTTTTTTTATTTTTATTTACAAGTAAGCTCTCATTGTTATCTAAATGTAATTGGTAGCTAGTTATATTATTTGTTTTTATCTTTAAGTTGTCAATACTGTTTGTTTTCCGATTATAATAAAATAAAATAAAATAAAAATACTTATAAAATATATTTTAAATTATGGTCAATGACTTTTAAAATTTAAGAATAATTTTAATCTATGAAAGAAGTCGTTGGATGATGTACATGTCAATTGCATTCTTGTGGCAGTCATCTGGAGGAGGGCGAGGGCGTGGGTGGCGAGGGTCACCTGTGCCCGCAGTGCCGCAGCAAGTACTGCTCGCTGCCGGCGCAGTGCCGCACCTGCGGGCTCACGCTCGCCTCGGCGCCCCATCTAGCCAGGTACCACTCACTACTGTAATGTTGTGGCAGTCACTTTGAGGAGGGCAAAGGCGTGGGCGGCGACGGTCAGCTGTACCCGCAGTGCCGCAGCAAGTATATTATGCGAATTAAAATTTTGCCAGAACAAATTAGCCTAAAAGATAATTAGGTATGTCAACATAAAAAATGGCAAAATATTATTAGGTACCTATACCAAAATTAATTATGCCAAAATATTGTTACGGCCAGTGCCATCTCTCGGCACTGTGGGGAAGACTCGGCAGTTCCTTCTAATAATTTATTATATAGACTGTCGGTACGCGAAGAGTAGAGAGAGCGCTAGAACTTTCTCGAATCTTCGTACTGTTACATACCGGGTATGGCGCTTCTAGAAAAAGCCAGAAACCCTTGAATCGGGTATATAAGACGGAGCACGGGCACTGCCTAGTGAGTTTACAATCTTAGGCCCGGCGCCCACTATCGGTGGGCATCGGTGCGGCTCGGAACAGCTCGGGCGCCTTACGGCGGCTTCGGGCGGCTTCGGGCGCCTGAGAGCTGCTTCGGGTGGCTTCAGGCGGCTTCGGGCTACCTCGGCAGTCGTAAGCATACCTAAGGACGCCGAGGCTGTCTTCGGGTAGCTCGGGTGGCATTTTCGTGGCAGACACGTCACAGAACAGTCATAACGTTCAAAGAATGTGCAAATTAAATTTTTACCTGTGCTAATACATGCATATTGTCTACAAAAATTAAAATGGTGAATATGATTATGAGAAGAATGTGCAAATTTAATTTTTACCTGTGCTAATACATGCATATTATCTACAATTAAAATAATGAGCGTTTTTCTAGCTCTAATAAATAGTGTGTCTAGTTTATACCAATACTCCGCACGCTTAATCTCATAGCCTTGTACGTGGACATATTCTGCTGTGCTCTGAGTGAATTCACAAGGATATCTTTTTTTTAAATTTGTTATAATCATTTTTAATATTGCTACAATATCGCTTTGGGTGAATCCTGTAAAGATATTTGTATGTCTGTAAATAAATAAAAATAAAATAAAATATTTACTACTAATTACTAATAATACAATACACTAACATTGACATGGTTTGATACTGCCATTTATTGTAATCGATAGAACTAAAACTAAAAAAAAACGGAAAAGCGCATTCAAGCTGACAATAAGCTGAATTAAAAATGTTCATGAATAAAGCTGAATAAATAATTGAAGCTGAATAAAACATTTTCAGGATTATTTACCTTAAGCACACAGATAATCTTTCTTCAACAGATATACATAAACGGAAAGTAGATGGTTTTTTCATTATGTAAGGACGGAGCAAAGCAACCAAGGCTTCAACATTTTCATAATTCATCCTATAGTAATCGTAAAATTTTAAGACTGCTCTGCGACGTGTCTGCTACCCGAACTACTCTTAGTTTTGTCGAAGCTTCCCGAAACCAGACTCGGCGTCCTTAGGTATGCTTACGACTGCCAAGGCAGCTCTCAGGCGCCCGAAGCCGCCCGAAGCTGCCCGAAGCCGCCCGAAGCAGCCCGAAGCAGCCCTCAGGCGCCCGAGCTGTACCGAGCCGCACCGATGCCCACCGATAGTGGGCGCCGGGCCTTAGCGGTCAAGTATTCACGCGCGAAAGGAAGCGAAAATATCACAGAGTTTAAAGCAGTTAGAGTGGGAAAGTGTATAAGTAGTGTGTGTGGTGTTTTAAATTTAATTGTAAGTTAGAATAAAACGTGTTTTAGTCGGTAATATTATTTAAATTCTTATCCCTCGAACCCAGCACGTATCAGTATATTAGGAAAAAAAAGCATTATGCGAAAAGAAGAGACTCACTTTATAATTTTCTCTTTTTCAGATCATACCACCATTTGTTTCCCGTGGAGGCTTACGAAGAATTAGCAAATGAGGGACAGGCCCAGTATTGTTTCGCTTGTCTCAGAACATTCACGGACCTGGATAAACAGGTAAGAGTCTATCAGGGCAATGCTTTAGAAAAACTGTAGATACCGCCGAATATAGAACATAATATTATGTGATCCAAATAAAGCGATTGTACTCGGTCCGCAGTGATTTAGCTATAGAGCTTCCAGACTAGTTGTTTTTGTTTTTATTGATTACTAGCATACCCGACAGAAGTTGTCCTGTCTTAGACGAACTGTCAAACTCGCGAGGTTATAATAGTAATTAAGTATCTAAATTATCCAATTTTCTGCGCAGACAAACTTCTACAAAAATAGGAAATTATTGATCCACTAAATATTTAACTATTTACCAAATTCTGCCACACATAATTTTGTACTAAACTCAGCACTTTTTATTAAAGCGTCAACCTTGAAGTTGGTGTTATTTAGATTTTAAAGTATAAATCAAACTCAAAAGTAGAAAAATATTGATTTACCTGCGCCAAAAGGATTTAATGGATTTAATTAATTAAAAAGTTTAATTGTTATGACTTTTAGTCTCAATTTTCTTTTTTTCCCTTTCATTAAGAAAAAATTATTTTGTCGCAGGTAGATCAACGTGGTAAAAAGGGTTCTTTTATATTTCTAACTTCAACTTCTTTTTACGTCGTTTCAACTTTATTTTTAATTTTATATTTAATAATCTGGCAACAATCGTATTTTTTATTTATACGCGCATTGTGACCTGACTGTATACAGGGTGTAAGTGACGGTTCACCGAAAACTGAAATACTAGCTTCGGACCATCATTCTGAGTTGGAAAACGTAGGAATTTTCCACCGGAAAATTATCGAATTTTCTTTCAAAATTTCACATTTTTCTAATTGATAATGATTACATAATGAGTAAACGACCCATAATACTAGATAATATCAATAAAAACTACATAATACCGAAAAACAGCTATGTAATCCAAACATACAAAATAAACACAGTTGAACCAATCAGCTGATCTTGCGCGGACAAGGCAATGACCAACGCAAAAAAGTTTTTTTACACACCGGCAATAGTGTGCTGTATAAAAACCCGCCCGCATCGTACCTACTACCACTGAACTAGGGAAGATCTATGATCAATGATCGCTATCGAAAAAAGTGTATTAAACAAAGCGGGATAGGTTAATAAATAAAATAGTTGTTTTCCTTTTAAAAGTAAAGGTTACATGAACGTGTTAGCACTATTTATTATTAAATTAGTCACGTAGATTGAAAAGATTGTAATGATTAAAGTAGTATTATACTACTATCACTTTACAATACCCATTTGCATTTTAAATGTTAAAAAATATTAATTGTTTTGATATTTCGTATCGTAAATGTACATGTATGAGTTTATTTAATCACTTTTAATAATAATTAATGTAAAAGACCATCTAATTGTTTTAAAACAAAGCTTTTTGTACACAGCGATTCATACAATGTAATGTAATCTAGTAAATCTTTACTTAACTGTTAAAATACAAAACTGTAACAAAAATTTGTTAATAGAATTAGCAGTTATAAGTATAAAATTAATCGATAGCCGATAACTCTCATAAAAATATTTTATGAGAGTTATCGACTATGGATTTATTTAATTAGATAGATGTATCTCATCCCTATCTAATATGACTACAACTGCAAAAGAAATTTATTTTTGAATTCTTTAGTTCGGTCGCGCTACTGTCAGGAATCGGAAGTACTTGACGTAATCTCTCGTATTCGCGAGTGTTTACTATTTTCGTTGCATTTTGTTAAGTTTTTATTTTGTTTATACCTATTTTGTGTACTAAATTCTGTTTATTTACTGTGTTCATAACATTTTGTTAACGTTTTTGTTTTGTTTATAACTTTTTTGTGTAACTACAAAGTTGTGTTTGTACCTAATAAATAATGCGTCAGCCATTTAGTGCACGTGAATATGAACAAATGCTCATGGCATACGGGGAGGCACGAGGCAATGCTTCGTTGGCGCTTCGCATTTACATCCAGCGGTATCCTGACGCTCGTCACCCTATGGACAGTCGTGTGATTTCTCGTACGTATCAACGAGTACTGGATAATTTACCCATAGTACCGCATCAGGAGGGTTCCAGCAGGCCGATTAGAGTTTCCACTGAGCGGAGAAATCTCGATGCCGTTCACCGTAATCCACACCTTGGTACGCGAACCACCACTAAACTTCTGCGCCGTAACTACGGAACTCGCGTATCGCACTGGACTGTGCATAAAATTTTACGCAGAGATCGACAACGGCCGTACCGTATTCATAAAGTGCAAGCTCTCGTGCCTGGCGATCAAGTTCGGCGTATTGCATACTGCAGGTGGTTGATGAATCAGCAGCGGCAACATCCAAATTTTGTATCCCACATAATCAGGACTGACGAATCCACGTTTACTCGGAATGGCATGTGGAATCCACGTAACTCGCACGTTTGGGCGCGAAGTAATCCACATGCATCCCAACAAACGGGTCACCAAACGCGTTGGTCACTGAAACTGCCCTAAAATTTTGTTGTTACAGTTACCATACAATACGTTTACTGAAACGTATTGTATGGTAACTATAACAACAAAATTTTAGGGCCTTACTTTTTACCGGAGCGCTTGAATGGACCCCGATACTTGGATTTTCTACAGCAAGACCTGACAACTGTCCTGGATGAGTTACGTTCCGACCTTGCCGCAGAATGGGATCAAATGGAAGATTTGCCGCTTGCTCAGTTACCTCAAATTTGGTTTCAACACGACAGTGCTCAGAGTGCGCCAATATCTTGACGACACATTTCCTCGGAGATGGATTGGGCGATTCGGGCCTCACTCGTGGCCAGCCCGCTCACCGGATTTAACACCGCTGGTTTTTTTTTGTGGGGCTATATCAAGGAAAAAGTGTTCGTCAGTGAGTGCACTACTGCGGACGAAATGCGGAATCGTATAACGGCAGCATTTGTAAAGTTAGAAGGTGACATTATCGCAGACCCCTCCATGATGCCTCGCCTTCACGCCGAAACAATCAATCGTGCGCAAGTTTGTGAACAAGTTGGAGGCAGCCATTTTGAACCATATCTTATAAGGCCCGCGAGATCTTAAGGTAAGGTTTAATTACTTTTACAATTTACTGTTAATTCAAAGAATTTATCGTAAATCACCCTACCTTTTTATTTTATAAACACATTTGTCTTTCTGTTTTTACCTACACAAACATTAACGAAATGTGCGTATAAGATTAATTTTATAAGACGTTATTCAATTTATTCAATTTTTTTGTAAGTACAATAATAAAATTGTACAATCCGATTATTAGTCACAACGTTTAAATTATTATTGTATTAGATCACTAAAATAGGTGATCCGGGCTCCGTCAGATAATGTGAGCGCGCGTAGCGTTGGTGCGCGGGAAGCGCGATACGATAGCGCGGACGGACACATTGCATTGGTAGGGATACATTGCGTAGTGTAAATTACAATGTACTAGCATAAAACTTTAATCGTACGTTTCATTTTTGAATTGACATTTCCATTCAGTTGTGTACTTATGGACAAACGATTGTGCAACGTTTTCGGTACACCGTCCCTTACACCCTGTATATTATTCGATTTTTGTGTGAACCATTTATTCTGTTGTTCCAGATATATCGTTGCACTCGGTGTCACGAGTTCTACTGCTGGGAGTGCGAGAGCGTGGTGACGACGACACTGCACGTGTGTCCGGGCTGCGCCTCGCGCCCACACTTGTACCAGCGCCTGCCCGACACCTCGTGACACCTCTAGCAATATGCTCGTGACACTACCGTGCCCGTGACATTCACTACCAAAAAAAGAAAAGAAGTAACTGTATTCCAACCCAGTGATAGTGACGGTGTGAATAAATATAGTACAGCGTAACTTTATTGTAGAGTATTTGTATTTATACTGTATATTGTCCCACATTTATAAGCTTAACATGTTCTGTAGTGTACAAAATGTCATGCTCATTAACCTTTTAACTGCCCCACTTCATAACAGTTGTGCCCCCGGCGCCCGGCACAGTGAATCGAAAATAAATACTTACAAAAATAAATATTTATTTTAGGACTTCTAATTATGAGACTTAAGTGTATTAAATTGTAAGTGATTACTTAATTATCCATTTACACAATATAAACGTTTTTTGATAGAAAACACCGTAATTAAATAAAAAAGCAGTTTAAACAAGCTGTGGTATCTGGTCGGAAATATACGACGCTAGCGAAATGGACACGAAAATATTTGTCGGATTAATCCGACGTAAGCGGTTAAAAGGCTAACTAAAATAAAACAGTAAATTAAGTACTAGTACTTACTTAACTAGTATTGTAACTGAACGTGGGTAAGCAGGATTTTAGTCATTCTTAACCCCTCCCTCCCTTGTCGGCAAAATTAAACAAAGCACTATGCTTACGTAAGCATTGGTATAATTTCAGGGGTCTAATAACAAAGGCGGCAAAGTCCCCTCTTCTTCAACTGGACTTTGCCGCCTTTGTTATTAGACCCCTGATTTCTAATCTAGTTCGCTTTCGAGCATAGTAGTGTTGTCACATATAATTGTTAAATTCAGAATCCCATGCCCCTATGTAATAAAAAATAAACATGTAAAGAAATTGGTGCTTACGTAATTCTTGAACGACCCCTAAAGTACAAGCCGGTGTTGCGCGGTATCGTTAAGTAATTAATCAATATGAATGTTCGCAGAGCGCAACATGTCTGCCAAGATAAGTTAGGAGTTACTCAGCATTATGTAGGGGATAGCCGAGAATTATTTTTACGTATGTAATATACTTACTATGAATAATAAGATTATGGAATGTTTATTCCAAAGTCAAGATGCATCCTAATGTATATAATATATAATTTATAAACAGACTCAAAGTCATTTTTCAAAACAGACCGATAAAACATATTATTAAGATTTTGTTTAACAATATTTGATGATTAGGAGTCTGTGTTTGTAAAAATGATAAAAAAAGCTGTATGTGGGAAAAATAATTATACTAATATTGAATAATCGCATCTATGCCTAAATGGTCTACGAGGTCCCGGACAAATCCCTCTTTATGCATCCTCACACATCTTGGATATAGGAAGGCAAACGGAGGACTTATGTAAGGAACAGAAACAAAACTAAAAATTTCAATGTTTTATTTATATCACAATTTAGAATTTTCTACATGGCAATAGAAAAATAACTGTTATAAAACTAACTCTTAGCAGAATAACAAATATGTCGTAAAATATTATCTCATTGACGTATACCTACGCCAAATTATAATTACATATTTATTTCTTGTTATTTAATTTAATTTAAATGGTTATAAATATAAACCTTGGAATATTTTGTAATGTCATCAATTATTTGAGTTAATAATATGTCTGCGAGTATACATCTCTCATTAGCAGAGGTCGGAATTAGGTAGAGTTATTTATGCACTTAGACTGATTTCATACAGCGAAAGAATAAAGTGGATATGCCTCAAATCCCGAGATTAATTTTAAAGAGCAGAAAAATCCCGTGATTTATTAAATAAAAAGTTATTTACTTTTACACAATTTAAACCACTGCACGCGCGACGTTGCCAAATTTACATCAACGACATCGGATGTCCGAAGTTGCAAAATTCCAATGCGCACACGCGCCATGTTCCCACATTTGTAGTTCGCACAACATAGCTTGTGAGAACAAAAGAAAACAATAGCGGAAATGCTGAGCAATCCCCGCTTAACGAAATGTACTAGATTTTGTCTCTTTCTACCGCATTCAAACTTTCTATTAGCAATAAATCGGTTAACTCATTCACACAGCTCATTCACTTACCTCGGTTCGTAGAATGCGCTCGCTATCTATCTCTGAGGTTTTTATTATTATTTATTTGTATTATTGTTGGCCACACGGGATTGTCTATTAGAAATCCCGGGAAGATCCATATTAATATTAACATTTCGATGCATTTACATAAATAACTTTGCCTAATTCCGACCTCTGCTCATTAGCGGTCGCTTACCTAAATCACAGATAACAATCTGTCTTTGTATTATATAACAATGGTATTTGATACCAGCCGCCCTTGTGTTTTTGGTTTTCCTATGTATAAAAAACATTTCAAAAGGCAATTTGGTCTTGTTTACGGAGTAACAGTTTTATTGAGAATTAAACTACTTAAGTACCTATATATACTGGTTTTATTATACAATTATCTGGGATTAACACATGTTTAGTGCTTCACAGGCACGATTTAGTCACATACATATTAAATATCACTTTACACATATCTACTTAAAATAGTGGTGTATAATGATAACAGTAAAATATAATGCTTTATTTATAAATGCATTGTTCACATAATTATATTTCGATATTTGATACATATAGTTTGGATTCGATCATTATAAAAGGTATCTAGGCAGTGACGTATATAACAGCTCGAACTGGCGTAGCACATCCAAATATTTATAATATAAGTGAATCTGTTTTTTTTTATTATAATACAACACAGACTCATTAAAACAGTTTTTTTCTATTTACTTGCTGTATTAAATTAACAGCTTGTTGGCGGACATATGTTGTTTATTTTAGCTGCTATATTTTAGTGCTGCATTCAGTAATCTTCTTATATACCTACTTCAATGTGTCTGCCAGATACCTAATTAAAAAATATACATATACGTAAAATATATAGGTACGTATATAGACTTAAATCGTAGCTACAGATCTTTCGTTCAACAAATAGTTCGAAGTACAGATCTCAAGAGAATGTGTTCTGTTTCACAGTTGTAAGAGTTTTATCACAGATATGAACATTTCTATTTTTCCGAAATGGTACTATCACATGCATTAACGTAAGTATATACCTACAGGATGGCAACATTAGGTATATAAAACATTTATAAAATAGCTCTTTAGTTACAAGAGATTTTATTTAGTTTTTGCCCTTTTCAATGGAAATATATTTAATGTTGCCATCTTGTACGGGTCAACGTCCGAAAGACTACGTACATTTGTGAGGTCAAAACACTTAGTTCATTATCACTTCATATCACTATATTTTCTAGTTTTATTTAGTGTTTCTTGTAATTCATTAGTTAAACTTAAGTACAACAAAATAATTTAAATAATTAAATTCAGACCCTTTGGCTTTCCTGCGGCTTTTTGCGCGATATCCACAATATATTAGGTTTCTGATAATACTGTTCTATTTGAAGAAGGGATTTGCCTTTCGTCTCGGGTAGCAAGAGGAACAGAACAACGGTGGCGACGAGTGCGGAGGCACCAAAAATGCCAAACACACCCGCTATGCCCAGGCTCTTGTTCATAACTGGGAACAATTTGGTGAAGCCAAAGAGGACAGCGTTGAAGAGGCAGAATATGTAGCCGCCGCACAGACCGCGGACTTTAGTCGGTAAGAGTTCGCCAATCATGAGTCCGGGTAGGAGGAAGAATCCGAGAGTGTTGAAGGCGACGTAGCCTAGTATGAGCGCGGGCGGCGTGAGGCCGGAGCCGGGCCCCTGCGACAGCACGACGGCGAGCGCCAGCGTGCACACGGCCGTGCCCGCGCCCGACACCAGCACCAGCGCGCGCCGCGTCACGCGCAGCAGCAGCACGCACGCCAGCACCGTCACGCACAGGCGCACCAGCGCTGTCGCGTTCGCCGCCATCTGACCACAACATACAAATTATATTAAATAATCCTTCGTTACCTACACCGTAACACATAAATACTATAGACTGTGACCTTGTATGCCTAAAGTTCGGGCTAACAGGAGCTGAAAATTTATTAAATCATTTTCATTGCTTGCGCTCTTTACTACTGACAGGTAATGCCTAAAGAGACGTAGTTTGCATATTATCGGCTTTTTGCACCTATGCGGTGCATAAGCGCCAACAGATTAGGTACTATAACAAACTTGTAAGCCTGGGTATAGTAATAAACAATTTGAAATCATAGTGACTGTTTTATAAATTTACATGCAAGTTGGGCTTGCCCTACGTCTATTATACGCCTCTAGTCAGGGGTACTTCTAGCTGCATGTTCTCTAATGGAGAAAATCTTATAAAAGTGACCGGACGGCGAGGAATATAATTTGAGGTTTATTGACAAAATCTTACCGTGGGTTTAAGAGCGCCACCCGTAGCTTCCACTATGTCGACAGCATAGAAGATCACCACGTAGCTGCCAGAAAATATCTGCATCATGTTGAACGCGTTGATGAGCAGCAGTGGCTTCAGTACAGGCGCTCGAGTCACCGTTGCTAGGAACTTTACTTTTTCTTCACCGCGCGCCTTTTCCTTCTCGCGCGCTGATATTAGTTCGTGCAGCTCACGTTGAGCCTGGAAATAAAAAATTATATGAGCGAGAATGTTAAATACTTCTAAATTTACATTTACTCTATTTATCTCTCGCTTCGGGACTTATTATTCATACATGTTGGTGTGAGCTGTTTTCCTAGTTGTCTGTTTCCGATCTACGCGATCAGACCTAGATATCGCCATTTTAGGTGATGATTATCATATTATAACTTATTATAATTCAAAGTAAATTATATTTTCATACGCAAACTTGATTACATGTTTCACTGATCTACATGTATCATACCGTATAAGTAAGGCGTTACTTGGCTGCAATCCACATTAATTATAAACAACATAATTAATTGATAATCTAGCCTGGGAATGACTCGTGTAGAGGTGAAACACGTGTCGATCGACGCATACCTACCTATTTTGTGTTCGAAGCAGAAAACTACAAGTTGGGGCACGTTTGGATCTCATGACGCAGTAATTAGGTAAGTAGGTACCTATATATTTATTATACCTTATATCTATCATATGAAACACAATTTAATCGATTTAAATGAAACATAAGTTATGTTGGATAAGGCATTGGACTTGCGATCGAGAGGTCGCGGGTTGGAATCCCACCCATTGCACTACTAACGTGAACCCACTCTTAATACAAGCATTCTAACTTAGTTGCGGGGGTTAACAAGAATACTAGTAATTTGAAACCCAAATCGCTATAAATCTTTAAAAAAAAGACGAAAATGTAATTAAATTCGCTTAAATGTTAATTCAAGGTTATTTCAATAGATACCTACGTCACTGAAAACTGTACATAAATACCTACTTAGTTCAGTAGTTTAGTTATTGTGGAGATCAGCACAAACAAATAACAATAAACCAAAATCGGTTTGGATTTTATTTAATGTACATATAATCAACAAGATTACCAACCAAGAAGAACTAAACAAGACCATTGAAATATTAAAACAGAAAGTAAAAGCTCTAGCAGGTAGACTCCGTAGGTATGATAAAATAAATGAAAGGAAAGACGACGATCGTGTAAGTGGATTTCTACATTATCTTTAATAGTTACCAATACTATTATATTCTATAAAGATCGCCCGTTCCTTTTATATTGCAGGCAATGACACAATATATATCCCATGGCAAAGTAGGGGTGTCGGCTCCGTTCGCCCCTTGAGTTTCGTCCCTGATTACCTAAGTGTATCCGTTCGCATCAACACATCAGAACATTTTATCAGAAGGGGCGAAATCCAAGGGGCGTACGGAGCCAACACCAAAGTAGGTATGCACAAATGCTTTTGAATTATATTAAAACTAGGAGGTATTCCACGAAGCACACCCAAACGAAGCACACCCAGACGAAGCACACCTAAAGTATTCCATGAGGCACACCCGTAGGTGGGCTTCAAATAAAAATTTAAAATAATTAATTTTCTATTCCACGAAGCACACCTAGTCGCATAGTGCGGGGACTAAGAAATAAAAATGTCGATAGAAGAAAATATTTATTATGTAATAAGACTAATAAGACTAACTTTAATTTTTAACATCATTTAGTTTCGTTATATTAATGTGATACAATACTTGTAATTTTTATAATATTACTATTTTAAATCACAGATACAAAATAATATTTTTTTATTAATTATTTTTGTTTTATTTTTTTGGTCATTTAATAAAATCACAGATTGTTTCATAAATCGCTTGGAGGTCCGCGTGTGACCTCTAGGGAACTTTAGCGTTGAGTGCAGTTATAGTGCGACCGTGATATCTTTACCTTACAACTCAAAATTTAATAAAGAAATATATATTTGATATTTATGTGTTTTATTTTCTTAACTTACTGGACTAACGATGAATAACTTGTTTTATTATTTTTTGCGCAAAAGAGTAATGAACATGAATCTATAGATTGTCTGTTCTGATTTTCACTTGATAAGTGACCAAAATAGCTACTTTATTTTATATACAACTTTATTATTACTACACATTGGGAAGGAAAGCTCCTAAAAACGAAGGTGATGCAGGTGGTTATAACAGATGCTATACTATTGAAAAAAGGAAAAAGATTTTTCGTAAATAACAGTTTTCGGCTCAGCCCATGCAAATAATATTAATGTAAAAACACATAATAATCATTTATTTTGATTACGTACATTTTTTATATTACCATCCAATAGGATGCCTAACTAACGTCGCTTGTGAGTTGAACGGATCAAAATGGTTTAGCTTGACTATACTGCCAAACAACACGCCAACTCTACGCACACAGTTGCACGTGCGTCAGTGTCAATGAGAAAGCATTGCATTTACCTAAACTAGGCGCCGTGGATTTGGCGTTAACGCTCTTAAACTTTACATAAGTCTTGACCGAATTTTACACCCCATCAACATGCGAAAATATATTATTAATACATCCCTAAAAGATCACATTTTAGCAACCATAGAGAAAATATAACATTGATTTACTTTTTGCAGTTGTTCTACTACCATACATCCATACCTGATAATATATGCAAAGTCACATTTATGCACTTTTAATATTAAACCGATCAGATATAATTGTACATGCCGAATTTTAATAGATACCATTCACGGTACAGTTCTAGGATTCTGAATTATTATTGCATTCTCTTAAATATTCTGTGTACGGTTATATTAGAAGAACACTTCAATTAAAAATCTTAGGTCATTTCTTTAAATAGGCACACTACTAAGTAGCGAAATTATTATGTAGCAGCTTCGTCCACTGATGGGAAGACGTGCTTCCACTGAATAATAACTCTAGAATCTGTTTGCGTCGAACACGTTTGAGAAAATGACATATCAATTGTCAAGTACCTCCTTCCTCGTTGAGCTCATTAAGAGACCATTTTGCAGGAATTAAATCACTTGTACAACGTTGTCTTAGGACATATAAACAAACACTCAATGCTGTTATACTCAATATATTATGTAACTATTTAGGTTGGGTAACATTTATGTACACTATTTTTCTCGTTTACACGCATGTACTATTAAAATAACACTAATAATACGTTTAGTCCAGTAGTCTAAGGTAAAATACGTTTACTTATTCTATGTGAATATTTCGATATAGGTAGCTACGAGGCAAAATTTTAAGGTAATGCCGAAATAAATTATAGATAGGTACTTATTTATTTGCTGAAGTGTGTTGATTTATTTTATTAAGATTGCAAAAATTAATCTTTGTAGGTATTGACTAACATCCATCATTTGAAAAAGCAATCAAGCCACCATCTTGTTGTTTACTTCGCCCGACCTCTAACGTCTATCGTTTCATTCGCTTTCGTATTGTGCTAGGAGCCGCACGTATTACTTCCAAGTAAATATAAAAATATAGTGTAATTTTAGTTATTAACTGATACTCTGTGTATTTAATTATAGGCCCTAAGTAAAATTTATTTGAAATTTAAAAACAACCGTTACCTAATGTCGTGATTTAAAATGGATTTAAAAATAAAGCGAAACATAAAGCTGTTTGACGGCGAGAAATATGGTATTTGGAAATTTAGAATACGTGCATTGTTAAGTGAAATAAATGAACGTGTTAAAATTATTATTGAGTATTGAGAGTGATCTAATTAACCGTGATAGCACGTGTGATAAAAGTAACCGGATTGCGAAAAGTATAATTGTCGAATATTTATTCGATGCTTACCTTGGTTTTGCAAAAGAAGACAGTACGGCGAAGGATATTTTACATAGTTTAGATGCCTTATATGAACGTAAGAGTATTGCTACCTAGTTGGCATTAAGGAAAAAGTTGCTGGGCCTGAAATTACAAGGCGATGTTACTTTGATACATTTTGCTGTTTTCGATGATTTAATCACGGAATTACTTGCGCCTGGCGCTAGAAGAAACTCACAAAGTTGACCATTTGCTTTTACCATTACCCACAAACTTATAACTGCGATCGAAACTTTGTCGGAAGATAATTTGACCTTAGCATTCGTAAAAACAAGACTCATAGACCATGAGGTCAAATTGAAGAATGAATCTAATGACACGAGTGTTAAAGTGCTGTAAAGTTCTACTGATAATAAGGCGGGACGGTTTAGAAAAAGGAAATTTGAAAATTATACACCCAATAACTATAATCAGAATGATCAGAAAGCAAAGAAATAACGATATTTTGTAAAGTGTCATTATTGTGGCCGGAAAGGATATGTGAAAAATGGCTGTTACTATTTCAAGCAAATGAATCAACATAAAACTACGGACAGGGCGAGAACAGTTCAGGCAGTCAATATTAATCAGCCATCCACGTCATCAGCCGACTTTTCAGGTATTGCCTTTATGACCGGAGAATACAACTTGGATACAGCCGAAAGTAAGATTACATTTTTGTTAAATTCCGGACCATCCGACCACATTATCAATAGGGATGATTTATTTAGTAATTTTATTGATTTACTATTCCGCTAAAAATTTCAATAGCTAAACACGGCGAATTTATTTCAGCTACGAAAAAGGGAACACTAAGTACATGTCACCAGCAATTTGGATATTCGAGGGACACTTGAGGACGTTCTTTTCTGCCATGAGGCGCCATACAACTTGCTGTCAGTTTCGAATTTGCAACAGGCTGGAACGACAGTCATCTTTGATCATTGAGGTACCTAAATATGTAAGGACGGTAAAACAATAATGAGAACAATAGGTCAATTAATAATTTAATTGCTTTAGATTTTGAAGTATCTGTGAATGTGAGCTGCCCTGTTTCCCAAATATATAATGTTACAACGAATAATTATGAATGATGGCATCAGCGCTTAGGACACATGTGCAAAAATAATTTTTTGGAATTAAAAAATAAAAATATGATTGCTGATATTAATTAATCAAATTGTTAAAGTGACACTAAATGATAATTTATTCTAATCTTGTATATATGGGAAGCAGAGCAGGCTACCATTCAATCAGAGCAAAGATAAAGGTTATATTGAACGACCATTATATGTTGTACATAACGATGTATGTGGTCCTGTCACTTCTTCAACAATTAATAACAAAAACTATTTTGTTTTATTTGTCGACCAGTACACTTTCTACTGTGTTACGTATCTATTAACACAAATCAGACGTGTTCTCTGCCTTTAAAGATTTTGTGGCAAGAAGTGAGACGAGATTTAATTTAAAATTAGCTTATTTGTATTGTGATAAGTGAATACGGTGGAGAATATTTATTTACCGACATGAAAAAATAATGTGTTGAATAGGGAATTACTTACCACTTAACAGTTCCAAGAACGCCACAATTAAATGGTGTTTCGGAGCGAATGGTAAGAAGTATTACTAAGAAAGCTCGTTCTATGATAATGGTGCAAATCTTTCAAAATTGTTTTGGAGAGAAGCTGTTTTAACTGCCGTGTAGGTACTTGATTAATTTAACTCCAAGAAATGCCTTAAAATCATCCAAAACATCATTTGAAATGTGGCATAATAAAAAACCATTAGTAAAATATTTAAAAGTCTTTGGTTCAAATGTGCATGACAAAACTTTTAAAACAAAATTTGATGCTACATGACTTAGCAAAGGTATTCTCGTGGGATACGAAACAAACGGATACAAAGTTTGGAATCCCGCATGTGAAAAATTTATTATTGGCAGAGATGTAATTTTAGATGAGACAATTTTTTTTTCCCTGTAAATCTGATGATTACGAGGATCCTCATAAAATTCGCACAACTAACCATGACATAATCGAATTTGAACAAACAAGTACACGTTCTGATGATCCTTCAGTGGTCGTAGGTACTAAAGGCACAAACAGTAATGTTAAACCTCGTAGGAGTGATACGACGTCCCCCTATTTCTTATAAAGAAATTGATGATTATCTTATGTGTGTTAAATCAATTTTATTTAAAGTAGGTAACAAATTCATTTCAAGAGATCAAAACACGAGATGATAGAGCTCAGTGGGAAGGTGCAATTGATGACGAATTAAATTATCTTTTATTAAATAAAACATGGACTTTAGTACCACGACCAGATAACAAAATTATTATATATTGCAAATGGATTTTTACTATTAAAAATGATGAATTTCGAAAACCTATACGATATAAAGCTATGTTTGTTGCTAGGGGCTTTAGCCAGGAATATCTCATGGACTACAATGAGACCTTTGTACCTGTTGCAAGAATAGCTAGTTTTAGATTTTTTGAAATTAAACTACTATATACGGATTTTATCGCGTTGTTTATTTGACACTGTTACAAAATTTTTTTGAAAAACTGTTACACTACTATAATCACTATTAAACTTTACAAATTTTTTAAGCTATTTAAATTATTGAACTATTAAAACTACTTATACTATTATACTATTTAGATTTATTTTTACACTTTCCCCGACGTTTCGGTTGCTTTTCAGCAGCCATGGTTACGGGGAGACTAAGATGGTAGTTGTCTCAATGTTCCAGTGTAGTTATTTCAAAGTACCCGAACATAATTTAATCATTAGTGTTTCTATTTACGCAGAATGAGCTCAAAGTATCATGAAGTCTAGCTGTGGTTTGCTTCTTCTTGGGTTTGAGTATTTAAATTACTGGAGCCCAAGCTGGTGGTACATTCCAACCATCTTCTCTCAACCATTCTCTATTGAAATTAGGATGGTTTTTGATGTCAATAGCCTCACGAAGCATCGTTGGTAGGAATGGGTGTTCTTTAGCGAGCATCTGTGGTTTGTCAAATCTCAGGTAGTGGTTGGTCCCCTGTTGCACATGTTCACACACAGCAGACTTCAACGAGCGTTAGTGTTTTACATCAACTATGTGTTCTTCTATGCGGGTGCTTATGCTTCTCTTGGTTTGACCAATGTATGAGAGTCCGCAGTCACAATCTATTTTATAGACCCCTGCATCTTGTAAAGGTAATTGGCACTTGACGGATGGTAAAAATTGACTTATCTTCGTTGGCGGCTTAAAGCATGTGTTGATTGAAGCTCGTTTCAAGATGTAGCCAATCTTGTCAGTGACACCCTTTACATAAGGCAGTATAGTAGGCTGGCGCTCGACTGTGGCTGGCTTTTCTCGGGATCTGATACAGCGGCGCGACTGTTGGAGCTTGTTGTCTTGCAGTACTTGCTTGACATGTTGAAGCTCGGCGTCCAGGTGATTCTTGTCCGTATATAGTAGTTTAATTTCAATGTGTTTAATTATTAATTTGGGATGACAGATTTACAAGAAATCAAATTGTTTCTTGGAATTAAAATTACTCGTTGCGATGATATGATGATGTTAGATCAAAGTGCTAATATTAAAACAGTTTTAACTAAATTTAGCATGCAGGATTGCAAACCTGTAAATACTCCTTTAGAAAGTAAACTTAATTATGAAGCACTAAACCAACTGACGGACTAAGCGACGCGCGAAGAACTCGTAAAATTGTAGAATTGTGTTTACTTGTCGCCGATTAGTGTAAATGATTATTGTACACATTAGTGCTAGCTTTACTTGCATGAACAATAAATGGGATATAAGAAGGCTTAAAAATTGAAAATATATCCTCAGTTGAATCAGTCTACGTGTTTCAATACCTGGCTTATGCCTGCCGGCTGATCTACAACCCTAACGGTTACCAGCTACGGACCTGGCTTATGCCCGCCGCGCGCCGACCGGTAATGCGTTAAATTTTATTTTATAAGATTATAATCTGCGAAATTGTCGATTACCTATAATAACGCTTATATTTTTATATCATAGATCTTACGTTTGATAAGAAAATAGGTGTTTTATACACTAACCGGCACGGAAACTTGGCCACACGTAAAATTGACAGTAATTTGTAATCTCATGCTTTTTTCTCAAAGGAATAGGGGTAGATGCACTCAATAGGAGTTTATAAGGCTTTTAAAACAATAAAATTAACACAAAACTGCACCATTGTGAATGCTTTAAAAATGCTTAATTTTTAAAACTGTTACAAAAATACGATTTTTACACTATTCATTTAAAAACGGTAAAAAAATTAGAAAAAACAGTTTTTTATTGTCTCTGCTTTTTAATATCGAGTGTTTTCTCCTCTAACTCTAATAACCGCTTGCATTCGATCTGGCATGCTTTGAATTATGTTTTTGACATCAACTTGTGCAATACTTTCCCAATCGGCCAGAGCTGCGTTTCGGAGTTGGTTAAGAGTTTGTGGTGGGTTGAGGTGGACTTTATCTTCCTTTTAAGCATGTCCCAGACATGCTCTACGGGATTTAAGTCCGGACTGCGAGCCGGCCACTGCAATTTTTTAATACCAACCTCTTGAAAGTATTCATCAACGCAATTTGTAACGTGGGGGCGTGCATTATCGTGCATTAGGAGGAATTGATCGTGGCCAATGAATCCCGAATATGTCAAAACATGTTTCTGAAGGACCTCTTCGATGTATCGGTTTGCAGTTAGCCGGTTGTCAATCATAACCAACTCCGTACGACCATCAGAACTTATTCCTCCCCAAACCGTGATAGAGCCTCCATGAAAACTCGTTTGTGTGGTGGTGTTGTGAAGAAACCTCTCTCCTCTTCTTCTCCACACTCGCTCCCGACCATCTGGAGCACGCAAAGCGATTATACACTCATCTGTGAACAACACTCGAGCCCATTGCTCGTGAGTCCAGTTAACGTGTTCACGTGCAAATTGAAGTCGCGCTACTCGGTGATGTCTAAGAAGTTCTGGACCGCGTGATGGTCTACGAGCTTTTAAATTTACTTCTTCCATACGTCTTCTCACCGTACGCTCGCTAATATTGACGCCACTTATGATTTGAAGCCCATTACGTATCTCAACAGCTGTCAAGTAGCGATTTCTTAAAATTTCGAGCACAGGAAAGCGGTCGTCTCGGGCAGATGTGCATCTGACGCCTCCACTGCCTGGTCTGCGAGAGTATTGACCTATCTCCTGGTACCGCTTTAGGGCATACTGCAGCGACAAACGTGGTACGTTAAGCACTACAGCGAGTTCACGCTGTGTCAGTCCTTGATTAATTAATGCCACAGCCTGTGCGACCTGTGCTGGTGTTACGGGCATTTTTATTTGGCTCTAGAGCACCTTTAGTTATTGAATAATAAGCACAAAATCACAATGATTAAATAACCTAACCGAAATCTCTCACAATATACTAATTTCAACTTGCCACCTAACATGTCAAATGACGCTATTCAACTAAAAGTTACAAGTTACACCCATAGTGCACTCAAACGTAATGAATTACCCTCTTGAACTATGGGTAAACACATTTTAGAGCTACCTTCGGCTTATTCCCGTGCGCTCTAAATCTATTGTTCTCTAAAATTCATTTTTCCATACATTAGTTACCAGGAGGGTTTATTCCCGTGCGCTTCAAATCTATTGTTCTCTAAAATTCATTTTTCCATACATTAGTTACCAGGAGCTCCAAAGATTTTTATATGAAAATAATAAATAAAACCACATTTACCAATTTCATTCCCTACAGCTCCAAAACATTCTCTAGGTACTTTGAGATTTTATTTCTTATCAAAAACTAATATTATATTATTACATGTTTGAATTCTGCTAACCACACAGTTTGTTTTGGAGCTGTCGGGAACACACTAGTAAATAGGTCTTTATTTAATTATTTGTAATATAATTTGGAGCTCCTAGGAATAAATATATGAAGATCAGAGGATTTAGAGAAATAATTTTTCATAAGCTTTTGGAGCCCTTGGGAACGATTTTACAAAATAATAATAATATTTTATTTTGGTCTTGGAGCGCTTGGGAGCAAAATAGCGGAGCGGGCGGGAATAAGCCCTACCTTCATCATAAATAATCATTGGAAACACAATCTCTGTTATCGCATAAATCGCGCTTGGCCAAGATTCCGTGCCGCTGAGTGTAGATGCCGGAGAAACTCAGAACTTCAATACCTACTCATACTACTTTATATCGACCTGCAGTAGGTACACGGTTATATCTGCACGACAATTACCTCATTAAAGCTTATAATTTGCCTTAGAAAACCGAAGTAAAATGGTTAGACCAAGTTTTAAAAGTAAATCACTTTTAAAACTAGATCTTACCATTTCACTCTATTCGCAAAACGTTATAGTAATATGTAGATAATTTAATTAATGTATGTTTTACATAGATAGGTTAACGGTTTACACGGTACATATTATGTGTGTAAACTACTATTAAGAAAATTATTACAAGCTGTAGGTATCGTCTATAGGCACCACAGACTAACGAGACCTTGACTATCTAATTCAGCCTTTTTTATATAATAAGTAAGTTTATTTGGTTAATAAAAAAGATAAAAGCACACAAAATTAGGTGTGACACTGAATCCCGCACTAGGATACCCTTGTTGCGGGATCCAGTCTCTTTCGTCTGATATTCTTAGAGTAATTGCATCAAATATAAACAGTTATTATATTAATGCTACTTATAAAACTATATTATGCTACTTAATAATAACTATATATTAAGACTATATCATATTATTATGTGTTATTAATATTATTATGTGTATAAATAATATTAGGTATGTGTTCTATATGCTAGTGCGTGTTTGCAAGTGTATTTGTGTTTGTGAGTGTGTGTGTGTGGATGAATATTTGTGTCTGAGGGTGTGTGTGAGTGTAGGTGTGTTGGTTTGGGTAAGAGCTTGAGGTTATGTGAGTGTGTATAATAAAGAACGCGTGTTAGTGTTTCAATATTGAGTAATAAAGTTTTCTGTCTCATGTTAACTTTTACACAATAGCCAGTCATACACATGTTTTTTACAAACAGATTTCGTCATCAAGATAATGTTTAAATGGCTTATTCCCGTGCGCTCCAAAATTGTTCTCCAAACTTCATATTTCCATACATTCATTACCAGGAGCTCCAAGGATTTTTATATTCAAATAATTAATAAAGCCACATTTACCAATTTCGTTCCCTACAGCTCCAAAACATTATCTAGGTACTTTAAGATTTTATTCCCAGCAGCTCCAAGAAAAAGTCAATACTTCAATATAAAAATCGTTACCACGAGCTGTCGGGAACACATCTTTATTTAATGTTGTAATATAATTTGGAGCTCCTGGGAATAAATGTATGGAGATCAGAGGTTTTAAATAAATAAATTAACATAAGCTTTTGGAGACGTTGGGAACGATTTAAAAAAAATAATAATATATAATTTTAGTTTTGGCGCGCTGGGGAACAAAATAGCGGAGCGGGCGGGAATAAGCCGTTTAAATGTTTATTTTTTAATTATGTTGATATAGGTACTTACATAAGTAATGACCTATCTTATTATATGTATCCACTGTTAAAAAATCGAAGAGTTTTATTTATTGTTTTAGATTAGTAGGCATGTGTAGACATATTACACTTATATGATTTAAAATATTACTAAATATGTATTTTCAGCAACATATTGAATAATATTTAACACAAATATTATTCCCTACATGAATATCAAGTCAAGGACGCTGTGGATGTACAAAACCACGATAAGCAAGTTATCGTACATATTTTTTTTACGTTCATGTTTTGTCGTATTAAATATACGTATAGTAGGTACGGCAAAAATCAATGGTTGATTAGAAATCATGACTATTTTGCAGCTAATCTCATATACGATTTCATAATACATGTGCCTGTTTTACTTATGACCTCGCTTTTTGCTTATTTGTATCTAATCAGAATCGCTAATGCGAGTACTTACAGTGTCGGGGTTGCCGCGCAGGCGCGCCATCGCGGCCATGGCGTCGTGGAAGCGTCCCCGTCGCGCCAGCCACGTCGGACTCTCCGGCGACAAGCACAGCGCAACGAAGGCCAGCGCTGGTAGCACAGTGGACAAGTGTGCCACTGTCCGCCACGGCAACTGCCCTCCCAACGCGTAAACATACAGCACACCCAGCGAGTATGCCACAAACGGAGTGCCTATGAGTAACCCTCTCAATCTTGGCTCCGATATTTCACCTAAGTACACCTAAAAGAAACAATATTTGTTAAACATGGTTTTGGCGACAAAACTAATGGCACAATGACTTCAACGTCACCTTGCCATTACAAGTGCGTCGAGTCCTGTTGGTTCTGTTGACATGCGGTATAAAAATGGGAGTGATCTAAAAATAATTGTTCCGAGTCTGGGTGTTTTATGTAATACGAAAGGGAATTAACGTGACAATGCTAGGAACTTTCGTACTAATTTAGAATACTTGACGTTTTGGGCAGGTTTTACTAGCAGTTGTCACAAACAAGCCAAACGCGTTAATTTTAGTTTGTATTGCGTACTTTCTCTGATCGTTCTAGGAATGTTTGTAGAGTCCTTCGCAACACACAAAGTATTGTACATGCAGGCGATGTCTTTAAAAATATGTAAAAGAAATACTGTTCGAGCTGGTTGTTTGTAAATTACAATCCAATAAAATTTCTTGATAACATTAGCTGTAACAGTTTACAATAAGGTCATTGTTCAGAAGTAACTGCATTGGTTTGTTCTCAAGCAAAACAAGCGCAGTTTATTTCAATCTGGAAATATACCTACTCACTTACTGAGGATACACCAGGGTAAAAGAAAGCAAAGTACCGTAAAGGTTGATTAATACCTACCTATTAGACTTTCTATCCACCCCCTAATATTCTGGGATATCTCTTGAATTCTTAGGCCCTTGTCATTTACGACATTGAGTACGAACCATGATAAATTCAAATAAGTACGTCAGTTCTATAGCGTAATGCGTATAGCTTGAAGTCCGCTGACCGCATTGTATTTTGTTTTATTCTTGTACAAAGATTACATACTCCTGCATTAGGTATTAGGTTGTTTTTAAATATTACATGCAGAGAAGACAATTAACCTTGGCGTATTACTAGTGGGGAGATGACCACTTAAACCGCCTGTGTCATTTTAAAAAGAAACTAATATAAAGACAACATACTTTTTGTAGCTCTAAAGAAACGATAAAAACGTGAAGCATAAATGCGAAATCACTCGAGCAATACAACAGGACGCAATTAGGTGGTCAGTTATTTACATTGAAGTATGTTAATACCTGTGAAGGTGCAGCCATAATGCCTACAGCAAAACCGCACACGATTCTACCGAGCAGAAGCAAGGCGTGATGTGTTGACGTGCCTATGATTATCCAGCCGACGATTAGCGGCAGAGTGCACGCTTGCAGTGTGCGTTTCCTGCCGATAGCCTCCATGATTGGACCCGACAACATCGAGCCTATTGGCGTAGCTGCAGAGTGGATACTAGCTGCAACAAACAACAATATAGGAACACTTAGCACCATGTCACTATATCAGCTTTAGTTAGACTTATTATTAACGTTGTCAACGTAATACCAAAATGTTGCAATTCTTTTTATAACTTTCATATGTTTTTGTTTTAGTAACTGCAGTTATTTTGATTTACGATTATTGAAGTATGTTCACTTAAGTTTATGAAACAGAATTATAATTTTTCTTGGCTATGGCAAACGCCTCCTAGACGTGTACGTAACCAGATTTATCAAACCTCTCCTAGCCCCCTTCGAAGAGGGCTTGCTAAGACTAATATTCTATATAGTCACGCTAAGCACTTAGTACTAGCAGAGTCGTAAGTTTATGAGTCATCTTAGTAATACAAACACTACTGTATACGTTAGAGAGGAGTACACTAAAAAACATGAACCAAAATAAAAAAGCCACTACAATAAGCGATAACATTGCAAATAAGGAATAGACAACTCCACATGAATATTAAGTCAGTTCGTATTCATAGTAACCATAACACAAATATATGATTAATGACAATATATCATTCGAGGTTAGAGTTTGAACTTTAATCTTAAATTATTTGCCATTAACAGATTCATAGTATAATACATTGCAATTCGACCCTCAACTGTATGGCATATTCGTAAATATGGCTTTGTAGGCGGCTTATATTATTATCTATGGGTTTGCGTAATATTGAAACTGGCTAAATTCATAGTCGTTACAACGTAACAACCGACTCTATTACCACTTAATACTAACTATACATTGGACATGAGTACATAATGATAATACATATTGACATGGACCTTTGCCGCGTATTTTTTGCACTAGCAGGTAAGCAATTTAGCAACACTTGGATTATCATAGGTGTACCATGCGTCTTTTAGATCCTGCATAAAAAGAGAAAGTGCCTGAAACTAAGACCAGTGATCGTTGTTACTCTAACCACAGTTTGAAAACTATATATTTTTAAGAACTGAAATGTGTCTGCTAAGGAGCTGTAAAAGTCTACTGACAGCAGGAACACAACACAAGGTTATTTTACTGCGATCTTCTCAAGGGTGGACATACTTCCGCAGTTCTAATATACCTAATGTTTCGTGACTAGTTGTACAATGTATAAATGTAAAATAAAAAGGATTGCCTCGTTGGTCTGGTGACATAAGTATGGGAGTTTGCGCAACTACCGGATATGGTAGACGAGTCGGACAAAGTGTTGTTAGCATTTTCGATTAGAAAATTCTCGGAAGCAGCGCTTCACGATGACTTAAAACTCGTAGATGGCAACAGACTGGTCCTGTTGTACGAGTGACCTTGCTAAACACGCCTAGCAGAATGAAAATCACATTCGCATCTGCCTTATCCTAATCGGCGAGTAGATAAGTCCTAATAGTAACTATTTTTCACGATCAATTTAACGAGTTTAAGTTTTTGTTATAATTTATTTTTGTCTGAGTATAGTAGGCATTCACAATTTGTATTATTGCATGCACGTGCAATTAGTTGTGACTAAGTATGTGTAGTTAAGTGCGCTATCATGTCTCGCCACATGTACTATTATGTTCGGTTTTAGTGCGGGCACGGTACACCAATACCTGGCATCGACTCGTTTTACATCTCCAAGTTAAATAGTCTTGACGTTTGTGTCGTTTATCAACACATACTTACAAGTTGTTTATGTTTGCTTGCTTTGTGGTGAAACGATAGCGAATGAAACTAGTTAAAAGGTTGCCATGCCTTATTACAGCGCAGAAGAAAAATCAAGAATGTTTTAAATACTTTCCAGTACGCAAATTGAAAATGACGTGGCTGCGATCTCTCTAATTAAAACTGATTGATTTTCATTGCGTTTCGTTTTGTTTTATTACTCAACTTATCGGAGTACCGATATATGATAAAAATGTCGAATGTCAATTAAACTAAACAGGCAATTTCGCAAAAGGTATAACAAAACAGTTTTTAAAAACCTGTAATCCTTGAGTTATTTTTGTCAAAACAGGTTTTTGATGTACGACCGATCTGATTTTGGTTTGTTAATTCGTATGATTGATTGAAACATTTTATGGAAGACGCTATGTCTAAAACTAGCAAAACCGAAAGCGTTAAAGATTACTGGTATTGTGGATTGGGTATGACTTGTATTGTTTAACTCCTACTACAAGCTAAATACTCATACTAGCATTGGACTCGCATCAACAGTATAATAGATTATATTTTAACATCAATGTAAATAATTAGATTTTAAACTACTTATATGTATGTTCTGTGTAGCTAGCAAAGTTACAGTTGAGTACCTATACTTGTAATTTAGTATTGCTTAACAAGTGATATCTATATGATGGACATTTGAGGTCAAATAATTAATTATGACGTCAAATTCAGTCGTCTATCGCCGATCTGTCACCGAAGATCACCTCTGATGTTACACGTGTGTGTTTATCTAAATATCTACTTAATGTTAATTGGTAAGTCTCACGTGGGATACTTAGGTACCTATTGATATCGCCGAGATTCTTTATCACAAATAGGAAAATATGACCATTTAATAATTACAAAGCAAACCAGAAATTTAAATCTGGGAATACTATACAAATATAGTGTTAGAAAAAACACGCTGTTCTGTATGTAATCCTAATCCTATCTAATATTATAAATGCGAAAGTGAGTTTGTTTGTTTATTTGTTACGCTTTTACGCCTTAACTACGCGACCGATCATAAAATTTCGCATACACGTGGTCGGAGGTACAGAATAGGACATAGGATACCTTTCATCCAGAAAGGCAAAATCAACTAGATTTATACAAGGAAATATTATTAAACTAGATTTTGCACGCGGCTTTGCTCGCCTTAATGGCTTCAGGTATCAATTCCATTCCCGGTTTAAGCTTCCATTCCCGCTTTGTTTGTTTTGTCAGGAAATTCTCAGTAGCAGCATGAGATCTGGACCCGGTCGGTAAACGGGCATAGGCTGGCCCTCGTTACAAGGTACACCGAACGCTACAGATTGCTTATTGTGGATGTAATGAAACTGCCCAAACCTTTGGTGATAAAGACGATGACAGTTATTATTAGAAACTATTGACATGTGTTTTTTGTTAGTGATTGAGATTCAGAACGTTACTCATAGGCTTTCATATTTTGCCAGTCATCATCGTGCAATATTATGTAAAATGCACCTAATGAATATTAAATAAAATTATATTGTAAACATTGTGTGTATAAACATTTCTTAAATTCATCGGTAAATAAATTTATTTGTCTACTTATAAGTTTAGTTGATTATAATTTTAGCATGATAATTGTCGCTTGGTGTATTTATATCATTAGGATTTACCCGCGGCTTCTCTAGAATTAATGTAGATTTTGTAAATAAATAGCTATTCCTCGGTAAAAGTACTTTTTCTCGGGATGAAAGGAACTCTATGTTCTTTTATGTATGATGATTATAATCATAATAATATAATAAATATTATCGGTCGAGTAGTTAAAGCGTTAAATGGTAAATACAAACAAACACACTTCGCATTTAATTTATTACGTTAGGATATATAAAAAATTGTTTATAGGTACATAAACCTTATATACTTATGATTACATGTATTATAGGATTAAATCTCTGTCTAGTTTTCAAATACTATTTGGTTAATTTGGTATTATTATAATCATAGTTTAATGTTATATGTTTTTAAGGGATGTGCAGCTAAGAAATAATGTATTTGGTAAGTATCTGAGATACCTACCTAATTTGTGTCTCTCTCTATGTCTAACGTTTCATAGGCATAACTGGTTTTGATTTTTAGAAAGAGAAAAAAAGGTACGTTCTATTTAAGAAAGTCACGGAGTAGATAATGGGCCTTTTTGATGTACTTGCATAAAAATATGTAACCCTTGATGGTGCAGCAGTCATGCTTTTCCCAATACAATATCTACAAATTCCACTTGTCCTTAACTAGTTGTACTAAACCTTTTCAGGTCTTCTTCCTATTTCTTATTTGCCTTCGTAGTATCTTAATAGTTATTGTGGCGCATTAATAGACGAATAATTTGGTCGTACGTTTTAAATGACTAATTAAGTCGTGGGAACCAAGCAGTTGTTATTTTTATAACCACTACTATTATTCTGTGTAAGTACCTACATAACGAGAATAATTATACTTACTAAGTGTCTATTTATTACATCCTCTTTAAATTAGCAATGTCATCGTTGTAAAAAGGAAGGATGAGAAAAGGAATAAAGGTGGATAATATGGAGGTCGGATGCGTCATTTCAAAATATTTCATATATATTATATAATAATTTAAAACAATGTGCCTTCAACAATATACTTATATTAGCTGACTCGCGCAACTTCGTCTGCTTCACAAAAGAGAATACTGCCCGTTTTTGCAACATTTTTCATTGATGCTCCGCTCCTATTAGTCGTAGCGTGATGTTATATAGCCTATAATAGCCTTCCTCGATAAATGGGCTATTCAAAACTAAAATAATTTTTCAATTCGGTCTAGTAGTTCCTGAGATTAGCGCGTTCAACCAGACAAATAAACTTTTCAGCTTTATAATACTAGTATATATATGTCTGACAACGCGCAATTTTTCATATCAATGAATCGAAGAAATACCAAGATTATTTGCGCATTCATTATTGCCGCTTATTGAGTAGTTTTTAACAATATTCTGAGTTGATTGTTTTTAATGAGTGTTCATTGGTGTTTACGTTCAATTAAAATAACATTCGTTTTAATAATAATCATTCAATTATTTTGACAAGCAATTTATGAAATACTATTAGCTATTCTATTTCGAGAGTTTTGTTTTGTGCGACTTATTGTTATACGGACCAATGAGAAGCAGCTACTCTGTTCCAATGTGAAGCAAAAAGTCATATACGTAGGTACTTAAAAATAGAAAATATGAATATGTGACATAATGTAGTATTCCGCTTTCGGCACCAATTTTTTCGGCACCTATCGTTTCGGTACCTAAGCTATTCCACTTTCAGCACCAATAGGTATTTTATTCCACATTGGAAAGTTTCGACACCAAGCAAAAATACCTATTGGTGCTGAAAGTGGAATAGCTTAGGTGCCGAAACGATAGGTGCCGAAAAAATTGGTGCCAAAAGTGGAATACTCCGAAATTTTTACTAACAATAAATGTTTACTTGCTATAATATAATACCTAGAATACCTCAAGCGGTATTCTATTTTGTCGTGCATACTAGTGATTAGATACGGTCTTAAGTTGTTGGATTCCTTTAAGTATTTATTCATTTAAAAACTGACTAGTACCCGCATTTGACGTATGAGTTTAGAATTCACTATTAGACCAGTGCCGAAGCCTTTGAAAATAGTAAAAAGTGAAAAAAAATAATACTAGGATGAAACCCATTGGAAAAGGAAGGGAATATAACAAAAATTAAAGGAAAAATAATTTACGGGCGATCTGAGGTCGGGAAGTGGGTGGGGGGCGGGGTTTGGGGGGTAAGGGTAAAAAAAGGTTTATCTCGATTTCCGGCAAAACTAGAAGTCCTATGGAAAAAAGTTAAATAGCAAAGTAGTAGGTAATAAAAAGATCTACAACTTTTGTATTTACATTTTTTTCACATAACCTCAACATTTATGTGAAAATTCAAATAACCAAGTTTTTGGTTTTTATTTTTATCTTTTGCA
Source organism: Catocala sponsa (assembly GCA_963564715.1). Classification (NCBI taxonomy): domain Eukaryota; kingdom Metazoa; phylum Arthropoda; class Insecta; order Lepidoptera; family Erebidae; genus Catocala; species Catocala sponsa. The sequence goes on along the minus strand of OY751336.1, from coordinate 12,358,053 downwards.
AAAAGATTATTTTTTCCTCGAAATTTGGTGAAAACTTACCTTTTTATGTCCCAAACACACTGAATTTTTTTTATTTAAAATATTTATTTTTACAGCTTATTTTGACTTAATATCGAAAAAGCACCCTAATTTTCAATCGAAAATTCACCCGTCAAAATATCTGCTTTTTTTAAAAATTCGGGCGGCTTTTTGTTCTTTGAAATCTTTACTTTCTGATGGTGTAAAAAAAATATACATTACTATGGTAAATTTTCTCAGAAAATGCAAAAAAACGAAAAAGCTCGCTTCCGAAATTCTTTTTTAACCACGGCGTTCAATTTTGAGCTATTTATTAAAATTTACACTTTAATTACTCGAAAAACGTAAGAATGGAATCTTACGTTTACATTGATAAACAAAAACATCACAAATCCATAAAACATAAAGATTGCAAAAAATATGCGAAAATAGTTGTTCTAAATATTAAAGATAGGATTTAAAGGGGATTTCATCTAAAAATGTATGCCGCAATTTTTCCAGTAAAAAAGTTGATTTATTAAATTCTAATTACATTTACGTCATAGAAAATCTCATAATATATAAATATATATGTAAATCGTACTGTCAAAATTAATCGTATCGTAATCGTTTTTAGATACTTTATTCTGATTACGTTATTCATTATAATATTTTTAAATACATAATTTTGTTATTTATAAATACCTTATCTTGAATTCTAATCATTTATTCATTAGTTTTTGCCTCTTTGATGACATTTCTTCATCGTTAGATTCGACAAACCTTCTCGATTCTAGTAGATCTTCGAAATCTTCAAGACCATCACCGTCTTCGTCTCCAATATTATTTCCAGTCTGCATTGGTTCTTCATCCACAATTTCATCTGAATCACTAACTTCCTCGTAGGTTTTTACTTCCACGTTGGAGCATTTTTCAGAACCATGAGCATAAATTTGTGCATTTTAAACCATGTTTTCGGCAGCTACATTTTAAACTATTACATCCAGTTTCACAGCTACAGCAAATAGTTTTGAGCAATATTTTCGGAATTAATTAATTAATTATAGTAGATGTCGTATTAACATGCAATCTTACGTTTTTCGAGTAATTAAAATGTAAATTTTAAAAAATAGCTCAAAATTGTACGCGATGATTAAAGAAAAAATTTCGGAAGCGAGCTTTTTTCGTTTTTTTGCATTTATTTTCTGAGAAAATTTACCATAGTAATGTATATTTTTTTTTACACTATCAGAAAGTAGAGATTTCAAATAACAAAAAATCCTCCGACTTTTTAAAAAAAAGCAGATATTTTGACGGGTGAATTTTCGATTGAAAATTAGGGTGCTTTTTCGATGTTAAGTCAAAATAAGCTGCAAAAATAAATATTTTAAATAAAAAAAAATTCAGTGTGTTTGGGACATAAAAAGGTAAGTTTTCACCAAATTTTGAGAAAAAAATAAACTTTTTGCAAAAGATAAAAATAAAAAACTAAAAACTTGGTTATTTGAATTTTCACATAAATTTTGAGGTTATGTGAAAAAAGTGTAAATACAAAAGTTGTAGATCTTTTTATTACCTACAACTTTGCTATTTAACTTTTTTCCATAGGACTTCTAGTTTTGCCGGAAATCGAGATAAACCGTTTTTTACCCTTACCCTCCCACCCCCACCCACTTCCCGACCTCAGATCGCCCGTAAATTATTTTTCCTTTAATTTTTGTTATATTCTCTTCCTTTTCCAATATGTTTCATCCTACTATTATTTTTTTTGGTTTCAAAAGTTATCGACACTGGTCTATATTGTAAAAAGTGATTTTCCTAATTTGATAGTAGGTGGCAGGTGCTCGTAAGATAGATACATTCATAAATACCTATAAATAAAAAGATGCCGTTTTGGGGCTCCTAAAAATATGGATAACATTTAAGATAGCATCCATATTTTTCAGTTGTGCTTATTACTAGGTGAAAGCAAAATGTAAGTAGATGTTATACCTATATTTCTATACATTCGGTGATGTATGCGTTACCGTGTTTATTGTTGCCGCAGTGTTCGTTCATAAACTCGATTGTTTTTGGTGAGGTTAGTACATTAGTTCATTTAGTTGCACGCCCTTTGTGGCAAAACTCAGCGCACTCATGAAATTTTTTAACATCTTTGTAAACCTGTTTTTAGCAAATAAAATATTGTGATTATCATTATGATTAGTTCCCAAAGTGGTCCAGGTGGACCCCATGGGTCCACGAAAGACTCGATGGGGGTCTATGTTGGCAAAATTCGTAAGCGGGGGTCCACGAGAAAATTTACTTGCATATTCCATATTCAGTGGACTCGAACCTACCGAAAAACTGGGCGCGTGCCCAGCAGTGGAACATTTTATAGTCCCACTGCTGGGCACGCGCCACTTCTGAGTAGAATATGGCCAAAGTACACCACGCTGGCCCACAGCCCAATACGAGTTGTTACCTATGTACGTATATGTATCATTGTATCATCATAATGTTTAATATTGTGGCTTGTCAGTTGTCCTTCAGTAAGCAAATAGTAGGTACTTAAGTATTTCAAGAAAATAAAGATTAAATTATAATAATATAATTTATGTCTGAGGACTTAGTGTGACGTTAAATGATTAGGTATTAATAAAAGGTAAGTTGTTTGCTTGTACTTTTATGATTATTTAAGTATTAACGTAACATAGATATAAAAAATAAAGGAAAAACACTTTTATTGTTATTTAATCGATAATTAAATAGCACTACTTATTAATTAAAGTTATGCATTATTGTTATTACAATAATAAATAGCTTTTTTAATTAATAATGCGTTTAATTAGCTTTGAATTACTATTTATTATTAATCGAACAAGTTTTACTATTAATAGCTACTTAGTTTTTACCTACCCACTGTATTAATTAATCTTATTTTTTACCGTCGGTAAAAATTAAGATTGATTGATACAGTGCTCAAAAAACAATTTAATAGTTCCTGATAACTGGTTCAAAAAAATTGGTACTAGGTGCTATTCAACATCTTTAGCGTTGACTAGCATCTAGAACCAATTTTTTGGAGCAGTTTTAAGTCTAAGTTAACCTTGCTGGTATTCAGCCTTGCTATGATACACTTTGTGGCAAGGCTAAATAGTCGTGTCGTATCCAATCGTACTGACCGATATTACAAAATATATTTCATTCTTTAGTTTGTAAGCAGGTCAAAAATGTCGAGTAGCATTTCTTATTAATATTGAAATAAGTAGGTATGTACAGTTAATTAGAGTTAATTGTAAGTCACTGTTAAGTATTTAAATAGGTACACCACATCTCATTACTTATGCATTTATTTAGAGATATTGGTATACTTATTCATTTAGTACGTGGTTTTTAAAATATGCAAATATTGGTACATAATGTACATATATTTGCATATTAAGTTTTGTTGAAGAATACTACCACGTTTTATGTATCTAGAATATAACTAATTAAAATTAATTGTGCAAAGATGTTTTCAATTAATTTAGTAACTCTACTTAAGAGCCTACAGTACTGAGTTATCGTCCTTACATATAATCAACGTTACACTATAAAACAACTAAGTATACAAAATAATGAAGGAACCTATTACATACATTCCCATACAATTTAATTTTAACTTAGCCCGTGTTTATTTTGATTTTTCTTACTTGTTTAGAGGTTTATTAGTTATTTTTATTTTTATGTCTATGCCTATTGTTGAATACAATTTTTTACTGGTTTCAGAGTACGAGTTTTCCGTGGAATGGAAGCCTGGTTATTCATAACACAGGTTTTTACCTAGCTTGGAAACCAGTCCCCCAGTACCTTTTATTGACAACATTGTACTTTATTGAAGTAGTGACCACGAACTTAAAGAAAACTAGCTCTGTAGACTGTGACTTAAGAAATTGCAATTTGTTTATTAGTTTTTTATAGGAGTGTTCCTGTATAGCTGGGCAGATGTGTACATATCACTCACAATACGCTATATCATTTAACTAGGACTAGGTTTCTTGGTGATCGTACCCAGGATCTAGTAAGATTAGACAGATCGAAGATGTTACGATAATTTATTGTAAAAACGAGCGGTATTGGCATTATGAATTTTAGGCAAGAAAGACATTAAAATATTTTTTACTTTAGTATTACAATGGTCCACAAAATGTACATAGTTTGTCTGGGAAGTCAGTCGGGTCTTATTCTACTATTTATAAATGAAGAATTACTCTTGTAATATCCTAAAAATATTATACGACTCGCGGTGTCGTCCACTGCCTTCGCTTTTGTTTTCAAGATATGTTCGAGATATTTCTCTTGTATTTCTTTATAACTTCTACTAGCAAAAAGCAAGAGAAACAAATAATATCTAATGTAATAGAATAGACGATATATTTTTTATATTAGTTGAAATTTATGCAAAATAAATGAGTTAATCATTAAAATAAGTGAGTTTAATTAACGTAATTTAGAAGTTTCTCTTAAAATATAAGAACAAAATATCTAACATTGTTTCTGTATTATTTTATCTAAACTATTTTTTTTAGATATGAATAAAGTAATCTATACTAATATTATAAAGCTGAAGAGTTTGTTTGTTTGGTTGAACGTGCTAATCTCAGGAAGTTCTGGTTCGAATTGAATATTTTTTTTAGTGTTGGATAGCTTATACATCACGCTACGACCCGAGGGGGCGGCGCAGTAACTATAAACGCGAGTGAAACCGCGGGCACAGCTAGTAATATATATAGGTACTAGCTTTTGCCTGCAGCTTCGCTCGCGTTAATTTAGAATTTGACATTCAATTCGGGTTGTACTCTGCTTGTAATAATATAATTCAATCATGATTCGAAAGACACGTGGCGCCATCTATTATCATAAGAACGTTATTGTTGTTTTCCTCGGGAACAATAATTTTTTTCGAGATATAAGTAGCCTATGCCCGTTTCTGTACACCTCACAACGTATTAAATTTAACGTATTAAAATTTCAGAATTATCGGTTCAGTGGTTTAGGCGTGAAAAGGTAACAAACAAACTCATTTTCGCTTTTATAATAATAGTTAGGATTATGATTTTGATGGCGCGGTAGTAAAAAATACATCTACCCTGTTCATAGCGTAACTATTTATTACGCATATTTAGTTCTGGGTAGAAAAAGCATTATTTGGCATTCTCATTTACAATACGTAATATGGAACTGTGCCCTATAGACAAAAATCGGCTTGCCCTTATTACGTGGCAGAACTAAAGACATGTGAGTTTAATACAACCCTGCCAACCTTTTCCCACGCCTATAGGTATCCTTAGAAGTATGTAAATGTATATTATTACCCACATTTCGCCAGCTGTGTTGTGTGTTCCGCCCCTTTAGGGAAGAGTTTTATCCATTTCATCTACACATATATTTTTCAATTGTAATCGAAAACTTATGTACCAATTTTCATACTGCTAAGTCCAGAAATGAGAAAATTTTGTTACAAACTTTACCCTCCATTTTACCCCTCTAGGGGAGTTTTGTCCATTCCACTTATATAGATCATTTTTGTTTGTAATCAGGACCCAATATACCAATTTTCATACTTCTAAATCCAATGAGAAAATTTCCATACAAACTTTACCCACCCATTTTATAATATAATATAATATAATAATATAATATTCTATCACATACACATATTTTACCTTTTTAGGGGGAGTTTTGTCCATTTTACCTACACAAGTCATTTTCAATTATAATCAATAACTTGTATACCTATTTTTATACTTGTAAGTCCAGAAATGAGCAAATTCCATATAAACTTCACCCCCCTATTTCAGCCCCTTAGGGGTGGAATTTCAAAAAATCCTTTCTTAGTACACCCCTACAAATTAAAACACACATGCTCTCCAAATTTCAAGTTCCTACGACCAGCAGTTTAGGCTTTGCGTTGTCTCTAAGTCAGTCAGTCAGTCAGGACATCTTCCTTTATATATATAGAAGATAGATAGACAGATTGTTGTTTATGAGGATGCTGTCTATCAGGTATTTATTCTATTCCCAGTCCAAGTAAAGTATTTTTGGTTTTTCTGTCAAGAAAGTCTTATTAGCAGCACGGGGTCTAGACCTGTTCCCAGAAGATGGTCATAGGCTCGCCCTCATTACTACGTACAGAATCGAAATCCATAGATGGTGAAAGGTGATGCAACATTCTATTGCCCATCCCTTTAGGAATAAAGACATCGGTAAGAAACTATATTGATGTGTTTTTGATATCCATTAGGCAGGCTCAAGACAAGCTTTGTAGGTACTCAGAGATTTTCAATTTTGCTTGTCATCATTGTGCAATATTATGTAAAATTAAGCATATGTACATTGAATATAATCGTATTATATATAAACATTTCTTAAATTCATTGGTAAATCAATTTATTTACGTAATAAGTTTAGTTGATTATAATTTTACCATGATATTGTCGCTTTAATGACGAAGGAAAACATCGTTAGGAAACCTGCATGTCTAAGAGTTATCTATAATATTCTCGAAGAAATGTGAAGTCTGCCAACCCGCACTGGGCCAGGGAGGTGGACTATTACCTAACCCATCTCAACTCTGGGAGAATTAAATACAGGGCTGATATTATTATTATTATTATCATTATTATTTGATATTGTCGCTTGGTGTATTTATTATAACATGTAACAGCTACGTGTTCGGCAATTTGAATAAAAGAATTGACAAAATGTATTTACTTTGTCGTATTAGTCTCGCGACGCTTATGTATTTTGAAATATTTATCTACCTACGTTAGTTACGCATGTTTACTTGGCTTCTTTCATGTACCTACCTAATACTTTATTTAAAATGTACTCCAAACAGTTGCGTTGCGTTCTTATACACGCCACTGTTGTATGTATATAAGTATCGATATACATCTAACTACATTCAATAGATATATTTAATGATCTTTTTAGTAACATGTATATGATTACAACTCTGTATATAAATTGTTCCACTGCTAGGCACAGGCCTCTTCTCAGTGTGAGAAGCGTAAAGCGTTAGGGCATATTCTATTTCGCTGGCGTAGTGCGGGTTGGCATAATTCACATATCTTCGGTAACATTATGGAGAACTCTCAGATATGTAGGTTTCCTCGCAATGTTATCCTTCACCGTTAAAGCGCGCGATAACTAATAAAATGTTAACATGTATGAATACCTATTATATTTATAATGACGTATATGACGAAATATGACGTAGATATACCTACTATAAAATTAAAAAAATCGAGAGTTAGGACAAGGTCCGTGCAGACGGTTTTATTCACACAAAATAAACCCCAACAGGTTTACTCTTTCGTTCAGTCTTATTATTACAATATGTAGACAAAGCTGACTGGAAAGTTTCCAGTTAAATGGTTCATTACACGAACCGACTTTATAATGAACTTTCGCCTCATTACACCTCGACACTTGGTTTCACGTAGCGCTTTATTAGCCTTTATTGTGGCTACAACGGTCGGACGGACAGTCTGCCAGAAACACAGAAATCCTAACTAATATTATAAATGCGAATGTGAACTTGTTTGTTACGCTTTTACGCTTTAACTACTCGATCGATAATCATGAAATTTCGGATACACGTTGTACAGGGGCACAGAAAAGGACATAGGGTACCTTTATTCTAAAAAGTAATGTTCCTGTGGGATAAAAACTTGGCAAAGTCAAGTTATCCATAATGTCTTATTATTTTATTAAATACTGGCTTTTGCCCGCGGCTTCGCTCGCGTTAATTTAGAATTTGACAATCAATTCGGGTTGTACTCTGGTTGTAATAATATAATTCAATCAAGATGCGAAAGACACGTGGCGGCATCTATTATCATAAGAACGTTATTGTTGTTTTCTTCGGGAAAAGTAATTTCGGGATGAAATATAGCCTATGTCCGTTTCTGTACACCTGACAACGTATATGCAAAATTTCAGAATGATCGGTTCAGTGGTTTAGGCGTGAAAAGGTAACAAACAAACTCATTTTCGCTTTTATAATATTAGTTAGGAAGTTAGGATTCTTCTTACGATTTGGACGGTAAATACAAAATTATTTACAAGAAATAAATCTGTTGCTATCTCATCATCATCATCATCATCAGGCTATAATAGTCCACTGCTGGACATAGCCCTCCCCCAAAGAGCGCCATAGCGCCCTGTCTTCAGCTTCCCGCATCCAGCATCTGCCTACAGATTTTCGCAGATCGTCATCCCACCTGGTCGGAGGGCGTCCTACACTACGTTTGCCGAGTCGCGGTCTCCACTCAAGAACACGCTTACCCAAGCGGCTTGATAGCTTGCTATCTCATGTGGTCTATCTATTTCGATCAGTGACATGGGCGTCGTAGAGGAACGCCATGTCGCAGTACCTAGCGGTAGTCTAGCGAACGCTTCGAGACGAACCAGATGTCATGCCAAGCTATGAGAGAATAACAATAGAATAAGAGGGGAATGAAGTTACCTCCTGATAGCTGACGGAATAACTTTAATAAATATCTAAGTACTGCTAATCGCTGGAAAATGGTACGATGTATTGATCCATGGTTTTTGGCACACACTTAAATAAAGCAGTAAGGGCAAGCACTACAGATACAGTACCTACTAAAACGGACATTACGTACATTGTGGCGTATACTTTAAAAATGTTGATGGAAATAACCGAGTATAGGCGAGTTTTATTACATTAAATCTATACAAATAAATAAAATTGAAGTGTCTGTTTGTAATGTCAAAATAACGGTTTTTTATCTATTGCATACGAAAGTATATAAGGCACCTATACGAAAACATCTATTTTTAAAATTTTTGTCCGTCTGTCTGTCTGGCGGTTTATTCCAATGTCTGTCTGTCTGTCTGTTTGTTCGTTAAGTACAATTTATTTTTTTGGGCTTTCATTTACTAAGGACCTCAAATACAATTCTGTTTCAAATATTAACACCTAGTAAGATAACATATTAGTTATATTACAACTATACTATAACCTTAACATAATGATAGGCAATGATCATGAAATCAATACAAAAGAAAAAATAGAAGCTTAGTTAAAGACTCACCGATCCATGAACCCATTTCGTCGTCTATGTGCATGGTACTATTTTCTTCCCTGAGCTGTGGCAAGGCAACGGCGGAGAAGCCGATAGGGTGACCCGCACCCGCCGCGAGGATCAATACGGCACATGTGATCAAGCACTGGAAAGATACAACTTATTAGATCAATAATATCATAAGATCAATAATATCCTATATCGGCCTCGATGGCGTAGTGGTTAGTGTAATTGACTGCCACGCCCGAGGTCGCGGGTTCGATTCCCGCACAAGTCAAACATTTGTGTGCATGAACATTGATGTTTGTCTTGGTCTGGGTGTTTCTATGTATAATATATACGTATTTACAAAAAAAAAAGTATATATGTATGTTTATCCATGGTCTAGTACCCATAGTACAAGCTCTGCTTAGTTTGGGCTAGATGTTGTTGTGTGTATGTGGTAGTATATTATTATTATATGTTTCTCTTTCACGGGTATATTCCTAATACGTTAGGAAAATACCCGGCCCTTTGGGAGGCTTACACGGAGACATAGGTCCAACGTGAAGAGGCCCTTCGAGAGTTTTAATCAAAGGTGGGATGGAACACCTACAGCGGCACTAGCCGCAGCAGGCGTAGGACTATTGCTACGTATGGATTCTAATATATGGGCTATGGGTATGGGTGTTTGATGGACTGGTATATTGGTAACTATGGATGATAAAACGGTGTCTGCCCTGAATACTCTAATAGTATCAATCGAATGGACAGATGGTGACTCGCCAACTCACTAGATGGGCCCCCTGAATAGCCACGAGAGGCATACAAGCCAGCAACAGGGGGCAACACCGGTGCGAGCGGCTAGGGGTGTCGAGCGGTGCGGCGCCGGTTTCACCATCACGGTTCTCGTGAAAACGGAGACCCGGAGCGGGTTTCCCCGTAGTTATGCCCTTGAAAATGACACTTCCACCCCCAAGCATGTAGCTCTAGCGGCCCCCCTCTGACCGGCCGATCAAGGCAAGCCAGAGTTGAGAGTGCTACGGGCGCTCTTGAAGTTCCACCCCAGCCAACCAGTAACGGCAAGCTGAGGACGAGGCCCTCACCGACTCTCTGAGGCATTCAGGACCGCAGTGTCGCCACTCACATTCAGCTCGCCACAAGCTGCCCTGCGGTTTGTGCGCTTTTATTTACCCTGGTGATACATTTTTTGTTTATATCACAAGGTAGTAGTTTAAAAGCTAGTATACTGTTATTATTATTATATTATTATACACACAATACATACAGATTTTATGAAGATAATGCTATAGAGAAAATAGGTATTAGAATATTATATTATTTTGATTAGATACAGATCTACAAATCAGACCGGTATTTCGTTAAAGGGATTTACAAGTATGAATCTCATAGGTTGGTATATGATTCTGTTTCTTTAAAATGACAACTCCCGCAACTAGGTATATATTCTGTGTCGCTTTACAAACTTTTTGTCGGACTCTACAAACATTCAAACAACGGACACAAAGAACACCTAGACTCTCAACAACCATTTATGAATCACAAAAATGTTTGTCCCGTGTGGGATTAGAACCTACAGCACTCGGCATAGAGACAGTGCTGAGGCGACCACTTAAACCCTGCGCCATCCGTGCAGCTCAAGCAAATACAGCATATTTTATAATAATAATATAATAATATTCTACCACATACACACAACACCATCTAGCCCAAACTAAGCAGAGCTTGTACTATGGGTACTAGACAATGGATAAACATACATATATACTTATTTTTTAGTAAATACATACATATTATACATAGAAACACCCAGACCAAGACAAACACCCATGTTCATGCACACAAATGTTTGACTTGTGCGGGAATCGAACCCGCGACCTCAGGCGTGGCAGTCGGTTACACTAACCACTACGCCATATCGCCAGTTTTGTAGCTATATTTTAGATTTCTCGTAGCTGAGAGGGAACTATTGGCATTTGCAGGTATCACTGCCAGGCTCCATATTGCTATTAAGATTTTACTCGTATACCCAATAACACTGCACGCATATGAAAGCTAGGACTTTGTGATGGGTCGCGAGCATTAGTGTAATGTACCGCGTGACTAACGACACAGTAATTCAGGAAGACAGAGTTGAGTATTTAAAAATTTCAACAATCACGAAAATATATTTTGGGATTTGATTTTGCAGGCTTTCACGAGAAGGCTACTTAAACTAAAATATTAATTAATGTCAAAATGAACTTGTGATCAAAGTCGTGGGCTCGAATCCTACTCATTGTTATACTGATGTGACTCTTCTGATACAAGCATTCTAAAGGGGTCTCTAAGAGGTACCTAACCCTCATAGACAACCTTCTAGAATGCTTGTGTACAAGCTTACTAGTTATTTCTAACTTTAAATATAGTAATCTTTAGAAAATAAATTAGCACATGTTTGATGTTTACATACAGAAAATGTTGTACAAACATTTAAGTTACGAAATAGTAATTTTTTGTTTATGTTCACATTTTCTGTTAAGACACGATAAAGCAAGAAGCAAGTGGTTCAATAGGTTAAAGCAACTCAAAACCTTGGCGGGCTTTGTGGGCCTGCCCGCCATCCGTTCAGCACCAGGTCCGAGAGGCGGCGCGGCGTGCGTGTTTCCACGCGCGCCTCTGTGTCGTGTCCGTCTCCCCTCTAGGGAGGGGGGAGGGGGGGGGACAGTAGGGAATTTTTATTAGTGGTGACCATTGGGTAGGTCTTGTCGTGTAGTGGCCTGCCGTTTCATACACGCGGCGGGTCGAAACCTCTGTGAGATCGCGACCGATGTGAAAGTGATTCGCGCGGCCCCGATAGTGGTTTGTTGAGGGACACCGTGGTAGGTTTAGTCGGTATTCCGGGAGGTACATTATTCTTATTCCATCTTTCTATTTTAGCCCGGCGAGTCCGACATAACCCCTCCGCCCGCCTCCGCGGAGGGGTATGCGTCAAAGCATTCCCCGACGTAAAACAAAAACTCAAAACTTGAAAGTAGAATAATTTACATCGAACCATATTCTAAATACGTTACCTATGTACAGGGTTAAAACGTGTTCACATGATCTTATTTAAGCAGTACAAATGACGCGGCTTAAGGGCCACTTATTGTAATAAAATATATTTCATAATAGAGTCTTAATCTGCATAAAAATGCAATTTATGCTCACATTGGACGTTAGATTTTATTTAGAAGAATACAAATTATAATATTTATTATACGGACACTTGATCGGAATACAATTTTGAACAGTTTTTTATTATGAGACCCTCAAAGTGCACGCACCTATTTAGGCGCTTTGGCAACAGATAATGCCATCCATCAATTTTAACTGAATATGGTGGACCATATAGTTCAGAAACGTTAGCAAAAAGTAATTCGGACGCCTTTTGATAAATTTCCATTGCGATGTATTATCGTTTAATTAGTCAGTTCTTCTTTTTATTCTCAACTTGCTACCAACTCGATATAACCAGTTCTCTCTAGTAAGTACTAATAATTACTTAAGCAAATGTTATTTAATTTTTGCTTGTACATCTAACACTGTAGGTAATATTGTAAGTTATAGCCATGACATAGATACTAAGCCATTCACGTTCTTAGTAAACCGTCATAGCTCTTAACCTCTTGTGAGACAGCTGGATGTTTACATTATCGCCCGTTATCGCCGCGTGCCACTTGAGATTTTGTTATTGTTAATTACCGGCCCACTCATAGCTCGTAGAATCAAAAAAATGGTACTACAGAATTTGTTATGATGTCAGCTACGTAGTAAAATATAAACAAGAGCTTTTTGCTGGCTCGCATGCGAGCCCCTGGCACACTAGAGGTTAATACTAATATGAGCTCGTATGTATTTAGGGAAGATGTAGGTACCTATATAAGCATGGCTTATATTTGCATTTGTGATTATATCTTCATAATTTTGGGTTATAAAAAAGATTAAAGAATACCAACCTTTATATCGATAAGAGAAAATCTTTTAAATGTGGGCTTGAAAGACTGATTTTCGGTGCCCTCTTACAGCACGCATAGATTAACTGGAAAGGCTTTATTATTTAAACTGGCTCAAAACTGTGATAAAACCGACAGACACAATAAATCGCTTTCACGTTCTTGTAGATACAAATAACTAAAGCCAGAAATAAATAGAATAAAACAATAAAGGAGATATGCAACAAACCCATACAACTTCGGCCTCACATGGACAAAAATAAAACTGTATGTTTTACGAAGAACTATTAGTATTCTATAACCTTGTGTAATTTCAACATGCTATCTAGTTGGGTTTCAGATATATAAGGCATCCAAAATGAACAGATTTGCTCCGGTGATACTTTGGCACAAAGCAATTTTTTCAAAATGAATGTAATAATTATACTTGTTTCTGTCTAAAAACCTAGAATTAGTTTATATAGCTGGTTTACAGAGCTCACTAGGCTAAAACTAGTTACTTTATTGAACTCAGGTAGCTAGTGCTCGCTTTGCAAAGCAAGCGCCCATCAAATAACTATAGTTACTATTCATTTATTATTAAAGTTTAATTAATAGTCCAAGAAACAAAGGCTACAGTAAACAATAGTATATTTTGGTATTAGTTTATTAGTCTCTAACCACTACATTACCTTCATTATGACTAAACATACTATCGAGGTGCGGTGCAGAAGAGGTGCTACATTATTTTGAAACCTTGCCCAACATAAATACCATATGATGGACATTACCTATATATGTGCACAGCAGCTTACTGTTCTTCTGCCTACTATGCAGTTACAGTAATGCTGTTATCAATTTATTAAAATGTACACATAGTATACTTTACGGCTTACATGTCTGAATTGTATTTTGCCTCTTAAAATCCAGGCATTTGTACTTTATAACTCTCTCATAACATTGTCACATCACGAATGATAAATGACAATGAAGATCGAGTACCCAACGAAAAGTGTTGCAACTACCACATATTTAATAATGCCATTACATTGAATTGGTCAATCTATTGATTAGTAAAATAAATGACAACATTAATAAATTGATACTATTACATTCCTGTTTAATCTACATAATATGTGGAGTTTTTACTAACACAAGTAATATTTTTACTTGTGTTAGTAAAAACTTAATTTAATATAAATACCTAATAATGTTTCGTAATAATTTCATTTCTTATAAAAAATACCTTTTGTTTAACACTGGCAATGTTGTCCCAAGCCACAATCAATAAAATGTAAAAAAAATTAAATCCTTTTTCCCGCTAGGTTCGGTTAAAAGAAAACGATGACGACATATAAAATATTATGAGACATTTTTACAATAAATTATATTCTTGTCCACTAAGGCCGTAATTTGCATACCTCCTTTACGTTTTCTTAAATAGTATATATACCTACTTATAATTTTTTTTAACAACGAGGTTTATTTTGTTTTAATATTACTATTAATTAATATTTTTAATAAAAGTAAGTAACGTAAAGATTTTATCTGCTACTCGTGGTCTTGGCCTGTTTCTCTCTACATTGAACTTTTATTAGATTGATTTTATTTTGTAATAGGTATGTGTTAAATATTTATGCTATAAATGTAGATAATAATTAATAATATACTTTGAAAATCGTTTTATTCGTTAAGCGTAACACAAATAAACTTGGTATAACTGAAATATTCGCTAGAAACGAATATGTTTGGTATACCTACTATGAATGTTTTGTCCATATAAAGTAATAATCGATATGCTCACTTGTCCTTGAAAGATAACCAGTGAAACTGAATGGAGTTCAATAAATTGAAGTTTATTACTTATTACAAGAAGATGATTCTTGCGGTAATAACATAGATATCTGTTGAAGGTACTATGACAATATTGTTCCTCACATAATCATTTGTCACTACGCCTCTTTCTGTTTATTGTTTTCAGTAGGTAATCGAAACCTTCATGTCAAAGCACGCGAATCCGACACATCCTTATTTTATTTACAGTTTTCACTCAACATCAACAATGAATTAAATTATTTAAATATTAAGTATTTTAATGACTTATCAACACACAATTTAATATTTGTTATCAAATAAACAATTACGTATGACTGCTTTCATTGCTCATGTTGATAAGGTAAATAAAATTGACACATATATTCTTTTTTATTATTCTTACCTTCCGACAGTCAGTTCTTTGCTTTACCCGGTTATTTACATGCGTTTTAATTTGAGGTGAGTCTGATACAAAGGTCGTCTGGAGATTAAGCCTGACATGTTGACCCTCCTTATCATTTACTACAATTATACATATCTTTACGAGATAGTGTATTTAGTTGTAGAGTTTCAGGAAGCAGACAGATACATAATAAAACACATTTTATAAGTACTTGGACCTACATTTTCTTTCAAATAAATGTTCTTAGCGTATATATAACAGAAAATACCCAATGTCACGCAATTTACTTTGAGATTAAATACCTACGAGAATGTATATGTGAGCGATTTTAATTAAAAAGATTGTTTGCATTATTATTTATTAGCCACAGTGTAACTTGTTGTACCTACGTATACTTCATCTTAGAAGAAAATAACATTTACCTGATACTGGCACTGATTTTACTTCAATCTGTCTGTGTATTTATATACATTATAACGTAATATATACATATTATTAAGTAAATGAAGTTAGTGCTAAATTTGATTTATAACACGGGTAAAAACGTGTAGGTCTTTCCACTACCCGAAGTATTTAATTTAAGTTAGCGGTTTATAGATGAGGTAAATGATTTTACTCTCAATTTTGTGGTCTGTGCCAGGTTGTAGAGCAGAGCAAGATCGATATACGAATACTAGATGTGCACGCGGTTTCACCCGCGTTTATCGTTACTGCGCCGCCCCCGTGGGTCTTAGCGTGATGTTATCTAGCCTATAGCCTTCCTCGATAAATAGGCTGTCTAACACTGAAAGAATTTTTCAATTCGAACTAGTAGTTCCTGAGATTACTGAGATTAGCGCGTTCAACCAAACAAACAAACAAATTCTTCAGCTTTATTATATTAGTGTAGATTAACGGTAAATCCTTCTGGTTCCTTCTTTTTCAGTTACATGTCAAGGGTGAACTCCTTAAATCACACTGAAGTCATGCTAGTGCTAGATTGAATACTTATGTAATAAGTAATTTTGATAAGTATAGCAAGTAATTTATAAAGCCCACGATATTTACTTGACAAAAAACGGTAACTACTACATATGCTGGTAATGCTGTTTAATTCTAGCGATGGTAATGATAATGACCCACTACACGCATTCTTCACGTCAATAACGACCCCTTCCATAGTCTGAGCAATTAAAATGCCATGAAACTGTATACCCATACCTATTACGTATAAATGCCTACCAATATCGCTAAAGCGCTTGTCAGGGGTGCTTCATGTCAGTTACTATAACAAGCAATTTATGTAATTGGGATTAAATCGTGTTTGCCAACGTTGAATCATCCTAATTGCTAAGACGAGCGATGGCAGAGTCGTCGCTCGAAGAATTTTTTTAATAAAAGTAATGTGCGCACGTGCCGCATGCCGCTGGTTCCAACTATCTAGGTCGCATTTCAGTATAGTTGACAAGCCAATATCCTAATGGTAAAGTGACGAGTATGAGGTATGTAGCGAATTGGTAAAAATATGCTTTCCAAATAATCAAATAGTAAGAGTGTCTTTTATTCTTTAGAAAACGATTAGATTAGATCTTTTATAATTGTGTACCTACGCTGGAACGAGACAAAGCTATACACTCTGTTAAGCATTGCATCGTTCACTCGCACGCAATAACAATGCTTTAAAAGATTTTGGTACGGGTCTGGTCTTTTTCATATTTTAATGTTATGGTCTATTCAAAAGGCGGTGACGCAAATGCATTCTTATTGGTACGCATGGGGGGGTTAGTTTGTTACTTTGTAAATGTCAATTCTCGTGGACCAAAGTTTAAACAATGTAGGGACCAACTCCAATTAGGAAGTATAAGCTAATAGCGAGATACTCGTATGTTATCAAAACAACACTAAGTACGGTAAAATCTCTAGTATCGTACATAGTAATGTTACTAGTATAGTATTATATTATCTGTGGTAATGTAAACTGGACATTACGTAAAGATTGTGCAAATTCAGCTTATGCGAAGTAAGCTAACAAATGTAATGACGACACATGAGCTGCTGTGCGACTAGATGTCAGAAGGCAAGTTGTTAGTTACGCCAATTTAGAAGATCTACCATTAGTTTTGATAACTCTCGACATACGTTAACTCGTTAGGTTGTCAGCAGTTGCCTTTATTTTACTTTTGCTCGGGGTTTCGCTCGCGTTACAGTAGGTTACGTTATGTTAGTAACAGAACTTGTTTTAAAATATAATATTGCCTATGTTGCTCGGTGATAATATTGCTTTCTATCGTGAAAGAATTTTTAAAATTGTTTTTTTTTGTTTTTGGGTTAAACCCTTATAAACAAACGAACAAAACATCAAATTTTTCCTCTTTATAATACTAGTACTTATAGATAGTATAGAAAAACATCTTTTGTGGAAATGTCACCGAACTGAACAAAATACAATATGGAAAGATATATACGGCCGTGGCGATAACAGTGAATTACTCATGTTAGACGCTGAGGTACCTTCCATCTCTTTAAGCATTGTCTTTGCATGTGCAAGAACGAGATAAAGCTATAAAGTTTGCTGTGCGCTGTTTCATTCACGCGCATGCAAATGATAATACTTTAAGAGATAGTGAAAAAGCCCCTGATCAAATTAAATGTACCGCGGTCGCTGTTGCTACGTTCACTCAAATAATTGAATGTTGAACACTGTCGCACTCGCAAGTGACTCGTGCTTATTTTTTTGCTCACAAGTAATCCTGACCGCGCTTAGTGTAGTACGATTTTCCTTATAGTAACTGTATGTATCTAACTTCTTTGCAGCTCTTTAATTAAATAAGTATGTCATACACAATGCTCTTAGGGATTCCCTGTTTTCTTGTTTGCCTCCAACGTGCAAAATCTGTACATATAAGTGCTGGTTATCGAATACATGAACGTATATCCTCAATTAAGTATAAACATAATCCTTTTTAACTGATCCTACAATATACGTAATAATTAATTAAAAACCCTAATGTTTAAGCTCTTTGTTTTTGCTCACAATCGGTACTAGTTACATAGTTTACCTGTTAATAACAAGTGTTTTAAAAGACTGGTGATTACAATATTTATGTACCAAAGTCCACGAGAGATGCAAAAATAGAAGCAAAGAAAAGAATATCTACATATTATACGTACGTTTTGTTGTTGTGAGATGTTAGGACGTTACGTCACGTTACGTATTGAGTCTGGAGATGATCCAATAATGACTGAGACAAGTCTCTTATTAACGCTGACCAGTGGTGTCTCCGCTAAGGGATATGTTATATCATGTACGATTTCTAAATAGGGTAGTTGACCGACAATATTTTATTATTTAGGTTAAATACTTACGTTACCCAAACTCTAAAATAAAAAGATTTTTTGAAATCTATCCAATAGTAAAATGAAAGCGCCTTTTAAATCTGGTAGTAGTCAAATGACAGATAAAGGATGCACGATACAAACTGTGACATAACTGCTATCCAAATGCAGCTGTCAGAGGAAGATAGCGAGTTACCCCCACTACACCACCTCCTATTCTTATATCCAAATTTAAAAAAGGAATTACTCCCTTATTTTGTAACCAATTTTGATACTGTTTGCACAATAAGATTTCTTTTGATTGCTATTTGCTCGTGTGTACAATAATGTACAAAATTAAATGTAAGCAAAACTATCCTATTCCATTAATGTTGACGTTTCTAATACTATCTGTTCTATCCTTGCATTACTACTTTTGTTGTATCATCAAATTGCCGGTTAAGGATATAGTGACGAAGTATATAGTCTATTAGGATATATTTAATATATGCAGATATTACGGTTTTGGGTCAATGTTATCAGCTTGTTAATAATTATTACAATTAGCATAAAAACTATTCGGTGTGGCAACGTTGCAAACTATTTAGGTTAGCGATATATTGCACTTAAATGGTTATATGTCAAAATTTTATTGTTATGACAAAGTTCTTTTATAACTTGGTTTAATAATATAGTCATGATGTCTTATTCTTGACTAACCTGCCTTTAAAAAGCAGAGAGGTCAAAATTTGTTTTGGATTTTGTATCTTTAATACAGACAGATTTCGACACAAGGAGGAGTTTCTTGAGTAATCCATGGCAACCTATTTAACTACATATAATTATTGAATTGAAACATATTATCGGGAATGAATCTAAAGGTTGCATAAAACATGGATGAAACTTTGAATTTGTTAGACTACTTGGTCCAAAATCGATATCGGTAAAGACTTGAACGATACTAAAGGTTTTTAATTTTTATGGACCGTAGCATGTTCAAGTAAGCGTAGGTTGTTATTACTTATAAGTTATAACACTGTTATAATATCGAGCAATTGTTCGTTCATAACGACCTTTGTATTGATGTTTCTTGCTGGGATTTTCCAACTGAAATAATTGGGTATTTCCCTATGTGAGTCGTCAAGTGCAATGCGCCCCTATAATTTGTATATCGTAACAAATACGATGAACTTTCATTGTTTCAGTCTGTACGCATATTTTCGAGGTTTTGGATATAGGGGCCTTACCAACAACAGCTGTTTAATTAAGTATTGTATTTACGAAAAAATACAAGCCTGTACACTCTATAACGTGCTATCTCATTCTGCTTCAGGGAGGCATTACTAAAGATAAAGTAAATGTCAATTGCTCTAAATATAAGGTAGATATTATAACGTTCCTTGCAATTATGATTCTAGTGATGGTAATTTGACAATGTAACGATTTTAGGTCAGGGCTGACAAGTAAATATAAAATCGTTATTTAAATTGCATCTATCAAGATTGATAATGATCTGCAAAAATTACTGCCTTAAAAGTCTAGTGATTTTATTATCAAGACATGCGCAAGTAAATATCATAGGTTCTACAGATTGATTCTAGGTTGTGCCAAAACGGTATTCGATGTTTCTGCCAAGGAACATTTAACAGGGATTTTAACTAAACCGATGGCAATTACCTTCTACCCTATCCTTCAGGAAGATATAGTTGCGTATAATAATAATATCATATCAGTAGATACATATCAATAAAATGATGAGCTGGCGAATTTTGGGACTGCACTTCCAGAATTCGTCAGCTATTTTTAGGAGGCTTTCATGGTCATAACAGTAAAGTGGACAGTGGTAACCTGAATCTGTCCCTGGTACCTGGATGCGCGAGACCGTTTCCGGCTACTATTGTCGGCCATTCTGTGGTAGGCTGTGTACAACTATAGGAAATTCGTAGTTCCTTGGGGTTCAAGCTACCCACTAAGTATCGCCTGACAGAAAATCTGAGTAACAATTTTATCTAATGTGATGTTTTATTATATAGAGATCATTTTCATAAGCCATGCGTATTTATATATATGATCTGTCGAACACAAATCATCTACGTACACGCAATTTAATATTATCATATGTGAACCGACTATTTTGACAAAATGTTAAACTAATCTTATCAAAATTTTTAATATATAATTGTAAAGCACATTCAAATTAGTTCAGTCGTTGTAGAAATAAGCGTGCATAAATGAACAGACAAGAAACTTTACGACTTTATTCGTTTCATACATATTGTATTAATAAAATCATTGTATTGGTTTCGTGGCGACTATATCTACAGAGGCGTCACGAAACCAATACAATGATTTTATCGAGAATAGATAATGATGAATTGTAAATTAAATTCAACATATTTCAGTGTTTGCTCGGATTCGTTGCTTTATTTCGCCATGATTACATGACGGTTTTTGTTTTAAAGGCTGGTTTCACAGTCGCGCCGTCGAGCGGCGTCGTCCAGACGCGCGCGCTTGCGTGCGCTTGTAAATTCACTAGTAGCGTTTTATAGTCACGCTGCTGAAGCGCGCCGCGATTCTCATAGGTCCGCCTTGCGTCAAGCGCGTGCTGTTGAAACGCGCTGTGAAACCAGCCTAACAGTTGAAGGTAAACCATACTTGGCCTAAAGTGGACAATACACATTACGCACATGTAAAATATCAATGAAACCAGATGAATCACTTAAAAATAATTATTAAAATAGTATCAAAATCACAACGTTACGTCTTCACACAAAACTACAATTTAGAAATAATCTACGTACAAAAATTGTCTAATTCACGAATAGTTGTTCCGAGACCCGGTGCTCTTTGTGTCCGTTATTGGAATGTTTGTCAAGTCTACCGTGACATAGGAATTATTCCTAACTAGAGAGTTGTATTCTTCAAAGTAAAAAAGAAACCTACCTGGTTAAATACTCCTCTAACAGAAGAGTAAGTCTCGCCTTTAACGTAAGGCGGCAGCGTGGCTGTGGAGCTAATGCTGCGTAGGAAGCTCTGCAGCGCTTCGTACTCGTCTTCCTTCTTGGAATCCTTGTCCTGCGACACGATCTGCGGCACCTGGCTCTCATCCAGCATCGCCTCGTGCGCACCATCACTGTGCGACAAATTATATCATCCTAATTAATATTATAAATGCGAATGTGTGTTTGTTTGTTTGTTCCGCTTTCACTCCTTAACTAATCGACCGATCATCATGTAATTTCGCATTCACGTCTTCAGGGGAACAGAAAAGGACGTAGGGTACCACTCATTCGGAAAACAGTATTGTTGTTAACATAACCTATAGTGTCGTGAGCATAGCCGCAGGCAAAATCTAGTATTAAATATGGGGATTAAATATAATGACTAACAAAAATAGTTATTGCGCACCAAAATATGCTTACTAAAATATGTCATAACGAGCACCTATACGCCTCAAATCACTGCATTCCGTCTCGGAAGGGTTAGGTTATGTTAGGTTCCTTCTTAAACCCACCCAAAAATAGGAGTCCTGTTAACTTATTTTGATCTCTTTAAATATATTTTGCTGTGCAATTTGGTGATCATTTACTATTTTTGACTGTTATATTTTACTATATCTGGTGATAAGTTAAACATAAGCCTTAAATAAGCGAATGTGAGTTTGTTTGTTTGTTTATACCTTAGCTACTCGACCGATCACCATGTAATATAATCGCATTCACGTCGTCAGGGGAACAGAAAAGGAGATAGAGTAACTTTCATCCAGAAATAAGTACTGTTTCTAACCTAACCTGACCTACATTTACGCGAGAGAAGCCGCAGGCACAACCTAGTGTTACAATAAAATAGATAATAGAGTTTAACAGCGTCACTCCTGTGCAATCATAAAAACCTCTCAGGGTTATACACTAGTGACTATTTTACGGAATTTGGCGAGTTGTATTTATGCGATCTTCTTGCAGTATTCAGTTGCAGACATCATTATTTGTACAAATTAATGAAAAAATAATAAATAAAAATACATTAAATTAATGAAAAAGCACTATACGCACACAACCATGCATTCATGACATAATATATCAGCAGTATCTTACAGTCAAACTTTGGTCGAATTTCGAGCACTAGGCGACCGCTAGTTTTAATAATAATTTATCTAGGTTTCATGTAAGTAGATATTTAAAGTAGATAAATTATTTAATTTCAACTTTGTAATTGTTATGAGTCGTAGAGAAAAAGTTGTTTTTTAATGTACATATTTGTCGGCATCGATGGCGTAGTGGTTAGCGTAACCGACTGCCACGCCTGAGGTCGCGGGTTCGATTCCCGCACAAGTCAAACATTTATGTGCATGAACATGTTTGTCTTGGTCTGGGTGTTTATATGTATAATATGTATGTATTTACAAAAAAAGAAGTATATATGTATGTTTATCCATTGTCTACTACCTATAGTACAAGCTCTGCTAAGTATGGGCTAGATGGTATTGTGTGTATGTGGTAGAATATTATATTATGCCGCGACCACACGCTTGCCAATCCTCAACAAACCCCGACAAGCGCAAGCGTGTGGATAGAGAGTTTGCCTTGGTTTGTGTAGGTTTGCAAGCTCTTGTGGCCGATCCGATCGAGTGTCGGTTTTTTGTCACAAATCAAAGGGAATTTGCCGCAAGCGCTTGCGATGCGTCCACACCATGGTGTGGTAACTACGAACAAATGTACGGGTACGTTTTTCGACATGCGCGCCTCTAGTAGCAGTATCATGAAATAATTGTGTTTAATTGTGTTACTATATAGTTTTCAATAGATGGCGATATTACAAAATTTTGCAGCGGTCGCGTTAACTTTAGTGTGGCAAAGTAAAAAATCCAGTAGGATATTTTCTTTTAGTCTACAACAACTTAAATCAATGAAGATGATAATTTGTATAAAGAATATCTAAAATCTCAGTAATAATGCCATGTAAAAGTGCAATAGAGCTAAACAGATAATATCAATGCAGATTAAAATATTTAACTGAATAAGATTTAGTAGAAATAGTGAGATCATCTAACAACACTTTGTGTATAATCTATCTATGGATTTTAACAAGAAAATTTTTGATATAATATGATTATGCGTCACAAATTTTGTTAATTTCTTGTTTTCTGTGTTTTTGTGGTTTTTCTCAACCTAGTACAAGTTTGAGTTGAAATTAGTTCCTCCGGCCAGGCATCGAGAGTACCTAAAAACGCTAAAGGCTTCTATTTCGTGGTGAATTTGGTCAATTTTGTCACCATGACTCAAAGATCATGTTGTGTACCAGGATGTTTAGTGAAGCTTGGAGACGGTAATTATAATATTATTTTTTGTAATATTATTGAAAATAGTACCTGTGTACTACTGTGTGTCATTTTAGCATAAATTTTAATGAATATACCATATAATATAATATACCATAGCCATCAACAGCTTACAGTTAAAGCACACAAACAGATAGGTACTTCAGCCAAATTAATACAAATAATTTTTAACAACTAATGTGGGTATGGTGGTATTCTGTACAATGTACAGTGTACTTTGATATAGAAGCATATCAAATGATGTAAAATCCTGTATATATTTCATGATGTGTTAACTGAGCAATTAAGAGACATTTATCTGTTACTTAGTATATTACCAACACCTGGGCTAATTTATTTAAGATACTAAATGGTCAGTTTAAATTATAAAAAAGATTTTATGTGGCTTTTTGATATCAGTGTTACTGATATCAAAAAGATATTAAAACTATGTCTAAGCACAAATTAAAATAAGTTTTCTATACATTTCAGATGAGCGGAGATGTGGCCTCAAGCATCTTGAGACACAGTTTGCTGAAGTACCTGTCGCTAAGTGCCCTTCAACAAGTGCTGTACAAACTGGTGTAGAGATGTAAACCAAGTACTCACTGGTATGACCACTTTTTGGAACTGTGATGATGCTATTAAAGTCGCAGCGCATAAATATTGCATAACAAATAAAAAATATACACATTATATTTGATTATTTTTTCATGTTCCTTATCCATATAATCCCATTTTGTAATTTGATTAATATGCTGCCTATATTTGTATGCATACAAATATAGGCAGCATATAAATTACTATAAAAATTCTTAAGGAATAATGCAGATGTCTATATACGTATACACACTTATATATGTATAGGTATAGGTTGCTTTGTTTGACGTCTTCAGATTAGATCATGATACTGATACTTGGCGGCAGCACTACCTCGAGCGAGGCTAGAGTTACCCATCTATAACAGGTATACTAATCTATGGTCCACACGCTTGCGCGCACTCAGTCTCGTTTGTGTACCGGTGGCGAACAGACGTACCTACTTACGCTCTAACAAAGAATGAGTGACTGGTCTACTGACGAAGTGTTGAACTTCCTGGAGTGTTACCAGGCAGAGCCCTGCATTTGGGACCCAGGAAATATTTATCACAAAGATAAAAAAAAGTAGCCGTATTTTTCGTTTCCTTTTAATTATTTTTTTGTTTTTATAATAAAAATAACTTAAGCCAAATGTTATGGCCGATACAAGCTTGCTGTCAATCATGTCCGTCATGCTTGCCTCTTCAGAACACACAAACTCACTCGCAAGCGTGGGGATGGTGAAGTTTGTTTCCCCATGTCAAGCCAAACGTTTGTGGAGGTTTGGAGTTTGCGGCAAGCGGCAAGCGTGTGGTCGCGGCATTATATACATTCTAATTTAACTTTACACAAGTGTCAATAGTAATCGGTCTGATGTAAATGACAATAACGACATACATAGCAATCTATGTATAATATATGTATTGGCCGAGTTGTTAGCAGTTAGTTATAGTCGAGGAGAAAAACTAACTTGTTTTCATTATAATAACACTAAGTTCTATGTATGAATCAAGTAGCTTTAGTAACATGGAATCAACAAACACAAGGAAAATGCGAACACTGCAGGCTTATTGTCTTGTGCAAGATCAAGTATTCAATAGGTTGGCATTAGTCAGGTAACTATTTGTGCCAGTGTGCCTTTAATACTAGTGCTTAGGTTATGAAATATTTTGAATAGCATGTGTTGATGAATTATTATATTGTGTTTAAAAACTGTCTCACTGCTTGGCAATGGTAAGACCAAAGTCCGAGAGACCGCGACGATGGCCTACGCATCATCGAGAAATTATGTAGAACTGAACTCACTTAGAATATTTAGTTGAGGTTTGGGGAAGTGCAGCCAAAACAAATCTACATGAAATACAAGTTATACAAAATAAACTAATTAAAGTACTATACAACTATGACTACTTAACATCTACCAGTAAAATATACAAAGATACAAAAATACTAAATATTAAACAATTATACACTTATAAAACATGCATACTGATAAAGAAAATCATCACAAAAACAATACACTCACAACTAGAATTCAGTACAAAATCACACGCATACCACACACGACGACGACACTAACTACAACTACCAACACCCAGAACTGACTATGGAAAAAAGAACAAGGAGGAGCACAACTGTACAACAAATTACCAGATGAAATAAGAAACACTAAAACCCTATCATTGTATAAAAAACTTTTACTGGATTTTGTCACAAAAAATTATTCATCTATCATCTCTTACCCTTAACGTAACTCAGACTGTATTTTATAGAACACACTAACATTATATATAATCTCAATATAAGTGAACTGTAGTTCTTTTTGAGAATAAATGAATCTTTAACCCGAAATAGTACATGTAGGTTTCCTGGCGACGTTTCTTCTACTCACACTTAATAATTAATGATTTCTATCGATTTATGCTATTATAAACTTTAACATAAATGTTTAGTCAACATCTTGGTGCATAATGTACATGCCTATGTTAGTGTATGTAAAGGAACTAGTTTTACGGAACTGTATTGTGTGTAATGTTGTATTTAGATATACTGTTGGCGTGTCTAAAATAAATAAATAAACAAGATTGTCTGTAGGATCGTGTATTTAGCGGTTTTCAAACTCAAATCAATTGTATTTACGGTTTTTGATTGTTGGTCTATTTGTTCTAGCATCACGCGACAACTGAACGGATTTTGATGCTGTTTCCTCAGTTGGGTAACTCGGGGTTGAACTTTAAGTCTAAGCCACGTTTGGAATAATTCCGTTCAGTAGAACCGGAGATAGTAGGAGAAATATGTGCATAGTGTAATATCAGACGAACCGTCGCGTCGCGTCGGCCACGCGATGAGTTTACGAACAAAAGCTGGTAACTTATAAAAGTCAGAAATATCGATACATCGAAAACTTTGAATGTGGAGTATTTTTAACCGGTTTGCAGAAAACGTGTCGAAAAGCTGATGGTTTAATATATATATATATATCTACGTAATTATATAGTATGTAGGTACAGTTGTGCGTGGCATGTTGCCCACATATTATGTGGATAAACACGTATTACAAAAGGTTCACCTTAAAGTCACTAAAGTCGACTTTTAAGGCGTAATGTTGTTGGTGTTGTATAAATATTATTATCATAACAATATTACTTTTTACGCCTGTTATTCATTCCAATTGTTTTAAAATAACAACCACGATATAAAGGAAGTATGCAAATTACGGCCTTAGTGGACAAGAATATAATTTATTGTAAAAATGTCTCATAATATTTTATTTGTCGCCATCGTTTTCTTTTAACCGAACCTAGCGGGAAAAAGGTTTTTTTTTTTACATTTTATTGATTCAGTAAACCATTGTGGCTTGCGACAACATTGCCAGTGTTGAACAAAAGGTATTTTTTATAAGAAGTGAAATTATTACGAAGCATTATTATTTATATTAAATTAAGTTTTTACTAACACAAGTAATAATATTACTTGTGTTAGTAAAAACTCCACATATTATGTGGATTAAACAGGGATGTAATAGTATCAATTTATTAATGTTGTGATTTATTTTACTAATCAATAGATTGACCAATTCAATGTAATGGCATTATTTAATATATGGTAGTGGCAACACTTTTCGTTGGACACTCGATCTTCATTGTCATTTACCATTCGTGATGTGACAATGTTATGAGAGAGCTATAAAGTACAAATGCCTGGATTTTAAGAGGCAAAATACAATCCAGACATGTAAGCCGGAAAGTAGGTATACTATGTGTATATTTTAATTGATAACAGCATTACTGTAACTGCATAGTAGGCAGAAGAACAGTAAGCTGCTGTGCACATATATAGGTAATGTCCATCATATGGTATTTATGTTGGGCAAGGTTTCAAAATAATGTAGCACCTCTTCTGCACCGCACCTCGATAGTATGTTTAGTCATAATGAAGGTAATGTAGTGGTTAGAGACTAATAAACTAATACCAAAATATACTATTGTTTACTGTAGCCTTTGTTTCTTGGACTATTAATTAAACTTTAATAATAAATGAATAGTAACTATAGTTATTTGATGGGCGCTTGCTTTGCAAAGCGAGCACTAGCTACCTGAGTTCAATAAAGTAACTAGTTTTAGCCTAGTGAGCTCTATAAACCAGCTATATAAACGAATTCTAGGTTTTTAGACAGAAACAAGTATAATTATTACATTCATTTTGAAAAAATTGCTTTGTGCCAAAGTATCACCGGAGCAAATCTGTTCATTTTGGATGCCTTATATATCTGAAACCCAACTAGATAGCATGTTGAAATTACACAAGGTTATAGAATACTAATAGTTCTTCGTAAAACATGCAGTTTTATTTTTGTCCATGCGAGGCCGAAGTTGTATGGGTTTGTTGCATATCTCCTTTCGCAATTATTGAATAGATAATCATTAAACACAAACATTGAGTGTTGCAGATATTGTCAGAGGAGATGTAATTATGGTAATGTGTCGAATTTGTGCCCGGGCCAGAAGTGGTGCCAGAGGTGACTCAAACATCACGTATTTTCACTGTTTTGGCGACAAGTCTCGAGGTTATCTACCATTGTAACTAATATTATAAATGCGAATGTGAGTTTGTTTGTGGGTTTGTTATTTATTACGCTTTCATGCCTTAACTATTCGATCAATCATTAAGTTTAAAGGTACAGAAAAGGAGATAGGATCATTTTGTCGAGGTATATTAATTTATTGACAAAAATTACAATAACGCGAGCTAAACCGTCAAAAATTTTTATGACTATAAACGCTTGCAAAAAATAAGAATGCTGGAAATAAGCGTTGCAAGCAGTAGAGACTAGGGTCAGGTCGTTAACTTCCCTTAAGAAGGTAATCTTAAGCGCTGCGCAAAATGTTGTGTTGTGTTAGATACAAGCCCGCGATAAACAGTGAATATTTATGCTCAAACAATTTTCATAGGTATGCTAACGCAGCTACTGTTTTCCAGTTGTTTCCAATCGCGACATACCTACACCAAACGTCAACATATTCAGCGTTAAACAACTAGACATTAATAAGCTTACTGAAGATTTTTGAAGACTAATATATTTGAACATTAATATATTCCCATAGAATAAGTATTCATGAAAATCAACGAACCTAATGCTGAAACTACGGTTGTGGCATGGTGTCGTGTGTCAATAACAAAAATTGCGCTTAGGATAGCTTAATGATCCCCATGTTTTTGTGTTTGGTAGAGATTTTACCCAGAGGAGCTACAGCTGAGTTTAAGCGGTCATTCTACTAAACTCAATCCTAACTATAGAGTATAGAGACTATAGAGAACTCACATTCGCATTATAGTATGCGAATGTGAGTTTTTTGTTACGCTTTCACGCCATTACTACGACCGATCAACATGCAACTTGGCATACACGTTGTCGTCACAGAAAAGGACATAATAATATATGAATCATTCATCCAGAAAAAAAGCAAAAGCTAGTCTCTTATTAAATTTATACAAAATGCTTTATTGTAGTGTAGTTAACTAGCAAATCTATACAAAAATAGTATACCTTATTTTGCTCTATTAAAAGACGACTCCCGCATTATGAATTATTCCTGTAACGCGGGAGTCTATACAAACATTGAAGCAACGGACAGACAGAACACACAGCTTCAGAACAACAGCTATTAGCACTACACATATTTTGGCCTTTTGTTTAGATCGAAACTTAAAATACACTTGATCATTAAAGCGCGTGCGCACTCCGGGCAGTTCGGCAATCAGTTGGATGTTTTCTTGTCTCCACCAAATTAAGTACTACAAGGATGTAATAATACACACAAAAAAATATAACAAGTTAAGTGTTCATACAATTTGATTGCGTCAGAGTCTTTGGAACAGTTTTTTAAACACATAAAGAATACAGAGTCTTTTTATAAATTATTCCGTCAGGTAAGTTATGTCTGAAGCTATTGAATAGCATCTGCAATTTTTATTGCCGATGTTCGTGACTAGGCAATATTTTAAGGAAAGCGAAGTCGCAGACGTCCTCATTTTAGATTCAAGGTCCCACAAAATAGAAGGTGAACCTGTTGTCTAACATGCACGTATTCAGATTTCATGCTGCCACTAAAAAGTTTATAACTCTTTTTTTAAAGTTGGGACTATTGTCTCTGTTCCCTACGTGTTTTAAAACAACCCCGTATGAACACCAAATTTCTTACTCCTGAGACCCTTTTTAAGTTATGCAAATATATCGTAAGATAAACGTAGTTTACTTTTTACTCTAAGAGGATGACTTCATTAGTAGTTGTCGTTTAGTAGAGAACTTTAAAAACATTTAAAGAACGACACAAAAACATTCAGTATTATTCATCAGCATTCTTGGACATCCAGCTTGGACATCAAGTGCAGGCGTGCCTCAAGGTTTAGTGTTGGGACCGATTTTGTTTACCTTATACAGACCTAACACAGGTGGAGGGAGTCATGACTGCTACATATGCCGATGACACAGCATTAATGGCGAGTAATAAGCAGCCTGAGCTGGCCACAGGGCAACTCCAACAAGGCCTCGACGCTATTACAGAGTGGCTTCAGAAATAGATTAGAGCTAGCGCAACAAAGTCAGTGCAGGTCACCTTTACACTTCGGAGAGAAAACAGCCCTTCTGTATGCTTAGAAAATACCACATTACCACACAAAGACATTGTAAGATATCTAGGCGTTCACCTGGATCGCCGTTTGCCGTAAAACCAGCATATCAAAAGCAAGAGAGGAGAACTCAATATACGGCACAGAAACCTCTACTGGATGCTGGGTCGAAATAGCAAGTTGTCGTTAGATAACAAACTCTTCATATACAAGTCTATATTAAAACCAACTTGGACATATAGCATTCAGCTCTGGGGCAGTGCAAGTAATTTAAACATCGCAGTATTGCAAAGAATGCAGAATGCAATATTAAGAACTATAGCGCATGTTTCGTGGTTTATTACTAATACCGAAATCCACGCACACCTATATATGACCACTGTTAAAGAGGAAATTCAGGCCTCGAAAAATAGGTATCAGAAGCGGCTGGAAAAGCATCGGAATGTATTTGCGGCGAGTCTAATCATGCGCAGTTATCAAAAACGTCTTAAAAGTGAAAAGACGTACTGTAGTGAAATCTCATTATACAAATGCAATGAGTAGCTATCCTCGCTGGAGGATGCACTTGACCTGACAATGCCGCCCAAACTATTTGCTTATAGTAGTATACTGAATGCAGAACAGAACAAAAAAAAAATTGGGACATTCTTTGGGGACTGCCGATAGAAGTGAAAACTTTAATCCATGATCATAAATTTTTCCTTATAAACAAAAAAATAAAAATGTTGCGAGTTGGATTCCCGATACTCTCTTAGCGTCAAAGTTTCGTTATTTTTTGCGTAGGACGCATCATTTCTGAGATATTGTTAATATTCTAAAATAATTCAAAAATGGAAAGCGTGGAAGCGTGATGATGACGAAGCGTGACGATGACGCGAGTTCTATGATTTTTGTTCACCCAAGAAGTGCTCAACGCGCCTAAAGAAGTTTCACTTAAAAAAATTACTCATTCGTGTCTTTCTATCATGGATCAATTGGGACGAGTTTATAGACTCCTGGAATTCGACTCAGCCTACAAATCAGAACATCCGGTTTCACTACTTAAAAGTTTCAATTGATTTCACAAACACAATGAAATAGTGGCTTTTGTGATTCTCGACAATGCACCAAATGGCACCAATACGTTAGATATTAGGTAAGTTGTACAGTTGCTAAGCAGATTTAAGAGCATATTTCGCTCCACCTATCAACAATGTTGCTAAAATCACTTTAAACAGTAATGTTTAACGAAGAAAATAAAATCTTTGGAATAAAACATTTACCATTGATTTTTGTTGTTGTTTTTGTCAAGTGCATATTACGACTTGTCATATTTTACTATCGCCACAGTAGGTAAATTACATTTACCTATATAACATTAATGTACAGTTCTATGGCTGTATAAACTTATTTAATTTGTTCAAAGCATATTGAAGTCTCTTATATAGGTACAGTTAATAAATCTTGTTAGTTAGAACTGTTGGAAAATCAATTCACTAAAGATTTCAGACACGCTGGTCTAATTGATTTTCCAGTTTAAGTTTATGACGATTTGAAATGCCTGATATACAGATAAGCGATACAAACTTTTGTTAAATAATGAAAAATTAATTTTAAGTTTGTAGGATTGCATGAAGGGCATTCTTTGTATACTGTGTACAGTGGTGTAAATGGTCAGCTCGCTATTATCAGGCGTATAGTTTGATTGAACCCCGCATGGTATAAAGGTATATATATATATAATATATATACTAGCTTTTGCTCGCGGCTTCGCTCCCGACCTGTAACTTTTTATAGTTGATAAAGATTCACAGCTCCTCTCCCGTAGGTGATAGCGTGATAATATGTAGCCTATATGTTGACCCGACCTGTTAGTAATATTCATGCAAAATTTGAAGTAAATCCATGCAGTACTTTTTGAGTTTAGCCCGGACATACATACAGACAAACAGACAAATAGATAAACAGACAAAAATTCTAAAAACTATATTTTTGGCTTCGATATCGATTGTAGATCACGCCCCAAGTATTCTTTTAAAAAAATATTCAATGTACAGTTTTGACTTTCCTACGATTTTATTATATGTATACCATCAGGTGGAGTGTGATCATTTTGAAGAGCAAAATAAAAAAAAATAAAAAAAAAGGATATGAGATCCATAGACATTGTTCTGAGTTTGGCTGATTTTGTGATGTTCTTTTAATGTTTTTAAGGTTCTCCATTTAATAGGGTACATAACTAACGGGGAAGTCATACTTTTAAAGTAAAAGCAATAAAATGAATCAATAACACATACTCGTAGTTGCTCTGCATAACAATAAAAAAGAGTTTAATACCTACGTGAAATGTTGAGTTATTTTTTGGGATCGCTAGAGCTATAAGAACATAATCTCACTCGTAGAAATAATAACAAAATATTAATTATAAGGTTCTTACAACTTACAGCCTAGAAATAAAATAAACAGACCGCATCAGTAATACTAAAGATCGTTAAAGCGGGTCATTGCTTTTTGTAGCGTACAATGAAATCAGACTAGTCATGTCTGTTGTTAGTTGTGCAGTGATGTATGATAGAGAATCCTTATAGGTAAGTAATAATGCAAAACAAGTGAGGTGAACTAGACTAAGTAAGATTTTATGTGGTGAATTGGGTTGCATGATTAATGTGTTGCGACCAAATAATAGTCTATGGGTTAACCCCAACCACTAATATACATACATAATATTACTCAGGTGACACGATTTTTGATTACTTATTTGCTTTGATTTCAACATATCATTGTAAAAATATTGATTTTGTTTTCAGGATGGTCTATGACCTAACCCTTCCTACACTGAGAAGAGCTGATATTATATTATTTTTGTGATTTGTTTAATTTATAGGATATCTGTATAATGTTGAAGTATGCACACTATAACTGTTACGTATTTGAACAAGACACTAAAGTTTTCATTACAAACAATTTACTTCTGCAAATATAGGTATAAATAAGTTCATTTAAATGAAATCAATCAAAGCACGTCGTCAATTTACGTAATAAAATGACAAAGATATCGGTTCACGTAAACAAGTAAGTCAACATTGAACATATAGCTACGATAAACAGTCAGTTTCTATCAATGGTTTTCTATATAATATAATCGAAGTCTTATTGACAATAAAAACCGGAACTGAGGAAATCTTGGTTATTTCCAACTATCTTATAAATGCTGATATGTGTTCTACATGCACATACATGTATCACAGCAATTGTTTTTATGTTATTATTTTATTAAACAATATAGGTTTATAAATATATTTTAATTTATAATCTATACTAATATTATAAAGCTTGAGTCTATACTAATATTATAAAGAGTTTGTTTGTTTGTTTGAAAGCGCTAATCTCAGGAACGAATGGTTCGATTTGAAAAATTATTTTAGTGTTGGATAGCCTATTTATCGAGGAAGGCTATATAACATCACGCTACGACCCACGGGGGCGGCGTAACGATAAATTCGGGTAACACCGCGGGAACATCTAGTCAGTTATATATGTATGTACATAATAATAATATGTTAACGAATGAACGTCCCATTGCAGGACTGTTTAATCTCAACGCGATTCAATTTAAAAAATACTTAAAGCCTCACCTTTGGATTCTTCTAAGCTTAACATTATGTTTAAAATAACAAGCACAGCAACATATTGTCACAACCATTGTTATTTAACACTTATCAGGTCTTTCGTCCTGACGTCTTATTCCCGTTGGATTGTGTACCGACTGGCGTGGTGGAAATAAAGCTGTTGTTATCAAAATAACCCTTACCCCTGACTGTTGACTGTCACTTGCTACATTATACATAGGTATGTTGTACAACACTACATACTAGGTGTTTGTAATAAGTCGATTACGCACACATATACATACAGAGCAGTTGAATATTTTTAAATGTTGCTAACTGCTTAGTTTTATGTGTTTTTTTGCTTTCACCTTTCCTTTTATTGGACTGTGAAGATATTTTCTTAAAAGTAGTCTTTATGAGTAGCAGTAAAATGATTATCTTGCTTTAGTTATTCAAAACATTCAGCAGCTATCAACAACGTCTGGCAATACGCCGAGTTATTTGTTATATGCAATAATGAGAGCGAAATGTGTGTTGAAAACATAGCGACAAAAATATAATTGATATGTATCAGTTGAATGAAGGTCATGACCAGAGGGTTCTTTTTCCGTGACCATTCGTGACATGTGGTACTCTTAATAAAACAGAGACTTAACTCGATATTGGGAAGGTATGCAATTTGAACTTTAATAGTGTGTAAGTTAGAGTTCAAATTGCCAAACTTGCAAATTTCAAATATATTTAAGTCCTCGGATATATTAACCAAAAATGCGTTCTCCTTATCTTTTAAGGTCTCAATAAGGATATTTTAACAAGTATTCTTATTCATGACGTGTACACTCTGGTTTGGTGATACGAAATATCCTTCACATTCAAATTATGCAATGCCAAATGTCATGGTCAACTGCGGCAGTAAAAATGATAATAGGCTGCTTGCTTCTCAATTGCGTGAAGTCGGATAATTAGGAGACTTTTATATTACTTTCTTATACATGCATGATGCTCCGTTTTTATAAACATGTCATGTGCCACCCTAAAGGAAATCGCTGTGCGAGCGAAAAGCGATAGACTTTAGCAATATATAAATAAAGGATACAAAAAGAGCACCTGTACAGAGCACGGCATTTTCGGACCAATACGACCTACAAACCTTCAATAAAAGAGCGTAGTCCTTGTTAAAAGGCCGGCAACGCATTCGTAACTCCCCTGATGTTGCGGGTGTTTATGAGCGGCGGTAATCGCTTACCATCAGGCGATCCGTCTGCTCGTTTGCACCCTATCGCATAAAAAAAAGAGCAGGGGTGCTCTTTGTATCCTTTACATTATAAATTTATAAATGTACTATTTGTAATTTTTTTTTGCTAGGATTCGTATCTACAACACGCAGCGCACTGGCACTGACGAGGTCAGGTCAGGTATAAAATAGCTACGTTATGTATGTGTAGTTCATGTATTGTGTAGCTATTGTAATGCGATAAACTAGCTTCTTAAAAAATCACAACATTTTTTTTATTTAAATTTTTTTTATTTTGCTCGTCAAAATGACCACACTCCACCTGATGGTAAGCAGTCGTGTAGTCTAAGAGCAGTGGCCTCCACATCACCCCCACAGTAGCCGAGGCGATGTTGAGGTCTCTACTTTGACGGCCTGAGAAGATGCTTTTTGACGCCCCGCTTAAAGAACCCAGGATTGAAGGAAGAAGGAAACACGTGCCTTGGCAGAGAATTCCATGCCTTGGTCGTTCGGCAGAGATATGAGGACCCAAACTTTTTGGTACGCGCTCTAATCGACTCTACCGTGTAAGGATGGCATATGAGCCCAGCACGCGTTGTTCTGGATAGGAAAGGGGAGGGCGGGATAAGGTGGAATAACTCTTCAGAGCACTCCCCGTGGTATATTCTGTAGAAACATGCCAATGAGGCAATGTCTCTACGGAGTTGCAGAGGTTCCAGTGAACTCGTGACCTCTGGATCTCCGATGATACGGACAGCCCGCCGCTGTAACCGGTCGAGAGCGTCCAGCAAGTACTGCGCGGAGCCATCCCAAAGATGAGAACAGTACTCCACGCAAGGGCGCACTTGTGCCTTATACAATAGGCACAGTTGCCCAGGCGTGAAGAACCGCCTCACCCTGTTCAGAACTCCGAGTTTTCGCGAAGCTTGCTTAATGACGCTCTCGATATAGGTTTTCTGGTTAAGGGAGCGGCAAAGATCCATACCTAAGATGGAGAGACTGTCACGTATCACCAGTGGAGTGTTCTTCAGAGAAGGGAGGGGAAGACAGATGTAGTACTTTCATTATTCCGTATAGTTTTATTCAAGTGCTTGAAATTGATAGCATTTATGTATGGAAGAAGCTAGTATAATAGTCAATTGAAAAATGACTATTGTGTCATCGTTTGCATCTTTATTATACCAGTAAGACAAGAAAGGCCGAGTGCATTGCGAAATGAATTCTATATCG
The DNA here is from genome assembly GCA_963564715.1 of Catocala sponsa. NCBI lineage: Eukaryota > Metazoa > Arthropoda > Insecta > Lepidoptera > Erebidae > Catocala > Catocala sponsa. Next base: position 12,321,438 of record OY751336.1, on the reverse strand, counting down.
CAACACGCACTGGAAATACTAAGGGTCTGTTTTATGGTTAACGAGTAGTAGGTATATGTTCCTCTATAGATAACATACATTGGCCTATGTACTATGGTAGGCTTTGTGGAGTATTCCGCTTTCGGCACCAATTTTTTCGGCACCTATGGTTTCGGCACCTATGGTTTCGGCACCTAAGCTATTCCACTTTCAGCACCAATAGGTATTTTATTCCACATTCGACAGATTCGACACCAAGCAAAAATACCTAGCTTAGGTGCCGAAACGATAGGTGCCGAAAAAAAATGGTGCCGAAAGCGGTATACTCCGGCTTTGTGTCTTAAGTGAATACGCGCCATATTTACGTTATTGTATTTAATCTGTAAATATAAATGTTATAAGTAAAATTAAAATATTAGCAGACTGACAAATTAAATTAGAAAATACAAAAAATATTGGTGCGCTTATTTGTTTTTGATATATTTAATAAACTACTTACTTTTTCCGATAAATATTTAGAGTAAAAATCGATCAAGAGAGACTTGGATTTGTGCGTCGAAGGTGCTGTGTTTTGAAACAAAACGTAAGCAAAGATGGTGGTGCGAAGTTTGAAAGTGAACTCCAAAGAGTATCTGTTCTCTGAAATAGTTATATAATAATATAGATATATATTCATGTAAGCTCCGCTTTAACAAGATCTCGTGATTAAATTAGACTGTTTAAAAGTTTTTTGCGGTATTCTGCAAACCTGTGCTAGCTAATAATTTAGATATGTTGTTTTGCAATACTTAAAGTCAATATAAAAGTCAAAGGGACGGAGAATCCTGACCCTTATTTACAACCTCGAAATGTATGCAACCTTATTTACAATAGTTTTAAATAATTAAGACAGCAATAGTTGCTGAAATATATGTGCTAGAAGTAACGAAGATGAATGAACCACCCTAGAGTTTCATTTTTAAGTGGTAGGACCTAGAATGGTAAGAGTAATGCAGAATCATAGCATATCGTCATGTTTATTTTGTGCAAAATCGCAGACATGGACATTGTAATACAGTCACTTCATCATGAAAACAATAGTAAATTATTGCCTCAGGTACTTACGCCACGGTCAATTTAAATTCCTAGGATATCCTGTAATGCAAGGATCTTCTATTTATGTTAACAGGTAAGTTGGTATTAATTATGAGTTTATTGATACCTGTAATTAATAGCCTTTTATAAAAAGTTTACGTCCTCTAGACAGAGCAAAGGTATATTATAAACTAGCTGATCCGCGCAACATCGTCTGCTTCACATAACAAAATTTGCCCCGTTTTTGAAACATTTTTCATTGATGCTCCATTCCTATTCGTCGTAGCGTGATGTTATACATATAGCCTATAGCTTTCTTCGATAAATGGGCTATTCAACACTGAAATAATTTTTCAATTCGAACCAATAGTTTCTGAGATCTGCGCGTTCAAACAAACAAACAAACAAATAACAATATTATCTATACTGTAGTATAGATAACAATATTATCTATACTAATATTATTAAGCTGAAATTTGTTTATTTAAAAATTTTTTTTGGGTAATTTATTTATCGAGGGAGGTTATAGGCTATATAACATCACGCTACGACCCACGTGGGCGGCTCAGTAATCATAAACGCGGGCACATCTAGTGCGTAATAAGTTTAATTAATATTTAATCAAGGTCATAGCTGGGTCATAAATATTCTGAAAAAATGTCCCAAATTCGTTTAGCGGACTTAACCTAACAAGGTTAAGTGCACTGAATGAATTTGGGTGAATTAAGTGAAAGGCCGGGTGCGATCCCGGCCCTCCGAGTGGAAATCTGTAGTCTCTGCTTACCTCTCTGAGGAACAGGCCTGGACAAGTACGGATGTATATATCAAGACGATTAAGGCCTAAGTAATAACTAATAACTCTAAGGTTTGCTTCTTGCCACTCGAAGGATTCCTTAATTGCCTACTTCCTATAATTGTAGTACATTGCCTTGTGTAGATATACATATATTGACACTGTTACACATTTATAATATTTAAGATAAGATAACTTAAGAATAATCTTTATTGCACCCCAATTTAAAGTTATTTACATAAATAAAAGCAGATGATAATGTACGGCCTTATCCACACAAGCAATCTTTTACAGGCGCTCCCTATGGATTGTCGAGAAAATTAATAAAACATAAAATCGCTATTTTGTTTCGCTATTTTGTTTCTGTTAGAAATATATTTTAACATTTAATTTATAAACAAACTCATAACGGGCTTAAATATTAAACCAAGTATTGAAAAAAATTATAAATAAAAATAATGATTAAAAAGTTAGTATTTAAATTAAAAATAGTTTTCATCTTAAAGTGACCAATTTGCCCAATACCTAGTGTTTTAAAAATTTTACGTAGTTAGGTACTATTAAAGTAAAAAAATAAACGTATATTTAACTACATACTTATATAACAAAACCGGTATACACAGCGATAAAAATCTCGTTAAGGTTACACGACGTGCTGTAAACTAACAATGTAAAGTTTTGCGTTTTTAATCATACGAATACAGTATTCTGCTGCTATATTTAGAAAATTTTATTTTACATTTCTAATATAACATAAAAACATCAAATGGTAGAAGATATTTCGTTGCCCGAACCTAAAGATGTTCATAAACATTCCTAAAAATTCAACTTCAAGTTTTATTCAACTATATTGCAATAATTATTTTGGAACTCGCTAGGTAGTATAATAATAAGTATAAGTAGTACAGGGATTAAAGACTCACAGAATACTAACAGCATTGGAGTGTTGAAGTAAGACCTTTAGCTGTCAGGCCCTAAAAAGAGCTAAGTTTCTTGGATAGCACGATGATTAGTCTGTACAAGCACTCTTTAGGTGATAAGGGCCGACGTAGACTTTGTCATCAGCAAGTAGAAATAGGCATGGTGAGGTTAACATATGGTCATCGAAGCAATAGGCAAAAAAGTACTCGAGAGGCGACCACGGACAGGAAACCGTAGCGGGAAATTCTTTACCACTATATGGATAGTAGACTTCTGACCTACTTCGCATAGTGCGGAGCTGCAGGATGCAAGCGCAATATCGATCGCTAGGAAATTTACGGAGAGAACATATTTTGGAACTGTTACATTAGCTCACTTGTAATCGTGAATATATTTACTGTAAGAATATAGAATTTGACTAAACTGGTAATTCTGGAAATATTTATTTGTCTTAATAATATGTGAGACCAACAGCTTGGGTGTTTAAGTCAAGTAGGCTTGACTAACAAAAATAATATTAGGTATATTATATTCAATCTAGCACTAACACAAGAAAAAATTAAGAACAAAGTCGGGTTTGTTTTATTCTGAAACTCAAAGCACTACACTACACTAGTACATCACATTATACTGGATAAAGTGCTGAAAATAGAGAAGTAATGAGTGCACCTAAAATGATTTTGAGTTAGTATTGACACTAATATTATTAAATTATTTGTTGTATCCACAAAACATCTGCTGGATGCCTAAAAGAGTAGGATTACGTAATAGGGTGCCTCTTAAGTTTACAATAACAGTAATACTGTGACGTCATTGATGACTATGAGCTAATGTCATCCATTGTATTTAATCGCGATCTATTTCTTTATGTCACAATCACACCCATCTACTATTGTGCGGTCTGTGTAACATCTTTCGTATTTACTTGATATCGTTTTAGGTACGGCGGTATTCGGTTCTAAAATCGGCAGACCATGGTCGTCTTATAATCTCACACGTGATTAGTTTTTGTCATGTATATACAGCCACGTGCAAAAGTATTAGGCACCCCTATTGTTTGTCTCTATCTCAACAATGAGCGCTCGGATAAGGGTTTTATGGTCTTACTATTGCATCGGCGGCATTTTTAAACAAAAATAAAACAATATCAAATATTTATGACACCCAGGTGCAGTTTAAAACAATGTTTTTACAAATTTGCAATTTTAAAGTTTACTCTTTTAGTGTGTTATCAGTGCTTGCAGTGAACAGACACATATCGTACGCAATTGTTGCTACCATATTCCTGAAGACTAATATTCATCGAGTTAATAATGCCTAAAAAAGCAGAACTTAGTGCAGAGCAGCGCCTAAAAATTAAAATTTTACATGAACAAGGCATGTCTCAAGTGAAAATAGCCCGAGAAGTGAAGTGCTCGCGTTGTGCAGTGCAATATGCACTAAATCGCTTCAAAGAGATCGGTACTCATGAGAATAGGCCAAGAACAGGCAGAAGAAAAATAACTACAGATCGTGAAGACCGATTGTTAATTAGGCAGTCTCTACAGGACCGTAAAAAAACTGCTTTGGAGCTCGCTGCAGCTTTATCTGAAGGAAAAAGCAGATCAGTGAGCGCGTGTACTGTGAGAAGAAGGCTTATTGCAGCTGGGTTAAAAGGTTGCAAGGCAAGAAAGAAGCCGTGGTTATCGGAGCACAACAAGAAAAATCGGTTGCAGTGGGCCCTCAGACATAGAGATTGGACAGTGGAGGATTGGTCCAACGTACTGTGGTCAGACGAATCTAACTTTGAGGTATTGTTATTTAATTTATGTATTATACCAAAACACATAGCCGTCTTTGAAATCACGTCCTGCGAGAGAAATACGCAATCTTGAATTAAGTTATTTTTTTGCTTGTTCCATAGGTGTTTGGAACACCCGGTGTTACTTACGTCAGGCGAAGGGTGGGCGAAGAGTACAACCCAGATTGTGTAGTGCCCACTGTTAAACACGGTGGAGGCTCAATAATGATCTGGGGTTGCATGGCTGCCGATGGAGTGGGCGAAATGATGTTGTGTGAGGGGCGAATGAATAGCACCAAATACACAGAAGTTCTGGAAACAGCTCTAGCACCGTCTGTTACACAGATTTTTGGTGATACAAACACCAACGGCGTAAAATTCCAGCAGGACAACGCCACTTGCCACAAGTCAGCACACACTATGGCATGGATGGCTCAAAATGGAATAGATCTTTTGGACTGGCCGCCACAATCACCGGACCTCAATCCTATTGAACATATTTGGTCTATTTTGAAGAAAAATATCCGTAGACACTCGATAAGCAACAAGAAAACACTACTCGCCGCGTTAAAGCATGAGTGGCAAAAGATATCCCAAGAGGAATGTTTTAAGCTGGTAGAGTCAATGCCAAAAAGAGTGGCTGCTGTCATTAAATCCAAAGGTGGACCGACAAAATATTAATTATTTTATTAAAATAAATCTTAGTAATCATATGTTTTGTTTTCTTTACATTCCCTATGCTCAATCACCCTAAAACTGACATTACTATAGGGTGCCTAATACTTTTGCACGTGGCGGTATTTACTGTTCACGTGTCTTGGTGTTAATTATTTTAGTTGTGTTTTTGTATGCCTCGTGACTAGTTCTGTATGAATCGCACAATACATAATATATTTAAAAGTGATTTAGTCAATGATGCGTTACTTTCTGAACGATTAACCAGATTATTTGAAGTTATTTACTAATTCGAATTGGCAAATGCAAAATTCTTTAGATATGTAGTGATTATTTATATTATAATTATCGCAGGTAGCCCGCGATAGTGGCGGTAAGACCCATCATGGAGGAGTGGCTGGAGAGGCGTTTTGGCGCCCTCGCCTTCCGGACGACGTAGGTGCTCTCGGGGCACGGCTGCTTCGGGAAGTACCTATATCGCATCGGCCGAGAGGAGACGTCCCGGTGCCATCACTGCGAGGACTGCTCCAAGGACACGGTGCAGCATACCCTTGAAGAGTGCCCAGCCTGGGCTGAAAAGCGTCGTGATCTCGTTGTGGCAGTAGAGGTGGAGCGTCTCTCGCTACCGGCCATGGTAGAGTCTAAGGTCACGAGCGAGAGCACATGGGTAGCCGCCGCCTCCTTCTGCGAGGTAGTAATGTTCGCTAAGAAAGTGGCGGAAAGGGAACGGGAGGCGAACACCAGCCTCTCAGCCCGCAGTCGACGCACCGGGCGCCGAAGGGCGCTAAACGAACTCCGGCTCCCATTAGCGCTGGCCTGGGGCGACAGGCTAGGGCAGTCTGTTGCCCGTGCAGAAGCAGGCCCGAGTCGGCGGCGCGTCGTGTTCTGCGCGCGCCTGTCAATGAATGTATATTACAAAAAATGCGACGAGGCCGCCACGTGGCGGCCCAAATCTGCCGGGGCTGCAGGATGAATGCGTGAGTGATCCCTGCGCCCCGGCCATAGATTGTGAGAAGGAACACCGTGGTAGGGTTAGTCGGTATTACCGGGATATCTCCATCTTTTCCCGGTTGAGTCCGACATAACCCCTCCGCCCGCTCCCGCGGAGAGCGCTAATGCATTGCACCACGAAAACGCGTTGAAATATAAATATGAGAGTTTAATTTAGTATGTTTTGTCAACCATCTAATATGTATATTTATGAACCTGCTAATATGTACTTCTTATATGAATATATTATTCTATAAACAGCACACGTTTACTGTTCTTAAATTAGTAAGTTATAAATAAACTCGCGAAAGTTATAAATACTATAAATACACAATGTTTATAAAGTGCGAACGAACCCACAACACTCGGCTTGACGGTCGTGGCGAGGCTACCACACTTTAACCTAGGCCATCTGTACAGTCTAATACACTTCACAGACTAAGGTAAGAGTGTATCATAGGTAAACATAATGATAATGATAATATTATGCACACTACGCATCTAAACTTAAAAAGACTACAAGTATAATTGTATTTTATTTATGACTTTCAAGTATATTAAAAATCTCTTTTTAATTAAATGCTTTTATATTAATAATTATAAACCTCAAAATGAGGCACTTATTTGGAACGTTGCCACACGGAGTGGCCCACAAGTTGTTAATGCTCTTAATTATTTATACTCCTATTAGCTATATTAATTTATTTATTCGCAAATAAATAACGTTTCCAAATCATGAAAGCAAATATACCTATATATAGCTATAGTCTTCATAAGTTTATAAAAAGTAGTTTAATTGCAATAATGTTTATTATACTTTATTACTTACCTACTTATTTTGAAACCAGGCAGCATGATATCATTTCTCACAGCTTTAATATTTATAGAATTAACTAAAATAACAAAAAAACAACTAGATAACGAGATAAAACCAGAATGTTTCAGTCTCTCTTTGACTACGTAAGTTCGTGGCAACATTATAAAGCAATGACATTTATTTTTACTAGTTTTTTTATTTGTTGTTTTTTATACTACTAAGGTGGCAAACAAGCATATTGCCCACCTGATGGTAAGTGGTCACCGTAGCCTATGGACGCCTGCAACATCAGAGGCATCACCTGCGCGTTGCCGACCCTTTAGGAAAGGAAGTGGGAAGGAGAAGGAGCGGGAAGGGGGAAAGGAGGTGCTTGGGCCTCCGGCCCTCTCACTCACCGAACGAAACACAACAGTAGGAATACCGCTATTTCACGTCGATATTCTGTGAGAGGGTAGTCTTTCCCCGGTCGAGCCGGCCCATTCATACTGAAATCAGCGAGGCTCTACTACTCTAAAAACAGACTTTAAGTATATCTACTAATATTATAAAGCTGAAGAGTTTGTTTTTGTTTGAACGCGCTAATCTTAGGAACTTCTGGTTCGATATGATAAATTATTTTAGTGTTGGATAGCCTATTTATCGAGGAACGCAATAGGCTATATAACATCACGCTACGACCCACGAGGGCGGTGCAGTAATGATAAACGCTTGTGAAACCGCGGGAACATCTAGTATTATATAAAATAAAGATTTCCTCTTTGGACACGTGATCGGTAAGACTATGTTTTAGACAATTCACGACAAGGACGTTATTAATGGGAGAGCTATAAACATCTTACTTAGTAGGTCAGTCTGGCGCCGAATTTTCGGCTTTGCACATAACTAACTACCTTCCCGCAAATCCGCTTCCTTGGTTGTATACACAAATCGTGCATTTTCCGAGAGAAACAGCCTACTAAACACACTCCTGCTTGTGCCTTGTGCCTACACTATTCCTATACAAATCATCACGTAGACAAATCAAACAACAAACCAGGAGGCAAACCTTAACATTTAAATTATTAGTGAAGCTCCTTATGGGTGAAAATAATAACTAATCTTACTCATTTGCCGTATCGACTTTACTTAGTTACGTCGTATCATGGAATGGAGTGTGATATATAGGTACAGATAAAGTTAAAGCAAGTCATGCTGCCATAGAATTGACTGACATTGGACAAGAACTTCACGTCCTTCTGATGTAAATAATTTTGGATTAAGCTTAAATCTCATCGTTATTGTGAATGTTTCGTTAACTACTATTTAAGGCTTATTGATCGTTCGCATGAATCTGTTGGCGCTAGTTTTAAATAATATTTTTGTAATTGTCGATTTGCTCTCCTTCTTTTTCAGATCGGTTCCATTCGCACTCAAATTATATGGATGTGTGCGGATCAACACTTAAAACATAATATTTTACTTTTAAAAAGGTTAGTTTCGCACAATTCGTGCGCACAGACCAATAAGCCCTATTTAGCAACTGCATTTGTAGTTAGAAGAAGACTTGCTTTTTTTTTACAGCTAAGGTGGCAAACAAGCCTACGGCCCACCTGATGGTAAGTGGTCACCGTAGCCTATAGACGCCTGCAACACCAGAGGCATCACTTGCGCGTTACGGACCTTTTAGGAAAAAAAGGGAAGTGGGAAGGAGAAGGAGCGGGAAGGAGAAAAGAGGGTGATAGGGCCTCCGGCACTCTCACTTACCAAACGAAATACAACAGTAGGAATACTGCTATTTCACGTCGATATTCTGTGAGAGGGTAGTATTTCTCCGGTCGAGCCGGCCCATTCATGCTGAAATCAGCGATGATATTTTTGTTACGAAGTCAATTAGAGAGTTTAGTTGGCATCCAGCAAAAAAAGACAAATAAAATAAAAAATACTTAAACTTACTTACTTTGTATTATATAACCTTAATGCCTGACTCGATATTCTAAAATGTAAAACAAAATATGTGCAGTTGTGTAAACAACTTTCTCAATATAGATAGATTGCACACGTGACATCACGTTTACTATAAAAAATATATTGTTATTTTGTTTAAAGTAATCTATACACTGGTCTAGTTATGTTTGCAGTCTGAATTGTAACGTATGCCAATGTGAATGATTTTGTTTATATTAGGAAAAAGATATATCTTTACGCACGAGCACTTACAACGGCAACGGGTTTGGGTCGAAACTTCAAACCAATACCTGTCTACATAGTATCTATATTATAGTCAGAAGTTGTCGATTGCCAGATGGATAAAGGAGTATAAAAAACAATCGGCATCCGTACCGATGTCTACCTGTTGTTTGTGAGCGCAGTTATAACTTTTAACGCAATATGAAGATTATAAGTGGTATTTGCATCCAGAGATTTGTTCACTCACATGTATTTTGTAATTAATTCATAATATAATTATACGCTCATACCTATGTAAAGTATGTGTGTTAGCGAACACATTAAATTTGCTCGTTTGTCAAAGTCCTTCTGCCTTATTTTTTGCACGTTGCTGATTATAAATTATTCTAGAGGAAAAAAGATTGAACAAAAATACAATTCAGTTTTTGTGTCTTAAGATTGAAATAACTCTTCTACAGTTGGATGATCGTGTTTAAAAGTTGTTTTGTGTTAGTATATTTAACACAGTTTTCTAAAATGTGACTCTACAAAAGAAAGTTTGCATTTCTAAAGGCGGTATGAGAGAATAACATTGCAAATTTTATTCGGTCATACCTATCTATTGTAATATGGAACAATACATGGATTGACACGTCGTCGTTGTGCATACTAATGTTAATTTTGGCTCGTGCAAAGCTATTGGAACTGGTCGTAGTCACATCGATTATCTCTGCTATCAAAGTTGTCTTATAGTTAGTACCATGGGCGCCGGTAGCAGGGTGCAAGGGGGTGCACTTGCACCCCCTGTCAAGACAGAAAATACATTACAAAAATTTAAATTATTTTTCGATGCGCAAAATATATTCAATCCAATACCCGCGCGATTTGAATTTGACATTACATTAATCTACATAATATACGTATATAATTCCATATTTTATATCAATTAATAGTAAAATGTGTAGATGTAGGTGCACCTCCCTGAAAGTAATCCTGGAGACGCCCATGGTTAGTACCTACTTTTACGTGCTTTGCACTCGACATCTCCAGTAGATATCGTAGGTAGGTACTCTAATGGTAAAATTGTTGACAATTATTAGTACCGAGGTAGCGTAACATTCAATTCATTTGACATTCAATCATTCATTGAATATCAATTTTATTGTGCACGTTCCGTGTGTCATAGGAAATTGATTTCCATTATCATCAAAGTAACATGAGTAGCCTGAATTTGAAAATATTCGTTTGCGAGTGCGATCCTATACGTAATAATATACATATAAGTACCTATATGTTGTGCACTTGATTAGTTGGACGTACTCACCTAATTACTAGAGCTAAGTAGGCAGACTATTGAATGGGGTTAGTTGTCCATTTAATTATGATAGAGATTTTAACAAGTTTGTTACATCGATGACATTGATTTTATTATTATTATTATTAGGTACCCCTATTGACATATTATGGTGAGATTTACGAGTCTTGCAAATTAGTTGTACAACTTGTTGCTTTGAAACAAATGAATGTGCAGTAAGCATGAAATGAATCATTGTTTTTACTATTAGGTAACTTGATTGTTTAATATTTTATTACATGTACCTACTTATCATTTAAAAAAACAAAGGGTATTTAGAAATAAATTGATTGGGTAAAATAGTAGTTAGAAGCTCCTCTGTAGGTAGGTGATAATATTTTTGTTACATTTGGTGGAATGAATAAAACTTACCTTTTTTTCTTGTCCTTCATGTTGAGTTGTTATTCGTACGAACCACTAATAGCATAAAAAATTCTTAAAAGAATAATACTGGTCTAAAATATTTCAAAAGTCCTCACTTAACTTATAAAGTCTGTTAACAGTCTGTTCTCAAAAACTGTCTCGTAATAAAGGCATTAAATTAGGTACGTTTATTATAGCACCAAAAAGGCCGGCTCGTATTGTAAGTTTGTTAGAATACGTTCAAAATATTGTGAATGAAAACGATCGATAGCGTATTGGCGAGCAGAGGTAATGCCAGTGTGGCTGCTCGGTCCGACGTATGCCGACTGGGAGCGAGCGCGCCTCGACCGTCGACTCCGTCGAGTGCCGAGTGCCGAGCGTCCGTCGCGTCCGACCGTGTAACCCGCCTGTGCTTGCCGCTACTTACGTCAACATCAATCAATGAACTTCACAAACCTTGAATAAAAGCATCTATAGCACAATCATTACCGTGCGTAGAAGCTCAATATTACAAGTTTTAGAAACCTTTGCCACTGCGTATTAACATATGCTTACAACCTAGCGTTGAATAAAATAAATAAGTATCGCATATTTATTAGGTATACGCAATCAGCACTGATATCACTTTATAAACACGTGACAATTGTGTGTATGCTTAGATTATCCATTAGCTTACTGTAATAGAGCTTGTGTTACTGTTTACAGAGAGATATTTACTCGACAATCGTTAGACAACTAACGACGATAATAATATTTAGCGCTAATGGTGTGTTGAAGGACAGAAACATTACCTTGTGTACGGTTTCATAGTGACGTAGGTAACTTGTTAAATCTTTAATGTCAAGTATCCATCTATAATGATGGAATTAAAGCTTCTGATATGGTAGATATATGCGGCTCATCAATTTCATTCAGCCGTATATTCGTGTTCGCTGAAACCTATGTTAGATTCATTTTTTAATATCTAGGTACCTACTTATTTACGTCCGCGTCGTTCATTTTAAATAAGACTGGGTTAGCTACGAAGGTACGGTGTTCTAAGATGTTGTTCCTAGATAGTGTACCTACGTACCAGTTTAGCTAGCTCATTAGTTAGTAATATAAGGTTCCGCATGATTGCAAATATGGATGTTATTGAAATAATAATCATTTTACACATGAAGCCTTTATAGGAGTGGTATTACCTCTAAACATATAGATCAAGGCATAATAATTTTTATGTTATCATAATTATTTGCGATATGCGGTAGGTACTTAATACTATTAAAAGTAGGTATCAAACTATAGCCAGTTGTAATATAGGTAGGTAGTTATAAGTAAGGTGGTACATATTTCGAAGCCAGCTGCTTTCAAAATATTTGCAGTGTTCTCATTTGTACAGACCACAATGTACTGTAAACTGAATGAAACAATGTCGGTAGCGACATCTTAAAGCGGTGTTTGAAAAGCGGCACTTGTAATAAACAAACACGCATCAGCTGGCGCGCGCGAATATTTTCATACTTATCTACACGATGACATGTCGCATGTAGATAATCAATACATATAATAAAACTGTAAATATCACGTGTCTGTACATTTTACAATTTTGCAAAATAAATTATCTAGGGGGGCTCAGAATAATTAACTAAACACATTTTAATCATTTTTAAAAAAGTCTGTCTGTCTGTCTGTTTGTTTGTTCTCACATCACGCCTGAAGTACAAAGTTAATACGATAGACTCAGTAAGAACACTATAAAGAATATCCTCAAGTAACATTTAGTCTTTATTTCATTAAAATCGGTCTTCTCTATCAAAAGTTATGAGCATTTGAAGTTAAATTAAATTTTAATGTAGGCGATGTGATCGTACTGTACTAGATCCGCCGTAATGGTTTACAAATAAGGTTGAGATTTGCTTAAATTTAAGTTCATAGATTGTGATTACAGATCAGGATCGTATATAAAAAGCCAGTAATAGTAGGATAAATATAAATTTCTTAATTTTTGTTATAATAATAAAATAAAAAAATAAATAAAAATAAAAACATTTTATTGCCATTAATTAATAAATAATAATTAATTCAAAGACAATGTTGAATGTTTACTAATTGACAATGACATCTCTAATTTGTTAGTAATATGTGTTTAGTACTAGACCCGACGTAATGATTTATACATATCACGATAGATGGCACTGTGCAAATGACGTCATTTTTAAACCGCGATATTAAGGTTTTCCGCCGTTCTATGACATGCTGGCTTTCAACAACTACTCTTTGTTCTAGAGATATAATGTAATTAAATGTTGTAGTCCAATTTTCTGAAATTTGTTTATTATAACTTTTATTATTTACAACTATTGACTGATTAATACAAAACCGAGTCGGTATATGGAGATAATAATCGCTTCGATTTTGGTATTTTTTGGGCAATAGGAATATAAAACTCTAAATTTCACGTGTCTGTACATTTTAGAATATTGCGAAATAAATGAATTAAGGGGACTCAGAATAATTAACTGAACACATTTCAATAATTTTAGAAAAATCTGTCTGTCTGTTTGTTTGTTATTTCATCACGCCTAAAGTACAAAGTTAATACGATAGACTCAGTAAGAACACTATAGAGAATATCCTCGGGTAACATTTAGTCTTTATTTCATTAAAATCGGTTTACTCTAAAATAGGAGACGGTACTTTTCAGCAGCGAGCAGAAAATAAGGTAATTTTATCAGATAGTTTATGTTGTATGGTTCCATCGTTGCAAATTTTAATTTCATCAGTATATGGGTCACCTACAGATACAATAAATCAGACAGCTGCATGGCTATCGGGCACGCCACTATCGTGGTGGTAAGTCCCGTGTTTGAGAAGTGGCTGGAAAGGCGGCATGGCTCCCTCATCTTCCGGCTGACACAGGTAATGACTGGCCACGGTTGTTTTGGCCAGTTCCTGTGTCGTATACGCCGGCAAGAGACGCCCAGTTGTCACCACTGCGGCGACTGCCGCGTCGTTGTCGAGGACACGGCGCTGCACACTTTGGCGGTTTTCCCCGCCTGGGCATCGCAGCGCCGTGAGTTGGTCGCGGCAGGCGGATTTGTAGCCCTCTCGCTCCCGGCCGTAGTTCAGCCTATGGTCCGGAGCGAGAGGTCGTGGAATGCCGTCGCCTCGCCGAGGAAGTGATTTCCATCAAGGAGGCGGCGGAGCGGGAGAGGAAGCGTTTAAACCCTCTCCCCAACCGCAGAGCCAGGCGCCGGAGGGCGCAAGACGACCTTCAGCCACCCTGAGATCTGGCCTGGGGGTGGCGGGCTTTGTGGGCCTGCCCGCCATCCGTTCAGCACCAGGTCCGAGAAGCGGCGTGCGTGTTCCCACGCGCGCCTGTGTCGTGTCCGTCTCCCGTCTAGGGGGAGGGGGGGGGGGGGGGGCTGACAGTAGGATTTCTTTTAGTGATGACCTTAGGGTAGGTCTTTTCGTATAGTGGCCTGCCGTTTCATAATATATAGCCCAAGTACATAGCAAACAACAACTCGAAACGACCAAGCAACAGCTATTAATTCTGAGATGCTAAGGCAAATTAATGGTGAAAGTGTCGAATATACGTCTATTCACAATGTCACAGCAGAAGACGACGTTACTAACTATCCAGTAGAGTTTCTTAATTCTTGACGCACACCTGGTCTTCCAGCCCATAAAATTTCTTTACAAGTGGGCGTTCCCATAATCTTGCTAAGAAATTTAAGTCCACCTAGGCTTTATAACAGAACTAGACTTAAAGTAAAAATCTTGCAACGTAACTTAATTGAAGCCGAAATTTTAACAGGATGTGGCGCCGGTGAAATAGTTTTTATTCCGAGAATCCCCATCATACCAAATAATTATCCGTTCAGTTTTAAGCGCGTTCAATTCCCAGTAAGTTTATGTAATGCAATGACAATAAATAAAGCGCAAGGTCAGAGATTACACGTTGCAGGTGTAGATCTCAGTACGGGCTGTTTTACTCATGACTCATGGCCAACTCTATGTCGCATTGTCTCGCGTTAACAATCCCCAAAATCTGTATGTGTACGTCCCCAATGGTTCCACATCTAACATCGTTTACACAGAAGTTCTGTCCTAAAACATATAACATTTTATACAAATTTTCACGCGGACGAAGTCGCGGGCGCAGCTAGTCTATACTAATATTATAAAGCTGAAGAGTTTATTTGTTTGTTTGAACGCGCTAATCTCAGGAACTACTGGTTCGATTTGAAAAATTCTTATAGTGTTGTATAGCCTATTTATTGAGGAGGTCTGTCTGTCTGTCTGTTACCTTTTCACGACTAAACCACTAAACCGATTTAGATGAAATTTGGTATACATATAGTTTAAAACCTGGGGAAGGACATAGGCTACTTTTTATTCATGCAGGTACCACGCGGGCGGAGCCGCGCGTAAAAGCTAGTAATATTATAGTATAGATATCAGACTGCGCTACGATTTATCTTTTTTTTTTTCTTTGAGGAATGCTTTGACGCTTTCCTCTCTGCGGGGCGACGGAGAGGTAATGTCGGGCTCACCGGGGGAAAAGATACCCCGGTAAGACCGACTAAACCTATCACGGTTTTTCTCGACATAACCATAGACCTCAGGGTGGCTGGAGGTCATCTCGCGTCCTCCGGCGCCCAGTTCTGCGGTTGGAGAGAGGGTTTAAGCGCCCCTCTCCCGCTCCGCCGCCTTCTTGATGGAAATTACTTCCTCACAAAAGGAGGCGACGGCGTTCCACGATCTCTCACTCCGGACCATAGACTGAACCACGGCCGCGATTGAGAGGGCAACCAGTCCGACTGCCGCGATCAACTCACGGCGCTGCGATGCCCAGGCGGGGCAATCCGCCAAAGTGTGCAGCGCCGTGTCCGCAACAACATCACGGCAGTCGCCGCAGTGATGACATCCGGGTGTCGCCTGCAAACCTATGCGACACAGGAACTGGTCAAAACAACCATGGCTAGTCATGACCTGTGTCAGCCGGAAAGTGAGGGCGCCATGCCGCCTTTCCAGCCACTCCTCAAAAACGGGACTTACCGTCACGATCGTGGCGTGCCCGGTACTGAGGTGCACAAATCGATTTCTCCATTCTTCCACCAGGACCTGGCGAAGTTCGGACTGTGCCGCCTCTAAAGCGGAAAGACCTGGTCCTTCACCCCGAGCTAGCGCTTCCTGGCGCCAACTGCAGAGCGACGCCAAAAGCGCCGCTTCCAGGTCCCAGGGCATCGATCCGGCGAGGAGACTCGCTGCCTCGGACGAGATCGTGCGGTAGCCTCTAATTAACTTGACAGCCATTGCACGCTGTGGCGCACGGAGCGCCGAAATATTACGGGCCGTCAGGTTATTTCCCCAAACTGGTGCACCATAAAGGGCCTTGGACCGTACGACCCCTTCGTAAAGCCTCCGGCAAGAGGTGCCTGGTCCCCTTAGGTTGGGCAGCAGACGTGCGAGCGCACCTCCAGCGCCCAGAAGCCTGAGGGCCAGAAGACGAAAATGGGCTACAAAGTCCCATCCGCTGTCGAGCAAGAGACCCCAGATACTTAAGGGTTGGCTTGACAGCAATGCGGACCCCTCCTACCATGATGTGGGCCCCTCGAGGTGGCCGGTTCCGAGGGCTGTGAAAACAAACGGCCTCAAACTTGGACAGGGCTACCTCAAGGTCCAACCGCCGGATACGACCAACGACTTGTGCGACCCCAGCGGTCACCAATATGGCCGCCGTCCGGTGCTACTTACCCCTCGCCGTGACAAGTGTGTCGTCGGCGTAACACCGACGCCACGGAGGAGCGCTCCTCACAGCACCCAGTCGTAACCGATGTTCCACAGGAGCGGACCCAAAACCGATAACTGTGGAAAACCGCACGACATCTCTCGCCGACTCCAACCGTTGTGACCCGGGTAGACTACTACCCTCTCAGATAAATATTCCCCGACAATGTGGCGGAGGTAGGTCGGCACTCGATGGAAAACGAGTGCCTCCCTAATACAACTCCAGGGCAAGGTGTTAAAGGCATTCGCGGTGTCCATAGATAGACGACCTCACCCCGGGACATCGCATCCTTCGCTAGGCTCCTCACATGCAGGACTGCATCAATAGTGGAGCGGAAACCATACTGGTTGTCCGCCAAATCCAGACCCACTGAAGAAAGACGCTGGACGAGGCGCTCCACGATGATAAATTCGAACAATTTAGCGACCTCGTCCAGCAACACGATGAGCAGGTAGGCAGACAGGGAGTCCGCCGGGCGCCCTTCATTCCTGATCAGGACCAGTTTTCCCACCTTCCACTGGCGTGGAAACTGACTCTCTGAGTCGGGGCGCGAGCTCTTCGAGCGCTAGGGCTACTGCAAGGCCTGGAATGCCGTCGGGCCCTAAAGCGCTGTTTTTCGAGCGAAGTCTCGACACCGCCGCTCGCAACTCTACCTGGGTCACTTCGGGAACCACGTCGTCGTCAGAGTCCGTGCTGGCGCGCGCCATGGAAGGCGGAACCATCGGCGGAGGAGTGTGTTCCGCCCATGAGGGCAACAGAGCGGTCACCACCTCTTCCAACAACTCTAGCCGGAGACTCTGGGACAAGGGGGGCGCCCAAGGGCGAATCTTGCCCCTGACCATGAGATATGGACGCTTCCAGGGATTAGCTATAGTTTATCTGGTGTAATATAATGTTATTAAAATACAAGATACTCTGTTTTAAAATTGTCCATAAGGCGACATTAATACATGTTTTTCGTGTTGTTTGTTTTTCGTCATGTCGTTATATTGATAATATTTAAAATGTGTATGAAGAGTGATGACAGATATTTTTATAATTTTGATTAAAAACCGGTTTATTCAACATCCGCATCGGCTTCACTTTATTGAAGTAACTATGTGTAATTATTCAAACACTGATTGTGTTTCGATTGCATTTTTTTACTTGATTATGAAGGAGCTGGACGTGAATTGAATAACGCTTCGAATTTTGATATCAGCTGAAAAAGACTTCACTTCGTTGTTGTATAAAAAGATCGAGGTCTATGAAAACTCGTCATGCCCATATTACGATTTGTCGTGACTCGCCTAAGTACTTTCCATTGTTTGACATGTGGGTATGCAATCAGAGACAATCAGTAGGTAATGGGATGCCAAGCGATCGCGAGCGTCTCAAGAAACGTGATTCGTTAGGTTTGTAGGTAGGTAGGTAGTTGCTCATAATAGGTAGGTACGCCACAGAAGATTGCGTGAACTTCAAGGATAGAAAAGATTGTATGACTCTGATGCTTGCCTTCTAATATTCGGCGCACGTAGGAAACTAGGAGAGACACGCTAGTGGTGAAAGAAAAACCAGTGTCTTCGCTTTTCATGACAACCCAAAGGACTTACTTGAATACAGCTAATGACA
This sequence comes from Catocala sponsa, assembly GCA_963564715.1. Taxonomy (NCBI): domain Eukaryota; kingdom Metazoa; phylum Arthropoda; class Insecta; order Lepidoptera; family Erebidae; genus Catocala; species Catocala sponsa. The sequence continues at coordinate 12,303,157 of OY751336.1, read as the reverse complement.
TAAATATTATTTTCATACTTATATTAAATGATAATCAATACTGTTAATGCTACAACGACAGTAGAGGTTGGTAAAACTCAATTATACCTGTAATATTTTATGTATTAAGTCAAAGTCAGTTAAAGAGAGCGAGCCTATAATATTGACGTCTACCGTGCACATTTTGGGTCCGGCAGTTAGGTTCCCATTCTGATACGTCCCCGGCCGGGACGCACCCACAGTGAAAAATTTGTTATTCGCTACGCCCCCGGCCGAGACGCTCCCATTCTAAAACAACTGGAGAAGACACTTGAGCAAATATTGTGAAGAACAAAAGTGTTTTTGAATTTTAATACTTCTGTTTTGTGCTGTGTGTATACTATCATGTATTAGCTTTTAGTAAGACTAGTTTTTAGTATACTCTTCAAAAATATGTTTAAAAAATAATTTTAATTTTGCTCAAGTGTCTCCTCCGGTTGTTGTAGAATGGGAGCGTCTTGGCCGGAGGCGTAGCGGTATAACAAATTTTTCACTGTGGGTGCGTCCCGGCCGAGGGCATACCAGTATGAAACCCTAACGGCCGGACCCCACATTTTTAGGCACCGTGCTACAGAATACTGAGAGAATTCTCTAACAGAAAAACCCAATAACTGGGATTTCACTATCGCACGTAAATACAAGTTACACTAATTTATGCTATAAGACAACTAAGAAGTCTGGTCAAATTCTATATCAAGATCTATAGTAAAGACATGCTGGCCACCTACATAATTATGTGTCTTAGAGAAACGATATGTGAACACCTAGTGCGTTTTTATATTTCATTCTTACTGTGTGTTGGCATGAGGTCTCGGGTTCGATTCCTGAGTTGAGTAAAGTGTTCTTGGATTTTTCTGTCAAGAAATTCTCAGCAGCAGCACGAAGTCTGGAACTGTTCCCAGTTCCCGGCAATAGACTCGTCCTCAATAACGTGGGCCCTAAACTCGTATCTGGTGAAGTGTCGATGCACTACACCTCTGCATTCCCTTTCGGGATATAATTATTGATATGTAACTTAAAAATACTGACAATGACAATGTCCTTATTACAGCGTGAAGTACACATTAGAGAGTTAAAAAGAAAGAAAGAAGATCTAGAACGTTTTTGATCGAATATATTCGAAAGAGTAGACTATCAATGCCCGGTTCCTATTTTCAAGAAACAAGTAGTTTTATCATATCCTTACTTTTAATATTATAAATTCGAAGTAGTTCTGTCTGTCGGTCTGTCTGTCTGTTACCTATTCACGGCTAAACCACTTAACCGATTTGGATGAAATTTGATACAGAGGCAGTTTAGAACCTGGGCAAGGACATAGGCTACTTTTTATTGATGAAGGTACTACGCGGGCAGAGCCGCGCGCAGAAGCTAGTATTCTATAAAAACATGTCAAAGTTTAACTGTTCGTAGGTAAACGACTCATTTTTCTAATGTAGGATCCGGCCCTAAGAGCCTTCAGGGAGAATGTTATGAGAGTAAATAAAGCAAGAGATACAAGGATCGGCGAAAGTGAAAATTTATAGTCCTGGGTCTATGTGACTATGTTAATACATCTTGTAGCTGATTTGCCTCGTTGCTATTTGGTAACGGTTCGCCTGCCGAAATGCGGGTGTATCTATAACCTATTTGGGAACATACAAAAGTAATAATAATAGTAATAATAATTTTATTAGCCAAGAGAGTACATATTGTATGACATTATAATGTGGTTACATATTAGTTAAAGTACATATTAATGTGAATAGTGACCCCGACGCTAGGAAAATCCTGTGTTATAGGGGCCACCCATTCGTCCGGGAAAGTGTTTATAGGTATTACAATTTTCGTGCGACTATGGGACTAATTGGCTTGACAATATCAACGGAGTGAATGTGTGTGCGTCTAGATGGAGACCCAGATATTTTACGACATGGACTCTGCGACATTGGGACAAAAACAATGTGGAACGAGGTTGACACATTTGTGGGCTTTAATAGATAGCGAGTCAGCTTGTGGTAATTTAGAGGGTCTTGGGCCGAAGGTTATAAAGTTAGATTTTTTAACGTTTAAGGCGAGGCTGTTTTGTTCTAGCCATGACATCACCTTACTGAGACCCTTTTCGGCAATCTCTTCAGCTGAAGCCCAATCGCAGCCATAAGTTAGTATCGCCGTGTCATCAGCGTAGGCTATTATTCGTGTCGAAGGTAGAGATAGTTCACACAGTTCATTCACATAAATTTGATAAAGTAGAGGGCTGATCAAACTGCCTTGTGGGAGGCCAGTAACTACTGCAATTGCTTCACTAATATATTCTCCTATCTTAACACTTTGCAACCTATCTGAGAGATAGTCTTTGAATAATGCGTGAACGGTACCTCGCACTCCTATGGTTTCCAGTTTCGAGAGAAGTAAGGGGACAGAGACAGTGTCGAATGCCTTGGAAAGATCTAGAAATATTCCGAAACACTTTAGGTTTTTATCAATTTTATCTACCACAAAAAAGTAATTTTATGTTTCTATGTATGTCCTATAAGTTTGCGAGTGTGTGTGTTTACCGTAATAATACCTACGCATAAACTGAATTGACACTTGACACTATAATAATATAATTAACTGTAAATTACATCAATTTACACTATCTACATGTTTTAGTTATCTATATATTATTAGTTATATCTATATATTATTAGTTATTACGTGAGGAGAAATCTTTGTACCATTTGCAGTTTCCATTTGCGCAACCGGCGGTGTGTGATATGTGAATAATTAAAATTTATATGGTGAAGGAAATCCGAAATATATAAAAATCATAGAATGGTATAGGTACATATCTTTACTGTATTAGGGTTGAATTTTAACTACTGGGAAATCACTAGCTTTTATAATAATTCTAAATGCCGCTCAAACAACAGCCCAGACTAGGGAAATTATATCACTCAATGTCAATGTTAAAGGTAGGTAATAGGTTCATAGTTAGCAACGGAACAAGGAAATATCTGATCAAGCATTAGATAAACAATTAATAAATAGTGTAGACATTTTTTGCTTAGCATTGTTTCCGTGTGAGGCGCCCATGAATATGTCAAGAATATTATTTGCACACTCGACTTTATAGGGCTATTTCATTATTGCTAACCAACGAAATAGCTTTTCCAAACGCTTGAAGTTGACATCATAGAGCTGGCATCACGTTTACAAAACGAATCACGTAAAAAAACATGAAATTAGACATCAAATACTGAAAAAATGCATTCGGTTTCCTCTTGGTTGATTATGGAGCCATGGCGTAGGTTTTTTGTACGGACCCTTTGGCGAACACCCCAAAAATACGAATTATGACAATTTAATTAATTCAACATGAAATTATTAATTGAATAGGCGTTTCCGATAGATTTCTAAACATATTGTGTACCTACTGTTAAAACGTAGTTATATGTTGATTTATATTTATATAAAAGTAATAATATGTTACATACATACATACATAGATTCACGCCTGTTTCCCAGAGGGGTAGGCAGAGACTACGGATTTCCATTTGCTACGATCCTGACACACTTCTCTGGCTTCATTCACTTTGATCACATTCCTCATACACGCCCGTCGGTTCAAGGAGCTCTTAACCTGGCTTTTGTCCAGGACGCCTCCGATCTGGATAAAGGCCAGATCCGATAATAATAAGTTAATCAGGTAAAATATAATAATTAACAATTCCCTATTACGAGAAAAATACAGACATTTTCTCGTAAAAATATATTATTATAGTGATTTATGGCATAAGCACCAGAGCTCATGTCATAAATTGCTATTAAAATTGAGTAGGAGCTTACTATATTTTACATTTAATGATTGACGGGCTATATCGGCATTATTTACGTATTTCCTCGTTATTATTTTAATTATAATCACGACTTTTGAATATGATGTATTCTGGATAACTGCATACAATTTAGATTACACTATTGTCGAAATTGTGTTCGTAATTGCAAAGCAGCTACAGAGAACTCACAATATTATACCTACCTACTAATGTTTTCCGATGATTCTTCCATTAATACAATTAATCTATTTTATTTCTGAACCTGCAGTATCTACTTTAGACAGCAATGAAGCGATTTAATCATTCTAGCCATCTACTTCTGCACAGAAACACTTGAAATATCTTTATCGAATAATCGATACCTATACAGGTTTCAATCCCTCCCTAAAGATAGAATCTATATAGATATATATATATATATCTAGAAATAATTACTAAAAATAAATACATAAACACAGAATAATATTATCGATTCAATTAATCGGCTTTAAGGAGGATTTATTATAGACGTAGTAGTCTCTGCCTACCCCTCTGGGAAACAGGCGTGAATCTATGTATGTATGTATGTAACATATTATTACTTTTATATAAATATAAATCAACATATAACTACGTTTTAACAGTAGATACACAATATGTTTAGAAATCTATCGGAAACGCCTATTCAATTAATAATTTCATGTTGAATTAATTAAATTGTCATAATTCGTATTTTTGGGGTGTTCGCCAAAGGGTCCGTATAAAAAACCTACGCCATGGCTCCATAATCAACCAAGAGGAAACCGAATGCATTTTTTCAGTATTTGATGTCTAATTTCATGTTTTTTTACGTGATTCGTTTTGTAAACGTGATGCCAGCTCTATGATGTCAACTTCAAGCGTTTGGAAAAGCTATTTCGTTGGTTAGCAATAATGAAATAGCCCTATAAAGTCGAGTGTGCAAATAATATTCTTGACATATTCATGGGCGCCTCACACGGAAACAATGCTAAGCAAAAAATGTCTACACTATTTATTAATTGTTTATCTAATGCTTGATCAGATATTTCCTTGTTCCGTTGCTAACTATGAACCTATTACCTACCTTTAACATTGACATTGAGTGATATAATTTCCCTAGTCTGGGCTGTTGTTTGAGCGGCATTTAGAATTATTATAAAAGCTAGTGATTTCCCAGTAGTTAAAATTCAACCCTAATACAGTAAAGATATGTACCTATACCATTCTATGATTTTTATATATTTCGGATTTCCTTCACCATATAAATTTTAATTATTCACATATCACACACCGCCGGTTGCGCAAATGGAAACTGCAAATGGTACAAAGATTTCTCCTCACGTAATAACTAATAATATATAGATATAACTAATAATATATAGATAACTAAAACATGTAGATAGTGTAAATTGATGTAATTAACAGTTAATTATATTATTATAGTGTCAAGTGTCAATTCACAGTTTATGCGTAGGTATTATTACGGTAAACACACACACTCGCAAACATATAGGACATACATAGAAACATAAAATTACTTTTTTGTGGTAGATAAAATTGGTAAAAACCTAAAGTGTTTCGGAATACTTCTAGATCTTTCCAAGGCATTCGACACTGTCTCTGTCCCCTTACTTCTCTCGAAACTGGAAACCATAGGAGTGCGAGGTACCGTTCACGCATTATTCAAAGACTATCTCTCAGATAGGTTGCAAAGTGTTAAGATAGGAGAATATATTAGTGAAGCAATTTCAGTAGTTACTGGCCTCCCACAAGGCAGTTTGATCGGCCCTCTACTTTATCAAATTTATGTGAATGAACTGTGTGAACTATCTCTACCTTCGACACGAATAATAGCCTACGCTGATGACACAGCGATACTAACTTATGGCTGCGATTGGGCTTCAGCTAAAGAGATTGCCGAAAAGGGTCTCAGTAAGGTGATGTCATGGCTAGAACAAAACAGCCTCGCCTTAAACGTCAAAAAATCTAACTTTATAACCTTCGGCCCAAGACCCTCTAAATTACCTCAAGCTGACTCGCTATCTATTAAAGCCCACAAATGTGTCAACCTCGTTCCACATTGTTTTTGTCCCAATGTCGCAGAGTCCATGTCGTAAAATATCTGGGTCTCCATCTAGACGCATGTCTATCGTGGAAGACACATTTACAAACAGTGTCTGCACGGATTAGAAAACTTATCTTTCTATTTAAGAAATTAAGAGCACCCGCCAAGAACGATATCCTTAAGATAGTTTATTCGGCACTAGTTGAATCAGTACAAGGCTACTGTATTGCGGCTTGGGGTGGCGCAGCCAAAACCGACATAATTCAGGTAGAACGGGCACAAAGAGCAATTATCAAAGTTATACTCAATAAACCTTTTAGATTCCCAACAAAACAACTATACACGGAATGCAAAGCTCTTACAGTCCGACAATTATACATTTACCGCACTGTTTTAAAAAAACATTCGTGTCTTCCATATAGTGCAAATAGGAGTCTAATAACACGAAGAAGACCTAAACCAGCTTGTCCCAAAATATGCACAAATACCACATTTGCCACACCACACTTCCCATACTTAAGCGCGCTCATTTACAATAAAATTAACCAAAAAGATAACATACACTCCCTAAATACATATAATTGTAAAGTAAAAACTAAAGCGTTTCTCCTCAACTTAAATTATGACAAAACAGAAACCCTGATAAAGCCCCCTTATACATAAACATCTATAAATATACATATATATTTACATATACTATAGTATTATAACCTGTAATTTAATTAATACACTACCTATATAAACGATTTCATACACAACGCCTTCAAACACACACGCGCGCACACACACACACACACACACACACATACACACATACACACACAAACACACAAACACGCACACACACACACACACAAACACGCACACACATTCACTCCGTTGATATTGTCAAGCCAATTAGTCCCATAGTCGCACGAAAATTGTAATACCTATAAACACTTTCCCGGACGAATGGGTGGCCCCTATAACACAGGATTTTCCTAGCGTCGGGGTCACTATTCACATTAATATGTACTTTAACTAATATGTAACCACATTATAATGTCATACAATATGTACTCTCTTGGCTAATAAAATTATTATTATTCTCTTTATTATTTATTTTCTCTAATAATTACATTTTAAAATCTAAATATAAAAATTATGTATATTTAAAAATATAAAAACTGAAATGACCCACCGATATCGGGTACAGGGACCAAGCTATCGGTGGTTAGGGCTCCAGAGAAAGGAACCTCCGCACTATGCGCGCCGTGTCAAGCAATACTGCCTTCTGAATCGAGGACTTGACCCAGCTATTCAACGCGAGCCTCTTAAGATGGTGGTCGAGGCTCTTGGCAATTAACCCGTTTACCGAAACGACTATCGGTACAATGATCGCCGAGCCTACATCCCACATGTCGACAACCTCGCGAGCCAAGTCCAGATATTTAATTTGTTTATCTTTTTCAGCTTTCACGAGGTTCTCGTCATGAGGGATGGTGACATCGATGATCATTGCAAGGCGCTCTAATCGATCTATCACCACAATATCTGGCTTGTTAGCCACAACGGTTCTATCAGTGATGATAGATCGATCCCAGTACATAGTGACACGACCATTCTCGAGAACTGGATCGGGCACATACCTGTAGTACGGTATCTCTGAATCCACAAGATTGTACTTTAAGGCAAGTTGCTGATGGATTATCCTGGCCACTTGGTTGTGTCTGTGCAAATATTCACCGTTGGCAAGACGGGAACACCCAGAGACAATATGCCTGAGAGATTCACCGGGCTGGTGACACGCCCGACATATGTCGACCGTCCCATCCTTCAGGATATGCCGCCGGTAGTTATTCGTCATAACAACTTCGTCCATTATTGCAAAGACAAAACCTTCTGTTTCGGCAAAAATATCGCCGAAACGTAGCCAGGCCACAGAAGATATTAAATCAATATCGGGCCCGTGTAAGGCCCGATAGAAGCGTCCATGCAGCTCTTTACCTTTCCATACATCCCTGCGGTCATCAGTACTGAGTACCACAGGTTTGCGCCAGTTCTCCTTAGCCAGTGCCAGCGGGGTAAGGCCATTGTCCACTGAGACTACAGCCCGATGCACACCCGAGCCGGTCTGGAGAAAATATTCTCTAAGACTGCACACCTCACGATTATGGAGGGTCTTGGCACTTAGAAAGCCACGACCCCCGCATTTCCGCGGTATGTACAGCCTCATTACAGACGAGCGCGGGTGATGCATCCGGTATGCGGTCAACAGTGTACGGACCTTTCTATCCAGGGCCTCCAGTTCAGTCTGAGTCCATCTGAGTATGCCGAAGGAGTACATTAAGACCGGCATGGCCCAGCCATTATAAGCACGCACCCTATGACCGCCCGACAAGTAACTTTTGAGTATCTTTGTCAGGCGGCCAAAGAAGCGATCCCGCAATGTCTGTTTCATGCCAGTCTCTGAAATGCTCAACGCCTGCGACATACCCAGATATTTGTATGTTTCGTTTGCAGAGAGAGTCCTAAGTCTTGAGGAATCCGATAGTTCCATCCCATCAGATTCCACAATCCCACCTCGCTTTACATACATTGCCGCACACTTGTCCACACCAAACTCCATTCTGATAGAATTACTAAAGTTTTCAGTTACCTTTAGTAACTCTGTCAGCTGAAGATGGGTGGGGGCAAATAATTTAAGGTCATCCATGTAAAAAAGGTGAGATATGACCTGGCCTCTACTCTGCAGCCGGTAGCCTAGCTCCAAATTCTCCAGTAAAGTACTAAGAGGGTTTAGAGCCAGGCAAAACCACAGTGGACTCAAACTGTCACCCTGGAATATACCCCGCTTGATCATTATAGGCATACCATCACTCTGGATCTGCCGACATCCCGGATAGCGAAGGACAGTCCTCCATTGCCCCATACACGTCTTCAAGAAAGTGCATAAAGTTGTATCTATTTTATACAACTCCAGCACCTTCATGAGCCATGTATGGGGCACAGAGTCATAGGCCTTCTTATAATCTATCCAACATGTCGCCAAATCCCTTCGGTGACGACGTACCTGTTGGCAAATGGTCATGTCAATAAGGAGTAGCTCTTTGGTACCACGAGCCCCATTTCTACATCCATTTTGAGATATGGACATGATATGGTTAGTATTTATGTGATGTGATAATTGTGTTCTCAAAATGGATGTAAAAAGTTTGTAAACAGTCGGCAGACACGTAATAGGTCTGTAGTTTTTGGGGTCCGTGGTACACCCTGACTTAAAGAGCAGGTGGGTTATACCAGTGGTTAAAAAGTCTGGCAACGACCCCGATTCCAGAGCCAATTGGAACTGGGACGCCAATCGATCGTGAGTACTGCGTAACCACTTCAGCCAGAAGTTGTGCAATCCGTCCGGTCCCGGTGATTTCCAATTCGGGAGCGAACGGGCCGCACAAGATACATCTTCTGGCCTAATGGTTACAGGCTCCATTTGATTTATTGCCTCACACGCTCGCTTGACATCCCTGAACCAATCGCCCTCCGAGTGGCTGGTGGGCGCCGACCAAATATTACGCCAAAAATTATTTGTAATTTCAACATCTGGTCGACGTCCATCATCCACACTTGAATTGGATCGTTCCCACACTCTGTACACACACCTCTCGTTTTTTTGGAATGCACGGTTCTGGGTATATCGGTTCACTCTTTTTTTGTATCGCCTAATTCGGTTTGACCACGCATAAACCTTCTGCTTCAGGAAGTCAATGCGTTCTGTGACCCGTGAAGCATATTCGTGAGGCTCAATGCCCGTTCCCACAAATGCCCGGGTCACAAAACGCATCACTCTCGGGCGTGTATTGCCCGACCTGAAGCAGATTAGCTTGCCAATGAGTGCCCTAGATTCGGCGATACGCCGCTCAATCCTACACTGCCAGGCCGGTACGGTATTAGTTCGAGTAGCAGTTTCACTATTGTATGTAAATTTAATACCTGCTACTCGACACACCGCAACAGCCGCACAGTACAAAATTGAGTGCGTATCACCAAGATCTTCACTACTGTCTAAATAAATAGACAGTAGCGAATCCAGGGCACAAACTAGCGCCATATTTTTCTTATGCATGGGCAACCGGGGTAGGCGAGGTCTATTTTCTAAACTTGTGTACCTATATTCCCGAACAGCGCACTCCAAGGCACTCCTTAGTTTATCGATGCACCGGGTACTTACGTGTGTATCCCTACTATCCACTTCTTCAACACCGTTTGTATGTGGTACAGGTGTTATGCAGTTTATTTGAGTTATATTTTGTGTGGTAGAAAGGATAGGAGGGTTACCACGTACGTCAGAGCGAAGCCTCTCAAGTGCAGCTTCATCCAACAGGTGACAACGTTGGATTGCCCGCACTTGATCGGACAGTCGTTGTGCCGAAACGTTGACAGCTGGCTCCAAGTCCTGAAACAGAGGCAGCATACGATCACGGTAGGAAGTGAGGTTGATTCCTCCCTCTGTCGCCATAAAATAATTTTCATTTTGACATTTGCTGTCATTTTTCTGTTTGATGATTTCGGGTTAATTTATGGTTTATGTAGATATTTCTTGTGAAAATGATTATTGTTGTGATCTTATGGACTTTTTTAAAGAAACTATATATATTTTGATATTGTAAATTTGCAATTTTAGAAATAATTTTTGTATAAAAACGGACGATAAAAATTTTCGATGTTTGACTTCCAGTGTTGCCAGTTATTATTATTATTATTATTACTTTTGTATGTTCCCAAATAGGTTATAGATACACCCGCATTTCGGCAGGCGAACCGTTACCATATAGCAACGAGGCAAACCAGCTACAAGATGTATTAACATAGTTACATAGACCCAGAACTATAAATTTTCACTTTCGCCGATCCTTGTATCTCTTGCTTTATTTACTCTCATAACATTCTCCCTGAAGGCTCTTAGGGCCGGATCCTACATTAAAAAAATGAGTCGTTTAGCTACGAACAGTTAAACTTTGACGTGTTTTTATAGAATACTAGCTTTTGCGCGCGGCTCTGCCCGCGTAGTACCTTCATCAATAAAAAGTAGCCTATGTCCTTGCCCAGGTTCTAAACTGCCTCTGTATCAAATTTCATCCAAATCGGTTAAGTGGTTTAGCCGTGAATAGGTAACAGACAGACAGACCGACAGACAGAACTACTTCGAATTTATAATATTAAAAGTAAGGATGCTGAAATAATGATAAAACTACTTGTTTCTTGAAAATAGGAACCGGGCATTGATAGTCTACTCTTTCGAATATATTCGATCAAAAACGTTCTAGATCTTCTTTCTTTCTTTTTAACTCTCTAATGTGTACTTCACGCTGTAATAAGGACATTGTCATTGTCAGTATTTTTAAAAACCCAAAAATTACACACTATATAGTTTTATATTTAAGTATTTTAAGATTCAGGTAGGTAACTTGGAACCGTAGGTATAACTATTTAATCAGAAATACAAACTTAAAGCTACTACGTCTATAATAAATCCTCCTTAAAGCCGATTAATTGAATCGATAATATTATTCTGTGTTTATGTATTTATTTTTAGTAATTATTTCTAGATATATATATATATATATATTTTTTTTATTGTTTAGGAAGCAAAATAGCAGACGGATCGCCTGATGGTAAGCGATTACCGCCGCCCATTGACAGCTGCAACACCAGAGGAGTCACAAATGCCCAGCCTTTTAAATTTGATCCCCTCCCCCTCCCAGGAGAGCAGGGGAGGTTGGGCCTCCGGTACCCTCACTTAGGTACTCGACGAAACACAACGCTCGCTCGCGCTATTTCACGTCGGTTTTCTGTGAGGCCGTGGTATCACTCCGGTCGAGCCGGCACATTCGTGCCGAAGAGTGGCTCTCCCAAGGTTTTAATAAAAAAATTATTTAAAATAAAAAAAATATTTATTTTAAAATAAAATGTCGACTTAATAGGACCATTCTGCATTGTTCTATAAGTTCTAACTTTTAATTTCCAATTTTTTTAGGGAATGTCTACATAAGGTATACGTTTATGTAATAGGTACTAGCTTTTGCGCGCGGCTCCGCCCGCGTGGTACCTACATCAATAAAAGGTAGCCTATGTCCTTTCCCTGGTTTTAAGCTATATCTGTACCAAATTTCATCTAAATCGGTTGAGTGGTTTAGCCGTGAAAAGGTAATAGACAAACAGACAGACAGAGTTACTTTCGAATTTATAATATTAACTAGCTTTTGCGCGCGGCTCCGCCCGCGTGGTACCTACATCAATAAAAAGTTGCCTATGTCCTTCCCCAGGATTTAAACTATATCTGTACCAAATTTCATCTAAATCGGTTGAGTGGTTTAGCAGTGAAAAGGTAACAGACAGACAGACAGATAGACGAGAGTTACTTTCGAATTTATAATATTAGTAAGGATATCTACGTGTTGCAAACAAGTTTCTGAATTTGTTTTTGTTTATGCCATGTGTGTGTGTTGATACGTTTAGTAAATCATCCAATCAACAAGCTTCACCTTTTGTAGTTATAGACCGTATAATTAATAAGTACTTACGTACAACTTAGTATATTATACCTAACTAGATGTTCCCGCGGTTTCACCCGCGTTTATCGTTACTGCGCCGCCCCCGTGGGTCGTAGCGTGATGTTATATAACCTATAGCCTTCCTCGACAAATAGCCTATCCAACACTAAAAGAATTTTTCAAATCGAACCAGTAGTAATCACGCAGAATTAACCAGGAGAAACATCGTTTATACTGTCTGTAATGGGTAATTATTTTGCTGCAATGTTATTTTAAAACTGCGATATCTCCTAAGATATTTATTGAAATCGAATGATGTAAAGGGCAATTTCGTTATAAATTAAATACTTGTGATGAATAACGTATTTATTTGGATAAGGATTGATATCATGTTTATAATAATACCTTCGCAAATAATGCATTATTTTAGAACAAATTTGGTTAACATAAAAATGGTTATAGTGAGCCAACCTTAAAAGATAGACATATGCTGCCGCGGACTTTTTTTTAGAACTTTTAAGGGGGAACAATTCTGCCATACATGATTTTTGCGAAACTAACTGTTTACGCAGCGCACGCAGCGGAAGCTCTCAAAAGGAAAAAATACCCTCCGATTTTGAAACATTTTTCATTGGTGCTCCGCTCCTATTGATCTTAGCGTGATGATATATAGCCTATAGCCTTCCTCGATAAATGGGCTACCTAACACTGAAAAAAATTTTCAAATCGGACCTGTAGTTCCTGAGATTAGCGCGTTCAAGCAAGCAAACAAACAAACAAACTCTTCAGCTTTATAATATTAGTATAGATTATAGCATTAATATTGTTAAGAAGTTTCAATAAAGTCTTTATCTCGTGATTAGTATATAGGCCCAGATACTCAGTGAACTGCTTACAAACTGCACTGACTGCACGGAGGTCGCCTCGCCATTGCCACTGCGCCGAGTGTTGTGGGTTCGAATCCCAAACGAGTCAGTGCTTTGTGAGATCCACAAATAGTTGTTCCAAGTCTAGGTGTTCTTTGTGTCTGTTATTTGAATTTTTGTAAAGTCCCCCGCGACACAGGGCTTACACCTAGTACGAGAGGAGTGTTAAAAAAAAATTGCTGCTACATACTAGGTGCTAACCTGGTATCAGACCAGTAGTATGTAGCATCAGTTTGTAAGAAGTCCACTGATTAGCTGGGCTGTAGAGCATGATCCGTCGTATCCCCATATCAACTAACTTCTTCAGGTCTTCTTTAGAGCTTGGTTTGATTGGACCGGTTTTACTTGTTCTTCCAGGCACTAGTTGGTTATTCTTTTAAATATCATGTTACTGGTAAGATCTTTTTACGTGACCTAGAACCATGCGATCGGCTGTTCTTGCTGATATAGGAGCCATATTAGCAAGAACAAGACAATCAATTACAAAGTGTATATCTTTGTCACGGTCTCGCTCACGCAAGTAGCAAAGCCACAAGACGACCATTTAGACCAGAGAAACTGTTTAGTAGTTTTACTAACTAGTTAACCATAGTTCTGCGTGATTCGTGTGGCCTTCACATCAACTTGCACTAAAATTATGCATAAAAGTAACTCCGATGTTGTTAATGTAGTTCCACATTAAGTAGGTAAGTCTTTCTTCTTTACAATGTGAAAATGATGTTTTGAATGCGCTTCCTCGTGACTACAAAGAGCACGTGTTTACTTCGATTCAATCAAATGATGCACGTGGCCAATATGTATAGCCAGTGACACGGGTTGTAATGAAAACAAACGTTTATTATGTGATAACCATCTAGTAAGTATATATTAGATATGTTTATATGTATGGTATATTTACGAATTAATACCAAATATGTATTGCAATCTAATCCCATGGGTATCATAGTAGAGGGTAAAGGTACCTACTTCTTGTTTTTTTTTTACTTGGATATGTATTTATATACTATTTTGCCCGCGCTTTCGCTCGCGTTAGTTTAGATTTTCTCTAATAATTTCTATCGCTTGGAAGGATGTGATGAGCATTTTAGTTTGAGGTTAAACTTAAAATGGTATGCTAATACCTACATACGTTTCATGTATCTAAGTAATTCGTCCCTCCGTCCGTCCTTTACGTAATCGACAGTTACCTAGATGTTTCAAGACCACCCTGATTTACCTACAAACGTTGTAGTGTTAGTCAGCCTAAAGAAAAATAATATTCGAGGAACATCATCAATGCGCAAAGTTTGAGCTTGTTTAAAGTCTTATTACTGGACTTATCGTCCAAAAATGATAAAATTTAAAATAGGCAATTAGTCATAATAATTGTTCACTTGTTTCGGGTAATGTTATACCTTTACCAACTCCGATAATAAATATTCGGCAACTCCGATAATCGTGAATTTTAAAATTTATAGTGCTAATTTATCGGTTATTCATCGATAATTCAACAAATTTTAATAGCAATCGTTCTTTCGAGTGGCTTGCCGGCATTCAGAGACGCCTGATAGATTTAATGCTATTTGAGATTCATTTTAAGCAAATTTTGTATTTTGCTTAGGTATATAGACTTGCCTGTAGATATTCCAAAGGGCCAGCAAGGGTGATAATATAGCACTGAGTTTGGTTATTCCCAGTTGCCCCCACTATCAACGCCACCACTGGTGACAAATGGGATTTCTTTCCATAAAATGTTCCATAAAATCCCATTTGTCACCAATGGTGGCGTTGATAGTGGGGGCAACTGGGAATAACCCCTGAGTTTCTACATCGGGTCTTACGTAATATCCCTATTATGCGACTACGTAGACGTATACCGAGTAGGTATATTGTCCGATTCCAAGTTACTACTATTACCTACAAGGCCACGGGTAAAGGTCATATATGAATGAAGAAGTTTATTAAGTTATGGACCAAACATTTAGTTTTTTTTTAACATCATTCAGTGGTAAAGCAGCATCCGTCTTACGCACGCTCATATTGATACGCGGTCACCGGACGGAAGTCCTTGCAACTTCTTAATACGTGACTGACTAGGGTTCACGGTCCGAGGAATCAATTACCATTAATTTCGCTGACAAAAAATCTAGCTCTTAGATTTCTACGGTGCGTTGTTCAGCAAGCGAAGAAATCAAACACTGGCAATGTTATTGGGCTGCGACCAACTTAAGACCAATCGGTACTTTCTCTTACATTTGATGATTGCTGTTTAGAGAAGTAGGCATAAACATTTAGTATCAAATTAATGAACAGGGCAGAGCGGCGAGGCCTCTAGTTCATAACGCTCATGTCAGGGATCGGCACTTGTGATCATGAACGCTAATTTATTCCACTGAGGGTCAAGGTCGCCTATGAGTAGACATAGGTACGAAACGACGCGGAAATATTGACATATAGGTAGGTAATTAAAACAGGGCTAGTGGAGTTTATTGATTTGTTTATGTTGTTATACAATAATCAATTAATAATCATAACATTGATGTAAATATTTACGTTGGTAAGTAGGTACTATTACAGTATCAATGCCATATGCAAAAATTACAATTTGCATTATGTAGGTTTACGATGTATTGAGTAAACAATTTTATTGAGATTGTGTTCGTATGATTTCAAGAATCCCATGTTTGTTTAGGTTCAGTAGGTACTTCATTAGGTAGCGTTTTATAGACGTCATACTGCGATATGACCTCCTGACTCACAGCCACCTTGACAATGACTGATAAATCATCGTTTGCTCATATTTATAGTCTGTTTTAATTTATTTCAAGGATATTCATACATAGGTACATTTCAATTTAGGTAGAGTCGTTTCGATTTACTCCAAATACAGTACATCCACGGAAAAATATTTATACAATTAGTCTGTTAATAGTGTTCAAACAATTGTATTAGTTAGATATCCAAAGTCCATTGTTCTTTTGTGGTTAAATTATAGAACCATTTTATATCATAGAAATAGACTAGCATGCGGGCTGAATTTAGGTAGGTACTATACCTACCATGGATCGATATACTAGGAGAATCTGCACTAGCGTTAAAAATAACATGTAAATATCTTTCAAACGGCCCTTCCAATAAAATGCAGAAACTTTTCTTGCGGATCTTCGGTTGATTCTTTCGCAAGTTTAAGATTTTTGTGAAGTAATGTATTTTATGGCGTATTTTTCACCTTAATATAAACTCTAATCTAAAGATTGTTCATTCGAATGCAAACGAGCCTACATTTAGTTGAATTGTAGACTATTTGTTTTTTCAATAATTTACATTTACTCTGTTTATTTTGTGTCAACTGAGATATTGATTCGATTGCATAAAGTATTTGACTGTATACATGACTGTATTTTAAAGGAAAGAAACATACTTTGGAAAAACAAAATGTAGGTATTTTTCGTAATTTTCAATGCTAAATCATCTATGAATATACCACAACTAACTAATCAGCATTGTAGGTTAAGGTACCTGCATGGAAGTAATAACTCATGTGATGGAGTACTGATGTATGTTTGTGCGGAAACATAACTGAAAAGATATAACAGTATGGTCAACAGTGAAAGCAAAAGTAAAGTGTTAATAAGTTGTTCTCCTTTCCTAGATCGATTGACTTGCATTGGTCAGCTGTAAAAATGAGCAGGTCAACAGCTGTATGACGCATTGAAAACACTTGTTTGTGTTCTTTTATATTAACTTATCTGTGTAATGGTAGATAGACATACATATTACAATAGTTATCGAAATAATATATCGTCTGAGAAAGAAGAAATGCATAAAGGGAAGGCATTATAGCATTATTAGTTATATAGGTTAACGTCGCATCGCCGGTAAATACCTACGTATTTACTCTTCTTTAGGATGTTAATGCTAAGACGAAGAAAAACCATTGAGAACGAACATACGTTCCTTAGTACGTACCTACGTAAGGACTTTTAGACATATCTTACATAAGTACTACTACTCCGTACTCATTAAAACCAGTGGTGTGGTAAACTATGTTATACTACGTAGCATATACATAGGTACATTGACGACGAGGTACCGTTTTAGACATACCACCATGCAATAGCAAATTCTGCGGTTTACGACGATGACATGTCGATGTATTTTTATGTAGACTCCTTTTGGATTATTCCCGGTGTCCACCCCCTGCTTGTCCACCGCGGGTGGACAGAGACACAAATATTTAAAAAAATTCTCGCTGTGCACCCCTGGGGGACAGCGAGAATTAATTTTAAATTATTTTCGCTGGCCACCCCGGGTGGACAAAGACACGAGTTTCATATGACTACTCTCGATGTCCACCACCGGTGGACAAAGCCACTGCTTAAATAAACATTCTCGATCTCCACCCTTGCTGGAATTGGGAGTAAATAATTATCACAAAATTAATTATATAGGTAGTTTAATCATATTATCAACATCTTTGGGGTAAATAGGAGTAAGTACACCGTCAATAATTGATTATGTGTGTTTTCACACATGATGTTGATTGACACTAAGTTGCGGGACTTAATGCCATGTTTTTCCTCATAATGTCTAATAAGTACTATCATACAAACACTGTTTTAAGTACAGTATTAATAAGTCACAATAAATAAATAAAACGGTTAATCTATAAATTGTGTACAAAATATTAAGTGATTAAAAAATTTCATGTATTTATGTGGGTAATTTTTATGATAATGTTCGTATTCGCTGTCCGGTAACCATGTCGTTTGTAAACGCCGCAGCCGGTACTTCTTCTGGTGAAGTACGTTTTACATTTGTGTATAGGAAAGGTGGAATAATTATATTGCATGCAGGACATGAATATTGTAAGAAGCGAAAATATAATACTGGTTTAGAAATCTGGGAGTGCACTGAGAGAAAAAAGAATAAATGCAGAGGACGACTAAAAATAAAAGTAAGTAGATAGTTATACAAATACCTGATGCCGGATTTTAAATTAAAATTTAATAATGATAAATGTTCAATGATCTGGGTCTGCAGAAGCTATCCGCTTTAAAAGGCAAAATTCCGTGCGCACGCCCACCTGCTTAGTATCAGCGAACCATAGCTTTTGCTGGCACAAGGACCCGCGGTATATTGTTTATATTTTTAATAAATGGGCCCTTTTTACTTTTTTACAGGACCGGAATATTATTGAAGAACAGCCTCATTTTTGTCAACCCAATTTTGCAAAAAATGCCATTCAGGAAAAAATACAAGAATGCAAGGATAAACGAGCGTCTGGATTCCCATCGGTGCCAAATACCTACAATACAACAGTGAGTGAACTCAAAGATAGTGGCATGGACTTGATCGAATATATACCTTCATTTTCGAACATTAAATCGAGTTTGTACAGACACAAGAACAAAAGCGCAGGTATGAAAAAAACTCAGTTTAAAAATGTAGAAGAATTTGAAGTGCCCCCGAAACACAAGGACTTTCTTTTAGCAGACTATTATAATGACGGTAATCGAATTTTAATATTTTGTATCGAAGAAGCTAAACATTATATTTGTGAGATTCGAGATTTTTTTTGCGACGGAACTTTTAAATGCTGTACAGCGCCTTTCACGCAACTTTACTCCATACATGGAGATATAGGTAGTACTGAAAATAATACTAATATCATACCATTGATATACGCATATATGACTCGCCGCGATGTCGAATCGTACACAATTCTATTCAACTTAGTTAAAAGTCAGATACCTCGATGGGAACCTAGAATGATTAAAATCGATTTTGAGACAGCTGCAATAAAAGCTATCAAATCTATTTTTCCATTGGCTAAAGTCAAAGGGTGTTTTACTCACTTTAGAAAGGCTATATGGAAAAAGGGTCGTGACTTGAAACGCACAACATCCGGAGATATTTATAAAATTAGAGAGGTGGCACTGACTGCCGTGCTTCCGTTGCTACCCGAATCAGAAGTGATGAACGGGTGGATGTATGTAACTCAAAGGAGTACTACAGATCCTGACGTAATGCAATTCAGGAAATATGTAGAAGATTATT
This sequence comes from Catocala sponsa, assembly GCA_963564715.1. Classification (NCBI taxonomy): domain Eukaryota; kingdom Metazoa; phylum Arthropoda; class Insecta; order Lepidoptera; family Erebidae; genus Catocala; species Catocala sponsa. Next base: position 12,283,782 of record OY751336.1, on the reverse strand, counting down.
GGCTACGGGATGACTTTTTTACTGTCTGGTGTGTTTTCGGCGAGAGACATCGCACAACCAACGCGGTCGAAGGATGGCACAATAAAATCAATAAAGCCATGGGGAAAAAAAACCCAAACGCACTCTTGGCTTTAAGCGTCCTTAAAGAAGATGCAAATTTTTTCGTAGTGCGAAAAATGCAATTAAGCCAAGGTATTAATAACAACAATAAACGTAAAAAAAAATATATTTTAAGTGATCAGTTTATTCACGACATGCAAATGGGACTTGTCAATGGGGACTTTAATATTGATTTATTTTTAGAAAGGATGAGGATGTAAAGATATTTTCTGTGACTATGATTAATAATGTGATAATTATTTCTACAAATTGTAAAAGATAATATGATTAAACTCCCTATATAATTAATTTTGTGATAATTATTTACTCCCATTTCCAGCAAGGGTGGACATCGAGAATGTTTATTTAAGCAGTGGCTTTGTCCACCGGTGGTGGACATCGAGAGTAGTCATATGAAACTCGTGTCTTTGTCCACCCGGGGTGGCCAGCGAAAATAATTTAAAATTAATTCTCGCTGTCCCCCAGGGGTGCACAGCGAGAATTTTTTTAAATATTTGTGTCTCTGTCCACCCGCGGTGGACAAGCAGGGGGTGGACACCGGGAATAATCCTTGTCCACCGCGGGTGGACAGAGACACAAATATTTAAAAAAATTCTCGCTGTGCACCCCTGGGGGACAGCGAGAATTAATTTTAAATTATTTTCGCTGGCCACCCCGGGTGGACAAAGACACGAGTTTCATATGACTACTCTCGATGTCCACCACCGGTGGACAAAGCCACTGCTTAAATAAACATTCTCGATGTCCACCCTTGCTGGAAATGGGAGTAAATAATTATCACAAAATTAATTATATAGGGAGTTTAATCATATTATCTTTTACAATTTGTAGAAATAATTATCACATTATTAATCATAGTCACAGAAAATATCTTTACATCCTCATCCTTTCTAAAAATAAATCAATATTAAAGTCCCCATTGACAAGTCCCATTTGCATGTCGTGAATAAACTGATCACTTAAAATATATTTTTTTTTACGTTTATTGTTGTTATTAATACCTTGGCTTAATTGCATTTTTCGCACTACGAAAAAATTTGCATCTTCTTTAAGGACGCTTAAAGCCAAGAGTGCGTTTGGGTTTTTTTTCCCCATGGCTTTATTGATTTTATTGTGCCATCCTTCGACCGCGTTGGTTGTGCGATGTCTCTCGCCGAAAACACACCAGACAGTAAAAAAGTCATCCCGTAGCCAATAATCTTCTACATATTTCCTGAATTGCATTACGTCAGGATCTGTAGTACTCCTTTGAGTTACATACATCCACCCGTTCATCACTTCTGATTCGGGTAGCAACGGAAGCACGGCAGTCAGTGCCACCTCTCTAATTTTATAAATATCTCCGGATGTTGTGCGTTTCAAGTCACGACCCTTTTTCCATATAGCCTTTCTAAAGTGAGTAAAACACCCTTTGACTTTAGCCAATGGAAAAATAGATTTGATAGCTTTTATTGCAGCTGTCTCAAAATCGATTTTAATCATTCTAGGTTCCCATCGAGGTATCTGACTTTTAACTAAGTTGAATAGAATTGTGTACGATTCGACATCGCGGCGAGTCATATATGCGTATATCAATGGTATGATATTAGTATTATTTTCAGTACTACCTATATCTCCATGTATGGAGTAAAGTTGCGTGAAAGGCGCTGTACAGCATTTAAAAGTTCCGTCGCAAAAAAAATCTCGAATCTCACAAATATAATGTTTAGCTTCTTCGATACAAAATATTAAAATTCGATTACCGTCATTATAATAGTCTGCTAAAAGAAAGTCCTTGTGTTTCGGGGGCACTTCAAATTCTTCTACATTTTTAAACTGAGTTTTTTTCATACCTGCGCTTTTGTTCTTGTGTCTGTACAAACTCGATTTAATGTTCGAAAATGAAGGTATATATTCGATCAAGTCCATGCCACTATCTTTGAGTTCACTCACTGTTGTATTGTAGGTATTTGGCACCGATGGGAATCCAGACGCTCGTTTATCCTTGCATTCTTGTATTTTTTCCTGAATGGCATTTTTTGCAAAATTGGGTTGACAAAAATGAGGCTGTTCTTCAATAATATTCCGGTCCTGTAAAAAAGTAAAAAGGGCCCATTTATTAAAAATATAAACAATATACCGCGGGTCCTTGTGCCAGCAAAAGCTATGGTTCGCTGATACTAAGCAGGTGGGCGTGCGCACGGAATTTTGCCTTTTAAAGCGGATAGCTTCTGCAGACCCAGATCATTGAACATTTATCATTATTAAATTTTAATTTAAAATCCGGCATCAGGTATTTGTATAACTATCTACTTACTTTTATTTTTAGTCGTCCTCTGCATTTATTCTTTTTTCTCTCAGTGCACTCCCAGATTTCTAAACCAGTATTATATTTTCGCTTCTTACAATATTCATGTCCTGCATGCAATATAATTATTCCACCTTTCCTATACACAAATGTAAAACGTACTTCACCAGAAGAAGTACCGGCTGCGGCGTTTACAAACGACATGGTTACCGGACAGCGAATACGAACATTATCATAAAAATTACCCACATAAATACATGAAATTTTTTAATCACTTAATATTTTGTACACAATTTATAGATTAACCGTTTTATTTATTTATTGTGACTTATTAATACTGTACTTAAAACAGTGTTTGTATGATAGTACTTATTAGACATTATGAGGAAAAACATGGCATTAAGTCCCGCAACTTAGTGTCAATCAACATCATGTGTGAAAACACACATAATCAATTATTGACGGTGTACTTACTCCTATTTACCCCAAAGATGTTGATAATATGATTAAACTACCTATATAATTAATTTTGTGATAATTATTTACTCCCAATTCCAGCAAGGGTGGAGATCGAGAATGTTTATTTAAGCAGTGGCTTTGTCCACCGGTGGTGGACATCGAGAGTAGTCATATGAAACTCGTGTCTTTGTCCACCCGGGGTGGCCAGCGAAAATAATTTAAAATTAATTCTCGCTGTCCCCCAGGGGTGCACAGCGAGAATTTTTTTAAATATTTGTCTCTGTCCACCCGCGGTGGACAAGCAGGGGGTGGACACCGGGAATAATCCGGTGGACAAGCAGGGGGTGGACACCGGGAATAATCCCTCCTTTTCAAGCTTTGACGTATTTAACCCTTTCAATGCTGTCACCGAGATATTTCGTCCGTCAAAATGTCCTTTTACGTACAAAGACGAGATAATTCGTATATCAGAATCTGCCATTGTGTACTGAGCTTAAACAAAAAAAAAACGGTACTCTCCCAGACTGGAGCAGTTTACCGTGTCCCGACGGTCTTTGAAAATACCTAGTACTAGATGTATATTATATTATTGGTGCTGCTAGCAGTAAAATCGTGAAATATAATGCTACTTACTTTCGACAATATAATATAACTCGTCTTGTGAATGTATATGGTCTGGCGGTTAACGAGATAAATCGTCGTAATGTAATTTATAACCACCATTTTGTAATCACCGGTATATTTGTGGACGGTCATCACATGCAAATTCTAAAATTCGTCTCTTTTTTCTTCACCTTCTGAATCAGAATCTAATAAAACGTGAAGGAGCTCCCCATCTGTGTAGTAGGGAATAACATCGTCACTTATGTTCGAAGTAGGTACTTAGGTGATTTAATATAATTATTATCTTCAAAATCGTTCATATTTTCTTTAATGCTATTTATCTTAGTAATTTAACATGAATTCACAAACTTCGTATCACTTAATAACGAGTATTCCAGAATGATTAGCAACCGAATCACAAATAAAATATATCTACCTTCAATTTTAAAGTACTCACACTTGACGATCATTATTATAGCAACTAGCAACACTACTTTCCATTATGAAATATGAGCTATATATTTTTTTTGATGAGATAAATCGTCCATAGTCGAGTCAACGAGAGCGTTTTTTCCTGGCGAGATAATACGTCAACCGTATGTAGTGTAACATTTTTTCAAACGAGATATTTCGTCGGCAGTACATAAATGCAGATTTTGTTACGTTATAGCAGTACAGAGGGGCCATTTTTGATTTTATCACGCCGCGTTGAAAGGGTTAAAGACATTAGACTCAACGTACTCAAGTGTGTGACTGGACGAGATTACCTATAAGTGTCCACTTTAGCTCAACTTACAACCACTTATTTCAATTGTACGTCATATTGCCATATGTCAACATGCTAGTACTTTACTTCATTGATGATAAAAAACGAACTGAAGAATCACCCGACAAGACAATACTTGAAAATATATCAAATAAACTACCACAACATGTAATAGACAGCTATTGCCTCCGGCTTATAGGCGCATCTACGGTTATTTTTCAGCGAGTCTCAGCCCCTCAGTTATCACATAGTCACATTTTGAGTTGATACCTAACATGGGGTGGATAAGCCAACCTTACAATTGTGCGGTACACCTCCTCATCTCTGTTAAATGCCAATGGGGCATCACCCACGGCAATCCCACAGGAGCGCGTATTCCGAATAAAAAGTGTCCTATGTTTTTATCTAGGACTTGGTCTATCTGCGTGTCAAATTTTATCTTAATCAACAATTTACGCGTGATTGTGTAATAAACATTTATCTTCACAAGCTTTAACATTTAATTTTATAATATATTTGGATGTAAGTAAGGCGTATGGTATTATGGGTAGATTAGATATACATATTTGATGTAAACATTATTAGGTAAATATCTATAACTTTAAGATTGTTAATGGCGATAGGTTTCTATTGGTACCCGTGATATCTGTTCTATAGAGGCCAACATTTATGTATGGCTTGATATATCTTCTACCAACATTAACCAATTGCGTGAGTTATAAGTTTTTTTTCCATTTTTAGGTGGAAAATAAGCATGCCCTTTCACGCTTGCATCGTCAGGGTATCACTCACAGCCTCTTTATAAAAGCAGTTAATATGCTGCAGCCAAGGGGCAATGATGAGCTGTTTTGATTTCTTTCTGTTATTACGAAACCTACCCAAGAAGCCTGGAAATCGTACCACACATACACACAAGGTTATTTGGCTGCATTTATCTGTAGAGTGGAAGTATTTCTACTTGTAGCTGCTTGACTTTAAAGGTAAATAGGCCTTAGCGCAGATCAACCCTATCTCTTTTAAATCAGCATGTAAATGTAATTGCCATCGGAATCTTAGTAAACAATTTGCGCATGTGACTACGTAGTGCTACGTTTCCGCAAGTCTAAATGTGCTCATGTTTAATTTATTAGTCCTGTTTATTAAAGGCACTCTTTTACGACGCTGCATGAGATTGCAAATTTGCAACTAATTAATACAATGTTGATCATGTTACTGTTTTAATTTTCTTATTACTCAACGTTTATTATATAAAACAAGTTATATTACTGGATTGTACGTCATCATTTTACAATTCTATATAAATAATATGGAATTGCATTCTAGTTTCAAGAATTATATGATAGATTGGTAAGAAAACGCAAAATGTTGAGTCAATACTTATTTTAAGGGTGATAGAATCCGTTACCACAATGTAGGTTTCTCGATTCGTCACCAACCAGGCTATGAATGTGAGTCGGGGAGGTGTTAATTGGAACTGACCATATGACCCGTTACATTTCCTAAAATACCTCCGTATGGTAAACAGATGCACCAGATGTGTGTCATCCGATGTTACTTACCGTCCCTATAAAACATGAGCGTAGAACGGAAATCGGATATACAGGGATTAGCCACCGAAGATTCAGGCTCTCCTGGTATTTTTTAAAAGTTAATTCTATAATTCACCACAATGTTTTTTTACAAAGTACTTTGTTTCATCTTATTTATATTCATAACTGGCGTTCAGTTAAAGTCTCTCGAGGAACCGAAAAGGGTCTCGGAAGTAAAAGTGCAAAAAGAGGAAATTATGGAAGCGGCAGAGTCACAAAACACCTTCTTACCTCGCTTTGCTATGAAAGCCCTCAGAGAGCGAAGTGAGAGAGCAAAAGCTCAGAGAAGAAATTATTTGGTTCAAAGAAGAAACCAATTGGCTCAAAGAAGAGAGCACCAGCCATATAGGAAAGGATGTTATGTGAGTATCTCTGGTACATGGGGACAAGAGACCTCGTGACATTATGACTGTATGAATAGCGTAGTGGTTTAAGTGGTCGCCTGGCCACTGCTCCCGCGCCGAGTGTTGTGGGCTCGATCCCAATACGAGCCCAAAAATTTGTGTGGTCAGCAAATAGTTGTTTCGAGTTTGGGTGTTGCTTGTGTCCGTTGTTTGAATGTTTGTATGTATTAGACACAAGAATAATTCTTAGTGTTCTGTTTTTTTTTTTAATTAAAAAGAAAATAATCATAGTTTGTAACGTGGTCAACTTACCACCATAGCTTTCAAAGAAGGACAATATTGTCTTTGGCTATGTTACGCCACAATATGGGTAAGACATATTTAGGTATCTACTAAACCAGTAAACGATAATTAAATATTAATAAAGCGTTTTTTATATACATAAATACGCCAAAAGTTTGGAACAGATTAGTTACGTCTTTCTTCTTCCGCGGATTCACAATGCTATTATTAATTAAATAAGTATTCTAGTTATAATAAAATCGAACAATGAATGATCATGTAGGTTTATTTCGGTAAATCCGATATTGTTTTCCTGTAGCTTCTATGTCATCTTCTATTTATTTATCCAATTCATTTGTACACCTTTCTTTGACCTAGATCTTTTGCAATATAAGACTATGTCACATCTACCAATTCGCATTGAAAGTTACATTTTGAAGATTTAACAACGTGTAACATATTATATTTTCAGAAAAAATGAAGACGCATACAGTTTTATTAATAATTATGGGATTTGCAAGTGTCATTGCAAGTCCTGCCTCAAAAGAAGCAACAACAAGTAACGAGATACCTTGCCCACCATCGTCACAAACGAATGAATCAGAAATTAAACAAGACGAATTAACAAACAAGGAACCAATACAAGAGGATACAAAGGTAACTAAAAATAAAGAGTCTCTACAGTCTACAGTTGATCTAGTTGACGACGCGATAACGAACGCTGACCGGGATGTCGACATAGCAACGAATGGGGATCAGGAAGTCGACATTGTCATCGAGGATGACACAGCATTGCCGCTTGAAGACATCCCAGATCCACAGAGCAATATCAATAAGGAGTTTTCTTTAACCAACTATCTATACAGAAATGCTTTAGCCAGTCAAATTGAAAATGATATGTCAGCAACACCAAAAGGATTTATCCCTGTTCCAATTTTTAAAAGAAAACAAAACACTCGGCGCAGATTCGCTATTCGAAGAAAATTCACCAGATATCCGCACAGAAAATTTCGCTTCGGTTACCCTTATTATGTTTTCTATCGCCCTAGCTCTCTCAGGTTTTATTAATCGTATGTAAGTTATTAGGTTATAAGCTTATTTATGTATAAATAATAAACGTTTATAGTGATTGATTTCGATTGTATTTATTTCTACAAAATCTAACCATAAGCACAATGCCTTACCAACAAAAAATATTAGAATATCATTATATTAATTTAAATATTTACAATTATTGTAAAATATCGTATTCTATCTATAACTGCTTCACTTAAATTAGGAAAACGTTGTACACTAAATTGTATTATACTCATGGCAGTTGTATTAAGTGGTTCCTTCGTTTACACAATACATGGACTTATATCGTATTTTTACATTATACAATACATGTAAAGTATGACACAAATATGTTATTAATTTACTAAAATATACTTGAATCACATAATTATCTTCTTATATATTATAATAATATCTGAGGTCATCAAAATACAAAACAATTTAAATCAGTAAATGAGTTTCTACAATTAGAGAGATACTACGAATAGTTCACAAATAAATATAAATTCTTATCATAATAAATTACAAAAGGAATCGTCAACGAGAAGTTCTTAAAACAATATGATAACATTTAGGATGGTTTGTACACAGTTACGAGAGTATCGGGCGGAGTGAGTCGAGGCTCATTTGCCGGGCCCCACTAACGCCTCGTCCATGAGCTCGTCGTCCGTGATGCACGGCGAGTTGGAGTGCGGCGATGGCGCTACCAGCGGCGACGGCGCCGGGCTCTTGGCAAGCTGCAGCGCCAGCGCAGGCGACGACGGGTACACGGGCCGCACCGCCACCATGCCCGACACCTTGCTGCCTGACGACGACGAGAAGTCCAGCAGCATCTCGGCCGCCTCCTGCGGCGTCGTGGCGCCGCTGCGCGCCACCGACCCGCTGGCCGGCGGCTTCATACACGAGTCGGCGCCCTTCCGGTCTTCCGAGCTGCCCTTTGGCGCAGGAAACCCCTTAGCCATATCAGTTTTAAAGTCAAGGGGCATCAATGGAAAGGACCCGGGGTAGCCATCCTTTGTATCATCTTTATTTCGTTGTGGGCTTTCTCCCTTTGACAAGCTGTCTGAAATCGCTTTGGAGAACTCGAGAGGTCGATCTGATTCACCACTTTTATTCGGTTGCATCGTTTTAGGGCTCATGCTGCCCATGTTGAGCAGCGGTTTAGGTACGTTTAAAGGATACGCAGATTTCTGCAACGAGTCACTTGTTCTGGCATTAGGATTGTCAAAATGTGGAAAAGGATATTTACTTTGTTCCAACGTGCGTGCGAAGTCATTGACCATAGACCTACTATCATATTGAGACGCTGGACTATTTTTATCAGGAGTGTTCTGGTTTTTCAACTTCGGTATTTGAAATTTACTTGTATCGAGTGGTTTTATCAGGCCTTCTACGAGAAAATTTGCGTCCTTAGAGGTCTTAAATCTATCACCGTCAACTTCGTCTCGGGAAGCGCTGGGGCTTGAGTGGCGTTCAGACTTAGAAGAAAAAATAGATTTTTCTGAATTACTCATTAATTTAGTTCTAGCTTTTTCTCGTTCTCTGTCTCTAATTATTTTAGCTAGATCGGCGCTGCTACTTTTAGGTGAGCCCGAGCTAGATTTAGAAGCAGATTTAGATAAATTAATTCCTGTACTACTCGTGCTCGATGACTTAGAATAAGGCACTTTGGTCATATTTGGGTTGCTCGATCCGGAAGAATCTGAAGGGCTGGTGTTTGCTTTAGGTGGTGTCCCACCAGACGAGGTACTACTAGATTTAGATGATTGCATCGCTTGAGTTTTTTTAGATGCTGGCCCACTAATAACTCCTGGTTTTAGTCCTGTATGAGTTTTAGGCGAGCCCTGGCTGGGCGGAGTGAGCTGTGGCGACGACTGCTTACTAGAACTAGAATTGCTGTAGTTCAACTTGGAGCTGCTACTTGATGAATCTTTCGTTCTAGTTTTGTTTATAGTGATTTTCATACCGTCAGAGCTCGGTGTAACCATGTATTCTTTGTTTTTATTTTCACTAATTTTGCCACTATTACCGGTCATATTCGTTTTCGGATCTGAAAACTTGCCAGTGCTACTGGAAGAACTACTGGATTTGGCACCAATTTCGGAGTCAGTGCCGCAATGCTGGGCAGATTTGAGTTTGTCTATCACAGCGCTGAGAGATCCCTTTCTATTGCGAGCTTGGCTCGGCGCGTTAGATTTGTTTACTTCGACGTTAGGTGGAGATATCAAAGGTTCCGTTACAGGACTATCACAGGTAACTGGGGTAATTTCTAATTGTTTCAATTTCATTGGGTTTTTTAATTTAGGGCTACTTCTATCAGAACTAGAAAAAGATAGACTGGAATGTTTCTTTTCTTTATCCCTCGAAGTCATCGAACTGGATCCGTAACTATCTTTAGATATCTTTTTTGTCAGATCATACCCTGTTGTTCCTGATTTTCCTGAGGGTGAACCACTAGTCGCCGATTTGAGAGCAGACATACTGGGCTTGCCGGACCCCGAGGAACTATGCTTTGGAGATGAGATGCTGTGGTTTTTTGGACTCGAGTAGCCAGCTAAATGTTTAGGACTATTTTGAACTGGTGAATGTCTCGGACTGCTGTGGTGGCTAGACGTCCCGGACGCCTTGCCTATTCCTTTCACTGTGCTAGGACTCAGCGATTTAGTAATTGACACAGACCTGCCGTGTGTTGGACTAGGACTAAATTTTCGTATAAGCGAGTTTGGGGACGTTGGACGTAAAGGGGATCCATCTGTGGGTTTAATGCTCACTGAGACGGGTTTTGTTAGCGGATCTTGTTTAGGAGGCACTTTTTCAGGAGGGCCCATAGAGTCATCTCGCCTGCGCTTCTTTTTCTTCTCCTTGCTGCGTTCCTCACCAGACTTGCTAGATTTCTTCTCCGATCTTATTCGATCGTCAAGGTTTTTCATCTGTGACGATGTTATTGGTGTTATAGTTATAGAACTAGGCAAAGCAGCCGGGGCCGCTGCAGTTATTGGGATTATCTCGATACCTGGACGCCTGTCTAAACATAGCATGGATGTGATACTGGATCCCGATCCAGCGTTAGGTGTGTTGGACGTAGTAGATCCTATAGGAGTAATGCTAACTGACGATGGCATGTATGATTTACCTTCAGTCAGGTCCAGTAGGAGAGACGACGAGCTCCTGCTTGTTCTCAGCTCGGAATCTTTGCTTTTAAGCTTTTGCCTTTTGTGATCAGACTTCTGAAAAGAATTCCTGAAACAATATTTTTGTAATTAAGTACACTAAGTTCATGTAACTTTGTTGGATGTGAGAAAGACCATACAAACCTGATTATGTCATCAACGTCTCCATCGTTAGAGTTGTCCATATCGGACGAGTTCCTGTTGTCAACCGGCCCCAGCGCGTCGGTGGCGTCCATACCGGACAGCTCCATGTCCGAAGCGAACTCGTTCTGGGACACCGAAGACTCGCGACCTTCCATATCTTCATTCGTTGAGTTACTGTTCACAGTATTCTCGTCCTCATTGACGTACTCATCCGAGTTGTCGCTCTCGCTATCGGAGTCCATCATTTCTGTGATCCCCTGTTTGCCTTTCTTTTGGCTAGAGGACCACAATTCTTCTGATTTTCTCTTCTTAGATTTCCGCTCTTCGGTTGGAGGTTTGGTGTCGCTTGCAGTCGAATCCTGACACATCACAGATAGGTGATGTTGTTGCTCCGATAGATAAGTTCCTAAACAACAAAATAAGTATAATGACAACTTAAATACTGATGCTCAATATCTAAAGAATTCGCTAGCTGCGTGCATTGTGAATTGTAAAAGCAATTCAATCAATTAAAATATACCTATACACTACATTAAGTTATATCATCAACATGAACATTTGTAAAAATTAATTAAAAGGCGTGGTTTGTCTTATTTAAGTACAAAGTATCTCTAAAAATTTGAGTTTTAAATATATGTCGGGTGACGAAACGTGGCAGATAGTGTCAACTTACCACCTTGGTGCGGATGGTTGACATTAGAAGGATACATGGCTCGCGAGTGCATGGAGCCAGGCTCGTGTTTGACGTGGTCACCACCTGGGTCGAGCCCCCCAAGACCACAGCTAAAATTTGGATCCAAAGCAGAGTAACCACCATTTAACTGCTTGCTGGCAGCTTCGCGCTCCCAGATTTTTATTAGCGACCTGTACAACAAAATATACAAATTACTACTATACTTACTGTCGTCCTAACCTTATCTCACTACAATAAACTGTACCTAATATAATCCTAAATAATATTATAAATGCGAATGTGCGTTCGTTTGTTTGTTTGTTACGCCTTCACGCCTAAACAGACACAATATCTTATTATTTAGATCAGGGTACTCAGGTAGACACCGTATATACAGATTTTAGCAAGGCCTTTGACAAAGTAGACCATACAACACTGATTTCAAAACTTACGGGCCTTGGAGTAGGAGGATCCATTCTGAAATGATTTGAATCATACCTTACCAACGAAAATCCTACATAGTAGTGAATGGTGCGCAGTCAACCGAATTCCTCATCACCCGTGCCGCATTTGGTACCTCTTTTGTTTTTAATTCTTATTAATTCCATCTCCGAGTGTTTCCATCATACAAAGCTTTATCTATTTGCCGACGACCTTAAAATTCTAAAACCTATCCAAAGCTTAGAGGATTGTAGACTAGTTTAGGACGACATTAACCGACTGTTTGAGTGGTCCTTACAAAATAACATGCCTTTAAATGCAATTATATTTCTTTTACCAGAAATAAACCTAAGATACAAACGTCATACACTATAAATAATCACTTACTTAAACTAGTCGACTGTATACGTGATTTAGGAGTTTTAATGGACAGTAGACTTACATTTAGTGCACACATAGATAAAATAATACTAAATGCGACTAAGATGTGTGGTTTTATAGCCAGAAACTCTATAGGGTTTATACAGCCTAGAACTAAGATTATTATATTTTATTCATTGGTTCGTAGCATACTGGAATACTGCTCCTAGGTTTGCTTCCATTTTATGAGGTTCACAAAAACCGACTTGAACGAATACAAAGGAGATTCGTCAGTCATCTTGCGTTTGACATAAAATTGCATCATTCATTAAAATCATATAGTCATCGTCTTGAACACTTCAAAATCGTTTCGCTGAACGATAGACGCCAATTATTTAATTTATTATTCTTATACAGCTTACTAAACAATAGAATAGATTGTCTTGAATTATTGTCTAAAATTAATATCTCTGCTCCAAGTAGACCACCGCGCTCGGGTGTCTACAAGCTGCTCAGTGTCCGTAGATACAAGACTAACATAGGTCTTAATTCACTTTTAACAATAATAGCCAAATCATACAATAGTTTTCAGCGACTGGCAGATTTGGATATATTTGGTGACAACTTGTTTAGATTTAAGAAAAAATCATACTGTATACCTGGGTTCCAGGCTTCGGTAATTATGATTGGTATCGTGCTAGACTTAGTTTGAATTTCCATTCTTAGTATAACTTTTCTATTTCTTCTTTCTTTTTAATTTTATGTTTATGTATTTAGAGCTTTTTATTTAACTAGTGGCGAAAGTATTATCTTTGTTAGATGTGGTTGCCTGTAAGTGAATGAGCACAAGGCATGAATGTAAATTATTATTTAGATGTAAGAAATATGTATCATTTGTTGGCGATCCAAATAAATAAATTAACTACGCAACCGATCATTATGAAATTTCGAATACACGTTGTCACCTTTTATCCAGGAATAAGTACCGTTCTCGAGGGATAGTTTATTGACAAAATCTAGATTAACGCGAGTGATGCCGCGGGAAAAATCTAGTTTTAATAAAACAAAAACATACATCTGTCAATTACTTTAAGTTGCCTTCAGCGTCCGACTTATGATATTGCCGGTGTCATAGATACAGTTTTCGTCAGAACCACTTGAATCACATTGTTTGAGTATCTCCCATAAGGTGAATACACTCTTGCGCACGCGCACGAAACGTGCTAAGAACACTTATTTACGTAAATATCAACGTATTGGGAATGTATTGGGGAATGGCTAAGATGTATTTTAATAATGTTTCATCAAAATAAACAATCTTTGTGTGCCCGTTTCATGTTAATGCTGGGCAATTCACTCCAGCTCCACCGTGGCCATGCTCTCGTCTAGTTAAATAGCGCAGCAGTACCTGAGCGTGATGGGTATGGAGTGCGTCTTCTGCAGCACGCGCGTGATGTAGTCATCGACGTGTTCCTGCGGCGCCGCGTGCAGCGTGTACACGGCGGCGCGCGGCGCGCCCGGCTCCGCCAGCTCCAGCTCCACCGTGGCCATGCTCTCGTCGCACGGGTGTTCCAGCGACACGGAAATGTGCTGCCACGATAGCGCGCTCACCTCGAACATTACCACGTTTTCCAGGTCCACGCCTGGAACCAACATACAACAAAAACTTACGTCATGCAAGAATAATTCTAATACATCCAAATTACATAATAGCACTACACGAACTTATGACCAAGAGATAACCAGTTGAATTGTTATCGTCAAAGTCTACATAAGGCTGCATCAAGTTCCACAGCATTTACATTTGTTGGACTGTGTCCGGATGCAGCTGGTGATGAGCGCGTTGAAGAGCGCCTGTTGCCGCAGACACGCGAGCAGCGGCGGCACGTGCGAGGGGTGCGTGAAGGGCACGCTCGACACCACGCAACCTTCCAGCCCGCGAGACTCGCATAAGAAGTAGCACTGCGTCTGGTCCGGCAGGTTCTGAAACCAACCCACACTTACTTATCTTACTTCCTTCTTCTAATATTATAAATGCGAATGTGAGTTAGTTTGTTACGCTTTCACGCCTCAACTACTCGACCAATCATTATAAAATTTCGCATACACGTTGTCAGGGGTACAGAAAAGGACATAGGGTTTATTTCATCCTGAAAAAAGTACTGTTCCTGAGAGCTAGAAAATTGACATAACCAACACAAGCGCGAGCGAAATCGCAGGTTCAAGCTAGTATATCATAAAACGTTACCTTTTTATTATTATTAATTTTATCATACAGTAGCTTTTGCGCGCGGCTCCGCCCGCGTGGTACCTACATGAATAAAAACTAGCCTATGTCCATCCCCAGGTTTTAAACTATATCTGTACCAAATTTCATCTAAATCGGTTGAGTGGTTTAGCCGTGAAAAGGTAACAGACAGACAGACAGATAGACAGACAGAGTTACTTTCGAATTTATAATATTATTATTACACATAAGCCGAGTAACATGTGGTGCGGATTCAACTTCGCTTTACGAGTTAACAAAGTTTTTAAATGAGGCAATTTTTTTGTAATTATTGCCTATCTCAATTCGAAATTGAAATGAGTGAAAATCAAAAATATGTTTATTAATGTAGATTACAAAGTAACACTTATGAACGTCAAATGTGTGGGATATTAACTACATTCCTCACTTTCTTCTCAATTCATCTTCTACTCAAGTGGCATAATAAAAACAATTAGTCTCCATTACATAAAAATCATGGCATTATTATAAATATGTACCTACCACAAAAAGTCCTTTGCTGAGATTCAACTCTATATTTTTTCCTGGTGATAATTTATTGTACGCTTGCTGAGTGACTAGGCCCAACATAGGTTTTGCGTTAGCCCAGTCGCCGGCTACTTCCACCTGTAAGAATAATGACATAGTACGAAACGACTTACACAAACTAATAAGTGACACATTGTTAATAATACCATGTCCGTAATCTGCTATGCTATATATCAAATGAATATTATAAGACGAATCTTTATGAAAGTTGTTCGTGATTAAATTAGGGCTAATCATAGTCATTTTTCAGTCCCGGTGTTATCTAAAATATTTTACCAGTGCAAATGTTTGTCTTGTGCGGGAATCGAACCCGCGACCTCATGTGTGGCAGTCAGTTACACTAACCACTACGCCATCGAGGCCACTTTAACCTACAGAAGTTGAAGAGTGATGTCATTTTCTAGAACAATAACGTGGGACTCTTAATAACCTCAAATGAAATATTGGACAATATTTTGTAGACGATAAAGATGGTAAATATAGCGCAGCCAAAAATTTTACATACAATATATTATTATATTACATACAAATTTATACTAATATTATAAAGCTGAAGAGTTTTTTTGTTTAGTAGAACGCGCTAATCTCAGGAACTATCGCTTCGAATTGAAAAATTATTTTAATGTTGGAGAGCCCATTTATCGAGGAAGGCATCTGTATAACATCACGCTACGGCCAATAGGAGCGGAGCAGACAAAACCTACACTAACAAGAGCGAAGCCGCGGGCAAAATCTAGAATAATTGATAGAGTTTTAGGTACCTCAGTAGTCGCGTAGATATGTTTCGCTAGTCCAGCGCAGAGCGGGGTTGGAGTGGGCAACTTAAGCGTGAAGCACGCCGGCAGCATCGCGCTGTTCTGTGGCACCAGTGGAGCGTACACGGGACCATTGCTGTCAACAAGTAGTTGGCTAAATAGTTACGTTATCCAAACTATAAAACACAAAGAACTTTTAAATCCACTCAGAAGTAAATAAGATACAAGCTTTTTAAATCTGGTAGGAGTCAATGTCAATGACAAAATAGTAAGCACGATACATACTGTGACGTAACCGCTATTTAAATGCAGCTGTCGATAGAGATAGCCAGATATCCCACCACAGCTACACTTTTTCTTATTTCCTAATTTAAAATATTAAATACACTCTCTTGTTTTGCAACCAATTTAGATACTGTTTTCATAAATGATTTATTGTATTCTATTTGCTCTTGTATGTAAAATAATGTCCAATATTAAATATACGAAACATAATTATACATATATTATATTTACTTTTTTATTACCTTTGCAAGTAAAAGAGGCATCTGATAGTACGGTAACCACCGCTCATGTAACTCACTGTGTTACATGAAAAATACTTTCAGATAGTTACTATTAATCTACACGAATTACAATATCAAATGCTTACCTTTTGCCAGACCTTTGTCCGTTTGATATAATAGGTGATAGTTGAAGCTTATTAGGGGTGGAACCTTCTAAAAGAACCGTTGCTGAGTGACCTATAGGTGTATGAGAAGGCGCGACCAGTGATACCAGACCACTTGATGCCGATGGCTTCCCTTTTGTTAAGAGCTCTGTTGTTAATGGTTGAAGACCCTTTTCTTTATCTAGTAACTCATAAGGTGATACGAAATAAGTAAGACGCATTGCATGACCTGGAAAATAGAAACTCTTTTTAAGCCATGTTCCAAATTTGAATACAGCAAAAATAAAGGTTTTATTTTTTAGAATGTACCTCCTCTTCGTTTAAGTAAGAAGCCTATAGGGCTCTTATGAACTTGCGCCCACGGGTCTTTAATAAAACTCTGAAGTTGTTTCAATGTACATAAGTCTTCTTCTAAGCTTTGTAGGGCACTGAATGCTTTGCATTTCACCTGTAATGCGTAATTATATTATAAAACCAAATTATAATGTGAGAATGCAAATTAGATCTTTAAATATTTAAAGACGGCGCATTTTCTTTGTCATATTCCTATACCCAAATAAACTGTCACCATAAGCAACTAGGATTATTTATAATTATATTCATCATATTTAGGATGTATAATAACTTCCTTACTTTCTTTTCTGCATTTAGCTGGTATACAGCAGTAAGACCTTCCAACTGTGCAGTAAAGTCAGCGAAATCTCCATGAGATATACACGTGACTAATTCTTCACAACTTTGTTGTTCTATCTGTAACATAATTAATGATAATTTGAAAATCTTTATTAAGTATATCATTATTAACAGCGATGTGCACATATCAATTCAAAATTGGGATTATTCAAATTTTAAAGTATTTACGTCGACATTTGAAACTGTGATAATTATTCGAATTAACTAATATTAATTGTTTAAATACATGTCAGTCATATGCATATGACTGTACATGGCACCAGCTTATTCACACGGTACAAGGGCAGAACCGTAGAGAAATGGAAATGTTAGCAGTGTATGAGAACATGGTAAGAAGATCAACCATGACTCATCATTAAATAGGTTTTGAATATTCAATTACTATATACTAATCAATATTTTGATACAGGATTATATAATTTTCAATTATTCGTTTTTTATAGTGATTGCACATCACTTATTAACTATAAACACTACTTACCTTCCCTTCATGATGAATTTTAACATCTTTCACAGCCCCTGAGGATTCAACTAATATCTCCAAGTAAAACATATCTGATGATATGAACAGATTTACTCCTGATGTACCAACTACAAATTTTAGCCTGAAAACATTATTTTAGTGTGAAACTTAATTATCAATATTTTAAGTAAGTATGTATAGAATACAGATTTATTGTTTACTTTATTGAAGAACATAAAAATAAAATAATTAGTCTATAAAATAAGTTTGTTATTTGTTTGAACTAAACATAAACTTGAGAGCATGCATAAGGCATGAATATCAAATAAAATTAGGCCCTATGTTTCCCATTGGGAAATTTTCAGTTACAGCCAGGCTTTATACCATATATTTATGTTACATTATACTTGTATATAATATATAATTAAGTCAGTTCTGTTAAAATCTTCTCTTTGCGTGAAAGGGTCTATACTTCAAGTCAAATTCAAAATAGAATCATATATTTAAACAAACAGCTGTCAAATTAAAATGAAATATAATATTAGACTTATTATAGTTTTTTTATATAAGAAAGTGGCAAACAATCATAATGGTAACTGGTCACAGTAACCACAGTAGATGCTTACTATCAGAGATATCTTGTACATTGCCGACCCTAGGGAAAAGGAATTACAGAATATGTGATGAACAGAAAGGTATGAAACAGGTAGTATGTAGGCCTCCAGAACTCCCACTTAGTGGGCTAAAGTACCAGTGGTAAATTAATTTAATAAGTAATTAGCTAAATTACTCTGGTTGCCCATATTATGATGTTGGTACTTCTAGGATGACCCGGCTTATTTGTACCATCATCAAATCTTTTTTATTGTTCTCTAATATTAATAATATTTTACAGGTGCTATTTAACTTTGTAAGCTTTGAAAGGTAAATAACCTAAATTTATAATAATAATTCTCTATACATATTATCTTATACAAAATATTACAGATGTATTCTTCAAGATTTTGTGGCTTAATCACAAAATCTTAAGTTGTACAGTGAAGTCCCTTTTATACCTTAAAATCTGATTAATTTAACAGTTGATTGTAAAATTCTTCTTTGAATTTGTTTCAAGTATACACCATAACCTAGCAAGCTGGACAAGTGCATGTTGGCAGTCTTTATACCCTACAATTAAGTCTCAAACATATCAGTTTTATACATTTTGTTAATCGTAAAATCACACAATAATTTATTTTATATGAAAATAAACAATAATATGATACAAACCCGAGTTGTCTAGACAAGCATTCAAGCCTTTCAATGAGACTCTGCAAGGAACTGACTTTTATGCAGTGTTGTAAACTGTCAAGGCACTTTTGTAGAATCATACGATCTGCACTATCTATTCCCCATCTTTTATCCTGTACATAACATATATAAAATATTGTTAATATATGTAAATAAAATGTTTGAAAGTTGCATTGGTTGATATATCTTTACTTAAATCAATCTTATTTACATTTGAATAATAAAAGATACTTTGGATTTTACTGTTGCGGGTGCTATGGGTTAGAAATAAGATATAACAATATAGAATAACAGAACAGGTTAAATAATCCATTAATCCTTATGCTATATGTATATGATCATTATGCTATACAAAATATATTAAAATAAAATATTTTGTATCTAATTTTATCTATATTAATATTATAAAGCTGAAGAGTTTGTTTGAACACACTAATCTCAGGAACTACTGGTTCGATTTGAAAAATTATTTTAGTGTTGGATAGCCTATTTATGGAGGAAGGCTATAGGCTATATAACATCACACTACGACCCACGGAGGCGGCGCAGTAACGATAAACGCGGGTGAAACCGCGGGAACTTCTAGTTGCTTAATATAGAAGCTTATCTTATCTAATGTGGGGGCCAGTCAGTGCAGACTGGCGACACTTCGACCCAGTGGGATCTCTTCTTAGATTTAGAAAGATGCTTATTATTAATGTGGACATGTAGCGTTGGTGATACGGTGGATCACCCACGCTACATGTCCACATTAATAATAAGCATCTTTCTAAATCTAAGAAGAGATCCCACTGGGTCGAAGTGTCGCCAGTCTGCACTGACTGGCCCCCACAACAATTTCATTTAAGCTCTGAGGGTCTATTCTTATAATCAAACTAATAAAAATACAGTTCCGATCTGGTCTGATAAAGAAAAATTGTGAAATGCAAGTTATGTTTAAATTTGAAGTTAATTTTAATTTAGTAGAAAACCAGTTCTATTTTCAATGGTTTTTATTATATAAATTGGCTTTCTGAAATCTCATTATCATAGTAAGGCAAAGCTATCACCAACTACTCTAGAAAAATTCATACATTTCTGCAAACTTGAGGGCTTTCAAAATATTTTATTTTACTTATATTGGTTACATTGGTTTTATTTTAGGCATTAACCTGTCAATACTTGGAATGCGTGTCCATTATGTCACGCATTCCAAGTATTGACAGGTTAATGGTTTTCTATTAAGAAAACCTAATGTTTCTGGCCTCTGGCCACTGCCACTCATAGGTTAATAAACAAAAAAAAATGTTTATTAACCTACTTGATAATAATAACAAAACAGAGTATAACCACTATATAGTTTATGCTAATTTAACTTATGAGTCTGGCCGTGTTATATTAATTTATTATGATTGTTAGTATGTGCTATATTTTTATATTAACAGATTGATTTGTATATTTAAAATATCATTAACTCATCAATTATCTGGAAACCAGATATAATATAAAAAGATTTGTCTCTGGAACCCTAAGGCTTTCTTAGGGTCCCTGGGCTTAAGTATTGGCCAAGAGATTAGTAGTATTGACCAGTGCTCGAGTCTCTAGGATCAGCTTAGAGGCTCGAGCACTGGTCAATACTACTAGGATCAATCGAGAGGCAATGGTTTCTGGCCAATTAACAAGTTAAATTGATATACACAAATATTTTTGCGATATTATCAAAGTATTTTCAGTGAAGCTCTACCTATTTGATGGAGCAAACCCATAATACTTGACATAATAATAGACAGAGAGGTAATCATAGAAGTATTATCTCTTGTTTCAAGTGTACACAAAAATGTCATCTTATAGATTTTGTAATTAGCTAAATTATTTACTTGTTGTTCATTTTATGGTAAGTAAATACAAAGTAAAATATTTTATTCTTCCAAACATATTTATGGATTATAGTCTGCATTGTAAAAATGTGATTATACCGTAATTACCTTTTAGTACTTTAAGAGAGAAAAATACTTTAATGATAATCAGGAAAACGAACTGACGAAGAAAATATTACCAGAATATTGAGCTATTAATTAAATACAAACACACACACATGCTTTATTGATAAAGTTACTTAAACCACATGTTACATATTAAAAATAATTTCTTGATATTAGATCAAGAAAATCACATACAAAATAAAAATTAAAGCTATAAACGCACCAGTAATGCCATTCGGACACCTTTGGATGTCTCTGTTAAGTTTTTGAACTGTGATGTTTTGGACCTCAACTTTTCCATCAGAATTTCCTTCTGAAGTTCTTTAGATTTGTCTATTAATCCATTCGCGGAAGCCATGACTATAGCGTTATTGTCCGTCATTTTATAAAAATTTATAGCAGCACTTAAAACTTACACAAATTAATGATAACACAAGAGCAATCACAGAACATCTGATCAGTTAAGTATTGCAATTTTCTCGCTTTTACTAAGTTTGACAAACACGTTATTTAAGAGTTATTGAGCAAATGTCGATTTTAAACTTTACAAAAATATTTAACAATCACTTTATTTTATTTCGATAAAAAATATTTTATCGTTCACAGAACAAACTGTCATTTTCACGCGATGCCATTTGCTATAATACTGGTAAATACAATAAGAAAAGTATTAACAAGTTGGCATCGGTACAATCACTACGCGGCGCTACTAGTATACAAAAAACAGCGTAATCGAAAGGGAAGTGCGATAGTTTTATCAGAATCATGCACGTCTACTAAAGTTAGAGGTATAATATAATTAAAATGCCAAATTGCCAATGCCAACCACGTTACGTTCGGAAACTAAAGAAGAAATTAAAAATGTTTTGTGTGTAAAAATTATTTTAAGTAGAATTCCAAAAATTACTAAAAAATTAAAATCTTACGTATATAATGTTATATATCATCTCAGCCAAATATATTTAAATATGATCTGTAAATAGATATTATTTATGTCTTCAAATTCACAGCAGCATGAAGGTTTAACTTTTGCAACTGGTAACATTTCCGTTGCAGCACATTATGTCAACGGCAATAGTAGTTTTGTTTCGCGCGTAATTGGTTTTTATTTAATTTAAGCGCGTATAATAATTAATACAGTTGCACCGAAATGTAATGTAATGGGAAATCCAAATATGGACATATGCTTGGTAGAATATACAATACGCCATCGTGTAAGCAGTGCCCTTGTTGTGGCTACATTGGCCCAAGCAAGGTACGATCAACGATCTCAAATCGATCGCGATCGAAATATCGGGATCGAAATGTAATATAATGTAAGTCCTTAACTTGCGAGATGTAAATTAATTTTACTACCGGTGTCTATATATGCTCCGAGCTGTTGTCCGAGTAGACCTCGAAATCAAGATTATGAAAACTAATTACTGAAGGTACTTCACAAATAGTAAGTTATTGTAATTATAAATCCTTATTTTAAAATATCACGGCCTATTATAACCTCATGTTTTATAACATAGTCGGCTAGAATATGGAACAAAATTGCATGATTATTCTCAATAAAAACAACCTCAATCAGAGTTCCTCGGTACAACAAATAGCGGAATTATCAATACCAGTTATTTGAACAAAATTATCATAACGACTGCGTTATGTCAGCTACAATTAATAACACAAGAGAACATCCCGCTCCGGAATCGAAATAAAATGAAAACGACCAACCTGATTTTTGTAACTAACAGCACAGAGACCATCTCGCAGCTGTCCACACGGCGCTCGCTTGTTGAGCTCGATCAATTGCATCATGTTCTTTTGCTGCATCTCAAACGTAGTATACCAGTGAGAATGGAGTTCAGATCCCACTTCTAAAGTATTACGCAGTCGTGGTTCTTGCACAATGAAACGCCGAGATACTTTTTACACAACCAGTATATATTTCAGCAGAGTAACGTTCTAATTCTAACTGACAGTTGTAACGAGAATGAATATTTGTTAATCTCCTACCTTATTTATATATTTTTATCAATATATCAAATGGAAAGTTAAATATCGATTAATTACATTCGTGTAAAATTAGTACAGTAACAAATAACAATGATAATTATTAATTATGGAAATAATCAAATGTAAATATGCAATTATAACATAACAATTAAAACAATATAATACGTCACAACCGTGTGCTACTATTGAGTACTTGATAACAATTTTCACAATGATACTTGTGAAAATACTGTTTTTACCATTTGTTTGATTACAATAGGTATAATCATTCTAGTATATACACACATAATTATGTTGGGATATTTTAGTTCTACTAGATATTATGTTACTTGTGGCGGTAAGTCCCGTGTTTGAGGAGTGGCTGGAGAGGCGGCATGGCACCCTCACCTTCCGGCTGACACAGGTAATGACTGGCCATGGTGGAATTCAGGTTGTTACATAGTCCAGGGAACAGTACCACATTATGATGTATTTTTGTAATGTATGATACATGTTTGGTTGCAAATAAACTTATTATTATTATTATGGTTGTTTTGGCTAGTTCCTGTGCGTATACGCCGGCAAGAGACGCCCGGTTGTCACCAATGCGGGGACTGCCGCGACGTTATTGAGGACACGACGCTGCACACTTTGGCGGATTGCCCCGCCTGGGCATCGCAGCGCCGTGAGTTGATCGCGGCAGTCGGATTGGTTGCCCTCTCGCTTCCGGCCGTAGTTCAGTCTATGGTCCGGAGCGAGAGGTCGTGGAACGCCGTCGCCTCCTTCTGTGAGGAAGTGATAGTGGTTTTGTCGAGGAACACTGTGGTAGGTTTAATCGGTATTCCGGGAGGTACATTATTCTTATTCCATCTTTGTCTTTTACCCCGGCGAGTCCGACATAACCCCTCCGCCCGCCCCCGCGGAGGGATAAGCGTCAATACATTCCCACAGGTAACAAAAAAAAAAGATAAGTTACTTAAATGTGCACTCCGTTGGCATTTACATTTTATTTGAACTTATTTTTACGGCCGATAGTGCGGTTGGATTCCTAAGTCAGGGTTATTAGATTTTCTGTGGACAAATATCAACAGCAACTGATACCTATTCAAAATAAACCCAACGTGAATACACCCAGTGGCAATAGACACGCCCACTATAACGTGGGACTTAAATTATAATTATGTATTTGGATTTAATACACCTGTGCATACCCTTTGGGAACATAGAGACGTGAGCCTATGTATGTAGATGCTTTAGCTTTCCCGCTACTTTACTTATCTTATCTGAGAATCAAACAGTATATTATTATGATACCTACTCGTTAAAGCGCAATCTCATATCTAGGACTCCCTTCACATACCTACATACATATGTACCTATTTAATGCAATACGTTGCCAATTTGTGAGGAATTCTCCAAACTGCGAGGAATCTCAAGTTAGTTGGGGATTTATTGGGGATTGGCATTATGCGGGGAAAATGCGGTGATTTTGAAATCTTCGTGTTTTTTATTAATACATATTATAAATTGTAATAAATATAAAAAATAATAAAGAAAGAATACTTTGGCAGCACCTAGTAGCTACTGTGAATATTAAAAACAGTGAATAATGTTCGCAAACATAAAAATGATGACGTTCTTGTTGCTCATGCTGCCATTTTCAAATGCATTGGTCGAACGTAAATTTAGGGAGCTTAAAAATTAAAGTACAGAAATCCGCAAACGGCTAAATACTACCTACTGTAATATGTTTAATGGCAGCATGAGACGGGAATAAAAAAATTGGCGGCAGTGTCAAGTTTAACACTTTGAGCAAAATGTCATGTTCAATGGCAACAAATATGTATATGGGAAAAGTGTAACGGTGCAAAAATAGTTAAAACGTTTTTCATTGTTTAAAATGAAATTGAGGGGAATTTGTGGGGAATCAGCAGATTTTTGTCTCCAAATTTGGAGAATTTTATTTGGATTTTTGGGGAATCACGTACATTGGCATTAGCAACCCTGATAGTCATAGTCATAATAATAATTATGTACTCAAAAATTTCATAAATATCAATTGAACGATCAAAACGTACCCACCAGCCAGAATCACTTTCTGTGACAGCTTTTAGCGCGATGTGGAAAATAATCATGAATAACAATTGTTGTGAATCATTAGCTGCAGATTATGCGATTGATTCACAAGCAACATATGAGGTTCCTTTTAAAAATAACATGTATGATAATTATCAATCAGAAATTCTAAACGAAAAATCTGTCCATATTACAATAATTATTTATTTTAAGACTGTGCCGAGCGAAATGTGCCAAAACAGGCGGTCACAGTTAAGTGAATAAAATCAACACTTTTAGTTTAATACAAATATAAAATTTACATTTACCATAACAATGAATGTGTTTACAATTACTCCATGTAAAAAACTTAAAATAAATAATATTTTCGCCTACAAAATTACGTAAATTTCGAAAAATGCATAAACATAAGCTCGTGTTACGTGATTTTTAGATTACACCAGTAGAAATTTATCCTATTTTACAGCTTAAACGAAATATTACAATTTGTCCGTCCCAAATATTTTTAAGTTATTCGTTGACAATAAAGATACATATTTTTCAAAAAATATTGATGTAAATTATCAAAAAAGCACTTCAAATCCTTCATACAATATTAGTATGGCGGCCGCGTGCCGATTTGAATATGCGCCGCACGAGCTCTGTCATTATCTGTCTTATGCTCGGTGCAGTCTTAAGAACCATGACTTATATTGTAAAGATAAAGATAATTTATTTTCCATAACGTCGTAGTTTTAGAATTTTATATTATTTACAAATATAGGTACTGCATGACGTTTAAAAATAAGATAAGCATTAATTGTGTTGCATACACGTTGTACAATCTATACTAATATCATAAAGCTGAAGAGTTTGTTTGTTTATTTATTTGGTTGAACGCGCTAATCTCAGGAACTGCTGGTTCGACTTGAAAAAATATTTTAGTGTTGGATAGTCTATTTATCGAGGAAGGCTATAGGCTATATAACATCACACTACGACCCACGGGAGCGGCGCAGTAACTATAAACGCGGGTGAAACCGCGGGCACATCTAATCTATACTTCTATACTATAATATTATAAAGCTGAAGAGTTTGTTTGTTTGTTTGTTTACTTGAACGCGCTAATCTCAGGAACTACTGGTCCGATTTGAAAAATTCTTTCAGTGTAAGATAGCCTATTTATCGAGGAAGGCTATATATCATCACGCTAAGATCAATAGGAGCGGAGCACCAATGAAGAATGTTTCAAAATCGGAGAGTATTTTTCCTTTTAAGAGCTTCCGCTGCGTGCGCTGCGTAAACAGTTAAAGTTTCGCAAGAATCATGTAAGACAGAATTGTACCCCTTTAAAAGTTCTAAAAAAAGTCCGCGACAGCATATGTCTATCTTTTAAGGTTGGCTCACTATAACCATTTTTATGCTAACGAAATTTGTTCTAAAATAATGCATTATTTGCGAAGGTATTTTTATAAACATGATATTAATCCTTATCCAAATAAATACGTTATTCATCACAAGTATTTAATTTAAAACAAAATTGCCCTTTACATCATTCGATTTCAATGAATATCTTAGGAGATATAGCAGTTTTAAAATAACATCGCAGCAAAATAATTACCCATTACAGACATAGTACAAACGATGTTTCTCCTGGTTTATTCTGCGTGATTACTACTGGTTCGATTTGACAAATTCTTTTAGTGTTGGATAGCCTATTTATCGAGGAAGGCTATAGGCTATATAACGTCACGCTACGACCCACGGGAGCGGCGCAGTAACGATAAACGCGGATGAAACCGCGGGAACATCTAGTCGTCTCATAAAATATGTCTTTAAGTACCCTTGGGGGAATTCTGCGTGGAAAATAAGTGTAATACTAATTATGACAAACTAATTAGTAAATGTGCAAACAATTATTCTTGAAAATTATTATTTAACCTTTTGATTATCGAGTGAACATTTGAATGTTCATAAAAGCTAGCATAGTGCAGTGCAAGCTTTGTATTAGCGCAATATTTTTATCAGTATCAATTCAATAGTTTTAGAGGTTACACTTACATACAAACAAATGTTACCTCTTTTTTATATTAGCGTAGATTCTTAGGCACAACGTGGCATTAGAAACGAATTTTACTAAAGACTAAGCTCTCCGTGTATGTTATGAGACCCAAAATTTGTTAAAATTATGTTTACCTCTGCGTTACTCTTCACGGACATATTCAAGTGATGATAAGCTATTAATAATTACAATTAAGCGTGTTATTATAAGGAGGTCACAGCAGGTAATATTAGGATAATTACAGCAAAAACAAACAGTGTTTGAAATCATTTTGTTTCTGTTCAATATTAATTCTTAGAATAGGTATATTATAACGATATATTGTACTAAAATTGAACCTTATATGTTTAAATTGATATTATTATTGGTTTTGGTTCCAATTAATGTATTAAGCGAATATTTATTATTGAACTAGATGTTCCCGCGGTTTCACCCGCGTTTATCGTTACTGCGCCGCCCCCGTGGGTCGTAGCGTGACGTTATATAGCCTAAAGCCTTCCTCGATAAATAGGCTATCCAACACTAAAATAATTTTTCAAATCGAACCAGTAGTAATCACGTAGAATAAACCAGGTGAAACATCGTTTGTACTATGTCTGTAATGGGTAATTATTTTGCTGCAATGTTATTTTAAAACTGCGATATCTCCTAAGATATTCATTGAAATCGAATGATGTAAAGGGCAATTTTGTTTTAAATTAAATACTTGTGACGAATAACGTATTTATTTGGATAAGGATTAATATCATGTTTATAATAATACCTTCGCAAATAATGCATTATTTTAGAACAAATTTGGTTAGCATAAAAATGGTTATAGTGAGCCAACCTTAAAAGATAGACATATGCTGCCGCGGACTTTTTTTTAGAACTTTTAAAGGGGAACAATTCTGTCATACATGATTTTTGCGAAGCTTTAACTGTTTACGCAGCGCACGCAGCGGAAGCTGTCAAAAGGAAAAAATACCCTCCGATTTTGAAACATTCTTCATTGGTGCTCCGCTCCTATTGATCTTAGCGTGATGATATATAGCCTATAGCCTTCCTCGATAAATAGGCTATCTAACACTGAAAGAATTTTTAAATCGGACCAGTAGTTCCTGAGATTAGCGCGTTTAAGCAAACAAACAAACAAACTCTTCAGCTTTATAATATTAGTATAGACTAGCTGACCCGCGCAACTTCGTTTGCTTCACATAAGAGAATTTTCCTAGTTTTTGCAATATTTTTCATTTATGCTCCGCTCCTATTGGCTGTAGCGTGATGTTATATAGCCTATAGCCTTCCTCTATAAATGGGCTATCCAACACTGAAATATTTTTCTAATTTTTACCCGTAGTTCCTTAGATTACCGCGTTCAACCAAACAAACAAAATGTGAGTGAAGTCGGCGCGTGAGCGCCCGCGCCCCCGCCTTTTTATAAATGCAGCGGATGGCCGTTTCGCGCGTTAAACAACAATCAACCGTATAGCCGTACCCATACTGGCGCGGCGAGATTTGGAAGTTTTATTTCATCTATATCTTGTGTGTTTATAAACCGACTCCTATATTTTTTTTTATAATATAAATATTAAAGTGTACTTTTTGAATATGGGAGTTCGATAAAGATATATCTATGTGAAATACAATATATTTATGTATTTTAATACACTTTGAAGAAATGCTTAACGATTAAACACGTTATTGTGGCTAATTTATAAAAGATAGATATATACTATTAAGGACTTTTTTGTAGATCTTTTGAAGACCATCATCTTTGTAATACATACTTTTGGTGTATGATCAACGTATGCAAGGATAAGAGCTCGAAAGCGCATTTTCGTCCGACTTGCTTCAAATTTATCGTCACTGCTCAGCTCCTATGTGTCTTAGCGTTATGTTATATAGCCTATAACCTGCCCAGGAGTATGGACTACAATCGTACCAAGTTTGGTTAAAATCCCTTCAGTAGTTTTTGACCCATGCGTGCACATACAGACAGACAGACAGACAAAAAATTTACTGATTGCAATTTTGTCATCAGTATCGATCATCATTCATCCTCCAATATTAATTTTGAATATATATTCAATGTACAGAATTGACCTCTCTACAGTTTTATTATAAGTATAGATAATAAACCACAGTGCCAATTATTCCATGGTCGAAGTTAAGGAAATACTTGTATTTGTGACGTTAGTCATAAAATAGGCATATTTAGATTGTTACAATTCATGTTTGGATATTCTTGGTGTTTTCTAAATCTATACTAATATTATAAAGCTGAAGAGTTTGTTTGGTTGAACGCGCTAATCTCAGACACTACTGGATCGAATTGAAAAATTATTTTAGTATTGGATAGCCCATTTACCGAGGAAGGCTATTATAACATCACGCTACGACCAATAGAAGCGGAGCATCAATGAAAAATGTTGCATAAACGGAGCAAATTCTCTTATGTGAGGCAGACGAAGTTGCGCAGGTCAGCTAGTTAAATATAATCGTATACTCTTTTATGAAAAACTTGTTTGGAGAACGGCGTAGTATAACTACGCAAATAAGATTATGTTATGTGCTACGACTACG
The DNA here is from genome assembly GCA_963564715.1 of Catocala sponsa. Taxonomy (NCBI): domain Eukaryota; kingdom Metazoa; phylum Arthropoda; class Insecta; order Lepidoptera; family Erebidae; genus Catocala; species Catocala sponsa. The sequence continues at coordinate 12,254,179 of OY751336.1, read as the reverse complement.
AGAGACGTAGCGTGCTACAAAAAGGAAGGCAAACAGTGCTGCATAATTCATTTCATTTATTTTCATTTCATTTATTTCGGGCTGCATAGGCCCATAGATAAATACCTTAACCTAAATTTACATATTATATAATTTTATAATACATACAACACCATCTAGCCCAAACTAAGCAGAGCTTGTACTATGGGTACTAGACAATGAATAAACATTACATATATACTTTTTTATTGTTTTATAAATACATACATATTATACCTACATACATAGAAACACCCAGATCAAGACAAACATCCATATTCATGCACACAAATGTTTGACTTGTGCAGGAATCGAACCCGCGATCTCAGGCGTGGCAGTCGGTTACATTAACCACTACGCCATCGAGGCCGATTTGATGTTAGTAAATACACCTTAATACTATGTTAGTAAAACTTCACTTCGCACACTTAATACTAGTGCGCTCGGCTGGTACTTGTCCGCGGAAGCGACGGAATACCACGTCTTGCGGCCAAAAGCTTTCGTCCAACACCTTGTGCAGGTAGCAGTCGGGTACGCGCACGATGAACGCTTTAAAGTTGACGTTGCGGCGCGACTCCAGCAGCTGCACTCTCGGGACGTACTTCAGCTTTTGGCACACGTACTTCGCGATGTCCTCCGCCTCAGTGGTGTAGTGCAGGCGCGAGATGTACACCGGCGTGTTCGGGGACGCGGCACGCACCTTCATTCACATTAATTCACATTAACTCTGTTCCACTATTTACAAAATCACACTTCTGCGAATTTAAATATAATGAAGGATAATTATACTTGAAATATGTGTTGTGCGCCCAGATACAATGCTTATTTCATAGTGTCTATATATGGTTATGTTCACTAATTCAATTTTTCTGCAAATATAAAGCATGTTGATCGTAATATACATATACATATATATCTCACGCCCCGAAAGGGTATAAAAGGTTATTCCCATTGTAGTCCTCTGGTATCGCGTTATTTTTACAAACATTAAGATAACGAACGTTGAAGATCCGCCCTAGTAGTAACTATTTGTAGATCACACAACAAAAAAATCTCAAAAATCAAGCGATATTCATAACCGATATGAAGTATTATTAATTAATTATAACTAGTGTCTTGCAGTTTCTTAAATGAAAAAAGAAATGTCATTGGCTTTTTCATAATAGATAGGTACATTTATATAGCAGTGTACAAATATATTATTTAGGAATATTAAATAAAACATAACATCTAAAACGATTGTTATCTGACAGTATCGCCGTCGCCACTAATCAATTGGTCCGAAGTAATGTCAGCTCGCCGGCTGTTCAATTATTTAGGAAGTCACACATGTGTACAACACACTTATGTTTCTTGCCCTTCATAAGAATATTTCTTGTTGTTGTTTGTTCTGTTCGTTCGTTACACTAGGTATCATAAACTTTTTTAATAATGTTGTTTCATGTCGAATGTCTATTGCTATTCTATTGCCTGTACAAGCTTTATTGTTCAATTTGACTCTTTATAGAACACCGCGTGCAATATGCTCGTTTCAAAATTCGATTGATGACGTCTATTTCCTTTTATTAGAATTTTATGTTTATTACCTTATATACTGAGATAAATAGATTTCTATACATACCTAATATTATAAATCGACCAATAACGAGGTACTGCCAGTTACTACCATTGATGATATTTAAAGAAAAATAGAAATGTCATTTGGTCAACTATTTAGGGGCATCAGAATCCAAAATTAATTGTTTAATATTTTTCTGGCTGTCTTTTTCCATTTTCACGAAAATCCACTGACAATTTTGATGATACTTTCACAATTTCGTTCTACTTAAAAATTAAGCTAAGTTTTATCTGATGCCGATTAGTTGAACTAAAGATATGATGCGTAGCGTGATTCAAGTAAATCACGATGCATTGCGTTGACGATAACGCGGGTGAAGTTGTAGCAGAGGTTGTTTATATAAACCTACTTATGGCCACGTTCAGTAAGTGCCTGAAGCAAAAATGTTAAACGTGATTTAGCTATAATTGAAAAATTACCGTCGAAATTTGAAGGGGAAATGTTTAGCATGTAATTTTGTTTAGCATTTATTATTTAATATTTATTATAACTTTCAAATTAGCAATTACTTAGATTTTGTATAAAGTGTAAGCATTTAAACATTACCATAATAATAATTGTAAGTAGGGTTTAAAAAAGATGCTACTTCTGTTCAGGAATAAATCCTGTGTGTGATGCCTAGTTTGCAGGATCTACATCGCGTTACTGTCCTCATTCCTGTAGTTGCTAGAGTCTGTAGGCCACGGTAATTGTTTACCGACAGGCACGTCAACCGCTTGATTGCCAATTTAGTTGTGTAATGATTTCGATTTTGGAACACAGATTTCTGATTTTAAAATAATTCCTATGTCTTGGGGGACTTTTCAAACATTCAAACAACGGTTACAAAATAATCTAGACTCGGAACAAGTTGTGGATCCATCCATTTATTATTCCGTGTGTGGATCGAACCTACAGTACTCGGCGCAGCGAGATTAGCGAGCCTACTCCTTAAACCACTACGCAGCCGTGCAGTTATTGTATACCTATATACTAACTACTATATACATATAGAATATAATTTATGACAAGGTCACGAATATTACGTCATCATGAATTCATAAATTGCTAATATAGACTTGAAACTTTAACGATATTACGAACGATCATCAAATAGAAAAGCGGAAATGATTTAATATAGGTAATAAAGCCAGAGATACTGATAAATCTGCCTAAAATAATGACTTTAAGTAAAATAGTTATGTTGCACAAAATTGAGTTGGAAATTAGGATAAGTACGATGTATGTATTTTATTTGTTGATATGAGGAGAGACAATGTATTCAACAAATGCAATAAAATAAATGTCCCATGAGTTTAACAACCACACCCAACTGTTACATATTTACGTCAATAGCATGTCTTTTTATTACATATTCATAGTATTAAAAGCTAAATGCTTTTAAAATATTTAATGTACAGACATAATTTTACATTTCTATAAGTCTTATAGGTTATATTATATCGAAGGAAAAGCACAATAACTGAGTCACGCGAATAGACAAAATAAAATCCTTGAAGGTTTTGCTCGTCTAACTTCTATAAGCAACACATTCCACAGACGCATAACTCGTACGACAAAAGATTTATCAAAAGTTTTTGTGGTATGCATTTGCTTCTGCAGTCTTCATTCGTCAGACGATGTCAGGAATCTTATATGTATGTGTGTCACGAAGCAACTTTAAAATGCGCTTTTAGATATACTAATAAATTTGTTCAGACAGAATTTTGGTTTCGACGGCCAAAAGACTAGGAAGACGCTCTGTAGATAGATTGTGCATACATGTGAGAGTGCACTCTCCGTTGCTACTCGACTGGAGAGTAATCAGGCGTAAGATCAACATCTCTTTATCCTTTGTAAAGCAAAAGGTTATAGACGCAGACTATCTAACCCTGGGCTGTCACCGAGAATTCCTTAACGGAAAACTCTAATATCTTTTTGTTAACCAGACCTCGCATTCAATAACACCACGTTATCATCCGCTATCCATTAGTCAACGAGGTAAACAATATAATATGTACCTGTATATGTATAAGAGAGAAACATAAGCACATACATAAATATTGCTTTTACTAACAAATATATTATGTATGAATTATGTGATATGTAATTCAGTATAGAACCAAGTCTATATAATTTATCTAGGTCTTCTAGTTACAAGCTAGTGTCTAAAATTATACAGCATATTATAAATATGAATCTTGTAGATACTTGTAAATAATAACAAGAGGGAAGAATAACATGTTGATTGGAACTTTGTCCCCTGAATTTGAAAACATTCGCACATCCCTCACGTCTGCTAAAGTTAAGGGATCGAAGCATCGCTGTAAGTAAAACGAACTCTAACAAATCAAATTAAGGATGCCCTCGGATCTTTGAAGCATTCTGTATAATAAATACGTATTTAAATACAGTTGGTTTAAGAGTCGCTTGTATTTTTTTATCAAAATTCTTCTTCTTCTCCCTAGCCTTTATTATTTCCAAGTCACTTGGGGTCGGCTTTCTAGTCTAACCGGATTTGACTGGATATCAGTTTTTACACGGAGCGACTGCCATCTGACCTCCGCAATCCGAAGGCTAACGATACCCTAAGGCTAGACCAGTGTCAGGATATTAGAGGGCACTGACTTCCCCATAACGACTGCCATAGATGTTCATGGCAGCCGGGACCGACAGCTTAACGTGCTCTCCGAGGCACGGAGCAGGCGATAATTGTCAATCAATACGCACATAATTTCGAAAAGTCAGAGGTGCGCGACGTGGTTTCGAACCCGAGACCCTCTGCATTGCAGTCTGTTGGTCTATCCACTGAGCTATCGCTGCTCGTATTTTTTTTTAATCAAAATAATAGATATTTTTACGTACTCGTTTTCTAAATCTTTAGAAAAACAAATAAATAGGTCGAAGCCTTATTGTATGCATACGTTGTACAACACACCGTATGTGTGTCTTAAGACTGCGCCGAGCGTCGCGGTTGGACTGAATGACAGAGCTCGATATTCAAATCGGCGCGCGGCCGCCATAGTAAAATTGTATGGAGGGTCTGAAGTGCTTTTTTGATAAATATGTATCTATATTGTCAACCAATAACTTAAATATTTGGGACGGACAAATTGTAATATATCTTATCTTATCTTATGTGTGGGGGCCAGTCAGTGCAGACCGGCGACACTTCGACCCAGTGGGATCTTTTGTGTCGGCCCCAAGATTTAACCCTTAGCTATCTCCTTATGAATGTACTGCATAAGCCGCAGTGTATAATTCAAAGGGAGAAGCCTGAAGTCTTCAGGGCTTGGATATGCCACCCCCATCAGACCCGTCCTCAGTCCAGCCAACGCGTCGCATTCACACAATAGGTGCGATATGGACTCGTCCTGTTCACCACAGGCTCTGCAGATCAAATTGTGTGCCAATCTCAATCTGCACGGGAAGTCGTTGGTGCCAAAATGGCCAGTGAACGCTCCTGTGAGCAGGCGCATTTGGCAATTGTAATATAACTACTTATTTATGTTTCGTTCAGTAAAATAGAATAGATTTTTACTGTTATAATCTAAAAAATCACTTAATACGAGCTTACGTTTTTGCATTTTTCGTGCAAATTTGCGTAATTTTGTAGGCGAAAATATTAATTATTTTATGTTTTTAACACGGAGTAATTGTAAACATATTAATTGTTATGGTAAATGTATATTTTATATTTGTATTAGACAAAAAGTGTTGATTTTATCAACTTAACTGTGACCGCCTGTTTTGGCACATTTCGCTCGGCGTAGTTTTAAGTAATAGTTGTCACTCGCTTTGAAGGTGAAGGAAAACACGGTGAGCAAACTGGCACGCCTGAGAGTTCTCTGCATTATTTTCAAAGATTTGTAGTACTCCTCACCCGCAGTTGGATAGCTTGGTGAAATATGGCGTAACCCTTCTCATGCTAAAATGGTCCCTATGCCGAGTAATAGTGTGAACAATTAATATTTATCCGTGGGCCTTGAATAATCTTGCTCGGTAGTAAGTATTACCTCGGCCACCTGATATATGTATATTTGTTTACCTACGTACGTTATTAGTTTTTATGAAATCATCATTTTGAAGCCGTGAATTGAAGACACAACTTCTTTTATGACAAACACAAAGAGGCATATTTAAAAATATGTTTTATATTGTGTATAATTTTCAAAACCCACGTTCTTCCAAACCTATAACTAATCCGTATTAAAAATACACCAATAATAAAAAATATTTTCATCTAGAAATTCTGAACAGTTTCAGGATTGAAGTTATCGTGATGGAATAGATTTGTTAAAACTAAAAAATAAAATGTTACCCGATATACCTACGTCGCATGTTCTATTCGCATCCGTGCACTTGTCCGGAACAACAAGTAACAAGTGGTTGAATACTTTATAGACTCAGCCAGTTCTAGAATAGACATGGTGTATTTATATATAAATACGAGCGGTCGCCAAGGGGTCGAAATTCGCCCATAATTTATTAAAATTTTAAATTCGATCGTTATTAAGGTTTTATTGTGTACTAGCTGACCCGCACAACTTCGTCTGCTTCACATAAGAGAATTTTCCTAGTTTTTGCAATATTTATCATTTATGCTCCGCTCCTATTGGTCGTAGCGTGACGTTATATAGCCTATAGCCTTCCTCTATAAATGGTCTATCCAACACTGAAATATTTTTCTAATTTTTACCCGTAGTTCCTTAGATTAGCGCGTTCAACCAAACAAACAAAATGTGAATGAAGTTGGCGCGTGAGCGCCCCCGCCTTTTTATAAATGCAGCGGATGGCCGTTTCGCGCGTTAAACAAAAATCAACCGTATAGCCGTACCCATACTGGCGCGGCGAGATTTGGAAGTTTTATTTCATCTATATCTTGTGTGTTTATAAACCGATTCCTATAATTTTATTTTTTATATAATAAATATTAAAGTGTACTTTTTGAATATGGGAGTTTGATAAAGATATATCTATGTGAAATACAATATATTTATGTATTTAATACACTTTGAAGAAATGCCTAACGATTAAACACGTTATTGTGGCTAATTTATAAAAGATAGATATATACTATTGAGGACTTTTTTGTAGATCTTTTGAAGACCATCATCTTTGTAATACATATTTTTGGTGTATGATCAACGTATGCGAGGATAAGAGCTCGAAAGCGCATTTTCGTCCGACTTGCTTCAAATTTATTGTCACTGCTCAGCTCCTATGTGTCTTAGCGTTATGTTATATAGCCTATAACCTGCCCAGGAGTATGGACTACAATCGTACCAAGTTTGGTTAAAATCCCTTCAGTAGTTTTTGACCCATCCGTGCATATACAGACAGACAGACAAAAAATTTACTGATTGCATTTTTGTAATCAGTATCGATCACCATTCATCCTCCAATATTAATTTTGAATATATATTCAACGTACAGAATTAACCTCTCTACAGTTTTATTATAAGTATAGATATAGATAACTAATACCCTTATAATCACATTTCATTTAGTCACCTACTCCACATACATATGTATGTAACCATAGTTAGGAAGCCTTCTACGAAGTCAACCGAATAATGCCGAAATACTACGAACGCGATTTATTTGTTACGCTTTCATGGCTTAACTAATCGACCGATCATCAAGATATTTTGCATACACATTGTCAGAGGTACAGAAAATGACAAAGTGTACCTTTCATCCAGAGAAAAGCAAGCGAAGTCGCGTTTAACAGGTAGTAGCCTATACTTAACATTTAGTATTTATTCGCCCTGTGAAACATTTAAGAAAATATCGTTGTGTTGCCAACGCAACGGACAAAGATATTTGATCGCCTTCTGATAATAAACCGCCTTTTCAACGAACCTGAAAACCTTACTTTCCACAGGAACATAACACAAGTTATTTGGCTAGAAACGTCAGCAGAGTGGGAGATACTTCCCCTGGTTCAATTTGAGCTAATTCCTAGGTTTAAGCTAATCTCTCATTTTCTTATAATGTTTACTCGTGAAAATACAGTCCAACTAAAAGGCTCTTCCAGCCGGTTTATATGCACAAGCGGTGTTGCGCTCGTAACAAGGTAACAAGCAGTGCCTGCAGCTGACGCGTTTAAAAATGCAATTTTTTGCTTTGTCTCTTCGTGCGGCGCTGTTCCAACGTGTCACTCTTACGTACTAGAGCTTCTCAAACCTACTTACGACATTGTCACACAATAATCATGTGTCACAAACGCTGTGATGTGTTGCGACGCGAGTAATGATACTATGTAGTTATAGAGGATATGAAATAGCAAACTACAAAAGTCATTATCGCGTTAATGAGTTTTATAGAACTGCTTTAATATGAGTAGCCGTAAGTCTCAGGTATATTTTCATGAGCTCCAATCCTTGCTTGGCTTGAGTCTGGCGACTATATACGTTAATATATTAATTAAGAATATTTCAAACTACTTGTCACATTTTTTTAAAACCTATTTGTTTGTAAGGTTCCTTTTCTCAGTGTGCAAATATTAGGCTATAATCATCATATTTGGAGAATATTGTGGAGAAGTTTCATGCATACATTTCCTCAAGGAGCCTTCTTTTTCATTGTTGAAGTAGGCGAACGAAATAGCTATTTAAACTTCTACAATTGAAGGGCGTACCTTTTATTAATTCGTGACTTATTGAGTAAAAGATATTGAATGTGCGCTTGTGTGATATTTTTTAGTCTTCTCATATGCCATAATATGTCTTATTTGTTTGTTCATTTAAGTACCTGTAGCGACACATTAATATGTGTCGCTACATAATTGTAGAAACAGACTACTGACGCATTAGTTTTATATACAAGCGCGCGATTGTATGAGCGCTGCGCAGCAGTCGTCTGAGTCTCCCCAAACCCGCTCAGTTAGGTCGCATTATTATGTAGTTTATTTTATATATAATGGTACCAGAGAATATACACCCATATCTACAATGAAGCATTTTATTTGAACATCCACAACAAGACAAATCATTTACCCCTACATACCTATTGCACTTTATATCTGTTTTTGTTATAAACCACATTATATTTAAAATTGTTTTTAACATTTAATCTTAGTTGTTAATTTGCCTTTTATTGCATGCTGTGGTCTCCTATAATTGAAGGGGTACACATTCATAATACTTATGTGAAAAATTCTGTGTAAATTGCAGTGTATATTCTTTGTTGGAGATCCCAAATAAATAAAATAGAAATTAAATATTGGTGTGGCTAAATAGCTGCCAAATAAGTGCGTAATAAAATTTATTTCACAACTATTCAGAAACACGCGTGACGTTTTGTTATGTTATTAGGTACGCAAGCGCGATTCATTGATGGTAACTAAACTTTCTCGGACGCGTTGTAGAAATTCAGATTCTTTCTGTTATTTCTATGTAACAATTTCTAAGTTTCTATTGATTTACACAGTTTTGGTTACTTATTGTGGTCTCCATTATGTATCTATTTTTATAATCCTAATTTAACAAGATCCAAACAATGTTAAGAAAATTAATTAAATTTCTAACAAAGGCAACAATCTCAAGATGTTTAATTCTGAACATACCAAAGGAATATGTACACCTTTAGATACTGATCGTGAAAGCAAACTTTGATGATTAATTTATAATTCTTGTGTCCTCTTTGGATCCGATATCTAATGTGGTGCTTAGGGGACATTAAAACCAAATATCTTTTGATTCATAAGGTCAAATTCAATTGTAAAATATGATTTAGCACGTAATCGGTAAATTTTCAATAATTAATTGTCAGAATAATAAATATATATACCTACAAGAGACTGACTTAGTTTTGATGCCTTCCATTTGCTTAATAAGTTAAAAAGTAGGTTACTGAAACTCACGTTTTCATCTTCCAAGAGCTTTAATGTGTAAAGATAACCCCTACTAAAGTAATGCAACTACTCAAAACTTAAAAGCATGAGGTCCCTGGCTACTTTTAAATGCATATTAAGGATAAGTTAGTTTAAGACGTACGGGATATTATATGGTAAGTGTTTTAGTTTTATGTGGATACTTATGGAATATTATTTTAGAAAGTTTAATCTAATTTAATCTTGACGAAATAAGTCAGTTTTAAGCTTTTGCCTTCGTCGAGTTCGAGTCCCACAGATTGAGTGGATGAGTGTGTGCGTAAGAGTATTACCGTTATCCAGATAAAATATTTTCTTTTTTTAAATATATCTGTGGCTTACAAATTTTCTTGTTAACGCCTGCTAATCCAAATGTATTTTGTTAGGAGTGAGTCCATATCGCATCAGTAAATAATGGGTAGGAAACGATTCTGGATTTGGATTTGTGATCGACAGGTTATGAGTACGAACGTACGAACTCACAACCTGTCGATCACAAATCCTTGCCTTGCCATTGACTATAATTTAGTCACTAGACCACTCCTGCTAAAATTAGTAAAGGTTTTATAATAAAAGCGCGAATAAAAATAGAAAATGTATTTCTTAAATACGAAAGCGTAGTCGTTTTATGTAATGAAGAAAATTTAATTTTTTGTAAACTTCCATAATTTATTTAGGACATCTCACAGTCCGGGCACGCCACGATCGTTGCGTCAAGTCCTGTGTTTGAAGAGTGGCTCGAGAGGCAGCATGCCGCCCTCACCTTCCGGCTGACCCAGGTAATGACTGGCCACGGTTGTTTTGGCCAGTTCCTGTGTCGTATAGGCCGACAAGAGACGCCCGGTTGTCATCACTGCGGCGACTGCCGCGACGTTGTTGTGGACACGGCGCTGCACACTTTGGCGGATTGCCCCGCCTGGGCATCGCAGCGCCGTGAGTTGATCGCGGCAGTCGGATTGGTTGCCCTCTCGTTCCCGGCCGTAGTTCAGTTTATGGTCCGGAGTGAGAGGTCGTGGAACGCCGTCGCCTCCTTCTGTGAGGAAGTGATTTCTATCAAGGAGGCGGCGTAGCGGGAGAGAGAGCGCTTAAACCCTCTCCTCAGCCGCAGAACCGGGCGCCGGAGGGCGCGAGATGACCTCCATGGTGGTGGACCTCGTGGGCCTGCCCGCCATCCAATCAGCACCAGGTCCGAGAGGCGGCGTGCGTGTTCCCACGCGCGCCTCTGTGTCGAGTCCGTCTCCCGTCTAGGAGGGACGGTAGGGTTTTATGAGTGAGAAGTGCCAAAGGGTAGGTCTCTTCGTATAGGGGCCTGCCGTTTCATAGGGCGGGCTGAAACCTCGGCGGGATCGCGACCGTATGTGCAAGTGATTCGCGCGGCCCCGTCGATAACGGTTTTGTCGAGGAATACCGTCGTAGGTTTAGTTGGTATTCTGGGAGGTCCATTATCATCATTTCAATATCTTTCTTTTACCCCGGTGAGTTATTTAAAAAACAGCGATAAATGTAAATTGATAGTATTATCCTTTAAGGCAGTGGTACTTACATATTGAAATTGATCGTGACTCGTGAGTCGTGCGCGAATTTTATGAATTCCTTGGAACTTAAATAAAATATTGACACAACCTGCTCTTGCATGAAAAAATCTTACGTATTTATTCAAAGATGGTAGAATTGCTCAACTTCTTATTATAACACTTTCATCTTTAACAGATGGAGCGAGAAAATGATATTGCATATCATAAGAATAACGATTGTATACATTAGAAAGATTGTGATGTGTCTCTTTTTACGTATCCTGTTACGTTATTAATAGGTCAATACGGTAAAAATGTCGACGACCCTTTAGCGAAACTATGGATTAACAGTATCAAAGTGTAAATAAAAAAAAATATTTTGTACATTTGTTTTGATGTTCTGTCTGCTCACGCTGTCCCCAACGTACACAATTAAGATTAACTATCATGTTCACTTCATTACAACAAAGGAGTATAAAGGCTTTGTGTGTGAAACTGGTAGCAGTTTATCAATGTGTATTATTTTATACTTCAACTAGATTTTTTCTGCGGCATCGCGTAAATGTAGGTTAGGTTAGATTAGTAACAGTACTTTTTCTAGATGAAAGCTATGTATGCAAAATTAAATGAAGATCGGTCGAGTAGTTAAGGTGTGAAAGCGTAACAAACAAACTCACATTCGTATTTATAATATACGTTAGGATATATTTACTTACTAAACAGGTTGTTTTAAAATAATAATATTATACAGAGAGTTAAAGGTCGAACACAAAACTATATATAGCTTCTAACTATATTGACCACGAATGTTCGGCCTTCTATCAGGTGTCAATTAGAGCAATAAAAAGGTCTGTGTATAGCTAGCAGATCCGGCACACGTTGCTCTGCGTTGTACTGGCATTTCCGCTAAGAAAAGATGCTTACTGAAAAACGAAATAACTCGACCTCAGCGCTAGGAAATGGGTCCAGATGTCATGATTTTATTTTTTGGCAACGAGCATAACATAGTGTGTACTAGATTTTGCCGGTGGCTTCGCTCGCGAAAATGTAGGTTGAATAGCAACAGTACTTTTTCTGGATGAAAGGTACCTAATGTCCTGTTCTGTACCCGTGACAACGTATATGCGAAATGTCATGATGATAGGTCGAGTAGTTAAGGCGTGAAAACGTAACAAACAAACACACTTTCGCATTTATAGCTAGGATAGTTAGGATATTTTGCTCAATAAATCAAAGACAGTGTAACTTTCTTAGGGACTTTGCGAGTTTTCCTGGCCCACTGCTGAATTTTTTTTACACACATGTTACAGTAGGACGGGTGCATGTAACAGCATGCACCGCGGGGGTGAATTTGTTTTTTTTTATTTGTTGAAAATACTATATATTGTGTCATTGTTTGTTTACCAACAATGACACAATATATGGTTTTAAATTATTTGTACCAAATAAACATAGCATAACTATGACACCAGTGACATTTATCACATTTAAATATAATGCATTAATGGGTTACAATGAGAACCAGTAGCCATGTGCAATATTCAGTAAACATATACGAGGGGCGATCAAAAAGTAATGATAATGAGTATAATAAAACAACGATTCTAGTTTAAATTTAATTTATTTTTCTACATAGTCTCCTAACAAGTCGATACATTTAGTCCAACGTTTCTCTAAGCCTAAAATACCCTTAAAAAAAAAATCTTTATCTTGGCTCTCCCAAAATGCCTCTACAGCAGCCATAACCTCGCTATCATCCTCAAATTTCTTGCCCCTGAGGTGTTCCTTGAGCCGAGGAAACAAATAAAAGTCGCTGGGGGCTAAATCTGGAGAATAGGGTGGGTGTTCGACCAGTTCGAAGCCTGCTTCTCGAATGGCAGCCATCGCAACTTCGGCTTTGTGTGCAGGTGCGTTGTCCTGATGAAACAGGACTTTCGCTCGGAGTTTGCCCCGTCTTTTTCCTTTATGGCTTCTCGCAGTCGTCTTATTTGATCAGCGTAGTAGGAGCCCGTTATAGTAGCTCCCTTTTCCAGGTAATCAACCATTATGATTCCCTCAGCATCCTAAAAAACGGACGCCATAACCTTGCCCGCCGAGCTCGAGACTTTGAACTTCTTCGGCGTCGGTGAGGATGGCCTTTTCCAAGTCATCGATTGTTGTTTGGTCTCAGGATCAAAATGATGGATCCATGTTTCGTCCATGGTCACAAATCGAGACAAAAAATTTTCTTGGTCAGCCTGGAACTTTGCAAGATTGGCTCTTGAAATGTCAACTCGCTTTTTCTTTTGTTCGTCCGTTAACATTCTCGGTACCCAACGCGCGGAGACCTTCTTCATATTCATTTTGCTGGTCAAAATGCTTTGGATGCTGCCATATGAGATCCCTGTGACCTCAGCTAAATGTCTGATGGTTACTCTTCGGTCTGCTAATACGATATCTTCGACTTTTTTCACGTTTTCCTCAGTGAGGGACGAGGTTGGGCGTCCCTCGCGATGTTCATCTTCTGTGGATGTTCTACCCAGCTTAAACTCTTTACACCACCGTGCCACCGTAGAATATGGAGGAGCAGAGTCCCCCAGTGTCTCCACCAAATCAGCGTGTATCTCTTTGGTAGACATTTTTTTCAAACAGAGGTACTTGATGACGCATCTCACTTCGTGTTTCTCCATTTTCGTGTTGTCGCTCCGACTGCTGGTATTCAAATGAATGTAGCTCCTCCAAATGATGTCCTATTTATACAATTTTTTAGCTGGGAAGTAGTGAAGGACCGAAGAAGCGAAAACAATTTTTTTTGGAATTTTATCTTTATTAGAAATACCCGTTTATCATTACTTTTTGATCACCCCTCGTAAGTATTAAGTATTATAACTTTTTTTTTTGTTTTTGTTTTATCAATCAAATTCAAATGAGTAAGGATAAAGCACTAAGTAACATTTTTTTAAATATGTGGCAAATAAATCAATGCTGTTAAAATTATTGTTAAAAGATTCAACTAGGCGATACATCGTTTGTCGTTTGCCTGCATTTGTACGACAACGAGCAGTAGCAAAAAAATTACATAGATTACGGCTATGAGTTTTAATAGGTATACGGTAACATATTTTGTTTGTCAGTTGAATGCAATCATCTTTATATTTTTATAATATGTAGTAATTCAAAAATTGTGTAAAGATATGTGCTATATCTTTGTTTAAGATAGACCGGTATGATTGTAGCAGGTATCTCTGTATCTATGTTCGCACACACATTCTTGTTCGCTCGGGACGCCCTAGAACGCATGCCGACGCCGACGGTCTAACTTCCCGTTTGACTAAATCGACGCGGATGCTTGAATCGGTAGGTGACTTGTTAGTGCAGTATATAATACTAAACGTACAGTCAAAGAAACATTTTTGATTATAATTTTAGAACTGATTTCTTTTGTAAGTCAGTTTTAGTTTAAAAGTTTCTTACAATTAAAATTATTACGCTACTAGATTTTGCTCGCGGCTTCGCTCGTATAAATGTAAATTAGGTTAGTTCATATTAGTAATTAAATTGTTTTTCTGCCCAACCAACGCTATCTTATTTGTGGCGTTTCTTTATTTAATCAGATGTCGCAATATAGAACGTCAATTATAGCAACAAAATATACTTCTATCTGCAAACAAGCGTATGAGGAGGTTTGATTGGAAAATGTATATGCGAAGCAGAGAAAAATATTGATTGTGTTACGTTTCCCCAATAAGATACAAATTACATAATTATAAATAACTAACGAGCGAAATTTCATGGCGCTCGGTCGAGAAGTTAATGCGTGAAAGCGTAGCAGACAAACAAACTCACATATTTTGTATTTATAATATTACTTAGTAAGTTAAGATGCAAGTCATTCCAATAAAACTTAAAAGTATATAAGCTTCTTCTACATTACATACATATGATCAATATGGTTTACTTAGCTATCGTAAGGAAAAATGGTTATAATAAATATGTAAGGATTGATTGTACCAGGTGATAATTGTACAAGAGAACAATAAAATTATTCCAAATGCTTTGCCATACAAAATGGTCAGTAATAATTTTCGTTACTTTTGACTAATTATATACAGTATTTGATTATGTATAATTTCAGTCAAAATGGTCAACCCTTATAGAGATTGGCCATCTGCGTGGGAGATATTGTTGTGTTTGTGAGGGAACACAAGTGTTCTCTCTATTTCTCTCTTAAGTTCGATGGGATGGGATTATGACACGAATGGAGAGAGATAAGGTGTAGGTCCGACGGCTTTACATTTTCTTTGAGACACTTATGCTAACTGCCGAACTGCGGACTGCTTCTTCTTCTTAGCGTATCGTTGGAAACACTTTTAAATTATATATTTGCTGCCTAGAAAGCAGCTTATCTAGCTGCGTTGTCAGAGGTAGCCATCAGGTTCTCCTGCGTGTAAGTTGTTGTTCTTGTAATGCGGGCTACTATTTAGAAAGCATCGATAGAAACACCCAATAACTTTTTGCTGATCCAACTTGAAAATCGTACACGAGATCTAAAGAGCAGCAGTTGTAATCACTACGACTGCGCTACTAAGGTAGTCGTAGTATTGTAAGCAGACATTTTTTCAAAGCTCACACTTATAATTTACTTCTATCCGGTATTCATAACTCGCTAACACTAAATCTAGTCAGTCAAATAATATTCCTAATTATGATATCCATAATGAGCCGCTTGTTCGTATTTGTATAGTTTATAAAATCACAAAGTATTGTGTCAGTTTTAAATCTTATATAACTCAATGTCGGCATTTAAATATTATATTAATTTACTTTAAATTAACTTTTGCAGGTTTTAAATAAATGAATTCTGTGAGAAAATTCCCACAATAAATTATATGTTAAACTGGTCCCAAAATAAACTCCCCAGACTTCGAACGAGTTTCGTAGGCGAGAGTTAATACTCGACGGGTTAGATAGAGTTAGATATTTCTTTATTGTACACCAACCCATTCATAAATAAAATTAAAGGTAGACAGGTAGGACAGAAAAATTCAAACGTATAATGGGCATTAATGGGTGCTTTTATCACCAAGAGTAATCTCTTACAGGCAACCTACACATACGAGTACATTATACAAATCGGTGCGTTTATTATGACTAGCTTGTAATAGCGCCTTCGTCCACGACGTCACGATCAACGTCGATCATACTATGCGCTATATCTTAACTATTGAACTGATTTAACACTACTCTGAATTTACCGGAGAATTGGCCTTGAAATCAATAATTTTACGTAATAAACAGACAGGTAAGAATTCTCAATCTATTGTTTTGAATACAAAGGCAAAGTAAAGTAGATAAAGTCAAAGTCAAAAATGGGCGTACCTCGATGGCGTAGTGGTTAGTGTAACCGACTGCCACGCCTGAGGTTGCGGGTTCGATTCCCGCACAAGTCAAACATTTGTGTGCATGAACATGGATGTTTGTCTTGATCTGGGTGATTCTATGTATAATATGTATGTATTTACAAAAAAAAGTACCTATGTATGTTTATCCTTTGTCTAGTACCCATAGTACAAGCTCTGCTTAGTTTGGGCTAGATGGTGTTGTGTGTATGTGATAGAATAGAATAGAATAGGATATATTTATTTCCATAAAAATGTGCATACAATTCTTGGACACGTCAACTCACTATTATATTAATAAAACAAAATTATAAAAATAGATAGAAGGAAATAAAAATTTTGCATTGAAAAAAGCCTGTTCGGGGAGTAGAGCTTTCATGAGAAGATGCAGGCAAGAAACTCATGGCCACTCTTTTCAATCGTTTACATCAATACAATTCAATGTTATATTATTTTCCTTATATGATATAATATTTGTTATATTGTGAATAGAAATAACCTGTGAGTGGAAGCAACTCAATCCCAAGAATTTTTATCTTCTATACCTATATTCAGTGACTGCCCTTTAGCATATAATTTAAGTTTTACAAATGTTTTAAATTTATTAAAACTTAGGTTTTGAATGTCACTTGGAATTTTATTGTAAAAGCGCACACATTGACCTTTAAACGACTTATTAATTTTTTGAAGCCGCAAGGCCGGCCCTTGTTTTCTGTTTTTGTTTCTTGTATTTATATTATACTAGCTGTTACTTGCGACTTCGTCCGCGTAGATTTTAACTAAAAACTGTTTGTCTATGCGGAAACCTATTTTTTTTCTAAAATCAAAGTAGCCTAAGTTCTCCTTATAACATCAGCTATCCACCAGTGAAAGTCCCGTCAAAATCGGTTCAGCCGTTTCGGAGATTAACCGGAGCAAACTAACAGACAGACAGACAGACAAAAATTTTAAAAATATATGTTTTCGTATAGGTACCTTATATACTTTCATATGCATTAGATAAAAAGCTGTTATTTTGACATTACAAACAGATACGTCAATTCTATTTATTTGTATAGATGTATAGATATATCGCTTTTCTTATAAAATAAATCAATGTTCATATACATAAATTAAATTTACATATAATATGTATTGGCTGGCTACTGTTAATATATTTATCTCTTTAAATTTATTCCTTATGTATCCTTTGTTTTCATGTTGTAAATTGCTCGAATAGCCCTTTTCTGCAGTACGAGGATAGTTGGAATGTCGGCAGCATTCCTTTTAACAGTAAGACAGATAAGTTTCGTTTTAACAGCATTATAATAGTATAGATAGATAACAGGCATAGAAACTTACATAATACAATGGCACACTGTGAGTACTAATACACCGAAAGAAACATAACAATTATTGAACTAGACATGTTTTCGTAACGGATAGCAAATCGAGTAACATAAGTCCTTAAACTTATTGTCAATCATTTTCTATTTCAAGCGTTGAAGTTGGTCATCCGAGGATGCGTGATAAAATAATCGAGGAATCCTCGATTATTTTACAATGGATTTCCGTCAAGTAACGCCTGATTCAATTCATTATACCATGACAATGCTTTCGTGACGTACATTGCGTAGTAGATGGTACAGTAGGTATGTAACGGTAGGCATTCATGTGTATGACGGTGCATATTATAGGAAACAATGATTCAAGCCTCGATTGAACTAAATAGGCGATCGAGGAGATGTCCGTTATAGTGGATTATAGCCTATAGTTAGACGTGTATGATAATATGATGCTTATTGTTTTGAGTACTGAAATAGAAGTTCTAATAAATGACGGCAACACTGAAATGTATTATTATAAATACTATATCCAGGGAGACTCGTATTACATATAGCCAGTAATTGTTAGGAGTCGCGAAATAGAGGTTAGTAGTTATTTAACGGAACACTTCCTAACGTTGGCCGGCACTAAGTATTTTCTAATATTAAAGTCTACGATCGACAGTTGCATAAAACCTTATTCTTATAAAAGAGGACTATCAAGGCAACTTTGTAAAACAGCTGCATTATAATAGCTACGAGATATAAGAAAACCAGCATACAATATAAAAACATAAAAGCTTATTATATGGAGGGCCATTGTAACGCTAAGGAATATCAAGGAGTTAAGTTAAAGTGAAAAATTTCTAAGGCGAAATGACAACGACGAAATATCGGCCGACTGATTTCTGATCTATTGTTGTCTAAAATACAAGTACTTATGTACTAGGTACTTATGAAATTGCGTAAAAACGAGGCCTGGCAACTTTTTCATATTTTAAAGCGAAAATTTCGAACGACAGTAATATAACTTATTTATAAATAGCCAGATTTTGACCACGGCTTTGCTCGCGGTTATCTAGATTTTGTCAGTAAATTTCTATCCATTGGGAACAGAACTTTTTCTGAATAAAAGGTCCCTATTTCTATTTCAAACCGCTGACAACGTGTATGCGAAATTATATTATTATGATGATCGGTAGAGTGGTTAAGGTGTGAAAGCTTAACAAACAAACAAACATTTAATTCACATTCGCATTTATAATATTAGTAAGGATAAGCTTAAAGTAATACATACGTAAATCATAGTAGATCTTTGTGTGATGATTATTTTTTATATTATGTACCTAATAGACAGGATACTACTACCGCTGCGCCAAGAAAAACAGTCGTCTTTACCTGTCAGCTCATCCTTATCGAGATATAATGATAAAAGCATTATGTCTGAACTTCGGCGTCCGTACCTATACGCCAATGGACGAATTAATAAGTAAACGTCAAATGCATATACGCATAGCGTCAATATATAGCAGCGATAGCCTTATGCGAGACCGTTAGACTGCCACAAGCCGTGCCGTTAGATTCAATCCTACGGCACGCACCTCCGACTTCTCGAAGTCAAAGGCTATTTAATAGGTAATAATACCACTCGCTTTAGCGGTAAAGGAAAACATCGTGAGGACAGGTGTCCTCACGATGTTTTCATGAAAATACGTATCTTTGAGAACATTACGGCGAACTTGCACCTGCAAGTCTGAGAGTTCTCCGAAATGTTCTCAAAGATACGTATTTTCGACTTTTGACGATTAACAAACTCTACATGAAGTCCGCACTGGACCAGCGTGGTAGACCATGTCTAATACTAAGAAGAGGCTCGTGCCCAGCAGTGGGACAGTTTATGTACAGAGCTGTTATTACTTTAATTTGTTAATTTAACTATTAATATAATTTAACTCGCAAACCCCAGCTGAAAAAAGCGAAAGTGCTCTTTGACTCTTATTAACCGCCGCGACGCTAATTTTGGAGTTTGCATTCGACATTTCGATTCAAAGTTGAGGCTTTACACGCATTGTTGAATAAAGTTTAGTAAAGTTGGAGCCAATTTGTAGACCGGGTTTATGCGGCCCAAATCCAATCTAGCAGTTGAATTAATGATTGATAGCTTGAGATCAAACTGTAAGTCCCTTGCAACAAGTTTGGCGTAACGATGCATAATAAACAGCAATATTGAGGTCACTTACACTGCGCCTTGTGACACCGGCTTTGGCGGATTTGATATTCATAGAGACATTGACCGTTAATCTGGAAACAATGTGAGTTTGTCATTGTAAACAATAATTAAAGCTAATAGTAAATAGGTACATCTAGTACGCTAGGCTTCATTGAATCCTTTTTTTGACGATGTCATCCGCACTAGGGATACTTACTATGTCGCAAGGGATATTTAAATAAAGACCGCTCACAGTACATGCGCTTGATTTTAAATCTATACAAATAAATAAAATTGAAGTGTCTATTTGTAATGTCAAAATAACAGATTTTTATCTAATGCATATGAAAGTATATAAGGTACCTATACGAAAACATCTGTTTTTAAAAATTTTGTCTATCTGTCTGTTTGTTCCAGATAATCTCCGAAACGGCTGAACCGGTTTTGACGGGACTTTCACTAGCAGATAGCTGATCTTATAAGGAGTACCATAGGCTACTTTGATTTTAGAAAAAAAATAGGGATTTTCGGAGACAAACACTTTTTAATTAAAATCTACGCAGACGAAGTCGCAGGTAACAGCTAGTTATAAATAAATGTTGACTCTCACAATTGGTAACTGGCAACGAGATGACAACTGTGTCATCTATCCAGTCAGATAGACAATTACTTAAAAGATAAAATAATAGTAATAATTATTATTATTATTTTATCTTATAAGTAATTGTCTATCATAAATGTACTATCGGTTTCGCCATCACAGGTCTCGAATACGAGCACCAAAGCAGTTGCAACAACCTACTACCTCCTGCAAAAGGCAGTAATATTGAAGCAGACTGGTAAGAAAATTCCTGCAAAGCGAACCAGATAATATTCTACCTTTAACACATACCCACATCGTACACATTCCACTTACTACCTAAATATATATTCCTGATATTCACTTGGCTTAGGCCAGTGACGTCTTTTGAAAATAATAATAATAATATTCTATCACATACACGCCACGGGATTAGATAAATGCGGGTTTTACGTAAAGAATTGTTATGCAGGTAATATGATTGCCATTGTCGTCCCGTAGTAGCATAAGATGCCAGTTGTGACATGCCATTTTTTTTTTATTTTTTAGTAGCAGCGTTGAATCTGGTAATGTGTCGGTGGACAGCAATGAGCCTGTTCTCTAGCGTGGCAACTAAAAAAAATATGGCTGACGAAATGTGGGTGCGAACATATCTGACTACTACTTCCAGGATACTCACGCGTATAATATTGTATATCCAGGAAATGTAAAAAGTTTGCTTGTTAAAGTTGTACCGTAGCAACTGTCGAAACATTAAATAATAACGACCTCATACATTCACTAAATACAAACAGGCTTTAATTATATGTAAAGTCCAAGATTTATACGTTATGGTGGCTATCCAAAGTAAGCTTAATTTTATTTTATTTCGGATTTGCTTGCTCAGAATCAGCTACAATCATTTATTTTCATTTTATTGTAGCCTTGATTTAGGTTACTTTAATGTTTTATTAAGTTTTATTTTTTTCAGCAACGGCTATTAATGATAGAGGCATTGAATAAATACTTTGTAATACAATTTCAGGGTATCTCAAAGAGACCATCTAAAATAACCAACTCAATTTGCCAGGGTCAGCAAAATGTTGGCTTGTGAATTAACAATGCGAAATGAACAAAATAAATAAGATGCTAACGCCATTACCCAAACCGTGTTCCAAATTAGTAATATCTCTTGCAAAATAAAATACATTCTTTTAATTTAGCATTAATTGGAATTACCTACCTCTTTCCTTTCAAAGTCAGTAGATAGATAATTATCTTGTATTAATAGAAGCAGCTTGCCTTTAATAACTTGACGTAGATATAAAGGGGATTGGAGATTATCTGTTTCTAATAGATCTAGGTATTGAACGATCTACGTATGTCTCTAGAGGAAACACCGTATTGAACTTTAATACTGGCTGATATTACATCAGAAGGTATGAGATGATATTTGAATTATTAGAACGTACACATGCAAGTCTTCACTTTAAAAAATTATTTGGAAAGTTAGGCGTGTTGTCCACGAGCTAACGAGAAGCGAGCGAAATAAAATAAAAAGCATTTTTTTAAATTGGTGGGAATTTGTCTAAATTTTTGTCAGTGCTTGTATTTGGCAGTTTCTATTTGGTAACAACCCGTCACCATCAAGTGTAACCAAGCTATGTAGTTAAATCTGAAAACTTTATTATATCAAGCCTAATTTTGTTTTCTTTAGTTATATTTTCCTATACTGAGCACTTTAAAGCTCATTCGGATTAACGTATACTAAATGACAACATATAACATTGTCATTTCAAAAGTTGATATGCATATATTTTAGAATAGTAGTGACGGTATTATCTTCTCTATTCTAAAAATATACGCTCTATAAATATACGCAAACCACGAGTGAATACAACAAACAAAACTTATTACGTAATAATCCTTTATAACTTATAAATTATAATACATTGTCATAGCAGTTTCTTTTAGATAATAGTATGTTTTGTATGACTGATATTAACAAAACCACGTAAGATTGAATGATCGTATATATGCGAGCGGCATACAGACTAAGTTTTGAATTATTTGACAATGAATGCCAATTGGGTGAAAGGGATTTAATTAGTGTAAGTAGCTTATCACCGCGCCAATTGATAATTGGGTATATTGTGCTTGTTTGATTGGAAGCTTTTCGAGCAAACAAATATTGTGACATTTAATATTACATAATACAATATAGTATCGTGCCTAAATGTAGTTTTATAGGGGTATTAGATATCTTTAAGTAGCAGATAGCCTTGCTTATTTATCATCCATTAGGTTTTGGCCGCGGCTTTACATGCGTAGGTTAGAGTATTTTAGAAATAGTACTTTAAAAAAATAAAATATAGCCTATGTTACTCGGTGATAATATAGCTTTCTTATGGTGAAAGAATTTTTAAAA
This sequence comes from Catocala sponsa, assembly GCA_963564715.1. Taxonomy (NCBI): domain Eukaryota; kingdom Metazoa; phylum Arthropoda; class Insecta; order Lepidoptera; family Erebidae; genus Catocala; species Catocala sponsa. Next base: position 12,231,296 of record OY751336.1, on the reverse strand, counting down.
TCGGTTGATTTGTTTTCAAGTTAAGCCCGTACCTACAAACAAACAAACATAAATTAAATATTTCCTCCTATAATATTAGTATATACAGGCTGTAAGTGACGGTTCACCGAAAACTGAAATACTAGCTTCGGACCATCATTCTGAGTTGGAAAACGTAGGAATTTTCCACCGGAAAATTATCGAATTTTCTTTCAAAATTTCACATTTTTCTAACTGATTATGATTACATAATGAGTAAACGACCCATTATACTAGATAATATCAATAAAAACTACATAATACCGAAAAACAGCTATGTAATCCAAACATACAAAATAAACACAGTTGAACCAATCAGCTGATCTTGCGCGGACAAGGCAATGACCAACGCAAAAAAGTTTTTTTACGCACCGGCAATAGTTTGCTGTGTAAAAACCCGCCCGCATCGTACCTACTACCACTGAACTAGGGAAGATCTATGATCAATGATCGATATCGAAAAAAGTGTATTAAACAAAGCGGGATAGGTTAATAAATAAAATAGTTGTTTTCCTTTTAAAAGTAAAGGTTACATGAACGTGTTAGCACTATTTATTATTAAATTAGTCACGTAGATTGAAAAGATTGTAATGATTAAAGTAGCCTGTAATTAAATGTTATACTACTATCACTTTACAATACCCATTTGCATTTCAAATGTAAAAAAATATTAATTGTTTTGATATTTCGTATCGTAAATGTACATGTATGAGTTTATTTAATCACTTTTAATAATAATTAATGTAAAAGACCATCTAATTGTTTTAAAACAAAGCTTTTTGTACACAGCGATTCATACAATGTAATGTAATCTAGTAAATCTTTACTTAACTGTTAAAATACAAAACTGTAACAAAAATTTGTTAATAGAATTAGCCATAAACAGTTTATTACTATGTATAAGTATAAAATTAATCGATAGCCGATAACTCTCATAAAAATATTTTATGAGAGTTATCGACTATGGATTTATTTAATTAGATAGATGTATCTCATCCCTATCTAATATGACTACAACTGCAAAAGAAATTTATTTTTTAATTCTTTAGTTCGGTCGCGCTACTGTCAGGAATCGGAAGTACTTGACGTAATCTCTCGTATTCGCGAGTGTTTACTATTTTCGTTGCATTTTGTTAAGTTTTTTATTTTGTTTATAACTATTTTGTGTACTAAATTGTGTTTATTTACTGTGTTCATAACATTTTGTTAACGTTTTTGTGTAACTACAAAGTTGTGTTTGTACCTAATAAATAATGAGTCAGCCATTTAGTGCACGTGAATATGGACAAATGCTCATGGCATACGGGGAGGCACGAGGCAATGCTTCGTTGGCGCTTCGCATTTACATCCAGCGGTATCCTGACGCTCGTCACCCTATGGACAGTCGTGTGATTTCTCGTACGTATGAACGAGTACTGGATAATTTACCCATAGTCATTAACGAAATGTGCGTATAAGATTAATTTTATAAGACGTTATTCAATTTATTCAAATTTTTTGTAAGTACAATAATAAAATTGTACAATCCGATTATTAGTCACAACATTTAAATTATTATTGTAGTAGATCACTAAAATAGGTGATCCGGGCTCCGTCAGATAATGTGAGCGCGCGTAGCGTTGGTGCGCGGGAAGCGCGATTCGATAGCGCGGACGGACACATTGCATTGGTAGCGATACATTGCGTAGTGTAAATTACAATGTACTAGCATAAAACTTTAATCGTACGTTTCATTTTTGAATTGACATTTCCATTCAGTTGTGTACTTATGGACAAACGATTGTGCAACGTTTTCGTTACACCGTCCCTTACACCCTGTATAACGTTTACGGAGTTGATATTATGATATGTGATCTGCAACCGCGTCTGGGAGACAGAGACGTGGCTGCGAGACAGGGCACACTCTGTGTTCATGCCACTGCACAAAAAGGGATCAACGAAGAAATGTGGCAACTACAGGGTTTTTTTTTATTCTTTTAATATTTATGGAGGCTTTTTCCTTACAAAGGAATGTCAGCCTCATCGTGCCCTAATATTAATATATAATTACAATAATTTATATTACCTTTTATTTAAACTCAAGCAGAAGAGGTACTCATTGCAGCAGCAACCATTTTGTACAATAATTTAGCTTTTTGCGAGCCAGGCTCTGCTAATATGGCTATGAAAGGTCCCACGTCACTAATATTAATGTTACATTCAGCTAGCAACGACTCCCTCTCCCTCCGGTTCTTTTCACATTCCATTAGTAAATGTTAAACATCATCAATTTTACCGCACATTACACAGTTTGGTGACTCCACTTTGTTTATAAGATGTCCAAATTTCCTAGATGGAATGTGACCAGACCGTAACCTATGAGCCATGACTACATTTGATCTGCTAATATCTATTTGAGCAAACCAAGGAATCCGAGGAGGCTCACTCTGTAGAGTCTTGTACCATATTCTTTTTTCAGTACTGCGTTGGTCAAAATATTCCTTAAACTTAAGAAAACAGGTATTTTTAAATAGTCCCATTATTTCGGTGTACCAGACATCTACATGGATTAAAGAGCCTTCCAAAATTGCCAACCGAGCTAATCTGTCAGCCTCCACGTTTCCTCTTAATCCAATATGAGATGGAACCCATTGCAATCTCAAATGAATTCCAGATAAATTGTAAATCTGCTTAATGATTACATAGGCTATCGGTGCACCTTTGTTATTACAGGCTTATAGCCTTAATTACACAGGCCAGCAAAGTACTCCTTCATATTGTCATCAATACCAGACTGCAAGTTTTTCTGAATCTCGAAATAGTTATTGAGCAAGTGGGATTTGTCAATTGTCGAGGAACAAGAAAGCAGATCCTAATTCTTTGACAAATAATCGAAAAGTCTAGAGAGTTTAACAACCCACTCTATATCTGCTTTGTCGACTTTCGCAAGGCCTTCGATACTATGAATTGGTATAAGTTATGGGACGTACTCATTTAAATGGGCTACCTATCCACCTGGTTCGTCTCATACGCCGACTGTATGAGGACGGAACTGCGACTGTTCGTTGATTCGAAAAGCTTTCATACACACGCTGGTGTTCGACAGGGGTGCATACTCTCTCCACTCCTGTTCAACATCTATAGTGTATTATGAGAATCGTTCTGGAACAATGGCACTAAGGCATTTCAGTGGGAGGTCGAAAGATATCGAACTTGAGATATGCCGACGACACTACTCTTCGTACACAAACAAAAGAAGACATTGAACACCTGCTGACATGTCTAGAGACAACAAGCCTCTCATTCGGACTTACTGACAACAGAGACAAAACCAAGATGATGGTAGTGGACCGAGCTGAAGTAAGCTATCCTGACATCTCCATGATTGGCAACTGTGAGGTTGTCCATTCTTATGTGTAACTCGGTTCCACTATCAGAAACACTGGAGGATGTGAAGATGAGATCCGAGGGAGATGTGTTATCACACGATCTGCCGTTGACAAGCTGAAAAGAGTCTGGTGCAACCGTAATATCACCAAAACCACGAAAATCCGTCTAATGAGAAGCTTAGCCTTCCCGATATTTCTTTATGGCGCAGAAACGTGGACGTTTTGCCTCAAAGACCGGCGCAAAACCGATGCACTCGATGGTTCTGGCGGTGACTGCTGCGCATCCGTTGGACAGCGTTTAGGACCAACGTATAGATCCTGGCGTAACTAAAAGTCAAGCAGAGATTATTGTCGACTGTGCAAATACGAATCAAATCAAATATTTTGAGCACGTTGTTCGAAACGAACACTCCATGGAACGACTCGTTGTCCAAGGACAGGGCAAACGGTCACGCGGTCGATCACCTACGCATTGGACAGACCTTATCAAAGCTGCGACTCAAACCACCATGGTCCAAAGTTCCAGAGACGCTAAAGACCGCAACAAGTGGAGGCGCATCGCAGGGGCTGTTTTAGCCAATGAAAATGCAGCGTCATCAACCACTACTCTGTCAAGAGAGAACGACTAAGGAGATAACCGTTTACCAGGCCATAATGCTGATAATGTTTTTTTGCCAACCTTGCAGTATAAAATTAAAAATACAGGTGAATTGCACATAACATTTCCCTACATAACAAGGCTGTACATCCTTTTGTCCACTAAAATCCCCCGAAAAGACCAATAAATCCATCACACGTTAACAAAAATAAATTTTAAAAGTCTAATATGAGTTTATTCAACCCACGACTTTACAATCGGCAGAAAGCGCTAGCTTACGCCATTGCCCTTGACTCTAGTTGCAGACGTTATTTGGACATCGTTTTTTTATCCCGAACATCAGATTAAGTGCTCCCATATTTATTGGTAGAAAAATATAATTGAGTTAGTAAGTATTATGTTATTTTAGTGTATAGGTTACAAAGTTAGATACATAATCACAAACCGGTTCAATCACTCATGAAAATAGGAAGTAAAAAGATTTTCAACAATTGCTAAAACAAAAAAATATATATTAAAAAGGAAACATTATAAGTCTGTTAATTATGTTTCATCAGATTAAAAAATTCCAATTTTAATGTTTATTGTATTGATAAAAATTCAGCAGCGCTAAGCTGTAGGTATTCAATTTAGTACGGATGTACGCCATTGCTCAGATATGTATGCTTGTATAATAGGTTATCACTTGCAACAAAATTATTCACACAAAGCCTTTTGTATAATTAATTACACTGCGTTACACGATTTTGGTACCCTCTTAACTGTTAGCTGGAATGAATAGATAATGAGTCATAGATTAAATGTTCCAAACATATGTGGTATCTATCACATCTAGTTTTCGAGGTACATGCCAATTATTATTTCTACTACTCTCACACTCTTACTTTAGACGTAAAAGAAACAGTTACCGTTTTCGATGTATTGTACTTTTTTATTATTTTGTTTTGTTTGCTAATCATTTCTATTCGATAACGTCGACATCTTTGTACATATTTATTTGAAAATCCAATATGAATATAATATGGGTTGCAGAATGTCATTAAAAATTCACTTTCTTCATTCTCATTTTCTTTCTTTCCATCTAATCTTGGTGCGGTCAGTGATGAGCAAGGTGAGAGGTTCCACCAGGATATAAAGAAGCTTGAAAAACGATTTTAAGGCCGTTGGGACACAACTATGCTAGGTGATTACTGTTGGCGTTTAAAACGAGAGGATCATTCAAAGCACAAAAGAAAAAGTTAAAGCTTCGCGATATTTTGTGTTAAAATTTTATAAGATGATTTTTTTTTGAGTTTATTTTACCTAAATGATAAAATTAAACTTGATTAATGTAAAAAAAACTGGTTGATTTTATTAGATTTCTTTAAAATATGTTTTGGCCTTTTCATTTTTAATATAATTTGGCACATACTTACGGAAGAAAACTGAGTCGTGATGAAAAGAAAATTTGTATGTATGTTTAATAAACGATAGGTATAAATAAGAAAACATGACATTTCAAAGCGGGTACTTAATTTTTGTTTTCATTTGTAACGCAGTGTTATTATTCACATTCAAAATAGTTTTGAATAAACCTTGAATACAATTGAAAGCTGTAATTAATAAGGATTGTACTTCGTAAGCATGTTATCACTTCATTCATTTAAATGCGTCTCTTTTAATATTTTAGCACTCATTAACATTTTCATTGTTTAATTTGCTTAAATTATTTTGTTGTGTATGCCACGTCACTTTATATATTCTTTCTATTATGAAACGCTATCTAAATATATTTTTTCAAACTATTCTATATGAATATTTTGAGACTGCACAGATGATACAATGGATAAATTAAAATGTCTACCTCAGCACGTTTGCTCTTCATGTGATACAGTTTGTGTCAACGATAGATAGTCCTAATCTATCGATGTTTGGAAAGCTTCCTTCCTCTAGAGCGTAAGTAGTCACAGAGAAGTAACTAAGAAGGATCTTAAAACACAATTCTCCATATTATTCATTTACAACGACAAGAAACTCCTTGTTTTAATTTTATGAAAGAAATGAGTTAGGTAGTGTTAGGTAATATTGTTACGTATTAATTATAATGATACGGAATTAGAAATGAAAATGGATATAATTAATTGCTTTCTTTAACTTAAGGAACTTAAGTACTTTAGATACTCCTCTAATTTTGAGTCTCTTCTTGATTGTTGAACAGCATGGTGTTCTACAAGACGGTGATCAATAGGTCCTTAAAAGGTCGGCATCTCGTATATATAGTCCTGGTGTTGCAGGCTTCGGTAACCGGCTACCATCAGGCTGGCATGCTAATTAGCCGCCAAGGATGAATAAAAAAATGAACGCTATCGTTAGTGCGATGATGAAGCCTGTTTGAATAACAAGCGCAATAAAATGCCAAAACCTGCAGCTTATATTTAATTCGCGTTGGTCTTAATACATATATCACTTTGTCAAAGCACGTGTCATTGTAGTTTGAGTGGCGAAAATCCTAACAACAAACTGCTCTATATTGCTTTGTTGTTTATGTATATATTTATCATACTAGATGCTATGCGCGATTGCGTTCACGGTTCTTACAAAAGTAGTCAATTTCTTCAGGCTTTTATACATACCAATTCCTTAACGCATAATACATGACATTACCTTATATTAAATTTAGTACAGATATTAAGTTGTAACTTAATGCTACTTCTTATCAGCTCCTAATAAAATGATTCCCGAAAGATTTCGCAATGAACAGCCTCGAAAATTCAGTAGGCACCTATCTCTCTTGCGCAATGTTTCCGTGTTGATTTACTTCGGAGGAGTTTTTAATCGAATGTGGCCAAAGCGGTAGCGTTGTCACAGTTTAGATTGTTTAGTTAGATTGCGTTCCCACATAACGCGAACTTTAATTACTTAGAAACGTTAGTCATCGCCATTTGTCGCAGCACTTTAACCACACCTTACTTTTATGAGCCGTTCCGTCGGCTTTGATTCACTTAATCTTTCAGTATGATTATAACTGATGTTCAGAAGAGTACAAAAGTCGTACGGAAAGTCGCACTCACTGCATGTGAACTTGTGAACATAATGCTAGTTGCAGAGCAATATACTTGTGTGAGGTGTGCTGCACTCAACGCTACTTAATATAGTATCTTTGCATTCTTTCTATTTAGAGTTGATTAGAATGCCACTTTTTGCGATGGGCATTAAGTTCGGTAACATTTTAAATTTATATACAGATCTTAGTAATTTCGGTCATAAGTAGCAATTATTGTCACTGCATTTCATATTTCTTTAATAAAGCAAATATTAAGGTTCTGAGATATAAAAGTAAATCTAATTTTGTAGACGTACTAAACTGTATATTATTCTTGTTGCAAATACGGACTCAGGAGGCGTGTACTTAATTACTTAATTGTATGGTATATATTTATTAATAAGTACAATAACTTATTTAGGACGTTATTTGCTTGTTGAACAGATCGCTGTCAGCCCTCGGCAAGTTATTAGCCACCGTTTTGCCCCCCTGTCTCACCAACCTCATATCAAGATTTGGAAGGCTCTCCTTTATTTATTTTGCGCAGTGTGCTGGGCAAACCTAAACATTAATTATGTTTACTTGCGTGAACATTTGTTAAATGTTTTCTGGTTGAATAAGGTAAGTTACATTATATGGTATGGGGAATAAAAATACGATGAATATTCATAATCTTTTATTAATTCCATAATCATTTATAATCAAAATTAACATAAATATATTTTTTTAGTTACAACTGAGAACCTAATTCACAGGTAAAATTTTATTTTATTTCCATAATCTAGGTTGTTAGATAATACTGATATTAACATTTAGATAAGAATCTAAACCTCTCCCTCCTAAAAAATATGAGTTAAACTACAATATCTGAGAAATGTACAATATTATATTAAGTCTAAGAATGTAAATAATTATCCGTACAATATATTTAATGAAGAATGGAAAAATACTACGATGGGACGTTAATACGCGTGAGTGACCGCCGACTTTTGTGAGTTTTATACTTCACAAAAGTCTTTGCGATCTCATTAAAACTTTATTAGAAAAATAAGAACTTTAGTATTGTGGAAAGTCAAAGACCATTACTGTCACATTGAACAAAATATTTTATTAGCAATCACAAAGTTGCGGCGGCTACGAGTGAACATAGAGTATTGGAGTGGGACGGTTGCGAGGTTCAGCTGCTTAGAGTAAGTTACGGGGAACCAGCGGGTAGCTCTCCGAGGACCTCTTGGAGCCGATAGGGAAGTGAGATAGGTCAATCTCGTCCATGGGGTAGTCGGGTCTGTACCTCTTCTTGTCGAAGCTTGAACTGCAATATAAGAAATATGTTAAAATTTTACCAATATTTATCGAGAATGTTTGATATTGTGAGAGTTAAGACCAGGTTTTCTGACTGCTTTAACCTCTCGCAAAATACAGGCGAAACCTAAGGACGAAAGCCGCGCGACACGTAACCCGATTTTATTTCATAAGCTCCCCTTTATTATATAGAAAAAATAAATAAATTTGGGAAGAATTTTTTTTTTGGTGTATCCTTAAAAAGCTTATTCATGTTATCAAATCTAAGCTATACTTCAGTATTTTACGACTTTATACTAAAACAATTTAACTGAATTGATCATTATTATTTTAAGTGAACCGTATAAAGCTTGGCTTCAATCCAGATCCGGCAAAATACCAGTTTTATCAAGCGGACAAATTTACGAGCATACAACTCAAGTGTGAATGAATTCTATATTACCCGAAACGTCAGAGCATTTCAAAGCTGAGTCCCCTTATCAATGATCATTATTGATGTTTTGACAGTAAGCACAGCTGTCCCATTCGATCCATATCTAAGCTGAGAAGCATTAATTTTATACGCAGAGCACGTAATATAACGCGCCGCACATCTATTAGAGGCAAAAGTACAAATATTACGCGTGTAACGTGGCGAGATGCGCCGAGCGCAAGCAGCATCGTCAGTGTAATAATATAAGTGTCATATTTGTGTAGTTGTCACTGACAAGCTTGGATTGTATAGATCCTAGCTACATATACAAAGCGGGGTAAGGTGTTTCTAGATGTTCTGTGCTCTATGTCGCCAATGATGTATGTTTATGTTGAGTGGTTTGTCTCACACTACAAAGCGGGGTAAGGTGTTTCTAGATGTTCTGTGCTCTATGTCGCCAATGATGTATGTTTATGTTGAGTGGTTTGTCTCACACTACAAACGGTCGGCAGCACATCTTACACAGGCGTGTCAATGTCAAGGTAGTTAGTTCCGTACAGGTGGTAGAAGCGTTTGGTGGCGTAGGGGAACGGCATCGATGACCTGTCGATCTCGTCGAAGTTGCGCTTCTTCATAAACGTGTCCAAACCAGACCTAGGACACAAGGATTACACAGTGTAAAAATACAAATTGATTTTATTAACATGTGATAATATATTTTCGACCTAAAGACCAAAGACAAAGTAATATTTATACTAGACATTAATGAGTTACACATACACAGGTATATTTTAATAATCACTGTATAAAATAACGCGCATTGCTATAAAAACGGGTATACTTAGATATTTAAATACTTCTTATAGCGGTTTTAATACTTTTTGTTTGGCAAATCTCTAAAGATTTGAAAGTATGCGTTTTATAAAATGTTACATAAAATGCCAGTTACATTTTTTGTTAATAAACAAATGTACTTCAAAATCTGTGAGACTCGGCTCCAGAGTAAAATAAATTGTATTTACTGTACCTGGAGAGTTCATTCGCCTTAACATATTTATGTAGTTCGTGAAACAGAACATAATTATTACAGAAGGTACTATTATAATATTTACTATTTCAGTTTTAGTAACCTGTAGGGGGTGTTGGCAAATACACAAGGTCTGCGTTCCAAGTACGTACCACTAAATGTATAAATCTTGATTATCAAAAGAACGTTGCCGTCATATTAGGTATATGTGTTTTTGAAATAAACGTCAAGGCAATTTCAATAGCATCGGTCAACTGAACGGGTATATAGAAATACAAGAGAAATAAATCGTTTTCATATAAAGGTTACCTCTTGCTCGTTTACATTCAATATTGACTATTAAGTCAACAGTAAAAATCAAACGATTCTTGTGTGTGTCATAAAATGGAATTTATTTAACATGAGAGTTTTGTTAATTGATCAAAGAGTTTTTAAGGAGTAATTATTTGCTATAAACTATACACTGTATAAATTCTTAACTTAAAGATCTGAGTTAGTTTGCTGAAATTTTAATTGCAGTATTTGAAGATTATTTGAACATTCTTCATCTTACAAACATTCATTCATATCAGATATAAGTATAGGAAGTAATGTAAACATGAAAAGGAAGTATGTATTACCTGTCGATTTCGTCGAAATTGCGCTTGGGGAGTCCATCTCCGTAATATCCGCCATACTCGATAGGCGCCAATGGCCACTGCTCATGTTTGCCTCCATACGGACTACGACCAAATACTCATTTTAGATTCATGCTGGCTCTATTGCGATGTACCCTTATCCACGCTTTGGGATTACATTATACATACAAATCTTTTTTTAATAGCTTTAATATTATTCTGACTGGGAAGGTAATATTGATTAGGCATAAAATTGACGCTTTGTATGACGAAAATCTGTAACGTTGTATAAACTATTCTATCAATTGTTTTTAATCAGTTAAATCGCAGCGGCACACCGGTTGCCAAACACAATAGATCTTTAATTAATACTGTCTGGTATTCCATTTTATAAATATAGTTACTTAACTTTAGAGGCCATGTATGGTTTGTCTTAAATTATCAAAACAAGTAATAAATAAATAAATATGGCGAATTGTAGCAAAGACGGGCAAACATTAAATTACCTAAGTTTGAATTCAAATTATATAAAAATCATTAATGTAGATTACTAATAATTATTACTCATCTAATTAATAATATAGACATCAAATTATTTTTAATTCAATTAAGCTTTATATTGTGTATATGAATCAAAAAATAATATTTAGGAGTAAAACAGCAATTCCATAGGCAAAGACATTATATATATTAATAATTGCATTGATTATACAAAATAAGATATTATGTACTGATTTAACTAAGTAGAATGTATTGAGAAAATTACGTAAGTCTAACATGACATAATTTCTTTTAATACATTTCGTATTGTATCGTGCACTCTGAATGATCAATTGCAATCGCAACGGGGCGCCCACAGTCGTCAGAGATTATACCTACTGACAGATAAGAAAATAGATTGGCTATTGAAGTAGATGATCATTTATTTGACGACGAAATATGTGTTACGATTCCTTCAATAAATCACGATAAAATTTATAAATAATACGAATACTAACCTGCCGAAATCGAATCGTCTAGAAATCATATAGGGAACGTATCCGGAGCGTCGAATCTCTCGCACTTCACGCACCAGATTGCCACCGCTGAGGGGTTCCAGGGCGCGAGTCTTGTGGCCTATATATATGTGGAAGAAATTAAGTGAAACTGCACACTAAAATATCAATACTTTACTATATTAAATGAACTTATCATCTTACCTGTTAAGAACTATTGAGTATTAAAGTACACCATTAAAAATGAAGTAATGTTGTTCGATTCATTATAGTACCGTCATTGACGTCTTTATTATACCGTGTTACAGTTGACTGTAGTGTTAAGAGAGATGAGTACAGAGGCTAGACAATATTAGAATACGCAAAAGGCTTACCCTGCGTGTCCGATATGATAAAGGATTTAGGGTGTTGTTTTTAAGTTAGCCTGATGAAAGAGCTCAGGAATATTTTAGAACGTAAGTATACTTGGGTTTGATTTTACATTGCGCAAAAGAACAGTGTCTCTAATGCCCGGACTGCGTGGCAGATTTCACAGAGCTGGAAAAGGTATTTTTATGAATACCCAATAATAATATATGAATGCATTGAACGAGATTTCATGTGGAGCAGTAATGATCATATTATTTTGACTGCGGAAACGTAATTACGTATGAATGGGAAGGATGTGAATAATTTGTAACAACGTTATTTATTTTATTTGTTTGCAATAAAAACATTATTAAGTATATCTCTCTCATAGAGGGATTTTCTGGGAAAGACTACGTAGGTATAAGTAGACAGGCGCAGCAGGCGGAAATTAAAATTCCATCATGGTTCACTTGATACATCCTACAGTTAGAATAGGCTACAATATTATTGTGACATACATATAACGCCCTTGTTCATGTTGTGGGTATGATAGTTTAGTGGGCCGGTAAAACCAACTGTCTGCCTTCAATGATTCATGAAATATTAAACTTTAGCAGACGGTGACTCCACGTAACATTAGCCGAGGTAAACATTACTGTGCGATGCCGATTGCTTTTTATTAAAGAGCACAATGAAAATATGAGATAAGGAAAGGAAATTCTGTAGGTTGCAATGTATTTATTTGAAATGTCAACACCGAACGTTAAATAATTACAAAACAAAAAACAATAAATATTTTTATATAGGTATCACATGCTTTAACCGTTGTACAATATGATAAAATATTAACAAGGGCTGAATGGCTTAGATTAATGTCTAATCGCAATGTAAATATGGTTATCGTTTCCTAAAGAGTTCACTAACGGACCAAGTTTCCACCACCGATAGAGTCTAGGTTGCGTACAAAATTGCCGCCACCCAAAGAATCTAAATTTCTCTTGATTAGGTTCGGTCCGCCAAGCTGGTCGAGATTTTTCTTGACGTAGTTTCTTCCCATAGACTCCAGGTTCCTTACCAGATTTCCTCCACCAATAGAGTCCAGGTTTCGGACAAAGTTGCCTCCACCAATAGAATCTAGGTTCCTTCCATGATGGGCCCTACCGATAGGGTCGACGTTTCGTACAAAGTTTGCTCCACCAATAGAGTCCAGGTTCCTTACAAAGTTAGATCCACCAATAGAATCCAGGTTCCTTACAAAATTAGCGCCCCCAAGAGAGTCCAAGTTCCTTACAAAATTTGCTCCACCAAGAGAGTCCAGGTTTCTTACAAAATTGCTTCCACCAATGGAGTCCAAATTGCGACCAAGTATGGTTGAACCCCCGATATTGTGAGTGTTACGAGCGGAACTTAAATCTCTACCCAAAATTGAAGTGCCCCCGAGGCCTCCTAGACCATTTCTTGCGACAAAAGCATTACGATCTTCCAAATTGTTTTCATAAAGTGTAAGGAACCTTCGGAAAGCATCATAATCTTCTTTTTCATCTGTAACAATACCGAAGAGTCTTAACTTTAAGCAATTGTTTAAATCAGATTAGATTAAGGGTGTATAAATAAAATATTGTGCATTTATAATAAAGTAGTACTTACCACATATTGTGCGAAAATATGTATGCACCGTGAACAAAAGCGTCGTGATTTAATCTTGTGCAGAGACGTACGTTGTGATTGGTGCAATATTCCATCACCTTAATAAGAATAATAGTGCGCAAAGAGGATTTCGTTAGAAACTAAGTGCAATTTTCGATGTATATACAACATAAAGTGGGTATTAATTGTGGGTACGTGTGCAAGGAGAGAAATATCTTTTAACCAGTGTCATGTGCCAATTCTTTGCATCAAAAGGTTACAGTACTGGGGTGGCGTTGCAAATATTTAAATTTCACTTGTCAGCATAGTGTTATCTACATTTGCAATTGAAAAACCACAGTGCGGAATAATTTTACGTTGCGAGGGTCTGTGTTGGGTGCGGTCTTGTGGGTAGTACACAATCAAAATACGGATTATTTCATTACTTTTAACATTATTATTCAAGTTATAATTTCTATGTTTTTCACGATCACGATATATCCCTCGTGTATACCGTGAGTTTAATCCAATATTGATTGTGTGCCTTCTAAGTTAGTTACGTGTGTGGTTGGTATAGTTTGCTATAACGTGCTAGGTAAAGTATCACCGTGTTAACATTCTGTGTGCGTACAAATTCAATATTGAACAAGAGTGTCGAAGTTATGTGTGCGCTTCTGTGCGAGTGTCAGGGGATTTGCTTACCGGCAGCGTCGTAGCGTTCTCCGGAGTTGTGCTCGCTCCCGCTTACATCTTGCTCCTAAACCAATAGTAGTATTAGATAATGACATGTATATGTGTGCTGCATGGCGTAGTGGTTTATGTGGTTGTCTCGCCAATGCCACTGCGCCGAGTGTTGTGGGTTCGAATTCCACATGGGACAAAAAATTTGCGTGATCCGAATAGTTGTTCCGAGTTTGGATGTTCATTGCGTCCCTTAAAGTGTTTGCATGTTTGTGAAGTCCCGTGCACTAAAGGAGTTATTCCCAGTGCGGGAGTTGTCATTTTTAAAGGAAAGAAAAAAATAAGATATAATGCTTTTCAATTGAAGCATATACGTCAAACTTATTTACGTATTTATAAAGGATATGTCAAACTTTGAGATGTGATGTTATTTTAGTTAGTGCGTTGTGTACGACACTCTACACAACTAAGTTAATATTGACGTGAACGGTATGATCTTTAGTTCACTCTTTCGTCACTAGCGTTATGTTCTTTTGTGCCATTCACATGTCGAACCCTTGTATTTACGAGTATATGTTTATGTTGGCAAGGCAGGCATATCTATATATTCTCCTATATATACTTATAATAAAATTGTAGAGAGGTCAATTCTGTACATTGAATATATTTACAAAATAACTATTGGGGTGTGATTGGCAATCGATACTGATGCCAAAAATGCAATTGGTAATTCTTTTGTCTGTCTGTCCGTATGTGCACGCATGGATCAAAAACTACTGAAGGAATTTTAATCAAACTCGGTACAGTTATAGTTCTTAATCCTGGACAGGTTATAGGATACATTTTATACCAAAAAATAATTGGGAACCGAGATATTCGTTCAATCTTTACTAATATTATAAAGCTGAAGAGTTTGTTTGTTTGGTCGAACGCTCTAATCTCAGAAACTACTGGTTCGAATTGAAAATTATTTTAGTGTTGGATAGCCCATTTAAAAAGGAAGACGATACTCTATATAACATCACGCTAAAACCAATAGAAGCGGAGAATCAATGAAAAATGTTGCAGAAATAGGAAAAAATCTCTTATGTGAAGCAGACGAAGTTGCGCGAGTCAGCTAGTTAATAATAAGTACAAACTACTTATAAGTTTGATGCAATTGACTATAGAATATAGAGCTCTCACCAATAAAAGCGAAATAATTAATGATTTTAGATATAGTATTTGTAAAGTAGAATGATTATCATATCATACAAGCGTGGTAATTAGTATACAAGCCCTAATTAAGTATATATTATAGAACTAGTATTCGCATTCAAAAACAACTAAAAAGCACGCAGGTAGATATGAAACATAATTATGTATTACACGTAGCTTCAGTCGTTAAACAAGTTAAATGAGTAATAATATTTTAGAACAAGTGAAACGTAGGTAATTATCTCGCTAACTAGTATTTTAGTTATTCTACGAATAAATCGTTGTTATTTTCAGACTATGGTATAAGTATAAACATTTTTTAATCACTAATACTCGATTTGAATGTAGAATTTTCATGAAACTATCTTTCTAAGTTAATGGTTGATTGCTGAGAAATATTAAATTATACTATAATACTGTCCAGTTATCATTCCATATAAATATTTCTAAGAATAATAACTTCCTACCTAAATTAAAAAAAAGGTGCGCTTTCACGTCGTTGCTTCCCTTCATTACCATCTTTGTAGCCGTAGTCATTTCAAACGCTTTAATTTGACTATAATAACTGAATTGTTTATATTAAATTTACATCCTTAAAACAAATGTTTATTTCCCTGAAAATAACTTATGAAACGCACTTAATTAGATGTGACATTATTAAGTTGTAGTAATTCCGATGTTAATTAAGTAGAAGCCTAGTTATTTCTAATTTAACAAAGCTATATTTATTTAATTAATTTACTTTATTGTAAAGCTGATTAAAAATTCTTATTTTCTATTTGTAAATTAGCTTCGATTACGAAACGATTAGTGTAAAATTGGAAGCTTAAGTTGTAATTATATTTTCGTCGCTAGGCGAGCAATCACAATTTGTTCAGTAGATTTATATTCTGACATTGTTGTAATAGAGGGATATTAGCGGACCCACAACAAAACGAAATACACCAACCAGGAGGAAACTCAACCAATTTTAACAAATGGATATTTCATCATCTACTTTTACAAAATTATGTCGTTTTAACGGCTGGCTGCCCTGAGTGCCTTTAGTTGAAGCGCCTAATTGAGAGTCCATTACAGATTGCTAACATTCTTAGTTTCTGGAAATCTATTTTTCTCTTTTTTACTATATATAGTAAGTATGTATATACATGCCAATAAACCATTTACAAATAATCATCCGTACTTAGATGCATAAATGAATGTATAAATATTGAAGAATATAACATTATTATTATACCTTCATACCTAACTACTCAATGTATAAATTTCTAACCTAACTACTCAATGTATAAAATTCTCTAAATAAAAAATCCAATTAGATTTCCATAATTTGGTCTGTTAGATCAAAGGTTCAATGTTTACTTAATTAGAGGATTTTTATATAAAATGATATTTATATTCAACGGCAATAAAGATAATAACATAAAGGAGCTATTTTATTCATAAAACCTTTATAATTACAGCGTTTGAATAAAAGGAAACAAGCATACCTATTCTCTGTTAAAAAATAACAAGTATAAAACAGACACATTCTTTTATACACGTTTTGTTTATGTGCTTGTTTTTATGCCTGTGGGAAATTGTCAGAGTGTAAAAGTACGACAAAAGTTAATGTTTTGCTTTACCTGGTGAGGGTCAGCACTGCAGCAGACAAGCAACGCGGCGACGGCCACGGCCAGCGCTCCGCCGGCACTTCGCATCATTGCACCTGAAGCGAACACGTTTATTACAAACATATCTCAACAAAATTAATATACTATTCCTAATATTTTGGGATTATACAGGCAAACTCGAAAAAAATATTGTGCCATGTTCATACAATAAAAATAGAGACTTAAAAATGCGTTGAAACAATGATTTTCTGATCAGATAGATAGGCTGGCCAGAATTAACTGTAGTTTATGACTATCTAGGGCTCTGATGCCAGAATCTGTATGGAAATCTTCTTCTCCCTAGCCCTTATTATTCCCAAGCC
Source organism: Catocala sponsa (assembly GCA_963564715.1). Taxonomy (NCBI): domain Eukaryota; kingdom Metazoa; phylum Arthropoda; class Insecta; order Lepidoptera; family Erebidae; genus Catocala; species Catocala sponsa. Next base: position 12,214,110 of record OY751336.1, on the reverse strand, counting down.
ACTTGGTGTCGGCTTTCTAGTCTAACCGGATTTGACTGGATATCAGAACGTCTGAGTAAAAAATCGAGAAGCTAAATTAGTGATTTTTAATGCAATGAACTGTGTTTGCAATTTTGTATTTCTATAGAAAAAGTAAAATTCTGCTAAAAAAAAACAATTTGACCAGCTTGGGATATCATTTATCACCAATACTTTACGATCGAAAAATATGACAATATCTTTATGTTACATGCTGTTTATTTCATTGTCATTTCTCATGCTGAACCATCATTTAATGAATCGTATTCTCATGAAAGAACAAATGTATCACACTACTATTGTATGTTTTTTATTTACACAGCAAAATGTTCACGTAATTTACGTATGTAGCCAAGTAGCGAGTTAAATCTGACGCAATTAAATGCACTGTGAATTAATACGATGAACTGGAAGGTATTCCATATTAAATGAATATTTTCTGCCTACGGCTAGGCACGCATAACGTTCATGGTAACACGTATGATAATAAGTAAAGGATACGGTTTACTTGTGTACTAAAGTTTGATCCAAACCCATTCAACGGTTTACGTGTAATTGAGTACCAAACATCATTACAAATGTTTACATTTTTATTATTAGTAGGAGCTTCTATGTATGCCACTGAAATCATAACAAAGCGTTTCGGTACCTGACTGTAACACAGAGCTCAACTTTATAATAAAATAAAGGATGAGATAGTATAAAATGCAATAATGTAAAATTGCATCCAGCTATGCTTTACGATCAGAAAATAATAAACGCGGCGCTTTGAATTCATTTCCTTTCATTAAATTTTACGACAGTCATACAATATTTTATTTAATATTAATAATTGAGCGACGTCAAGTGATATGCTTATACGATACATTTCTAACATTGGGCGGATCAGGATTCAATAACGTTACGAACAAAAAGGCAATTTGATACTTATTTTATAAGGAATTGATAGACCAAATTACTTTTGTAATTTATTATTGAAAACGAAATATTACCCTAATACAATTTTTAAACATGTTGTCTTGCCGATATTCGTCACAACGAATTCGACGTCTTTAATCTATATGGTTAAAAATTAAATCAAAAAGACATCAACGCACAGAGTATTTGTTTTACTAATCAATAAGACATAACTTAGTATTTATTACTTTCTTAAATTTATTACGTAAATCTTTTTATTATGAATATCACTTGGGATTGTAAATGTATAGTATTGACCTTTATACGGTGCAACCGTACATTGCAAAATTACTTTATGTTATGTCAGCATTTTCGCCACAACGCATTCGTAATTCATTATTTACCTATATATAAAAATCAGTTCACTACCGGTCATCGACCGCGTCGCGTGTAACTCACTATCATTATATCATTTTCTATCAGTTTGTACTTAGCATTAGAACTTAATCAATAATAAACATATATTAATCTCTATTCTATCTCCTCGTATCATTCAATAGCATCGTATTAATCAAAAGGTGTGTGGTACCGTACCACACACTGTTTGACATTTTAAAGGGTGGCTATACTATTTCATTTTATTAAAATTTATTATCACTAATATTTCTAGTTTAAGAAATATTGCCTTGTTTAATAAAATGCACAACAACAGTCGCCCTGAAATAATAGTGCTTTAAGCAGAAGGATTTCATAGTTATCACATATAACTTCGTTACATGACAAATGTAGGACAGCACAAAGAGTTGAATCAATCATACTGTCTTTCATTTAATTCCGTGTGTATTGATGAAGTTCTGCTACAAATGGAATGTGGAAAAATGTTACACGTGTCAGTAATGACGTCTTCGACATGAATGAAGCAATTTTTATCTAAATATAGAATTATAAGTAGCTGAAATAGACATGTATACAATTAACGAACTTATTTTAAATATTAATTTTGAACAACCTTTTAGATAACTAGCTACTGCTAGCTATTAGCCGTGTTGTCTATTTTATACGGCAATTATTATTATATTCTAGAAACATTCATTTTCATACCATTATATTGCCGTTCCTAAAAGTTGTAATAAAAATGTTTAAATTACAGTTCGATACACTTTTATTATACTAGATCGGCATTATAATTGAAACAATTTAATATGAACGCAATGCAATTTGTTCTCATAAATTTGATTTAAGATCGTGACATTTACGATTTTAAATATTTTTTAGTATGAGTATTGGCCCTTTGGTCACAGGGATCTATACAAATACAAGTACATTAAATATTCAGATTGGAAACTAATATCTGCGGATTATATTTTAATGACCCCGTGCGAGTATCAGATCTTCTATATCGGTAAAGGACCGAACGGCGAACACGAATGATCATGTAGCCCAAATATTACTTTAACTTTATAGATTTTCAATAATATATGTTTTTAATAAAGGTAGGTAGAACACCTAAGCTACAGATGAAACGAAACATAACACGTCATTAGTCAAGCATCACTTCGAACACAGAAAAATGGACGCTTATTGGCGTTATAACATTCCAATAGAACTGGCTATTATTCCTCGTGGAATTGTAAAATTAGATTTAAAGCGAATAAATTAGATCGCTAGTGGGACGACGAGCAAAGCTAAAGAACTTTTCAACTCATCCCGTATGTTTTTACAGTTATATTATCCAGCCAACTTGTGACTCGTTTCATATAAATGAATTAGACTTTACATTTCAATAGTGAAAAAGATGAAGTTAACAATGTCGTATGTCAGTTCTCTATTAGTTTTTGTAGCACTGTAATAAAGTGCAAGCTTACGTACTCGTAATAGTTTATACTTCTTAGTTGTTACATACTTGGATCGAAATAAAATTGATAATTAATCGATCGCACATCGCTATTACAAATGACAATTAAAATGTTTTATTAATATTTAACTTATTCAAGATGGCTACTCCAAAGAATATCACTGACTCCTTGGAATACGGGCGTCACTATTTGGAAACTTTATATTACGATCTCTTTATATATTTCTATATAAGTCTAATTTAACAAATTTTAATAGTCGCTGTTGTATTGTATTAGCAGTGAATTCAGTACTGTAATTACAATAAAAAATTACAATTGTAATTGTTAAATTCTTATTATATACTGGCTTTATAAGTTTAATAATTCACTAGTATGAATCTTTTCCTCTAGATTCCAGTCATTATGCGTAACAAAATAACTTGCAATGATGAACTCCACTTAGTTATATATCGAGTTTCGTACGAAATAGAAGTATGAATAACTCAGAATAAACTCAAACGATTATGATAACATAGGTACCTGAAACATACCTTAGATGTTAAGCCGTAAAAATGCTATTAGTGTATTATGCTTTTAATGAAATATTGTGCAGTAATTCTTTCGTGATAAGTTTTCAGACAGACGAGAATTCCAAAAAATGCTGATTTGACATGAGAATCGACAGTAATATTTACCACGATAAGTTTTTTATTTTAATATTGCACGTACAAACATTATCAAGTTATAATTTTATAAGAAATTTATGATTTTATATTATGGCTAGCCTGATGATGATGATGATGATATTATGGCCAAATATTTGAGAAGAAGTAAAATATATAGATACAGTAGGGAGATTTCAGACGCTTATTTTCCTATTTTTTGAAGCCTTTAAGTTAAATATTTTATTATTATGTTTACGCGAGAAGTATTTGTATTATAATAAAATATTCCTGTTGCACAGGTTAAGTGTGAATCTTGTTTGTATATTAAAGATTTTTAAGGATCAAATAATCAAGCGAGATGATTAATGTTTGAGAATAGGCCTCGTCATCCGATAAAGAAATTATAACGAGCTATCTTGAAGGACTCGATGACTTGGCGGAAGTCATCCGTGTTTTGTTTCAATTTAATAGTAACAGTTGTGATATAATTATTAAGAAAATGTCACATTATTATTTTATTCACTTTATTTTATTGTCTTAGGATAAAAAGACCGACATATATATATTTAGAAATAGTTTTCACGGCTCAAGCTCAAAGTGTTTTAAAAAAAGAAACTGAATGATAGGAATATTTTATAAGTGTACTTCATGCACATTTATAAGGTTTAGTTTAATCTACATTTATGAATTTACTTTAAAATAATATTAATATTTCCACAAACTAGAAAAAAATTGTAATATATTAAAGAATCATGAAATATTTAAATAAAAAATACAAATATTCGTGGACTATACATATTATTAAATGAACGGAATTAATCAAATATATGATGCAAATAATCGTTAGAATAGTTTAGAAAGTGAATAATAATAAAGTATGTACTAACCTGAGAGCGTGTATAGTCGGGATGAGGGAGCTCGTGAGTGCCGGTGGTTGTGGTGCGTTGTGCCGCTGGAAGGCTGCTACCCGCTTATATATCCGGTGCGTAAGCTCTGGGCGGGCCGCCGATGGGCGGGCGGCGAGGCCGGACCGCTCCGACCAACGTGCAATCATATACATATCTTATCATTATGCACTAATCAATTCGAACATGCAACTAATTATTTCATTTTTAATTTCTTCATGAAAGTAATGAAATATTTTCTTTTAAATGTTTTTTATTCGCCCTAAGTGGTTGTTTCTTAGATGTTTTAACTCGCTCGTATATTTTCTTTCCTATATAGCTTAAAGGATTGCTTGAAATAAGGAATGAGAAAGCAAAGCAAAGTAAGATTCTAAGAAATGTGTTTAAGTATTTTAAACAATAATAATACATTTATATGTATTTATTTGTTAATGTATTGAGCAAGAAAAGATCCGATAAATCAAAAAGTTATATACCTATTTAATCGTACTAGCAGTCGCCTAGTGCTTGAAATTCGACCAAAGATTGCCTGTAAGATATTGCTGATATATGTCATTATATATTGATATATGTAACCATAGTTACGCGCTTCGACTGCGTGTGTCAAATGCATGGTTTTGTGCGTGTAGTGTATTTTCATTAATGTAATGTATTTTTCGCATAATTTAAAAAAAATATTAGCATTCGTCACTTCTTCTCTGTATAAACTACAAGTGTGCGAAATTTCATACTCCTCCGTCCGCCCAATTTTCGTAAAAAGGGATCCAAAGTTTTCGCTTCACGTATTAATATATAGATTTATATGTTATGTTGTTTGATGTATTTCGTAATAAGAACTGGGGTACTAGGGTTATTTTTGTTTCACATAGGATATTGTTGTATTTTCCGTACAACTATCTGTTGATTACATTTATATTGGTTTACATTTTACATTAATAATTACAGCCAGTTAAACTTTTTTAATAATATAATCATAAGTAGTTTTACACTTTTACAATACTGTAATTATAAATAAATACCTAATTTCAGTATTATAAGTAGTTGTATAGGAAGTTTACTCTAAGGCTTTCGAGAGTTACTAAATTAATATTGGGTTAAAACTTGCTAATTGTTAGCGTACTGTGAGTTTAGTTGGCATGTTGTTATTATAGGCAATATTGCTATAGATGTAGACGATAATGATTTGACCTTGTAATTACATAGTATACAAACAGACGTGAATATGACACGTCTGAGATAATATATATTTTACAGATGAGTATCACTGTCTGTCTCGATGGCGCAGCGGTAGTTAATACGACTGCATTGTGTGAGGTCTCGGCTTCGATCGGGTATCGGTCATGTAGTGTTAATGAGATTTTCGTCCAAAACATTTTTGGTAGCAGCACGGAGTCTAGAACTCTGCTCGGAAGACGGCAATAGGCTTGCTAACTATGACGTAAGACCTAAACCATAGTTGGCGAAATGTGAGTGCTATACACTTGTGTCTACCCCTTCGGAGATATGGGCTTAAAAGTATGTAGAATCAGCGTATCGGTCACAGTGTATATAATAAGCGTATCAAGCACAACCGTTAGTAAGACTGCCCGATCGTGAGGCCTAAGCGTTGATGCCTGGCATCGGTTAGTTAAGTCTCTTTTAATTTTCTGCTCAGAGTCTAGACCTCCATTTAAATAATATAACTATGAATATAGGAAGATATAGCCATCATGAGAGCAAAAGAACTACATATACAATATCATTAAATTTACAAATTTAGACTGAAACTTTGTCACAACAAAACTAAAATGCTAGATTTAAAAAGATTCAACATGAATGTTTCCCATATGGGCGTTTAGAGTACGCTTTTATCTTGGCAGCTTTCCTTTTATTATCTATAAGCATCTGACAATATCACCAGTATTGTCTTTTCTTCACATCATAGAACACTTTTTTACTCGACTCCCAAGGGGACCTAGCTATTTTAACCGAGTTTTTGTCGCGCTTAAACCGTCTTTATAGTTCATGTTCAGTTTATCTAAAGAGGTTTTAGAGGTATACATATCCTGCTTTAGCAAGGGCTTGTACATGTGCTACGGTTAAAGACTTCTCATTATAGTCAAAAATATTAAGCGCGTGTTATTCTGTGATCAAGTAAGGCGTATCGCATATTATTTTGACGCACACTACGAATCTAATAATAAAGCACTCCGAAAAATGGTAACTCTGTTTTTTGTAATTAAGCTGGCAAGGCAATATGCGGAAGTTTTCATATCACTTACGCGAACTCTACTAAAAGAGAACCTGTGTTAATATTGCAAATAATAACATAGATTCTCTCACATATTATTAAATCCTGTAGTGTGCGTCAAAATAATATGCGGTGCCCCATTATAGAGAGGAGAGGTAGAAAAAAAGAAGATAGGTAATTAGTCAGCCTGCTAACTGCACAATATCCATAATACTCGACTGCCCGGATGGCCTAGTAGTTTTAGTGGTCGCCTCGCCGTTACCACTGTGTCGAGCGTTGTGGGTTCGAATCCCACACGGGACAATTTATTGTTCCGAGTCTGGGTGTTCTCTGGGTCCGTTTGAATGTTTGCAAAGTCTCTCGTGACACAGGAATGATTCCTGGTGCGAGCGTTACTATTAATTAATAACAAAAAATCTATACACGATGTAGTAGTAATGCATGTCAAAAATATGATCCATAAATTTTGTTATTAATAGGTAACTGGCGTTAAAATATAAATAAGTAGCGCAATAGTTAATAAAAGAGCTTACGTGAAAGAAATAGCTATGCATTCAAACAATTACTGTGTTATGACAGTTTACAAGTAATTTTGTTGAACTGATTTTGTTTTGAGAACAATAGAAAAACGACCCTGTTGAGTCTTTTCTGATTCTTCACTTTTCGTGCGTTTGTCACATATCTGCTTCTATTCTGTATAATACATAATTGGCAATACTTCTTACTGTATAACCTTCATCTAATAAATACAACTCATGGATATTCAGCTGTGATTATATGGGGCAGATTTGAACGCAGAATTCGCTCCACCTCTCAGAGTCTCAGATGGTATATGTAGTTTTCTTACACGGAATTAAAAGTCACATTATATAATTTATAGCCTTGCTAGTCCCATCGCTTAACTGTGCGCTTATCGATTACCGGGTAAAAACAATGTTATAGAAATTTTTTAACAGGAATTTTTTGGTAGCACCACGTAATCCGGAAACGCGGCGGTAGACGATAATAGACACGCTCACTAAGGCGGAGACCTAAATACACACCTGGAGAAATGAGGGTTTGATGCACCTCTGGAACTATAGACGTTAGTCTATGTACAAGTACATACTTGTATATAGAAATGTGCCTCCGTGGCGAAGCGGTAGTTAATGCGACTGCTGTGCATGAGGTCTCGGGTTCGAACCCCGGGTCGGGCCAAGAAAAGTTATTGGGGTTTTCTGTTAAGAAATTTCAATAGCAACTCGGAGTTAGGAAGTTGGCGGTGTTAGCCACCCCGTGCCTCAGAAAAGCACGTAAAGCAGTTGGTCCTGCGCCTGATCTCCCTCCGGTCGTGTCAGATTACCGTCCCATCGGATCATGAGAGTTAGGGAACTGAGAGTGCACTTGTGTTTGTGCACCCACTTGTGCACTATAGTATCTCCTGCGCAGATGGCCAGTCTTTATTAAAACTGGCCGTTGTGAATAAAATTCGGCCTGGAGGACATTATATAGAAAAAGTAGAAAAGTGTGTAGGTAGGTACTGTAGTACGATTTCACCGTATTTTAACGAACATTGTAACACTGTTATGTTATTTTATGCTTACCTACTGGTTAATGAACAAAGTTTTTAAATACTGCATTGTTAATTAATGATCTAATTAGAGATCATAACTCCAGGAGTATGTTTTTGTTGCTAATTAATTTTCTACAATGATGCTGCATAGTTAATTAAGTATAGATGTATGAACTTTTTCATATACTAGTCGTGCACACGGATGTGTTAAATTACGTGTACAGTTGCTGCTCAGCTTCTACCTGAAGGTTGATGTAGCGTGATTTTATATATGCCTTACTAGCTAAACCCGGTCATACTTGGCTGTGGCTCAATCTATAATATTAATTATTATTAGAGAAGTAGTTATCGTTAGGTACCGTGAGAACCCGGGTATAAAAACTATAAAGAAACACTCCTACGTACAAATGTAACATTCTGTAAAAATTTCAGGAATTTTGCAGACAATAGTACATGGGAAGCGATGCGAGCTAGCTTATTGTAATATCCTGACTTTGATGCTCAGCTCGAGCAGTGATTTTACCAACTCAATATCATGTATAATTTTTATATTTATAAATTACCTCATAATTATGGTTTCTAGTTTGACACTCTTAGTACAATTATTATATAAAATGCCACTACGCCGAGGGTTCGAACCCCACACTCCGCAAATGATTGTTCCAAGTCTGCGTGCTCTTTGTGTCCGTTATATTGTATGTTTGTAAAGTCCCCAGCGACACAGGAATTACTCCTAGTAAAAAAGAGGCAAAAATCTTCTGAAAACAAGTATCTGTAAAAAAGTGTTGATAATAAATAAATACGAGAATCTAAATATTTTTTAATAGGCGCGCCTCCTATTACGGGTCCGGCCGTTAGGGTCCCATTCCGGTACGCCCCCGGCCGGCACGCACCCACATTGTAAAATTTGTTATTCCGCTACGCCCCCGGCCGAGACGGTCCCATTGTAAAACAACCGGAGAAGACACTTGAGCAAATACTGTCGAAACAAAAGCGTGTGTTAGAAATAGTAAGATTAGTTTTCAAGTATACTTTTTATAATATGTTTAAAAAATGCAAACCAATTGTTTCGACAGTATCTGCTCAAGTGTCTTCTCCGGTTGTTTTACAATGGGATCGTCTCAGCCGGGGGCGCAGCGGAATAACAAATTTTTCAATGTGGTTGCGTGCCGGCCGGAGGCGCACCGGAATGGGATCCTAACGGCCGGACCCCCTATTACGTGGGATCTTAAAACATCCTGACAAAATGTAATCGTCAAACACATCGGCGTTAACCATTAGGAAAGTACACGCGTGATTCTATGTAATGCTAATACATAGAACATTTATTATTGAGTTTCTGGTAAAAATATTTTCTTTTCTAAGTATATATTTTTTACTATAATAGGCGGACAAGTTATAACAATCAATTAAATCAAACAGGTTGCGCCGCTGGCGCTATATAGTTAGTATAAGTCGAGATTGTTATCGGTTAAGATTGGTAACATTGAAATGTTTACAAAAATACATCAGGAAGAAATACTTTTGTCAGTACCCTCAAATATATTGGACGTTGATTACCCTTTTTTATAGTTATGCCTTTAGATTGTAGAAGTATTTTTAGGAAAAAGGTGTATGTTAAGCTATATTGATTTTTGAATAAAATATTAACGCTAGAAAAATTCCTGAATCACGGCGGTGTTTTCAAAAATTCAAACATATTCCATAAAGGACACCCAGACACACATTTTGTCCTATGTGGGATTCGAACCGATAACACTCGGCGTAAAGGTAGTGGAGAGGCGAGCACTTTAACCACTACGTTACCTGTTATCCTGAATTATTACATAATATAACAAAATCCCCAAATTATAAATTGGTATCTTATTTGAAATAGACGTGGGGTATGATTTATATTTCAAATCTCATCATAAAATTTGACAAACGTATGAAGTATTGTATTACAAATAATATAAACTGATTCGCCACGAGATTTGATATAAACCAAATAATAGAAACTGCTAAAAAAAATATGCCTTTATTTCTTATTATTTAAGACGAAAAATGTATAAAAACGTTGTTTTATCAAGGGATACAAATGGAATAGTTTGCGACCATTGTGGAAACGATTTTATTTTTTTTGCAATGCAGCTCTGACGTCTTTGGTTATTTCATAACAAATATTACATAACCCACGCAGGAGTAGACAAATATACCTACCTAGATACCACCTACGTATTTTAGTAAGATTTATGCACAAGGAGCCAAACAGGCAGTCTAATAAAAAAGTACTGTATAATAGCAGTTTGTTGTTATATTAAAGTTCATCGTAATACGACGTGCTCTTACAGACTCGAATATCAGTCATTAGACTTCACCCCGGTTGCCAGAATTTGTAGCAAGCATCCATTCAAGTTACTAGATTCTGATATATACATATTTCAAATATAAAATCTATATTATTTACTGTGTATTTAAAGAAAAAGGGTTTAGTATTTGTCCCATGTACATTAGACAGGCAGGTAACGTTTCTGGAAGACGGACTAAGAAGTAAAAGTTCAAAGAGATCGGAATTGAATTTAGCTGCGTATGTGAACACATTTTTGCAAAGGGTAAGTTTCCGCGGCTATTGCCAACAATTCTAGACATTAATTTACAACTTTATCCAGTTTTAACACTCAACTATTTGTTGCTGTATTACCTAATATAATAATCAATAGCGCAGTACACATTTGTTTATCATAACGAAAATCATTAACGAAGTGTTGAGATATCTGTATTATTTATATTTGTGCTACTACAAACACAACTATATAAAAGAACCACATTATCACACTCTAATTGGACGTACTTTCTGAAAAACTTTCCAACTCACACTCGGGTCAAAATCGAGTTATTATTAGCAAATTAGTCACGGGGTTACTATTTACTAGCTGGAAAAATTTGGTAGCTCTACTATCACTCTAAATATGAAATCATGACTTAGTAGCCCAACCCACATGTATGAAGAAGCAATACGGGATTGAACTTCAATCACGATTATCTCAAAATGTTAACTTTGTGGGTTGGGTTTCAGAAAGTACGGCCAATTAGAGTTGCTCCTAAAATCAACGAAAATAACTATATTGGAACATTTAATGGATGTTTACTTCAATCAATAGCTAATTACTCACAGTGATATTATTTTATCCTTAAGGTCTCTCACTTCTACTGGAACTTGGGTACTAGTGCGTATTATTTGTGCTTTTTCTGTCTACCGTAATTCTCAAACTAGTTTTTGTTAGAAATGTTACATAGTATTTTTAACGGAGTGTTCGCTTTTTTTATATCTTACATCATTAAATGTGTCGTTAATTAGAAAGTTGCTTTCCGTTTAAAAATCAAATTAACTTAGTTATTCGGGAGTTCTAATGACTTTTATTTGTGCGGGTACAGTTCTATCGGGAGGTTTGGGATTTTTCGAATTTCGCGTTGTCTTTAAGAGGGAATTCATTTTTTTAGAGCGCTATATTATTATGAGCGTAAGCGTCCCTTGTAGCCCGTAACCACAGTCATCTATATTGTGCAGCTTGCATCGAACGGCTTCTCGTGGTCACTTTGTGTTTATATTGTTAGTTATTAAGTTATTCGCATTTTAGGAAATGATGCCAACTGCTATCAAACTACAAGTAGTATATACTATATTTTTATAAGATACTAGTTTTCGCCCGGAACCCCCTGAAGCCTATCGGAATAACTAGGATAAAAAGTATTCTACGTGTTAATCAAAAACATGGTCTATCTGTATGTCATGTTTTATCCAAATCTGTTCAAAGGTTTAGTCGTGATAGAGTAAAAAACATCTAAAGATTTTCAATAAACATTCATATTTATAATCCTAGTCCTAACTAATATTATAAACGCGAGTGTGAGTTTGTTTGTTACGCTTTCACACCTTAACGACTCGACCGCACATCATGAAATTTCGCATACACGTTATCAGGGGAACAGAAAAGGATATAGGGTACCTTTCATCCAGAAAAAAGTACTGTTACTTACCTAACCTAACCTACATTTACACGAGCGAAGTCGCGGGCTAAATCTAGTGTTAGTCTAATTTTATGTACCTAGTCTTGATGGCAACCAGAACTTGTCAATCCTAGTAGGTGAAGATCATAATTATCATAATCTTGAAGGCCAGTTCTAATAATAAAATGTGTTCAGAAAAGAGTTACGAAGTTAAATGTGAACTGAAGTGCAATTTAATTTCACATTTCACTTTTAATATTATTTAATAGCCTTTATTATACCTATTTATGACACTGAGAGTAGATCCATATTTTATTTAAACAATTTCTATAATGAAAATTGTCTCTCTGGTTTTTTGCCGGCCCAGTCTACCAAACCAAACCAAACTTAGATTGGCAGACTTCATATATTTTACGATTACAGATAGCAATAAATAATATCTAATGCGCAAAATCTTTCGAGAGTACCTTCATACATGGGTGAATAATAAAACTCATGTTTAATACGATATGTTAATTAGTGGATACAAACCCTCGTACACTCGTATCTCCGCCGCAGCTTCTAACGTAATAAATGAAATCTACGCAACAACATACACTACATATGCCTTGTATTAAACAGAACTTATAATCTCATTTATTATCGTTAGGAAGGTAGGCTTATATAGCATTATAATTTAATGTATTTAATTGTATAACTTATTTGACAAGCACTAGTTAGGTATATTTACAGTCGCATAGTATTTTCATATTTTACTATTATAACATCTTAGAGGTAAAATATGTTTCTCTTATATGGGGTTATATAGAACTACTAAACTAATTATAAAAATATTTCATTGATTCTATCCCTGAGTAATATGGGCTATTTTTAAAGGAGAAGGCGGGCAAAGCTGCGGCTAACCATTAATATATATAATCTGAAATATTAGGAACAAACTTAGCTTGAATTCTTTAATCTATTTTGTGGTCTAATAAATAAATTCCAATTAAATACCCGCTTCATAGAATTGCATTAAAGAAAAACAAGAAAGTAAAACACTATACACGTGACTGTCTAAAAAGCATTTATAAAAAAAAACAAAGATCAAAATATCTTTTTTTCGTAAACATTTAATCTAAACAAAACTAAACTAAAACTAAATTCTATTTAAACGCTGTAGACAATAAATAACAGGGAAATATAATCCACGGTTAGTATATATCGTAAAATTCTTAAGTGTCAATGTCGACTGAAAGCGTGCTCAGAAGATTGACGTCAATGTCAAAATGAATTTAAGAAAAACCCAACCTTCCGGTCAAGGGAAGCGTCGTCGGCTGCTTTGCAAGTAAAGAGTAAGTTTCAGTAAAGAGTACAAATGAGACCATTTAAAAAGAGTTTGCAGCCCGATTGGAAGATCTAGGCACCCTTCTCTTGTAATATTATCACGTAAATATGTAAAGAAGCGTTAAAACTTTATTCATAGTATGTAATATCCATAAAATGATATTAAAATGGGTGACATTAAACGCCGTCGATCAACAGTGTTTCAAATAGGTAACAATGCACCGCGTGAACAACCGCAACGTATTTTGAAAGAATACGCTTTCTTTTACGAACTCTTCACGTTTTATATATATTTCTTAAATGAGTTCAATAACATCTTCTTAACACTCACGACAAGCAAGTGCTTTGGCGATAGCCCTGAGATTATTATCTGTCTATCTTTTCAATTTCTGCTAAGGAGACGTTGCAGTCACTTCAGGTGTGGTGTATCTTAAATAATGATCTAAAGGATCATACAATTACTTATTGTTGATAGTTTTTATGTTGTGCGGCATAAACTACTGGCATGGAATATGTATGCAGCTTTCATCTTTTTAGTATGTTTTTTATTTTGTACCAGATTCTCTGTCATTATAAACTTCGGATAAAAGTGCAATGTTTTACATTTTGAGCGTGTGTCATAATTTCGAATTGGTGCGAAATATGCGTTTGTGATTATAACGATAACTTAGTCTTTGTGTAATTCGCTATGGATTCAATAGTATTTATTTTTGTTTAATGCCTACATTATTAATTAATACCAATTTCTGATAGTTCAACTTATTATGATTTGGATGCCATAAAGATTTTGATTGAGTATAATCTTTTTCAATTAGCTATCATAAGTTTATTTCTAGAAACATATCTCATCTATCGAAGGTAGTTATGTCTGGACGTAGTCAAACCCAAGAAGAAGCAAACCACAGCTAGACTTCATGATACTTTGAGCTCATTCTGCATAAATAGAAACACCCATGATTAAATTATGTTCGGGTACTTTGAAATAACTACACTGGAACATTGAGACAACTGCCATCTTAGTCTCCCCGTGACCATGGCTGCTGAAAAGCAACCGAAACGTCGGGGAAAGTGTAAACACAAATATAAATAGTATAATAGTATAGTAATAGTATAAATAGTTTTAATAGTTTCAATAATTTAATTAGCTTAAAAATTAGTAAAGTTTAATAGTAATAGTAGTGTACCAGTTTTCAAAATTTTGTAATAAAGTATCAAATAAACAACGCGATAAAATCCGTATATAGTAGTTTAATTTCAATGAATAACATTCGCTTAAACAGACGACAATATTAAGTAAGTGTAGATTAATATGTAACTAGTTTCAAGCCACTATCCTTTATCCCAGCTCTGACAGTCTAGTAATTCTTTTTTCACTACAAGTGGAGCAAGATGTTGAAACGGTGACTTCATTAATATTTATATGAGTTAAAGCTATAGTTTCTTTTTTATTCAATTACCATGATGATAAATACAAAACGAAGTACATTGCATTATTTTAGGCCAGTAAAAAAAAGTAAAGTCAAATACCATTAATTCATTTAGATCACACAGTAACACTTATGAACGTCAAAATATATAGGTTAGTGAGTTTATTAAGTTACTGAAGCTACATTTAGGTTAGTTATTAAGCTCAGGACTGAGCCTATGAGAAGAAACTTGCAAGAAATATATGTTTGCATGGTTAGACAAAAGCGCATACCTACAATTTGTCAATAGTTATATTCATAGAAAATGAGCCCACTTGTCACCCACAATCAGACGTTATCGCGCTACGACTGTCACAAATATTGATACAGACAATCGCTATATAATTTCGTTTGACTTCGGAACCAAACACCTCACGATGGATAGTAGTGTAAGGACTTACGCTTAAGCCATTCAGAACCAACGGTATCTTCATATCAGCCCAATGGTTCGGCTTGCCTTTTTAAATGTTCGTTTGGGAATTAAATTATAATAGTCTATTGTTTAGATATATTTAATCCAGCATTAACATGCCTTGCATTGTGCTTTGGCCAGCTTAAATACTATATGCAATTGTAATACTCAGTCTTACGCTTATATCCCCAAAACGTAGGCGTGATACACTTCTGCCTACCCCAAAAGTGTATTAAACTCACGTATCGCCAACTATGTTATAAGTCCTACGTAAAAGGCAACGAGCCTATTTCTGTTTACTGGGCGCTGTGGTTGACTGCGTGCTGGCACTGATAATTTCTTGACAGAATAATCTAATAAAATGTTGCCTGACCCCAGAATCGAACCCGAGATCTCATGCACAGCAATCAAGTACACTATCGCTGCATCACTGAGGCAGTCAACTGGTATTTTATAATAAAAAGGGGACAATACGTTCTGCAAAGAAAGACATATACCGTTCTTGCCTTATTACAACCGAAAAGGTTAATAACACGTCATATATTACAACTTTAGGCTTAAATCATGAAATGTGTGGTGAATTATTAGTAAGCTTGGTGAAAAGATCTCTATAACAATGAGATTGAATTCTAAACCATTCCAATGTAGGATCCAGAAATGGCCTCAATAAAAGCTCATGTAGCAAATCACAATTTCATTGAATTTTAAATCTAAATCACTGGCCGTAGACAAAAGAAGAATTGTTTATGATGCAGACAAAACATTTTACAAGTGGCTAAGTTTTACGTTCGCATTTATTAAATCATCTAGTCATAGATAATTCTAAGACTGGTTACAGTTTTTTGACGGTGTAATACCAACAATAAACCTAATAACTAAGTAGAATCTTTGTCTATGGTTATGACTATAATTCTGGAAACGGGCCTTTTTTAAATTAACACTTTTAATATAAAGGATACTTGTATGTTTTAAATTGTATTGCTATGTACGAAACAGATTTATTTCTTTATATCTGCAGGATTAGAAGAGTGGTTTATATTTGGTCTCAACTATATTTGGGTCTCGTGTTATGAAGCCTATTCTTGAGTAGAAACCTCGCCCCTATGTAGCAGCAATTTGAAACTACGATGAAGATGCTTTTTAACTAACGTACTAAATAGACTGCTGTCCTGCTGTCTTTGGGTGACTAACTATTAAAATATAATAATATCAGTCCGTATTAAACTGGCTCTTGTCAATGAGAGAAGGTTTAGGTCCCAGTCCACCACGCTGGCCCAGTACGCGTTGGCAGGCTTCATATATCTTTAAAAACAATCGTCACTTTTTGTTTATCCTAACTAATAGAATATAATTTTATTTTATTTTTATTTTATTTATTTGGTTCACCAACAACTGTATACACAATTATTTACACTTATTACAAACTTATAGTAAATAACATTGTGTAACAATTACTTATAGGTAAACACCACATGAGTTATTTAAATGTTAACAAAATAAACTTATAATCTAAACACGGTTACTAATATAACACAAGAATAAGAATAAGAAAACTATGCATGGTAAAAACAAAATATACAAAAATAACAAAGATAGAGCCAGCTTGTTGTAATTTAAATTATTATGACAAGGATGATGACAATAATTTCGACTAATTCGATAAAAATAAAAATATAAAAATATTAAATATCCGCCAAACATTTGAGGATCTTAGATTTTTGATTTGCAACAGAGTCATGGTGTAGGTCAATTTGATCGCTGCAGCCATTTATAACGGTGAATTAGTGCCTAGAACTGTTCGCCTAAGCGGAGGACATAGTGGAGTGATAGAGGTTCGCGGGAGTCTAGACGGCGCACGAATATTGCACAAAGCTAGCAGTTCGGGACACTGAATAGTTTTTAAGAATTTTACTCCCAAATAAAGCATCGTTCAGGCGTCTTCGTTTGTCAAGAGAGCTTATGGAAAAATGTTCTAATCTAGCTTTGTATGAAGGATTTTTTTTTGACACTCCCTTGGAAAACGCGAGGTGCCAAAGAAAGCGCTTCTGAACACGTTCGATGCGCAAACTATGTACGGCATAATGTGGCCGCCAGACTACGCTACAATATTCCAACATACTCCTAACCAAACTGTTATAAAGTATAATTTTTGTTTTAGACTGATGAAAATGCTTGCAATTTCTTATTACGAAGCCTAACATTTTAGATGACTTTTTTATTATATTATCTATGTGTGAGACAAAAGTTAATTTTTTACCGTACACGACTCTAAGATCACGTATAGTGTCTACTTCATTTACTGAATTTGCATTTATTTCATATTTAGATTTAATTATATTATTTTTCCTAGTAAATTAATATAAATATATCCTCACTATATCCTTACTTTCTTACTAATATTATAAATTCGAAAGTAACTCTGTCTGTCTATCTGTCTGTCTGCCGTAGCCTTTTCACGGCTAAACCACTCAACCGATTTAGATGAAATTTGGTACAGATATAGTATAAAACCTGGGGAAGGACATAGGCTACTTTTTATTGATGTAGGTACCACGCGGGCGGCGCCGCGCGCAAAAGCTAGTAATATTATCAATTCGAAAGTAACTCTGTCTGTCTGTCCGTCTGTTACCTTTTCACGTCTAAACCACTCAACCGATTTAGATGAAATTTGGTACAGATATAGTTTAAACCCTGGGAAAGGACATAGGTTACTTTTTATTGATGTAGGTACCACGCGGGCGGCGCCGCGCGCAAAAGCTAGTTATAAATAAATGCGAATGTGGGTCTTAACTACTTGACCGATTATCATGAATTTTCGCATACACGTTGTCAGCAGAACAAAATAGGACAAAGGGTACTTTTCATCTAGAAAAAAATACTATTACTAACCTAACCTAACCTACATATATGCGAGCGAGGCCGCGAGCAAAATCTAGTTACTTTGTATTGCATCTTTTCACCACTTTTTATCCAGGTAATGTCAGTTACCCAGGAGCACAGGATAAATATTAGAGGGCTCAGTTCTACCAATAATCTCATTAGGGGGCTCGAGCACTCCCAGGCTCTGTGAGGTGGCGATTCTAATTGTAGTCTGTCTGTCATCTTTGTTCTGTCGGAAACAAACGGCAAACGAACCACGGTTCTCAAGATTGGTTATATGTGTAAGAATAAACTTACAACACAAGACTAACGAGGGCGTCTCTGTAGAAAGTGCAACTCTAAAACGAAATACCGCGTTAAGTTTTCATACACTTTCATACTTACATGCCTCTCCCTATATCTGTATTATATACGAACCCCACATTGGTTCAGCCGTACGAAATTGGAGTCTGAGGCAGCAATACACACGAGTACAATAACGGAAACGTACGACAATTAAAAATAACGGGTACCCTCAATCGCCCTAAATTTTATGCTCAACTCCATTACCGCAATGGAATCCGACGAATGTTTTCGACAACAGGTTTCACTTAAAATTTTAGAAAGGACCAGACCTTATGAGTCTTATTAGGACCGAAGCTGTATAGTATTATATACCACTCCACAACTGCTGATATGCTGACGGCCTCGATGGCGTAGTGTTAGTGTAACCGACTGCCACGCCTGAGGTCGCGGGTTCGATTCCCGCAGAAGTCAAACATTTGTGTGCATGAACATTGATGTTTGTCTTGGTCTGGGTGTTTCTATGTATAATATGTATATATTTACAAAAAAAAACGTTATATATGTATGTTTATCCATTGTCTAGTACCCATATTACAAGCTCTGCTTATCTTGGGCTAGATGGTGTTGTGTGTATGTGGTAGAATATTATTATTATTATTATATATAGCAAGAACCTCACGGCTTCGGTACTTACGTATGAATTAGTTGGCGAAATCTTGTTGGACACGTAATTTTTTTTCCTGTGTTGCGGTGGACTTTACAGACATTCAAACAACGGACACAAAGAACATCTAAATTCGGAACAACTATTTGTGGATCATAATAATTTTTGTCCTGTGTGGGGATCGAACCCACAACACTCAGTACAGTGGCAGTGACGATACGACCACATAAACTACTACGCCACCCGTTTAATCAAATTATGTTTTATGACAGTGTATGTCAGGTGTAAGTATATATTCATGATAATTATATTTATGAATACACTATTCAAGGCACCATCAAGAACATTATCAATATCCCAATAAAATATTCAACTTAAAAATCAATGCTTTATATTGCTTTAGGAATTTCAGCTTCTACGATCATCGTAGAGATTAGCGCC
The DNA here is from genome assembly GCA_963564715.1 of Catocala sponsa. Classification (NCBI taxonomy): domain Eukaryota; kingdom Metazoa; phylum Arthropoda; class Insecta; order Lepidoptera; family Erebidae; genus Catocala; species Catocala sponsa. The sequence continues at coordinate 12,194,547 of OY751336.1, read as the reverse complement.
TACGCCGTACACACCAACCTCTACGCTGCCGGTCGACTAACGTCACGGTCGCACGTGGTCACGACCTCTATTTCGTTATTTTTCTCCTTGTTCCCTAATCTGTCACGTATAAAATTAAGTGACACTTCGTGTGTAATTTTCATATTTGCCGCCGGTCACTTGTTTTCAACATTTGCAAGTCTTTGAGTGTCCGCGCGTATGCGGAGCACGAACGCCTCATCTTTATTAACAACAGTGGGATATTTTTCTTTAATATTTACATCACGGTGTGTCCGGCCTCTTAATTGACGCTTTGGCGCCTGATGAGCGCTGTCTCTTAATGATTCTCACTGCGATACGAAGGGCATGCCTGACGCGTTTGTGAAATACATGACATATTATAAACGCTATACTTAGTAATGGCTAGTGGATATTATATTTGTCCTTTGTCTTTTGTGAACGTATCGAGCCTGTTTCAATCGTGCAAGAAAACATGCTCGTTGATTGCCGCCTTTTCAGAATATATTTATTGAATCGAAAAATAATAATTGCCGAACAGGCTAGTAGCGTATCATATGTTCACACTGATGAAATATCTTGCAATTCAATTAGTGAGAATTCAGTTATACGCTCTGTTATGCTTTGATTTCGACTGTGTCAGTTTTAAACGATTGTTATTCAAATTAGCAATACGGAGACAATAAATCGAAATACATTTTGACGCCGACTCAGTAAATCTTTTATTGTAAGGGCTTTATAAATATTGAAACAAAGGCAAGCATAGGTACAATTACCTATTACATAAATATTTGCGGGTACATAGCATACGACACTTAGATCAACCAACTTTTAGTTTTTAGCCTGACATCATATAATATTATCTTACGTTTACGGGAATGTTAGACATTGGAATTAAACTACTATATATGGATTTTATCGCAGGTCATACGAAAAACACTACTTTCAGAAAATGTTTAAACTCATTTGCCATCATATATCATGCTGTCATTCAATTCATAGCGTGATAGTATCATAAATTATATATAATGGGTTTGCGCCCGAAAATTTTCTTTTTCATACGATCATAAACACGGCTCACCTGTTAGCAAGCGGTTATGCTATAGCCAACGATTATTTGCTATTCCAGAGGTATCAGTCGTTGTCGGTTCTGAGGAATAAGAATTAATGATATGATTATATGAAAGGAATGAGTAGCAGAAGGAGAGTGCAGAGCTTATTACGCACGCTTGTCTCGCTGGCACTCCCATATCACCGGATACATTGGGGTCCCAGGATCCAGATACGTAAATGGGCCCAGCAGCTACTCAGCTCTGTCCCTTCTTCATATATCAAAGATCTCCCGTATTTTTAGATGGACATATAAATAGCTACTGTTACAATATCATAAAAATACAGCAACATTATCTTAATTGGAAAAATAAATAATAAACATATTATTACTTGGAAGTATTTATTAAAAAGCATCTACATAAATCATCATCCGGTATCTTAATAAAAGGTTTTAATTATATAAAAGATGATATCAGGTTTTACAATGAATCGCTACCTACGATGTTATTAGAGCTTGCCAGTAAGTAATATATCAATGGTTTTTTTGCAAACAGTTATTATATGGCGCCAGCGGCATATGGCCACAGATTCTTTATACGTGTAATATTGCCAATATAATGGTATGGTAAGTTAGGGGCGCTACGTGAAATGTAATTTCAATTACTTTATTCAAACGTATACATGGAGGAACAACGTGTATGTATCATAAATGCCATGAAATAACACTCAGGTTTTGATGAAAGTATTGGGGCTTTAAGCTTCAATGTTAAAAATAAGAGTGCAGATTCGGAAGAAGAGTTTAATTAAAAATAAATTATAGAATCTCTAGATATATTCATGAACTAGATGTTCCCGCGGTTTCACCCGCGTTTATCGTAACTGCGCTGCCCCCGTGAGTCGTAGCGTAATGTTATATAGCTTAAAGCCTTCCTCGATAAATAGGCTATTCAACACTAAAATAATTTTTCAAATCGAACCAATAGTTTCTGAGATTAGCGCGTTCAAACAAATAAATAAACAAACAAACTCTTCAGCTTTATTATATTAGTAGGTATAGATAAGATGGTTGGCATCAGACAAAAGAACACCCATAATGTCCGACTGATCGTGGATCTAAGAATTTTTTGCCGATATGGGGATTACACCCTCAACACTAAGCTCCCGTGTAATGTTGTGAGTATGATATATATAGGGGCGAATTTGATCCCCAAAAGATACTTATATAATCCACTACTACACAATAATTGTTCCGAGTATCATATTATACCTTCTACAATATTCATAAAGTCTATAGACAACTGCGGGGGCAGTCAGTTTAAAAACTAAAATGCGTATATAAGAGAATGGGTTGTGGGTGTCCACTTACAAAGTATTAGTATAAAACCATAGAATTGATAGTGAGTCTAATGCTATCGATAAAATTAAGAAGGTCAATGATAGTATTTCATAATGCTCGTGACGGATGTATGCGTTTTGAGGCAATTCCATTATCTAGAGTGCTCTCGAGAGTTGATAACCGCACTTGACGCTCAATGAAGTGGCCGGACGATACAAATGCCTACCGAACTGGCTGCGATATGCCACCGAATGACGTCACATGCAATATTGCGTCAACACCAACTACTAACGGACCCAATCATAGTTTATACAACTCCTTCTTTTAATTATATTTGCTGGAATTACCTAAAGTGTATAATTTACGTTTACCGTCAGCTTATCGATATCTTGTTATACGAGACACATATCGACACTCATTTTTGTACATTTCTTAAGAGAAACGCTAAGATGTATTACACCCACATTTTGCCAGCTATGTTTTTGTATCCCACGCCATAGAGAGCTATTTTTAGATTGTCAAACTCCGTATTAACCAGTATGATAACATCCAGAGATTTTAACAAATTAAATAATAGGTCCAGGCACTAAGACAAACTACTTTTGATAAAATCTAAAATATTTTGAAAATGTTCATTCAGCATGCCAAATAAAATATATGGCCATCTTCCCAAGATATTTAAGCAATTAGTAACACCCAGTTTTAGGAAATATCTGCACTACTTCTTAACAACTAAAAAGCATCATAATGTTACAAAAAATTTAATACTATAGTCATACATAGTAGTTTTCACTGTAAATAAGTATAATAAAATTTAAATGAGATTAAAACCTAATTATCATTATTCTTGTATCCATTTGAATGCCTTATGGGACAGAATATGTTGTAAATTATAATACATTGTCACCTTTAACATGTATATTTGAGCAAATAAACAAATTGAATTGTTGCATGTCGCTTATGTTTGCGCATCGGGCACAAACATAAACGCAGAATTAACGAGCCTATTAATATAAAAATTTAAATAATGCTTACAAAATAAATAAGTAAATAATATATTTAGTTTCAAAAATAATTGTATCTCGCAATTATACTTCACGAGTGTTAATAAACTTTTAAACAAACCGCATGGCGGTGACGCGGTTCGCCACCCGTCACGTCTCGATTCCCGCGAGGGCTAAATGTAGCCTTTAGATCGCCTTCTTGCGACCTGAATGTTAAAGGAAAGATGGACGAATAATATAATTGAATGTAGTATGTCAAATGATAAATAAAATTCTGTCGAAAAGAAATGGTTGTGATATCAGCAATCCTACAAGGTGTACTGGTTTAGGGTACTTAGAGTTACCAGACTCTGCCCAGGTCTTGGTATTATACTGTCCGCGCTAGATTGTGTGAATGCCTGGCTACTTGGCAAAATATTAAGTAAGTATTGCCGTATGTTTTTGTATATGAAATCTCAAAACCTATATTTTCTTTTTAGAAAAACGAAAGATGGGATGGAATGGGATTGTGGTTAATTTAAACTTCGAACACAAGGAACGCCCAGACTTAGAGCAACTATTTGTGGATCGAACAGTGTCAGTGACAAGGTAACTACTTAAACCAATACACCATGGATCATATACGAGTATAACACATCAGATATTTTTTGGAGGGGTCGCAGAAATTACAGATTGCCTCTTGCTACAATTATGATGTACAATGTACATAGATCTTTTGCTACATGCAGGTTCGTAATTTTAGGCTCTTAACCATAACGACAATAACGTCACGGTTGTCATCACTTATCTATCTTTGGAATACTTCACAACACGAAAAGATTCCAACAGTTATAACAGTACCTACGAGTAGTATAATATTTGCTTGGAGTATGTGTTAGCTTTGCGTGTCTATTCGTGCACAATTTTTAGCGAATTGGCATCGGTAAACGCACTTCCAATCAAACACATAATTCAATTTAACGCAATCCAACCTACCTATCAAATGCAGTTTCAGTATTCTAGAACAAAGAATTTATTTTGTCACTGTGCCGTACGTGCAAAACATGCTTTTTTGTTTAACACGATCATTATACAATCTAATTAAGGACCAATTCTTGTAATGGAATCTGTTTAAAAAAGAGTTCCAATCTAGTTTGAGTGGCATAAATATGACAAATGGCATTATCCTAAATTAAAATGAACGTCAAATGTGAACATAAATTGCAATTGGTTAAATAACTTGAATTGGTGCTCAGGTATAACATAAGCAAGAACTTTTAAACGGTACGCAATTATTTTGAATATCGCAGATGACTAAATTGGCTACGTTCTACGTCGTAGCTAGGTCGTAGAGCCACCTTGATTAGATGCTACGGTAGTTGCTTACTGTTTTCATCTTGACCGTATGAACTCGATAGTACTTGCTATATTGATACACAAAATGGTTTTAATGTTCCTTAGACAAGTAGATAAACTCGTAGTAAAGAAAGTAAAGACAAGCGCAGATTGTGTAAAAACGCGTGATATGTGACGTGCGATATATTTCGTATTCTCGTGGGTATTCAATAACATTTAGGTCACCTACATTTTTATTGATTCCGTATTTTCATTATAGCCATCGATAATAATAATTTATTTTATTGAGTTGTCTCACAAATTTTCCACGGGAGATAATTGGACTGGCATATTTCAATTTTAATGGTATAAAGCAATATCTGTCAGTAATCATAAGCCATAGTGTTCAATTTCATTATATTAAAAGACGAGATCACTAATGGTTATGATACAATTAAATGTATTTATATTGTTACATCCAGTGCCATCTCTCGGCATTGTGGGAAAGACTCGGCAGTTCCTTCTAATAATTTATTACAGCTCCATCTATTGACGTCTTACGGAACTAAGTAGTAGGTACGCAAATAGTAGAGATAACACTGGAACATTCTCGAATCTTCGTACTGTTTACATAGCGTTTTTAGAAAATTCCAGAAACGCTTTGACAGCGTATAAAAGGGCAAGGCCAGCGCTCGCCGAGTCAACGGGTTGGGAGCCTTCTGTGCTCACCCACAGTCCGCGTAAAGTTGTGAAGACCATCTGAGGCCAACAACTAAAAAACACAAAAAAAATAAACTCACCGAGTCAGCTTACGAAAATACTACAGACTTTGAAGCAGTTATAGTGGAAAAGTGTAGTATAGTGTGTGTTGTGTTTTAAATTAATTTTGTGCTAGAATAAAACGTGTTTTAGTCGGTAAAATTGTTTTGTTATCCCTCGAACCCAGCACGTAACAATATGATGAACTACTGCCGGTTAAGTTAGTCATAATAATTTTATATAGCTGGTGTACTTTTGTACAGGTTGTAAGAGGTAATTCATGAGTTATAGATTACTAGCTTTTGCCTGCGACTTCGTCCGTGTGGAATAGTAACTTTATAAACTACGTTTTTGTTTTTATATCCCATGTGAAAACATAAAGATTTTGCGGTTTTGATATTCATGAGCACGTCACATAGAGATGCCCATGGAAAACAGTTTTGTTTATTATTATCGTAATTGCTGCTTTTAGGGGAATCTGCACTCTTTTAAACTGAAATAGCAAATTGGTCAGAATTATCGGAATACGGAGAATTAAAACTTTTTTTCCTTTTGACATTCTAGTCATGATTATAGCTTTTATAATATTGCGTCCTAGATGAGTAATTTATTGCCGTGTACCATTACATTACATAGCCTTGGTGCGTCTAGATTTCTCATTAACAGGACTGGAATACCAACTTTCAGCCTTAACTTATGGGAAGGCACTCCTATTAATTCTAAAAAGTTAAGAAACTCTATAGGGTTCGATGTCACTTGTTAAGTGTCCATAATATTGTCTACTGAGAAGTACACGACAACATCTCCTTCAACATGTGACATAATTTGTTCGATTATCTGGACTACTGTCTCATTTGTCGGCGCCAAAATTAACCTGTTATACAACCATTCTTGATTGCCCATACTTATTTGTAGATTGGATAGATATTATTATTTTAATCATCTGTGTTATGGACAATTTGACTGAATTCACGTCTTAGTGTAATCATGCCATTAAGTGTCTGTTAGCATACAATCTTCTCCAACTTTTAGAACAGCAGCTGCATATTGCCCTGCGTGAGAATATTTGTGTAGTTGTAGTGCATATTTGTAGTCAGACAAAACTTTTTTACGTATCCATAATACAGACGCCTTCAAACAGGCATTTATTTTATCCGCCGGTGTACCCCTAGTTATAACCAGCAGGGTCTGTCTAAACGGTATAGTGCCACGATTGCTCTCTTGTGGGACATCGTACATTCATCCCAAACCAACAGCTTACACTGCTGCAACATTTTTCCGAACTCACCGCTTTTGCTAATGTTACAGACTTCCTCACTATACCGCGTTGCGCCGCCGCCGGCGCATCGTTCATTGTGTATGGCGCTTGGCGTATCCCGCGCTCGCGCGACGTGTAAGTATATTAAGACGGCATATTTACTAATTATACAATGTTTCCGATAAATATAGGTATTATAAAAATAGACAGATTTGTTTGGCCTTCCACAAGAACTTTCGTCATTCATTCCCATGTATGTCGAAATTTCAAAATCGCTGGAATAAATGTTTACTTATTGGTTTCTTATCAAGTGCCTCGTGTACAACAAACTGTAGCCTATGTCCTTTCTCAATTGTCTATCCTTGTACCACATTTCATCAAAATCGATTGCGGTTTAGGCGCGATAATAACGAATTTCCATACAAAGATTCATCCCTTATTTCAACCCCTTCATGCCCTTTTATACAACAAAAGGTAACCGATGTCCTTGCTCAAGATCTAGTCTATGTCTGTACCAAATTCCATCAAACTCGGTTGTGGTTTAGGTGTGATAATGCCGAATTCCCATACAAACATTCATTCCTTATTTCAACCCCTCCATGCTCTTTTTTACAACAATAAGTAACCTATGTCCTTTCCTAAGGTCTACTCTATCTTTGTACCAAATTTCATCAAAATCGGTTGTGGTTTAGGCGCAATAATGAAGAATTCTCATACAAACTTTCATCCCTTACTTCGACCCCTTTATGCCCTTTTTACAACAAAAGGTAGCTTATGTCCTTTCTTAAAGTCTAATCTATTTCTGTACCAAATTTTATCAAAATCGGTTCAGTGGTTTAGGTGTGAAAGCGTAACAGACATACAGACAGAGTTACTTTCGCATTTATGATATTAAAATAATATAGTAGGGATTTATCTAATGTGTATGTAAGTTATTAAGTGAATATATTGTAATTACATGTGCAACTGTCGATTATGATGCACCAGGCTCTACTCCAGATCGCGTATCTTGTTGCTGAAATTTCTTCTGTCAGGAAAGTCTTAGTCGGTCAATGGGTCGCTCAACCAAAGGAGAAAGCATCGGACTTGCGAGCAAGAGGCTGTGCCGATCTATCCAAATCATTGCAATACCGATGTGAACCGACTCATAGCACAAGCATAACCGCTTAGCTGGAGGGGTTAATAAGAATACTAGTAATTTGTAAACATTGCTAGTAAATTTTTTACGTATTGAGTGGCGGTGTCGACGGTCAGACACAATAGGTTTTTAATTATTTCAGGCATTCCATCTATTGATAGGTAAATAAAAGGAAATAAAATCTGTGCCTTATAAAGAAAAGTTAGTCCCGTAAAAGCATACGACTAACGTTATAAACCAAGTGAAACCAATAGCCGTTGACTAAACAAGTTGCCGTCCAGTATCATCCCGTTCATGGTTACCTGTAAGCATAATAATACTCCTTCAACGTTTCACTTCCTATTGTAGTGTAAGGGGTCTCGGTTTTGTCCTCGCTCGGTCAACGGAATACACGGAGTAAAAAAAAATAATAACTAGCTTCAATAGTACGAGTAGCATCTAGATCTTATTTAATTTCTATATTATTTTTTATGAATGACTATTTACTTGAACGGTATTGGTTATTTTAGTCCGGTCAAATTAGACCAAAAAATAGGAGTGAAGTTACAAAAAGTTTTTTTTAATGTGGTTGACATTTCCACGCCACCTTTGAGATAGTTCTCAAAGGTGGCGTGGAAACGTGTGCATAATATGACGATTACAACTCTTTCAACTTTTTGAATCGTTATATCTCAAAAACAGTGACTCTTAGGATAAAAGTATTTAAACATTTTTTATAGATTATCTGATCTACAATTTTGTCTGACCTAATTTTATGATAAAAACTTGCCGTTTTGCTGAAAATCGCGAATAACCCGTTTTTGTGACCTTTGGCCCCGAGTAAATTTTTTCCAGGTGTCGGATCGATGAGGAAATTTTAGTTTTCATTTATGATGGTATTTTGAACAATACACAAATTTTCAGCTGGGTGCGAATTTTTGTACCCTCGGATGTCTAAATTGACCGGACTATTTTCTCTGTGTAAACTTGGACGTAGCCACGTGACGTAATACCAACCTCTTTTAAATCAAAAAGAAGTCCGTGCCTTTTTCTATTTATTATTATTATCCATTTGGTTAAATTCCTACACATTTAATTTTACCCTTTGTGGCTAGAAAACTTAAAGATAATTAGTCTGTACCATATCTTAACATAACTGCAGCAATCGAAAATAGATAAATATCTTCATAAATTCTAGATTTCAACGTGTGGTAGGTGGGTTGGTGTTGATATGCGATAGAAACAAAAGCTTGGCCTATCAAATATGAATACTCCCGCTGGCTGTGTGCTCAAATAGAACAATCAATCAACTAATAAATTGTTAGTTTGCCTGCAATCCACGTAAAAGCCTATATTTTTCTAAATCCTTATTTTAAACATCGTAGGCGGCTTACGCAGAAAATTTACATTAGAATCCAGTTGAGGAGGGTTTTTCCTTAAACTTATTGATAACAGAGCTAGATTCGTTGGAAATTGGAAAAGTTGATTAATGAATCTCCATTGTGGCTGTCACAACATCTCCAAATTGATTATGGACGACATCGCGAGACAGTGAGGCATCGGCTCGCTCCCACTGAGAGCTGCGAACATCCACACTCAATATCAACAGATGCCAGCGAGACGTTCCCAAGTACACGATAAATTTAAATCTCGTCATGCACGGGTAGATGATATCGTCTTATTCAGATCAGTATAGATTAAGTAGTGTTTATCCTAAGTGATACATACTCAAAAAGATGGCATCGCTTCTTAAAACGTGAGAATAAAACTCATGTGTTTATTTTTTTACTTAGTTTTTTACTTAGATCTTCTAAGTAGTAGGTAGCTATGTGTTAGGCAACATTTTAGTATCTACACGAAAAGCAGAGAAACATCAATTACATTCTAATTGTAAACTAATAAGTAATAATACAATATATGTTCATGTCATTATCTAGATGCTGCTTCTAAAGTTTCGATCATCGACAAATAAGGCGATTCATTTTGTCGCAAACTTATAAGAGGTTTTTGTTCGCCATTGCTTCTCTCTATTGTCATCACAGTATGATAGAGTAGTACATATATTATTTAGCCATACATGTATAATAGGTATACAATGTTCATACATTAACTAAGGAAATCCACACTCGTAGGCATAATAGCTATAGCTGGGCGAGTTCAACGATCATTATAAGTTTAGCGAATTTGTAGAAAACGACATAATTGCATGGCATTTGTCTAAGTTCCAACTATTTGAGGGTCCTTCGGCAACGAGATCTTGAACTGCAGCAAAACTATCAGGTAGATCGCTATCATGCTTATAGCCTGTAAACAAAGGATTATTATATAAAAATTAATAAAAGTGACCGTTTTCTTTTCTTATTAAAACCCTGCGGTATTTCGGAACGGGATTTACTTACTAAAGCTCCTTCTATGTTTACCCAATCCAATCTTCCCTTGAAATAAGTAATCACCTTTTAATGGAAATAAATATTATCGTTTATAATTATTAATGTGAAATAGGGTAGATGTATTACGGAAGTTAGTTATGTTTATCAATACATTTTTTTAAACATTAAATGTAGATGTTCAATTATATTACTGCATCCGCCATATACACGCACTTTTGTTTTTCTATTTTGTATCTAATACTTGAATCGGAAAGTATAATTAATTTGTTTCCTCAAGCATTGTAACAAAATATCGTTCTAAGAGAAGCTTACATATATATCATACTAATATTATTTTATAAAGTAAGTTTTTGTTGTATTGTGAGCTTCTTGAAAATGTCAGTCTTTAAATAGTTTAATATAACTTTTAATTTCTTTACAAGGTTTCGTTTGCGAGACTTTTGACTATCATAATCACATTGCAATGTTCAGCAATGTTTTCACGAGTATCTACGTGGGTATATGTTCGCAAGTAGATACAAACCTTGCAAAAAGGTTTACATTGAAATTCTATCAGTCGGTTAGCTTTGCAACATCACTATTTGACACTAATAGGACAGTTGAAAGCAATTGAAAGCTTCGTAAGCTACGAGTGGCTTGTTACACGTAACGTAACAAAAAAACAGCAAGATCATGTGATCTAGCTGTTTTTGTTCACATAGCAAATAAAAATGTCTTGTTAAAGTTATCAACGTTTACAAATACAGTTAAAAAGCTAGTTATAGTAAGAATGTTCTAGTAGTCTCTAAATAAAAAACAGCATATAATTTATACCTAAATATCACTTAGGATAAGTACTTACTGATGTAAGCAATTCCCTATTGACGTGGGCGTAACCCTTCAAGCTGACAACGGCGGGATTCATTTCTATGGCTTGGATGAAGTGGTCTATCTGTAAAAGGAATTTTATATATCAGTAAGATTTTTAAACTGTGCTTACAATAATGAGCATTATCAAAATTTATATCCGAATGTGGAAAAACGCGAGAAATGCGATGACAGCCCCATTGTATAGGCCTTGCTTGTGGTTTAGACTCGACATTTCGAGCCTAACTGTTTGAGCTACATAATATATTAACTGATATCGCAATTAGTAAGTTAATTGGTCGTATTGAGAGTCGGCTAGGGCTGAAGCTATAAAGGGAAAGATTAAGAATAATCACAAATACAAATAATCGAAACATCATCTTTATAATTAAAAATAATAACACGCAACCGCATGTCACATAATGTCTACATGTTTATTTAGCCCAAGACTGCAAAGAGATTTTGGTGACGCGTCAATGTCGTCAAAACATCAACTAAGGTTCGGTTTCAGTACGGTTAATATATACTATGCCTAGATATTGTAATAAATTTATATCCCTCGAAAACAGTACTTTTTTCTGAATGAAAGGGACCTTATCTCCTTTTCTGTATCCATGACAAAGTGTAGACGGAATTTTATGATGATCGGTCGAATACTTGAGGCGTAAAAGCGTAAAAAACAAACAAACTCACATTCGCAGTTATAGTATTAGTTAAGATTACCAACGGATTTGTTAGTAATGTTTTGTTTCCAATTTGTATAAGCTGCGGCGAAAGTAGCATAGTGACAGATAAATCCGAACGACTACTTACAAGTTTGTTAAATCCTATTAACGGATTATCTTATAGTTCCAGGTACTGGTGTGTAAACATTATTTCATCAGTTTATATGCACAGTAAGGTCTACAAACTTAACAAGACGGGTAAGTAGACCCCGTGGAAGTGGTTTTAATAGAATTATTCTAAATGTTCCTTTCTGTAAAGACAATTCCTTGACTAATTTCTTAAATCATTCATTAAAGTTAGTAGCGATAGCTTAGTGGGAGAGGGTTAGACTGCCACGCGGAGGTCTCAAGATCGATCCCAAAGCACGCACCTCTGACTTTTCAAAGTTATGTGCGTATTAAAAATAGTTAATTATCGCTCACTTGAACGGCGAAGGAAAACATCGTGAGGAAACCTGCATGTTTGAGAGTTCTCCATAATGTTCTCGAAGATATATGAAGTCTGCCAACCCGCACTGGGCCAGCGTGGTGGACTACAGCCAAACCTTTCTCACACTGAGAAGAGGCCTATGCCTAGCAGCAGCGGAACAGTTTAATATAGGGTTGATTTATATTCATTAAAAGGTTATCTTTTAATGCTCTTGTAAACACAAAAGCAAAACGCCTCAGTTACTGGCCTCATAGAAGGATTTTATGCAAGTGTTTACATGCTCCTGTTAAGGTACTATGTAATACCAAACAAGACTAAATAAATTCTATTAAATGAGTACCAACCTCTTTCTGTGTAGGTCTATCCACAGCAAGAACATCTATGGACAACAGAGTATCTTGAACACCAGCGGCGACCTGGAATAAACATTTCAAATGCAGAACAATATGGCGACTCTATGAACAGATGTCACTGACATAATTACATTTGAAGCATTTGCATCTTCATTATATATTATAGGGGTTAGTTGATCATCATTATCATCTACTAACTCTATTTAATATATAATATAATAATACTAGATTTTGCCAGCGGTTTCCTTGCGTAAAATTTAGTCAGATTAGTAACAGTACATTTTCCTGAATGAAGGGTACCTTATGTCCTTTTCTGTTCCCCTGACAACGTGTATGCGAATTTTCACGATGCTCGGTCGAGTAGTTAAGGCGCGAAAGTGGAACAAACAAACTCACATTCGCATTTATAATATTAGTGACGATTGCAACATTTTTATTGTTTCTATGTTCAGACTAGGCAGTTAGCAAATAATTGGTGACTTACTCATTTTTATGACACAGTTCAATTGTTGCATACACTTCTAGATCCTTCATTTCATCAGTCATTCTCCCATTCATCTATTTAGCGGTCCAGAATCGTGCTTAAGAAGTTATCATATTGTGTGCCCGATCAACTTCTACCTCATATTTTATATGGTAATAAGTTTGTTATTCAGTTATAATAACTCTTCAGTTAGTAGTTTTTGACCACTTTGCACTCGACATATTCCAGAAATGTACAACTTTAAGTTGAAATTAGTTCTGCGCAGTACTATTCCGTTCACATATTATTATAATAGTTTGTAACTAAAGATGTAAGTAAACGGCAACTTAATTCAAATAGTTTACTTATGGAAATACAGTTTGTAGAATATGTTTTTGGTTTACTTAAGCGATTCATTCAAGAGAAAAATTCTAGATTCAAGTTTTTATAACGTTTGTATAATTGAAGCAAGTCTTGGTAAAACTAATTGAAGCTCGGGCAGCGATGTTTTTTAGTACCGTGCGTAGCGTTGTAAGACTAGTGAGTAAAAGGCCGGCTAACTGCTAGACTAAAGCTAGATACAAACGGCAGTAACTTTGATCGACGGCGAGTCGCTGGCGATACCAAAATTGTTGTGTGAACGTAAATTACAGTAGCGATTTAGTCGCCCGCGACTTGCCGTCGATGAAAGTCGCTGCCCTGTGTACCTAACTTAACGGATACTTTTTGTCACTTGTCGAAGATCATTGACAGTCGTCAACAGACCGTATGGATGATCATTAAGTGGGCTGTGATTGAAATAAACAATTATGGTCACGAGGTTGTTCTTTGTACTTTACCTTAAGTGTGGATTTGTGCGAGCAGTCGACGAATATGAACAGTAACGTGGAGCAGTAAGCAGCGTCTACGACCAGACCGACCTCCTTGAAGCTGAACTTAAACCCGTGGTCCACAATCTCTGACAGAGCTCCGTACACAGCGATCGTTATGTTTGCAAACCTAATACACACAGAAAAGAACAAGCTATATTATTAAGTACTATGGGCGATATTAAAGAGTACCGGCCATATTCATTAAACTTACAAGAAAGTTATAAGTTAAAAATGTAATAAGTATTGTCCATAATAATGCATAAGAATGCTAGCTTGCCTAATAAAGATGCTGTATATAATAAAGGATTAAACAAAATTAATGAATAAAGTATAATTACTATGCATTTATTGCAATAAATAATATATTTAGTATGTCTACATACTAATTAATTTAACTAGCAATCGTATTAAGCCTTTAGTAAGATATTATTTATAAATAAGACCGTACGACTTTAAGAAGAAATATTTTTGAGGTAAGCGTATTATAATTGTTAACATAATTTAGCAAATTGTTAGAATGCAAAACATGTGTAAGTATTTCAAGAACATGTGTTGGCCACCAGCGGGGCGCTGCAGTTTAGGATGGTAATATCAAAAAGAACACTAACTAACCACTTTTTTACCGACTTCAAAAAAAGGAGGAGGTATTCAATTCGTCGTTATTTTTTTTTTCTTTTTTTGTGTATGTTACCTCGTTACTTTCGACTGGGTGAACCGATTCTGATGATTTCTTTTTTATTTGAAAGCTGGTGCTTCCCGTGCGGTCCCATTTAATTTTGATCAAGATTTGACCATTCGTTTTCGAGTTATACTTAATAATGCGTATTTGGCTACATTGATGATGTTCTCATATTTGGCAAGGTTCACTAAAAACCGAGAAATAAACAACATTTTAACAAAAAAGAAAACCGACTTCAAATTAGAATATTCTAAAACTTAAAATGCACTAAAAAGTTAATAAATAATTGCATATTCTTGTGAATAATTAAATTATTGTTATTATTGGAGTCGGTGTCAGCCAAGGTAGGTTTGTAACTAATTAAACATGAGATGTCTTACTATAATCATAACATAACATTGGCATGCATAATTACACACATAGACGCAGCACGCGGCGCGGGCGGCTGACACCGACTCCAAAAATAACAATAATTTAATTATTCACAAGAATATGCAATTATTTATTAACTTTTTAGTGCATTTTAAGTTTTAGAATATTCTAATTTGAAGTCGGTTTTCTTTTTTGTTAATATATAAATAAATTGAACAGACGTTGTCATGCTTTATAGTATACTTAGGTACCTTTATAAGAAGCACTGAAGTGAAACCCTAAACATTGTAGTAATTACGACTTGATCGTAACTTAACAAATATTACAACTTAAGTAAGAAGAATGGATACGTACATAAAGAGGCAGTAAGTAGAATAAGTTCGCGCATAAGCATTCCCCAGGGCTTGCAGTTGTTCGGACAGATTGAGCCAGAGATAACGGTAGCGGGATATCAGCTTGGCTGTACATTCTACAGCTGCATCCTGTAAAAACATTTACTCTAATATTTAACTGTTACCTCGTTTATTATTAATTTATTACATACATATAATGATTATTTTTTTAATGTTAATTCCTGTGACACTAGCAATAATTCCTGTATCGTGGAGCAATAAAACCACGAACACAAAAACACACAAACTCGGAAAACCATTTGTGAATCACAGAGTTGTTTTTTTGTTTTTAAATGTGTTGGGTCCTTTTAACTTATGCTTTCATGTTTTGTAACCTTTTGTCTTCTTTGTGTACATTTATGCTAAAAATTGTAATACAATTGTCAGGGCCCAGCTGAAAACCAGTGCTGTGCGTGTGCGCAGCAAATACTGAGCTGGAGCCCTTTGTTATGCATGTATCTATGCCAGTTTATATTTATTGTGTATGTGTAACCTTGTAAATTCTGTCTTAATTCTATAAATATGTAAGTTTTGTATATGTGTAACGAAAATAAATGGTTTAAATGGTTTATGCCATTTGTCCACAACTCTCAGCGCAGTGGCAGCGGCGAGGAGACCACTTAAACCACTTTACCATCCGTGCGTGTTAAGCGTTTAGGTATGAGATTATCGTATTAACATTCTATTGCTTTTACGACTTCTGTAACTTCGAGTACAATAAATTACGCATTAAGTAAAGAGATGATGTATTTATTGCTGCCAATGCGGAACGTTAAGCCAATAAAATAGTTGAATATTTTTTTTTATTATTTAAGTCAAATACAGCTCACTATCTCTTACATCCAAAAATATTAAGGGCTTGTACTACCATCTTCAGATAGCCTTTATCTATAAGATAAAGGTCTCTTCTTTAACCTAACATGAGTGAGACAGCATGCGATTTATCTTTCGAATAACTTTTACTTGTTAGTTGTAGGAGTGGCCGTTATTCATTCATATATATAATTTATATCATGACGTTCTACTCGAAAAATTAGCAGCCATTGGTTTCACTCTGCATCTATTGAGATTTTTTGCAAGCTATATGAGAGATAGGCGGCAGTATGTAGAATATGCCAATCACAACTCTGAACCTTACTTAACACTGTCAGGAGTGAGTCAGGAAAGCAACCTAGGTCCTCGCGAATTTATATTAATGATAAATGATCTGCCGAAGGTGGTACAACATGCCAAATGCTTACTATTTGCTGACGACCTTATGCTTTATCTGCCCGTACGTAATTTAGACGATTGCATAAAATGACAAAATTATATTAATAGGGTAACAAAATGGAGTCAGGAAAACTTTTAGAATTTAATAATTTGAAGTGTGTGGTGATCAGTTTCAGTCGTGCTCGAACTCCGCTGCAATACGTTTACAGTAGGTATTAACAGCACCCCCTTATACCGTGTGTCTGAGCCCTGTCGTAAAAGACCTAGTGAGTGAGTGATAGTTAATACTGAACTGACATTTAAGGACCATATTGTTAAAATATGTAAAAAAGCGTACCGAAATTTATGATTTGTACTACGTAGGGCTAAACATTTTTCTAACATTAAAGCAATCATTGCGCTTTATAATGCCCTAGTAAGAAGCCAATTGGAATGCGACGCGGTCATCTGGTCTCCACATGAAACTAAATATAGTTATTATGTTAGAGCGAGTGCAAAACAAATTTATTAGGTATTTATATATGAAACTTTATGGTGTTTACCCTTTCTTTCCTCTAATGTATCCCACCTTGTTTATTTTAGGCATGGTGGGCTATAATGAACTGGGGTTTAGAAGGAAACTTGCTCTTGTGCTTTACATTTTTAAAGTACTACGAGGAAAGCTTTATAATACAGCTTTGTTGGAGTGGTTGTGGCTATGTGTTCCTAACAGATACGTTTGGCGTCGACTTCGGCCACCACTGCTGGCGGTGCCGAGGGCGAGGACAAACCTGCTCAAGGAATCGCCTTTGACGAGCGCACTTCGCATTCTCAATCCCATACACAACAAGTCAGACCTATTAATTTTTTTTATTTTTTAATTTTTTACTTTGCTCGTCAAAATGACCACACTCCACCTGATGGTAAGCAGTCGTGTGGTCTAAGAGCAGTGACCTCCACATCGCCCCCACAGTAGCCGAGGCGATGTTGAGGTCTCTACTTTGACGGCCTGAGAAGATGCTTTTTCACGCCCCGCTTAAAGAACCCAGGATTGAAGGAAGAAGGAAACACGTGCCTTGGCAGAGAATTCCATGCCTTGGTCGTTCGGCAGAGATATGAGGACCCAAACTTTTTGGTACGCGCTCTAATCGACTCTACCGTGTAAGGATGGCATCTGAGCCCAACACGCGTTGTTCTGGATAGGAAAGGGGAGGGCGGGATAAGGTGCAATAACTCTTCAGAGCACTCCCCGTGGTATATTCTGTAGAAACATGCCAATGAGGCAATGTCCCTACGGAGTTGCAGAGGTTCCAGTGAACGCGTGACCTCTGGATCTCCGATGATACGGACAGCCCGCCGCTGTAACCGGTCGAGAGCGTCCAGCAAGTACTGCGCGGAGCCATCCCAAAGATGAGAACAGTACTCCACGCAAGGGCGCACTTGTGCCTTATACAATAGGTACAGTTGCCCAGGCGTGAAGAACCGCCTCACCCTGTTCAGAACTCCGAGTTTTCGCGAAGCTTGCTTAATGACGCTCTCGATATAGGTTTTCTGATTAAGGGAGCGGCAAAGATCCATACCTAAGATGGAGAGACTGTCACGTATCACAAGTGGAGTGTTCTTCAGAGAAGGGAGGGGAAGGAACGGAGACTTTTTTGTTGAGAACGCGCATGCCTGGGTCTTCTTGGCGTTGAACTCGACCAAGTTCTTGGCACCCCATTCATAGATGCGGTCCAAGGTCTGGTCAAGTTCAACGACAAGATTCTGCCTTTTCCCCTCAACCTCAGCCTGTTTGGCCCCAGGATGTCCGAGATATCGCCCATGCACGGTACTGTCGTCCGCATAACAATGTATGTTGCCGAGATTCAACATATCATTGATATGCAGAAGAAAGAGCGTAGGGGATAAGACAGAACCCTGAGGCACTCCTGCATTGACCTGCATAAATTTGGAAGCGCGACCGTCGCAAAGGACCCGAATACGACGCTTCTGCAGGAAACTTGCAATCCAGGTGCACAGTTGAGGGGGCAAGCCATAGGCCGGAAGCTTGGAAAGAAGAGACCGGTGCCAGACTCTGTCGAAAGCTTTGGCTATGTCAAGGCTGATAGCCAAAGACTCGCCGTGCTTGTCCATAGGCTCACCCCAGAGGTGCGTGACGAACGCTAGAAGATCACCCGTTGATCGTTTAGACCGAAAGCCGTATTGGCGATCATTGATCAACGATTGATCCTCCAGGTAGCGGACAATTTGGATGTTTATAATCCGCTCGAACACCTTGGAGAGCACCGAGGTGATAGCTATGAGTCGATAGTTGCTTGGCTCGGAACGGTCCCCCTTTTTGGGAATCGGTTGAACGTTCGCCTCCATCCAAGCCTCAGGCACAATGCCTGCGGCGTAAGACGTCCGGTATAGGCGCGTAAGCGTGGGAGACAACTCCGCTGCACATTTTTTAAGGACCACAGCTGGGATGCCGTCAGGTCCACTGGCTTTCCGAACATCGAGAGACTGCAGTATCGCACGAACGGTTCGTTGCCTGATACATATATCAGGCATGGTGTAGCCGCAGTTGGCAATGTTAGGCGGCTGCGAACCGCAGTCATCGATTCGAGAGTTGGCCGCAAAGAGATTTGCAAGCAGATCTGCTTTCTCCTGCGGCCGATGAGCCAGTGATCCATTCGGATACCTCAGAGGGGGCAGCAAGGTCTGGCAGAAGTTGGACTGCACGGCTTTGGCCAGGCGCCAATAGCTACGACTGCCCGTAGGATGCGCCATGAGTTCCTGGCCGAACCATGCGACGCGCTGGGCATCCGCTCTTAAGTATGCCCTCTTGCAGACCTTTGTGGCTTGGTTGAACGCTGCCTTCAGGTGATCCACGTTAGGGTCGTGGTAGTAATATGTACTTTGAGTGAATTTAACAGAGTAGCACTAGCGGTTATTTGCTATTGTAATTAAATTAAATAAGTGTACTGTAGAATTACTAAGCTATAATGTAATATTGTTTTTGTTGGCTGTACGGTGGCATTAGGTTTTGTCCTGTAAAGATAGTATAAGTTTATTTAAAATAAATAAATAAATATTTTAATATGACATTAAATATTAATTACTGTTTTGTTTTGCAACCAATTTTGATACTGCTTACATAAAAGGATTTTTATTACTATTTGCTTTTATGTGTTAAATAAAGTACAAAAACCATAGAGATAAAATATTTTCGCTTACAGAAACATTCATAGGGAGTTGCCTATGTTTGATGTTGTTTCCCTATGGTTCATAATATATATTTAGAAGATTTTATACAAAGATTGAAATATCTGATTCTCGAAGATTTTCTTACGAAATCGATGAAGCCTAATTGATGCAGTTACTAGTTACAGTGCGTTTACAATGGTGAGTATGTGGTTGCTTAAATAAAAATAATTGTAGGTACAATTTTCAACGGTGTATGCAAAATAAGGCGAGTGTTGTGAAAAGCGGAATCCGATAAAAAAATATCCGTTCATTTTTACTGTCGAGTCGTATCGCTCAATACCATATCAAAACGAAAGAGTTTGTTTACATAGGCCGGTTTTTGTACCGTACGGTTTTTGCGACCTACAGTTTTTATGCCATATGCGGTCATGTGCAATATGAACATTCATATACGGCTTAACTCCGTGCCAAGCTGCCTACAAATCATGAATCTTCGAAAAAACTAAAACGTTTAAACGGCGATCATGGGTATCATAGTTATATGAAAAATAAATTCAATTCGCACTATTTCGCGCGTAGAAAACTGGTAATTAGAATTCGAATTCTTTAAATTTTTGCAGCTAAAATCCATTGAAAGTCACACCTATTGCTTATTATTACTACTAAGATAAATACAGTGTAATTTGTAGGCAAAGCGATTTGCTACAAATTATGTCTTTACGAATTTTTTGTAGGACGCATAGTTTCCGAGATATCGCGAAAAAGGTGTTTGCACCCCTTTTTCCAAGATGGCGGCCGGGGGACAAGGGCGGCAACCCCATAAACTTGGGGTTAAGCTTCTATTGACCCCCACACATGTCCCAAAAATAAAATTGCGTCCTCTATTAAATGCAATATTAGGTCCTTAAATTGTAACATTTCAATTGACTATATAAGCGAATTACTTTCACAGTAGCAGAAATACAACAACACAATGAGGGCCTACGTTATTAACCATTGTTCTACATTAAATTATTGTTTATTACTTAAACTTTTTAATATATATTACCCACCCTGCGGAAACATTCGGAAAGACTTTGAGAAGCAATTTTAATTCCTCTGCAGTTGATGTACCAAAGAGCACAGTTCATATTGATCATCGTTATAATATGGTAGTAAGCTGTCGTGTGTATCAAGAGGAATCCATCCAGTAAAGCGCACAAACTCAACAGGAATCCGACGGCTAGGAGCAAACAGCCCACACTTATAATAACAATAGTAGTCTTCAAGTTAGGAAACTGGAGATTTTCGCCAGTAACCCGGTAATATCGGACCTATAAAAATAAATTAACACGTAAGGGTACATACATGTATAAATATTCACTTGATACTTTAAGTTGGCCTACTTATGAAGATAATTATGTCAATGTCTAAGGTACCTGAAATTTTCCCCAGTTAGTTTTATAAATGGCGACTTGATGAGCGACACCCCATCCGACAAATGGAATCCAAAAATGTGGCACAAGGAAAATTACGAAGATGATTGCGTAGATATAGTCGTCGAAGCGCCTAATGGAGCGCAATATCATGAGACGTTCATAGCCCACGACTAGAACGACTGCCGTAGCTACTATATAGAAACATACTGCGTACATTGTAGCGGACGATTTCCAGCTGAAAGTGATTGTACCTGGAAAATACATTTATCTAAAGACTTCACAGGCACTAAAAGTGTAAAGTATTTTACTTTTAGTTGCAGCCACAGACAATACATACACAACTTAAAATTCAACATAATTCATTAAGCAATAATATATGTTTAAAATACTCTTGCGCAATTTTCGACATATTCTAACATGATAATAGGACAATGGTCGTACATTTTTTGTTCAGACTTTTCTACCATAACAGATCTTGTAATTTAATAATTTTATTAAGTATACCTACTTACTAGAAAAATAAAGCGTCGTGCGGGCGAGATATTCGTACTAATAATGTCTTTGATCCAATGACAATTATTACAACTTCTAATTATAAATATAAAAAAATGACTACCTACTTATAGAAAAAGGTGGCAAAAATAATCGAATGATCATGATGGGCTAACACTTTAGTCTGTTCGGGGATAATGACAATAAAGTGCTTGCTTATTTTCGTTGCCGGTTACTAATGGATGTCGATTAGGAGTGGACAAAATACGCTTGCCCTTCCACTGACTTTTTGAGTACGTCAATATCTTTTATTTTCCGGATATAGTGTACGCCTACATCCGCGACAAGTAGGTAGAGGTGTATGACATCCAAATTTCGCCAGCTTTCACGTCCCATGTAATAGATAACGTCTACTGTACTGGCCATAGTTTCAGACATCGTGCGTCTAATAAGAATTTCTTGTCCTAAAATTTCAACTCGAGACATGAACAATAGTCGCATCAACTACGCTGGATAACCGCAGACTACTCATTATCACATTATCTCATCCTATATGACTTAACTATAGCTATTAGCGGCTATCTCAATTAATTATCATTTGATCCTAATTTCATCTTAATCTCAATTAACGTAATATAAAAGAATCTAATCTAAAGCATATATTACTAAAACAAAATATAGGTATATACCTGGCCGCGATCGTGTGATAGGCATGACAGCTAGCGCTCGGAACAACACCAGCAGAAGTTTGTGGTCGCGGTAGAACTGGTCGTGGGTCTCACACGTGTCGCCATCTTGCGATGACAACATGTCACGTTGCTGCTGTTCCTGAACATGCAGATAAATCACAAACACTCAAGTTAACTGGCACGCTCCAGGAGGCGCCCCTTGTGCCGCCGTCCTCGACCAGCTGTCCCCAGTGGAGCATCGACTACACTATAGAATACCAGGTAGGTACTACGAATATAGGATACTACGCAAATATTGTATTTCCTCATTTAAAAACTAATCGCATATTTTTTACTGAAAATAGTTACTTGGTAAACAACTTACATACTCCCTTTGCGTTTTTTCATACAATGCTTTATTTTGTTGTTGCACATGTCTCATATCATAGTCTAGTAGAGTACTATTAATTCCCTCGTCAAAAAGGTGGTCCGGTATAGTCATGTTTCTTAGTTACTACCAAACGTTATTTTCAGTTCTGCATTCTGTACCCAAATGCGGCGTGAATTAACGGTAAGCCTACCAACATTGTGACGCTATCGAATAGTAAACAAAGTAAGTAAATTTAATTAAATTTTAAAGTAAATGACGTTGCCGCTCTTTGCATATCAATGGGAGGTCAGCCTATTGTACCTCCGCTAATGGTAGTTCAGCTACTAACAACTAGTATTTAGTTTCAAGGTCTATAATAAAATATTGACTGTGATAAATTACTTAGGTCATATGTGTTTGACTACTAGACCATATTGCGTTTTAATGGAGCGATGGTAACGACATAAAAAAGAATCAATATATAAACATCCATAAGAACTCGTTCCGATCGAGATACCTACTTTTAAAAGCGAGCATCTTACCAAATTTTAATGTTAATATTATGATCCTCAAATTGAAACACAGCTTGTTATTTGTTGTATGTTAATTAGTAATTTTTTCTCGAAGATGTCTAGAATTTCAGCAATGACATTAGTATTCTCTTGATTCATTATGTACCTACCTACAGTTATTCGGTAGTCAGCCGATCTATGTGAATTCACATAGAAGTTAGCTGTATTGACAATTTTGTAGTCCATATTCTTATAATATTATCTTACAATTACGTGGATGTAACTCATTTGAATTAAGCTTTATACGGTTTTTTAGGTGATGATTTCGCAATAATAGATACCAACAAAAAATATAAATATGTACGTACTCCTAAAATATCTTAAACAATTCTTATTGATAATAATATATAATTTACTATGGAATTAGAGACAACTAATTTATTACGTTTCCTACATGTACTTGTAATCAGAAATCATGATCATACTTTAAGCCACATAGAGAGCTATACCTAAACGATACTTAGCGAAAAGGACCCATAGAAATAGGTACTTAACAGTGATCCGCTCTACCACCTTAAACAACTGTTTAGGCTCCCTGAAACAATGAAATTCTTACGGTAGCTAGTTAACTACCGTGAAAATTTCATTGTTTCAGGGAGCCCACGAGATCAGCAAGAAAGCTTCAACCATGTGTCACTCTGTGAAACAAGAAGCTTCAACAACTGCTCGCCGCTAACACAGATCCCGTCAGAGTGACCGGCAGAAAAGCCAGCCGTAGTAGCTTCAGTCTGCCATACTGTCATATATACGAGTATAAGGAGTCACTGATAAGATAATAAATAATACAAAGAGAGAAGAATATCTTGGAACAAACTTCGACACCTACAACGTGCGAAGGACAGAGCCGTCAGCGAAGTTACGTCATATCTTCGCTGACGCCTGTTTTTTTCAGTTTTTACCATCTCCCAAATGCCAACCACCTTAACGAGATTCTGATATGTAAGATAGATTGTGATGTCTAAGATGATTGTGGTGTCTCATACATTAGCCAAATTAAGAGCATATACCCCGCATAAAGGAACACAAAGCTAACACTCGATGAAATAAACTGTGTATGAAGAAGTGCAACGAAAGGACCAAACATTTCTTGATATATACAGAACAGAGATGCCTATTAATTTCAATAGTAAAGACGGTTGGAATGTAGTGCCAGATCAGGATCCAGTTATTAATTTACTCAAATCCAAGTACATAGCACAAATCAGCAAGACTGTATCTGGAATTAATTATGCGTATATAGTAACATCGATGGTATAGGTAATCTTAACGAATCCTAACTAATATTATAAACTAGCTGACCCGAGCAACTTCGTCTGCTTCACATAAAATAACGACCGAGCTATTAAAATAATTATATCTCATAAGTTATAAAACTACAACTAATAATATTTCAACTAACGAAAATAACTCTAACTACACCTATATACAGGATGATTTTGAAATCGTGTAATTCCTTTTAACCACGCATTCTACTGGTGATATAGAATAACCCTGACCATATTTTTTATTAGTATTATGTTTTTGGAGAAATTAATGTACCGATTTTTCCGTGAAATGGTTTCAGATAGTCAGAGCGTAACAAAAATATAACGCACTCTCTCCCACGATTCGCAGCGTTCAACTTCTAATAGTTCAAAGTTCAAACAGTCTACATTGATGCGTCAGGTACATTTTGGTCGAATATCTCGATTACCAATTTTTTTTGTTATAAAAAGTATCCTATAACCTGCCCAAGATTAAGAACTATAACTGTACCAAGTTTGATTAAAATCCCTTCAGTAGTTTTTAATGCATGCGTGCACATACAGACAGACAAAAAATTTACTGATTGCTTTTTTGGCACCAGTATCGATTACCAATCACCCCCCAATCGTTATTTTATAAATATGTATATTCAATGTACAGAATTGACCTCTCTACAATTTTATTATAAGTATAGATATAGATATGTGAATGTTAGTTTTTTGTTTCTAGCGCTTTCACGACTAAACTACTCGACTGATCATCATGAAGATTTGCATACACGCTGTAAGGAGAACAGAAAAGGACGTACGGTACCCTTTATCCATAAAAAGTACTGTTACAAATCGAGCGACTGAAACCGCGGGCAAAGCTAGTTAAACAATAATTGAGAACTATAAAATGATATCATACTTCATGATTGAGGCGAACACCACCTTAATCGTTCCGTGGCCATGGCTGTTAAAAGGCAGTCAAAACGTCTGGATAGGTATCTATGTATATATTAATACGTGAAGCAAAAACTTTGTACCCCTTTTTACGAAAATTGCGCGGACGGAGGAGTATGAAATTTTTTTTAAAAATATTTTTATAAAACATGCATTTGACATTTGACACACGCAGTTGAATCGCGTTCGTAGCAAAGTTCGTAGTTTGGTTCGTAGTATTTCGACATTGTTCGTCCGTCATACAATTCTTTGTAACTATGGTTACCTATACCTTATTTATATGTAATAGAGAAAAACAGAAAACAAAGTAGTAAGCTTAGGAATATCGTCAATAAAAGAGTATACTTAATCATTTGTTTGAAAAAGATAAGTAAAATAATCTGTATAGCCTTGACGGAATCTAAATGAAATGTGATTAAAAGGGTATAGTTATAGACAATAAAATCTTAATTACTATTAAACTTAACATTTAAATCAATTATGGTCGAATTTTGACCACTTGGTAACCTCTAGTAACCATAATTTAAGGTTAAAATATTATCAATCACTGTTACACGCTGCAATATCGGATAATGAAATCTAACTACTGATTACTAACTACGACTGACTACCTACCCATATAGTAGTTGGTAATCATAACAACAAATTTCATGACATACCTAATCGTAAAAAGTAGTTAAACATTTTGATTACTAATTACTAATTGTACGCAATCACGATTACGAGATTACGTTTTATAACTATACACATTAATGAAATGTGGCTCATTAAAAAATAGAAAACACGCGCGCGAGTCGTTCATGCACCGACTTGTCGGTTGCTAGTTAGAGCGTTGCGTCGCGGCTGTTAGAGCGAGAGCGCGTTATAACGCTACATTATCGCTATCGCTCGGAGCATGTCGGGACGAGTCGTTTTTTGGTGCAATGGCAGTGTATTCAATTGCGTCAAACAGAGAGTACGTCTGTTTGCCACTATCGTAGTTTGAAAACAGTACTGCGCGTGTGCCACTTAGTTATTGTATTGTATTGCTAATTAGTTGAGCAATATGAACGATTCAGATAAGTTTTTACCACTGTGCAATAAAGCTTCAACTTCAAGTTCTAAGCCATTATCAGTGGAGAATGTTGACAAATACTTGCCGCGTATTCTTGATGGCAAGTTCTTTCAATTTTCTAAAGAAGAATCTACAGGTCGCAAACGGGTTGGACTGTGTACGTTGTGCTTACCAAAACAAGTAAAAATATCTGGAACGTTGCCTTCAACGTCTAACTTTGTCACTCACCTAAAAAGAAAACATGGAGAGAGTGCACTCAACGACTATAAAACATATTTTGCCAGTATTAAAAAAACGAAGAAAACAACTCCAGAAACTCAGTCACAGTCTAAGGATAAGGTATCACAAGAAGAATTTAATGAAAACGTAATCAAATTTTTTATACATTCTATGATACCCCTCAGAGCAATTGAGGATCCATACTTGAAAAAAACTTATGAAAATGCAGGTATGTGTCAAAATGGCTTAACCCTAATGAGTCGACGATCTTTGGGACGTTTTATGCAAGATTATTATATTAAAGAAATACATGATATAAAAATCGTGCTTCAAGATACTTTATATGTATGTACCACAGCAGACATTTGGTCTGGAAAAAAAAACAATTTCATAGGCGTCACGGCACATTGGATTACATCTGATTTACAAAGAAAATCTAAGACACTGGCGTGTCGAAGATTCAAAGGGCATAGCTACGATAGAATTGCTTGTCTATTAGACGATATCCACAGTGAATTTGGGCTTGACTCGCAAAAAGTGCTATCTACAATCACTGATAATGGAATTGTAAAGGCTTTCAAAGAGTTTGGTGTGGAAATAGAGTCTTGTGATTCGATCGAAATAGTTGAATTTGACGATAAAGACCTAGAAGTTGAAGACATTTTTAATGCTTCAGAAGATGTTCAGTCAGAAGTTAGTAGTACGACGTCGGATGACAATTCTGAAACTGATCCCTTGTCTCTTGTTCATGTTTCTCCTGAACTGCCAGCTCACCTGAGATGTTCTGCTCATAAACTTAACTTATGTGCAACGGCAACCACAGATGCTGGAAAAGTGTTACGAAATCAAAATACCCCCCTTTCCAAAATGCATGAGCGAGTAATAAATAAATGCAACAAACTATGGAATGCTGCTGGTCGGCTAAAATCAGCAGAAATAATTCAAACGGTTTTAGGACACACGCTATCGAGGCCAGGAGACACTAGGTGGAATAGTACTTACGACGCACTGGGACAAATATATGCTATAAAAGATAAAAGCATTCCGCTGTATGAAGCTTTAAAAATCAGTGGCAGTGGCCAGTTGCGGCAAAACGAATTCCAGTACATCCAAGAGTACTTAAAATGTTCTAAACCAATAGCTGAGGCACTTGACATTTTGCAAGGTGAAAAGGATATGTTCTATGGCTTGCTACTTCCATGCTTATTATCTCTGAGAAGAAAATTACAAAAATTGTGCAATGAAAACTTTTTCTACTGCAACGCTCTGGTAAAAACGCACTTGGAAAGCGTAAATAACCGTTTTAATGACATTTTTGATTTTTCTTCCGCCAAAGCACAAAATGCAGCGATCGCTGCAATGTCTTTACCACGATTTAAAACAAAATGGTTTGCTTGTATTCCCATAGATGAGCATCAAAGGTTGAAAACCTTTTTCAAAGCAGCTATTGCAAAAGAAGTTTCGGAAAATGAAAAATCAGCAATAAAAAATCGAAATAAAGATGATGATTTTTTTCAATTTGATGGCTCTTCTTCAGATACTAAGGAAAACGTATGCCGCGTCCAGAGGTCAAAAGCAGATCTGATAGTTTCTTATTATTTATCAGATACGGAACGAGAACTAAATACTCTTCATAGATATCCAGAAGTGAAAAAAGTATTTATAAAATACAATACCCCTTTACCTTCTTCGGCTCCAGTGGAAAGACTGTTTTCATATGCAACTATGATAAACCATCCTAAATCCCACAAGCTGTCGGATGAAATGTTCGAAAAACGTGTAGTACTAAAGGCTAATTTGAATGATTAGCCCAATCGAAATGTTTCTTTAATTTCATTCATAAATTATTTGAATTAAGTTGATGTTTGCCGAGTACAGTTTATTATTTGATTAGATGTCAATCAACTCAATAATAATAATAAAAATAAACATATCTACGACTTCAAACCTTGTATTCAATTATTCATTAAAATAAACATACTTGAAATAAACTGAGGTTTTTCTCTAAACAGCCAGATACAGTTTCTTTTTTAATTAAATTTCAAAGCCAGATTCAGTTCTGATAAATCGATAATTACTACACATTACATGTTTATTTAATTGCAAAACATATTATGTTCTTAGAACTCAAATAATCAGTACCTAATTACAACTACTACGAGTAGATTGCAGCAATCAAATTAACAACTACTTCATGAAGTTTGATTACTGTAGTTAAGTAACACGCAGTTAACTACTTTTAAGCTAGCAGCAAACATACGGTTTCCTGATCAGGTTTCCGAAACGGAATCAGATTTGGATACCCGAATGCACACTTTTTATACGAATTTGCTATATATCGCACACGTTCTTATATTTTCCGTGCGAAAATAATTCCCGTCGTTCCATTCGAAATCTCGCCGGTGTGTTCTGAATGAATAACGGAAAAAAACCGAATGACGTCATTCCGAACGCAGCACTCGCTAACATTCTATATGTACCGCCGCACACGAACGAAAACCATTCTGAATACATCAGGGTGCCTAGTGTGAGTTGTTTTTACGTTAACACGATCGTTTACCGCGTTTGGCTCTGATTGGCCAAGAGCTTGGAGTGGGCCAATCGGAGTGCCGAACGTCATAAACGTGTCGATTGTGTTAACGTAAAACAAACTCGCACTAGGCACTCAGAGCTAGCTAGACACCATGGCGTGGCGTTAGTACGTACTGCTAATACTAATTCCTGATGAAAAAACCCAACATCTGCGCAAAGCTGACGGAATGACGAATCTGAATCCCTGTTTCAGAAACCTGATCAGGAATCCGTATGTTTGCGGCCAGCTTTAATCGTTATTAAAAACCTGATTATGAAATAGTAGTTACCGTTACCTACGCCAAACACTGACACGTTGTATAATGTTACCTTTCCAGATTAGTAAATGGGTCTCTACCTACTTAAAATGTATTTTTATGGCTGGTATTGGTTAATGAGTAGTTTCATGATAATTTTAGGTACCTATGGTTTATCTTTAAGGGGCCTCGTATAGCAAGGGTCGTGCGCCAACATAAGGTACTGGTGTGACCCGTGTAACATATGTCTCCAGCATATGAGCGTCATTAAGCAAGCTTCGCGAAAACTCGGAGTTCTGAACAGGGTGAGGCGGTTCTTCACGCCTGGGCAACTGTGCCTATTGTATAAAGCACAAGTGCGCTCTTGCGTGGAGTACTGTTCTCATCTTTGGGATGGCTCCGCGCAGTACTTGCTGGACGCTCTCGACCGGTTACAGCGGCGGGCTGTCCGTATTATCGGAGATCCAGAGGTCACGAGTTCACTGAAACCTCTGCAACTCCGTAGGGACATTGCCTCATTGGCATGTTTCTACAGAATATACCACGGGGAGTGCTCTGAAGAGTTATTCCTCCTTATCCCGCCCTCCCCTTTCCTATCCAGAACAACGCGTGCTGGGCTCAGATGCTCATCCTTACACAGTAGAGTCGACTAGAGCGCGTACCAACAAGTTTGGGTCCTCATACCTCTGCCGAACGACCAAGGCATGGAATTCTCTGCCAAGGCACGTGTTTCCTTCTTCCTTCGATCCTGGGTCCTTTAAGCGGGGCGTGAAAAAGCACCTTCTCAGGCCGTCAAAGTAGAGACCTCAACATCGCCTCGGTTGCTATGAGGGCGGTGTGGAGGCCACTGCTCTTAGACCACACGACTGCTTACCATCAGGTGGAGTGTGGTCATTTTGACGAGCAAAATATAAAAAAAATAAAATCTTCTGTATAGCAATGAATGCTTTATTGCTATGCAGAAGACAACATATTATCTATCTATACTAATATTATAAAGCTGAAGAGTTTGTTTATTTATTTGTTTGTTTGTTTCAACGCGCTAATCTCAGAAACAACTGGTTCGAATTGAAAAATTCTTTTAGTGTTGGATAGCCTATTTATCGAGGAAGGCAATAGGCTATATAACATTACGCTACGACCCAAGGGGGCGGCGCAGTAACTATAAACGCGGGTCAAACCGCGGGCACATCTAGTAATATTATAAAGCTAAAAAGTTTGTTTGGGTATTTCAGAGGTTCCCAGACTTTATTTCTCATAGACCACTTTCAAAATTTAGCTGGTTCCGGTGGACACCATGCAGCTACATTTCTACCATATTCTAAACATTAGATCGAATCTTTACGGGCTGACCTTTTTTTTAGTGTTTCTCTACCGACAAATCGTTAGATTCGAGACCACTGGTACTGAATATGGAATACCTATGCAAGTTTTTACAAGTAACCGCAGTCGCTGAGCTTCTTAATTCTTCACTAACGAAAGCAAATAAATTTTCTCGTGGACCTCCGCTTACGAATTGTGGACCCCATTGTTTTTGGGTTAGGGTCAGATAGTCTGGATAGTAAAATGTCTAAGTTAACAAAACGACTAGATTGCAGAATGACTGGGTAGGCAAAACGTCTAAGTTGCTAAAAGAGTGAATTGCATAATGTCCGTGTAAATAAAACGACTGACAGAATGACTATGTAGATAAAACTTCTTAGTTGCACAAAGTCTGGGTTGCAGAATGTATAGGCTTAATTGTATAGGCGCAAATACTTAGCGACATAGTCTGTATAAACAACAAAAGGGCTTGATAGCGATAAGGGCCAGCCATGCCAGGGCAGGGTTAAAAAAAAGCGGCCAAGTGCGAGTCGGACTCGCCCATGAAGGGTTCCGTAGCAGCAAGTAACATAATATAAAAGTTCTTGTAGTTCGTTGTAACTTTGATTGTAAATTGCGGTTTACGATTTATGACGTATTAAAAAAAAACTATTTACTAGATCTCGTTCAAACCAATTTTCGGTGGAAGTTTACATGGTAATGTACATCATATATTTTTTTTAGTTTAATAGGTATATATAATATATGATATATGATATGATAAAACTAAAAAAATATATGATGTACATTACCATGTAAAATTCCACCAAAAAGTGGTAAAATGTATGTCCATGGACATTACCACTTTGCGTCTCTCGCGCAAACTATTCAATTTAGAAAAAAATGATATTAGAAACCTCAATATCATTTTTGAAGACCTATCCATAGATACCCCACACGTATGGGTTTGATGAAAAAAAATTTTTTTTTTCTATTTTTTGTGAAAATCCTAATGCGGTTCACAGAGTACATCTACTTAGCAAGTTTCAACAGCATAGTTCTTATAGTTTCGGGAAAAAGTGGCTGTGACATACGGACAGACAGACAGACAGACATGACGAATCCATAAGTGTTCTGTTTTTTGCCATTTGGCTACGGAACCCTAAAAACACATATAGAAAGTGAAGCTTTAAAAATGGTAACCCTTACTATTTAGTTCCATTCCAGTAACTGCCTCTGTGGCGCAGTGGTAGTGATGCCGACTGCTGTGCATGAGATTTCGGGTTCGAATCCCGGGTCGGGCCAACAAAAAATTATTGAGTTTTTCTGTTAAGAAATCTCAATACGAGCCCGCAGTTTGAAAGTTGGCGGTTTTAGACACCCCTGTGTCTCGGAAAGCACGTAAAGCCGTTGGTCCTGCGCTTGATCTCTCTCCGGTCGTGTCGGATTACCGTCCCATCGGAGCATGAGAATTAGGGAACAGAGTGCACTTGTGTTTGCGCACACACTTGTGCACTATAATATCTCCTGCGCAGATGGCTAGTCTACGTTTAGATTGGCCGCCATGACTGAAATTCGGTTAGGAGGACATTATTATTAGTTCCATTAGTCTAATGGAAGATCGTTGGTATGCCACACAGAGGTCTCGAGTTCGATCACAAGGCACGCATCTTTAACTTTTCGACGATATGTGCGTATTAAATAGTTAATTATCTCTCGCTATAACGGCGAAGGAAAACATCGTGAGGAAACCTGCATGTCTAAGAGTTCAACATAATATTCTCGAAGATATATGAAGTCTGCCAACATGCACTAGGCCAGCGTGGTGGCATAATCCAGCCTAACCCATCTCACACTGAAAAGAGCAGAGTTGTGTCCAGCAGTAGGACAGTTTAATACAGGGCTGATATTATTATCAAATCTAAATCAAATCAAATGCTAGAAACTAATAATAATATTATATTCCGTATTTTTACTCTAGCGCCTGGTATTTTACTCCTTTTATTATTTTATTTGAATTGTAGTTACATTATCGACATTAAAAATTCCTATTTTAAAGGTAAAATATAACTTTTACATTTAAATTAGGAATTTTAAGAAAGACATAACGCTCACCGTTCCTCTCCTCACGATGCCTGCCGCGTTTAGCAGTACCTAAGCCGCCTGCAATAAGGACTTAATCCAGATCATGCAGAAAGAGTAAGGGCCTATTCCACAACCTCCAATTAAAATTCATTTATAACTCTTCCCATCTCTCTTCTTTAACCTAACAAGAGCGAGACAGAATGTGATTCATCTTTCGGATAACTTTTACTTGATAGTTGTGAAACTAGCCATTAGCCTTTTAACTCGAGCCTCTTTAAATGGTGGCGAGACATGTTTATTAAGGCATTATTATTTTATCATAAAATAAGCATTCTTAATATATCACGGTGACATATATACTTATTTTGTTTGTTTTTACAATCCAGACATTTTACAATTGTAACGTTTTCCATATCTAGGGATTATGCAATCAAGTCATTTTGCGATGAAGTCATTCTGTCTACCTGGACGTTATAAAATAAATACGGAGTGTATTGCAAAAAAATAACATACTGCCGAATTGAGAACCTCCTCCTTTTTGAAGTCGGTTAAAAAACGGGCGGTTTGGACTTTTCTACATTATTGGTAATAATTTAATTCTAAAGAGATTTTAATAGCCAAACTATGTTACTGGCACTTAATAAAAGTTAAATCCAAATTCGAAACTTTTATTTTTTTAAATAATAATCCCTTTTTCAGTTTGTGACTTTTTACTTACTTTTCGCGGGTTTGCGGTTAAAAGGTTATCAGGCAACTAAAACTAAGTTCTCGTTATTATAAGTAGAAAATTTATGTTTGTTGCATAATCCTGCCTTATTGTGACTTAAAACAGATATCTTTGTGTTTATTGTAATGGCAGAAAAAGCAATACGAGCTAGTAAAATTATAGCGCTGCTGGAAGAGGGGTGTAGCCAATGTTACGTCTCAGCGGTTAAACGTGAGTCGTTCAACCGTCCAAAGAACCTGGACTCGATACCAAGAGACAGTTTCCGTTCAGAGAAGGCAAGGTCCTGGGAGAAAACGTTGCACATAACCACGAGACGACCGCTTTTTAGTGACAGGCGCTGAGGAACCGCAAATGCGGTTACATAGACCTTAAAAGAAACCTTGAAGAGGTACGAGGAGCACAAGTTAGCCTATGGACTAAGAGGCTTTTAGCAGCTGATATACGCAGTCGACGACCAGCGCGGGTCGCCAAGTTACTCCGTGAGCACCGGATTGCCCGATTGAGCTTCGCTAGAAATTGCCTATCTTGGACTCTAGGTAACTGGAGTAGCGTTCTCTTCTCCGATGAGGCTCGAATTTGTCTAAATGGTGACGACTGACGTCGGCGAGTGTTACGAAGACCAGGGGAATGCTATGCCGACGTGTGTTTTGAAAAAATAACCCCTTATGGTGGAGGGTCCGTTATGTTTTGGGCGGGCGTAACTTCCAGTCCAGCTATCGTACCGAGATAGTATTAATTGAAAATGATTCACTAAATGCGCAAAGGTACATAACAGAAATCCTTTGTCAACATGCACAACCCGCACTGACTGTAATTGGTGAAGATGCAATTTATATGGACGATATTGCTCGGGCCCATCGTTCTGGCGACGTAAATGCTTATATGCAAGAGGTTGGTATTCGTCGTATGGATTGGCCAGCACGGAGCCCCGACCTTAATCCCGTTGAGCACGTCTGGAACCTCCTAAAAAGGCGAGTACGACCACCTCCACAAAATATCAGGAAGCTTAAACATGTGATCTCGGCTGAGTGGGAACACATTCCACAGGACACCATCAAAAGCCTGGTGGAAAGCATGCCAAGACGATTACATGCCATAATCGCTGCAAGGAGAGGTCATACTTGTTATTAATGTTTTTTTGTCTTTTTTATTTAAATACCATAAAAATACATACTCGTAGTCTTAATTTCATTATACCCATAAACATGACCATTTCTACACGGGTCTTTGTTTACATTGACTAAAACACCGATTCTAGGATTTAAGTGTTAAAAACTATATTCTCATTGATAATAAGAAATTTGTAGTCATATTTGCTAATGACATACTAAAAATATTAATATTATCCAAAGAAAAGTCAATTACTGTAAGGTGCCCGTTTTTTTTGCAAAGGAGTGTATATGTAAATTAGCAACTTAGACGTTTTGCCTACATAGTCATTCTGCAATCTAGTCATTTTGTTTACTCAGACTTTTTACTATCCAGACTATCTGACCCTTAGCCCTTTTTTTTGTCACGCCAACGTAGACCACCCTCGAGTCTCCTGTAGACCCCTGGAGGTCCACCTGGACCACTTTGGGAACTAATGGTTTATTTGTTTGGTTGAACGCGCTAATCTCATAAAAAAATATTTCAGTTTTGGATAACCCATTTATCGAGGAAGGCTATGTAACATCACGCTACGACGACGCTACGATCAATGAAAAATGTTTCAAAAACGGGGAAAATTTTGTTATGTGAAGCGGACGAAGTTGCGCGGGTCAGCTAGTTATATTATATAATAGTAAAGCAGATATGTTACTAGCGCACAAAAAGTGATTTAGAAACGACCCAATTAGGTCGTTTTGCTATTGTTCTCAAATCAAAATCGGTTTAATGCCTTGCAAAACAGTTAACCCTTAATAAAATTATAGTAACTATTTTACCACCTCGTATTATTTAACTAAAATCATCTTTTTTTTTCTTCCGGTAAACATAGAGCATCTGTTTTTAGTTACTTTAAATCTTCGATAGTTTATTTATCAATTTTTTGGAAACACACTACTTGTAAACGTCACCTGTCAGTGTTGTGTCATGTCAAAGTTCACCAAACGGTCTTTTGTTTAAAAAAAAGTTACCTACACATTTCGCGCCACACGGAGAAGTTATTTAAATTTTGTTTTACAAAAAATCTGGTGAGCGGTTTTCTGATTTATATACATAAAGTAGTCTAAGTTGGTGTAGTTTTCTCCTAATTTGCTGCCTATGAAGTGTGAATGCGTATATTTGTATGTTTTTATATGTTTCAAAGAAGTGGTAAATAATTTACCTTTGATCGATCAAGCTCTAATAAAAACTCATATAGGTACGTTATAAAATGTTTGTTCATGCGCACAGATTTTAAGTTGATTATTTTAAATTTTTTTTGTTAGTTTATTATGAGTGATTTTATAAAGTTATATGATTTATTTCTAGAATCATGAGCCGGCAAAGGAAATTAGACAAAGATACGTTACAAAATCTTGTAGATAATATTGATGACATAACGGATTTATCTGAATGCGATGAAGATGATGGAGTTTGTTGGGGAGACTTCATTGCAAGTCCATCAGATACAGTATTAAATTTGACGGACGAAAACGTTATAGAAAAACGTTTAGAAGCAATATTTGGATACGATGTGGACCATGAAGAAATAGTTACGGGGTCGGCAGTTACTGAGCGATAATTTTGAGCATTTTATAATATAAAAATATAATAATTTTAAAAGCATTTTTATTCATACCAAAAATTAAATAGGTAAAGCAAGAGAAATCAACTAGGTACCTAGTATAGAAAAACTGTATACCGCAACAGACAATGGTAACTACTTTACCACTTATATCCAAAATAGCATATATGACGACGGATAATGGTAAATTATTTACCACTGGAAAAACACAATAATTTTTTTTATTTTTTATGGAATAAATGAAATCAGCTACCCTCATTTACCCTTAAACCACCCTTATTTTCTTAAAAACTTATACCTACAGGGGCTCCCGTTTGTTTAAGGGTTAAAGTACAGTATTGCTATTTGCTTTACGCCCTTTTGTTATCTATAGCGCTAGGTACCTACGTATTTATCAAACTTTCAACACGAAGTACCTAGTTATTAATAACAATATTGTATGATTCAGATATTGTGTGGATCAGATTTTAAACAGAACGAAGCCTTGCTTTATAGCAATTTGGGTCACAAATTACTGATAGGTATTCTTGTTAACCAGTTTAGCTAAGCTAAAGTGAATATCAAGTCGATAGCGAAATCGCTGGGGATTGCAGACACAAATTCGCTTTTTATTTATTTATAGATATATATGGTTGATACAGTAACCGTATTAGGGCTTGCTGCACAAACATTAATTTATAGACGTCTAGAAAAATAGATGTCTAGTCCTCCATTACCTGCGCCAGTTAGGTACTACTGGTAAACCATTTGCATAATGCGGGCAGTAGGTACATAAGAAGTGCCGGTAAACTCGTGAAGACTCGTGTGCCTGACCAAATCAAAAGACTTCGCTATCAGCTGCCTCTCAATCCCTCTGGAGCAGAAGGCAGATAATGATTCAAAAAGGTCAGTGCCGGTTTAAGCTACCGCGGAGCCCGTAGCAAATTCTTTCGGGTAAGAGTGCTTGCATACGTCACTTGTTGTAGAGCTGATTATTGCACCGACTGAAATTCTACACAGCGACTTTTTTAGAACTTGTGCGTTTATCGTATGAAATTCGGTGTTTTATATACGCCAAGGAAATAGTCGGTTACCGATTGTCTGACGTGGATTGTCTTAGTAGGAAAAGTTGTAACATTTCACGTTTTTGTGACATCGAGTAAATTCAATATACCACATCTTAACCCTTAATAAGGCAACAGGAACATTATTCCCACATTGAATTTCACAGTTTAAACGGTCAATGGGACGCATTTTCCCATGAACTGTCACTGTCATTTCGTAGTTGAATATATTATCTATGGTTTATAGGCCTGTGATCGTGTTTTCGAACGAAAGAAAAAATAAAAACGAGATGTCAATGTCATTGTCACAATAATTACTCACCGGTTATTGTATTTTTATGCAGTTTTGTTAATGAAATAGATAATATGTCGAGAAAAAATCCGGTAAGTGTTCATTTTTGGTTATTTTGCATAGATGTAATGTTTATTCAGTTGTTGATGTGTTTTATTTTTCCAAATAACAAAAAATGACTTGGTTTGATGGATTCAAAGTATGTGGGAAATATTTGCTTGTTGCCCGTTTAGGTTTTCTACGTAACGATTTATGTGGGAAAACTGTTTCCTTAGGAAGCATGCAGGATTTCTATTTATTTCATAAGCACTGTTTTACGTTTCAGAAACTACTTCGCGATTCTGAAATTGAGTTCCAGCTGTCACAGCTACTTTGTTCATCGGAAGAAGAAGACCTTGATGATGAAGCAGTTGACTCTTATGCCACCAGTAGTTTTTGGCAGAATTGGCACAGACTTTTTTGGTTCTTGTTGGAGGCAGCTGTCATCAATTCTTATATTGTTTATATGACGTCACATTCAGAAAGGAGAAACACCCATAAAGAATTCCGGTTGCGATTGGGCAGAGGACTCATCAACAATTTTTCGTCAAGAAAAATCCTCGCGCCCGTATTCAAAAACAAAAAAGGAGGTACCATTTCAGTACCGGAAGAGATTCGAAAATCGGACGTAGGATCCCACATGCCCGAATTGACCAAATTTCGAAGATGCAGAATGTGTAGTACACGTGACAAGGAGCAACGCAGCAAATATATGTGTAAAGTTTGCAAGATTTCTTTATGTGCTGCCCCTTGTTTTGGAATGTTTCACAAATAAAATAAATTAAGATATTATCTTTTAATTTAGTGTTTTTATTTACTTCAATTATCTTAGTCTGACTAACTGTTCCTAATATGTAATGTAAGTATGAAATATATTTCCCACTAGTTGGGAAATAATTTCCCAGGAATCACCAAAGGTTACAATGTAATCGGTCAACAGGAATTATTTTCCCACATAATTTCCTGAAAAACTGAAAATACGTCAAAAAATACTGATATGAAATCCTAAATCTGTATGTACCACTAATTACATACTAGCTTTGAAACTTTTGAAAACATCCACAGTTTAGCCATGCCCTATTAAGGGTTAAGTAATAAGTTTTACTCAAAAAATTACGCTCAGGCAGAGATGAGTGGGTTTGAATATGCGGGGCCCCCTTTCGCGCGGGGCCCGTAGCAATTGCTACTCTTGCTACGTGGTTAATCCGGCACTGAAAAAGGTCATTTAGATAGATTGTGGTGACATCGTACTGGGTGTGTATTCTGTTCACCTTTGTATACGACAGCGACTAGGTTGCGATGCAGAAACAATACCAAATCAATCCAGTAGGGCGTAATAAGTTGGTACCTACTGGTTCCCGCTTATATAAAGTACTTTTCGCTGTGTTTGGTAGGCAAGAACCGCTACTCATGTCTGCAGCCGTAGTGTTTGATGTAGTAGCAATAGTAAACAACATTAAAGAAAAGACGTAATTTTCTCCCGTAACGTATAATATAAAAATATCACAGTCATTTATTTTCACATTATAGGTACGTAAGATTACCGAAAATACATTAAATAATGCAATAAGTATAAGTTTTATGTAAGTAATTCTGGACGTTTCTGTATTGTTTAGTAGAAAGAAATAATACCTTATTGACTAGGTAGGTAGGTATACAAAAATAAATGTTTTGTGTGTAAAAGTGATTATTGGTAACTAGAAATA
The DNA here is from genome assembly GCA_963564715.1 of Catocala sponsa. Taxonomy (NCBI): domain Eukaryota; kingdom Metazoa; phylum Arthropoda; class Insecta; order Lepidoptera; family Erebidae; genus Catocala; species Catocala sponsa. Next base: position 12,155,093 of record OY751336.1, on the reverse strand, counting down.
AAAGAATTATTATTAAAGAGATTTACTAGCTACGGCAACTTTCCTGTTAATATTACAAATATATTTATTATTACAAAATATAATGAAAAATACATTACCATAGGTTCTCAACAGTATCCCACTTAAATAAAATTATACAATGATTTCATTTAGTGAGAGACATAAAAAGATATGAAATATTAATTTCAGTATTTACTCATCTTTCAATCCTAATTTATGAATAGATAAGATTAAAATATAATTTTACAGTCAGACAAATAGATTATTGTACAAATTAAATACATCTTATTTATACATATATGCAACTACTAAACAAATTTTATAAACATATTTACAAATAATTTTTAGTCGAGAAAGATATTACATACGGTGTTTAATAATATAAACACTAGATACGCTTGATCATAAAAAATAATGATCTTTCTTTTACACGTAATCAACCCATTGTCCTCCTTGAACGTTAACAGAGGGAGGTATTTTATTTTAAAGTTCACATTAATTGGTACTATTTCCTACGTAAATATAAATTCGCATCAATTGTAAAATAAATAACAATTATTATCCTAGTAAATAAAATGGAAACATTCTTGTATTTAGTGACAATAGTCTAAAGTCTATCCAAACAAAACTGAAAGGAATATTTATTTGTATAATGGACCAAATCATTGTGCTGTCATAATAAATATTAAAAAGAAAACGCAGGCTAGGGCTCGCCTCACCGCTGCTGACGCTGTGTTGTGACTTGGCATTAGTGTGATCCACGAATGATTATTCTAAATCGAGATGTACTTCGAGTCCGCCCACCACAGACCATGGAAGCCTAGTGAAGTAGTATTTAACAAAAAAGATTTATTTATTCCGTTCCAAATTACTCTCCTCCTATTAAATCGTTATTATATTATGACAACTTAATATACAGAATTATACATTTATACAGAATCACGTTTGTTTTTATTGATTTTACTGGACAGACAGTTGTATTTATTGGTATAATACATACAAAGTGATCTTAAGACTTAAGCTTCGCTAGTTGTGCCATAAGGTCCTTGTCTGCGTCTGAGGTCGACTGTCCAATCTTGTTGCCTGCCACCGACGGCGCATCCGCCATCTGTCAATAAGAATACATCATGTTTGTATATAACATAAACCGAAACGCAATCTCTATAACGAAATGTTCTATTACACTAAGTTCCCTTAACATTACACAGAACTGTGTAATGTAAATTATGTGTGTAGCCAATCTAAAGAAAATCGCAGTCATAATGAATTGCCTGTTAGCTTGTCATAGAGATGGGTATTAAAAATAATTCGCCTTAACCGTGAAAAAAATGGTTTGCCAAGTTACAATTGGTCAATGTGATAAAGTACGACATAAGCAATCACTACCAGGCACCTGGGCAGTTTACATAAACATAATTATAATAGGAATAGTGTGATTAGAGAGAGATGCGGCATGAAAGTGGATATAGTGACAAGAATAGAAAAGGGTATGTTAAGCTGGTTTGGGCATGTAGAAAGAATGGACGAGGAAAGACTGACTAAAAAAGTTTATAAGGCTAGTGTGAATGAAACAGTCACAAGAGGAAAACCTAGGCGAATGTTTTTCGATCAGATCGGAGGCGTTCTGGACAAAGGCCAGGTTAAGAGCACCTTGAACCGACGGGCGTGTATGAGGAATGTGTTGAAAGTGAATGAAACCAGAGAAGTGTGTCCGGATCGTAGCAAATGGAAATCCGTAGTCTCTGCCTACCGCTCTGGAAAACAGGCGTGAATCTATTATGTATGTATAATTATAATTATAGCGTTATGCAGTTAAAAGGGCTACCAAAGGACAATGAACAATTATTTGGCCTATGAATCAACAGCATTCCACCTAAACAATAATTTGTATTTTATTTTATGATATAACAATCAATCATTACAATCTCACGGACATTTTCTAATCTTGTTTTCGTTTTAAAAAGAATTTACGCGATTTCAAATACACCGGCATCCATTGTTAAATCTGAGACACCTAGTATTGCCATGCCTACAGTTTTAACAATATGTGTGCGGTTTTATCAGAGAAGTTATTTCCTATTTAGCTTTTCTGTAATTTTTCTTATGTAGTTAATACAAATGCTATTCTATAAATACCATTATTGAAATTCGTCATAGATATGTCATGATCGGTATGTTGCCGACGATATCTCAATGGAGTGTATAAATGAGGCTAGTGGACTGTAGTTTGAAATGTATAATGATTTAGATAAACATTAACAATATTTAAATTAAATATGAGCGCATAAAAACAATAGTTAAAAATGATGCGCGAGTGCGGCCGTATGCGATCGTGTCTGTGGCTGACTGCCGGTGCGGCGGGCGAGCGCCGATGGCTGGAGTGGGCCGGTGCGGCGATGACGTAGAAGTCCCACTCTGATCAGCGGTTAGGCATGACGAGTATCTATCAATCTTTAAGAAAACCAATCAAAGAAAAAGTAGTATCAAAAAATATCTAACCTTGCCACTGATTTCGATGCCAATTTCGTCGAGCACTTGGTTAACAATTCCTTCAGACTCTTCTTCGTCTCCAGACTCGCTCATGATGTCATCAAGAGTATCTGAAACTGTACACGAATTGCGTGTTATCATTTAATAAAAAAATATATTCTACTACATAATACTACAAAATACCAGCATAAATGTTTCTACAGATTTAAGATAAATGAATACAAATTACAACTTACTCAGCAAGAAAAAAGGAGAATTTACAATTTAAGATCAACCTTTACGAACTGTTTTAGGTTTATAAACTGGTAAACAAATACTCATTTATCAGATAGACTTATTTATCTTTAGCAACATTTTATATAATAGGTATATACTATTAGCTTCTCCACGCAACTGCCGTCTTCCGACCAATCCTATAAATTATAAAGGGCATGATCTATATATATGCAAAGAATCTTAGTTATTATTACTCCGACGCAGACGTGTTTTTTGTGAATTTACGCTGCATTTGAATATTATAAAGCAATATTATAATAATAATTATTTGTCGTCAGCACTTTATGTGTGTCGCGAGTGATCTGCGTTTATTTACATATACTGCAAATATGTACTACTAAGACATTAATTATATAATCAAACATTTAAAATGATGCCAAATTCGAGCTTTAGTCCATTTGGCCGCAGCCAACTTTTGCGAAGAAGTCCCCCGCCACCGCAGGCACCACCAGCCCGTCCAATTGACGAAATCCCGCCCGATAGTGTGACGCCACCGGAAGTTCTTCCTACAGCCGAATTACAAAGATGGGTATTTAAAATCGACGAATACCTGAGTGAAGTTTGCACCATAGCTGCCGAAAGCAAAATGAACAGTGAGCAAAAGATACGGGTCACCAATTTATGCCGCAAGGTTGGTTACCCATGGAACATCTCAGATAGCACTGCTTTATCAGTCATTGAAGCAAAAAGCTATCCAGGCCCATGATGCCATCCACCACCTCCAGGAAAAAGACCAGATTGCCGAAACAATCGAGACCTTCAAAGATGTAGTTGAAGTAAGCTGCAGACCTTCTGAAAAAAGCTCTTTTGCTGATACGGTGAAGAAAGGTGGTAATAACTTTGTTCGTCCGTCCAATCTTAGCTCCGTAGTCATTTACCCGAGCGATAGAAATAAATCGAGTGACGACACCAAGGCATTACTACAAACTGTCATATCCCCGGAAGAACTAAAATTACATGTACGTGGCCTTAGGAAAGTGAAAAATGGTGGAGTTGTAATTAGCACTCAAACCAAAGAGGACATCGAGAAATTAAAGAGCTCAAACAAATTGATTTCATCAGGCCTGACTGTAGAAGAGACAGTTAAACGTCGTCCCAGGACAACCATTATTGGCGTACCTGCTGCACTGAGTGAAAGAGTCTTCGAGTGCATTTTTGAGCAGAACCTGGCATCCAAATTACCTGGACAAACACGTGACTCGTTCTTTGCCTCAGTTAAGCTAAGTCATAAGTCTGGAAGGAAGGACACTGCTACATGTAATTATGTAGTTGAAGTACCATCCAGCATTCGAAAAGCCCTTATAAACCAAGAACGAGTGTTTATAAATTGGTCATCATGTCCGGTGAAAGATTTCACCCTACTAACGAGGTGCTACAATTGCCATCAGTACGAGCATGCAGCCAAGTTCTGTCGTGAAACCAGCCCTACTTGCGGTCACTGTGGCGAGACAGGACATTGCATCAAGGAATGCACTAAGAAACCTGCCCCTCCGACGTGTGCCACATGTAAGAGGTTAAAAAACCTTGTACCCACCAAACTGGAGATATGAGCTGCCCTGCTAAGAAGTATGCCGAAGACAAATACATACATTCCATCGACTATGAAGGCGCCTAAGAGCGTCGCAACCGCGTGATAACAAGCACAGCAAAGGTATTTATAAGTTATGGCTAATAAGATAATTAATGACCTCGATTCTTTCTTTGTATCTGAAGCCAAAATGTGTGAATTAGAAAATTGCAAGAACTTTCTACCCAAATCTGTTAAAAACTTGACGATTCTTACTCAAAACATTCGTAGTATACATCGAAACATAACTGCTTTCGAAGTACTCTTGCACACTATAAATATAAATTGTGACATACTTGTTTTAACAGAATGCTGGTTGCCAAAGCGGGTAACATGTTTACCGTCCCTTAATGGCTATAAGGTACATAGTAGTGAGAAAATTATTAACATAACAAGTATATATAAAAAGTGATTTAAATGTAAGCGTAGAGGAACCACAGATCCAAGACTGCAACTGTATGACAATTAAAATTAATTCTGACACAGTTATCTTAGCAATTTATAGAACCCCTTCCTTAAATATTGACAAATTTTTATTTTCACTCAATTTAGTTTTAAATAAGTTAAATCTTTATAGAAATATAATAATTACAGGGGATATTAATATAAATATTTTGCCAGGAAAAATGGATTCTCGAGGACTTGATTACCTTAATATTTGTTCTTTCCATGGTCTTTTGCCGGCTCATACCTATCCGACACATCAAAGTGGGTCATGTCTGGATCATTTTATTATTAAAACAATTCATCCATCTATTACTTTGGTTACAAATTCAAGTATAACAGATCATTAAGCTGTCCGACTAACATTAAAACTATCACTTCCTAAAAATAATTGCATGCCTAGCTATACAAAATTAAACATGACTAATCTAGAAGCCGCCGTACGTGCTATCGACTTTGCTCCTGTTTACTCTTCCGCTGACGTGAACATTTCACTGAACTACTTTATAAATGTTTTACAATATGCAATTAACAAAAATACCGAATCAGTGAAATTAAGCAGTAAATACAAAAACATAAAACCCTGGATTACACCGGGGCTTTTGCGATGTATAAGGCACAGGGACAAACTTCATTCAAAAGCTAAACGGTCACCTGAGAATGAGATTATTTTAGTAACATACAAAAGATATCGGAACTTTTGTAATAATCTGTTAAAGAAATTAAAACTGGACTATAACAAGGCCGAATTAGAAAAGGCAGGCAAAAATAGCAAATTAGTTTGGAAATTCATAAAATCCAGTACTTATTCTTCAAAAAATCAGGAACCTCCGTTAGAGTTACTACACACTGACACAAACCACCGACAGGCGACCAACAAAGCTAATAACTTTTTTGTAAACGTCGGCAAAACCTTAGCAGAAAAAATTTCAATCTCAGGCAATCAACTTTTGTCTCCTCCCCCCATTTTTTATCCGCCGTCCAGGCTTAAATCCTTTGTATTGCTAGAAACTGACATAGACGAGGTTGTAAATGTAATTTCGGGGCTAAAGGACACGTGTGCAGTTGGTTGGGATAACATCCCTACCAACGTAATCAAAAGGTTTAAACGCTTTCTTGCCCAACCTTTAACTCATATATTTCAAATATGTATGACCGAAGGAATTTTCCCTAAAGTATTAAAAAAAGCTGTTGTTATCCCGGTCCATAAGTCCGGAAACAAAAGTGATATAAACAATTATAGACCAATTTCTATCTTACCAACATTGTCCAAAGTTTTAGAAAAGTTAATAAATAATAGACTAATAAAATACTTAGAGGTAAACAATATTCTTTCGGACAGACAGTTTGGATTTAGACCACAACGATCAACCAGTCATGCGGTTCAACAACTAACTGACCATATAACCTCTAACTTGGATAATGGAATGCATACAATTGGAATCTTCTTGGACCTCGCGAAAGCGTTCGACTCTGTTTCGAATTCTATATTGCTTAAAAAGCTCGAATCGGTTGGAATAAGAGGCAAACAGCTACAACTTTTTGCTGACTATCTAACTGATCGATATCAATGTGTAAAAATAGGAAAAATCATCAGTAAAGACAACCCAAATACTTCTTTTGGAGTTCCCCAGGGAAGTGTTATCGGCCCTACACTTTTCCTTATTTACATAAATGATCTGTGTAATTTGTGTCTTCGGAACGGAGTTACAATATCATATGCGGATGACACAGTAATACTGTTCACCGCTCAATCACGCATCGAAGCCTATCAGCGAGCTCAAGAAGGTTTCAATACTATCAGTAAATGGCTCTCAAACAATTGTTTAACCCTAAATGCACAAAAAACTAAATATATCCACTTTTCAATGCGGAACAAAAACACACCATATTACATAAACAACATTATTGCTCACAATCATAATAGTCTACTATCTGCTGACACCGCATGCACTTGCCCCACTTTAGAAGCAACCGATTGTATAAAATACCTAGGCATTACGCTTAACATTAACCTAAATTTTAGCAAACATATTTATTTATTATGCAATAGAGTACGCAAACTAATATATATTTTCAAGAATCTTCGTAGCGTTGCAATATTTAAATTACTAAAACAGGTGTATTTAGCATTATGCCAATCAATCATAACCTATTGTATAACATCGTGGGGTGGAGCATCGAAAACAATTTTATTGCCACTAGAACGTGCGCAAAGAGCCATCTTAAAGGTAGCCACATTCCGCCCTTTCATCTTCCCTACCTATGAACTATACCAATCCACTAACATTTTAACTGTGCGTCAACTATTTATCCTGCACACTATCCTAAAACAACATACGCTACTACCTTTCTTACCTACGAACAAAAGAAGGAAAGACTTAGTTTGTGAAAGCGTCCAAACTAAGCATGCTTACAAGAAGAAATTTTTCTTATTCTTAGGGCCTTTTCTATACAATAAACTAAATAAGTTATTAGATATATATAGCATTAATCATAATCAATGTCACATAGTTTTAACAAAGTACCTAAAAACGCTTACATATTCAGAGATACAGAGAATTTGCTAGTAGTTGTAAAATAATTTATTTTTGTTTAAGCAATTTTTATTTATAATTGTTATTGTTTATAAATATTTTAATTGTAGTTATACTTAACTACCTATATATGTTTGCAGTACATGTATAAATGTTAAATGTTTTTTGTAGACCCTTACTTTATTAACAATAGAATAACAATGTAATATTAGAAACAGCCTGAAACACAGGTCTCTGACCTAGTTCAGGTAATAAAATGTAAAAACAGACTGTATAAACAAGACTTATTGTGTCCAATTTTTAAATTGTAAAATGTTTTCCTTTAAATTAAATATAGTTTTAATGTGAATTTAATACAATAAGTAGCCTGTAATGTGTTTTGTAAAGACTTTTATTTATTTATTGAATAAAAATTTATTAATATTATTAAAAAAATATAAGGAAAAAAAAAGTTTTATCTTATTCCTTGCAACAGTTTACATATAATTGAATATGAAACATACTAAACTACAACTAAACATCTGTCAAAAAAATTCCAATTTATAACTTGCAACAGAACTTACTCATCTCATCAGTCATATCCATCTTAGCATTGGCTTGTTTGAAGGCCTCCATATCCTTGGCAATCTGGTGTGGATTCATCACCTTATTCATGCTGCCCATAGTCTTCGCCGTTGTAGCCATCGCATTTGCAATGGCTACGTTAGAACTCATTGCTTTATTGTGGATCTGTACACTAGATATCTGTAATGTATAAAAACAAAGCTTAGCTGCTGTGGAAAACTTTACAAACAATTAAATAACAGACACAAATAACAGCCAGACAAAACAACTATTTCCTAAACATCTAAAATTTTGATCCATGCAAATATCACTGTCATAATAATGATGCCCAATCCAAACAAAAAGTCGACCTCGATGGCGTAGTGGTTGGTGTAACCGACTGCCACGCCTGAGGTCGCGGGTTCGATTCCCGCACAAGTCAAACATTTGTGTGCATGAACATGGATGTTTGTCGTGGTCTGGGTGTTTCTATGTATAATATGTATGTATTTACAAAAAAAAATGTATATATGTATGTTTATCCATTGTCTAGTACCCATAGTACAAGCTCTGCTTAGTTTGGGCTAGATGGTGTTGCGTGTATGTGGTAGAATATTATTATTATATTATTAGGTGCAAATGACAGTACAATTTTTAGGAAGGTTAAGTTTTATACGTGTTTTCAATTACATTTTACAAATAGATAAACATGTAATAAAAATTGTTTGAAATATTACTAGTCATTTAAATCACTCCAGACAAAAATATTTTACACCGTTTTTCTTTTAAAATATATAGCTACATAATGTACTTGTAAAATTCTAAACATTTCTTTTTGCTATTGTAAAATAATAAACATTAATAGTAGTGACTGTATTGCATATAAAAATAACTTAATTAGAACACAACCCATGTGCACAACATTTAATATATTTTTCGTTAAACAAGACAACTCCTATACCTACTAGCAATAAAACCTGTATTGCAGAGATCTTTAGAAACATACAACAGAGTTTATTTGAGGATCACACTTTTGTGGGTTAAATCCCCACATGGGACAAAAATGGCAAGGTGTATTAGTACTTAAACCACTTCTTCTTCTTTCGAGTCAATGCTCTTGTCCCCTTTTGCAGTCAAATGGTCTTGGCCCAGAAAGTGGCGACCGCTATGGTGGCAACAGTAGCGATGTTGAGGTTGGCTCTTGTGCAGGATGTAGGACATGCTGGACAGATTGGACAGATCAGTAGGTGCATCATTGTTTGACTGGGTGCACCACAGTCGCAGTGAGTTTGGGACTAATCCATGGCGTACACGAAAGAAGCCTCTCCGTGGCGCACCCTGGAAACAGCTAGTCACAGTAATGCAGTGTCTAGCCTGGCCAATTCTTTCAAGACAATGACTCCCCCAAACGGTTTCCTAAATCACTAAGCATGTGCATTGTGCATCCATGCAATTAATGGAAACAATTTTTTGGTTTTTGTTGTTTAGCTGTTCATCCCAAAGAGATTTAAACAGTAGAGTCGACTAGAGCGCGTACCAACAAGTTTGGGTCCTCATACCTCTGCCGAACGACCAAGGAATGGAATTCTCTGCCAAGGCACGTGTTTCGTTCTTCCTTCAATCCTGGGTCCTTTAAGCGGGGCATGGAAAAGCACCTTCTCAGGCCATCAAAATAGAGATCTCAACATCGCCTCGGCTGCTATGAGGGTGGTGTGGAGCCCACTGCTCTTAGACCACACGACTGCTTACCATCAGGTGGTGGTCATTTAGACGAGCCAAATAAAGAAAAAAAAATGTGACCATGAAATACATACCTTACTATTAGCTGCATACATTCTGGTCTTCTGTTTTCTTAGCTGCACCAGTTGCTTTGCTAGAATTTTACAGCCATCATTGTTACCTTCTTTAGCCATCTTTTTTATTTCCATTTCCTGAAATCATCAATATAAAAATTATTTGTACCTTTGGTGGAACTCTTCATTGATACTATAACAAAAGTATGATGAATAGGCAAAAGAAATTATGTTAGACTGTTTATTCATGTCATAAAAACCTTGAATTAAAAAATGCAATAAAAACAGAAATATGACTCAACTGCTTAGGAGTAAAACTTGCTAGTCCTTGTCTAGCTGGACTAGTATATCCTGTAAACTATTGTGTAAACAAATTTTGATCAATACAACAATTGATTATTGTAAACAATATACCTACAAACTTGTTATAGCAAAGGTAAAATATTGTATATTTTAATATTTATTTCTAAGTGCTCACCAGCTTTTTCTCTTCTCTTTCCAAATTTGCTTTGTCCCTGTCCAGATCTCTGGCTGCCTTGCGAAGCTCTCTATCATTTTGTCTTTGTTGTTCTGAATCCAATACACAAAACATGTGATTATATTCAAATCTAAAGTCCTTCATTGGTCTTAACTTGATAGCGTATCTTAGTATAATTCTTAACTCATTTGTTAGTAGGAAACCAGATAACCAGACACAATGAAAAAGCATTGTGTCTAGGTCACAGGGGTTTGGCATTGATGAATAATAAATACATGAAAAATATCAATCTATATAGTAAATAAATTAAAACTAGTGAAATAATTATTCACAAAGCACTGTATACTTACCTAACTTTTTTTCAAGTATAGAAATGTGTAAATCCAGAAAATAAAAAAGCATTGTGTTTGTAAAGCAAAGCAAACATTTGCCATGTAATAAAATGTTGATATTTCGCAAAACTAAAACTTATTTTACTCAGGAAAAGTGTTTCGAAGTTGTATAGTTATTTAGTGTTGGCAGTAATAAAGTTTGCAGTCTTGGTTTACAGCCATAAGCGATATCTAATGAGTGTCTTAAAATTGGTGTCATAGAAGAATGTAGGAGTTTAATTTCGGCACCTTGAAGTGTAACTAGAACTACTACTGTGCTAATTTGTCCTCATACTTACTTATTTATATTTTCATTTTCATATTTAAAGCTTTTATCATAATAAAAAATAATCTTAGTATTTACACTTAGTTGTCGTTAGCATGTAGAATTAGTAACCTATTGTAAGAAGGAAATTTAAAAAGTTTTGTTTCTTTACAATAATTGCTAAAACACGCTTACCTTTAACAGTAGGGGCTTTACCAAATAGCCAATCCATTATTTAAATATGAATTGGTGAATACTAAAATAAACTGTATAAAATATTATGATTATTGCGAAATTAAAAGGAAATATCCATGGAGTACCTATGAAATAGCAAAACAAACCGATGACACATACAGATTCACTTCACAATCATATGACTCATTCTTTCGACTTTGACAAGTTTGACATTTCAGGCTGTCACTCACGTCACAATATATCTTTGCATGGACATTGGGACTCTTAGAATCCTATCTTTGTGTCCATGTGATTGCTACTATAGAGTACATTTTATTGCCTCTCAAAACCTCAAAACAATAACTACGAGATTGCCAATACGATAAAATAAATATCTGATAATACAAGTCAATACGACCAAATACGTTGTTTTCGCGTAGCAGTGCGGTGGCACTGCCAACCCACCTAAAGCAGGGCACATTGGGTTGTTATATTTTTTTTCTTTTCACTTTATTGTAGCGACGCGACGAACTGAAATAAATTAAAATCATCATACCATCGCCTTAACGACGTAATTTAACATTATGAAATATAGATCATTCATGAATTTTAATTTTGACTTAGCCATGTCTTAATTTGCTATGGGGCACATTCGTTTGCTCGTCCCGACCGCCATCACCAACGTTTATCGGTTCAACGGTCTTATCTACACACCGCTATTTCCACTCTCCATCAGATTTACTCGTTTAATGTTTACATTATGGTAGGTACATTGTTGCCGCACTCACTGTCGTTTTGATACTTTCACAAAAATTGCCATATATTGTTAGAAATTAACCATACCCACTGTCTAAATAATATGGATGAAAATATTAACATAACAGAGTAGGTACAATAAACTGATAGCACAATAAAATAAAAGGCAATACAAATTGTGTAGCTTTTTAAGCGAAGACGCCTTGCAGAGCTGTACCGTACCTATAGAATATATAAAAATAGTTTATTAAATCTTGCACGTGCTTTGATGAGTTCATACACGACATGCAAGCGAAATTCTAAACAATAAGGGGTTTGCTTAACACATTCGCATCCTCATAACTTTTACACGCTTCATACGCCATACCGCCATACATTTTACTAGTGAGCCCGCTAGCGGGGTCCTCGGTAATACAGATGCGCCGGGGTGAGCCCACGACGTAGGTCCGTGGTATACAGCTATGACTCGTAACAAAAAACTCTCTCGTTATTAAGAATATGGTCATAGTTCTTCTAGGTATAGGATTCCTGGAAGTATTCTAGTGTCGTTTTCTAGTACATACACTAAGATGGGTAAGTACACATTTTTTTAATATTCGCTGTCATCATGAGACATAAATCGTCAACCTTTTCAGAAAGATGAATTAAAATTGTTTATTTTTCAATGTATTTCTGGACCTACATTTTTCATATTTTTTTATATACTAAAAAGAATAAGTAAAAAGAAATACTTATTCTTTTTTCAGATCAGCACAAGATTACCAAACGTGGTAGTAATTTAATCTAAACGCAAAATGTTAATTCCGAATCTCAGAATATGTGTATAGAATATGAAACTTTGCCAAAGAAAACCAAAGTGTCAACAGACAGCCAGGAAACCTATGTCTCGCAAGATGAATTACCTGATTCTCAACCCTTGATGATTTATCCTATTCTAGAGAAATTGAACACGCCATTCACAAAAGATATCCACGGCGCCTCTGCGGCCCCATCCGCACGGAATCGATTAAGCAGTTTCAATAAAAATTAATTGTATAACTTCAAATCATCAATATTAAATTTAAATGAATATAAATTTCAGTTAATAATTGGTTAAAAGTCCTTAAATTATGTTGATTTTGTGAATAACATTGAAGTTGTTTACATAATATTATTGTTTACCAGCCCTGTCATATAACCCACGCGGTCCTTGGCATCTAGGAAGAAGTATGAAAATTAATAAAACAAATATGTTTAAATCTAAAAACCAACACCACCACTAGGAAGATCTATTAAATGTATTATATATATTATTGTTCCCGAGCTCTCAAATGCGGCAATAGTGAGCCCACCAGGTGGGTCCAAGGCGATAAATGTGTTAATTATTATTTAATAAAAATCACTATTCTTGCATGGACATGCCATGCAGACACCCTAGGCACGCTACTGTTTAGGGAAACGCGAATTTAATCAGGATCAAGACCATGAATGGCTATTCGGTATAAAAGCAAACGATATAAGCACCGCAGTAGATGGACTTGATCAACAATGTTCATAGTTTCTAAACAACCCCTGTTATCAAAATAAATATTATGTTTGAAGATTAATAGCAATAACAACTGAACATTCGTCAAATTATTGCACTTTGCAATATTCATAGGTATGTAGGTACTACTCAAGAGATTATATAAATGTAATCCTATTTTACCTTTGGACGACATACAACGCAGCGAAATGATAAAAATAATGATTTGAATGTATTTGGCTAACAGCTTGCAGCGGTCAACTTTGGCGTTCATATAAGCTTTGACAGAAGACTAGCAAGTATATAATATTTTCTTTTATGAATTACCATGATGAGGTTTACCCTTATTCTACTAATTCACCAAAGAGGGTGGATAGCTTGACTACGACCATGTCCGCCGTGGAGTACTCAACTCTTAAGTCATGCTAAGTAATATTGAAGGTCTATATATCTCTTCGAGATCGAGTCCTAGTATTATTAAAAGTGCTAGGTAACTAGCTATGTAGGATTGTCTCCTTTATCGTGGGCCAGCGTAAACTCAAAATTGGTTTGCCTACTTGTGGTTGGGGTGTACCCACAACAGTTCTTTATAATAAGGTATGATGCAGACTAATTATTTACTTATTAATTATTACTTCGTCATATAATAAATAAGAAAATAATCATAGGTGCAAATAATGGTTTTATTTTCGAGAGCAAAATCGAATATTTCAAGTCACTTCATTTTTATTAAACACTCATTATAATTCAAATATGTCATTTTATACTGGTAACAGATAGATACAAAAAGTAAAATACAAAAATGAATTTTGTAAATATAAAAACATTCATAAGTACACAAGCTAGTACAAAGCCATTGTGAGATTTTGTCATTATTATTAAGACAGGCAGGTAGTGTATATTTATAAAATTTAATATGCGTTTTGCTATTAAGTATGCTTTTTAAGTACCTAGTTGCCGATTGCCTCAGTCCGATTTTTATATAGTAATTACAATTAATATGTTGTATCAGACAGTTACCACAGTAGATAATAAATTATTTTAATTGGACTAAAACACGTATGTATACAAAAGAATATAAACGGAACAAACATAAATCCAATAAATAATCTTAATGTAAACATTGAACTAAAATTAGGTACAAACTGAATCTAATGTAAAATAATGAAACGGTTCCTAACACATAGAATGAGCACAATTATATTTTTTGTGATGAATGATGGGGGTATATTGTCTTTTTTGGCAATTTTATTATTTCATTTTTGAACAACCTTATTAGTGGTGTAGTAGGTGGAAATGATGAACCAGTGCTTAAACTTAAATTAAAACAAATTATTATGACTTGGAGATTCACCACGACCAGTGAGGTGAGAAAGGCTCAAAGGCCCATTTGTCTGGAAGCCCCATATGCGCGGCATTCGGGTCTACGCTCTCTGACCAATTGAATGGTTTTATTAGATCTTTGTTAAGTAGCTCCATTTTGTCTTCTTCTGCTTTCTCTTGCTGATGCTTTACGAGATCTCTTATTTCAATACCATTCAAATTAGGGTTTTCGTTAACCAATTCAGTATAGATAGGTGCAACATTTCCTTTATTAATAGTTGTTTTAGTCTTATTTGGTTGAATTTCCGTGTATGTTGGTCCGGACAACGCGAAGAATTCTAGTGTAGTTTCGTTAAGAGTACCTGCAAAAAAAACAAGATATTTTGTAATATTTACCCCCGGTCAATACAAAAAAGTGTTAACAGACGGTCAAACGTATGTCAACTGCTATAAATAACTGATTTAATTGACAACAGCCAATCAAATCACTTAGCATGCGTTTGGTTTTTAGGTTGTTGAGAAACCTTTCATAAATAGGGTGCTATCCACGTTTACACCTTACCCTTTTTTCTAAAATGCTTTAGTGAATTTCTACCGCATGCATATAATTGGTTAAACTTTATATAAGGGTAGTATTTAACTGCACAGCAAAAAAATACTAATTGCACAGCAAAATATGCTTACCAAAAATATTAATTGCACATCAAATATATTTAAAGAGATCAAACTAAGTCGGCGGACGGGGCTCCTATTTTTGGGTGGGTTTAAGAAGGAACCTAACATAACCTAACCCTTCCGAGACGGAATGCAGTGATTTGAGGCGTATAGGTGCTCGTTATGATATATTTTCTCGGCCTTGATGGCGTAGTGGTTAGTGTAACCGACTGCCACGCCTGAGGTCGCGGGTTCGATTCCCGCACAAGTCAAACATTTGTGTGCATGAACATGGATGTTTGTCTTTGTCTGGGTGTTTCTATGTATAATATGTATGTATTTACAAAAAAAGAAGTATATACGTATGTTTATTCATTGTCTAGTACAAGCTCTAGGTACAAGCTCTGCTTAGTTTGGACTAGATAGTGTTGTGTGTATTATTATAGCTCGGCGCTGGTGGACACATCGCGTTCGGAATAGGTGGGCGTTCAAAAGGTTAAAGACACCTAGTATACCTACTTCTCAATATTTACATAACATCTTCACTGCATTTGTTCTGCCATTGCCATAACCTAATTTAATCACCATGCATAAAAGTAGGCAAAAAGAAGGAATAATCAACAGTACCTCTGACGATTTTCGTATCAATAACTCCATAAGCTTCCTTCATGTGGTGTACGATATCCCCTCGGACTCCGATGACAGACCAGTAGCCGCTCTCGCGTACGATACATTCCACATCGTTGGAGCAGTCCTCGGTAGTGTTGCTAGTGCTGTTCCCTTCCGTTAAGTTGTTATGTCTCATTAACGCTAGGATGCTCTCTAGTGATGTGGCGTTCTTAAATCCTTGCTTGAATATCATCGCACGAGGTGATGCCGATTCCGAGAAGATGTTGCCGTAAAGCTCTTCCATTTGATTAACATGTGTAATTTCAGAGATATCCTGAAATTTAAAAAGTTACGATGTTGTATTATATATTATTATACCATCAACGGTTATGGCAACTGCAAATGTAGGTAAACGATTATACTTAGTACTATTTTATTAACATATGGTTTACAGCAATATGTAGGTAATTATAAAATTTACAGTTATAGTAAAATAAATATCAAATAAATATTATAATTATGTTTATAAGTACTTAATTTATACATTGTTATTTGTTTCCAATGTCATACCTACAATATTATTGAATGTTTATTAACTTACTTTGAAAAATGGTATTCCATGCGTAGCCCAATATCCTTGCTTTAAGAAAACTTCGGACAAATCAGCGGAGTGTGTCAGACCTGGCACTTGCTCTACCAGTGCGACCAGCCCTTTGGGATGGCCGTTGTTATGACGAAACATCACAATGTGTCTCACATCACTGCAGCAAAGAAGTTACGATTAGCGCCATAAGTTTAAGTAGCTGAACATTGAACATATTTGTAATTCTAAAGTTTGGTTTTTCTGAGAACAATGCGATACCTGAATAGCATTTTAAATAAAACACCCTATTTAAACAATTGTGTGGTGTTTGCTACACAGTAAGATATTTAAGTGTAGTATAAGTATTATTTTTTTGTCTAAATTAGTAACAAAGTATCTTAAATATGTCAACTTACTTATCCACGGTACTTTCGGTGACAATCTCGTGATGTTCAGGGTTAGTTTCCACGGTTCGTGGCGCGAGCGTGTGCAGGTGGTCGAATCTGTTGAAGTCTACAACAAGCCATTGTTTGCTTGCAGTACCAGAATTGCTGTTCGCAAGGATGTGGCCCCACGAAGTTATATTGGTAGCTAGACGGTTAGCCGCAACGATACGTGCACCTAAAGGCACCTAGAAAAATTAACATACATTTATGAGATGTGTACAAAAAACAAAAGCAAAGTTAATGTCAGTAAATAACTAGCAGAGACTCACTTGCGCGGTAATGTTGACCTCTTTCCAAAGTTTCTCATTATAATTCCTTAACGCAGTGCCTGTAACCGCTATTCTATGATTTTCACCCTTCACAATGTAAAACTCATCCTGACTAGTAACTGAACCAGGATATCCTGAAAACTCGATTGTTGTACCATGGACCAAATTAGGATTTTCTACTGATTGATGATAGTTTAGTTTGTACCTCTTCAATATCCGTGTCATTGAGGTATAACTTCCAGCAGCATTTTGTGATACGTACAATTTCTTAGTAGGTGTTCCATTCTCGGTCTTATCATCAACTACACGCAAGAATGCGCTGGATAAATGTGGCAGCTTTTCAATGGAGTTTACTTCTATAGACATGTTCATTTTGCGTTGTATTTCAATTGCTTCGGAAACAAAGTTCAGCCAGTATAAGTCTGAGAGATCAGTTTCGTATTCCTTCGTGCTGCGTTCGACTCCATGGTTCCACCCAGTAAATATTCCCTTGATTTGTGTGTAGTAAAGCATCACCTGTAATAAAAAATAGGTCAAAATCAATCATTTTAGAACCATTGCATGCACTTTCGTTTGCTGTATGGTGAAAACATATTCAGATACTAACTGATTATATCTTAACAGGTTGTCCTTGGGCTTATTGTTGATTGTCCTTGTATTGTAATGCTTAGATTCGTGGCTTTGTATTCTACATTTTTTTTATTCTACATGTTTTCTTATGAAATTATCAGCAGCAGCACGTAGTATGGAATGTACCTATCGGTATAGAATAAGTAGTACGGAATGCATCGGTAAAAACTGCAACAGGCTCCTCTCCTATTACGTAAGACTCAAACACACCTAGCCCAATGCTCAACCCAATTCTTTCGCTATAAAGAAGCGTGAAGTTACTTATGTTTGTAACTTACATGATGCCAGAATGGATCCGCGCCACGTTCAGATGCGTATATCTTCCACGTCTCAACTGACTTATCCAATTCATCCCGGAAATTATTGCACTCCTTTTCTATGGGCTGGTTGTCGCACTTAGCTCTGATTGTGTTTTCTAAGTGCATGTGTATCAGCGACCATGTTAACGCTCCTTCCACGATACCCGCGGCATACGCTTGGTGTTCATCTGAGTAAGACGGGTCCGTTTCAACTTCTAGTATCGACCAACTGTAAAACAATAAACTTAATGAAAATAACATTTCTTTGTGATTTTACAATGCCATTGTAGCATAAACGCCGGTGCTTGTATTATTCTCAACCCTAAGTTTGATTGCCAGGTTCATAAACTCTTGGTTACATCTAAAACAACATATCGTTTAAAACAAACCGAATCACGAAACATGCACTATGTCCGGCAAATAATAATAAGCTCGCCACCTATACGAGTACTTAACTAGTCTACACGATTAAAACGAAGTTGACCATATACTGCATACGGCGGAAACCGCTGCATAGTCCCATTATCCGAAACGATATTTTCTTCCGTTATAATGCTTCGAAAATAATTAAAGATATATAGTATTCAAAATATTATATAAATTGTGTTAATAATGATAATAAAACATAATACACTCATAGACATGGTAACCCGAGAGCCCCACAACAAAAGCTCTAAACTCATACGCACACATTGTTTTATTTCGTCATACATTTTTATTTGTCTCTAGAATGCGTTAAAGAATATATAGCTTCGTTTCGATGTTGTAGAAGTGGTAGTACGGCCCCTTACATTATTAAACTGGATCACCTGTTTCATGGCTCTTGGCACAACTCACAAAAGTATGCCTGCACTACCAGTGCGCGCTATCGAGTAAATCGAACCCGGGACGAACAATTCTGTGATTTAATAATTGTTGCACGGAGTCTGGGTATGCTTAATGGGCAGCCGTTGTTACAACGTTTTGTGAAGTATCCCTCGAGAAAAGAACCAAACTACCGATATACTTATAAAAAAAATAGCTTACCCAGTAGTATCAATGTCCATTCTAAAGTACGCTCGTGCTACTCCTCTGGGTATGTCTGCTAGTTCGTTACTCTGTCCCCAGTACTCAATGCGATATCCAGTTTTGTTAGAGAAGAACACAGTAGCTGCATAATTTCCATCTTCCTGAATCCTGGAAAAAGTACCAAAATAGGAATTTAGAAAATATTTTTTAACGAATAACAAATCATTGTGATAAGATTCCTACTCCCTACCTACTTATATAATAAAAGTATTTAACTGCACAGCAAAAAAAATACTAATTGCACAGCAAAATATATTTAAAGAGATCAAACTAAGTCGACGGTAAACTATTTTTGGGTGGGTTTATGGAACCTAACATAACCTAACCCTTCTGAGACGGAATGCAGTGATTTGAGGCGTCTAGGTGCTCGTTATGCTATATTATATTTGCTGTGCAATTAGTATTTGTGATGGTCATTATATTTAATCCCTATAATAAATTAATGTGAAAGTAGAATGGATTTGGTTGAAATTTGCTTTACACTATGTTCAATCGGGAAAATAAATTGCATCTTTGCAAATTGTACAAATCAAACGGTCCACAGGTCGAACGTTGTCACAACAATATTTTTGACCGAGATTCAAGACAACTGCATAGGCATGTGTCCTGAATTAAAACATAGGATTTTATCCCGTTATGCAGTGACACCGCGGGTAGAAGCTACTTTATAATAAATAAATAATAGACGTTCTTGTGATTGTTGCTATTATATTATTACGTTCAGCGTTCATGATCACACGCTAATAAGACGTAAAAATGGCGTGTTTTCAATCACAGCTTGTAAATATAAATGTATCACTGTTTTGTGCCTGTGTCTTTATAGTTGCTATTATAACTACGTACGTCTGTCTTGGCCTTAAATCTTAAAATATTTTTCATTTTAATTTTCTTCATCAATAGAGAAGAAGAGTAATGAAAACAGTTACAGCCACACCAACGCGAGGATAATTATTCTTCTGTTACCCCGTAAGTATGCATCCATTCATTGCGGTACCCGATTAAACTCGGGTAAGCATCTTTTCCACTTCCGTGATACAAAATGTATTCGAAATTTAAGATATAAAATAAAAATAATATGTTAGTTATACTGACCTTTCAATTTGTCCGACAAAGAGAGACAAGATAGCTAGAATCCCAAGTATGCCAAGAATGTAGGAGCTGATCTTCGTCTGGAGCCACGACGCCCCAACGACTTTGAGAATCTTGGTCATTTTAAAATTTCAATACAAATAGAAATGTATTTATATAAAGATACTACAAAATGAAAAATATATTAAGAAATTTAATAACAATGAAGTGACAGTGTGTGTAAATTATTTTCTCCAGCGGGAGTGAGCGCATCAAAGTTGCGCTGATGCGTTCAGGTGCCTACGGTGCCACTGACGATGCTCCGGTAGCTGGGCTCGGAGTAGGCATTGGATACGGCTCGCTTGCCTGTGACTGTGAGGGTGAACTCTTGCACCACTTCTTTATAAACTTTCCCTTGTATACCTGAAACAAGAGAAACAATTCTTAGCGTATCTATATCTATTAATATACCGATTTGCTTTCTTTACCAACACGTTCGGCTTGGATTATATGTTGCGGCAGTAGCTCAATGAATAAGGAAAAGGTTGTTTGATTTATACCTAGTGCACTACCGACTTAAACCCACTTCTTACTCAAAGAGCTTATCTGGAGAAGGAATAAGACTAAGAGAAATTTGTAATACAAATTGGCAGTAAACCTTTCCCAAAAAAAAGAAGAAAAGGATATGTGCCTAAAAATAGAGACCGAATTCTAAAAAAAATAATGTTTCACATCTTTTAATCATATGCCAACATTATTTATTTACCGTTATGAACTTAGATAATGAGAATACAAGAATTTCAGTGCGGTTAAAAATTTAGTAAATATGTAATTACGTTTCATGGTTTGAAGTGACGTGCGTTTAAATTGATAGTATACTGACGTCATTTTGAGCTGTGTTTATAAGTTTATGTAGGAAAGTGTCAAGTTACGCGCAATATCGTCGCATTTTATGAAAGACTGATTGAGGGTTGTAAACTTTGATAAGTAAATAGTTCAGTTCAGGTCAATGATTACTGGTTAAGATGTACGTACCATGCGCAAGCGCATGTTACGCATACATATTATTAACACGTTTAGTAATTAAAATTAACATAACGTGACATAAAATACTGTCACATAAAATAATGCTTGTAATCTATACTAATATTATAAAGCTGAAGAGTATGTTTGTTTGTTTAAACGCGCTAATCTCAGGAACTACTGGTGCAAATTGAAAAATTCTTTTAGTGCTGAATAGCTCATTTATCGAGGAAGGCTATAGGCTATGTAACATCACGCTACGACCCACGGGGGCGCTGCAGTAATCATAAACGCGGGCACATCTAGTTTATCATAAGGATAAGTAGGCATGTATCACACATTTCGCAGCTCTCTATATTAAAGTGTCACGTAATTATTAGGAGGTCAGAGTGTCAGACTATTTATTGTCGACTCGTTCGTGTTTCAAAACTCAGTACGGCTGCTGAGAATTTCTTTACAGAACATCAGAAATCAAAACACTTCGTATCCAGGGAATTTCGCGATCGACGCGACGGTTGGGGGAGTGCCCACATTTACAATAAAGTGGAGCGGAAATATTTGTTTGTTTATATATCAGATAGTCGTGATTTATTATCATGTAGATAATTACGTGACACGGCTTGCTTTAGAAAGTTCGGGAGTGCTGCACTAGCGGCGTCAGTCGTATGTTGACATTTATTGAATTAGTAAGAGTATTATGAAAACTGAGGAAAAATTTGATGGTGGATTAGAGATTGATCATATTTTATGCAGAAATCCGTAGCGCCGCTAAAACTAAGTGCAAAAGCTGAAACATTATTTATTTGCTTCTTTGTATTAATTTAATTAAACGTTTTTGTTTTCGTTATTTCTTTAGAGAACACTTGGTGCAAAATCAGGTTTCATTTTACCAATAGGTACCTACATCATTATTAATATAATAGCTCGACTGGTCGAAACAAGTCGCATTATGATTCAAATGACATTACTTTCACTTTAAATGTACTAAACCTGTATCTAATATTTAACAAGACACTTGTTTTGCATGTTACCGCATTTAGCGTATTAAACGCGTATATGACATATCGTTCTAAACACTACAATGTAATTTGGCGTCAACATACGTAACAATAGTTCAGTATAGTTGCTTTGTCTTTGGCAATTTCTGTACTTATATATATCACCATAAAAAGATATATCTATAGAAATTTCCAAAGCGACAAGACCGATAACAGTACCGATGAATATTTTTATCGAAATCTTACTTACAACATTTGAAGCCGGTATGAGGTTCTGGTAAAACCCAATAAGCTAATGTCACAACACTGAAATAAGCTCACATGTGTATGTATACGTGTGGGATCCTCTGAATGACGACTGGATCGTGAGCATCAGTAGTCAGGTAGATATACATCGTTATCATTGTATCAATAGAAGATACTCTAATGTTAAAGGATTGCGTCTCGCGTTATCTATAAACACTGTGTAATAACTAAAATGGTTGCTGATTGTTGACAAATAAAAATAGATCATTTTGTACACCCGTATTTCTGGTCATTGTTTTGATTGTTGTTATTTTTATTAAGTATTTAATCATATTTATTTCCATTAAATACTGCATAACTCTATTATAGTATAGTAATTACATAATAGTATGACCAACATACGTAACTCTCTTTTACATTTAAAAATAATGTTTGTACTTACTACAATTGTCAGTACCTATTCTCACATTTTGAATTTCTATCTTCAACACAATACATTTTTTGAAAATCGGAATTTATTAAAATATCTTCTTGTTGCCAAATAACGACAAAATTAGGACTGTCACATTATACTGATTCACTTTACACGATAATATTCATATGTCCGTTACAAAACGCAAGTGAGCTACTCTGCGACAGAACAAGTGCATTTGCAACAATGGAGCGAACCTGAAATCATACACTACCTACTCTTAGCCTACACGTGGAGTAAGTTAGACAAACGCCTAATAATAACTCCAATACACCAGCAACTACCTATCTAAATAACGTAGCTAAGCTAACAATTACTTCTAACGAATCAATTTTATACCTGCCATTTATTCACAAACAAATAGTACATCTACTGTAAATATAATAAAGTTGTTAAAACTATGATTGAACTTAGATAAGAGACATATTTAGAAAGTGCATTAGAGGAAACACTTATGATTTGTCCATATGTATCTCGGTGTCCACACGTTTTATTTCTAGCGTGTAATCAGCGCACCGAATGTCAATTTTCATACTCACATAAGCATGTGCGTGGTTGAGGCTCTAGCATAATTATGACGTTTCATGTATTTTGTCAATTTATTGGCTTATAGTTAGCTATTTGCAAACAACAAATAATTCTGTGTGTGTGTAGTAATGATAACTTCTTGTTTTGTGATGTAAAACTAAATAAGTATAAACATAAGGCCTAGCGCGCATTGCCTTGCGTTTTTTTAACGCATAATCTGTGAAGTATATAGTGTCATAGAACTGCGCGCATTGCGGTGAAATAAATGCAATGGGTAAAGTCGTCGTTGGCCTCCCGCTGCAAAGAACATCGGTCATATCGTACCTGAGCGT
This sequence comes from Catocala sponsa, assembly GCA_963564715.1. Classification (NCBI taxonomy): domain Eukaryota; kingdom Metazoa; phylum Arthropoda; class Insecta; order Lepidoptera; family Erebidae; genus Catocala; species Catocala sponsa. The sequence continues at coordinate 12,131,347 of OY751336.1, read as the reverse complement.
GTACAGATATGTTATATAAATGAAAAAAATCGTAAAAATATCTCATAAGAAAGCTATCTGTATATCTATATATTAATACGTGAAGCAAAAACTATGTACCCCTTTTTACGAAAATTGCGCGGCCGGAAGAGTATGAAATTTGGCACAGTTAATGTTTATATAGAGAAGGAGGAGCGAATCCTAATATTTATATAAAATATGTATTAGAAATACAATAAATGAATGAATAAGCACTACACACACACAACCATGCATTTGACACACGCAGTCGAAGCGCGTAACTATGGTTACATATATATCAATATATAATGAATTAATTACATATTATATCAGTAATATCTTAAGGCAAACTCTGATCGAATTTCGAGCACTAGGCGACCGCTAGTATTTATTATTGCGTAATAAAGGGTACCCAAACGGTACTGGGTTCATCCCTTGACGGCCTTAAGGCCTATGAAGGGGTTTTTTAGTAAGATATGATCTACGTTCGTATCCAAAAAAGATTTCCGCCATCACTGGAGAAACGCCACGTCCCAACAGCAACTGACTGAGTGTCTCACTCTATACGATACAAAAATACCAAGGCCAACGACGACTTTACCCATTGCGTTTATTTTACCGCAATGCGCGCACTTCTATGACATTATACAATACTTCACAGATTATGCGTTAAAAATGCAAGGCAGTGCGCGCTAGACCTAAGATAAGCAGATCGTCACAAGTCGGCTCGGGCATCCGTGTCTGTCAATAACTATTTGGCAAATCTAAATCAATATTTCTTTAAATCTTCCAGCACTTAACGGATTGTTGTTTTAAACAAATGTTGTTATTATATCGAATTTGAAAACTTCATGTATTATAAAATTTATAAACCTATTTATTCGGCAAGATCTAGTAACACTTGTCTTTGATATTACAGACAAATATTACTAGATCTTGCCGAATAAGTAGGTTTATAAAACCCTAATGGGTATACGATAGTGATTATTATAAAATTATTAAAGGCAATTACAGTTCAATCTACAGTTTGAAAAACAACCAGGAAAATAATTATAATGATGTAGGTATCTTGTAATGTAAATTGTATGCTGTGGAAACTGTGGAATTGTCGGATGTGGAATACGTGTAACTCGTTTACGAGTTTATTTGCCTTTTTAGGTAAGTACACGTGAACAATGCAATGCCTATATCATAAATCAGAATCATATTTTGTTTACCTTTCTTAATATATATACTGGATAAGTTGCAGAGTCTATCAAATTCGGATGAGTTTATCACCGTTAGAATGATAGCTAAATGACTAAGAACTGAAATACAGGAGAAGCATAATTATATTCGCATGTATTGTAATAACTTGTATATCAAGAATAGTTTCTTAGGTTGAATATCAAACAATCTTATCAACCCTTAGTAAATAATGAATGATCTACACCTACTGTCAAGCAACTTTAACACGCGACATGAATATATAATCCTATTATTATACCTAGGTACTAATTATATCGTATTCAGTCCAATATATATTTTGTTTCAATTGTCTTCCTCTGTTACGAAGATTGCCTCTTAATTCTCTTTATTTAATTTTTTTTATCAATATTTTATCTAATTTTATAAAAACTTTCAGCATTTAGGTTTGCTTGTTCTACGAATTAATACGGTCGCGTGAAATTTTTGTAAGACTTGATAAATTTCTTTATCCTTAGTCTAGGCTTTACTTTTTTATTAATTCCGCTCAAGGTAATACAAAGACAGGCGTAGTGGCCTTCACAGTCATAATTAGAATGATATAAGACCTGGTTAATATCCTATTCTATCTATACCAGATACGTATGCTCTGTTCATTACTCAGTATTCTGACAAAAGATATTATGTAGTAAATATTATATGTATATTAAGAATAGTCAGTTACTCATACCTAATAGATGCGACCAAACTACTGAGCAGAAAAGCAAAAAATACTTAATATTGTCTTCTGTTTACGCGAATGTTATTCATTGAAATTAAACTACATACGGATTTTATCGCGTTGTTTATTTGACACTATTACAAAATTTTGAAAAACTGTTACACTACTATAATCACTTTACTAATTTTTAAGCTAATTAAAGTCTTGAAACTATTAAAATTATTTATACTATTACTATACTATTATACTATTTATATTTATTTTTACACTTTCCCCGACGTTTCGGTTGCTTTTCAGCAGCCATGGTCACGGGGAGACTCCCCGTGAGCTTAAAAATTAGTGAAGTTTAATAGTGATTATAGTAGTGTAACAGTTTTTCAAAATTTTGTAATAGTGTCAAATAAACAACGCGATAAAAGCCGTATATAGTAGTTTAATTTCAACAAAAAATACTTGTGTCATGTCAAATAGCAATTATTTATATAATGATTGTTTTCTATTTCAGATGTATTTTCCTCATATACTCTAAGTGTCATCAATCGTTTTGTTTTATGGTATATTATATAAGGAAATGTAAACTAACTAACTTTTCTAAGTATTATTTATCTCGGTTTCAGTAGACTTCGTACATGGTCCTATAACTATAGATACTATTTACATGTACTTCTACTACAAACTATCAAAATGTAGGTATACGTATAGCTGTTATAGATGTCTAATTTTGTGGAGCGTGTCACTTTCTTTATTTTCTCTTTGCCGTAGTTTTGATAATAATATATTATACGCCAATGATATTCGAATCACTAGATTTATTGTATACAGATATGAAATAGTCTTTTAATGATACGAAATAGCGACGCATTTACACATTATTACTATGTGTAAAGCCATTCTTATTTGGTATCAGATATCTATCATCATCATTATCATCATCCGATTCAGTATTAGCAATTACAATCTGTCCCACAGCTGGGCACCGGTCACGGTGGTCACCAAGAATCACAGGGTAGGCCATAATTCAATGCCCTCGCCAAGCACGCTTCGATAAACATAAACATTCGAAAACAATACCTAACTCATTTCCTCATGGTTTTCCGCTCCCAGTCTTCCGAGAACTAGCCACCTTCTTAAAAAGGGCGTGCCTGACTTAAATTCTCGAGATCTGTTTGGACTATCCATGGGTCTCATTACTAGAAATTATTCTATAACCCTAGAAATTTCAGATGGTTTTTTATGTATTCATCAAATAAGTAAGTAAACGAAAGTTGTGATAAAAACATTATCAAACACTTGCTATGACGACATATTGTTAAAGACTTTAATTGTTATGTTATGTTTATGTTTAGCAACAAGTGGTTGTCGAGCAGAGACAGACCGATGTACTCGCGTGCAACTCGAGAGGGCCCGTCTGCGTCTGCTGTCACTACGGAAGCCGATACTAAGCGCCATGGCAACTGAGACACGGCTCCTTTACACTATTAGATAACAACTCATTCATTATAGCGTTACACCACAAGTTGAAACTTGATTGAATAGGTAGAGGACACGATATTTCTAAACAATAATCCACTTACCCGAGATCCGTGAGAGGACGGAAGATTAAGCGTAATGTGATGCTCACGGCCAAGGAAATACACCACTGAAATACTTTCCTTAGTTGCAAATAATATTGCTAACTCTGTTTAATAGCAAAGATGGTACAGAAATAAGAGCAACACCTAATCGTAGACGAGTTATTCTCGTACCACTCACCGAATTTATGTTACTTTATTATAAATATTAGAACCGAATTTGCAAAAGTAGGTACGTACGTTCGGCGAATACGTAAACATATCTAAAGTAAATCAATACGGTCTGCCGGTGCGGAATATACAGTCGGCTTTATGAATTTTATGATGATAGCAGAGAGTGTATTTATGATCATCCACGTCTTCAGCCAAGGCACCGTTATGACCGCCAAAAGTAGTAATATTAAAAAACAAATTATATATATTATATTTTTACTAGATTGTACGGTTATCGATATAGGTTTGCTAAATTTAAATAATAAATGGAAATAAAAGGGGTCAATATTCAGCAGTCTGCTGCTGAATATTGACCCCTTTTATTTCTTCCTTTCCTATCCCTTTTATCCTTTACAAGTATGCTGTCTACAGCATACTTGTAAAGGAGAGGTAAAGCTAATTCGCAATAATGATGAATATCTTCTTAGACACTAAGAAGGTATTCAAAAAGAAAACTGCATCTAATATTATAAATATAGCATAGAATTAGGCAAAGGAGGCCCTACTACTCACATAAATCGACCTCTGATTTCGTGCTGTTACTTAATATTCTCTATATTCTGGTAAAATAACCTCATACAGCCTAATCGGGCTCAGGCTCGGCACTATTTGCAGTAAATGTAAACTTTAACTTGCCTATGCTACTACTGGCTAGAATTCTAGCAGATTTCAAAATTAACGAAATATTGTTTTATTTGTTTTGATAAAAACATTGTGTAACAGCATCGAACATTATCAAAATCATTATTATGTAAATATTATCCGCATCTACATTTCGTAAACGAGAATCTAGATATGTTAAATACTATAACACTTACTCAAATATTGAATATATTTATACGATATTAGTAGACTGATATAATTTAATCTATATAATTTTATTTGTTAATGACGCTGGTTCTTACATTGTCTCGAAATTTGCCATGTTTAGGTAAATCGTTTTCACCTGTTTCATGGACGGTATTTATAACCTCAATTTGTACATTCGTTGGACGGGTGAATTTACGCAAAATCATCATATTTGAAATGTAGTATATGTGGATTTAGTTGCTGACCTTACAGTTACTGTTGCAATAACAGCACTAAAACATTATTTTGCGTCATTGTAAGTACCTATCGCTCAAAGTCTGAAGCATGAAATATAGGCGGGATCAATGTATGAATACATCAAGGTAATGGTTTCGCGGTACTGAAACGAATGATTGTATAGGGCTACCAACACGTAAAATTTCTACCTATATTTTTCGTTTCTACCTACATTTTCGCGTAGATGTATTTCTGGACTCTAGACCACTTGGATATATTTGGCCAATAGAACATACACAAACGAATATGGAGCGTTTGGCTAACGCTTAAAAATAATGGATAATGTAAGTATATTTTAATTACTTATATTGAACATAACACTATTACTACTATTATACCAATAACGTTATGATTGGCAACAGTAGAAACTACTCAGATACCTAATATTCATATTTAACTAGATAGACTCGGGTAAAAGGCCTAATTAATATTACGCCGGCAAGAAAAGCATGGATCTGCCTTTCAGAAATTGAGGAATAAGTAATCACTTATTCCTCAACTTCTGAAAGGCAGATCCAACACAAGATTTTTTCACAGACAGTCATGCATGTCAAATGCTGCTGACTGAATTAAAAACTTTTACATCAGTTTGATTTTGTCACCTCATTATTTGCAGCTTTTCGGATACCGAGGGTATGACTTGGGATCGAGCGTAATCCCATATAGTTTATAGGATAGTCAGCATGTACTACGTAGAAGCGCCTGTAAGCTGTAACTTACAGGCGTTTCTACGGAAAATTTGCTCCCGTGATAGTGATCAACAAACTGACGCAAAGAACATCCAGATTCGGATCTATTTCAATTTCGAAACAGAAAACAGCGGTCGACGCATTGGCAGTCGCAATTTATTTTTATTTTTAACTGGTTACGTGTTTAGGAACCTTGCATTGTGCACAGTCTGAAACTGCTGGCCGAACACTCCGCTGATTATTTTTCGTAATTACTAGCAGCCCATCGCATCCAGAACACAATATTTTAAAATTTGTTATGACGGAATGTTTCATATGGCTACTGAAATCCTAACATTAGTCCCTGGATTACCCATGGAAGTAATATAGGAATAAGCATATTTTCTGAGTGTTATCGATTTTATACATACTCATTCAACTTTTACTGCCGCTTTGTATGCATACGTAGGTTAGCCTCAGATAAGATCCGGGTTTATACTTGCCAGCCCTAATCATACATTGCTACAAAGCTATTTTTGCCACAAACATATATTGACTACATCCCTTACACTCAGGTACAGTTTGTTTGTATATAACAAATCACCCTCACGTGGCTTCAGTTATAAGTGTTATAACGTAAAGATAAATAAATACCCGTTTGCCCTTGGCATTCGGCGCAGTTAATCTCCATCGGTGATTATAGATTTACGGCTATTTACGTTATAAAGCCACGTGGACCATTAATCATTTTCCTTCGGTGTTATAAGAAGCTATAGTTAATAGTCAGTAATTATAGTAGCGCTGTTCTCTATTATGTATTAATGGAAAATAAAACTAAATAACTCTGTGGTGCAGCGGTAATGAACTGTTGTGCAGTTTGTAACTTGGGTTGGGCCAACAAAAAGGTATTGGGTTTGCCCGTCAATAAATTGTCATTAGCACCCCGGAGTTAGTCAGTTGGTGGCGTCTAGTTGAAAAAGCACTTTATGTAGGTATTGCGTCTAATGTTGCTCCGGCCGTGTCCGTTTGCCGTCTCATGGACTGCACTAATGGCGTAGTGGTTTAAGTGATCGGCTCGTCATTGCCAGTGCGCCGAGTGTTGTGGGTTGCCCGCACGGAGCAAAAAAGAGTGTAATCCACGAATAGTTGTTTCAACCTGGGAGTTTTGTGTCCGTTATTTATATGTTTGTAAAGATCCCTGCGACATAAGATGTATTGCTAGCGCAGACGTTTTGTTTTATAACAAAATAAAACTATTACAGTTAGGGAATAGAGAATGTACTTGTGTTTGTGCACACTCTTGTGTGCTATATAATAATATACAATATTTCCTGCGCAGATGTCTAGTCTTGTCTTTACTGTCAAAAGACCGTGTATTGAGCTTGCCTGATCTTGAAACACTAACATGCTACTGCAATAACCGCTTATTATTCTCAGCCTTACGTTTGTTTGCTACCTTGGTAGTATGAAAAATGTGGATATATCCTTTGAGTCTAATTTGAGGTCGATGTAGTGAAGAGAATGTTTATAATATAACACCTCGTTTCACGGTCAGTACACTTAGTACCTAGACCTTCGCAAAGTTTGCTTTTCTTGAATGTGAAGCCTTCGTAGGACAAGGAATGCTCTTATGATTTATGTAAATATTGTTCAAGAATTAACATAATTTACAAACTATATAATAAACCAATTAAGCCTTCAATTTCTTGGGTGCATGAGATTCATAGGCCGAATATTAGGAGGCGAGTCCTTTAAGAGTCCCAGTTCCAGAATCTGTGCTTCTAATAGCATTTTCTGGTCGAAAACCCAATAGCTCTTTCAAGCCGAACATTGTATTCGAGACCTCGCAATTACAGTGCTATTCACCTGCGTCCATTAACAAGACAGTCAATACGGTAACTGTAGCGAACATTTTATAACTTGTATATTTTAATTATATTCCCATGACGAAGAGTTGCTTAACCTGAGTCGACCCAAAGGAGTTTGCGTCACGACCGGATATTCCTGTCTGCAAAAAAGCTCTGTCTATAGCGACTCAGTCTGTATACTTATGCGTGTTAAAACATCGTACAATAAATACAAACATACCCTTTAAGTGGTTAATTAAATAAATCGGGGTAATATAATACAGAGTATTAAAATTTAATGATATTACCTAGGAAGGTTTATTATTTTACAACTGTAAACTTTAAGAGTTTTGCTACTTATGACTTCACTCTCCCGTGAGCTCTACATACAATATGTAAGTTCCGCTGTAGCGTAGATACTTAAAAAGTATCTTTAATAATTATAAATGCTCAGAATAAATAGATATATATCTACAAAAAAAAAATTACAAACATCTTTAAAAGGAAGATTTCAACATTTGTCATTTGCGTAAAATCGCATAAGTATGTTTTATTCACACGGTAAATGAAAACATGTAGCGAGTGAAGGAATATGTTTAATCAGTTATGATTGATTATATTCGAATGATTGTTCGTTCGCTCTGTTATTCAGTGAAAACGACAGCAGCAACGAGCAAATAACTTCTCTGAATGTTCTCTTGACGCAAATACGCTTACGTTTACTTTATGTTACAATTCTGTTTAGAACAAGAATAATGGCTTTTGTACACGACGCAAGTAACATGCGTAAGTTGAGGTACGTGTCACACGTGTGTGAGTTGTAGGTATGCATTGTGTGAACGACCTATGAGAACCGCTCGCGCGTATAGCATAATAATAATTATTATGATTAGCTTGTGCATATAGCCCGCACGAGTAGCTTGCGCATGTCGCCCATATTAATATGTCGCCAGCTCAGGTAGCTTGCGGGTATAGCCCGCTCGCATAGCTTGCGCATGTCACTTGCGTGCTTAGCTTGCGCATTGTAGCCCATTCGAATGGCTTGTTCATGTCGACGGCTTAAATAACTAAAGCGAGCGCAAAGGCAAGGCACAAGGCAAAATAATGGCAGTGCGGCTTTACCCTAGAAGTCTGTTCCATCACCTCAAAATACCGTTTATCGATAAGATAAAAGTCTCGTCATCTCTTTTCTTTAACCTAACAAGAGTGAGACAGAATGCGATTTATCATTCGGATCAATTTTACTAGTTAAATTAGTGAAACCGGTCATAAGTCTACTATAAGAACAATAAGTTTATTTTACCACAACGACGTGTTTTATTTAAAAAAATGTTATTAAACACTCGCCTACTTTATCTGATAATGAACTAAGTATGCTGACATATTATTATTATAAAGTATATTTCAAGACGTTAATTATTACTTTGCGTTGTATTTTAAGTATAACTTTCACCAGTTCATTATATAGCCTTATACGTAACAAAATATAGCATCATTATGTTCGAAGAGTAAGTGAGAAGTCATTACAGTCACATTTCGCCACTTACGTTATGATTTCGCGTAACAGTTACCAAGTCTATCAGACTTTCTTGGTCGGTACTAAAAACTTCCTTTAAAGTACATACGTCGAGACGAGACTTACTATGGGCCTTAAAAGAAAGCCACGGCAATAATAAAATAACAATAGGGCAAGGAATGATCTTATAGCCCAGGATTTTAGAACACTTTATATCCAAAATATGTATTATTAATTTATTATAGTGTGTGACCACAAAGCAGACAAGGAAACACTATTTCCCATTTCCATTTGTGTTTATGAGACAAGAGTCTGAACTGCGAGGTCAGACTCTTGTTTGAACTAGCATTCTTCAGTATAGATATCAAAACGCTTAGGAGCAAAATACATAGTTGATGAGTGATCCCTTAATATTAATACATAGTCTAAACGTAACCTAACCTAAATGGAACTTCAGTAATATTAGGAAACTTACTAACCGGGCTTTACTTTGATTTTCATAAGTGTTACTTTGTAACCTAAACGTATAGAAGAATTCTGATTTTGACTATTAGAAAACCGATTCGATTCGATTCGACCGTCGAGAGTAGGAATGTGCACGAGTCAAATTGTCAATAGAGCCAATATCGATCGTCATGACAATAAATCAATATACCAGCGTTTGTTATAATACGCATCGCTCATTATAACAATAGTCAATTTGGTATAAATCGCACGCAAGAGTTGTGTCAAGTGTATTTGTTGTATCATAGGGAGAATGAAATGCATGAGTTTTGCACTAACCAGAAACGACTAGGAAAGTATCAATCTCTATACTTTTCCAGCCAAATATTTAGATATTAGATTCTATTGGATGTATAATCCAAATGGAATCTACTTCCCGAAACTATTAGGAAGATATAAAACTTGGTGGCGATCTTCAATAAGGTTTCTATCCTACAGAAGATCACACCCATATATGTAAACTGATGCTATGCTTCTATAAGTAGTTTTCAGCTCCATGAGGAGGCTGTCCTAATATCTTTCAACATACAGAACACCCAGACGCCAGCGTCCGACGCCATGGGCTAGTGAATGATGACCACTTAACTTAAACCTTACGCACTTTAAGCGGTCTTCGTGTTGCTAGGCAGGAGTGACTGTCATCATTTTGCGTTAGCAAAGCAAGTAACTATGGCTTATAAGTGTACGTTCAAAAGAACTCTCGTGTTAATGGAATACTTAAAAGTATAACCGTTTAAAACCAGACAGGACGAAAGCTTGCATTCCAATTTACTGTAAATATGTATGTATATTTCTAGGAGTGAGCATATCGAATTCCAGCCAACTATTATAGATACAACCCATTTATACTGACGCATTGCAAGCAAGCCTGCCTACATAGACATACATACAAATAAATATCTCATATATATCTGTATGTATGTGTCTCCCATCCCCTGAGAGAAAGGTAGCGGTATAGCGAAGGTATTACACCCACATTACGCTAACTATGTTTTAGCGGCCACGCGGAACAGGATAGTACGACTATTGGGCACTTCATCGATCTCCGTGATAATACTTACAATCTCGTATTAGACAAACAAATAACAGTTTACCTGTCCCCATCGAAACACCGAACCTCATGCACAAAGATAAGCTACTGGTTCTTCAAGGTAGTAAAATTATAAAATTTACTGTAAATGCTAAATGAAACGCTCTAAAGGGAATACACTCCGGGTATGTGTCCTTATAAATGCACCCGCAACCCGCAAGCCGCAACAGTGAATGGATCACTGTGGGAGGTCGTCGACCTCATCTGGTCGTGCCGAGCCGACAGCTGCGCGAGTCGCGATCGCGACCCCATCGGACTCTTCAACGCTTGCACGCACTTTTATCAACAGGGAATCAAGAATTTAAGTCCATAAATTTTATATTCATAACATTATGTTTTGCAGCGGAACACATATTCTTCGGCTGTTGGTTATATCCATATTATCGCATGAAATAAAACTTTTTTATAAATTGTAACTTAAAAGAGAAAAAAGTGAAGCCACAAAACAATGTTATTATGCGTTCCCAAGTATATGTGTGTGTGTGTGCGTGTATGTTTGTGATATTGCGGTTACATTTCAGAAGCACCGACACACTCGCACACACCGCAAAGAGACCTATTTATGACTTAGTCTTACTTTAATTGACTTCACTTGGTAAACTAACCTAACTAGACCAGTCTACCTTTTATTGCCACCTAAATGGGTGGCCTATGGCTAAATCCTTTGATAGCAAATATGTATCCAGGACTAAACCAAATTCTAAAGTTTGTGAATTTATAGTTAGGCAAATTTGTAAGTGTAATGTATACAACGATTAAAATTTTTTATTCAAATATGTAGAGTAGGTATATGACATGTATGTACTATGAATATATGTATAGAATATATAGAATGAAAAATATAATTAGAAAACTGTGAATAACAACTAAAAATGGTTGCCAAGACCATGAATTGTAGAAAACTACACCTACAAAATACCTAACTCTATGTAAGTATATCCTTATTTGAAGTGTCTATGAACTGCTTGTCTCGGTATAAGGACTTTCCTTGTACAACTTTACCCTTTTGACATATACCCAGATTAAGTATAAAGTTAACCCAACCAAGATTGAACCCGTAGCGAGGATTAATTCGTCAATCGGCGTACGGATGCCGGCGTCAAGACACAAGACTTTTATCTTTATATTTGGATATTATTAAGCCGACAGCAAAAAAGTGTTGACAATAATTAAACGTGAACACAGCTTTGTTATACTTCAATAATGATGTAAGTATTAAAAGATTATGTAACTGATGGAGTAAGTACTGTATCTTGTTATCACGTTATCAGTCACCTTACAATATGCCAATGGAATGTGCAATATTACATAGTAGATATTATATGCTAATTAACGTGAATATTTCAATGTCACTGGAAATTCTAGATCGTTATTATTCAATAAGAAATCCGGTCCTGCTGGATTTTAAGAATGGAAACATTCATAACGACATACTTATTCAACATTATTTAGTAAAATTAAATAAGTTGCTGTTTATTATACTTGTAAAGAGGTAAAAGAGCGTACGCTTGCCATCTTTGAAAGTCGCTTGTAACCAATAATCGCTTGCAATACAAGAGGTATATAGCTTGCGCGTTGCCACCCTAAGAAAATGGGCCATTCAATTGTTGGAATGCCAGACATAATTGAGAACCTATTGTGTCTGGCCGCTGGTGTCCCGCTGCTGCTGAATAGGTTAAGTAAAGTTGGAATAAAAGAGGTAGGTAGGAAGAGGTACTCCGGCACTCTTAGTTCACGCGAAAGACAGTAACAGTAGTACTACTCGTAACCCATTTAGTGCCTAGCACTCACCCTATGAGTCAGACAAAAAATCGTTACGTATACGTAGCTATTCTTGACTCGTCACCATGCCTAACGCGCGCTTCCAAGGTAAAATCACTCATCACACGACTCGGATGCGAATTCTGGGCACACGAATGGATTTTTTTTTCGACTCATATGGTGAGTTCTGGGCACTGAATGGGTAAAGCTGGATTCATGTAAGAGGATAATGCTTGCCAGGACTAGCTGGTTCTTTCGTACCATCACAACCGTAAAACTAGGAAATTCTATTCGTGATTCCTAAAACAGTCCTGCGATCGTTTTATGAGGCAAGTGAGGTAATTTGATAAGAAAACGCGACAGAGCAGTAGTGTTGGAACAAACTAAGTAAATGCATTTATCATTGACAATGTTCAGGAAACAATCAACTTCCGCGTGAATTGTTCTAGCAGCTAACAAGTATTCCACGTCTTAATGTTTATTGGTACACGCCGCAACGTGACATTAACGATACACATGATATATTTACACAAACACATGTCACGGTATAGTAAGTGTGATAATAAACCTCTATTTATTACCTAATGTCAACGGTTTTTGAAATACGTTGTTATATTTGCTACTAAGCGAGTCTCCAAAGTTGGCTAATCGGTAAAATGAACAAGGCAGCAATAATTAATTGGATTATTTATGTAGTTCAAACTCATTGAAAAGCTGATTCATTATGTACGAGTATGTTTACTACATTAAAAACTAATTAAGGCATTGACGAAGTTCAAGCAGATAATTTTTTATAGCGGTATGTTTTATACCGTTACATAAATTTCTATTGATTTATTTTCGACTACTACGACATTATAAACTTGTTACGTCACAAACTAGTATTGTTGTCTTTGTCATTGTCAATTCCAGCCATAGTGATTAGGCCTTCGCGTTTGTTGTCAATTATTATCAATGTTCGTCATGATTTTAGTATATTATATTTTAATGTAATAAAATGCAAAGCGATGTTAATTATGCAGCACACGTGCGTGTTGATATCTTATTCATATCAGCATCATTCAGCTGGCACTCAATTGGAAATTGAAAGGACATATTTTATAGTCGTCATCAGTATAATTTTTATGCCAACAGGGATTTGGCAAAACATTTGATAGCCTTGTGACTATCAAAAGCATATGAGATGCTGACAGATAGAGTATTGCTGGCACAAGAAACAGTACTTGCTGATAGCTGACAGCACCCTCTTAAAGAATTCTGGCAAACCCCAAGGAAACAGGTTAGAAAGTTTGGCTACAATCTTTTGCAGCGTTGTTCCCAGTCGAGGTACAGTGCACTGATATATTATGTAATAGGTTTAAAAGCAATATAATTCTATGAACTAATTACTAAACAGTCCATAACTATAGAAATAGAACTTATTAACTGCAACTATGTAGCTTTAGTTATAATGTTTACACATAAGTTATGGAAAATAGGAATGTATTGGTACTTACAGCGTGAGTGGTGTTACCACTGACACAAAATGTCGGCGTACTCAACCCATCGGGATGGAACACTGTCGAAGACTATGGGAGACGGTCTACCAGTAATCTAGACCGCAACTGATCTGAAACAACACAAACATTATTATAAACAAATAAAATTAATAAAGTTCTCCAGGCCGAATTACGGTCACGGCAGCCAATCTCAACGGAGAGTAGCCATCTTCGCGGTGGCCGAGTATGCACACACAAGTCTATATACTAAATCGTCGCTTTCATAGCCTGATGGGCATAATTCGCCACAACCGGCAAGAGGCCACGCCTAGGACTAGGGTTTACGTGCTATCTGGGCACGAGATGTAACATCGTCAACTGCCTAATTCCAGGCTGCTACTAAGAAATTCTTGACACAAAAGCCCTCTGATTGTCAACACGGGGTCTCATGCTTCAGCTCATAGACAAAAAATATATCAAATAGATCGCATCTATATTAGTTTTACATTGCATTGACTGGCTTAGATATTTATGCGAAGTGTGCGAGTGTTTAGGCGATACGGTAATTGACTGTGTTTTCAGAGAGACAAGGCAGGTACTCGTAATTACCGCTGATAGTAAATGCGTCTGACAATACACCTCATTTGGCATTTAGGCGTGAGAGTACATAGAGTACCGTCTAACTACGTCGTGATACTGTTCGAATTGGCGTGCTGTTTTGTTTTGTTTGTGCCTTTCTTTTATGTCAATAGAAACGATAAACGAAAATAGGCTGAGGTGAGCGCATAACAAAATAATAGTAAACATAAATGAAGACCCTGACCATTGATGTCGATGTCGGTATAATCTATACAAATAAATAAAATTGAAGTGTCTGTTTGTAATGTCAAAATAACAACTTTTTATCTAATGCATATGAAAGTATATAAGGTACCTATAAGAAAACATCTATTTTTTAAATTTTGGTCTGTCTGTCTGTCTTATTGTTACGGTTAATCTCCGAAACGGCTGAACCGATTTTGACGGGACTTTCACTGGCAGATAGCTGATGTTATAAGGAGTAATGTAGGCGACTTTGATTTTAGAAAAAAATAGGGTTCCGCGGAAACAAACACGTTTAAGTTAAAATCTACGCGGACGAAGTCGCAGGTAACAGCTAGTCTATACTAATATTACAAAGCTGAAGAGTATGTTTGTTTGTTTGAACGCGCTAATCTCAGGAACTACTGGTTCGAATTGAAAATTATTTTAGTGTTGGATAGCCTATCTATTGAGGAAGGCTATAGGCTATATAACATTACATCACGCTACGACCCACGGGGGCGGCGCAGTAACGATAAACGCGGGTGACACCGTGGGAACAACTAGTTAAATATAATACGTAGGCGCTATGCACAATTTAGTTTATATTTTCATACTTTGACGATTAACACTTACGTCACCTTATCAATATCATGAAAGTAAGGAATCGCGTAATACGTAGCGGTGATATTATGAGTGCGATCAAATCTATACTAATATTATAAAGCTGAAGAGTTTGTTTGTTTGTTTGTTTGAACGCGCTAATCTCAGGAACTACTGGTCCGATTTGAAAAATTCTTTCAGAGTTAGATAGCCTATTTATCGAGGAAGGCTATAGGCTATATATTATCACGCTAAGATCAATAGGAGCGGAGCACCAATGAAGAATGTTTCAAAATCGGAGGGTATTTTTTCCTTTTGAAAGCTTGCTGCGTGCGCTGCGTAAACAGTTAAAGTTTCGCAAAAATTATGTATGACAGAATTGTTCCCCTTTAAAAGTTCTAAAAAAAAGTCCGCGGCACCATATGTCTATCTTTTAAGGTTGGCTCACTATAACCATTTTTATGCTAACCAAATTTGTTCTAAAATAATGCATTATTTGCTAAGGTATTTTTATAAACATGATATTAATCCTTATCCAAATAAATACGTTATTCATCACGAGTATTTAATTTAAAACAAAATTGCCCTTTACATCATTCGATTTCAATGAATATCTTAGGAGATATCGCAGTTTTAAAATAACATCGCAGCAAAATAATTACCCATTACAGACATAGTACAATAGATGTTTCTCCTGGTTTATTCTGCGTGATTACTACTGGTTCGATTTGAAAAATTATTTTAGTGTTGGATAGCCTATTTATCGAGGAAGGCTATAGGCTATATAACATCACGCTACGACCCACGGGGGCGGCGCAGTAACTATAAACGCGGGTGAAACCGCGGGAACATCTAGTATACTATATACAAGAATATCTTTTCGTCACAACACACAATAACCTTATAAACTTACGTCAGTTATTACCTCGGAAGTTAAGCTGCGACTCGATCCATATATGTTATTTGTTAATCAATTAATAAGATGAACTATATCGATAGTTGTCTTGGAGCCCGATTTGACTGCATGCGCAAGACAGCGCGTTACAGAGTGTATAGCTTTGACCTATTCTCGCACATGTAATTGCAATGCTTTAACAAATGGCGTTACCGGCTTTAAGATGCCGATACACATTTACATGATAGCTTATCTTTAGTTCAATCCGTTTGAACTCTTTTATGTTAAAAATACGACTGCAGTGTATGAGATTTCCGGTTCGGTTTCTGCATTTGTTCAAATTACTGAGTTTTTGTGTCAAGTAAATCTCAGTAGCAGCACAGTCTGATCTATGACCGGTCTATGCCAAGACGGCAATATGCTCACTCCTATTCCGTGAGGCCTTAAATGACTGGTGAACCAATGGTGAAGTTCCAGTCTACTAATTCCTTCAGGGATATAAGCATGAGACAGATAACTAATTATCATCAATCATTAACCGAAACATCTTCAACGGTCTATTCTCTACAATAAATATCAACTTACTTATAGTACGATAAATATATTCTATCGTGTCGTTTCAACTAGTGACCAGAAACAATAATTTTCACTTCAAAAAACGCAAAGAGAAAACGGATATCTTTTTTTCCTTTAAAATGTTATTTTTGCTTTAGACGTGTGTGCCAGTTTCTTTTCTCCGAATTGTGAATGCAAACTTCGAAAAAGGAATAATGTTCTCAAATATTTGTTATAGCAACAAATATTGTCGTGTCATGGTAGGTATAGACGGACCTGGGCTGTACAGCTGAGAACATGTTAAACATCACGTGTTATCATCTGTATGACATTATAATTAAGCACCTACAGATAATAAAAAAAATAGTCGTCATCTAGAATAAAATATTAATTTCTTGTTATTTTACTTTATATGTCGGTGCCTAATGTTCATAGCACTGTGGGCCCTCAACAAACGTACTCAACTTAAATGTCTTACAGCCACACTCAGAGACGTTTAATGATAACTTAAACTATCACTAAGTAAGGCTTTCAAAAACTCGTCTCTCAGAGTCAGTTAATGATTCATTAGTGGGCCTAATAAACCATTAATTTTAAGTAGCGCCCAACCCTTACTTAACTTCTTAATGAAAGATCTTGACTTTACAATTGAGGTTATGTATCTGTTTTTATTTGTGAAATTGTGTTGATTTTTTTTAGTTCAAGCAAAATTTCGGATTTGATAGAGTTTATTGAGTTTGTGAACTATGCAAGAAGGTATAGGGAAGTAGGGCTGAGGCGGTATTTACGAGATTATTCTGATCCCTTTACAAAATACTCAGTCCAAGAATTTCATGCACGATATAGATTTACACCTGAAACTGTAAAAATGTAATATTGCCTTTGCTAATTGACCTAAGGAACCCATCAAAAAGAGGATTACCATTTGCCCCTGATATAATGTTACTGCTAACATTACGATACTTCGCCACAGGCAGTTAACGTCAATAGATAAATTGACATTGGCATCAAGCAATAAATAATACCATGGAGAAAAATTTGAATAGCCGTATTATTTATTTACACGAAAAACGCCAGTTACTTCGTTGTTTTTATTAAAAACTGGTAGCAAAAGAACTAATTGTTATCTAATAATGCACAGAATAAGATATTTCATGTGTTTTATTGTATATTTTAATAAATTGAAATTCACATTACGGTTAACTCTAACTTCGAAATTCAATTGGAATTTGATTTACTATTTGACTACGCTACCCTACGCTTATTCGCTTATTATAGTATAAAAAGCCTTATATTTTACATCAAAGGGTCAATTCTCATAATAAAACTATTTAAAAATAGTGCCGATCTAGTCTTAGTCTCAAACATATCACAAAAAATGTTCTTCTAAATTAAAATAAATGTCAAATGAACATAAATTGCATTTCAGTTCTCATTTGACGTTATTAGACAAGATAGCATCTCTATTTTTGCACAGGCTTTATAATTAGAATTGGCGCTAAGGTTTGCTATGTACGAATTTCAGTTAAATTGGTTTATGGCCACAACTATCTAGTAAAAGTTATACGAAAGATAAATCGTATGCTGTCTCACTCTTGTTAGGTTAAAGAAGAGAGATGGCGAGACTTTTATCTTATAGATAAATGCTATTTAGAGGTTGGGCCGAAAGGCCTTCAATCGTGAAAATGTCTCAAATACATAAAATTACTTTGGCATTTATGATAATAATCTGTAGATTATATGGTAATGATTGATAAGCTAATCACTATGACTGTTTTCTCCCAAAATTATCCTCGTGATTAATTTTACTTATCAGCCCAATCAACCGCTAACGTTTAATGGATCTAACGCCCGGTTTCGGCAAGGCTGATTAACACGAAAACTGCTGGCTCACTACGGCTATCTGAATTAGCAACCGTCAATCAAATCACTTGCTACGCGTTTGACACGCCGTTGATTAGCCTTTCAGAAACTAAGTGATATCTCGTTGATTAACGTACCAATACTCCAATTTTAGGTATTGCCAAAAATTATACCAAAGCAATGTACTCAAGTTTGTCACCCTTCTTGATAACGTAGTTTTCATTGAAACATGTTTGTGTTTTATCGTCATAATGGTCACTTTGTCTGATAGCGTTAAACTGGGTATGTATGTATGTCGTGTAGACGGCGGCGGGCGCGGGCGACGGTCATACGACTCTGGA
This sequence comes from Catocala sponsa, assembly GCA_963564715.1. NCBI lineage: Eukaryota > Metazoa > Arthropoda > Insecta > Lepidoptera > Erebidae > Catocala > Catocala sponsa. The sequence goes on along the minus strand of OY751336.1, from coordinate 12,112,649 downwards.
GCAATTAGCAATGGACATAAACGTATTGTAATCAAATCACCTGCTGCCATAAATAAACGTCTGAGACACCAGATGAGATGAACGCTCGTCGAGATACATGATACTATAGTCAAGTTTTGTTAGGACATAAAGATTAAGGAGAGGATATCACACCAATAGTCGCCAGTTTGATAGCTGAACGACTGTTAACTGATCTCGTAGAATTTCCATGATTTTGGTTTTATTTTTATAAGGCCTGTTGCTAGGCAACGAAGTATACAAATTGTCGTTAACTCGTTAATGCTCCATATAAGTAGTCGTAAGACAGGAAGATAGGCAGATTCATATTATGTTCTGAAATATAAACAGACGGCTATTTAACACTTTTGAGAATGACCACCCATGTAGGAACATACGAAGTGACATTTAATCTCGCCGATATTTTAAACCTTGTGATTGTCGTACCGGCATTGCTTTTATTGAATAATTTATACAGCTTAATTATATTTATGAACTCAAATGACAAAAGGTGAATGGACATTACGACCTATTCTGGCCAACAGTTTATTATTAACAACTTGCCGAAAGTGTTTTCGTCCCATATGTATGTAGTACTTTCACTCAATAATTCGGCCTCTAATTAACCGTTCATTGGAAAACATTGTTTAATAATAATCTTTTTATCGTTGTGTGCGTTATTCTTGTGGACCTGTTTATGTTCTTTAAAAATGTATACCAGTACGTTAATTGGGATTTTCTCAATGTCACCTACTGTATTAAGTACTGTAATAATATTTGGCAATGTGAACGAGTCTCTCGCTTTGTAAATTACCTATAGTTTTTACAACCGTTCTGTACTGGACTTTCCGACAGTTTCCCTTCTTACTTTGCATTTAGTTGAAACATATATTTAGAAGTATATTTCAGTTGGCGTCGGTTGTAATCTGTTTGGGCGGTGTCACGAGATGTGCGAGACGCAGTGTGTCTCCGGAGGGTGATAAACTAGCTAATGTGACGTGAAATTGTATCTAAAGGTTTACATTTATTGCGTCAATGGCCAGGCGGATATAATAATATAGTCATTGATTTCATTAATATTCCTACCGGCGGCGCGGGCGTCGCATTGACTACATACATAGATAAAACATAAATATGGATGATGGAACTTATGTATTCGTTTTAATGTTGTCGTTTTTATCTACTTACTAGTTTTCACCCGCGGCTTCGCTCGCGTAAATGTAGGTTACGTTAGGTTAGGTTTGCAACAGTTATTTTTTCTGGATGAAAGGTAGGTACCCTATGTCCTATTCTGTACCCCTGACAACGTGTATGCAAAATTTAATGTTGATCGGTTGAGTACTTACGGCGTGAAAGCGTAACGAACAAACAAACAAACTCATTTTCGCATTTATAATATTAGTTAGGATTAGGATTTAAAATTCCGTCAATATCTTTATTATATTTAAGAGCCAGTAGTATCCCACTGACAAACAAATGCTTCATGTTTTGCTCCCACTTTTACCTATTTATTGTTATATTAAATGTAGTACATAATACAGTCAATAAAAATATATGAAACTGGCTGCGGCAGAAATATTTATAGTGCCAGAAATATAAAATTGGACCAAGTGCGCGATAAATGTTATCTAGATAAGACAGCCTAATTTGAATTTTAATGGCCACACATACAACAATTCTGAATACTATATATATCATAATATGCATAACCAGAGGAGGGCCTATTGACAGGTCATTTAGCCCGTCAAACTGACTACCGACAGCAGAGGAAGGTTCTCGATTTGGCGACCGGCGTAAGACGCTCAACTAGATGAACAGACAGCTTAACCTAAGTGGAGAAAACTGTTGGATGCAAGCATCACAGCATCGACCGCTGTAGAAACATATTAAACAAGGCCTATGATAAACTGAGGAAATGTCCTGTGCTGATCATAGGCCTCGCTTAAAGATATCACATCAGATGTGAATATACGGCTAACAACAATAATGACACAGAAGTAGATCAATGCATGTTACCTAAGCAATATGTTCAATATTTTTGACACATTGCAAGTAAAGAGGAAAACGCCCAAAATAACTTCAGGTACTAGGTAATTTATATTGCGGATATTTACGTTCTATCACATAGCTGTCTTAAAAGGTGATGCCACGAAAATCATGAGCGCTAATCATTCTTCATCTTTGTGTAGGTATGTACACTTATGTGACAAGAGACAAGGCGCAAAACACACCACGTCACATATCAGGCGCCGCTGAGACGATGATTTAGTCGAATGCTACGTGATTGGAAATTAAAATTTTCTTGTTAAAGATAGTTTAAAGTTAATTTTCGAGCTTCATTTAATATAGGCTCGCTATCTGTGTAAGAATAATAGTTGAATTTAGAATCGAGTAAAATATGATTCTAGAATTGAATTTAAATTTAGAAATGATCATAAACATACTTCGCCGGACGTGATTAAGTACCTACCCAATGACATTCTATATACCCAATGAAAATCTATTATAAAAAGTAGTTGTCATAGTGGTACAGAATAGTTTTTGTCACGATTCCTCATCAAATATTAATTTTATTATGATGACAGAGTAATGCCTTTATAGGAAGTCTGCAATATTTTTATCAAAAGCCGTTAAGAGGTAGATAATCCTAAGGCACTCAGAGACTTTTTATAAAGATAGATATCTAAGAAAACCTCAATAGTCCAAGTCAATATGAAGTCATCAAGATGTATCAAAGTGCAAACGTGAGAGTTAGTTGTACATGGATGTGCTGCGACTAAAATTATCAACCCATTAATTTGTCAAAAATTCTAAGTATTACGAGTTGGTCCAATATTTTTGGAGTCAACATTTGCTCAGACTAATCCATTATTAATCTAATTGGTTGCCATTGTATTATTTTCTGAGAAAGCTCGTATTTTTGAACATATTTAACTTTTCAAAGCCAATAAAGCAGCTTATTGCCGACGATAGGTTCATGTAACCACTCTGTCAATATACCGTACGTACAAAATTATCAAATACAGACTTATAAGGATAAATCAATTGGATTTTTTTTAAGAACAAATACGAGTCTACACACCATTTGTTTTATTCATTATACTTATCTACTAAATATGCGCAGACAACGTATTGACTGTCAAATACAGTGGAAGCAAATACAATTATGGTTAAATACAATAATATGGTCGAGATGGACCCCGATTTGAATAAAACTATTCATTAAAGCATGCACGTGTAAAAAGTCTTTAAATGTAGGTACTTCTATGATTGTCCATACGTTAGATTATATAGTGAATACATAGAGCACAGTACATTACTTGTCTATCAGTGTAGGTACTGTGGCTAGTGCCTTATCGACATAGCTTTGACAGGAAATCAATTGTTCGAAATGAAACAATTTTCCTTGTTGAACAATTGTTTACTGTTTAAGTATAAATTATCTGACCACGTACAGAATGTTTATACACATTCAAGTCTCGAACGGAATATTCACACAATGATATTTTATGTAGGTATATTGAACAGAAAGTTGCTTATGCATTTCTCATTGTATTGGCTTTGTTGCTGGGAGAAAAGCTTTATTGAATGTTAATTTATTTAGTTTTATTATTTAAAAAGCAACTCCCGAGGCATGGACTATTCGTTATTATACCTTTTATTCCTATTATACAAAAGGGACTTAATGTTTTTTGTGTGCGGGAATCAATCCTTTGCAAGCGATGCATGCAAGGTGAACGCTTCCACAATACGGTATAGAGCTGCCATACAAAGTTAATTTTGTGATTCAAAGAGGAATTTTATAAAGGGAACAACTTGCGTCATGCTATTATCACGCGTTGACTAATAAGAACGCGCTGTTGCTATCATACAATATCGTGCAGACATTTTAATGCGGATCCATGGAATCTAGAATTAATTTATAAGCCTATTAAAGTTATCAAGGTAGACAATCTTATCGCATAGCAACAGCGTCGATGTGAACATGGAATAAATTCAATAGCCGAGCGATTATACCGCCGACTAAGTAAGTGGGCCTTCGTTAAGCATTAAATAAAAGCATTTACTGAATTCAAGGTAGACGCAGACATAGTTACTTGGACGCCTACCTGAGCAGTGTAATAAACCAACTTATTTCATCAACTATGCTCTTGATGTTTGACCTAAATATGTTTAACCATTTTAACTTGATCGTGTCTCGCATTAGGTAGCTCCCCAGTATGTGGTCACAACGAACCTGCTCCGCAACGTGGTCTAAATATAACACCACGTGTACGTTTAGGGGACATTGTTCGAAGTTATTCGGTTCATAAACTGATTTAGGGTCATATGCCTTACGTCTATAATCCATTATGACAGAAACAACTGGGAGCGTTTTTAGAATATTTTGTCATTTAAAAATGGTAGAGCTCTAGTGTTACATACGTTGTAATCAAAGTTTTAGCTTTGTTGCCGTTAGAAACACTTGTTCTTAATAATTATAATGTAAAAGTAAAGATTGCAAGCAAAATGCCACTTCAAGGAAGAGAAAGTTGACAAAGAACGCCTTCGGTTCAACGATACATCAACGCGCAACATTAAACGTTTGATAAACTTCTCGGAAAAAACGATTGCTCCATGAAAATTGTGGAAAACATAATATGAATTGTGCAATATGCTTTTCAATGACTAATTGAAAAATAAGGTATGAGGTTAGCCACTTACGATTTCATCGATTTTCCTCTCGAAGTACAGATACAATCCTTTGACGTAAATCACACCAAAGGGACTACATTTGAAAAGGCACTGTTAAGGGCTTTCGTGCGAACTACAATGAGCCCTGTAGTAACACGACCGCTCGTTATTACATTCAAATGACGAGTGTGCCGAATGTGGCAGATTGGCAGCGTAGCGCGGCCGACCGCGGACAAGCGCAAGCGCCGCCCCGTCACACATGCTATACAAAAAACGCTCTTAAAGCATGTAACTATAAACGCCTACATATTAAAATGTTATTGGCTTTTGGTTAAACATATATGTTTTATATGTAAATAAGACACATTAATTTGACTATATACAATATTATTAGCCGATACATATAGTTTTAACCTATATCAGCATATATAGCTATCCTATAATTTTCTGGTTATAATGGTTACAATTGAATAACATAATATGACTTATTAATGTAAATTTTCCTTCTGTTGTATTTTTTAAATCATGCCATCTATGTTTTTTAATCAAAACTACGACGTAACTGACCTGGTAAGTTCTTGTTGTTTCTACGATTCGTTATTCGTCATAGTGTAGCTGCGTAGTTCCCTTTTTTTGCGCCTTATATGCTAACAGATGGCACTACTAGCAACTACTCGGCCAACACTCCTCCATTGAATAAAAATATGTTTTTTATCGAAAAGTAGTTTATTTTGTTAACATTTATGATAACACTAGATGTTCCCGCGGTTTCACCAGCGTTTATCGTTACTGCGCCGCCCCCGTGGGTCGTAGCGTGATGTTATATAGCCTATAGCCTTCCTCGATATATAGGCTATCCAACACTAAAATAATTTTTCAATTCGAACCAGTAGTTCCTGAGATTAGCGCGTTAAAACAAACAAACAAACAAATTCTTCAGCTTTATAATATTAGTATAGATTACAATGCAGGAAGCATACACGGTAAGAATACGAGCAGATTATGAGACACTTCTACACTGATGTACTATTTTCAATGGATTAATTTTGCAATAAGATAAATATAAATTATCATAATTATATACGCTCGCAGTACATTTTGTCATTTCAATGTTATTTCAATTGTAAAACAATTTTATTATTCTATAACCTTGAAATGTTTTCAGTCAAATAAGTCTTTGTATTTGATGGTTGACAGGGTTTTAGACTGGTTGTGGAACAAATAGCTAATTAGCAACGTAGTCTATTTAATATAGCTGTAACTGTTCCGTATGCGTCCGTGTCCCCTCCGTCTGATTAGATTGATGACCCTGATGCTAATTTAACCTTATCAAATATATTTATATTCAAGAATGAAGTCTCCGCTAAAGTAGATAGCATAATTATATGCTATACCTATAATGAGGTAGATATATGTTTTTGATCATCGTTAAATTGTTACGTATAAAACGAAAAGAAAATATATACAATATTGTAAATAGTGCAGAAAATATTCCAATATATAATAATAGGTATCTAATATAATGCGGATGTCTTTTTAACACGTTTGTGTAACCCGTTAGAAAGATCTGATTACAATAATTATTATCTGTAGGTATAGTAAGTTTAACCAAATTAATGTTATTATAGATAACAATCTAGAAATCGAAATAACCAACCATCCGATTTCTAGATTCTTATCTGCTTTTTATCTAAAACATAGGTAGGTATTATGTACATCGACACGAAAAATAAGACTATAAATAAAAACGGCATTTAATTTATATTCAACTCAACGCATAGTTGATAATTTATTCTAATTAGAAAATCGACAACTCGATACTTTTTAACAACTACCTACGCAATTCTATTTATATTACTGCTAAAGTCATTTCTAAATCACAAACATTCGTATTTAGTGGAATTCGAGAGACGTGCTGTAGAATCTAAGTGTGTCCGATTGAATAAAAGAGCAGCAATTGATGTGCTCTGCCGGTGCCGGTGTAGGTATTGTGTATCAAGTTCAGAGACCTTGGGGTGTTACGTGGCATTATGTCGAGTGTTCCCCGACCGCGACCGCGACCTGCCCCACAGCCTGTGATGTGATGCCTCATCGTCACACTGCGTGCGGGTCAATGAACCCGCCCATTTACCTAATAGCGGCTTGCTATCTTTGACGCCTTCCAAACTTTATCACGTTGCGTTACGAATGATCGTAAAATTACGCAGTTTTTATACACGCCCGACACATACAAAGTACCTATAAGTACCTACGCAGTTTATGTAATAAATGTAATCCACGATGACGTTTATCGCGTTTTCCTTGTGTCCAGTTTTTATAACAGTCGTTTTGTTTACAATAGTTTCATAAATATGGATTGGCTGGAGCGCTTCTGCAGCGAAGTTATTAATATCAATCTTCGCTTATCAACGTACCGACCTATAATTGTCACAAGAAACAAATAGGTACTTATAAAGAAACATGATAGCATAAAGTGGGTTTTAATCGAATTGACAAGTTAAGACTAACAAAAAGCCCAGTCTCCGTATTGCAGTATCCGGCGCGCTGTCGGTGATCAATACCTTGCCTTCCGTACGTCCTCTACTAAGAGTACACGGGTTTAATTACCACGCAGGTGCAAAATATTCGAACGATGAGTGAAGAAACTGGCTTTATAAAGACGATATTAGATTTAGTAATTACGTATTACTTAGTGGAGATACTTTGTTTTAAGTTTATATTAACAACTAGATTTGCCCGCGACTTCGCTCGCCTATGTCCTTTTCTGTTCCCCTGTCAATGTATGCGAAATTTTATGATGATCGTTTCGCGTAGTTAGGGCGTAAAAGCGTATCAAACAAACAAGCTCACATTCGCTTTTATAAAATTAGTTAGGATTAGGATTACGATATGACTATCTTCTCAACACAATCATTGATAGCTCTACTAAATAAGAAAGATAAAAAATGGAAGCCGTGTAAGTCATTCATTTTTTTTTAACTTTCGTCTTCTAACTACTAACTTTGAGGCTCACCAACTGGACACACGTGTGCCCAGTCTCTTGTGTCGAGTTGGTGAACAACCTGTTCTAAATATTTTTCTGCCCACACATGTCTCACATAATTATGAGAAATTTAAGACAAATTAATGTAAAGGTTTGGGTCTCTTGACAAGAGCTATGACAACCAAAACAATTACTTTTATCATTTTTGTCGGTCTGTCTCTGCCAATGTTTGTACTATATCTGTATATTTGTACGCGCATTACGCAAAAACTACTGAACCATATTAAATGCTGCCTTCACAGTTGTATTGAAGGAGGTCAACATAAAATTTAGTGCATGTTACATCTTGACATGCCACCTATAAGTTGAGTAGGTATTATGTGTGCAGATCAGCTTCTTCTTTCATACGAAGACAAAAAAATATTGGCAGTATCTACTTTTAAACTTCACGCGGAATCGCGCGCAAAAGCTTACTACCATTAGCTAGTAAACTTTTGCGCGCGATCTTCTGCCAGAAAACGGAGGATTATTATCGAGACAAATAAAAAGTGGGGTGGCGAGGGGGCGTTCACAAAATTCGACAGAAAAGCTATCGATATAAAAACAAATTATTTGGATACCTAATTGTTTTTTGTGTACTGACACAAATGTTTGTAGAGTAGGTTTTATGGCTTAACAGGTTCCCTGTCCGATGAATTACATAATATGATACATAACAATAGATTTTCTATTGTGTCTATCACGGGACAGCGAATGGGTTATGACTGCGCCGAGCGTAAGACAGATAATGACAGAGCTCGTGCGGCGCATATACAAATCGGCGCGCGGCCGCCATAGTAAAATTGTATGAAGGATTTGAAGTGCTTTTTTGATAAACATGTATTTTTATTGTCAACCAATAACTTAAATATTTGGGACGGACTAATTGTAATATAACTATAAATATTTATGTTTTGTTTAAATTGTAAAATAGGATAGATTTCTACTGTTATAATCTAAAAATCACGTAACACGAGCATAAGTTTTTGCATTTTTCGTGTAAATTTACGTAATTTTGTAGGCGAATATATTAATTATTTTAAGTTTTTTACACGGAGTAATTGTAAACACATTCATTGTTATGGTAAATGTATATTTTATATTTGTATTAAACTAAAAGTGTTGTTGTTATTCACTTAACTGTGACCGCCTGTTTTGGCACATTTCGCCCGGCGCAGTGTAAATCTATACTAAGTAATATGATAAAGCTGGAGAGTTTGTTTATTTGGTTGAACGCGCTAATCTCAGGAACTACTGGTTCGAATTGAAAAATTCTCTTAGTTGTGCATAAACCATTTATCGAGGAAGGCTATAGGCTATATAACATCACATTACGACCAATAGGAGCGGAGCATCAATTAAAAATTATGCAAATACGGGTAAATCTCTTATGTGAAGCAGACGAAGTTGCGTGGGTTAGCCAGTCTAATATAAATAGTACAAGACATTTGTGAGAGACTAGTGCCCAAAATAGGTATAGCAATACCTTTTTTTTTACGTGGGGGAATGCTTTGACGCATACCTCTCCGCGGGGCGACGGAGAGGTTATGTCGGGCTCACCGGGGAAAAGATACCTCGGTAATACCGACTAAACCTACCACGGTGTTCCTCGACGTGACCATAGACGGCGAGGCCGCGCGAATCACTTTCACATTCAATCGCGACCCCGCCATGGTTTCGGCCCGCCGTGTGAAACGGCAGGCCACTACACAAAATACTTCCTCCACCGGCCGCCTGGGGGGACAAAGACACTACACAGAGGCGCACGTGGGAACACGCACGCCGCCTCTCGGACCTGGTGCTGAACGGATGGCGGGCAGGCCCACAAAGCCCACCACCCCCAGGTCAAAACTCAGGTTGGCTGGAGGTCGTCTCGCGCCCTGCGGCGCCCGGCTCTGCGGTTGGGGAGAGGGTTTAAACGCTCCCTCTCCTGCTCCGCTGCCTCCTTGATGGAAATCACTTCCTCACAGAAGGAGGCGACGGCATTCCACGACCTCTCACTCCGGACCATAGACTGAACTACGGCCGGGAGCGAGAGGGCAACCAATCCGACTGCCGCGATCAACTCACGGCGCTTCGATGCCCAGGCGGGGCAATCAGCCAAAGTGTGCAGCGCCGTGTCCTCAACAACATCGCGGCAGTCGCGGCAGTCGCCGCAGTGATGACATCTGGGCGTCGCCAGCCGACCTATGCGACACAGGAACTGGCCGAAACAACCGTGGCCAGTCATTACCTGAGGTATAGCAATACCTGTCCTAACACAGGTCACAAGTAATATTATCTATTTTAAACTTAATATTAATTATTTCTATTACTTTACCTACCGATTGTTGACAAAAAAATCTATGACCAATAGAAGCTCGTTCATTATGCACACCTGTGCTCAATCGACACTCACCGCCCAAGAATTTTATGAGTCCTCGTCTGTTTAATTAATTTTATTAGACAATGGTGCCAATTCTGTTGTCACAAAATTCTCTAAACTTAACTAAAAATCACTAAAATTTTTTTTAGTCCTGTCGCTTTTAATGATTTCAGAATACGAAATGTCATTTGAGAGGACTAAACTAAATTTAAGTGATTTTTAGTTAAGCTGAGAGAATTTTGTAACAACAGAATTGGCACCATTGTATGTATGTACGTGCAATTAAAATACGACTACTTATTAGATATTTCATTTACTTTAATTAGTTCTAGTTATGTTGATTTTGATAATTATTGTATTGTTTACCCATACTAGACACATTTACTCCCTCATTCGAGGTTTTACCAAAAACCCTATTTCTTAAAAAAAAAATTTTTACGCAATAATATACTTTATACGGATATTATCGCGTAGTTTTTTTTTAAACTCTTTTATTATAAAGGTAGGTAATTTCGAAACTATTAAACTACTACTGTTAGACACTGTTACTAGTTGCTGTTTATTTGTCGGCCTCGGTGGCGTTGTGGTTAGTGTAACCGACTGCCACGCCTGAGGTCGCGGGTTCGATTCCCGCACAAGTCAAACATTTGTGTGCATGAACATGGATGTTTGTCTTGGTCTGGGCGTTTCTATGTATAATATGTATGTATTTACAAAAAAAAAAGTATATAATATGTATGTTTATCCATTGTCTAGTACCCATAGTACAAGCTCTGCTTAGTTTGGGCTAGATGGTGTTGTGTGTATGTGATAGAATATTATATTATATTATATATATTTCTATGTCAGATATTTAAATTACTTTATGTAACTATTCAGATTTAAGTTTACACTTTTCCCCGACGACGACGTGCCGGTTGCTTTTCAGCAGCCATCTTTAAGGCGATAAAATCCGTATAAAGTTGTTAATTTCATTGTATAACATTCGCGTAACCGTAGGACAATAATATATCTATTTTATAAATTACTATTTTTATATTGGCAAGCATTTTATAGCTGTCTCAGCCTCTGCCTTGCTCAATCAAAAAAAGCTATCTGTAGCGGTGTCAATGTCCCGTGATTTTAGACAAAACGAACTCTAATTGTAGGGTTTATTTGTTTTAACCGAACGGTAAATTAATTTATAGAGGAGTTCAATTACCTTTGAAGACCCATACAAAATCGTTAACATTGGTTCAAAGCTAAGCGGTTGCTAGGGCATTTACCTCTGCTATTTAAGGATGCCACATTCTATACTTGAGAATAAAGTAGGAGTATTTATTTTATTTTATTTGGTTTACTAACAGGAAATATACATGACACAAAATTAGTTTCTAATACATTTACCTAACAATTATAGACAAACCACCATTTATATTACTAATATGACATGACACTTATTATAAATAATAAATATTCACGGGTGGGTTCCTGGTTATCAGCGTACATATCTGGATACCAAGACAATTAAAAAGAACATAGTTTCGAGGAAGGTTTATATTCTCTAATGGATAATTGTATTACAATAAAGTTGGTCAGACGCGATACTTACCTTTTGTTGCATTTTCAAGGACTACGGTACGCCATACTACATATATTATAATATTACGGTCAAAATTATTGTTGATAGCTATTCATAAGAACATACTTATGAATAGTCTTATCAACGAATTCGAATGTAATACTGTCCATTTATTTTTCAGGGTATCGTCGGAATGAAAGGTTGAGAAATTAAGTGACGATTTATCATTTTTATTTATTATTCACCTAATACTTAAGCTATATATGATACTAGATGTGCCCGCGGTTTCACCCGCGTTTATGATTACTGCGCCGCCCCCGTGGGTCGTAGCGTGATATTATATAGCCTATAACCTTCCTCGATAAATAAGCTATCCAACAAAAAGAAGTTTTCAATTCGAACCAGTAGTGCCTAAGATTAGCGCGTTCAAACAAACAAACTCTTCAGCTTTATAATATTCGTATAGATGTCATCGGCCTGCTGTGAATTAACATGTCGACAGCCCTACTGATATTCCCAAATAGAGAGCTAATTTTTATCGTATTGATAATGTTACTATGTTTGGTTAATGTTCTATATGGAGGCGAGAAGCTGTTCGATACTAGCAACAGAAACATTAGAATGTAAATTTTACATAAATTTCATATTATGGTAAAGCTATGAGACTACTTATTCGTGAGTCGGCGACAACGACGTTAATAATGTTTATCTGATAGGAAATTTTAGTAGCAGGCTCTAACAATATTTCTGATAATAATATACGTTAATAGACACGCGTGGGAGTATAACTGACATAAATATAGCTGCAGGACCCCTTATAGATTACGAGAAGTCCATCATTTTTGTATTTAGTCATTACCTGCAGACGAGTGACAATAATAACAAGTTATATTCCACACAGTTATACCTACTACAGTGTAATTAAGTATTGTAACACTGTAGTTATGCCTACAGTAGTATCTAGAAGCAAGAACATTTTAATAACTGGTCACTATTTTAATTGCTATTCTAGCAAGTCATACTAAGGTCCATAATAGAAATAGAAGTCTTTTTTTTTGCCTGCAATCACCGACATCGGCATCGATGAAGAGATATGTACCTACTATGTACTCTGTTGTAGCATAATATTTACCAGATATCTATTTGACCACAACACTAAAGGTACAGCCTCGCTGATTTCAGCATGAATGGGCCGGCTCGACCGGGGAAGGACTACCCTCTCACAGAACATCGACATGAAATAGCAGTAGTCCTACTGTTGTGTTTCGTTCGGTGAGTGAGGGTACCGGAGGCTCAATCAGCCCCTTTCCCCCATCCCGCTCCCTTTCCTTCCCACGTCCTTTCCTAAAGGGTCGGCAACGCGCAAGTCATGCCTCTGGTGTTGCAGGCGTCCATAGGCTGCGGTGACCACTTACCATCAGGTGGGCCGGCCGTAAGCTTGTTTGCCATCTTAGATGTATAAAAAAAGAAAAAAGAACATGGGTACAAAATTATCTGGGGTAAAACATCGTCCTTGAATAATATGATATCCTTTTCTTTATAATGTATTTATTCAATATATCTACGGTATTTATTCAGTATAATATATTTCATCAGAAAATATTTATTATGTTACGTTTACGCTACACTGAAATTCAGTGAGTATATTGCGTCAGTCATGATTTGATTGGATGCAAGTTCTTGAAGAAAAATAAGTACCGTGTGTAGCAATAGTGCGTCGGTATACTAAGTTGTAATTTTACGCATATTCGAGTAAGAATGAGGTATGTTTTGGAGTAAAACTAAATAGCATTATATTTGTACTATATTGTATGTCTGACATTAACTGAAGAAAACTAGTAATTTTGTGATATTAAATGTTAATAATTAAAATTGTTCAGCACCTAGACTTGCATTTTGGTAAGCTAAACAGACATGCCACGTGTTCTCAGTAGCGTGCCCAGGTTTGAATCAAGGCATCCCGATATGTACTTTTAATAGTAAATTAATTAAAATACATTTTGATGACTTAATTCTTTTTTAATTGCAAGTCAACTCACCGCATGCATGCTAGTGCTAAATAGAATATCATAGACGATTCGAGCAATTTAGTAACCGCCACTACATTGACTATATCTATATATTACTACGTGAAGCGAAAACTTTAGATCCCTTTTTACGAAAATTGAGCGGACGGAGGAGTATGAAATTTTGCACACTTATACTTTATACAGAGAAGAAGTGACGAATGCTAATATTTATATAAAATATGCATTAGAAATACATTAAATTAATGAAAAAACACTACACGCACACAACCATGCATTTGACACACGCAGTCGTAGCGCGTAACTATGGTTACATATACCAATATATAATGACATATATCAGCATTATCTTATAGGCAAACTTTGGTCGAATTTCGAGCACTAGGCGACCGCTAGTTAATATTCTTCCATCAATATGCATGAGGTCCGTTGTCACTTAACTATATTGTCAGTGGCAACAGACCACAGTGGTTCAACACAAAGATCTGAACAAATAGTATTATTCCGACAAAGAAACAACAACATGGAAAGCTAGATCTATATGATTGCTGTTAACCGATGGTAGAGGACTCTTGTGATTCGGCTCGAGATTCTCTTGGAATTTGAGGCTAACCTATAGCCCATTATTCATCACACATTCACGGAATAAGCCCTAATATAATCATGTAGTAATAACTATTGCATTAACGCTTCTACTTCTATACAGGACAGCCATACGTTTGGTAGTCATGCATTCTCCAGTTAAGAATGTGGAAGAGAATCTGGCAACCGGACAAAATTATATGATGTGATCGTTCGTCCTAAGACACCTAACACTATACACAATAATGTTAGGTGAAAACAATAAAATGACCGGATTACTGACCAAGTATTGGGAAGAAACATATTGCGATTGTACGTCAACAAAAGTGGCTCACTTGCGGAGACTATGATAGCCTCCGCAAGTGAGCCACTTTTGTTATATTTATGCGTCACACGTGCAGCACCTCCCACGATATTTATTTTTGTCAAATGAACTCCATTGATTCATAACGAATACATTTCATTCGTACCGATATACCGAATATATTGCCTTAATAATTTGTGATACAAATTACAGCCGACTTCTTTTTCTTGGAATATTGAGTTTGTGTATTCTCAAACAAACACATATAGATATCGTAATTTTTATGCCATGTGAAATTGTATAGCATACATACATATAGCTTCTAGGAATATAATTATGTAGATACCTAGTTACATAGACATATAAGTGGGCAGAGCACTCACATTTTTTAAAGATAATCCATTGTATCATTGTATATGATACTAGCTGTAACCCGCGACGTCGCCCGCGTGGAATTTAAAAAAGAGTTTAATATTTTTTCGCGTTAACCAATTGTTTTCTAACATAAAAGTAGCCTAAGTTACTCCTTAAAACATCAGCTATCTGACACTGAAAGTCAAAATCGGTCCAGCTGTTTCAGAGATTACCCGAAACAAACAGACAGACAGAATTTTAAAATTGATTTATAATGCATTTAGTAAAAAGCTGTTATTTTGACATTACAAACAGACACTTCAATTTTATTTATTTGTATAGATTAAGCTCAATGCAAGGCAAGATTAATATTATTGTCATAAGTTAGTAAGTTCATCACTAGGTATAATATCAGCTACACAAAAGATCTTTGCTTCGATATTCATAAAACCCAATTAAAGCGCTCTTTATATTTCAATTAAACCTTGTTTATTCGAGAAACACGGCTCTGAGGCTTGTAGCGAGCCGGAAAATGCTTTTATATAATATTTTCTTTTACTTAGGTAAACATTTTTAAAAAGCTTTTTATGACAGCCTCGTGGCTGAAAAAACGTAATAATTTTATGTATACAATGCAAACATGATATTAGACAACATAGGAAAGTATAGCCTAATTAAAATGTTACATATTAGAAACAAAGAGCGTAAATAACGTAAATCGTGCAAAGCACTTCTATCAGTGATATTTATAACATACAGAAAAGAACAAGGTAGATATGAAGACTCAAAACCGGCCCAATTGGGACGTTTTTCTATTAGTCCAAGATCCCAGTGACTCTAAACATTAGTTATTTCTTAAGAAATAAAATGTATGGGATAAAGTAGTAAATAAGTAAAGTCTGGCAACCCTAGAATCTAGCTCTATATTGGTCTCAAACCAAAATTGGTTTAATAAAAAGCCCGTAAAAAATATTTAAAACGCAATTGTTGGAATGATAGCTTTCTCTTTCACGTAATTTTACCGTACAACTTATTAGTTAAATTTTTGGGTTCCATTATTATGATTTATGCTTCCATACATTAAGGTTGGTAGAATGCAAACATTGAATAATTTGCTCTTTGTTGCTATATGAAGGTTTTTGTCTTCATTACTTCCCTTAGGCCCCAAACATGGGCCACAACAAAAAACACAAGCAATAGAATTGCTATTTGCCAACGAGCAATGGAGAGAAGCAAGATAGGAGTAAAGAGGGAGGATAGAATAAAAAACATTAATATTAAGAAAAATGGGACAATGATATCAGGCAGGTTGCAGGCATAACATGGAGTAAAGTAGCCAGACAGAGATTAGAATGGAGTAGGTCGGAGGAGGCCTTTGCCAACAGGCAAACGGAGTTACAGAAAGTAAAGAAACACCAAATACGCGAATAATTTTAATTGTGTAAAATACATATACATCAGTGCAGTAGTATAAGAAACAATTGTATATCTGTTGTCCGAATAAAAGGCTTTATTATTATTATTATTATTTTCTTTTATTTTCTCGGCTAGCCGAAAAGAAAAAGATGTCACGGGCCTAAGCCAAGTGAACATCAGAAATATGTATTTAGTTAGTTAGTGGAGTGTGTACGATGTGAGTGTGTTAATGGTAGAGTATTATGTGGTTCGCTTTGCAGAAATTTTCTTATCAGTTTGCATGTATTCAATAAATATTACTGATTTTTGCAGGAGGTAGGAGGTTGTTGGTGGTAATTTTAGTGTTTTAAGGGGCTGATGCAACTGCTTTGGTATGACTCCTGTTGTAGATAGAACAATAGGGACGATAATAACTTTCTCTAGATGCCATAATCGAGTAATTTCGTCTTTTTAATTCAATATATTTACTAAGTTTTTCTGCTATTGTTGTCTGTATATTATGTGTATTCGGTATGGCGATATCAATTAGGTATCCTGTTTTAGTAGCCTTATTTATTAAAGTTATGTCCGGTTTCTTATAATGAACAGTTCGGTCAGTAAGGATGGCTCGGTCGAAATACATCTATGTTGTGGTGTTCTCTAAGACGGTTTGAGGGCTATATTTGTAGTACGCTGTGATGGAATCTATAACTTTGTATTTTTGTGCTAGTTTTTGATGTATAACATTGGCTACCTGGTCGTGCCTGTGTTTGTAGTCAGTTTGAGCAATCGACTTGCAAGCAATGTGTTGAAATGTTTCTGGTGAGCTGTTGCATTTTCGGCAGATATCAACGTGTAAATTCTTTATTATGTGTTTTCTATAGTTTTTGGTTTCAATTACCTGGTCCTGTATAGCGACCCTTCTGTTTCTAGAAAGAGCTCGCCTCGGCTCAGCCACGCGTTCGATGCCTCGTTATCGACGTTTTGTTGGTATAGTAAAATCGTAGCAAACGAACAATACTTAAAAATTCCTTACGCATTTATAATATTAATAGTTATGTCAAGTAGACATTTAAGTATAATGAGACCATTGATAGACGAAAATATAATTATTATAGGTAAGATGGTTCGTACCGATGAGATCATGGTCGCAAAAGATATTGTAATACTGACCCATTAATATAACAATTAATGATCCAACTTTGCAATAAGATAGCGGATAATATTAAATACGTTTTTAAAGGAGACCGTCCATATTCGGCTTTCACGTGGACAATCGTTTTAGAAACAAAGTAAAATATTAAAAGCTTTATTTAAATATGTAATAAATATTGGTTACCATCCAGTAGTATGAAATTGACGTATTTTATTTCTATATTACCTATATCAAAATAGTACACACAGCCTGGAAGCAATAAGGCAGTATTACTGCAACTGCATAGTCGGCTGAAGGACTGTTGGTTGCTGTGCTCACATAATGTCTGTAATACGGTACCTAAGCTGGGCAAGATATGAAAATGTCACTTCACCAGCCCAGTTTTTGGAAAATATTTTAATAACTGATGAAGGTGATGGTGACACATGAAAATAAATATTTTGTAAACAATGTGTTTTATTTTATTATTTAACGAACTTGATACTAAACTTCAAAGAATAATATTATCTACTTAGTTTAGGCTACTCAACATTAATATTGTTATTACAATATAAAATTGTTCACGCCCAGGCCAGGGTCCCATACATGGTGGTCGGTCTCCTTTGTATAACTGTAAAACATTTATATTTTTAAGCCAACTATTGCCGCGCGAGCTTGAATTCCTGTGTCACAGCAGACTTTACTAACATTTAAACAATGAACACAAAGAACGCCCAGGTTCGGAACAACTATTTGTGGTTCACACATTGTGTTCCCGTATGGGTTCGAAACCTCAATACTAGGCATAGTGGCAGTGCCGTGGCAAACCGTTAAGAGGAAACACAAGGGCCGTTTTTCCGTACAAATGAAGTCCTCTGTTTCTTCCCTGGATAATGCCAGTAGAGCAATATTTTTCCAAAAAATATATGAGCTCTATTGACATGTCCCTATGTTTTCCTTTTTTTCATAAATTAATTATTAAAAGAGACATGAGCCTTCAAAAACCTCAAAAATTTACCAGATTTGCCGCTGTGTTCAAACATCCAGAAAACAAATTTGACTAGATTATATAAAAAAAGGAAAATATAGGAACACGGCCAGTCTTTCTTTAATTTTTAATGAAAAAGTATTTCAATCGGTCAAGTTTTGGAGAAGGAATCAGGGGACTACGAAACGTTGATTTTGTGTACTTTTAATAAGGATTTTCGGTCCAAATTGCAGTTGTCTCTATCGCGCCCATGATACTATACATGGCACTGCGCGACAGCAATAGATTTTACAAATACCTATTTTTCAATTCTCTCGTCCTTAATGTTTCCTCATAACACTACGCCATTCGTCCAGTCAAATTACATTTTCTTTAAGCATTATTTATTTGACCCTTGGCATGTGCGTACCATACGTTTTATCCGTACCTGCACGATTCTTTGGTCAAAGAATCGTGACATTTTTTGCTATCGCCGACTAGGTACATATAGTAAATCGAGCTTCTAATACAAGTAACGGTATTAAAAGGTTTTATACCGACCACAGTTGATAGCGGAGAAATACGAAGATAATCACAGATCAACATGATTTTTGCAGATCGATTCTACAGCTATATCTTTTATTTATTTATCGTTTTTAAGGTATTCTTCCGCACTAGGAATAAATCATGTGTCGCGGGGATCTTCACTAACACTCAAACAACGGACACTAACAACTACCAGACTCGGCACAGCTATGTGTAAATCACACAATTTGTTGTCCCGTGTAGGGATCAAACCCACAACACTCGGCGCGGTAGCAACGTCGAGGCGAACCCTTAAACCACTACGCCATCCTTGCAACTTGTTTTCATGTTATATTCATTTGCTAGACTAGAAAATACTTTTCTGGACGTTACGTTGTTATCTAACACACAATGCCGACATGATATCTGAATTATAAATATTGTATTATCACGCTTATTCCACGCTTATTCCTATGGAAAATTGAACAGTATCGATTTCTATAATGTAATTGTAATGTGTGAGCTCGCTCTTCTTAGTGTGGTCACTTTTCCGTGCGGTCATATACCGTGAGGACGCACTATTTTAGGTATTTCATAAAAATTATTAGCACGTCCACACCATGTTACTTAATAAAGTTGCTTATAGGTAATTATATCTTTTTAATACGATCTTTATTTACTATTTTATTACCTACTTTATTAACATAACTAAATGAGGCTTACAAACAAGACTGCCTGGGGTAGTACAACAGTGTTAATTACTATTGGAGTTGATTTAAATTGGAGTCGGACAAAGTATTATTTGGAATTTCTATTTAAAAAATTTCTGTGTCTGCACGAAGTCTGAAATTGTGCAGGTTTAAAGACTCGCCCCCTATTACGTACCTGAAAACAGAGTTGGTGTATTCCACTACCCCTCTAGCTATCCCTATGGGGATATAGGATAAGCCTATCCTAACTAATATAAATGCGAATGTGAGTTTGTTTGTTACGCTTTATTAACTACTCGACCCGTCATCATATTTCGCATAAATGTTGTCAAAAAACATAAAAGGATATAGGGTACCTTTTATCGGGATATATATAAGTACTGTTACTATATAACCTAACATAATCTACATCCACGCGAGTTAAGCCTCGAACAAAATCTAGTACATAATTATGTAAGAATAGAAACGATGAATAAAAAAAATTCTTAGTTCATCTTTTAGATTACCTAACGAAAAATATTGGACACGTATTTTTCTTTTGTCCCACAAACAAATAACAAAGTATATCTATTTAACGCGTTTAAATTTCGTGTTACATCACTGTTCAGTACAATTTTTACAAAAGTGTGACGTCACAAGCCTCTTCTCCCGAAATGTAATGCGTTATTTATCTTAGTAAACTACATGTACATTATTTGTTTTAATATACATTTTTTGTTTTAATAAAACAATTTTATTAAAACAAAAAATAGGTGTCCAATATTTTTTGCTAATCTAAAAGATGGACTAATTAGAATAACTTATTTTTAACCCTGTCATCATGCCTATTCAAGAAGCATGGCATGAGTGTGAGAGTGAAAGGGTTATGTCAAAGTCAGAGTCATGATAAGGGGAATTTCAGCCGGTCGGTCTACAGATCGGGTTATTCTCAGTTGCCCCCACTATCAACGCCACCACTGGTGACAAATGGGATTTCTTTCCATATGGAAAGAAATCCCATTTGTCACCAGTGGTGGCGTTGATAGTGGGGGCAACTGAGAATAACCCTACAGATCCTTTGCAGTGACGATGCAAATATTTAAACCAGTAATAGCTTTCAACATGATTATTTATCTTCAAATTATTCTCATCGGTACGCTTTCAGCGATCATTTCTCCCACGTACGTGCAAGCTCTGGAATGAACTGTCAGCTTTGGTGTTTCCCGACCGCTATGATATGTCCTTCTTCAAACGAGGTTTAAAGAGAGTTCTTCTTTTACGGTAGGCATCGGCTTTGCTGTGTCCTGACATTGCTGAAGTCCATGAGCAGCGGTTACCACTTTCTATCAGGTGGGCCACTTGCTCGTCTGCCACCAATGTCAAAAAAATCTTAGAGTCACATAATGAATATCAGTATGTGATAGAATGGGTTTGTGTTTTAACCTATTAGACCCTTACGATAACCGACACCACCGACAATTCTGATAAACTGTTGTACTCGAGACCAATACTTATAAACATCAACCGAATTGAATTCTAGATACCTAACAGAAAGTTTTAAATGGTTCAGAAAGATTCCTATTATACGAAATCACTATGACGTCGTTGGTCCGGTAATTTATCTGATGGTTCCGAATCAGTTTGTCTGGCCGGATAATGATCCCGTATTATCAGTATCTAAAATGTACGTAGACATACGGGTACAAAAACTCATTGATTCGTTACGCATGTCTCAGATCTAGTTTCAGAGGAGTTATTTTGAGCATGTTTTGAGCATCGGAAATTGATCCAATTTGTTCGTATTGTGTGCTTAAGAGGATTTATTGTAACATCACTTGTTCGCTGATTGAGCATTTTTTTCCGTAATATGCATATAGGGAATGAATTATTATACAAATCACTTGGAAAACCTATTTTCTATGATTTGTTGCTGAGATTAATTAGGGGCTAAATAACCTAACCTAACCTACCCGTGAATAATGTATATAAGTGTGTTAGCTTTGTATATGTAATTATATAGCAAAATCTAGACGCGATTCTGGACGATGAGAAAGTAATGTATATGTCGGAAGTAAAGTGTCTAATTTTAACATTTTACTTTAGCAGGTTTTTATACAAAACATCGTCACTACATTTTCATGGTTTCTGGAAATTAGCATGAAAAGCTGGCCAGTGTGGCCACTATGCATGCCAATAAGGCATGAAACCAAATCACGATAGCTTTTTACAGAGTTACGCTGCGCACATTTTTGATGCACTATGACTAGATGTTTTGGAGACGTCACAATGCCAAATGCCGATTACTGCATAGAGTTTCTAGAGTAAGAAGTACCAATTGGCCGTGGTGCTTAATTAGTTTTAATAAAGTGATTCTAAGCTGGCAATACTTCAACTTCAAAATGTGGCTTAATGTTTTTAACTATAGCCCGGCCCGTTCATAAATATTTAAATACATCGGTACTAGTATAGTATTATATTATCTGTGACATCGGCTATTTCAAACATAATTTTATTTTACGCCCGCATTTGGAATAAGTCCTGAGTCTTTGGGGACTTTACAAACATTCAAAAAACGGATACAATAAACACCTAGACGCGGCACAACTATTTATGGATCACACAATTTTTGTCCTGTGTGGGGACCCACAGCACTTGGCGCCGTGACAATGGCGATCACTTAAACCACTGCACCATCCGTGCAGTTAGTTGTTTAGAAAGCTATTTGCAAAATATTGACATGTATTTTATAATGTAGAATAGCTATATAAAAAGCAGCGATAGCTCAGTAGGGAGACCAACAGACTGCAATGCAGAGGTTTCGGGTTTGAACCCACGTCGCACACCTCTGACTTTCGGAAGTTATAGGACTTTTCGAAATGATGTGCGTATTGATTGACAACTATCGCCTGCTCAGTGCCTCGAAGAGCCGTTAAGCCGAGTTAAGCCGTCGGTCCCGGCTGCCATGAACATCTATAGCAGTCGTTATCGGGAAGTCAGTGCCCTCTAATATCCTGGCTCTGGTCTAGCCTTAGGGTATCGTTAGCCTTCGGGTTGTGGAGGTCAGGTGGCAACCGCTCCGTGTAAAAACTAAAATATTCAGTCAAATCCGGTTAGACTAGAAAAGCCGACCCCAAGTGACTTGGGAATAATAAAGGCTAGGGAGAAGAATAGCTATATTATGAAATACATGTCAATATTTTGCATTGACAGGCCATTTATTGCAGCAACACATTATAGTAAAAACTATTCCCTTTTAGAAGCCTGTTAACGAAAAGCCAAAGGTCCTAAGCAAGGTTCGTAGTCAAAACGTGTTGTTTACGCTAAATATATGTTATTTATTACTAATGACATGCTAATACCATCATAAATTGTTATTGTATTAATATTAATATATCTTATGAATATCACATATTGTATAAATATTAATAAATTCACAAAATGTTTAAACACTATTGAGTTTAATCCTTTTGTAAATATATTAATATTATTCAATAATTCCAACGTTGTTAAAGAAAAAAGAATGAACTTTCGTTTTTAATTTATCACCTTTAAAAAATAGATTTTTGTATACTAACCATCACACAGCTATCACGTCGTAACTACTTGTATACTAACCATCACACAGCTATCACGTCGTAACTACTTGTATACTAACCATCACACAGCTATCACGTCGTAACTACTTGACCTATCATCATGAAATTTCACATACTCGTTATCAGGGATACAGAAAAGGACACAGAATACCTTTTACGCAGAAAAACGCGAGTGAAGTCGCTGCCAAAAGTAAGTCATCCATAAACCGTAACATCGTTTACCTTGGGAACACCTAACATAAGTATGCGTTTATGTTTACGCTGCTTGTTATGTCAATATTTTTTACAAATTGGACTGGTTGCGCCAGATATTAGCGCGTTCAAGCAAAGACATTAAAAACTTCAGCTTAATACTACTATATATAGATTAGATATATTGATTTAAATTTAGCATATGTCCTGTTTTATTTTATTATACAGTTATAATATATGTATAGTATTTGCTATTTGTGTTATTTATTATTCTTAACAGTTTTAATGTTGTTTAACAGTAGAATAAATATAGTCAATGAATAAATAAGTGAAGTAGGAACACAAAAACTTTAACTGCTGATGAACATTAGTATTTTATTTATAGTCTATTAAATATTAAATACTTCCCAGATATCATTAGCAATTATTAAGAGGAAATCGGGCGATCAAAGCAGTCAATGAAAAGATATGTAACAAATTTATTGCTGTCGCGCTAAGCCCTAATAAAATATTGATGTCCAACAAAGATAACTCGGTTTCTAAAATCTTAATCTCGTATTTTCCTGCTCACTCCTTCAAAAGTAAACTGCTATATCTGTATGCATTTATTTATCTTCTGTTAAACTTGATTGCTGGAAACCGTAAAAATACTAAAATCTACGGCTTTTGTAATTTTTAAGGTACCTCGTTCTTATTATAACATAATTATCAAAAGAAATTAGGGTCATGGCCATGGTTTTGCTTTATTCAGGGCAAATTTAATGTCACGAGAGTAAACCATTGTCATGTTCCTAAGTTTTATTTTTATTTCAGAAAACAGAGGCATACGTTTGTAAGGTTTCAACACTGCCCGAATTCTTAAATGGTTTATACTTTATACAAAGAAAATATTTGTACCTACACTTAGTCTTGAAATATTTATGCATATTACAGTGCAAGGTAATAGAGAGATAGATCACAGCGAGAGATTTGCGATGATACCGTCATTCCATAGATCAAACCTTGTGTTCCTGCGATGAGTAGGGATTCTAAAGTAATCAATTCAATTCGTTTGACAATCTATTTTGGATTCGAATCGACAAGACGCTACAAATATATATCTCTACTAAAACCGTTCTTAGATTAATCGAAATTAAATAAGGGACACAAAATCATCAAATTCGCGAGATTTATAAGCAGATTTTCCAGTTTCATCCTTCTCATTGCTTGTTGTTTTACCTATTGCTACTAATCGACTTCTTACGCGAATTGCTCCGATAAGACAGGTCTTCGAACAGCTTTGTTGAATCGATTCTGGTTTGAGATCAACTTAAAGTATCGATTTTTGACTCTAAATAATAAAACCATAAATATAAACTAAAAACCAACATGCCTATTCAAACCTTGAACCAAAAGTGTTTGTTCTTTGCCCTGACTGCTTGGTGTTGTAAGCGCTCAGGTTAATCGCATGCTGACAGTATGTCAGACATTTTCAATAGCACACTGCCATGTCTCGAAAAGAAATCCAACGGCTTTTCCTGCGCCTGATCTCTCTACGATCTTATCAGATTATCCTTGGACTAGAAGAAGGGAACAGAGAATGCATGTGAATTTTTGCATGCACTTGCGTACTATAATATCTTCTGCGCAGGTGGCCAGTCACCGTCAAGATAGAAAATGAAATTGACAATGAAAAATGAAAATGATATTTATTTCTGGCTTATTTTAGGTACAAGATTGTTACACTGTTTCACACATTAGGTTTCCCTGTGTCGTGGAAAACAGGCTCACTACAAACGAGTGTTAAGTATCAACCACAAATAACAATACAATAAATAAAAAGAAATAAAAAGAAGAGGTTTGTGTGTGTGTGTGCGTGTGTTTAAAATTAAGAATTAAAATTATTTATTGTAAATAAACAAAACAGAAGTCTAAATTGGTATAAACTTTATATTGTTCATAACAATAGTGAATTCAACCCTTATGTTAAAATAGATTGCCGGAACAGGTACTTTGTGTATCTGAAACAAAAATATTATGTTTATTTAATGGATGGAGTTAGGTGGGCGAGTGTTTAATATTTTCAACATTTACTTTCGTCACTCACATTTATTTCAGATTTGCTGTCAAACACTGCTCAAACAAAACAAACAGTACCAGCGTAGATCATTTTTGTTTTTTTGCATAAATAAATATATGTACAGTTGTACACACTCAGACCAGGCATACCTCTTCGGCAATACTCTTATAAACTGTTTACAACCACTCAACGTTAGATTTGGGGATATTAAATGTTTAACGTAAGTATGTGATATGCAGTTAACTAGGACGTTTCTTCACCTGATATGATAGTTTGACAGATAGTTGTGCGAGCCTGAGACTTCTGCGATATCAAGATAAAAGAAGGAAACACAAAGAAAAAAGGTAAGGTAGAACCACCCTCACATTAAAAACAGCTTTTTGTAGCCTGAAGTACCTATAAATGTAATGTTTATATTACGTACCTACATAAGGATATTATTATTCAGGATACGTATTATTTTAGATATTGAAACAGGCAGGCTTGCTACTTTTGATAGTTATGTAATTCATAATGGCGGCTTGATATATTTTGTTAACCAACAAGTACGTACTTTCGGTTGAAAGTTGCACTTATTGCTTATTCTAAGAACGTTCCTGCTGACGTATCTGTCTAGACACATTAAGGCGAGGCTTTCCCAAAGTACAGTGTTATCTAGCGTGCTTAAACGCGTTTTATTTGTAAATAACATAGATTTAAATTCTGGAAAAAATATATGTTATTTTACAGCATTAGATCTTGATTTGTCGGGCATTCGAAACACGATTACTGACATTTTATACGATCGAAAAAAATCGTGAAGATAGGTCTGATTTAAGCATTTTTCGTGTTTTATTTGAGTTATATTGGGAATTGAATTTTCAAAAATATACCAAAAGAAAGGTCATGTAAAAACGGTTATTTGTCGGGCATCACAATATGCATTATATAAAATACAAAAATATAATACCGAAAATATGTGATTTCCTACTAGCCGCCGCGCTCTCTCTAGCATCTTGCACTCCCAAGCGGGATGTAATGGGGATAGGACGTATCGCTAGTTTGCAGAGCGCACCGCAGAATTACAAATAATTTTATCGTCAGTTACGAATGTCATCACTTATTGATAAATATATTATATCTAGGTTCAGTTTGTAAATAGGTATTATAAATTTTTAGTAATAAGAGTGTATATAATTAGCATAGTTTTGATTATTGGACGAGATAACGGCCTTGATAACAACAGCATAGTTAGGTACCACTTACCAGTGCAAGTCCATTATTGATTTGTAGATGACGAGTGTAGAAATGGGCAATAAAATAAAAGAAAATCAAGGTTGTCATCTTTAGCCTTACGTAGGCTAAACAAATGTAAAAGGTAGGTTGCTTACCTATTATTTGAAAATTACTAAACACTACCTATCATATTTGTATAGGACTTGAAACATTATTTTATAGCAATATTGTTATATTAGGTAGGTATACGGGAATAAAAATGTGAGATGTGCCTAAAAGCAATACGAGCGAATTTTATAGGTAGGTACCTGCCTACCTAAATAAATACAAATATTATCCGCAGTTATACCTGCGCGTTTTGGTATTTATGTTTACTGCACCACCCTCGTGAGTTGTAATGTTATTTGGTACTAGATGTTCCCGCGGTTTCACCCGCGTTTATCGTTACTGCGCCACCCCCGTGGGTCGTAGCGTGATGTTATATAGCCTTCCTCGATAAATAGGCTATTATGAGATTAGCGCGTTCAAACCAACAAACAAACAAACAAACTCTTCAGCTTTATAATATTAGTATAGATAGCTGACCCGCGCAACTTCGTCTGCGTCACATAAGAGAGAGAGTGGATCGTAGGCACCTATAATACAATTTTAAAGGAGCTGAATCTTTCTTTGTTAAATCCACGAACCACATAAGAACCATTGAACAACATTTTATAAATATACCTACAGTGCTAATTTAAAATCACGCAAAATAAACCAGGAGAAACATCGTTTGTATGTTTGTAATGGGTAATTATTTTGCTGCGACGTTATTTTAAAACTGCTATATCTAAGATATTCATTGAAATCGAATGATGTAAAGGGCAATTTCGTTTTAAATTAAATACTTGTGATGAATAACGTATTTATTTGGATAAGGATTACTATCATGTTTATAATAATACCTTCGCAAATAATGCATTATTTTAGAACAAATTTGGTTAGCATAAAAAAGGTTATAGTGAGCCAACCTTAAAAGATAGACATATGTTGTCATGGGCTTTTTTTTAGAACTTTTAAAGGGGAACAATTCTGTCATACATGATTTTCACGAAACTTTAACTGCTTACCCAGGGCACGTAGCGGAAGCTCTCAAAAGGAAAAAGAAACCCTCCGATTTTGAAACATTCTTCATTGGTGCTCCGCTCCTATTAATCTTAGCGTGACAATATATAGCCTATAGCCTTCCTCGATAAATGGGCTATCTAACACTGAAAGAATTTTTCAAATCGGACCAGTAGTTCCTGAGATTAACGCGTTCAAGCAAACAAACAAACAAATAAACTCTTCAGCTCTCAAAGTTCTTCTTCAGCTCTCAAACTCTCAAAGTTTCGCAAAAATCATGTATTATAGAATTGTTCCCCTTTAAAAGTTCTAAAAAAAAGTCCGCGACAGCATATGTCTATTTTTTAAGGTTGGCTCACTATAACCTTTTTTATGCTAACCAAATTTGTTCTAAAATAATGCATTATTTGCGAAGGTGTTCTTATAAACATGATATTAATCCTTATCCAAATAAATACGTTATTCATCACAAGTATTTAATTTAAAACAAAATTGCCCTTTACATCATTCGATTTCAATGAATATCTTAGGAGATATCGCAGTTTTAAAATAACATCGCAGCTAACTAAGTATAACGAAGTCGCGGGTTAAAGTCAGCGTTAGCCCAAAGTAACTATTCCACGCGGAAGAAGTCGCGGGCAGAAGCTAGTATTCAATAATCCTATTGACTATTACCACACTATTACCAAACATGGAATACGGTTTCATTGTTATATTTACGTAGTTTTCATGGACACGTAATAATATTATTATCGTATTATCTATCACTATCACGCCTATGAAAAATGCACTAGTGTCACAGCTTAGAAATGTTCTACCCAAACCGAGTTTCAGTATCCCTCTACCCGAAAAAGGCATTGCAAGAAAGCAAATTAAGCTATTAACGTAAAAATTACAAGCAGTCAAAGTTCAAAAAAGTTGACACGGCCGCTAATTGGTGCCACCACCCTACCTACGTCACCGGCACTCGCGAGTAGCATAGCGCCCGACTCATCGTAATTATGGACGTCGGCGTACGCGCGGACCGGTGAAGCGGGGGGCCCCAAAACATTTGAGCGCTTGGAAATCCTCGCCTTAAGGGAACGTGCCTAGAACAGTGGCGTAGCTAGGTAACCAAAGGCCCTGGTGCAAAATAACTATTGGGGCCCTATTTAATGAATATATATAGATAAATATTTTAAAGGTGTAAAGCTACTTTATCATCAGCTGTTTATCTTGCACTACAGGGTACAGCAAAGCAAAGCTACTTATTACATACAGACAGACCTCTTCCAGAACAGCAGTTCTTTAATGTGCGTTACGATTGCTCCGCCAAGTTATACAAACAGAAAAAAACTTCGCCAGAAAAATTGTCGAAATTTGTCAAAATCGAAGGGAACACTAAAAATTTGTCAAAGTAGAAATAAAAAAGTTATAAGGGTTTAAAGTTGGCCGTGCGAACGTAACGTCCACGATTGCACGGCCTTGGAGATCTCAGCAACTGCTTGGATTAGAGATCTAATTCTTTTTGTCAATTGAAGACTGAATTCGTCAAAAATTGACGAAAAAAGAATTACAAGCTTTCGATCAATATTTTACGAATTATTCACCTTGGAAGTTATGGCCGCGCAATCGTGCACTTGTTGTTTCTTTATTGTTGATTATTTCTTTAAATTTTAAGATTTCATATAGTAAAACTGTTACAAGAAGAAAGGTCTTAATTTGTCAAAACTAATGAAAGCAATAAATACTACCAAAGTTTAGAAAAACAGACGAAATCAGTCCAAAACAAAAAGTACGTGGCCGCGCGGTCGAAACGTTACTTCGTAGGTTAATATCTCATTATCGATAACTGCTAGGATTTCGGTGTGCACATCCATTTATTCAACATATTGACCTTACTAGAATGACATATCGTTTTCCCTAAGAACAGTTTTCAACGCGTGTAATTTAAAAAATAATGTGATCTCAAACAATGTTCGTGCAGGGTAACCATAATTTCAATTTTATTTGGAAATATTTCTAACTGGAGACCAGCAATTATATTAGACAACGTGTAGCTTAATCTGCAAAATGTATTATTACTAAATAAAAAAAAAATACGTTTCAATAATTTGATATGTTTATTCATCATAGCTTGCAAAACTAACAAACATAATTTTATCAGTGAAAGCTTTTAATTGGCCTTGACGCTCGACACCTTATTAGTATTATGTTAATAATGTATTTTAGCTGTAAGTTTTCCTAAAATGTGAAAATAAAATAAAAATAAATGAAATAAGATAAAGATTACAAAAAATCAACAAATAAAATAAAATTCTTTAAAAACATCTAGGTACAGAACCAATTTTATAAAAATTTAAAATCTGTAGGTTCTTACAAAAATCAACTATTCAAAATTAAATAATACAAATAATAATTTAGTTACACCTCTATAAAGCATATGTGAGAACTATTATACAATATCTTTGGAGAAAATCGATGCAAACAGAGACTTTTTAACATTTAAATAATTTACTTTTGTTGTCATCGTAGCAAAATAGCCCGGCTTTTCTTGAAAACTAACACTTGTAGTGAGCTATTGTTTCAAGGATTGGAGGAATAGATTCAATAGCACCTAACAATATATAAACGGCGGTAGCCCAATGGATAAGGCATTGAACTTGCGATCGAGAGGTCGCTGGTTCGCATCCCACCCATTGCACAACTGACGTGAACCCACTCCTAATACAAGCATTCTAGCTTAGCTAGAGGGGTACTATTTTTTGAAAAAAAAAAAACAATAAAGGGGTAATCTTTTTTGAAAAAGAAAACATTTTGTTTAACTATAATATTTAAATATACCTATGTCATGTAACAACGTCATTTGTGTGCCATTTAAATCAAATGTTACTATTTTTATAATTTATAAGCAAATTCAACTAATTCATTGCATTTTGTGCATCGTATATTTTCTTAATCATGAATAAGAATAGCCTCTTCCAATGTGGTAATTGAAAAATGTTTATTAAATCTAAAAAAGGTAGTAATACGTGTTTCCTCTCTGCTGGGTCCGAATTCATACGCGTACTATTTGAACAATTAGTAATGGAACTATCGCCGAAAATAGTGTCACTTATGATGTGTTCATAAATAAATGCAGCGCGCAGCGTTACAGTCAAAACTATATCGCTTATTTTAAAGTATTTTCAAGCAATTTTTATTTGCAGTCTGTTTGCTTCAACATAGTTATCAGAATAGCATAAGATTTTTAAAACCGCTATTTCGTTGTTATTCCTTCAATTATTATTGTCAAATATATCGCGTTGGTATGTATGTATTTTCTTTATATTCGAGGGTTAGCAAAAATAAAACGGGAATTAAATATACATGTATTTCTTAATGTTATATTTTGTAAAGCAAATTGTTAAATTACCATTTTCGTCAAAGTCAAAAATCGTTTATTCCTTTATGTTACAAAGTAACACTTATGAACGTCAAATTATACCTATAGGTTAGTGAGTTTACTAAGTTACTGAAGCTGCATTTAGGTTAGTTGCTAGGTTCAGGCAAAGGATTGATCCTATGAGAAGAAAATTGCAAGAAACTCACGGCCACTCTTTTAAATCGCCAATTAAATATAATTTCAGTATTTTACAAATCATATCGTCAAGGTGTTGCACCCATTATACCATATTTTACTGACTATAAATAAACTAAAAATTATAACAATAATTATATTCAGAGTGAAACATATTTATAGGATCGTTCACTTGTAGAGACACCTTCGTCTCTCCAGTTTTCAACATACGAAGGTATTTCTAAAAACACAGTCGTTTGAAAACGTTTTTCTTACATTAGATTTTTGTTTTAGCAAGATTTATTTCTTGGTGTTAGTATTTTTCTTTTCTTTGTTTTATCCTGCTTGTTTTCAATCCTGTTCCAAATAATAAATATTTCATTAAAATAAAGGTTTTTAGAAAATTTTATATTTGTTGATTTTTTGTAATTTTATATGATGTTAATTTTGCAAGCTGTGATGAATAAACATATCGAATTATTGAAACATATAATGTTTTTAGTTAGAAATATTTCCAAATAAAATTGAAATTATGGTTACCCTGCACGAACATTGTTTGAGATCACATTATTTTTGAAATTACAGGCGTTTAAAACTGTTATGAGGGTAAAACGATATGTCATTCTAATGAGGTTAATATGTCGAATAAATGGAAGTTCACACCGAAATCCTACAAAGTAACGTTTCGACCGCGCGGCCACGTACTTTTTGTTTTGGACTGATTTCGTCTCTTTTAGTAAACTTTGGTAGTATTTGTTGCTTTCCTTAGTTTTGACAAATTAAGACCTTTCTTCTTGTAACAGTTTTACTGTATGAAGCCTTAAAATTTAAAGAAATAATCAACAATAAAGAAACAACAAGTGCACGATTGCGCGGCCATAACTTCCAAGGTGAATAATTCGTAAAATATTGAACTAAAGCTTGTAATTCTTTTTTCGACAATTTTTGACAAATTCAGTCTTCAATTGACAAAAAGAATTAGATCTCTAATCCAAGCAGTTGCTGAGATCTCCATAGCCGCGCAATCGTGGACGTTACGTTCGCGCGGCCAACTTTAAACCCATATAACTTCTTTATTTCTACTTTGACAAATTTTTAGTATGTTGCCTTCGATTTTGACAAATTTCGTAAATTTTTCTGGCGAAGTTGTTTTCTGTTTGTATAACTTGGCGGAGCAATCGTAACGCTCACAACAACAGAAAGAATTCAGGGGAATTCCCTACAAGTTATGAATTTCTTTCAACTGAGTTGCCACAATTAAACTCGTGTTGCTATCTGTTATATTTATAATCTTAGGATGGGAGAAATTTTAGAACGTTTGCGGTTTTGCTGGTCAGGTTCCGAGGGCCCACTGAGCTTGAGGGCCCCGGTGCATGGCACCGCCTAGCCCTCCGATAGCTACGCCACTGGCCTAGAATATTATTTAATGAATTAATTATTCTCACTCCGCCTTTCTGTCCAGATCAAAATGTTTGGGGCCTAGAAGTCATCTAAGTCATGGTTCTTATAATATACGATTAAGAATCTAACTTCCTGTCTTTATAACATTTAAACTCGATACTATCTATAATTTCAAGATGCCACTTTTCAATGATAGCGATCGATTGACCTTTACTAGTGGACTCTAATAAACTTCTTCGCTATTAGCGAAGTGGAGTCATTGTAACTGGCAAAATGGCTGTAAAGTAACCCCGTTAAATATTTATTACTTGCACTTATACTTAGATTTTTCCTGGAGCCTGTAGGGGTAAAGAGATTACGGATATGTACTTATTATTCTAATATTCTGTGACGATTCAGATATGCTAGAACTATCTATAAATGCTTTTATTGTTTCAGATTGTTCTCAACATTCGGTGCAGCGTTTGACAGTATCGAGGTGACTAAAAATAGGATAGCGTTTACGAATGAAGTAGCTTACTATACATTCATAGTCAAATGTATTGTGAAGCGAGCGCTACCCTAGAGCTCCAATGTCTAATTTCTGTTTAGCTTTCAGATTAGTTGAATAATATGAAACAGTCGTTTTGTGCATTATTTTATAAATTATAACTGCTTATAATACACGAAATTATACATTATTACTTAATTACCTATATCTTTTTATTGTACAAATATCTATATATTAATACGTGAAGCAAAAACTTTGTACCCCTTTTTACGAAAATTGCGCGGACGGAGGAGTATGAAATTTGGCACAGTTAAAGTTTATATGGAGGAGGGGTGAATCCTAATATTTATATAAAATATGCATTAGAAATACATTAAATTAATGAAAAAACACTACACGCACACAACCATGCATTTAACACAAGCAGTCGAATCCCGTTCGTAGTATTTCGTATGTAGTATTGTTCGTCTATCTCTATGGTTACATACTAATATGTATGTGGAGTAGATATAATAACTAATTGAAATGTGGTTATAAGGGTAGGTATAGTTTTAGACAATAAAACCTTAATAACGATTAAACTTAAAATTTAAATCAATTATGGTCGAATTTCGACCATTTGGCGACCGCTAGTCTTAATAATTCGGCAATTGTTAAATGCAAAATTTCAAATCTAAATTTATTCATATCTAGCATTCGATTAACTATTGCACATTCGAATACAATATCGTATGAAGTGTGTCATCTACTTAACGTTAAATAATGATTCTGAAGTGTATATATGGCTATCAATATCATTAAATAATACGTATCTATTAAAAGCATCGCGGTAATGTATATATTTTTAATTATACAAATATATTGTACATTTACCGGTTCATGTGTCCAAGCATAATATAGTATAGGTAGCGACTATTATACCGGTAAAAACGAAAAGAAATTAGCTTGATATCTATTTAAACGTGATATCAATTTCATTCTGCGTACCTGTTTAGGTTACCCGAACATAATTTAATTATAGGTGTTTCTGTCTAGAAACACCTATAATTAAATTATGTTCGGGTACTCTAAAATAACTACACTGGAACATTGAGACAACTACCATCTTAATCTCCCTGTGACAATGGCTGCTGGAAAGCAACCGAAACGTCGCGGAAAACGTAAAATTAAATACCAATAGTTTTAATAAATTAATTAGCTTAAAATTAGTAACGTTTAATAGTATTAGTAGTAGTGTAACAGTTTTCAAAATAATAATTATGTAATGTGTATGTAAAGTGTTAAATAAACAACGCGATAAAATCCGTATAAAGTAGTTTAATTTCAAGAGAGATTAACTAACCAGTTTCGGTCAATTAAGCCTACGTTTAGCGGTTATAAAACGGTACCCTCTGAATACTAAAAATATGTTATTTATTTGTGTTCTTTAATCTTTACATAGTAGAGCAAACACTGACCTATGTATACTCGCTTGTGGCCTAAGAATAGATCACCCCTTCGCTTCCCGTCATCTTACGTATGCGTAGTAATATGTAGATCAAATTGAATCGCCGACCATCAATGTCCATTGTAGTTGTGAGTTGAGGGTTGATGGAAATACATCTATACGCGTCCGATTTTTTATATAGCATTTAGAGCATCAGAAATATGGCGCAACTAATTACCGACAGTGTGTCACCAAAATAGTTTGTCACATCGCCGATCAATAGACAAAAAAAAGTTAATTAAAATACACAGCACAGTACCTACAATTCTTATTTCTTTAGATTAATCATATGATTTGTTTTGCCAGATGTTATGGCTTTGCGACCTGGTCCTAGTAAATCTATGAGTCCACTAAGGAAGGGCCAAATATTCCCATATTGAGTATTCGGCATATTCGGCAGATTTACCGAATATTCAGCAAACAAATCAAAAGTTTTGCGACGTGATCTCAATGTTTTACAGTATTAAGATGTTTATAATTGAGCATGATTGATGTTCACGTCGTAAATAGCGCTAAGTATATTGCTTTAGTAAGTAAATAATTTATCATATGGATATAATATGTTTTTGTGACATATAAGCTTAACTTTTCAAGACAACAAATAAATATTATGTCTATTAGAAATATATAGCTGTTTATGGATTTTGTTTTTTTTTAATTAAAACTGATGACTTTTTAATTTATTCAGGCGTTTATTTATAAAAATAAACCATATTTTATCATAAAATAAATATTTAGCGCTTTCTATTCACTAGGTATAGCGATAGAAAATAAAAATAATTTATCGAATAATAAATTTCTTATAAACTTTTTAAGCTAGTCAAAATTTCGCTTTATTAAAATGTTTATTTAACGAAAGTTTGTTGATACTTAAATAATTTTATTGATTTATGTAAAAAAATATCTGTGGTAGCAAAATACTTGCGAAAAGCGAAAATTATGTGAATTTATAAAATATTGAAATCAGTGTCGCAAATCTATAAATTAATTTGAAGTATTAGTGAAGTGATCAATGGTTGCTAGGTTTACATTAAAATATATTTGCTAAACATAAATATTATTACATTAAGGGAATGAATCGTCGCCTGTTATTTTACCTTTATGTTTATGTGGCGTGTGTGTCAGGATTGAACAACCACTTAAAATTCCAATACTTCCAGGAAATCTGCTGTCAATAATTTTATATACTTACCCTTATATTTTAAAATCTCTAGGCACCAAACAAGGATACTGCGCCTTAATAGTAACTGACTGCTGACTCATGATAAGCGGCTACCGCAAAATTGAAGAACCATTGGTAAATGGTTACTGCGAGGCAAAAACAGTTACTTAATTGCAAGGAGTTATCGCAGGCTGAGTGACTATTGACTGGTGGTAACTGCTTACCGACTGATGGTAAATAGTTAATGTTAGGTTATAAGTTTAGTACAAGACTTCTTCCCCGCGGGAACTGAAACACAAATTCCAACTTTAGTGTGTGTGTGTAGTTCCACACAAATTCCAACCTTTAAAGTGTCCTGGAAGATTCTTGATAATTATGTATTGTATCTCAACAAGAAGCGAGCTTGAAAGCACCTTCTAACCTACGCAAGTTAGTTTTGCAGACAGAACAGTTAATATTTACATAAACACTTATGCTTTAACGACAATTGATGTTTAAACCGCGATAAAAATCAATGGTTGCATAAAGGTCACAAAACTGTCAAAATTATAGTAAACTAGCTTTTGCGCGCGGCTCCGTCCGCGTTGTGCTTACATCAATAAAAAGTAGCCTATGTCCTTCCCCAGGGTTTAAACTATATCTGTGCCAAATTTCATCTAAATCGGTTGAGTGGTGTAGCCGTGAAAAGGTAACAGACAGACAGAGTTACTTTCGAATTTATAATATTAGTAAGGATTACTCAACAATCATGCCTTGTCATTAAGTGTATTTAAATAATCCATAAAACACGGTAACCTTTTATCGAATACAATATTTTAATAGATTATTAGGTAGTGGTACGCCATCGCAAAAACAGAATGATGCGTTTGAATAAGTAGACTAGCAAAACTGTCAAAATCAACAATAACGGCGTCAGTGGTCATTGTTGATTTGGCAGTGTGTCATTTTGATACTATTTTCAAAAGCCTTGTTCTTATGTAATCAATTATGCCGAATATTCGGATCGGTAAACAATTTGCCAAATATTCATATTCGGTGAAACCCATGTTTAGGCCATCTTTAGTGTCCTCTAATACAAGGAATGTTAAATATAGCTCAAGATTTTAGTTCTTCGTTCGACTAGTCAAAATAACGTGAATGATTAAGCAACAGGCGATCACGAAATACTGGGTCTGTCATCTGTTATAATATACTAATTCTCAGTAGAAGCACGGGGTTTAAAGATGTGCATATTGCGCCGTAAGCGGCAATAAACTTGCTCACTAATGCGCAGGAGCTAAATATACGAGTGCAGTACTTGGCGATAAGCGGTCGTGGTGGTAAATCTTTGCGTTATTCGTTCATGTTATATACAAATATGATATTGATTAAACTACTTACAGTTACAGAATTGTTACTACATTAAATAGTTACAATATAAATCTTATCATTAATAAGATTTATTATGTCCAAATTCTACAAGATATGAATTGTTGTTGTAGAAGATTCCAAGTCTATGATTGCAAAAAAATGTCCATGAGGAGCAAAACAACGTGCAAAGCCTCTAAAATCAGGTCTACCAACTATTAAATATAATAATATATTGGTAACTGTCGAAATCGTAGTTGTATTTGTAGATAGTATTAGTAGTTGTCATACCTAACATATTTGTATATCATTAAAGTAAATGAAGATAATTATTAGAAGCCCTTAAAATGTAAATTTTATTTTTATATTTTTTATTCTTAATTTATTTAAGTGTTTGTAGGCACAAATAAGACCATGTCAGTCCCATCGTCACATGAACAATTGCTGCTTCGGATTATCAATCTGAATATCAAAGACTTAAAATATTTTTACCTAAAATGTTTTGTAATGTACAACATATTGTTGCCATCTTATATTTTTAAAGGAATTCTCTTCATACCAAATTCAATATTAGTCAGTGAAACGTAAGATAAAGACAGAGAAATAGAGTTATTTCCACATTAATGGTATAAATTTGCTTGGAGAATATGAACTTGTAACTCTTCAGAAGGAACAGGAACAACAGACCTAAGTATTCAAATACCGTTTTTAATTATAAATAAACGTCTTAAGCTCTCTAAAACGCGACGACTTATCAGATAGGATTGCAACATCGTTTTCTTGTAAAAAACCAATAAATACCTATAAGTGAGCTATCGGGGCAATATTTGATGGTATGAGCTTGGTCTCCACTGACACCGCATCGCGGGCACCGGTACCGACGCAGCACGGGACACTGCACTCTGCCGCGACCATCCTTCAGCACGTGTGATGTGTACCAGAACGCTGGCCTGCCATTGTTCTTACAAAAAGCACATTGCTGAAAACAAAATTATAATCTTTTATTAAAAAAGCTTCATTAAGTATTGAGTACCTCTCATTCATACAAGACGTACACAGGAACTCTGATATAAAAAGTAATTATGTGCCTTTCAAAACTGGAACTACTAAAATGTAGAAGTCACAATACAAAATATAAATATATATATAACATATTCTTGCGTTATGTTCTTGGGGTAAATAGGGTTTCAAAGCTACGACGCTGCATACTGAAAGGTTTTAATAATCTTTGTCCCTTGCTTGCATCCTTGTTGCCTGTCAGCAAAGAGACTCATTTTTGGAGTTACGCACCAAATTATTATAAACGTAATACTACGATGCAACCGTCGCGTACAGTAAAGCTGGTACAGTAAAAACAAATGCTATCGATTCAAATTTTAGTATAGTAGTAAACAAGTCAGATTTAATGCATAAAATAAAACAGGTGTTTTTGAAATAGCGTTATAATGGGACTTACTATTAGGGGATATCAATTATTATGTTAGTGCAAAATTTTAATTTGAGAATAATTGTAAATATACTGGGTGTAAAGGACGGTGTACCGAAAACTGATATAGTAGATTCAGACCATTATTCTGAGTTAAAAATCGTTGGAATTTTTTTCAACAATCGCAATTGCTTTTCTGCAATTTTTCATTTTTCTGACTGTCACATTTTTCTACAATACAGCAATGTAATTAAATGGTCGTGATTTAATTAGATCAGCTGTTTTTATGCGCGCGGAACGCAGAGTTCATTCGTCGAGTGCGATCTATTGGTAGCAATCCATTGCGTACCGCGTAATAATGTTAATCTATATAACATTTTAATCTCGCGTTTTTTTATTAATTGAAGTTTGCGTCGTGATAAGTACTTATAGAAAGACGTCTTGCTAAAGTTTTCGGTACGCCGTCCCTTATACCCAGTATAGAACCGAAAATGAAATATGTAGAAAATACTACCCGCCCCTCTTATATTGTTATTTCGCAAAGTGAAATCATAATTGATTTGTGTGAATATTACAGGAAAACAAGACAATATCTTGCTACGACTCGGTTCGACCTAGCTTTAATGGATCGTTCTAAATATCAATTAAATAGTATAGTAATTAAATAGTAATAGCTTATCGAGCAATGCCTACGCCAATGTAGACTATCACATAGCTAGGAGTATGTTACAAAGGAGCCGAAAAGCTGTAGTCTATAAATAAAATTTAAAGTAGGCCTGTCTGAATAGGACGGATGCACCGATTTGTACTCGGCTGACTAACCGAACGGCGTATATCGATCGAAACATTTGTATCTCGGGGGTTTTTTGACCCACAGGGCCCATATTCAAACCCGACTGAGGTATGATCCCAAGGTATCTGCACACCAAGTTACAAGTCAATATTTTCCATTTAAAATATGTGACTTCTATATCTCGGGGGTCTTTTGACCCACAGGGCCCATATTCAAACTCGCCCGAGGTATGGCCCCAGGGTGTCTGCACACCAAGTTACAAGTCAATCGGTCCAGTGGTTCCGGAGTTATGCCTATCATTAACAAACTGTCACTAACAGACAGACACACAGACCCACATAGTGTTTTCATTACCCTCTTCGAAGAAGACTCAGAGGTTCATAAACGAAACCTCTTTGGATGTATTAAACAAATCGTAATAATAGTTAGGCAAGTAATTATATCGGACCCGATCCTATACACGTTTGACTTCTTTAAGTAATTTACATATTAAAAAGTTAACTATCGCTCGCTTTAACGGTGAAAGGAAACATTCGTGAGTAAAGCTGCATGCCACAGATATTTCCACACCAATCTAGAACTCGTGAACGTATCAGACAACATCGCCAATATTATCTAACCGCATTATGAACCAATCAGAATCCTAACTAATATTCTAAATGCGAATGTGAGTTTGTCTGTTATGCTTTTACGCCTTAACTACTTGGCCGACCATCATGAAATTTAACATACACGTTGTCAATTGTATAAACAAGGACATACAGTAACTTTCATCTAGAAAATATGTACTGTTCCTGAGGGAGCGCAGTTTTTTTCTAGTCACGTTCTAAATATATGATCTCTAGCTTATATCGACAGTTTCACCCACGTGTGCGTTGCTTTTAGAAATCACATAAGACACTTGCATCCCAGATATGAAAGTGACCTATGTGATTTCTAAAAGCCAATGAAATACCTGTTCAATCTTTATTTGTAAGGGAGTCCCCAACTTATCGACGTGGAATCGACTTCAGCCGGTCAGAAAAACCTTTATGTCAACATAATAAGGGTGTCGCTAATGCCATTCGCATCGGCTCGGCGCGGACGACGCGGCGACGCGACGCGACGGTGGGCTACGGTGAAACGGGTGGTTTGCCGTTTATCTGATCGCATCCGTATGGCGCTGAAAGTAGCTGAACGCTCACGTCATCGACACTTTTATATTTCCGAAAGCAGTCGAATGCATGAGTTCATTCCCGTCGGCGATCGGATGGCGTCGCAGACAGCCGATCGGCGTTGAAGACGGCTGAACGGCGTCGAAGACAGCTGAACGGCGTCGGAGAAGGTCGAACAACATTGCTTCTAAAAACTCTAATTTAACAATGAAGAATGAAAAGTAAAAATGTCCGTACATCGCGAGCGTCTCTCATAATCTGCGATGAAAACGTTTGTGGATCTGCTGAATACCAGCTTCTCACAACCTCTATATGGATGAGTAGACTACCGAACGGAAGTGAACAGCCGTCGCAAACGCCGTTCGGAGTTGTCTACGGTCGTTCGTAGGAGGTGACGGCCGTTCGGAGAAGATGACGACCGTTCGGAAGAGTCTATAATCGAACGCAAGTGAACAGCCGCCGCAACGACCGTTCGGAGAAGTTGGCTGGCGTTTACTTGTGATCGGCCGTCGCGACAGCCGATTGGCGTCAAGCCGAGTAATGTGATGATACGCAATCGACTTCGCGTCGATTCCGCGTCGATATGTTTGGGGAATCCCTAATGCACCCACTTTCATGAGGTTTCAAGTTAAATCTTTATTGCGAACATTAGACGGTAATAGATAGGTACCTATAAGTTTTTATTTTTTTATGTAGGTATTTATAGGTACAATAGTTCCAAAATTATATAATAAAAGTGTTTTAAAATAAACAACGCGATAAAATTCGTATAAAGTAGTTTAATTTTAATGTATAACATGCGCGTGAACGTAACGCAATTCAGTCAAAATCTAATCTAATCCTTTTTTACTTAAGAAACTTGAGTATTTCTTGTAAGCAACTAAGGTTTTCCCAGTGCAAATTGCAAAAATAATTATACAGCAACCGTATGATTTCAAACTTTAAATATATGTGCTGTGTTTGAAAACAGTTGACATGTACACCTTCATAACAATATACATACGTAAATGTCGTCCTTTACAAACATCGCTTGAATCGATATTATACCGATTAATTGGCCCTTAGAAGGTTTACGCGACCTTGGCTACAAATATACCTTGGTCGGTACTGTGTGATGAAACTCACCCACTAAGTGTAGTGGGCGAGTTTTAAATATAATACTAGAAATTCGAAAATTCATTCAGAATTTAAATTCTACTTTGAGTAAGTCAATATAGGTTCAAGAAGGACATTCATTATCTCTGGAGGGTGTTATAAGTAATTTATACGTGCCTTCTTCTGAAGTTTTGATATTCGGACACAGTCATGACAATCCCAGCCAAGACCAATTTATTTATATATTTGATTGCAGTTTCCTTATGAAGATCATTAATAAATCAAACGATAACGTGCCGAATTCTGAGCTCTATCTAACTAAAACTAGAGGCCATTTTAAACCTGAGTACTACCAATGTAACTATACATATATTTTCGGTATGATACTCACCAAAAATCTTTGTGTAATTAGCCTCTGTCTCCGCAACATGTCAGCATACTTCATCAGGAATTCTAACTGATTTGGCGTTAATGACAACAACGCTGTCTCATGCTGTGACATCATATTCTCGAAGCTTATCAAGGACCGCGATGTTGTTTCCTCGTCTGAAATCAATACAAAACAGTTAATTCTTAATTCTGCGTTTATAACCTATACTTAGAGTTATTGATCCGGAATAGCCGATAGAATAGCGTTCTTGAAACAAGAATAAGTAATTCTGTTGTAAAATGTCCGTAGAACATGTGGCAGTGAATCAAGTTGAAATAAATTTGTGATAAGGACAACTAAATATTGGCAAGAGACGGTATGAATGTGAAGCTGTTTATAAGTGTCTGGCAGACTAAAGATCACGGTCGCCAGGCTTCTTCCGCCGATAGCTTTTTTAACTTAGTAACATGACACAACGTACCTTTCTCATTTTCTACGACAGAGTGCCTGCTTGCAACCGCTGCATTCTCATTGGTGCTGGGTGTAACATGCATAGTCACTTGTGCTTCTAAAACTGCAGGGTCAAGCTTGATGGCTTCCAATGCATCTGAATAACACAATGACCAAAAACCTATATATTTGCATAATTCAAATTTGCATATACATACTAATTATTTTAAAACATGCAACAATAGATGTCATTAATAAAATCGTTAAAATACAGCCATTTTGAATATAGTTACTCCAAATTTGAATTTCCTGTACCATTATGTTAGATGAATATTCAAATCAAAAACCACAACCTGACATTTACAAAGATTATGCAGAAAACTTTTTTAGGTTACAAAAGTCCAATTACTTAAAAAACATAGGTACCTGGTTTGTCTTTGATATTGCCAAACATCTTGCAATTGCATATAATGGACTCTATAAAACAAAATATATAATTATAAGTTACGTAAAATAAAACATTTTAATTAGGGGTTTGTAATTATTGCATTCATTGCTAAAACTATAACGCCATCTGCAGGTATATGACAATTTATGAAGAGCTTATGACACAGTACCTATTATGAATTCTGTACGTCAGATATTTAAGATAAATATGAAACTATTTAAATATAACTACAACTCAAAAAAGAGTGAGCTCCTGGTGTTCAGAGTGCCTAAACAACGGCCTCGCCGTGTACCTTTGGTATATCTCAATGGCGCAGTACTCAATGTAGTAAATAAGTTTAAGTACCTGGGCCACGTTGTCACCGGTGACCTACGGGATGATGACGATATAGAGCGCGAACGCAGGGCGTTGGCGGTGAGAGGCAATATGCTTGCCCGCAGGTTCGCTCGATGTACCGTAGACGTTAAAGTAAGTTTATTTAAGGCGTTCTGACAGTCTTTTTACACGAGCGGTCTATGGGCGTCATACACGAGCCGAGCCTACAGCGTCCTGCGTGTGCAATATAACAACGCTTTCAGGATGCTATTGCGGCTGCCGTGGCGTTGTAGTGCGTCGAGCATGTTTGTAGAAGCACATACGGATGGTTTTCATGCCATTATGCGTAAGAAAGCAGCATCCTTATTACAACGTTTACGTAACAGTCGGAATGGCATCCTAAAGACTATTGTTGCGAGACCAGACTGTCTCATCCAAAGGCACATGGTTGGAGTGGCTTTGGGTATAATAAAGTAAGATAAATCAGGGTTATATAGGTACTAACATTACTAACATAGAAGATAAGCACAAAATTGTTACTAACTTATTACTAACAATTTATGGACTGTAACGTCTGAAATAAATTATTTTTATTTATTATTATTTATTTATATAAACTATACTAAGTTAACTTACATGTGAACTACACAGGTACTACTTCTTAATAAATTGCTACAAAGTGAATAGCGTTAAAACATCAACTGATTTTTCTTGCTAAGTAAAACTAAAGAACGTTTGAATGAGAGAGACTCATAACTAACTAAGTTCTAGCCGAGATGTGGGTAGTTACGAAAATATTTTTTATAAATACCTACTTTAAATTTAATTTTAATTACTGGCAAACTTGCTTCTATAAACATTATTGAATTTATAGCTAAAACTTAAAACCGAAACGCCTAAACAATATAACTAAACTACTTGAGTTCGTCAAAATTGAATTCTATGAGTATTATAATTTATAACAGAAAAAGTATGAACTGATATGTATGAAACTTGAACAACACACAGAAAACCTATGTCCCGGAATGGTACATAAGGCACTTTTTATAAATTCTAAACAAATAAGTTCTAAACAAAAACACATTTTCCAAATTCATGTAGCTATATTCAAGGGCAAATATAAATCGCATCACGGCTACTTCTTTTAAATCGCCTATCACAATCTATTGCGGTAGGCGATTTAAAAGAAATCATAATATATTATTTTAAGATCGACGTATAACGATTGTAAAAATAATGTGCTAGTCTTAAAATTCAGATAATTAACTAGTAAGAATATACTTAATTGTATTACGCTTACGTCTGATAATGTCCTTGTCCAGTTTCCGGTTAGGCAAACGTCACGTTGTTGATTTGAAAATTAATTTTTAAAACGTCGAATAATATGTATGTTAATTAGATAATTCACAACAGCGACTATTTACAACTATTCATTACGTCGTCATTGTTAGCAAAATACGAAAAGTTTATGATATAACAAATAAAAGAGGTTTAATTAAACTAAACTCAGTAAATAAAGTATATAAATAAAACACAAAAGTAAATGGCTTATGCCTGCGCGCTCCGCTAATTTGCTCCCAAGCGCTCAAACACTAAAATAATATATTATTATTATTTTATAAAATCGT
The DNA here is from genome assembly GCA_963564715.1 of Catocala sponsa. Taxonomy (NCBI): domain Eukaryota; kingdom Metazoa; phylum Arthropoda; class Insecta; order Lepidoptera; family Erebidae; genus Catocala; species Catocala sponsa. The sequence continues at coordinate 12,067,783 of OY751336.1, read as the reverse complement.
TCCCAAGGGCTCCAAAAGCTTATGCAAATTTATTTCTTTAAAACCTTCGATCTCCATACATTTATTCCTAGTAGCTCCAAATTATATTACAAATAATTAAATAAAGACCTACTTACTAGTGTGTTCCCGACAGCTCCAAAACAAACTGTATGGTTAGCAGATTTGAAACATATATTAATATAATATTAGTTTTTTATTAGAAATAAAATCTCAAAGTACCTAGAGAATGTTTTGGAGCTGTAGGGAATTAAATTGGTAAATGTGGTTTTATTTATTATTTTCATATAAAAATCTTTGGAGCTCCTGGTAATTAATGTATGGAAAATGAATTTTAGACAACAATAGATTTGGAGCGTACGCCCATTATATTTCTGAACCTGCATTATGACCTGACGTCATAGGGAGGTAGATTCCTTAAATAAGCTGACTTCTGATCCAAATTTAAATTTAGTTATTTCGCTGTACCTCACAGCGAAATAACGTCGCTTCGTTGAAAGGTAGTAAACGGACAAATAGTTAAACTAGAAAATACTACAATAAGGATGGAAACAAGAACATGTGTTACTATATACAATATTTGTTTTCTTATAAAGTACCTTGATATGACGAAATGTTTGGTCCAGAGTCGACGTGGAACTGCTACGTATGGCGCGTTGAGAGTATTTGCGTGGGACCGTGATATAACACCAGCGCTCTTTTTATTGCATTTCTACGTCTCTGTAAGGTATTAACCGATAAGCCAGCGTACATGCGACCGATATTACGTCTTATTATAAAACTTGTAATAGTACCTACGTACTTTGTAATATGCACGCACGTGCCGAATGACGCTCGGTTTCATGAAATCAATGTTTTGTGAAAAACTTACGTAGGTATTTGATTGCTTTTTTATACATACGCACTGCACAGATTTTTATAGCTAAATAGATTGATAAGTAGTTGAATGATGTTACACACAACACACAACGCACAACAAAATTGTACACTTTTGTACAATTTTGTTGTGTCAAAAGAAAAACCATCAAGAGAAAATAATTTTCAAAAATAATCCAATCCTATTTTATACAATTACGATATTTTTTATGGATAAGAAAATCATAAAAAATATATTCCTCGAGGTTTAATAAGATGGGTTATATAGAAAATTAATGAATAAAGTCTAGCCAAAAATACAATTATAAACGGTTCATTAATTTATATAAAACCTTAAACTTTTGATATTTTACCTAAATTTAATAACAATTGCTAAAAGTTTAAAAGTTGGCAAAGATATTTTGAAATTAAATCTCAAGACAAAGGTATAAAACTATACAAAGTCAGCCTTCTCGCATTCCCTGGTTTACCAATTTTAATATTAGTAGGCAATTTGGTTTATTAATGAAAAAAAACAGTAGCCCTAATTGTGATAGTTGTGGAATTGTAGAAGATGTGTACCATTTGTTGATGGAATGTGTTCGGTACAGGAAAGAAAGAGAAACCTTAATTACGGAATTAAATATCCACCTTTTAGAGTTAGGTATTTTTCAATCAATCCTGTCAAGACCTTACAGCAAAGAAGCTATCAAAATTTATAAATTTATTAGTAATTTGAACAGAACTCATCTCTGAAATTAATATTCCTCTTTCTTTGACGCTTGTATTTTATTTAGGTTATGATGGGGCTGGCATAATCTTTGTTTAGATTTTAAGCGTCTAAATTTCAATAACGAGAGAAAAAAAAAGTCAAGTTACGGGTATAGACTGACTATAAACATTGAAACAACGGACACAATTAGCACTTGAATTCAGGACGATTACTTACAAATTAATTATTTTTGTCACGTGCTACTATTCCAACCGTGATACTCAGAGCATATACATATAATAAGAGTAACCTAAACGATTGCCATATTAATGCTATAAATATATATATGGCTTATTCCCGTGCGCTCCAAATCTATTGTTCTCCAAAGTTCATATTTCCATACATTCATTACCAGGAGCTCCAAGGATTTTTATATTCAAATAATTAATAAAGCCATTTATATATATACTATTACACCATACACACAGTCAGTCTGTTTTGCTTACAAATTACTTTGATTTAGATTTCTCTGTAGGTCAGTGCCGGTTAGGGTTGCCAAATATACTATTAAAAACAGTAGCGCAACCTCTTTTCACTCCATTGCAAAAAAAAAATATAAAAGCCTGCTTAAAAGTTAAATAAAAATATTCTACTAAATTAATTTAAATTAAATTCTCGTTTATTAGCCAAAATATTTTTTTTGTTTTATAGTGACACGACAGTGATATTGTTACGAACCTGATGGAAAGCGCAATTACAGTCCAGAGACAGTGACGACGAGGAGAAGATAGATGTCTTCTAGCCGTCGCCGCGTCGCGTCGTCAGTGTCAAGCCGGTCTGACCAGATGCTTATTCACATTACGTTTGAAGGACCCAATGTCATAGAAGGGAGGGAACACATGTGCCAGAAGACCGTTCCAAAGTTGTATGGTACGGCATAAGAAGGAATTGCTGAACCTTTTGGTGCGAGACGGGATTGTGCCATCCATCTGTGGTTACGAAAACCGGCACGTGTGGTTCTCAAAAGGAAGGGGAAAGTAGGATGAGATCAAATAATTATTTTGCGCTTATGTTTGCAAGAGACCGTGCGATCATCATTAATAGATTTTTCTGCTAGAAAATTCTGGAAAATACCTATAGCAATATGCACTAAATATTATGTGGGACCTTAACAAATCGATATCAAAATGTGAGTATAACACTTCAACCATCTCTTGGTAGGATATTATGAACAGCCTCAACACTTACAACTAAAAAGCATTATAATATTATATTTAAACGGAAAAATATATCTTGTGTAAGGGCAGATATTTACTTGTGAAGGTGATAATGAGACAATATAGACAATTAATTATTTATAATTTTATATTTTACATTATGCACTAAATGCAGAATTCAAAGGGAGACCGTGTTTTTGTTGTTTGCAGGTATCTTCTAATAGACAAACCCTTTGCTAAAGCTATCTAGCAATTAACCTAAATGTAACTTCAGTAAACTCACTATAACCACAAAACTTTGACATGTATAAGGTATTAGTTTGTGACCTAAATCAATTATTAATTTGACTTCGGATTTTCATATAATAATATGCGTATGCCCGTGGAGCGGCGAATATCTAGTATACGTACAAGACGCCACATTTTTCCTGAAACCTTAGTGGCGTAACTCCTATATCATGAGGCCTTAACGACACGAAGAACAACTAAACTTGGAACAATTAATCCGCAACCCTCAGCAACTCGGCACAGTGGCAACCCAAGTTTTACGCTTTCCATGAAGTCAATCACTTGTAGGTACTTTAGACTTATTGTTAAACACGCATAATTTCACTTCTTTACGAAACATCTTTTTTATTCATCGCGCGCCTCATTTGATTGATGTATCGGTCAATGAATACAAACAATCAACAGAATTACTTACAGACTACTTTAAAAAAAAAGTTGTGATACCTCTGGTATTGCTAGTAATCATATGTGACCGTTTACTTTCAGGCTAGCTTGCCACCTGTAAAAAAAAAGGTAGTAGCGTCAAAGACTGAAAGTGAATTTACACACGAAACTTTGCATGAAAATGGCTTATTACTGCTTTCATTATGGTAGGTCGTTAGAAACGTAATAGAAACACAACAATGGGCAATAAAATAAAATCTATTATTCTCGTATGTGCTAAATGCATATAGGATACAAATTTTACTTTGACAGGCAGGTATTGACGACACGTCACAAATATTACCCTCGCATTTTTATTTTTTTTATTTTTTTTATTTTGCTCGTCAAAATGACCACACTCCACCTGATGGTAAGCAGTCGTGTGGTCTAAGAGCAGTGGCCTCCACATCGCCCCCACAGTAGCCGAGGCGATGTTGAGGTCTCTACTTTGACGGCCTGAGAAGATGCTTTTTCACGCCCCGCTTAAAGAACCTAGGATTGAAGGAAGAAGGAAACACGTGCCTTGGCAGAGAATTCCATACCTTGGTCGTTCGGCAGGGATATGAGGACCCAAACTTTTTGGTACGCGCTCTAAACTTCATTTCACGTACAAAATTTTAATTTTTCATGTCTAATGTAAGGCATATTAATGCTTATGTTAACGTAACCTAATATCCTGACTTATTCTGTGAGTATTCGAGCTGGGCTTCTGGAATCATCGATAAAAGGAGACTAAATAGTAAACAACTTTTCTATGACTAAAGGTTCTGTACTTAATGGAATTTTTCTTATTAAAGCTTATTCTGAACTTCTCTGTACATTCGATGTATTCTTTCTATTTCAGATGCGAAGCAGATCTGACTGCGGTTATTGCTTAGCATCTAAGGTGTTGTAAGCTTATTTTCAACGAAAAGCAATCAAAAGTATAGACAATGTAGTCTTTTTATAATTTATCGACTTTCGGACTATATATTTTCATATAACAAATAAGCAGCGATAGCCTAGTGCAAGACCGTTAGACTGACATGCAGAGATCTTGAGATCGATCCTCAGATGCGCATCTCTGACTTTTCGAAGTTATGTGCTTATTAAAAAGTTAGTTATCGCTTGCTTAAATACTAACAGTGAAGGAAAACATCGTGAGGAATCCTCGATGTATGATGTATGAGAGTTCTCCACAATGTCCTTAAATATATGTGATGTCTGTCAACCCGCACTGGGCCAGCATGGTGAACTATGGCCTAACCCTGCTCAGAGACGCCCTTGCTAGCAGTGGGACAGTTTAATACAGGGCTGATATTATATAACTTCGTTACAGCAATGTGGCAAACGAGAGAGTACTACTATCACAATAGGCAGCGGCTTGGCTGTGTAGACTCGACGGAGATGGTTTCACGCACCGCCAAATAGGTAGCTCATTCGCTGACTCGTCTGCAACTAGAAGCATATGACTCTAAATTGTGCAGTAGTTATTATCATATATATTATATATTATTGCTTATACAATAATAACCACTAATAATACTGCCTATAAATGCGTGTAATAACAATTCCAAAAACGTATTTATTCCTTATTTTAATAACCTCGTCATCTTTGGGTAAGTTGATGAAATAAAAATATAGAATACTAAAAGTAAATATATTTTTTGCTACAGGTCCATACACACTTGCGTGTGCAGATTGTCGGAGGGTAGACTGAGATATTACCTACACCCACATTTCGCCAGTTTTGTTTTAAATATCACAAATTAAGGATACTAAAAAATACTTGAAAATACTTTATTAGACAAGTCTTAATTGCGTTGATAAGTATAAATACCTACTTTTAAACTAAATAACATCGCAAATATCTTGGAATCTAGTCATCTGCAATTGAGTAAACGTAGCGTAGTGACTCTGTTCGTCAGACGTTGTTTGTGTTGTATGTGGAAGTACCGACAGAGCAATTGCTTATAAAAATTATGAATGAGGGGTATTCCCCGAAATTCTGGGGCCATTTCCATTCCCATTTTAGGAGGGCGCCGCTGAGCTTACACCGTCAACCCATGACCATGATCGATGAGCAAGAGGCAATAAAGAAGTATTTACAAATTTCAATACTTGCCAACGCGATTATGATCCGTTGTCTAATATCGTAATATGCGTATAAATCGCCGAAAGTCTACTAAAACGTTGATTGCTTGTGAGGAAGTACTTGGAGAAAAGTGAGCAATATCTTGTCAAACTCAGGGACCAATATACGGAACGGTAAGCAAACTATGCGTCCAACAAGATAAGGACGCTTCAATTTAACGCAAAAATGTATTAATTATAATTATTTTTTAATAGCAGCAAGTAATCGTCGTTATAGCAAATCTAGTAGGTATATAACGACTGTTATTTACATCCGATACGCACTCTTATCACATTGATAAAATGCAACTTTGTTGCTGTCACTGTCTGTATACGTGCAAGTTCTTAGCGTTCGCCAAGGTCGACCTCGGCTCACAACAGGAATAGTCAATACTTAGGTACTCGTTTGTATTTATTTACATCGCATGTATAACATAGCAAGTGCTCAACAAATTGCAAAACAATCTAGGTATCATAATCTTTAGTACCGAGGCATACGTTTATGTTTACAACCAATCGCGTGGCTTCTGGAATTTTCTGTTAGGTTGTCGGCAAACTGCCCGGTAGATGGTAATAAGATCGCCTTCTATTAAGTGGACCCCAAAATAACAGATGTAGTTCTAATATCATATCTCAACAAAAAAATATAGATACTCTGTAAATATTTTGTTTATTGTGAAACAGGGAAAGTTAAAACCGAGCATTTGTGTGAGGTAGGGTTAAGAAGATTTTTTTCTTTGAGTGGCTCGAACAGATCTTGCTTTGTCTTTTAATATACCTTGAGTAGGCAGTGCAACAACACATTTGCAGGACTGGCAACAGGCTAATGACCTTTGATAAGAAAAGGACGGGCGGGGGTGCAAATTCGGAGGAGTGCGGGTGCGGTAGCTGGGGGCGGTATATGCACAAGAGTGTCCGCACATTGAGTTTTTATTGGATAACTATGTAACATTTTAAGTAACTATTTTTTTTAGATATTAGGGTCCAGAATCGAGTACTAAATACCCTCCTTCAATATTTCCAGTCTTTTACCAATCAGGCTGTATAGTATACCCTAATACTTATAATCCTTAAAAATGTCGTTTGTTTGACTCCACATTAAGCCTATATTATAAAACTGTAACAAAGCTAATGTCTGCCCATTGAAGTATTTTTTAAACCTACAAGATTCACCTTTTAGAGAGGAAAATAATACGTATAAGCTAACACCACAATAATATTATTTGAAATCACCGTTTGTCTGCCTGCTTGATTGTTGCGGCGTTACACAAAAACCACTAAACATTCTTTGATGCGGATTTCACTGTTTAGTAGTATGATGCTAACTTAAAATCTAGACCATGTTAAATCTAGCAGTACTCCCGGATATGTGGCGCACATTACGATCCAACGAAATGCAATCGCGAATGAACCGTAATTCACACGGATGAATGATTGCTAGAATGAAATAAGTAAAAAGAGACCAGAATCATCCATTTCTCAATCCATTACTCAGCATAACTATCAAACTAAATAAATCTAACTAATAGCAATCTAATTATGGCACAGAAGCTTAATTAAATTAATATTACAAAACTTATTTCGTATGTAATATCAGTACATAATATATACAGAATACTAAATACCTATATCTCATTTATACAAGAAACTAGACATTTAAACATCTACTTAATAAATGTTTTTAAAACTGTCCGTCTTCCTGATATCACAGTTAAATTTTAATTAATCACGATTAGTTTAATGCAAATTTAATTTATTTTGTGAAACATGGTCACTGCTTGTTGCCCAGCAGTGGGACAGTTTAATACAGGGCTGATATTATTATTATTTTATACCATATAGCGCCATTATGCATGCAAACAATTATTATCATACGAAAATAAAGAATAATTATATAAACAAAAAATTTATAAATAAATTGCATATTAATATAAATATGTATAAAATGACAAAAAGAATATAAGATGTCACTATTTACACAAAGACAGATAAAGAATTCATTAATTTGAAATACCAATAGCGTTGTCAAAAGTGGCCATTGTGATATTCATTTACGGAATAACAAACCTTTGCTATTTAATTTCAAAAATTTACATTTATATCTATTTACATTTTGTGCTATGTATAATTTGATCAGGTATTTTATTAAACAAACTAGTTAACGAATATTGTAGATTTTCTTGACAGCATCTGCAGCTTTTTTGAGCAACGTTGGTTGTCTATAGGAGTACGATAGTATAATTGCACCAAATATGGCTATGTTTCAATGTGGAAGCAACATAACCACGATATTACGAATGCATTGCAGAAGATTTGACTTTTTAAGAAGGAGATCTAAGAAGTATGCCTCGCTGTTCAAGTACGAACGGATATGAGACTACCGATCATGAAGTCTCTGTGTTAGGCAAAATGTCGAGCAATCAATTATGACAAGAATTATAATAATCGATTACAATTAGTGGACCGACATTCAGATGCTATATAGATAGATCATAAATAAAATTATATTGGTGAAAAATGTATTCAAATATAATTTTATTTGCTACATTTACGACTTGTCTAAAGTAAGTCTGTACCGAATAGCTTAATAAGCTTTTCGGTACGGACCTACTTTAGACCGTACCGAATAGCTTAATAAGCTATTCGGTACGGACTTACTTTAGACAAGTCGTAAATGTAGCAAATAAAATTATATTGGTGAAAAATGTATTCAAAAATGTATTGGGGCCACCAATACATTTTTGAATACATTTTTCACCAATATAATAGTTTGCTATAAGTATCTACGTGCATATAAGTACTTTTACCACATTATCTATAAAATATAATATGTGAATATATAGAATATAATATGTGAAATTGCTACGTAAAAAGATTTATTTTCAGTAACAATTGCATATAAAAAGACACGTATTTACGAATATTCCAAAGTTATAATGATCTATCTATAAAGCATCTGAATGTCGGTCCACTAATTGTAATCGATTATTATAATTCTTGTCATAATTGATTGCTCGACATTTTGCCCAACACAGAGACTTCATGATCGGTAGTCTCATATCCGTTCGTACTTGAACAGCGCGGCATACTTCTTAGATCTCCTTCTTAAAAAGTCAAATCTTCTGCAATGCATTCGTAATATTGGCTCACTAGGTACTTTGCCTGTATAAAAGGCAAAGCGTTCCCAGTAGTCGCTTCGCCACTCCCAGTATACAAAAATTTGTGAGGAGCTCAAATAGCCGTGTTTTGGAGCAAGTTCTTTGCGTCCGACGATTCAATGTCGGTAAAGCCGCCTATGACACAGGGGTTATCCTTAGTTGGAAGATGTGTTTTTAAAAGGAAATAAAGAATTACCTACTTGTGTTTATGTACCTACGTAATACTCGTTCGATAGTCACAGAACAGTACGAGGCACGTTTGTACGAGTAATAGCTAATGCGTAACCTGGTCAGTGTTCGTCACTGATATCGCAGACGCGTACAACACAATGCGATTTCTCAAGGCTGTTAACGTAAATACCTATTCATTGTAATTTTTTATCTCCATTTTCTAGCTAGTTTTATACTTCCTCAATCAAGAGATGTCTCGTGATATTAGGAAAGCCAATCTACAGAAAATACACACAATGAAAGGCATCAAGGCGTGCTGTGTATTTAGAGAGTTAGCTCCCACAAATATTCCCCCCGCTTCGTTTCTCGTCCGTCGATCCGTTAAAACATTGCGTGCGACGACGCAAGACCGAACGCATTAATGTGGCATGTCACAAAAAATATATGGAAAACGACGCAGCGTCGACGCTGCGACGACGCAACGCAACGCACTAATGAGGCATCACCTTAAGTAGTATATATCACGTGACGTCAGGTTTTCGCGGGTCGAGTATTAACACGTGTGAGCAGTGATCATTTATAAGTATATTTCGACTCGTTGGGTTTTAAAGACGTACAAAAACTTATATAATTCTTCATCAGGTCATCCTTAAAGGTTAATATTTGCGATTATGAGAAATTTTAGTGTATAAATTTTTGTTTGAACATATCATTCGCTTATCACTTTTGTATAATTGGCTGGTTTTTTCCATTGTGTGTATTAAATGTTCAAAATATATTATGTGCGAAAAATTTTGATAATTTCGGCAGTCATTATGAGCTGTTTAAAGCTCAAATAAAATTTTAGGTCACAAACATAAAATCAAAAAGAAATAAGTGATTTTCAACTAATAATCACTATTGGTTGTACTCTAAGTAGTATTCTTTGTCTCCTTTCATGAAATTCCAAACTTGTACGGATAGTAATCGCCAAATGTCTATGTGCCATTTTTAATTACACCTCTAGTTTAGACTCGATCCTTCTGAATTTTTGGGCCTCGGTTGCTTCTAACATCTAAGGCAAAAACGAGTAAATTTATTATGGACCATGATTTTCTTGTTTAGAAGAAGAAGTTCGAACAAAACGGGAGAGTACGACATAATTCTATCAAATAGAGTCCTCGACCAATACAAATTATGTAGGATAGTATCCTTTTTACATTCAATAGACTTTTGTATTACTGTGACTGCCTCCTTGCTCGCGGGTATACATAATTATGTTGGCGCTGACGCTTACTAATGGTAAACGGTCGATCGTGAGCTTGCTCAGTCAAGCAGTTATTGAGTGTTTTTATTAGAAAATTCTTAAAATATAAGTATAATGCAACAAATGACTTTTAACAATACTGTTATTTCTGCTAACCAATAATACATTTCCATGATGAACATAACGATGATATTAATCCAACCATTTAAATGATAACCATACAATTCACACAACCTAATCTACGGTCTAAAGAAAATATACGAAATATATACGTGTTTTTGTTTAATAAATTAAGGTTTTCATCCTCGTGAGGTACGAGGATGAAAACCTTAATTTATTAAAGGCACTTGTCTGAATTTCGTTTATATTATTATAATATAAGTAATATTATAAAAGAAAACGTTTTTAGGTCACGGTTCGAAATTGGCAACAAGAAAACCCGTTCATCTGGTTATGTAACATTTACAATAGAAATATAAGATATCACCAAGGTATCTTGTGTGCCTGTATATCTTGTTGGACAGGTGGCATAAATGTGAATTAATGAGGTAGGGACCCTCTCGATTCCGAAGTGTTTTTGCTATTTTTAACTCCCAGCGCAAACAGAGAGGTGTTATAATTTATTTTTTACGAGTAGGTAAGTATACGTCTGTGTCTTTCGGATCGTAGGTCTCAAACGGATGGACCGATTCTATATAGGTAGTTGTGTGTGTTTGAAAAGTTAATTGATCCAAAGTGTGTTTAAGAAAATCTGTCAGAAATTTGAAGATCATCCATTTTTTTCTAGTAGGATGGATGTGAGCAACTGCCACAGGTCTGATCCATTCGAAACTTGTTATGCAGTCTTTCAATGTTATTGCAAGATATAATTATTTTATTCTTGTGCGACTTTCTTTCTTATAGGTTTATTCTGGTGCGATTATCATTTAAATTATTACTGATTAATGCCAGACAAATCTACGATCCGTTGAATAAATTCCATAATGTTGTTGATCAAAACAGTGTCTGTTGACCACTTCTTGTAAATCCAATAACGCAAAGATACTCCAATAAATTCTGACCAACACAATATTTGACAAAAAACATAATATATAAAAGGACAAAATGGAGGCCAAACCAGGAAAAATCGCTCAAGACAAATGACGTAAAGAGCCACCGAACTTGTAACACAGGGTTACGTTACGTTACGTTAAATTAACATTTTTACATAATAATTAAATACTATTAAATAATTAACTTCAATGACATACATTTATGTCTGTTTTTATGAGGTTACTGACTCGATACCGAGGTATTGCAAAGTGTAATCGGGTTGCCTGGGGCCTAGACAAAATCGATTCTCTATCAAACAATAGGTCAATTATAACTTAATATATGGGACACGAAAGCGCTAATCCGCAATCCCAGATATTTGATTTTAGAACTTATAGTGACTGATCAAATCATATAATATCTCTTATATATAATAATATCCGACCTGTATATAAATTGTCCCACTGCTGGGCACGGACTTATTTTCAGTACGAGAAAGGTCAGGCCATAGTTAACACACCAGCCCAGTGTGACTTGGTCGACTTCACACATCTTCAAAAACATATTTTAGTAGTTTTCCTCACGATGTTTTCCTGAAAGCGTTGAAGCGAGCGATAATTAGCTATTTAATATGCATCGACGCTTCATTTATTAAAACAGGTCAAGCCGCTTAGGTTGCAGAGCGTGGGAAAGAAATAGAAATATATGTATATAGTCAATATTTCTACGTGTCTTATTTAGTAACCAAATGTAACGTCCTGCACTTTAGTCTGCATGACGTTACATTTGGTTACTAAATAAGATAGTAATACTAAATGCAGCACATACACTTCTAATTTTTTTAAACAAATCTAGTCTTATTAGACTATTGCAATAACCGAATATAGTGATATGATGCGTTTATTTGATAAAAAATAAATAAAATATTGGAAATGTAAATCAAATTTAAAATTGTTTTTTTGATCTGAGATTAGGGCACATAGGTTATTTATCAGATATATACATCACGGCCATAAAATATGACCACACATTTCTGTTACACGCTGTATAATCGCCTGCCTATCTGACTCTAACCCAAATATTAGACGTATCACTGGAGTAAAAGAATAAAGCATAAGAAAGGAATGCAATTGATGAGTTAGTGAGTCTCCAGATCACTTGTCTACCGGGCAAAATGCAGTAGCTGCGTTATGTTATGACTGATACGTTATTTTTCTGTTGAAGGTTTGTACTTCCCCAGACGAATGGCCTCATTCGGGCCATAACACGCCAAATAATTTTCACGGCGAGATCTTTACTTATTTATTAGTTCACCACACTTTATATCTAGTTACCTAAGCAGTTTCCCGCGCGTACCCCACGTTTATGATAACTGATCCGCTCCCGTGGTCTTGTAGTTTTGGTTTATTCATAACGAACAAAAACACATATATTTAATCTTTATAATATTCGCATAGATATTAATACAATTTTGCTATAATTATGATAATCTTACCGTAGAATATGAAGCAATAAACACAGCATTTACAGAGTGTAAAATGGATTGTTAAAACATAATAATATCAGCCTTGTATATAAGTACAAACTGTCTTACTGCTGGGTGTGCAGGATAAGAGGCCCTTCTGGACCACGGTGGTCCGGTTCGGGCTGGCAGACTTTTTACATCTTCGAAAACATCATGCACAACTCTTAGAGATGCAAGTTTCCTCACGATGTTTTCGTTCACCGTTAAAGCAGGCGATAATTAATTAATACGCACATAACTTCGAAAAGTCAGCGGTTGGCCTTGGGCTCGAACTCAAAGCATCTGCGTGGCAGTTCAACGGTCCTCTAGACTAATGCTTGTGTGTTTTTACAAATATGTGATTAAGTAAATATATAAAAGGTAAGGTATATAATGAATGAATACTACTAATTAGCAATAGTAACTTTTTATTACTCAATACATATCAGTTGCTTTATTTGCGAAGATATTCATGGTATCAAAACATGTCATGACCGTGTTATCCTAATTGATAATATAGCCATGAGATATAATAAATTTTCTATGTGGCCACATTAAAATTTCCATGTTATTGACAATATTTCATGGGCTTCAAGTACCTACACTACCATTAAATATGAACATACCATAATGTTAAGGCAGCGATAGTCTAGCACGAGACCGCTGGACTGCCACGCATTGTCCTCAAGTTTTATACCACGGCACGCACCTAAGACTTCTCGAAGTTAAGAGCGTATTAAATAGTTAATTATCGCTTGCTTTAACGATGCAGGAAAATATCGTAAGAAAACTTGCATGTTTGAGAGTTTACCATAATGTTCTCAAAGATGTGTGATGTCTGCCAACCCGCACTGGACCAGCATAGTAGACTATGAACTAAATAATTAGTGTTCCCGGGGGTGCCGCAGGTGCTGAATGAGGAATAAAATTTTAAATATTTTTTTTATTCCACAATCGGCACCAAGCAAAAACACCTATTGGTGCTGAAAGTGGAATAGCTTAGGTGCCGAAACCATAGGTACCGGAAAAATTGGTGCCGAAAGCGGAATACTCCAAATTTAAGCCTATCGGTCTCTTTTTAGAACTATACTAATAAAGAAGGGTTTTAAAAGCCTCGTCATTCTAAAAAGCCTATGAGCCATAAAAGCCATTAGGCTTTTTTGCGAATGGAGTCTTTTATCAAGTAATAGGCTTATGTTAAGGCTGTAGTGAAGAACCTACTCAAGGTTCTTCAATGAAATACCGAAATACGTTCTGTTATTTATTTCTGTGACACAATGCGACAGTACAACGGGTACTGATCGACTGGTTATACAATATTAATTATGATTACATTCTAGGTACATCTGATGCAATATCGATTGATGTGTAACAATACCAAAATAGGAAATGTGCTGCAGGCACAAGGCTGAAGCCATTTTTCAGACTCAGTCTAAGTAAGCCATCGTATGAATTAAATAAAATGTATTAAGTTTCCTACTTTGGAGAACGATTGTTTACTGGGAACACTTGTAGCAGGTTTAGATAAAATATCAAATGCCATATATTATAACTGTGGTAAGTTTTGTCTTTGGCTTTTCCACCATGCTATAAAATCTTGCTATGCTTGACTCATCCGATGTTCTTTTGATTTTAATGCTTTTTTAGTTTATCAAATTTTATATACCTATAGACACGGCTTCTGTTTTCTTTTTGTTATATTTTTAACTAAAACGCTTAAAAAATGGATCAATATGAAAATTATTAAAGAGCAATCGAAGGAGCATCCACTGAAAAGAAAATAATTGCGAAACATCGAGAATATTTAAGAGACATGGACCAAAGAATTAACTAATAGAATATAAGTCATAATTACTTGTATAGCTATAGCCTCGAGGACTAAGACCTTCATAGCTTTCATAGCCATTTCAGAGGGTTAAGCGTTACTGCTATCAGACTAGCCTTAAAAAAGCTTAGGCCTTAGCAAAACCTTTTGGACGTCTTGAATATGCCTAGCCTAAAGGACTAAACATATTTATTTGGCTTTTAGCCTGTCAAGCACCGTAGAAGGCTAGATTCGTAACCTAGCCTTCAAAAAAAGGCTAAAAGCCTATAGTCCTCGGGAACACTAGATCTAATCCTTCTTATACTGAGAAGAGGCCCGCGACCAGCAATGGGACAGTTTATACACAGAATTAATATAATTTTGCCATGTTACAATTTGTAAATATAGTATGATGCATTTTTATGCAAAAAACTAGAATGAAAAGATAATTGTAACCACACCCCTTCAGCGACGCAAAAATTTAAATTCGTTGCAGGCTGCAATACAAATTACTTAGCCCGGCAATGCCCGACTATAAAAATTCGGTGATCTTCAGGGTGCTGCTGAACCTAGCTACAAAGGTGATGTATGTGTGTAGAACTGCAAGTGCAGTTAGGATTTTAGTACACAAAGCCGCTGCATATCATAATAATCGTTTAGCGGTTAGTTGAATCTATACTTTTATAGTTATATCGTATTTCTGTGCCATGTTAATGTGTCTCGAGTCGCGAACCGGTATCACATCCATAATACATTATATTGTTGCAATCTCACGAAACATTGGAGCCAATCGTTCGGTTCTATTGTTTGAATGAATTTAAATTAGTTCGACAGTTACATACGCGATACAAGTTAGATAACAACATAACTGTGAGACATCGTTCATAATACCAGTTGCTAAGTGAAAAGATTGTAGACGGTGTACGCTCGATTTCTATATTTAATATTAGACTGTATTAGACAGAAAGAGTTTAATGTCGCTTATTTTTAGTGATGGTTGTGATGATTCGGTTTGACTGATTATACCTAATACTACTTTCTTAAGTGACGTCAGAGTAGCTTAAATATAACTGCGCTACGCTCGGTAAGGAAAATTTTGCGGTGAAGTAGGTCCGTTAGTCTAATATACCTACGTCTGCTAGCTGTTATTCCTTCCATAATATATTAAACGCTCCTTGGTCATCAACATGTAAAGAGTACGGCTGGTATAGCAACAATCATAGGCATAAGCTTTTTGCCGCCTCTGTTTTATAAAATATACATTGTTTCAGTCCTAACCGAAACTAAGTTTATTTTATAGGACACCTACTTTTTGATTCCTATACCAATAGCAGGTGTATCTACATTATATTATCACGCTAATAACTGATCTCTGGCTGATGGCAAATAAGCTTAAGCTCGCCTAATCATTATTGGTTAGCTTAGCTAATTGACGCTTGTAACACCAGAGTTATCGCAAAGTGTCAAAACAATTGTCCTTCCTGTTAACACTACCTTGGTCTATTTCAAGGTCTTCTAGGAGTGCTGAAAGCTCTAATCCCCACAAAAACACGCCACAAGTTTCTTTGACTGCACTCTTTATCTAAGTCTATAGTTCCCAGAGTGTTTCGACGGGGGTCTACGTTGGCGTGACAAAAGAAATGGGGGGTTCACAATTCTTAAGCGGGGGTCCCCGAAAATTTATTTGCTTTCAATAGTAAAGAACTAAAATGTTGGTTTGACTTCACCTATCAACGTAGGCAGATAATATTTTAGGGTCATTCTTCAAGACACGTTTTTCAAGCGGCATCACCTTAAAAGAATAGAAATCGAAAAGTCAGCGAGCCACTTTTTTTTTTCGGGAACACCTTTAATCCTCTTCTAACTGGGTTATTGATTATTATTCAATTATCTTTATATTTAATATCATTAAAAAAATCAAATACCCCCCATTCTTTGATTTTCGTGGAGTGTCCCAAACCCCGATCTAGCCACTTAGTAAATTATATATTTTAAACTAAACGGTACTGTCGCTGGTGAAATCATCCTGGGTATGGAATATTATATTCCATACAGTGATGTCACGAGCGGCGGCAGGAAAAGGCCCTGGTTCGGTCGTGAATGCGCTGATGCTGTTGAACTTGCGTTCAGGCAGCGTACCGCGCTTGGACCAGGGCTCGCACTCTCCACGACCCTAACGTAGATCACCTGAACGCAGCGTTCAACCAAGCTACAAAGGTCTGCAAGAGGGCATACTTAAGAGCGGATGCCCAGCGCGTCGCACGGTTCGGCCAGGAACTCATGGCGCATCCTACGGGCAGTCGTAGCTATTGGCGCCTGGCCAAAGCCGTGCAGTCCAACTTCTGCCAGACCTTGCTGCCCCCTCTGAGGTATCCGAATGAATCACTGGCTCATCGGCCGCAGGAGAAAGCAGATCTTCTTGCAAATCTCTTTGCGGCCAACTCCCGAATCGATGACTGCGGTTCGCAGCCGCCTAACATTGCCAACTGCGGCTACACCATGCCTGATATATGTATCAGGCAACGAACCGTTCGTGCGATACTGCAGTCTCTCGATGTTCGGAAATCCAGTGGACCTGACGGCATCCCAGCTGTGGTCCTTAAAAAATGTGCAGCGGAGTCGTCTCCCACGCTTACGCGCCTATACCGGACGTCTTATGCCGCAGGCATTGTGCCTGAGGCTTGGAAGGAGGCGAACGTTCAACCGATTCCCAAAAAGGGGGACCGTTCCGAGCCAAGCAACTATCGACCCACAGCTATCACCTCGGTGCTCTCCAAGGTGTTCGAGCGGATTATAAACACCCAAATTGTCCGCTACCTGGAGGATCAATCGTTGATCAATGATCGCCAATACGGCTTTCGGGCTAAACGATCAACGGGTGATCTTCTAGCGTTCGTCACGCACCTCTGGGGTGAGGCTATGGACAAGCACGATGAGTCTTTGGCTATCAGCCTTGACATAGCCAAAGCTTTCGACAGAGTCTGGCACCGGTCTCTTCTTTCCAAGCTTCCGGCCTATGGCTTGCCCCCTCAACTGTGCACCTGGATTGCAAGTTTCCTGCAGAAGCGTCGTATTCGGGTCCTTTGCGACGGTCGCGCTTCCAAATTTATGCAGGTCAATGCAGGAGTGCCTCAGGGTTCTGTCTTATCCCCTACGCTCTTTCTTCTGCATATCAATGATATGTTGAATCTCGGCAACATACATTGTTATGCGGACGACAGTACCGTGCATGGGCGATATCTCGGACATCCTGGGGCCAAACAGGCTGAGGTTGAGGGGAAAAGGCAGAATCTTGTCGTTGAACTTGACCAGACCTTGGACCGCATCTATGAATGGGGTGCCAAGAACTTGGTCGAGTTCAACGCCAAGAAGACCCAGGCATGCGCGTTCTCAACAAAAAAGTCTCCGTTCCTTCCCCTCCCTTCTCTGAAGAACACTCCACTGGTGATACGTGACAGCCTCTCCATCTTAGGTATGGATCTTTGCCGCTCCCTTAATCAGAAAACCTATATCGAGAGCGTCATTAAGCAAGCTTCGCGAAAACTCAGAGTTCTGAACAGGGTGAGGCGGTTCTTCACGCCTGGACAACCGTGCCTATTGTATAAGGCACAAGTGTGCCCTTGCGTGGAGTACTGTTCTCATCTTTGGGATGGCTCCGCGCAGTACTTGCTGGACGCTCTCGACCGGTTACAGCGGCGGGCTGTCCGTATCATCGGAGATCCAGAGGTCACGAGTTTACTGGAACCTCTGCAACTCCGTAGGGACATTGCCTCATTGGCATATTTCTACAGAATATACCACGGGGAGTGCTCTGAAGAGTTATTCCACCTTATCCCCCTCCCCTTTCCTATCCAGAACAACGCGTGCTGGGCTCAGATGCCATCCTTACACAGTAGAGTCGATTAGAGCGCGTACCAAAAAGTTTGGGTCCTCATACCTCTGCCGAACGACCAAGGCATGGAATTCTATGCCAAGGCACGTGTTTCCTTCTTTCTTCAATCCTGGGTTCTTTAAGCGGGGCGGGAAAAAGCATCTTCTCAGGCCGTCAAAGTAGAGACCTCAACATCGCCTCGGCTACTGTGGGGGCGATGTGGAGGCGATGTGGAGGCCACTGCTCTTAGACCACACGACTGCTTACCATCAGGTAGAGTGTGGTCATTTTTACGAGCAAAATAAAAAAATGCTTACCAAAAAAAAAACACTAAGTCCTAAGAAGATGACAATGCTATAAAAAATTTGACCGTAGTTCTAAAAGACATTATCTAGAAAAAATTAAAATGTAACTGTCCCGGGGTAGTTACTGATTTGCGTGGATCATTGTAAATTCACTTACACATCCCTCTATGTGGCCCGATGTTGTGTCATTCAGATAATTCCCGTTACAACTAGTCGCGTTTCGACGGCCGGGCAGATGATAGTGTGACGACGCGTCGCGTTACCGAAAAATTAAGGTAAGAACCTCGTTGCGTGGGTATGGTTTCTCGAAACTTTGATTTGCGTGGTGCAATTTTCTCCTGAGTTTGTGAATTTATTTATGGGATAAAATATTGTAGCGAACAAATATAAGGTAACGTAACTTATAATCAAAACACAGTTTATTTGCTTAAAAGGTTTTTATATATTTTTAGAAAAAGTATTTATTTTGATTTTCGTGGTCGTGATTTGCGTGGTTTACATGGTAGTTTTGACCCACACAATTCAATTATTGGCCATGCAAATGAAATAACTTTGAGTTTTGTAATGGTAGTACTAGAGCATTGATCTCCTGTCTTAACAACGAAGGCTAACGAAGCCGATGAAAACTCGGACAGTTCCGATTATTAAATTTTTTAAGAATTTTTGGTAATATAAGCAAATGATTGTCATAATTGAAACTGATTATGTTCCTAACAAATGACTGTTTGCATAAGAGAAATTGTTATTTTTTATTATTATATGTGTTATAATATGTTTGTAATGTCTTTAACAAAGAATAAATAGTGCTTGACTGATTCTAATATAAATAAAATGTTTTAGAAAATAATTTCTGTGTTAGTTACTTACTTATTCTTTTACCTGATATCATAATAACTTCTTTTAAATATGAAGTAACATAATAACGTATTTTAGAAAGATAAAAAATATCATTTTCGTGGGATGTTTTGTGATTTGCGTGGCCTCAATTTTTTTAAACTCGATTATCTCTTTATGTATATCGCTCTCTGAGATGCCTCTTCTATAAAAATATTACTTTTACGTATATTTTAGATATACAAATCGATTTCTTAAAAAATATTAAATTTGAAATCGCCACGCAAATCACCAAAGAATGCCTTGCTCGAAGAAGCACCCTTTAAGAAGCTCAGCGACTGTTGCTTGTGAAAACTTGCATAATTATTCCATATTCAGTACAAGTGGTCTCGAACCTACCGATTTTCCGGTAGAGAAATAGGCACTAAAAAAAACAAAAAAGTTCAGCCCGCCTACCGTGGTAGGTTCAGCACCAAGAATTTAAAAAAGAAGGTCAGGCCGTAGAGATTTGATTAAATTGTTTAATTGCATGAACTTATTTGATTCTTCACCAATATAAATACGAATGCCAAGGAATATGGTAGAAATGTAGCTGCAGGGGGTCCACCGGAACCCCAGCTTAACTTTGAAGGTGGTCTATGGGAAAAAAGTTTGGGAACCTCTGAACTAAGTAGAGGGAATTATCTAGTCATGATGCTCAGGTTTCAGTAGACTTGTTTGATTTTGCTATGTGAACTCTCATAGTAACGTCGATTTGATTACGGATAGCGCAATGGTGTATGTGGTCATCTCATCACTGCAAGTGCTTCGAGAGATGCGTACGATTGATTATTTAATCCCGAAAATGTATCCATAAATAGTTGTACCGATCCACTGCCATTTATGTCCACTTATATATTTGTATAATACCCGCGATGTATGAATTATTCCAACTGTGAGATCGTTTTAACAAAAAAGAACAAATAACATATCAATATACAACTCATCATGAATACTAATATCACAGTCTAGCTTAATCTATGCTAATGCACAGATTTAGCTAAACTTTCGCGTTAATGCCATTAATCATATTCTGGAAAGTAACTCTTGACGTTTTTACGGCTGGTCCGTTAATTCGATTATGATGTAATTCGGTAGTAGTCAGCTTAAACTGAGGGGAGAACAACGGCTACTCTAAAAGAAGATGCGGGTGTAGGTTAGCCTACATAAACGATGTGTACATTTGCGTTTGATTTTTCGAGTGTGAAATACTGGTCATAATAATAATAACAACATTTAAACTTTATAGAACATATTAGGGTGTAGCAGAAACTAGAAACATAGGGAGACTAACCTAACGGCTGGATATATAATACTACACTGGTTGCTATTATTAAGAAATGAGTTGTTCTACCTACGGGCAGTTCTATCATACGAATACGATTATGCTCATCACTACTATACATAATTAAAACGCTTTCAGCCCTAAAGTAACGCTCATGACCATTTCAAACAACGTACCTACAGCATAATTTGTTTTAGAATTAGTTATAAATAGAAACGATATTGACTTGACCTTTTACTATTCGTTATTAAAATGTGTTTAGCCAAGAGGAACCGAAACTACATATAACATAGGTACGTAGGTAATTAACATAGGTATCCTACGCCTACATATCCGAAGAGGTAAATAGAGGTGTATTACTAGCTACCGTTAAAGCAGCTTGAATTCAATCGTAATAGAGCAATTTGTGGTCTTCGTGGGCCTGCCCACCCGATCATCGTTTTTGGATAAGTTACATTCTCGTAGAAATCCGTCGTTTCATACGGCGAGCTGTCGTCGGAATCACGATTCTCATGGAATGTCGAGGAACACCGTGGTAGGTTTAGTCGGAAGGACCTGGACGTGCCCGAGACATAACCTCCTATAGAAAGGGCACTATTCCAGACCTTGTGCTGCTGAGAATTTCTTGACAGAAAATTTCAAAAACATATTGTCCGAGCAGTAAATCGACTCTGATTGTAATCAGGCATAGCCTCAATTCTTAATTAGTTATGTATTTTTTGTTATTTATGAACGAGCGAGTAGTTATTGTTAAACTCAAATATTTTTTGAGATTTTATCTAGCTGATTATTGAGATTTTATCTAGAGATTTTATCTAGCTCTTGCGACTTACACAGACCAAAAACACATTACCGCATTTATTTTAATATTGTAAATGCGAATGTATGTTTGTTTGTTACGCTTTAACGCCTTAACTACTCTACCGATCATCATAAAATTTTGCATACAAGTTGTCAGGGAAACAGAAAAGGACATAGGTTACTTTCATCCAGAAATAAGTACTGTTACTAATATAACCTAACCTACATTTAATTTTATGGCAGCGAAACCGCGTGCAACGTCAAGTAAAACTATATTTTAGGTTAAACTCAACCACTTATATAACGCACCCTATCTCCACTCACGAATATGTGAAAGATACAATTATAAATAAAATAATTAGGTTATATTGAAATTAAAACAACTTTACCAATTAACTCAAAGAATATCAATTTAATTAGAAATTTAACTTTCAAACTTTCAAAGTCGTTGGAAATTATGTATTTTATACGTCTGCCAAGTTTTATTTGAATTTCTTACTAAATACAAGAGTTTTATATTAACTATGTTTAAAGAAGAGAAAACTTTTAGCTAAAATTCCATACAGTACTGTTATCATGTTGAAATTTTCAAGGCTTTTCATCAATATTATGAAGTTCTTTATATAAGTATGAATATCCCATTTATATGGTCTGTCAACTTTGCTAAAAACATCTTATGTAGGCGTTTAAACAAGGTATATATACATATATAAGTATATTGCGGGAGTGTACGCTACATGCTACGGTAACTTCGAAAACATATTCTAAATTTAATAGAATTGACGAACGACTGTGTTAACTGATAAGTGATAACACTTGAATTGAATCCGTAAGCGGCAGCTAAAAAAATGAACTCAAATATTATATACACTGTTAGTTTATTAATAACTCATAATCATCTTATGATAACACCAAACTTTGTAGGTATTACAAATTATCTGCACAGTCACTTAGAAGCTTGCAAATGTCGTTACACTTTGACTTTGACTTTTATCGAACCTCTTAGGTATTTAAAGTACCTATCTAAAAAGCTGTCAGTACTTTTTACAAACGGTTCAACTGTTAAAATCGAACGTCCTTACAAAATGTGAGGGATTAGGACTCAGTTTATCATGTCTGTTATAGTTCTGTCATAGTTTGAAATGTCCTCGCTGAAGACTGGGATACAAGTCAAACTAAAGCATGAGAACGGGAGGCATCGGAGACATTCGAAAAAAGCCAGGTTACGACTACTTATCCTAAACCATCGAGCATGCCTGAAGAATATAATAATAATAATAATGAGTTGGCGAGTCACCGTCTGCACGTTGCATTGATGCTATTAGAGTATTCAGGGCAGACGCCGTTTTTCATCCATAGTTACCAATATACCGGTCCATTCCATTAAACACCCATACTCATAGCCCATGGATACATATTTTAGAATCCATACGTAGCAATAGTCCTATGCCTGCTGCGGCTAGTGCCGCTGTCGGTATTCCATCCCACCTTTGATTAAAACTCTCAAAGGGCCTGTTAACGTTGGACCCATGTCTCCGTGTAAGCCTCCCAAAAGGCCAGGTATTTTTCTAATATAATATGTTGGAAAATACCTGTGATAAGAGAAACATAATAATAATTATTTATTTCCATACCAGATAAGGCACAATGTACATAGATTCTTAAAAGGTACATACAGACTAATAAGACATAATGAAAGTGGAGGAAGCAAGAAAGGTGTGCCAGGATCTTGGAAAGTGAAAATAATTATTCCCGCCTATAAAACTGAAAAACAGGCGTGAGTATGTATGTATGTGAAGCAGACTAGCTTGACTGGAGAAGTTTTTCGTTGTACAGAAGATTCAGTCAAAAAACCTCTTTCATAAGTTTTTGTAACGAGTATGGCTTCCTAGCTTCTTAACATGACATTGTGCTGTCAGCAGGCGATCAAACAATCTTTGCCTTTTGTGCTGATAGCATATAGTTTAACACGGTCGTATGATCACTTGTTATAAGAGCAAAACCCATGCGATGTCAACCCGAAGGAAAAGGAATTAAAAGTAGAATGAAAGAAAATTAATAAATGCTAAACGTAGTAACAGTGTTAATTTTCTAACGTTGGTATCCTGTAAGTGGGTGGTAATTCCTACTGTCCGTTCATTCTTATCGTCATCAGTTAATTGGCAAAACAGCGGGCTTGCTCTCTAACGAAAAATAAATGGATTGTCTCCAACTTATTTCCTCGAAGGAATAAACAGTTTTATACCGATATTTGGCCAGCTAGTCTCGCGTAATAGGGGCGAGCCTCTTACTGTTTAGCGGGCACAGTTCTAGCCTCCAGGTTACTTACTGACCATTTCTTGATAAAAAACCTAATAACATTGCCAGACCGGGGAATTCAACCCGAGACCTCATGCACTGCCATTGCATTCACTACTACTGCTCCACCAAGGCAGTCTACAGAAAATAATAATAAGAAGTAGGCTATGCAATTCTAATGTTAAATAACATCTGTAGTAGGTATATCGTAAATAATAAAGGGATTAAATAAAATAACCATAAAAAATACCTACTAATACACAGCAAATATTGCACAGCATAACCAGCACCTATACGCTTCAAATCACTGCATTCCGTCTCGGAAGGGTTAGGTTATGTTAGGTTCTTTCTTAAATCCACCCAAAAATAGGCTTAGTTTGATCAATAAAAAATAGGCTCCGTCGACTTAGTTTGATCTCTTTAAATATATTTTGCCGTGCAATTAGTATTTTTTTTTGCTGTGCAGTTAAATACTACCCAATAGTAAATCACACTTACAACGTCACAGTTCTGCATCGGACCGGCTCGCAGATCGATACATTTGTAGACTGCGTCGCAGCGCACTCCCTCGTTCATTTACGATGCCTTGTTACCATTCGGACTTAAATTAAACATGACAGACAGATAGACAATCTCCTTGATTAATACATATGGTTAATATTTATCAGGGTTTGCCAAATTTGCGGACAAAAACTGACGTCATATATATTTTTTAATAGTACCTTTTCTTTTCAAAACAATTCTTTCTTTTCACAACGTATTCTACTATAATCGTAATTACTATCGACAATGTTACTAACTATAGTTTTCACTGTCTTGGTGCTTTAGAGGCATAAATGTAAAATATTACCAAACTAACATGAGAACAACGATTTTAGGAACAAACAGAATTTTCTTTCTGGAGGTTCTCAACAGCATATAGAATTATTCAGGCAATAGGGATTTAAAAAAAGCTGGTGAAATATAAAGTACGTCTCTGTGTAACTCCTAAGATTTAGATAGGCGTAAAGCTATGTTATGGCACCTATTAGGACTAAACAATGCGCGCAATGTTGCAATCTTACGAGCGCATGGGCAACAACGTGACCGCTAGTCATTAACTGTCAGTCACTACTCGCTGAGCATTAAACTACTACATAAATGTACAAACATAAATAATGCATAGTATTATTATCATAATCGCCTATTTCAACAATAATCAAGTTGGGAACCCATCGCACACATTAGTCTCGAGTTCGATCCCATGGCACACACCTTTTCAAAGTTATGTGTGTATATTATCGCTTCTGTATAACGGTGAAGGAAGTTGTGAGGAAACCTGCAAGCTTACCAGTGCCCTGTTGAAGCCTGCCATCTTGCACTGGGCTAATTTGTTCTATGATCCAGTAGAGTCATAAAACACCGTATTAAGAAGAGGCCTGAAACAGTAGCAAAGTTTATTAACAGAGTAGACACCATTTGATAGTATGACCTGGCTCATCTTGAATGATTGACTGCGCCGAGCGTAAGACAGATAATGACAGAGCTCGTGCGGCGCATATTCAAATCGGCGCGCGGCCGCTATAGTAAAATTGTATGGAGGATTTAAAGTGCTTTTTTGATAAATATGTCATACCTATCTTTATTGTCAACCAATAACTCAAATATTTAGGACGGACAAATTGTAATATAACTATTTATGTTTCGTTTAAGCTGTAAAATAGGATAGATTTCTACTGGTATAATCTTAAAATGCAAAGGGAATAGCTACTTTCGGCTTTGCGTGGACAAATTGCTCAGTAAAAAATCTATTTACAAATAATTATAATTAATTAATTAAAAAATATTAGACAATACCTCGTTGCAGGAAATATTTCGGTAAAAAAGGACGCATAAATAAATATTTAAACTGATAACAATCATAGGCACCGCCATTTTTCTTCTTTTGCGCTCCATTCTGGGTTACCATATAAATAAACGTGCATTTTTAATAAGACACTTGTTTTTCTTAACATGTTCTTCTTTATTACATAAATAAGGTATCGTTTGTATAATAAATATAGATATTATTTAATCAATGAAATGCTCATTTTCAGTCAACTATAAGTGACAATATTGCAATATTATGTATATCAAGAAAAGGCAACAACAACTTGCTGAAGCTTTATTATCATATTTAGTTTATTTTGGGTATAAGATATTAAAATAGCAATACATTTATTACTATAATTAATGTCCATGCCAAGCCGAAGCACCCTAACAAACTGAGCAATTCACTTTACGTAATTTTGTAGGCAAAAATATTAATTATTTTAAGTTTTTTACACGGAGTAATTGTAAAAACATTCATTGTTATGGTAAATGTATATTTTATATTTGTATTAAACAAAAAGTGTTGATTTTATTCACTTAACTGTGACCGCCTGTTTTGGCACATTTCGCTCGGCGCAGTCATAGGGACCGTAATTGACAATGTTAGAGCAAAGAGGAGCGTAGATGGCAGGCTACTTTTGGCATACTTTTGAGATATCTCCTATACCAAGTTTAATGACTGTGTCGCGGAGTCTTTAAAAACATTTCATCGACGGAAATAAAGAAATACTTACGCCTTTTTTTCCTATTGGTGATTCTACTACACGCTGGCAGTGATAAGACGACTACTTAAACCACTACGCCATCCCAGCAGTCAATCCGTAAAGACTATAGCTGCTAACAACTCTAGTAAATATAGCTTTCTAGAATTCTAAAATACTGAAATCTCTTCATCTTTTCGTGTGGTTAATGGCCAACCTGTTGTCAAGAGTTGTTCAAGCCGTAGGTCTCTGACATGGCTTAACGACTGCTGTCAATTTGGCAACAACCGGGACCGACTTTTTACGTGCCCTCCGAAACACGGAGACGCTCAGATGAAATACCACTAAGCGATCGCCCATCTATAGACTGACCGCACCCAACGTTACTTAACCTCGCTAATCGTTTATCGATCAGTGAGTGCAACTGGCTATGAGCGCCTTAAATTACATTTACATATTATTAACAGCGTTGTTCCGTCATCCTATGACATCTCATCCTATTTCTTTACTCATCCTAAGCTAAAATGCCTAACTGATCCGATTACATTATTTTAATAAAGTTTCTTTATTCAACCGAAATGCGTTCCTTACTCTACCCGTGGCAAATATTACGTATTAGTATAAAGTATTGATAGCAAAACAATCTTTGGCTTCGTAAAAGTAGGTTAGGTTAGGTTAGTAACAGTTTTTTGGCGGCATCGCCGCCCTGGGATTTGGAGGCGGAGGTCCAAGCGTCAGTGTATTACTGGCGCGCTGACCTCCGGCTCCAGGGTGAAGAACCCACGCACAGGGCGGTGGAAACGCGAAGGTCCCAGGCTCGACTGGTCCTCAAGGCGAAGTGGGAAGTTAGACTGGCCCAGCCCCGCTACGGGGTGAGGACCGTCGAGGCTGTCCGTCCGGTACTAAAACAGTGGACGGACAGACGGCGCGGACCGCTCACCTACCGGCTTACTCAGGTGGTCTCTGGACACGGCTGTTTCGGAGAGTACTTCTGCAAGATAGCCGGTAGGGAGCCGACAACCAGGTGTCACCATTGTGAGGAGTGTGACCGGGACACGGCGCAGCACACGCTGTAGGACTGCCCGGCGTGGGCCGCGGAGCGCTGTGCCCTGGTCGCTACGATTGGCCCCGACCTCTCGTTGCCGACCGTCGTATCCAAGATGGTCGGCGACGACAGGTGCTGGGGCGCAATGAGGTCCTTCTGCGAATCTGTCATCTCGCAGAAGGAGGCGGCGGAGCGGGGGCGTGAGGAAGATCCTTACGCCCCGGAAGTCGGCCGCCGGAGGAAACGCCGCAGGAGACGCGCTTATGTCGTTCTCCTGCCCTCCACGTAAGGGTTCCGGGTGGCAAGGCCTCAGGGGGGCCTGCCACCCACAAATTAAGAACCCCGAGAGGGCGCGCGCGGTGTTCCCGCGCGCCTTCCAATGTCGAGAGGGGAGAGCGGTGAGGCTCTCCCCTGGGGACGAGAGGTGGTCGGGTCCGTTTGACCCGGCCCGCACCCACACGGGAGGGCCTGCTATGGATGACTCAATTATTTTAAGAGCTCCCAACAGGCCCCTCCATTGGGTGAGAGAGGGAACACCCCAGGTTTTTTTTAGTGGGTATACCAGAATGGGGAGTCCCACACGCCCCGCCGGTGCCGTCCCCTAGCCGGCGGATAGTGCATCAAGCATTTTTCCAGGGTACCAAAAAAAAAAACAAACAAAAAAGGTTTAGTAACAGTTACTTAAAAAAAATATAGATCCTATATTACCTACTCGGTGATAAATGATAATAAAGCTTACAAATGGTGAAAATTTAAAATCTGTTGAGTAAATCTTTCTTCTTAGATATACATTACGAAAACAGTAATTTTTGTTCAGACCGTCAACCCAAACCTTACAGCTGTTAGATAATTTCGTAATCGGTTGAGCTAGGAATACTTACAGAATGAATAAAGAATTGAAAATGAAATAATTGCTGTCGGTTGAGTAAGGGGTAAGGACTAAGGAACAAAAATAGGTTGAGTAAGGAAAAAAAACAGCATAGGATGAAACGTCATCGGATGACGCTGGAACAACCCTATTAATATTATACAATATATATTATTTCATATTATTCTATATAATAGCGAATTAAAACCTTATATGTACTAAAATAATCAAATTCTTTTATTAATTTTAGACATTTAATGCTGATCTAATGATATTTTTGATTGACTATCTTTTGTTTTAGTTTCTGGGATAATACTAATCGGGACACCACTGGAATTTTGAAAGTGTCAGCAATCTATGTTTATTGATATGCTACAGCAAATCTCTGTAGATATTCATGAAGTAATACTAAGGAATTCTGCATATCTGTTTTAATTTTCGCATCCAAATATATTTATCTTCCGTGGGATTGTAATTAAACAAAACAGCCTGTTGTTGACTTGAGCCTGACTTTGTCCTGTTAAAGTCGTATAGTTAGAAATAATTTAATGATTTTATTTGCATTATATATTACCTATTATTATATTATCGGTTGTCATTAATTATTATTTTATTTTCTTTATTTTGAACTATAAAATAATGGTACACGGTCCAAAGGGATCTAATTAAAAACCAGTGCCGGGCAGTACTTAGCCTGGCATACGCTGACTTGGTTCCCATTTGACGAAAAAATAAATATTTATTAATATAATATTTATTTTTCTCTCTTAATGTTGCTTTTGTCCAAATAATTTAATTTTCTTTCTTACAACTTGCCAAAATCGGTCATTCGACTCCCTACCTGCCTGACAGAATAACAGTACCTACCTTAAAATCCCTGGATATATAACTATAGACACTTAACAAAAGGATAGTTATCTGCAATCGTCTGACCGGTGGTGGTACTTCCCCTAGCTGGCTCTACTGCAGAAACACAATATATTAACGGCGATTCTGCTATACCAATGTGACTTTTCGTCCGTTTTTAAGCTGAGCTAACATAGTATTCATTAGTATTCATTTAAATAACCGAAATTACTAACTATCGGTGACAGCTGGTAAGGTCACTTACAAAATACCATCTAAAGGTCACCTAGCACCAATAACTAGTTCGACTGCTACAAGATAATATTTATCATAAATTATGACGTCATTCTCTATTGTAAGAATTAATTTCAATTAATTTACGGTATATGTGAAAGACTAGACAAATATATAACACCTAAATATCGACACCTCCTTGTTTAATTTTATTAAAGGAGGAGGGGAGCTTATTGTAATTTTCCTGGTGGGTTCTAATTTACCACCTAAATGATTTAGGAGGATAGAAACATTTTTGAGCAGGGTATGATTGTGACAGCGCATTACAAAGTGTGGCTTTATTTCGTTTTTGTTATCATGCATACAATGACGATGCTAGTTAAGCCCCATTAAGACCACATCAAAATTGGAACGCAGTACTGGAGAAATCTGCGCAGAAGTGCCTACACTTAACTATAGTGCGGCAATATAAAATTGCATATTACACCTTTACTTATGTAGCCTTGAAGATGGTGTTCTCAGCAAAGTAAAAAAACGCTAGTTTGCCAAAATTTTTCTGCCAACAAAATTGCAAGCAGCGCTGCGACTACTTTCTTCCAGACCCGACATAGAATCGATATCCCTAATATTTAATTGGTACTTACTTGTACCAGACGCCTACTTCCCTCGGGTTCAAGTACGGGTTACATGCGGGAGTTCATCATACGGGTTGCTGGCGCATGGCTCGCGTCTGTCTTTTGCAAACAACAACAAATGTATTTTTATAACTTAATGAGTAATTTATTATAAATTATTGTACCTATTATTTAAATAAATATATTATTATTTTAAACAATGCTTTCATAATTTTTGTTTTATCCTTGGGGAATGCATTGACGCATACCTCTCGGGGTCGGGCGGATAGGTTGTGTCGGACTCACCGGGGAAAAGATGGTAAGTGACATCCCGGTACGTAATACCGACTAAACCCACCACGGTGTTCCTCGACATAACCGCAATCGGCGAGACCACGCGAATCATTTTCACATGCAATGGCGACCCCGCCGAGGTTTCGGCCCGCCGCGAAACGACAGGCCACTACACGAAAAGACCTTTCCTATGGTCACTTCTAAATTTTAATCCTACTGTCCCCTTGAGAGGGGGGACGGACACACGACACAGAGGCGCGCGTGGGAGCATGCACGTTACCTCTCGGACCTGGTGCTGATCGGGTCGCGGGAAGGCCTACGAAGCCCACTACCCCCAGGTTAAGCCTCAGGGTGGCTGGAGGTCATCAACAACTGGTAATTTTGCAAAAGATTGCGAGATCCACGAATAGTTGTTCTGGATCTTATGTTCTTTGTGTCAATTGTTTGAATATCTGTAAATGCCTCGCGATTCAGGATTTATTTCCAGTGCGGGCATTGTCACAATAATAAAAAA
Source organism: Catocala sponsa (assembly GCA_963564715.1). Classification (NCBI taxonomy): domain Eukaryota; kingdom Metazoa; phylum Arthropoda; class Insecta; order Lepidoptera; family Erebidae; genus Catocala; species Catocala sponsa. Next base: position 12,036,864 of record OY751336.1, on the reverse strand, counting down.
ATATTATATTCAATGACTAATGTTCTTTTCATACTATTATTGATTTAGATAATGTTTCTTTTAATAATACACAATGACATTTTAGAAATGTATAACCATGTTTTGAATGAATGAAATACTTTATGCATGATTCATAATAGACTAATATATTTTATTGCTTTATACATATTATGTACCTACTTAATTATTATACTCGCTAGCGGTATGTTACAGTAGATCTCATTATAACATAATCATCTGTATATTCATATTATAGGAACTTGTGGCAAACAATAAAAGAATTTGAATATACCACTAGCATTATCAATAGTTACGTCCTTTTAATTAAAGGTCACGCAAGTCATTTAATTAAATAACATTATAAGTACCTACGTGTATATATGTATATATATGTACGTGTCTTATACACCTTTATTTCATCACCTGATAGATCCCACATAAAACGGAATAGTTTAGGCTTACCACGTCTCAAAACATTAAACCTGTCTATTTAATAATATCAGCCCTGTATTAAACTGTCCCACTGCTAAGCAGTGGGCACAGGCCTCTTCTCTGCGTAAGAAGGTTTAGGCAATAGTACACCACGCTGGCCTAGAGCGGTTTGGCAATCTTCACCTATCTTCGAGAACATTATGGAGAACCTTAGACATGCAGGTTTCCTCTCGATGTTTTCTTTCACCGTTAAAGCAAGCGGTGGCGCCTTGGTTACGAACCTCTGCCTGGCAGTCCAACGGTTTTGCACTAGGCTATCGCTGTTATGCAAACAAGCTGAAGCTGCCTACCTAATGCTCCGATAAAGAATTTTCCAGAATACGTTGACCAGTAACAAATTAATTAACTAAATAAACAGATATGTTAATTTCGAAATTGCGTGGTATGGATACAGAGTACGGTTTAAATGAAATGCACCCGGCATTCCCGGAGCGACCGCGGCGCGGCCCCCTCCCACCGACAGCATTAATTCTCTTCATGCAATTATGTATGAAGTGGCCCCTACGATATTATACGCGGTGCACATTGCACACTGCACTAAAGCGGACGAGGCACGCCCTATGCAACATAGTTGATAGCTCCATGTTATAAACAATACAAATAAATGTTTTGAAATAAGCAATAGTCATGCGCCCGTATAGCAACGCAAGAGTCGCTAAAGGTGTATTACACCCACGTTTTGCCAGCTAAGTTCTAGGTGCCACGAGGCTGCGAGCCTCATACCGCTTAGCCGACATATATAACTCCTATTGTAAAATTCCTGACTGTAAATGCTATACAATTTATAAGTTACAACATTTCTTGACGTGGGAATGTACCTAATGTGAATTCTAAATGTCTATAGCAACAGTTTTATATAATTAACTAGATGTTCCCGCGGTTTCACCCGCGTTTATACGTTTATCGTTACTGCGCCGCCCCCGTGGGTAGTAGCGTGATGTTCCGTGTACCGTTCCGTAAGGAGCCGACCATGACCACGCGTCTGAGCCGCGCGGCATGGTATCTCGCAGAGTTTTCGGCCGGCCTTGCACATCATAAATGCGCGCGCATTATTTTGCTGCGTATGATATTTTAAAACTGCGATATCTCCTAAGTTATTCATTGAAATCGAATGATGTAAAGGGCAATTTTGTTTTAAATTAAATACTTGTGATGAATAACGAATTTATTTGGATAAGGATTAATATCATGTTTATAAAAACACCTTCGCAAATAATGCATTATTTTAGAACAAATTTGGTTAGCATAAAAAAGGTTATAGTGAGCCAACCTTAAAAGATAGACATATGCTGTCGCGGACTTTTTTTTAGAACTTTTAAAGAGGAACAATGATTTTTGCGAAACTTTAACTGTTTACGCAGTGCACGCAGCGGAAGCTCTCTAAAGGAAAAAAACCCTCCGATTTTGAAACATTCTTCATTGGTGCTTCGCTCCTATTAATCTTAGCATGATGATATATAGCCTATAGCCTTTCTTGATAAATGGGCTATCTAACACTGAAAGAATTTTTCAAATCGGACCAGTAGTTCCTGATATTAGCGCGTTCAAGCAAACAAACAAACAAACTCTTCAGCTTTATAATATTACTAGATGTTCCCGCGGTTTCACCCGCGTTTATCGTAACTGCTCCGCCCCCGTGGGTCGTAGCGTGATGTTATATAGCCTATAGCCTTCCTCGATAAATAGGCTATCCAACACTAACAGAATTTTTCAAATCGAACCAGTAGTAATCACGCAGAATAAACCAGGAGAAACATCGTTTGTACTATGTCTGTAATGGGTAATTGTGACGACTCGATGGCGTAGTGGTTAGTGTAACCGACTGCCACGCCTGAGGTCGCGGGTTCGATTCCCGCACAAGTCAAACATTTGTGTGCATGAACATGGGTGTTTGTTTTGGTCTGGGTGTTTCTATGTATAATATGTATGTATTTACTAAAAAATAAGTATATATGTATGTTTATCCATTGTCTAGTACCCATAGTACAAGCTCTGCTTAGTTTGGGCTAGATGGTGTTGTGTGTATGTGTGGTAGAATATGGTAGAATAGAATAATTATTTTGCTGCGATGTTATTTTAAAACTGCTATATCTCCTAAGATATTCATTGAAATCGAATGATGTAAAGGGCAATTTTGTTTTAAATTAAATACTTGTGATGAATAACGTATTTATTTGAATAAGGATTAATATCATGTTTATAAAAATACCTTCGCAAATAATGCATTATTTTAGAACAAATTTCGTTAGCATAAAAATGGTTATAGTGAGCCAACCTTAAAATATAGACATATGTTGTCGCGGACTTTTTTTTAGAACTTTTAAAGGGGAACAATTCTGTCATACATGATTTTTGCGAAACTTTAACTGTTTACGCAGCGCACGCAGCGGAAACTCTCAAAAGGAATAAATACTCTAATTTTGAAACATTCTTCATTGGTGCTCCGCTCCTATTGATATTAGCGTGATGATATATAGCCTATAGCCTTCCTCGATAAATAGGCTATCTAACACTGTAAGAATTTTTCAAATCGGACCAGTAGTTCCTGAGATTAGCGCGTTCAAGTAAACAAACAAACAAACAAACTCTTCAGCTTTATAATATTAGTATAGATTATAGATTTGCCTTTAATAACATCAAACTAGAAGTGTCAATATAAAACATAGTTAACAAATAAGCCATGTATGTGTCCTGCCTCTTTTAAATATATTTTGGAAAAAAATGCATCTGTTGAAAATGCCCATAATGCGATTACTCTGAAGACACAAAGATAGCGAGCCATTATTTTGGTGTTTTGGGACAATTCATTCAACATGTGCCAAAAACTGGGTTGTAATGTTTTCGTACAGTCATTCCAATTCTTATGAAACTTCCTGATTTATCAGAAAGTTTTATAAATCCATTAAATATGCATATATATAAACGTATTTAAAGAATAAATAGGACACCTGAAAACGTTTAACGCCACCTAAAAATCATCTGCAATAACATTCTGCCTGCATCATAATCATAATACGAGTATATGTGTAATGTATAATAGCGTGGGCTTTAGCTTATATTTGCTGTGGTATAGAAGCACTAGAATCTAAGCAAAGCAAAAATATATAGATAGAAACAAAAAGGTCGCTTTCGTAGCACTTCAACATAAGGACCGAAGAGGGTTGTGATACTGCTCTTTGAGACAATTATATTACTACGATAAGTAAAATTCAATTCAATTAAAAATACTACGTATACATAATGTTCCAATTATTCATTCGTGAATATTTGGGTAGGTATTCAGAAATTAGATAATTATTTCTACTTAGGTACTTGATGAATCACTGTTGACTTATTCATGCAAATTTTACAAGTAACAATAGTTTAATACATTATTGATATGCCAAATACTGACAACGCTCACTAATAAAACTTGCTTAGCAACTTCATATCAAATGAAATATTAAGACGGTTCTTTTTTATTATATTACTGAAATTAAGTTGCTACGCAAATGTACAACAATTTTATTTTAAGCCTAGCAACACTGGGGTAAGGCGTAGGTACTTTATACATAGAACTATTCGTTTAAATATTAATTATCTATCTTATAGTAATTAAATTGCGCACATATTAAAGGCTAAATCAAATAGGTATGTCCCAAAAAGACTACTTACCTAATCACAAATGATGTTCAACCACCCATTTTACACCTCAACAAATAGAATAATAATGATATTAGTAAAAGTTTGTCTAAATCTGACTATTCAGAAATCTCAACAAAGGTCTAATAAGCCTAACCGCATTTAAGTAGATTTAATTATATTCCATAACTAGCTGTTACCTGCGACTTCGTTCGCGTAGATTTTAACTAAAAAGTGTTTGTCTCCGCGGAAAGCTATTTTTTTTTCTAAAATCAAAGTAGCCTAAGTTACTCCTTATAACATCAGCTATCTGCCAGTGAAAGTCTCGTCAAAATCGGTTCAGCCGTTTCGGAGATTAGCCGGAACAAACAGACAGACAGACAGACAGACAGACAAAAATTTTAAAAATAGTTGTTTTCGTATAGGTACCTTATATACTTTCATATGCATTAGATAAAAAGCTGTTATTTTGACATTACAAACAGACACTTCAATTTTATTTATTTGTATAGATTATTTAAAATTGATAACTACCTTTACTTTATCTTCAAAGTTATGTAGTAATTTACATACAGACTTTGTGGAGTATTCCGCTTTTGGCACCAATTTTTTCGGCACCTAAGCTATTCCACTTTCAGCACTAATAGGTATTTTATTCCACATTCGGCACCAAGCAAACATACCTATTGGTGTTAAAAGTGGAATAGCTTAGGTGCCGAAACCATAGGTGCCGAAAAAATTAATGCCGAAAGCGGAATACTCTGACTTTGTTACTAGACTCTGTAGTTAGCAAAATATTACTTCAGCAACAATCAAAAACATTTTATTTTTACCTAAATAATAATATTCTACCACATACACACAACACCATCTAGTCCAAACTAAGCAAAGCTTGTACTATGGATACTAGACAATTGATCAACATACATATTATTTTTTTGTAAATACATTCATATTATACATAGATACACCCAGACCAAGACAAACATCCATGTTCATGCACACAAATGTTTGACTTGTGCGGAAATCGAACCCGCGACCTCAGGCGTGGCAATCAGTTATACTAACCTCTACGCCATCGAGGCGAGGACTCTTTTAGAATTCCCACTTAAAACGATTTACCTACCTGCTGAAATGGTTTAACTCAAAGAAACGTGTACGAACAAGGTAAAAATAACATAATTGTTTTCAAATAGGATCTTTTTCTGTCAATAAGTGGACGCGTGTACAAATGTGCCAATATCAAGTGGTAGCAAAATCGCGAAAACTCGGAACAAGGTCGCCGTCTCACCGCGCGCGTCACCCAGGCGACCGGGAGCGCGTGCCAAGGGCGCTATAGAATAGCTCAGGTATTCTACCTACTTGTTACTCGAACTCTACTCGCTTACTACTTCAACAAAAAATACAAACAAAAAGAACGACATTCATTAAACGACTCTGTTAATTATTTCGTCTTTATACTCGTATCGCGGTAGTTTCCATTCAAGAACCGGTTTTATTATTTAACTAGATGTTCCCGCGGTTTCACCCGCGTTTATCGTTACTGCTTCGCCCCCGTGGGTCGTAGCGTGATGTTATATAGCCTATAGCCTTTCTCGATAAATAGGCTATCCAACACTAAAATATTTTTTCAAATCGAACCAGTAGTAATCACGCAGAATAAACCAGGAGAAACATCGTTTGTACTATGTCTGTAATGGGTAATTATTTTGCTGCAATGTTATTTTAAAACTGCGATATCTCCTAAGATATTAATTGAAATCGAATGATGTAAAGAGCAATTTTGTTTTAAATTAAATACTTGTGATGAATAACGTATTTATTTGGATAAGGATTAATATCATGTTTATAATAATACCTTCGCAAATAATGCATTATTTTAGAACAAATTTGGTTAGCATAAAAATGGTTATAGTGAGCCAACCTTAAAAGATAGACATATGCTGCCGCGGACTTTTTTTTAGAACTTTTAAAGGGGAACAATTCTGTCATACATGATTTTTGCGAAACTTTAACTGTTTACGCAGCGCACGCAGCGGAAGCTCTCAAAAGGAAAAAAAACCCTCCGATTTTGAAACATTCTTCATTGGTGCTCAGCTCCTATTGATCTAAGCGTGATGATATATAGCCTATAGCCTTCCTCGATAAATGGGCTATCTAACCTGAAAGAAATTTTCAAATCGGACCAGTAGTTCCTGAGATTAGCGCGTTCAAGCAAACAAACAAACAAACTCTTCAGCTTTATAATATTAGTATAGATTTAACACTACGTAAGATGGATTTTGTGTTAATTTAATATTAAAATGAGTTTTCGTAGTAGGAGAGGCATAACACGCGCCCGAGCCTGTTGCCAGGCAACCGCGCTTTGCCCCAGCCAGCCGCTCCGCTCCAGCAGCCCACCCCAGCCGGCTGCAACCATCGATTTCAAAGCTCGTGGACTTTACGCCCACAACATCACGATTGCCAAGCGATTTTATGCTTTAATCACATTATACACAAGAGGCATATTAACAAAGCACCCTAATTTGATTTAAATATCGTTTATATGATACTAAACTTGAGATCTTTGTCGCGGAAAAATAGTTGTCTGTTCTACGCATAGAATCCTAATCCTAACTAATATTATAAATGCGAAAATGAGTTTGTTTGTTACGCTTTCACGCCTTAACTACTCAACTGATCAACATGAAATTTTGCATACACGTTGTCAGGGGTACAGAATAGGACATAGGATACCTATCATCCAGAAAAAATAACTGTTGCAAGCCTTTTTTTTTTTTTGGTACCCAGGAAAAATGCTTGATGCACTAACCTAACCTACATTTACGCGAGCGAAGCCGCGGGTGAAAACTAGTTACTTATAATTTTTCTTTTTACAGTTTGTGAGGACGATAGCGACAGTAATTTTATGGGTACAACATTTATAATTATGATTACCTAATTATAATTTACACTAATATTATAAAGAGGAAAGATTTGATTGTTTTTTTGTTTGTTTGTTTGTTTGCATTGAATAGGCTCCGAAACTCCTTGACCGATTTGAAAAATTCTTTCACTGTTGGGAAGCTACACTATCTCCGGTGAACATAGGCTATATTAAATGTTCAAATAAGTTAGGGATCCATACTAAAACTCCAATAATGTAACCCAAGGTGTGAAAAAATTTCCAAAAAACTTTCTTACATCGCGTGCGTTGCGAAAACTATTGATTATAGAACAAAATAATGTACTACGTCTTTGCAGAACATATAATTATCTACAAAAAATATCGCGACAGCATATGTCTAACTATTATAGTTGTGTAACAATAAGTTTTTTCATTTCAAAAAATATATATAAATGCCACCGCTATAAAAGCTCTTTTATTTATACTTTGGAATGAATCCTTATCAAAATAAATGACTTCATATTTAAGTCTGGTTCAAAACCATTATATAACTTTTTGAATTATTCAATTTGGCCATTCCATTCGAAAGATATCACAAGTTTAAAAATGTAAGTTACCACTCAGTTCAAGCCATCAAATATATTTGTAAATATAGCAATAAAGGATCTGACCAGGCTACTTTTAGTGTTAGAAACCCAAATGATGAAGTGGAAAACTACGTGAATGGCCGGTACATAAGTACATCCGAAGCTGTCTGGCGAATATTGGAATTTCCGATCCACGAGCGGTATCCTACAGTCCTGCAGTTAGCTGTCCACTTAGAAAACGGCCAAAGGGTGTATTTTACCGCAGAAACGGCTGAACAAGTGGCCCAAAACCCACGTAAAACCACTTTGCTGGCTTTCTTTGAGCTCTGTAATGAAGATGAATTTGCAAAGACACTTCTATACCACGAAGTCCCTCAATACTACACATGGGCTAATAATAAATTTACAAGAAGGAGGCGTGGTGAGGACATACTTGGCCATCCAGGCATAAAGATGCCGCTTTAGGTAGAGTCTACGGTGTACATCCTTCACAATCAGAGTGTTTTTACCTTAGGATGTTACTACATCATGTACGCGGTCCAACCTCAATCGACTTCTTAAAAACCGTTGACGGAGTTCTCAAAGAGACCTATCAAGCAGCTTGCCTTGACAGTGGTTTACTAGAAAACGATGATCATTGGGAAAATACTCTGAGAGAAGCATCAATTTCGCAGTGTCCAGTACAACTGAGAGAATTGCTTGTCGTCATACTTTTATTTTGTCAGCTATCGGAACCATTAAAATTATGGGAAAATTTCAAAGACGATTTATGTCAAGACATAGACTCCAACAATACATAGACTCCAACAGCAAAATCAAGATTTCACCTTACCATACAGTGAGGACATTTATAACGAAGGTTTGATACAAATAGAAAATAAATTATTGCAACTAAATGATAAAAACCTAAGCGATTTTGGACTACCTTCTTCAGTTCGTACAGAAAACAGAGCTACAAACACAATGACAAATCACTATAATACAAATAATTTGACCGCTTTTGTCAATGAGAATCTGCCAAAATTAGTCCCAGATCAAAGATATGCTTTTGAAATTATAATCGATAGCGTGAACAATAACAAAAACAAAATTTTTTTTTGGATGCGCCAGGTGGCACTGTCAAGACGTTTCTTGCAAATTTAATACTTGCTAAAATAAGACAATCAGGGAAGATAGCGATAGCAGTTGCTTCGTCAGGAATTGCTGCAACTCTTCTAAAGGATGGAAAAACTGCTCATTCAACTTTTAAATATCCGCTATCCGTAAATCTTGAGCAACAATCAATATGTTCTATCCGCAAAAATGGGCCTCTTGGTAAACTATTGCAAGACGCCTCATTGATAATGTGGGATGAATGCACCATGAGCCATAGAGCACATATAAGAGGCCGTGGACAGAACCTTAAAACATCTTAGAAACTCCTCTGCTCTCATGGGCGGGATTACTTTTGTATTTGCTGGAGATTTCCGATAGACTCTTCCTGTCATTAACAGAGGTACGCGAGCAGATGTCATCAAAGCATGCTTAAAATCGTCGCTCTTATGGACTACGATTGAAAATATTAAATTACGGACGAATATAAGAGCTCATCTTCATGGAATCACCGATGGTGATTTTCCACAGCAACTGCTTAAAATTGGGGAAGGAATTTTTCCCACTCCAAATTTAATCAGTAATTGTAACATCCTTCTAGATGAGTCTCTAGGCCAAATAGTCCATAGTTTAGAAATTTTAATAGATGCAGTATACCCTGATATCGAGAATTTGCACGAAAAGGACTTTCATTGGTTGTGTTCTAGGGCAATAGTGTCACCTAGGAATGATAGTGTCAACGAAATAAATAATCTAATTATTCAAAAAGATCCCGGACAAATAAAAAATACAAATCGATAGAAACCGTGACTAATATCGAAGACGCAGTCCATTATCCCCAGGAGTTTTTGAATTCATTAAACCCTTCTGGACTGCCACCACATGAATTGACTTTAAAAATTGGAATTCCAATTATGCTTTCGAGGAATTTAAGCCCTCCAAGCATGTGCAACGGGACGAGGCTGCTTATTAAGGAATTGAAGGACAATTTAATTGTAGCAACCATTATCACCGGCCCAGCAGCTGGTCAACTAGCTCATATACCGAGAATTCCGATGATCCCAAGTGATCTGCCAATCCCATTTAAACGGCTTCAATTTCCGGTGAAAACATCTTTCGCCCTAACTATCAACAAGTACCAAGGCCAAACTTTCGAATTAGTAGGGATTGACCTACGAAAAGAATGTTTTACTCATGGCCAACTGTATGTTGGTCTATCGCGGGTCGGAGGTCCTGAAAATCAATTTATTTTGCTGCCACAAAATAAATTAACATCAAATATCGTTTACAGGGAAGCTCTGACTCAATAAATCGATTTTCAGGAGCAGAGAAAGTAAAGTATATAGTAAAGGCTTTTTACAAAAATTAAAATAAAATTAAAAGAAAAATTATAGTAAAAATAAATAAAAATATAAATAATACAAAAAAAATATTATTTCATATTTGAATTTTCTTCATTTTACTCTTTTTTAATGACCCCACGCAAAAACGAGAAAGTACGTATGTATGGGAGAGTGTGTGTGTGTGTAAAAAATTATAACTTTTGAAATGTTTGTTTAATACCCGTGCGAAGCCGGGGCGGGCTGCTAGTTATAAATGTTCTTAGATGATACAATGTTGCAAATGCAATAGTACTGAATGTCAATAGGTTGTATAATTGTCTAGTTTGTTCCTAAGTTAAATTGCACTACACAACGCAATGGAATATTTTTTATGATTGTTACATAATACTTGCGTATACTCGTTAGAACCCAAAAGACTTATCATTAGAATAATGTTTAAACTCATGTCTACTAGTCGTTATTACTGATCAAGTGACTGCATCACTGTGTTAGCATAATTACGTACCGTTCACCTTAATTTAAGTAAGGTAAACTTATACATAGTATTTATACGTACCTAGTCAAACATCAAATCTTATAACGATTTAATTTTTATAACTTTCTACGAGCTAGGTTATATTACGTAAAAATCCTTTAAAGAAACTCTGAGCGCCGACCGCCAAACTCCCGCTGAGCGACTAACTTTATGAACTAGCACACCGCGCAATTACTGTAAACGTGTACCTACGACTTGGCACCGTGTTTAATCAGATAAAATACAGAAAGTAGGTACTGGCTTTATGTCTTTCTTGATTGATGTTATGGAGATATGCTCTTAAGGTGTACGGTGAAGAACAGTACCGTATCTTATAGACACTAGCAAAACAGAAGTACCTACTTAGATACACACGTTGTTATGCTGCCAATACAGCCAAGGAACAAAAACATTAGATACGTCTGCTTAAAAACAGTGTTTTTTTCTTTTTTTTTACGATGGGGAATGCTTTTACGCATACCCCTCCGCGGGGGCGGACGGAGGGGTTACGTCGGACTCGCCGGGGTAACAGAAAGATGTTAAAACGATAAAATGGACCTCCCGGAATACCGACTAAACCTATCACGGTGTTTCTCGACAAACCACTATCGGCGGGGCCGCGCGAACCACTTTCACATGCGGTCGCGACCCCGCCGAGGTTACGGCCCGCCGTACGAAACGGCAGGCCACTACACGAAAAGACCTACCCACTGGTCACAACTACAAAAAAGCCCTACTGTCCCCCCCCCCCCCTAGAGGGGAGACGGACACGGCACAGAGGCACGCGTGGGAACACGCACGCCGCCTCTCGGACCTGGTGCTGAACGGATGGCGGGCAGGCCCACAAAGCCCGCCACCCCCAGGTCAAACCTCAGGGTGGCTGGAGGTCGTCCCGCGCCCTCCGGCGCCCGGTTCTGCGGTTGGGGAGAGGGTTTAAACGCTCCCTCTCCCGCTCCGCCGCTTCCTTGATGGAAATCACTTCCTCACAGAAGGAGGCGACGGCGTTCCACGACCTCTGCTTAACAACAGTCTGTTTTCAAAAGGCCAACACACTATATGCCTATTTATCCACGAACTTCTATCGGGTCGCGGTAAGCTGTGCCAGCCTTAAAAGAAGATCATTATCGTTGATTTTATTTAATTTTTCCCTACCTGACAGTTGCTTAAACATATTAGATGACATTCTTATTTTATAAAGGTGCTATTGATTTTAGTTTTTTACTCTTTGGGGAATACCAATTGAGGCTATCTTGTAGACGATCAAGAATTAGAAAATACTTAAAATAATATAGTTACCTTACTAAACTAATGATACACAATCGCTTTCTCATGCCTGGTATGTATACCTACTCCTGATGATTATAGTAATCACGTAATCGTGGAGAGATATATCATAGATTTATTATACATAATATAGACTATATAGAGTATTTAAGAGTAATATAGTATTTTCCTTATTTTGTTGATGCTCTATGACACCAAAAAGTAAATGGCAAGCATGGAACACCGTTAATCACCACTCCAGGACAAGACTGTATATCCTTGAAATTACAGAAGAAACGTCCGCATAACAAACAACAAGAACGGCATTTATGTCGTTCTGTCTGCAAATGTGTTTGGCGACTAAAATAGACTGATTGATGATACCGATCCTATGAGAGCCTGGATGGAATACTTATCAATATCGGGTCTTGGTACCAGGTGGAGAGTTGGTAAGGTAAGAAGTAAAACACTAATACTCCAGATAAGACAAGGTAATGCGACATCTGCTTTACAAGGCATCGCATATTCGAGTAGACTGTATTGCCCCCGAACAGATTGCAATCAATAAACATCGTACTACAACAATAATTCATAAAGCTGAAGAGTTTGTTTGTTGAACGCGCTAATCTCAGGAACTACTGGTCGATTTGAAAAATTCTTATAGTATTAGATAGCCTATTTATCGAGGAAGGCTATAGGCTATATAACATCACGCTACGACCCACGGGGGCGGCGCAGTAACGATAAACGCGGGTGAAACCGCGGGAACATCTAGTATTACTATATTAGTACTGGATATAGTTTCTGGCAAACAAAATCATATTCACAATTGTTACGTCACATTTCTCGTATCGCAGCGAACTTAAGTTTGTTAATATGAATATTTTCTGCCCCAACTGTTGGAATACTAATCTAATACCCTTGATTCCAACAGGAGCCAATATTTTCTTAATAAATCTTACTCTATCTAACTGGGAACTATTTATGTGAGCTGCAACTAGTTGTTCCCTTTCCTCAGTGGTTGCAAACCCCATGAAATAGCTCCTTATACCTACTACGGCGGCATTGTATCTAGAGCGAAAGTAATACTTTATATAAAAACTACCTGACCCGGCAAACGATGTTCTGCCATATAAATTATTTCTTAGCGGTATTAAATATACTTTACGACCTTCTCCTTCTTCTTCTTTTTCGTGTCGACCTAGACTCATACCTACCAAATATACATAAAAAAATTCATAACAATCGGTCGAGCTGTTTCGGAGGAGTGCGACCAGAAACACCGGGATTTGTATATATACAGGGTTACTGGTAACTCGACGTATTCTTCCCGGCAATAATAGATAGAGGAGCTAAATATTTTTAGTCATGGTTATTGTTTATTACGCATTTATGGGTATTTTTTAACTTATTAAGCTTTATTACTAGGTTCTTTATAAATTAAAATGATCTAAAAAGACATCCAATGAACCAATTCTTTTTTATTATGTCTTATGTGCAAAGAAATGGATATTTCTTTTTAAATCGTTAAAACCAACATATTTCGAAAACGGCTAACTTTCCGCTATACATATGGCGGGTTAAATTTATTGCATTTTAGCTCCTCTATCTATTATTGCCGGGAATACGTCGAGTTGCCAGTAACTCTGTATAGATACAGATACATAGATAGAAAATAGTGCGATCCGCTCATACTTTTGTTCTCATTCTCGGCGTTGGTTATTTAAATATTTGTAAACTTTACTTGAGTACGACATAGATATATATAGGTACAAAAGTAATAAGGATAATCTATGTATACCTTTATATAAATTATAGTGTAATAAGTATTTGATACATATCAATTTCCTGATACATAGCAATATGCCTATCAGCTGCTACAATTAATTTTAACGCTATCTTAAAATGCTCTCGTGTAGTGCTAAGTGTAGTACCAATCTCGTTTCTTTTTATTAAATTGCTTAATTTATTTTATTGTTCGTAAAAACATAACTTTAGATTAGAATAATAAGAACTATTGAATTAAACCATTGTGTCAGAAATATATATCGATGATATAAAATAATAATCCTAACTTACATAATGTTATGAAAGTGAATGTGAGTTTGTTGGTTACGTGCAAGCGTAACCCTTAACTACTCGACCGATCGCCATGAAATTGCGCATACACGTTGTCGGGGGAACAGAAAAAGACGTTCATCCACAAAAAGTACTGTTCAACCTAAACGATATTTAAGCAAGCGAAGCCGCAGGCAAAATCCAGTAATATATAGATTTTACCGAATCACGATTCAATGGCACGTTAATTAGTGACACACATATATTTCTATTTTTCCTGGTTAACCCATTCACAGTCCCGTGATAGACACAATAGAAAATTAATTGTTATGTACCATATGTGGTTCATCGGACAGGGAACGTGTTAATCATCACTCGTAGGTATCATTTCGTACTCCATGGACACCTTAATGGAAACATCATGGTCAAAAATTAACAATATGTTAGGTACCGAGACTAGGATTGCCATCCGTAATCTATACTAATATTATAAAGCTGAAGAGTTTGTTTGTTTGAACGCGCTAATCTCAGGAACTACTGGTTCGAATTGAAAAAATATTTTTTTGTTGGATAGCTTATTTATCGAGGCAGGCTATAGGCTATACAACATCACGCTACGTCCCACGGGGGCTACGCAGTAATCATAAACGTGGGTGAAACTGCGGGCACATCTAGTTTATAATAAAGTATTGTACGTTATTTCGGGTAAATGTTTATTAGGAAAACAAAGTATTTTACCTGTCAACATTTACATGTTTTATTTAATTGTTCCTTTCCTAGAGAACGTTTAAGTCCATAACATAAAAACCGACTTAAATAACGCTGAAAAGCAAAATAGCAGTATTTATCATTTTAGTTTTAATTAAGCCCATAATTGAATCTAGTGAATGCGTAGTAGATGCCTAGTAGGTAAGTAAGTACCTAAATTGAATTATCTTTCTCTTTTCTCTGTTTGCTTGCAACGATTCCAAGCTGGTTAGAATCAATTAGAATATTACACAGAACACCAAGGGCCTTGGCAGGTATGTGTGTGGATCACACAATTTTTTTTTCATGCATCTTTTACATTCTATCTTTCGAAAACTAATTTGACTCATATTGTCAAGATAATATTACATTTTCTTCTTCCATAAAAATACTCGCACTCTAGATATATATTTTTAATAAAATGTAGGAATATTTTAGCTCCTTCCGGCATCAAAAATATCGGTGTCCCAACTTCCAACTGTCGCATCGGAATACATTTATGTTAATATTAAGCACTATACAAAAAAATATTCACCTTTAGTTAACAAAGTGACGTTACGGTCGCTGCGTCAATGTCAGAAATAGATACAAAATTGTCTCCTTGATATTATGTACTGCTTGCAAAATAGTATAACTATCCAGTACTAATGCTGGCTAATTATTCAAATTATTGCACAGCATAATTGTTACGCATAATGGTTGATTGAAACAAGTTCGGGGCCATTGCAGGTTGCTCGGGTATGCTAATTTTTCTTTTTATGACGCGTCGTTACAATGAACGTCGAAAAATAATTGGGTAACTCGCTCCAAAAATATGTTATTAAAACGTCAAAAAATTTAAATAAAGTTTACTTACCTACATATCTAAAATACTGTTTATTTTATTAAGCCGACCTTAATATATGTACCTACTTTATTTCCTGCACAAAAAGTTAGGATCGCTAAGTACCTACATAATACATTTATTAAGTCAATGGTAAACAATAATATTTGTTATCTATATGTTTCTGTTGCGTACAGTTAGATCTAAGCATCGATTACATTAACAAACAAATGAAGGCTTCTTATTTCTGAATTGAGGTTTGAACCTTAATTAATTTTATTAACTGAGAGTGACACACATTAATTTGACTGTTTTTGACTGCTTATTTTTCTAGGTGTTATTATTTTTCTTTTGTACTTATGTCTAAAATATTTAAAAGTGTAACGTAAACCAAATCAATATATTTATTATTTTGCTTATCTCAGAGCTTTGCTATAACAAAAGCAACTGACTGACTAAACATTCGTTTTCGATTTCTAGGTAGGTAGATACCGGTATTTATGATGGCGACGTTCCAGATAGCTCGCTTATTACGCGCTGCATTCATGACAATACAAACACGAAATAGGAATAAAAGTAATGCGACTCTGGGTCAACGACCTAGCAATGTCACCTTTAGCGCCTAATGACCACAGACAAGATAAACTTCGCTTCCCTCACGCCGCGCGTACATGCACACACCCGCGTCTCCCTCTTATCTACATTTTGAATATACTCACTATATATATCTATATGTGTTATAAGTATAACATAACCTTATAACTAAACTGCAATGTTCTTATCTAAAATGCATACCTAGGTACCTACTCGACGTAGATATTGATAAAGACGTTTGGAGCGTAGCGACATGGACGATATAATTGTAGGTACATATACGTAGGTACTATATTGATAGCGTTCCTACATGACTAAGGAGTCTTATTTATTCAGAAGAGTCGACAGTGCCATTACGTAACACGGACTACGGCAATATAAGTATATATAAATATACACACACATAGTTAGTTATCACCAATTCATAAGAATCTTGTAAGTAGGTATGTGTGCAGCGTAGAGCATAAAACTGACAATATATCTACAGACAAGTATACATTTACGTAGTAACAAACACTGGCTGCGTGAATGTGTTCCGTTCGGAGGGCACCTTCAAATGATGCCGTTGACCGTGGTCAGGGACAAGCGGACCCTGACCGTGTCGCCGCGCCGCGCCGCACAATTCGCCGGTACATTTAGTGCCTGGCCTAAATCGCAGTGACGTAATGATCGCTCACCATTCGTTCGCCACAACATTAATAACGTTTGTGTAAATATTGTAATGTAAGTATATGATTTACTTTTTTAATTTAAAATTATTGTTGTTGCGCTATGTGTCATCCCCATCATGCATCGTTTATAAAACTTGAAATACCTAAATAAATAAATGTAGGTACCTGCATTAAATGACTAAATTGTATTTTAATACCAAAAACCTTGTAGTGCCTATAGTGAATAGATTACTGTTTTGGAGTTTCTCCTACAGCATGTAAAACCAAAAATGGCCAAATCATATGAAGATTAGATAGGTAGGTAAGTGCCTGCTTACCTACCTCCTTCAACAATCAATATATTGAAATAATATTGGTTTTAAGTTTTAAGCGATAATTATTGCATTATCGCCTTGGATGCATGTAGGTAACGATAGATAATAATATCTATACTAATATTATAAGGCTGAAGAGTTTGTTTGTTTGCTTGAACGCGCTAATCTCAGGAACTACTGGTCCGATTTAAAAAATTCTTTCAGTGTTAGATAGCCCATTTATCCAGAAAGGCTATAGGCTATATATCATCACGCTAAGATCAATAGGAGCTGAACACCAATGAAGAATGTTTCAAAGTCAGAGGGTATTTTTTCCTTTTGAGAGCTTCCGCTGCGTAAACAGTTAAAGTTTCACCAAAATCATGTATGACAGAATTGTTCCCCTATAAAAGTTCTAAAAAAAAGTCTGCGACAGCATATGTCTATCTTTTAAGGTTGGCTCACTATAAACATTTTTATGCTAACCAAATTTGTTCTAAAATAATGCATTATTTGTGAAAGTATTATTATAAACATGATATTAATCCTTATCCAAATAAATACGTTATTCATCACAAGTATTTAATTTAATACAAAATTGCGCTTTACATCATTCGATTTCAATGAATATCTTAGGAGATATCGCAGTTTTAAAATAACATTGCAGCAAAATAATTACCCATTACAGACATAGTACAAACGATGTGTCTCCTGATTTATTCTGCGTGATTACTACTGGTTCGATTTGAAAAATTCTTTTAGTGTTGGATAGCCTATTTATCGAGGAAGACTATAGGCTATATAACATCACGCTACCACCCACGGGGGCGGCGCAGTAACGATGAACGCGGGTGAAACCGCGGGAACATCTAGTCCATAATATAACGTTAACGAAATAATTAATTGGTTTAGGTACAATCAAATAAAACTCAGTACTTAATTATTTATATTTTTAGTAATGGTAATGTAATGACAATCTGATGGTGGCAAATATCTCGACAATTAATTAGGTCGCTTTTACGTTTTATAGTCGACTAGCGACCCGCCCCGGTTTCGCACGGGTGCAATGTTGATACTAAATATACTACAGAATGTCTTTATATATACAACGTTCACAGCCTTTTTGTCATTAAACTCATTAAACAATACAAACATGTTTTCTTAGGCACGCGCCACCGCGCGCCGCGGCCCCCAGGCCGGTACCGCCGCAACCGCTATGTCCCTGCATTTTAAATCTGTAATATCTTCGAAAATATTCTTTTAAATTACATGCTGTAAAGGGCTAAGTATTTTGATCTAAATTAAATGCACAATTTATTTAATTATTGTGCATTTAATATAGATTACTTCATTGGATAAGGATTAATGCTGTATTGCTTAAAATCGCTTCGTAAATAAGCCATTATTTCTCGTAAAAAGTAAAGGATAAAAATAGTTATTGTGGATTATCCCTAAGAGATAGACATATACCATGGCGCGCTTTTTTGTAGTCCTTTTTAAGGTGTAGGTACAACACTGCAGTACATTATTTTGATCTATCTCATAGAGTTCAGCCAGCGTTTGCAATGTAAGCGAAAAAAATGTGTTTATTTACGACATCACATTAGAAACCTCTAAAATTATCAGTGTTTCTCTACTATATTATGCATGTATTACATATATATAACTTCCTCTTGAATCACTCTATTTATTAAAAAAACCGCATCAAAATCTGTTGCGTAGTTTTAAAGATCTAAGCATACATAAGGACAGACAGACAGCGGGAATCGACTTTGTTTTATACTATGTAGTGATATAACAGTAACCACTTTTATATGCAAAATAATAGTTGAATTATTACAAATTCGCGTTGTTTCTACAATGCATAATTCTCTGTATTACTCATGTTTTACAGAAAACAAGCAATCAACAAAGTATTCATAATGATTTCTTCATATTTACATCAACATTGTATCATTTAAAATTTAGTTTCATGACTAGCACTTAGAGTAGCACATAAACCAATAATAACGCTATCTTGGTTATATAGGTACCTTAGATACTTTAGATTCAATCTGTCTATTCTTAATGTGAATCAGAAAGGATCTGCTTGATTGCTTGATTAACGTAGCGAGAAGAATGTTTTTATAATAACATTAATACAAAATACTTATTTCGAAATCAATATCTTAGTAGGTGCCTATTAATGTTTGCATTAGTTTATTCATAAAGATATTCATGCCCGTTTAGGTAGACTGATAGAGATTGCTTCAGGCAATAAGTTCACCTCAATACATGAGATTATCTGTGTATAAAGTGACATAAATATTGGTCCGAGTGTGTGTGTGTGTGTGTCATGGGGTGTGTGGCCAGAGAACCTCCTAGTGTGCCTGATGGCTGCTGGTCCCTTCTACACTTCTTGTGAGATGGAATAGCAGACGTTGGGCCGGTACACCCCGGGCAACTCGGGTAATAATATCTTTTCGGAGGCATTATTACTCGTGGCTAATGCTCTGGCACGCATAGGGAACCCGAGGCATTTTCCCTGAGTGCTGAAAGGACGGGAAGCTGGTACTGCTGGCCAAGCCAAGACGGCTTCCAGAGTCGGCCGCGGCGTACAGGACGCTGCTGGACGAGGCGGGGAAAATATTTGAGAAAATTCTCGCCACCCGCATCGTCCGGCACCTGAGCACGGTCAGTCCCGACCTGTCGGACGCTCAGTTCGGATTCCGGGAAGGGCGGTCGACGGTCGGGGCCATTATGCACCTGAAGGCCGCGGCCGAGGAGGCGGTCGCCGGCGGCGGTGTTCTGTTGGCGGTGTCTTTAGACATCGCCAACGCGTTTAACAGTCTGCCATACAGTCTCCGATATCACGGAGTACTTTTTTATCTGGAGCGGCAGGTGGCAGACTATCTGAAAGGCAGGAGTGTCCCCCTCGAGGTTCTATGCGAGGTTTAGCGGCGGCCCATCTCGGACGGTGTCCCGCAGGGATCGGTTCTCGATCCGCTCCTGTCCATGTCCCATGGCGTACGACTGCGCCGTGGGTTTACGGGTCACCAGTAAATCCAGAGCCCAGTAACGGGTGGCTATTAGTAAGACGGAGGCTCTGGTCTCTCATGAGCCCCGTCGCAATCCACCCCGCGGCACTTCGATAATGGTGGGTTCGACGCGCGTTCCCGTCCAGCCCACATGCAATATCTGAGCTTGGTGCTGGACTGAAGGTCGACGAGCATTTCAGACAGCTCTCCCCGAAGTTTCTCGGCACTGCGTCCGCCCTTTGGCGGCTATTGCCAAATTTGGGCGGGCCCAGTGCTGGTTGCCGGCGACTTTACACGAGGGTTATCCGCTCGATGACGCTTTACGGCGCACCGGTGTGGGCGGACTCCCTGACCGCTCAGTGCAGGACTCTTCTGCGGATACCGCAGAGTCATACCATATAAGGTTACCGCACGGTGTCAGCTGACGCAGCTTGCGCGTTGGCCGGGACGCCCCCGCGGGATTTAGAGGCTGAAGTGCTCGCCGAATTGTTCACAGTGAATGAGGAGGTGCGGGAGGAGACGGGTTGTCGTCCCCTCCCGGCAGTAATAAAGAACACGCACGATCGAGCCCACCAGGGCATGATTGGTAAGTGAACGGGGATTTCCCGTCCGTCAGCCATTGAGTCGGTTCGACGCCCTCTGTAGTGTCGGGGCGTCGCCCAGGAGTTGTGTCTGCTAGGTGGGTAGCTGAGGTAGTCTCCTTTCTAGCGGCCCATCCACTATACAAGGCAGCGAGTACGCACACCAATGTGTTTTGGTCCGTAGGCCCGAAGTACGGGAGAGCTTGACATATAGGTACTCTCTCGCCTCCCCTTCTGGCGAGAGAGTATGCATCAGGCGCATTTCCCAATCTCAAGACGGTTGATTATTAAAATAAGAACGACTTAGTATCGACACCATAAAAATATTTAAACCATAAAAATCAAGTGTCTGTACAGTACTTATATTGTATATTGTTATAACGCGATATTGCCGTCGATCAAGCTGCAATTAGAGAATAATTTCTAAAGGCACACTCGGAACTATAATGAGTCACGAAATCATGACAGCCATTGTAAGCACCCATCAAAGGACAAAGTAGTAAGCTACTTACTCCTATTATTTATAGAGACATTGCGAGAACCACATCTTAACCAATAGCGATTGCGCACACTCTTGTGTACTATAATATCTACTACGTGGATTGTCAATCACCATCAAGATTGACCGCCATGACCGAAATTCGGCCTGGAGAATCATAAAAGGCCTTAGAAGAATCTCTCTTCATATTTGTATTAAAATTCATGGTCTATTCCAGCCCCTTTTTAATATCAGTGACATGATACACGTAGCGTCAGCAGGGTTAAATTATTTATATTTCTAATTTTTGATTTGACTGTAAGAATATTTTCATATTTATATTTTTCCTATCAATTAGTCTACTCTACTCTGTTGTATATAAGCATCCTTGAATTGACACCTATATATATAAGTCTCTCTCATCCGTATCCTATTTATCCCAGCCACTTTCTTCAGGTCGTCTACTGACCTATCTGGGGCATTCTGTCGGATATAACGTTTAGTACACGATCTTCACTTAAGGACTTCTTTACTCCAAAATCCATTGTTTCATCTAATAATTATGAGCTCTAATGCCTTTAACTTGTAAGATAACATCCCGATGTATAAATTAAGTATGTACCTAAAACCACCCAACAAAATACCCATATTGAGATTATACATAATTATGCGAGATATACTTACCAAATCGGATCCCTAGAGAGTTATTTATAATTACTACATTAATAGGAAGTAAGTCAATACAAATTAATTACAGCGCTATGGCATAAATCCTTAGATAAGGCGTGGTATAGCATTGTCGTAGATGTCTGCTCATGCAAAATCGCACTATTTATTCGCAAAGCTCGTTGCGTAATAGGAAAGAACAGGCAGGTAAAAGACAAAATCACAATGTAAAATTTATTTTTTATTACATCAAGTAATATCAATGTAACATGTAATTCTTTCATACACCAAAACAAGTAAGGAGATTATCTAGTGTAAACCACACCCCTCCACATAAATTTTGTTCAAGATAAAATATTTCATTGAGTACAAACAATGAAGTGTCAATTTACAACAGATAATCTGTATCTCCTAAATTTATTATTCATCATCAATACAAATATTTACAATTCAAGTAACTATCCGACTACATAATAATATGTAACACAACATATTATGGGATGTAATATTCAGATCAATAGCACAGACAAATATAACCTATCGTTTGCCCTTAACATAACTTACATCTGAATAATTCGTTTCGTACAATATGGCTTCACTCATATTCCGAATTACTTTCTATCTAATATGTCACAACCCTTATAGCCATTCATTAACTTTATCAATTCAGTTCAACTCACACCCAACAGTGCGTGCGCTTTGGAGCGCCGTATTATGAAAGCGTCGGCAGGCGACCGCATCGATCAGAACGAGAAAATGCGCAGAATTTCTACGTTTTATAAGAGCCTCGTAGCACTGCCGCGACGCAATCAATTAATTTAATTCCTATCATATTGACATGGCCTGGACGGTGACGGCCCTCAGACGCATACAAAAGTAACCGAACGGAGCGGATCGGTCTGGCAAACAGCTGACTGCGTTCCGCAAAATGCTGGCGACCGACTAAAGCAGAGTGCGCGTGCATTTTGGAATCCGCAACCCTCGCCTATACATCTTCGGATCCAGTCAGCTGATTGGATTCCAATATGAACAAGTTCCATACAAGGATACATTTTGCTATATAGACAATTAAATTGCTTTTATATTATATAATGCGTTCCGCACGCCGTTCGGTGTGATTCGTGCCTTAGCGTGAACAGCCTGGCCATTTACAAATCTGTAAGAAATTTAACTAAAAACAGAGAGTGTCGCGATATAAGGTACTCACAGCTCTATATAAGTATATCTATTATGCTAATCTTTCAGGCCACCAAACTCAAAACTAACCAGATAATATATATATATAGCGCGATATGTTCCTTAATCTTTATTAATGCAACTTCAGACCTTTAAGTAACCAGGCAGTCGACGCTAACGATTTAAAATATTTAATTAATTTATAACATAATATTATATATTAACGTCTATGAAAAAGCTGGCGCAAAGCATTCATCTAAAAGGATTAATGTTTATTGTTGCTTTTTGGTAAAAACAATTTGATAAACGACTAAAATAGGAAAATTAAACTGTAATTGTGATTTTACTTCATAAAGTTTTGGTAAAGGGAGTCAATTATAAATAAAAAAAATTGTAAAATAGTGCCGCACTATTCTACATGCATTGCAAATTAATTAATAATGTTGTCGCAAATTAATTTATCGTATTGTGTAATGCGGGTATTTTCAAAATTCTTTGAAAATTGTATATTGTATATTATACGCTTTAACACAAGCTTTGGGCTGAATCTCAAAATCTTATCCTACGTCTCGACAAATTATCCTTCAAATCAATGTACTTACTTTCCAATAGAGACATATAATATTACAAACACGTAGGTATTAAGGTATTAGACTAATTAATGAAAATGTGGCAAACCGTATAGTTACTACCTAGCTACCTACTTATAAAATCAGACTTAGATTTTAAAACACGCCAATAAAGAGATCGCTGTACATGTTCCTAATTTAGGATATACATATAATATAAATGGTTATATCTAAATGGCTTTAGTTCTTAAATCCTGAAAAAGTATCAAACAAACTTATAATTGAAGCATGGATAACATTCATCGCTAAACATATATACATAGGTACAAACTCCTGAGACAGTAGTAACAATAATAATAAGAGCCGTATTTGGTATGTTTTACAACTATTTGCGCTGATTCTCGATATACCTACTTTGTTTTTTTTTTTACATAAAAGGAAGGTTGTCATGGTGGTCTCCGCTGTTATGATACTCTACTCAAGTAACAGGGAAACCAATTCCCTTACATATCTGTACAACTGGTTTAATCTAATATCGTTATCATATTGTATTACGGAGGCAAGTGGCATTGGTATGGATGGCATGTATCGCATTATCGCATTCCGGTGTGTGAACAATCGTTGTTGACGATTTATTTGCATAATAGCCGATTTTCATTCGAGCACAGTTGCATGTTTTATCGTTATTAAATAATATGTGAGTATAGACGTCATCATATTTTTTTATTATTTACTGTATTTATTTACATTTGTTTAGCTAGGTACACTATCGGAGACCCATTACTGGAAAAGACATATCATACAACAAGCCGAAAAAATAAATGTTATTTTGCTTTGTTTGAGGTCTCGAATACGGAAAACATCGGCGATCGATAAATCGAGAAAGACATGTCATAATCGCAACATAGCAAAGTAAAATGTATGCAAACAGGATTATTAATGTTGAAAATTATTGTGTAAAAAGGAGTAGACTCAAAAAGCAATATTACACAGTCGTTCACCGATAACGTGGGTCCTATACGTAAAGATTCTGTTCACAATTGACATCGTTGAAGAAGCGTTTATTGTTCCTCAAGCACCGCGGTGATAAATATTGAGCACAGTAGAAGCCTGCAGGCGGAGATCGTGCCAAAAAATCGTTTTGTCACAGAACTTTTGAACGAATTCGATGAGAAATTAGCTATAATAAATACATGCAGCGACATTAATTAAACCGGTATTTTACTATTAATAGACACTGTAAAATTCATTACTTTGAGGTTTGGTCAATTATTCTGCTATCAAATCGAAAGTGTCCGGCGACTCTCGAATCTCTGTGACGTCGATGTTGGCAATGTAAACATGATTTTCCACCAGGGATATGCGAGATACATCTATAAATATTAAGCGAGGGTAAGATTCCAAGTTATTAAACTATGTGTCTATTTTCACAAACGCTAAATACTATAGCACAGTGGGTATGTAACAAGATATGTCGCACAGCGAGTATAAATTAGGTAAGTATATAAAATATTTTTGGCTTCTTTGAGCCCAAGGAGTAGTTAAGTTGAATTAAGCTATGCTATCAAATATATAGGTATCACACGAATCCCTCGCTACGCACTCTCGCTTATACATGGCGCTAAATGTAGTGATATCCTAAGGTGGTCAAAGTTCAATCGGTTTTTGACACTCATACGCCGGCAGGTCGGTTTTGTGTAAATAGGCATCAATGAGTTGCGCCGTAAAAATGTGCAGTCTTTGGCGTATAGAAGGGTATTCTCAATCCAGAATTATCTAATGGCTAATCCATAATTTCAGGTTTAAATCAAAATTCTAGGTTTGTATGTAGGCCATCGCTGTTTGGGGGCGGAGCTCGCCCTAGAAAATGCTAGATCAAAATCTAACCCTAGAAGCGCCTATTAATGTACCAGACAAGATACATAAAATAAAGGATTTATAAAATATACCCAGACTGGACTGTTTTGGGCATACACATAAACTGCAATATAGTCTTTGCCTAATATTCATTAATGATATATTTTCACGAAACTAGAAAAAATATCTGCTAGCTAGCCAATATTGTTTAATGTCACAAAGAAACCTGCATTTGTTGTCTAATCTAAAATAAATAGTGTATATACTTAGCTATAATGTAGTTAAATATATATTCTTATTGGTATCATTAGCAGGTGTGAATGCTTTGCTCTATTTTAGCTATAACCTCCTCATTTAAAAGTGTAGGTCCCACACATTATATCACATAGTAGGTACATCATTTCGTTTATAATTCATTCTTTTAATGCAATGCAAATTTGGTCATTATCCATGTGGTACTCTAAAGAAAAATTATAAATAGTTAGGTATTATAATTTAGATTTTCTATTGAATCAATACAGATAATAGGTTGATATTAGATACTTTACAGGTTATTATAAACAAGTTACAATTGAGCTGCATACCACCATGGTCCCTTTCTAGAGTTTTGTTTTAATTTTTTTCACATGTTGCTTCATAAATAAGTGACATTTTAACTAAAAATATTTATGTAATTTATAATACATTTTCAATCATGGTATTCATTACCATGAACTTTAGGCATTTTTAACTGATTAGTATAAGCATTGTCGCCAATAATGGGATTTAATTAAGTACAAGAAGTACCTGTATTACAATGCATTTAATTACAATAAATTTCATGTTGAGTTTTATTGTAAAGTTTTCAATCACCAGGGTAACCACAACTAAGGAATAAATGTAGCTTTTGTATAAATAGTCAAAGGAGACTGGTGGGTTTCTTAGAAGCGTTCGGCCTGGTAACCTACATGGATAATTTCAATGTTTCCTGATAGCATTATTAATTAGAAAACTATGTACAGTTGTAACTTTTTCCAAAAACTTGTCTGGAAGTAGATATAAGACATTAACTTATGACATTGACATAAGGTTAAGTCATGCACGAAAACTTCTAATATTGTATGTGTGTATGTAATATGACGTGAATATTATACTTTTTTTTTAGGTTCCAAGCTAAGTTTCAGGTTCAACATGATTCAGGAAGCAACTGTGCTTGTAACCTATGTTTATAGTTTAGAAACGCTGGTGGCGCAGGATCACAATGGCAACGTCAGATAATGACCTACAGGTTACAAATAACAGTTTGATGCCAATCTAAAAAACTATTTACTGTTTTTTTAGTATGGCAACAAACATGAATTATCTATTACAGATATTGACTGAATAATTGATTTCAAAAACCTGTGAATTGAATTGAATTGAAAGTCTTATAAAATATCTCATTACCCTGGGCAACACCTACCTCTACTTTGTGATATAAGTGATAAAGGAACCAATCTCATTAAATGTACAAAGTGGGAGTGTATCAATTATATGAAAGTATTTTCACATTGTAGCCGCTAACTTGGAAATTATTTTTCTCGACTAAGACAAGTTTTCTGAAAATAGTACTGAAGAAAATAGTTAAGAGTAAATATCAACTTTTTTTCGTAAAAGTTTCTTTTCTGTGGGTGTTCAGGCCGAAAACCGCCAGTCTCCTTTATTCCTAAAATAAACTATCTGGAAATTTAACCTGTACTCTAATAATGTAACATTTTACTGACTTTACTGCTGTACTTAATAAACAACACATGTACGTTTTGTTTTTAATTTTAAATGATGTTTGCCAAACACCAAATGGGGCACAGTCTTAAACTTCCAATGTTTTTAACATTAATTGCAATTAACAAACCTATGGCCCACACAGTGGGACTTACCCGATACACTCAGTCCTCTGCTTCAAGTCACACTTACACTATGAATGTTTGATTCTTTAATATTTGGTCAAATATACCAACTACATACATAACATTAACTGTTTAGAAACTTATCTAACATTCTTAGGAACAGACATCACAAAGCTTATTAACAAATTACAGATCAATTTTGACATCTTGTAGTCCACTGTGTCTTTTAAGGTATTCACTATTATCATCACAGTCAACTTTTCTACGTTTCCTACAGTCAAACCGCACTCCTGTCTCCTGTACAACTTTTTCACTATTTTGGATGGCAGAAATGATATTCTCTTTAGATGGTGCTACTAGCTTCAACTCATCAATATTCTCATTCACTGATGGTTCAACAAGGTGCATAACAATGCGCTCCAAACGCTTTGGGTGTTCTACTGGAGCATCATCAGCAGGAACTGCTTCATTTTGCTGCTTCTCAATATCTATAATGACTGAATATTTCCGCTTCATCTCTTCCATCATTCGACGACCATAATCCTCTCCGATAACACTATTAACACATACAAAACTTTGGACCTTTTTCGTTTTTCTATCAATTTCGAGGAATCCTCGTGTTCTCATGTATGTAAAATGGCCAGATCGTGACATCAATCTGTAGTATGATTCACCAAATTCCCTGCTTTCATCATACATCTGCCTCAAAACACAAATAACCCAACGCACATCCTCTTTGTGCATAAATACAAATGCTGAAGTACCAGTTACTTCTTCTGTCATATAGCCTATCGCCAAAGATATACTTTGGTCACATTGCACTATGCGCCCATCTATCAAATGCCTTGTCCAATATTCAGAATATGCAGTAGGTGGTAAGATACGAGCTGGCATAGCAGTCGATAGAACATGAATCATGCCAATAAAGACAAAATCGTTTCCACTTGATGAAAATGTTCTATTTGTCCTGACTCTTTGTCTTCTAATAATTTGTTCATCCTGTACTCCATTTGAAGTGGCTCTGTCAGAACGTCTAAGTGTACCATCTATGCGGCAACGCTCATATCTAGCTGGATCTGAGCGAGCACCTGCTCTCATAATGCGAATATGAAAATTGTGATGTTGTTCAAATAATCTATCATCACAACTCGTTTGCAACTCTTGTGGGTAAATGTGATGGCGAAGTATTTCAACATCTTCCTGATGGACATAGTTGTAAAAGTCTTGACCTAACAGATCTATATGGCAGTAACCCAACTTTTCTTGTACATTAGGCGACACAATGAATATACGGCCACGGCACGTTACTCCAAACATAATACCGCCAAAGAGATCAAAAAATTTCAGAAAAGATGATGACCATGTCTCAATATGTCCACATTTTATCGTGTCCCCGAAGACATGTTCGTTTCGGAGTTTGTTGGCTGCAAGTCTCAGAACACTGGTTTTATCGACTTTGCGTTGTGAATGCACTATATCAGACAACAAAGACATCATCAGTTGGATCTGGGAATTGTATTGGCTCCGACGTTGTTTTTCAGCTTTAATACGGGATTCTCGATCGCTGGCTTTTGCAGTAGGTATACCTGGAGAATGGGACTCCGAGGAAGAATCCCCGCTATTAGCGGCTTGAAGATCGTAACCCATTGTCGATGGAGGCACACCCACTGTTAAACCAAATTCTGCAGTTGGTGTAGCTAGTCCTATTGGACCAGGCATTGATGAATGCATTCCGAGATGAGTACTGGCACCACCCGACGTCATATCACCGACCGATATTACTGCACACAAACTATGTCCTTGTTGGTATCATTACAATCCAATAACCTTACGTAAATAGTGACTACTAAATTATAAATATGCATGTATTATCATCTCGACGCAGATATAGTCGTATTACGATTATGTTGATAAACACTGTCATATCACATCAAAATAACAAACAGTCCACCGAAAAACTAACAATATTTGGATTAGTTTACACCTTGTGTATGTTTCAACCACTAACCACTTCCAACTATAGGTTTCGACGAGATTATGAACCATCAACCAAGGCTGCCGGGCTTGAAAAATTATATAGGTACTAAATACAAAAGTTGCCGAAGTAAAAAATGAATAAAGTATGACAGATGACAACTAACCAATGAGAACACAGTCTTTTGGATAACAGTAGTTAGTCGATTATTGC
Source organism: Catocala sponsa (assembly GCA_963564715.1). Lineage (NCBI taxonomy): Eukaryota > Metazoa > Arthropoda > Insecta > Lepidoptera > Erebidae > Catocala > Catocala sponsa. The sequence continues at coordinate 12,007,482 of OY751336.1, read as the reverse complement.
TGGTTTCGAGTTGAATACCCTAGTTGCTATTTGCGGAAATACTGCATGCATTGATGTATAAAAAACCTAGATACACAATCAGCGTCAAAAAACGTCCTCACCAAATGAGCACCCACTTGAACATTTAGGTGCTCATTTAATTTAGACTCTCCCGTTCTGTCAGTCATCTTTTGTAAATTGATCTTTCCGATGCTCAAACTTAAATTATTTTGCTTCAAAAAATGTGATTAGTTATTATTTTTACTGTTAATACACAATTTATTTTCCCTAATAAACCGCGGGTAACACCGCGGGGCACAGCTAGTATTATATAAAGTCATCGGTCCAGAGCACAAAGAAGAATTAGCTAATAAATTAAAAACGTCTAAATACAGCGTTATGACAGACGAATCGACAGACATTCTACGACAAAAGCGTCATGTGTAGTAATACGGTTTTTAACGAGACTTCTGGCCGTATTGAGAGCAAATTCTGGAATCTTCATAAAATTTTCAGCTCTGATGATTCCAGTGCAGTAAACGAAGGAGCAACAACAGAAAATATATATATTAAACTAAAAAATGCTTTACGGAACACGATATTCCTTTAAAAAACATTATTGGTTTAGGGTCTGATGGCTGTAATGTTATGATGGGACTTGAAAATTCTGTTGCAAGCAGGTTCAGAGAAGATTGTCCTGGTATTATCATATTAAAGTGCACTTGTCATTCCGCCCATCTCTGCGCCAGTGCAGCATGACAAAAACTACCCAATAGGTGCGAACAGTTGGCACGAAATATATTCAGTTTTATTTACAATAGCCCAACACGATCAGCAGCGCTAAAGCAATTTCAGGAGTTTTTAGAACTCAAGCCACAAAAAATGTTGCATCCATAACAAACAAGATGGCTGTCACTTCAGCAAGTAGTAGCACGTGTTTTAAGTAATTGGGATGCTCTGAAATTGGTTTTCACCGACATGGCACTTTCGGAACGATCTCTGTCAGGGCAAGCAATATTCGATTTGCTTGTGGATCCATATATGAAGCTATATTTTGATTTTCTAGCATGGGTACTACCAAAGTTTACAAACTTTCAACAAATACTTTCAGGCCGCGAAAGTTGTGGTAACAGAGCTGGATGCTAGGACTTATACACGGAACTGCTGCTGTGTTTTATGGAGCGGAGGCACGTTAACCAAACTAAGATAGCTGATATCAATCCAGATGACAAAAAAAAATCACTTACCTAACGAGCTTCTCTACTTAGGAATCGGCGTAGCAACAAAAATTAACACACCTGAAATAAAGACAGATATGACTAGGCGGGAAGAATTTTTGAAAAGGTGCAAAGATTTTCTTGTCGAAGCTGCTGTGCAAATGCGAAAAAGATGAGATTTTAACAACGATGCGCTTATCAAAATTACTTTACTAAGCCCTAAATATGCTTTAAAGCCAATCTGTCCGAGAACAAAATCCAACCATTCTGTCTATCGCCTCAAACTTTCCAAGAGTGATTGACATACAAGACATTAACTTAATGCGAATTCTTGACCATTAATGGCGTGCATTGCCACTAATCGAGTTTGATGAAAATATAAAGATGAAAAAAAGACCAGACGTCTTCTGGGCGAAACTAAACGCTTGGTGTGTTATGTGAGTTATGTCCAAAAACTATCCGTTTCAAAAAATCGCCGAATTTGCTCTTGATTGCCTTGTTTTATCTCATGCAAACGCTGATTGTGAAAGAGTATTCAGCAAAGTAAACTTGGCAAAAACAAAACTAAGAAATAAACTTGCAACTCGCTCCATTCACTCCCTGATACTTTCTTGCGATGCTGTAAAAGAAAATAAATCTAATAATTGTATCGAATTTATGCCGACTGATGACATCTTGCGTCGCGTTGTGTCAATGTCAAGGACGAAGTTCCGATTGACGAATTAGCTGAGATCTCCGTGGCTGAGATCGACGTCCACTTGCCTCTCGTGTAACAAGCAAAGTATTTTATGAATATTATTGTAATAATAAAACAAATTTAAACTTACGAATGCAATTTTATTTTAATTCAAAACAAAAACGCCGAGGAACGAGACGTAGTATAATTTTGGACAAGTAGTATAATTTTAATTTCCATAGACAATAATTTTCTGAAGGTCTGAATTAAAATCAACACTGTTCTTGACAGAAGTGTATAATCTATGGATTGTAACCTATAATTCTAAACCAGTATAATGTATATACTATAGGACCTAATAAAGATTAATTTAGTAACCTATATTTGTTTTTAAAGAAAATAAGTTGCTGATTAATATATTTAACTATGGGTGACATATTAAATGACAGTCGTTTTACCAAATACCTTAATGATCCACGGTACAGACAAATACCTAAACATGAAAGAAAAATAAAAATTGATAAACGTTTTCAGTCCATGTTTAAAGATGAAAAATTCAAAGTGAAATATTCAGTAGATAAGCGTGGTCGGCCTATTAATGAAACCTCGACAGAGAATTTAAGGAAATATTACGATGTAGATGAAGGAAGTGGCAGCTCTGAAGATGACGAAAATGAAGAAGGAAACGATGGGGAAGTGAACGATAAGATTGTACCAGGTCGTTTTGTGAAACGACCTTCTAGTGATGATGAACAGGCACAGGTAGTGCAGAACGACGAAGAAACGGAAGATACCACTCCAGCTTTCCTAAATGATAAACTAATTCGTGGCAAACTAGATAAAAAAGTTAAAACTAGATTGTTGGATTTAGATATTGATTATGCCCGGGGAGAAGGTGAGTTAATTTGTTTATAAGAAGGATAATAGAAAATTAAAAAACATGCTACCGCATATACAACAGTATTTTGTTTGTGTATTTTGTAAATATATGTATGTATTTCAAAATTTTGTGTCACATTGTTTGTGGTTGACCGATTTTTATGAAATTGTTATGTATATTTGGTAGGTTTGAGAAAAGGTCGTAAAGTTTATTTCATACTGCTAGGTGATTAGGGTGTCCCTATCAAATGAATTTATATGGCAGAACACTGTTTGCTGTGTCAGCTAATTGACTATAAGTTAATGCACTAGTTTTGTCTAATTTACTTTAGCTTTTATTTTGGCAAGCCAATACAATTGAATTACTCCTACTAGCTTGGTACTTTGAGTTTCATATCAGAATCTTAACAACAACACCTGTTGAAATTGTTTTATTTATTTTAGAACAAAAGCTGTGGCAGTCACATGATTTTAGCCAACTTGCCCAAAAGAACTGCTTTGACCTTCTTGACATTCAAGTTGTTGAACAAATTATACAATTACCAAACTTCTAGTACTCCGCCTGCTTCCTCTTTTCAGTCTAAATTCCTGTTTTTTGTCCTTGGCAAGCTATTTGTAACAACTTCATAGGGAGCTAAAACTTGGTGCAAGGTATACAAGTTTAAAATATTTACCATATTTTGTAGGTGTATTACAAACGGACAGTTCTTCCGATGACGAGAGTACTGATGTTGAGGAGGACAGTGAGCTAGAACATGAATGGGGTGAACTTGATGCTGATGCCGACACTACTGATGAGTCAACCAAAAGGTAGATTCGTTTATGTTCTGAACAGTGCCAGACGTACATTAAGCAAGCATAATTAAGCAAGCAACTCGATGGCGTAGTGGTTAGTGTAACCGACTGCCACGCCTGAGGTTGCGCGTTCGATTCCCGCACAAGTCAAACATTTGTGTGCATGAACATTGATGTTTGTCTTGGTCTGGGTGTTTCTATGTATAATATGTATGTATTTACAAAAAAAAAGGATATAATATGTATGTTTATCCATTGTCTAGTACCCATAGTACAAGCTCTGCTTAGTTTGGGCTAGATGGTGTTGTGTGTATGGGGTAGAATATTATATTATTACATAATTATAATGAACTTTAACAGTCTTTTCAATTATATTTAATATCAATGTACAAACTAGTACTTATCACTATTAAAAGTTTTGTAATTCAATATAATTATAGTTTTGTATATTAGTATTGAAATTAATTATCATATTATATTTTTCAGAATTGCTATTTGCAATATGGACTGGGACAACATTAAAGCAGCTGACCTTATGGTGCTGCTCAACTCATTTGTGCCAGCAGGAGGAGTCATTAAAAAGATAACGGTTTGTAAACAGCTCTTTATAAAACAAGTGAGAAACGGCAATGAATTGCTTAAATCTTAGAGTTAGAAAAAATTGTATTATGTGACCTTGGTCAGAGGTCAAAGGTCATAGTCATTTCGGGGTATATCGACTATGCTGAGTTGAATGGCGTTGACCACGAGTCTCTAACTCTTACGGTTCGTGAGTTGAAAGTTGTATAACAGACAGACGGACGGGACGGACGAACAAAGCTGTTATATAAGAGTTTTTTCGAACTAAAAACTAGCTTTCCCTTGGCAACAGTACAGTTTCTTCCTGGATGAAATATAGCCTATGTCCTTTACTATACTCCTGATAACATGAATACAAAATTTCATGACGATTTATAGAGTAGTTAATTAAGGCCTATAACAAACAAACTGACATTGGCCTCAAAAAAATTGTTAATCGGCACTGCATACCGGCCGCCATGGCTGGACGTAAACATCTTTCTAGACGCTATCACAGACAGTATTTATGCATTATCTCCGTTCGACAACGTAATCTTATTAGGTGACAACGTAAACTTGTTAGATACTTATTATTTATAAAACTAAACAACTCACCGCATTTTTTAAACTATAGTAATCTGAGTCAATTAGTTACTACGGCTACACACTTTATTGGCGACAGTGCAACGTTAATTGATGTGATCTGTACGGACGCACAGTGCCTGAAGATCGATGTAGATCACATACCAGAACTCGGTCATCATTCGTTTGTTGTTTGCGAACTTTTATTTAAAAAAGATAAACCTGTCAGTAGATATGTTACTTTTCGATCTTTTAAAAACATAATGCCGGAGTACTTTGAGATGGACCTGAACGAGATAACGTGGGGACTAATATGCCAATTCAATGATGTAAATGAAATGGTTGATTTTTTTTAACTATCACATTATTACACTTTTTGACAAACATGCACCATATAAAACTAAAGCATTTAAGGGTCCACCAACGCCTTGGATAACGGACAACATTAAATTAATGTTTAAATTACGTAATGAAGCTCGTATAAGATATCGTCAATCCCAGCTTGAAGTACAATATTATTTAGATCTTAAACACCAGGCCGCGACGGCGTTATACAGCGAAAAAAAAGGCTTTTTTAACAAGTACATAAATGACAATTAAAGCAACTCCAAATTGCTATGGTATAATTTAAAAAAACATGTACTTCCAGCAGGTACGAGCGATGGTATGCTTTTAGGGCCATTTGAGGATCCTGACGGTTTGAATTCGGCATTCCTTGATGTACCAGGGGAACCTAACGTTTCTATTTCGCAACTCACTTTTTTCGAGTTTAACAGGTATGGCACAACAACCTTTTCACTGCAGCCTGCAAATAGTCAAACAGTTCGTAATATAATTAACAATATTAACACCAATGCACGGGGAATAGTCGATATATCAAAGGAGATGCTATCCCTTACCTTGCCGCAATCACTTACCGCCATAACAGACATTATAAATAAGTCTATCACCTCATTCTCATTTCCCAAGCTATGGCGGAGTGCTATTATGCGGCCGATTTAAAAAAATAGTAACCCTCAAAATTACAAAGACCTTCGCCCTATAAGTATTTTGTCCTGTTTGTCAAAGGTGTTGGAGAGGGTGGTATATGTACAAGTCATGAATTACTTGGAAGGTAACGGTATCCTGCCCGACCTTCAGTCAGGGTTTAGAAGAGGACGTAGTACAACAACGGCTTTAGCGGATGTCGTGGGTAATATCCTCGAGGCACGTGATCGCGGGGAGGGTACGATACTGACTCTGCTTGATTATTCGCGTGCTTTCGAATGTATTAATGTTTCACTGCTGCTTTCTAAACTTTCGTATTACGGTTTTGAGTCGAAAACAATCGAATGGTTTGAAAGTTATCTAACGGGTAGAATGCAGCAGGTCGAAATAGGTAAGAGGGATGGCTCTGTGTTGTTATCGTCTTCGCGGTTCGTGCCTCGGGGTGTTCCCCAGGGATCCCTTCTCGGTCCGCTCCTGTTCGTTTTATACACTGGTGACGTAACTAGCAGCTTCAGAGAATGCATGTACCACATGTATGCCGATGACACGCAAATATATCTATCCTTTAACCCTAATAACACTGCGTCTGCGGTACGTACCATGAATGCGGAGCTCGACAGGATAACAGCATGGTCTAGGCGTAATTCGCTGGTAATCAATCCGCAAAAATCTAAATTCTTGGTTATGGGAAGCAAAAACCAGATTAAATTAATTTCATCTTATAATCCAAACATCGAAATACTGGATGGTAGGGTAGGACAAGTGCTTACAGCACGAGACCTTGGTCTAATGATCGACCCGGAGCTGCGTTTTGAGGATCACGTCAGTGGCGTTGCTAAAAATTGTTTCTACAGACTCAAAATTCTTTACAGAGTTCGAAATTATCTCAACGTCACTGTAGACAGCTTAGTGTTATCCAAAATGAATTACTGTGACGCTGTGTACGGTCCCTGCCTCTTAACCAGGACACAACATCTAATACAGCGTGTGCAGAATGCGTGTGCCCGGTACTGTTTTGATATACCTCGGAGAAATCATATAACACCTCATTTAAATAATAATAACATACTTAAAATGCTAGCGCGGCGTAAACTTCATTTGGCAACATTATTATTTGGAGTGATGAGTACGGGTGAGCCTAAATACCTTTATAATAAAGTAAGTTGGAGGCAAGATTACTACAACTATTCCACTCGCTCCACCGCCAAATCGCTGTCAATACCTCGATACAAAACGACAGCCTTCAGGGGATGTTACAAATTTGCTGCTACTCATAGGCTGACCCCACATTTGGCGTGCGCGTTCCTTGGGCGTGTGAGCGACGCTGGCGCCGCGCGAGCTTCGCGTGTTGCTGGCGTTACTGCCCTTCGGCGTCTGCCGAAAGTGCACGCGGCGCGCACGCAGCGCTCGCGTCGCGTTCTTACCCCTTCACCCGCTATCCCCGCCGCCCGCTACTACTAAACGCGAGGGCGAGCGCCGCGTGCGCGCTGCGAGCTCGCTGCACACACGTCACACGGCGGCAACACATGAGTCACACGACGCTTACACGGCACACGCGCGGACTGACTGTGATAGAAATAGGACAAGCCACGCTGTAGGGGCGTGGTTTCTTGAGGTTAAGTTAAGCAGAGAGGATTTAAAGATAGTACGACAATTGACACTATTAATAATTATCAACAAATAAAGATATATGAATTACACTATATAGAAAATTCTACGCGAACAATAGACAGGGCGTGGTTCGTTAAGGCTTACTGCGTGGTTCTAAAAGGAAGAACCACTTAACTTAACGCAGCGCAGCGGAAGGAGACTGCACTAGGGCGCGATCCACTTATATAGCTGCCGCCACTCGGGGGGGACTAGAGATGGCACCTCTTCGCTTGTCGCGCACGCAGCCGTGCGCCACGAATCGATTCCGTGACATAGGTTCAAATCTATGATTGTATTGTTGCTATGATTGAATATTTTTTTTTAGATCTACCCATCTGAATTTGGATTAAAAAGAATGCAGGAAGAAGAAGTGCGAGGTCCAATAGAACTAACAGAGCAAAAACTAGATGATCTCTCTGATGATGGAGGCAATGAAGAAGGTATGTTGTAATTAAATTCTTGTTTTATTATAATTTCTTTATAGATAATTACACTAGCAGCATAGTAAGCTGAAGCATATTTCATTTACACTTTAGAAAATAGTCCAAAACTGAATCCCAAACTTTAGAAAAGTGCTCAATAAAAATATTGCTATGACAGTTTCAGCTGATAATGATGTCACATATACAGCACTCTTTTAACTGCTGCCAGTATGCTACTGGATAATACAATGGCTCTTAAAATAATATTAGCGATTAGAATAATTATGGAGACATAATTTATCATAGTTGTTGTCGCCTAATACAAAATCTCTGCCTAGTGCATTGAAATGCCTCTTAATAATATTATTTTGTTGTTAATGCTGGGCATTCTAGCATATGTATGAATGCTTATGCCAGCTAGTAGCCACGTCAATTATGTTTACTCTTAATAATTTGTCGCTGCTTACAAACTTTAACGATCCCGAGTCTCTAAACGAAAGCGTCCATGGTAACTCTCGCATCAGTCAGAAACATTGGAGTATATAAGAAGCCGTCAGGTGGGCTGTACCCGCCCTAGAATGCTGATGCTCAACTCAGGATCTTAATTATCAACTCAAGATTATTGCTTAATTTCAGGATCTTCATACCATATGGAAAAATTGCGTCGTTACCAGTTGAATAGATTGAAGTATTTCTACGCCGTGGTGGAATGTGATTCTGTGTCGACAGCCGACAAGCTATACAGTGAATGCGATGGAATGGAATATGAGAGTAGTGCAACACGTCTTGATATGCGATTTATACCGAATGACGTCAGTTTTGATCAGGTAAACACAAATAGAGTGTTTACCATAATTTGAGCCAACAGTAATATCGTTGAGACGCTTTTATATATGTATTGTTAAGTGCCCTTGGCTGTAAATTTTATAGCTATCAGTAAGTAAAAACTTAAACTAAGGACTTGTCCCACCACCTCCAAATAGCATTTATCTATAAGATAAAAGTCTCGCCATATCTCTTCTGTAACCTAATAAGAGTGAGACAGCATGCAATTTATCTTTCGGAACTTTTACTTGTTAGTTGTGGGACTGGCCATAAGTCTAGAACAGTTTTTAGTTTTAAAAGTCACTATCCTTTTTTATACGTTCTAAAACAGAGGTTTCAACAGAACTAATGTTAGCGTTAATAAAGTGTTAGCATTAAGGGGTAAAAATCGGGTACACTAAAGTTCTAATGATGAATCCTTATACAAATTATCAGGAACCCCGAGAAGTATGCACCAAGTTGCCAGACTTGACGAAGTATAAGCCGCGTTTGTTTACGACGACTGCACTGCAGCAAGCCAAAGTGGAACTCACATGGGATACAACCAACCCAAATAGAACTGAAACTATAAAAAGCGCTCTGGACGGTAAAATCGACGATTTGGATCTTAAAGACTACTTGGCATCAAGCAGTGAAAGTGATGGTAATTTTTTAGGTTTTATTATTATATTTATAACTCTTTGTTCCCAACCTCTCGCCATTTACGTTTTTTATGGGCGACCCTATTAATACATTACAATCAATACAACATAGGTAAAGTCAATAGTACACCTTAAGGAGTATTTTATTTACATTATCAAACCATGTAAGTATGTAATATAAGTATTGTTGTGTAATTACTGGTGGTTCTCAAATAAATAAATAATTTACGGAATATCTTTACAGACCGATATCCTGCTATCTGTACACAGCCAAACAATCATTTGGTAATTCGTATTCTAAGCATAATGTCACAACAGCTACAGAGATGTATATATGTGTGTATTTTATTTCAAATATTACAGGTGAAAATCAATCTAAAGATAATGAAGAAAATTCCGAAAACGATGATGATGATCCTATACATAAATATAAGAAACTGCTTGAAGATATAGAAAAAAAAGAGGAAAAGAAAAGTAATAAAGATATGGAAATGGAGATCAGCTGGGGTATTGGAATCAAAGATAAAGCAGAAGAATTAGTAAAGAAGAAATTAAATGAGGGTATGTAGTGTTGAGTTTGGGCTCTTTCTTTGCATGACATGGAACTATGAATACCAAGTTAATGTGTTATTTGAAGCTTTTCTTGCAAAAGATACATCAAAAAATTGAAATATATGTGACTTACATATTAAATTGTTACTAACACTATATGGACTTAGAACGAAATAAACGTATGTTATTATTTATTAATATGATAACATTACATTTGTTTATTTTAAAATGTTGCGTTATTTTATTTCAGAACATAAAACATTGACGCCATTTGAAAAATTAATTCAAAAAAAGAAAGAAAAGAAAAAGGAGAAGAAAATAAAGAATAAAGCTAAAAAGGAACAATCTGAGAATGTTGACTCTGCTTCAGAAGATAGTATGTCTGATGATGATGTACCTTCAGATATAGACATGAATGATCCATATTTTGCTGAAGAATTCAACAAACCAGAATTCAAGAAACATAAATCTGGCACTAGAAGTAAAGAAAATGAAAGTGAGCTTATAGTTGATGAAGAAGAAGAGAAAAAGAAGGCTGAACTGGAATTACTTTTAGATGATGATGATGGAAAAGCTCATTTCAGCTTAAAGAAGATTCAAGAATCCGAAAGTGACAAGAAATCTAGAAGGAAAAAGAAGTTGAAAGCAAAAATGAATGAACAAAAACAGGCATTACCAGATTTTGAAGTAAATGTAAACGACGATAGATTTTCTGCGCTTTACAATTCACATCATTACAATATTGATCCAAGTGATCCTAATTTCAAGAAAACTAAAAATATGGAGAAGCTTATACAAGAAAAATTGAAACGCCGGCCGGTAGACACGCCAGTTGCAGATCATCAACCTAAAAAATCTAGAGAAGATGCTGAACTAAGTCTTTTGGTCAAAAATGTCAAACGAAAAACAAAAAATGTTTTGGCAAAATAAAACTCATTTTGAAAAATAAAGTCTATAATTATTTGGAAAATTATGTACAGTAAACAAAAATGATTACAAATTGCAAAGATCAATATGGTTGAATATATCATTACATACTTAGCACTTAATTACTTTATTTTATTTAGTACAAAAGAACTTAAAATACGCTTTTTGTACATGTCCAGATAACAATTTAATTCGTCATGCTGGCACTTAACGCTTTCTTTATTTCTCTGCCAAGTGCTGCACCCAGTGGTGGTGGTACAGCATTACCAACCTGTGAAGCGAAACAAATAATCCTTAAAAATCTTGATTGCAATTTATTTATTCATACTATTCATATTCTAATAGTTGCATGTTTATTTTTCTGATTTGTTTGTTTTATTATTTAAATATTGTCTTTTATCCATATTGGCAAATTGTAATTTAAAGCTTTCCTGCGTGACAGGCTTTGCCTAGTGCAGGATGCTTTGCAAAATCTGACATAACAGGTTCTTTTACATCGATATTAAATTTTTGATAAGCTGTCACTTATTATAAGAACTTGTATATTATGTACTTATTGGCAATAAATTTATTATTATTATTATTACTACATTATTTCTGTTTACTGCAAACACCGCAACTTGTTTTCGTACTCTGGTTTGTTGGGACCGTTTATTTAAGATATTTTAAAAAGTAATGTTTGACATGCTTTGATGAGTTGTTTTAATTGGGTTATCTTTTAGTGACTATATCTATGTCATTTTTATTCGACAGAATGCCGAATACAGAAAAGGCTTAACTTCTATTTATTGTCTACTGATTTACTTTTACTCAATGGAATATAAGTTAACCCATTCAATGCGGCAACAAATTTTGCTTTCACTGTCCAGATGCGGCTCATATTTAACGTAAACGCCGATCGGCGTGAGCCGCATTTTGTTATGAATTTGAATTTATTAATTTCGAATCCATGAGAAATCTCCAGTAATGCGTCATAATTGTTGCAATAACGACGGTTTTTAGAGAGCAGAATAATTTATTTAATTAATTTAGCCAGTTTTATATAAGATTCGCAAAGATTTGTTGAAAGAAGTTTGAGAAAAGGATTATCTGCGGTTTTCTTATGTCGATTATGGATATAAATGGTGAGTAATTTGTCTTTATTTGATAAATGTTTCTTTTGTGCTCTCTCATCTTATAAACATCCTTTTTAAAGCATAAAAATTTATATAGTTGATAACTCTGCATATTTCATTTTATAAACATGTATATTATATATATTCTATCACATACACACAACACCATCTAGCCCAAATTAAGCAGAGCTTGTACTATGAATCGCAATAGTTAATAGATACTACTACCTAATTGAGGATTGTCGGCCTTTCTTAATACCGGCCTGTACAGGAGTTGATACCCAATGATTATTTATTATATTTAGCGGCAAACATTGACTATAGTTGAAAAAATGATTATGTGTAATTTAAACAGTTCGTCGTTTCGTGTTGTAGTAAAGGAAGTTAGAAAAATAAACACATATACTCGTATATTAATAAAAACAAGTATATACACATGCTTTGAAAAGCTTTTTACAGTTTGAAAAGTGCAATTAATTGTGAATAACAATGAATATAACAGTACATTGATAAATTATAAACAAAACATAACTAATGTTTATCACAGACTACTTATGGTAATACGACATTTTATAAATCAATAGCTGTCAATCCCTAGAACGCGCCGATTGGCGTTTTCCGCAGCAGAGTAAGAAAACTCAACATTTCTTGAACCAAAATATCTAATATTACTCATATCAGGCATTTCATTAGTAAATTCCAAACACATTTGATGTTTTATTCATATAATATAATCTTTAAATTTGGGTAAAATATAAGACAACTATACATTACGCCGATCGGCGTGCTCCGAATCTGAGTATAAAAAAAAAAATACGCCGATCGGCGTGCGCCGCATTGAATGGGTTAACAAGTATATCTTGGTTGAAATATTACTAAATGGTTAATGTGGCATTGAAAGAGTAATTCATTATTGCACACCTATTAAATACTGTAAATCCTCATTTAAGGTCATTTATTTCTTAATAATTAATTGCTACTGTGGAATAAATAACACCGACGACGATGGTCACCTCGCCACTGACGCTACGCCGAGGGCTCCAATCGCATATAGACAAAAGTTAGCGTGATTCACAAAATGATTGTTAACAATCTGGATTTTGTGTCTGATGTTTGAATGTCCGTAAAGTTCCCCACAATACAAGAATTAATCCTAGTGCGGGAGTTCTTTCTTGATACAAATAAAATACGATTATAAGATTATTGTTAAGTAAATGCGTCTTTACCTGTCTATGCTTATCTTGAACAGAGCCAGCGAATATGTACGTATCCGGAAAGCCTTGCGAGCGAGCACATTCTCTAACGGATACGACACGATTCTGTTCCGGGTGAAGAACGCGGCCTTGCTTGCCCATCGGCTCCGGATCGGTTACCGTCGTACTGAAGTATCCATCCCAGCATACACGACCTATACAATAATAAATTAATATACACATAAGGAAATTAATGTAAACTAGAAAGGTAAAATTATTACAGTCGAAACCGATTATAACGACATTGTTTACATTAGAAGGAATATTTTAAGCTGAGTACAGCTTATAGACTACACTTAGTATAGGTACCTATATGTATACTAATATTTTTTTTCAGAATAAACATTTTTATTTCTTTATTCGACATTTTATTTGAAAATATGTTCATAAGTATAACTTATACTCATACTACTTGAAGATACATATTTAAAAATTCTAAACACACATATGACAATTAATATGACTACATATTTGTGTATATTGCTTATAACAACTATCGGACATAACGTCCGAATTATATGGTCCCTTCAATGTCGTTGTAGGGACACATGTAAGTATGTAAGGTTGAGTGCAAGGCAAGCAGAAACGTATGTGTGCGTGAATGTATGTGCGGCCGGCCAGTTACTGCGCACTGGTCGGACTAAAAGGTTCTCTCGGGGATTTCACGTGAATAAATGAACAGTTGCATAATCGGGAATATTCTTTTAATTCGATACTCCCCAGAGATACCTGTTGATCAGTGCACTAACTCATATAACGCTCATTAGTATAGTACGGTGAGTACGAGCGTTAAATCGTTATATCCGGTTTTGACTGCATAGTAACATTAAAGCAAAGACAAATCAATAGTTCTGTGGTATAAACTAACGTATACCGCTGTTTAAGGAGTTTGATTTCACGGTCAGGCAGTGAGTGTTGTAGTACAAATAAATATTATGACCCAAAATAAGTCTAATTATTGGCAAAAGCTATTATATTTATTATATACTAAGGCTATGGGCAGTTAACATATAGTTGAACGTATAATATATAAATTTCAATACCACTTAACAGAATACTATCCGCACAGGCTTCGCATGGGTAGTACAAAACCTTAACAAATTATAAACCTTCCTCATGAATCACACTGTCTATAGAAAATCCGTTCAGTAGTTTGTGTGTTTATCGCGAACAGACAGACAGACGCAGCGGGGGCCTTCGTTTTATAATACGTAGTAATTACCATAAAGTCCTGCCCAATTATTATGCCTGTTGCCAGTATGTGGTAGACACCACGGAATGAGGGTGTTTTCTTGCTTGTCGGCCGGAGAACAACTTCCGCCCGCAGCACACGCACACACGCCACGGAGAGCTCCAGTCGAAGATCGGCCATTCCTCGTGTCATCGTACCGATATTGCAACACCTGTTCACCAATTTAGCACTATAATCTTATGATCATCAAACTAGCCTAGTAATAAAGACAGTCGGATAATTAAATTTGTATGCAACGTTATTTATTTACAATCAATCAACATATATCGACACAAACTTACGAGATACTAATAATTGGAGCTATCTTTCAAAATTAAAATAAATCTTTTTATGCAGTAATATTAAGATGGTCGAATTATTCATAGTTTAAAAGTTCAGAATATTAATTAGATTTTTTATTAAATAAAATACTATTAATAATTAAATTTTCAGCTTGTTATGTTGCTGAGTGTACACAGTATGTAACAGGATTCCGCTAAATATATAAACAATATACAGTACCTTGCATTTAGTTCCATCTAAGAGCGTAACTGATATATTCGGTAAATCTCTCCAGTCCGAGCCGGGTGTGGTCGGTATTCTACATAATCTCGCTTGGATAAGTGGCGCCATATTTTTACAAATGTGATCACGCAGTTTAGCGTTTTCATCTTTACTTCGTACTAAGCGTTGGAAGTGACTCTCGGGCATCGAGCCGTATTCGATTTCAATTTTGTTAGCGCCGTTGCATATCTGAGGTAGATCGCTCATAGCATCTCGTATGGTACATGTTCGCCGAGGGGCTGACTCGTCCCAATGAATGTTAGTAACAAATCGCTTGCCGTCTATAGTCGTGGTCAGAGAGCATGCCCGCCTGCTGAATACATGCGTTGGTTCCGGGTACAGAGGTAAGCTGAAACCGGGCGCTGCAGCTAAAATGATAAGTCTTCTCCTTGTCTGTGGCACTCCATAATTGCCGGCCTGAAGAATCCCGAAGGTGCACTGATATCCCATATCTAATAACGCTCTTAGCGTCAATTTTAACACCATACCTTTCTTAAAAGCCACGAAGTTCCTAACATTTTCTAATATAAAATATTTTGGTCTATAATAATCACAATAAGACAAATACGAGGCTACCAGTGAGTTCTTAAAGTTTGAATATTCCCTAGAATTGAATCGATTCATTCCAGAGAATCCCTGGCAGGGTGGTCCGCCGCAGAGAAGTTCAACCTCGCCTTGCATCGGCAGCCGTAGTCCGCCAGCACTGTGTGTCGATCCAGCCATCACATCCCTAAGCAGTGCATTGCAATCTTCATTGAACACTATACCATTTTTATTATTTAGAGCATATGCGTGTGCGGCGGCTTCTACGTTTTCAACTGCCCATCTACATTCTGCTATACCAGCATGATGTAAGCCCTCTGATAACCCTCCGCAACCAGCAAATACGTCCAAAGTTCTTAAAGGTCTAACAATTATACTGTCCAATTTATTTTCCGTAACATCTACAGGTTTACTAGATTTTCCTTTGCCTTTACCTTTATCCTTGCCTCTATCCACGCGTCCGACACTCATAGCATGATGAGGTACGTCTACGAATTCTCCAGACGCTTTATCGAAAGCCATCCTAAAATAAAATCTACTCGGATCTTTCTCTAACCACTCACGGAGGGAACTCTGTTGTGGAATGTTTTGTTCATAAATTAAATGGCATAGCCCTACAACTGCAGAAAATGATACATCCCGAATTTCTTCACTCCAGTACACGACATTTACATCTTCATGTTGCGGAAACCGGCTTGTCGTATTTTCGGGTCTATAAAGAACGTTTACTTTAAGATAAATATCTTGTGGTACGATTAAAGGGCCATCGCCGACAGCTGTGATCGCTGCAATATACCCCACACAGAACGGCTCGCCGGTATCTATGTTCGAGCCGCGCAAATTATTATCGCTTTTTCTGTAGTATTCAGGATATATGTCTTCATCAACTTTTTCCAATTTTGGTTTTAAATTATTGTTCATATTCATTAGGCTATTTTTCAACTTAAATGTACCAGGTTTGAGAAATACACTGCAGCCTTTTTTATAATCGTAGTCTTGCCATTTTACCACTGTCCATTCAGTCCTATTTGATTCTGATATCAAACTAGATTTCTCCATTAATTTGCCAAATACCTTAGGAATATTATTAGCATCCCTTTTCGTTTTTCTTTCACAAGATGGGCAGAATCTATGTTTTCTTAATTGATTAGGACATATTGGATCAATAGGTATATCCTCAAATCGTGCAGTGAATCTCTCGTAATACTTATTATAATAATAAGTTTTACCATCATCTTCAAAATGTTTATCATCTACTTCTTTACCTCCAAGCTTGAACCAATCTGCTGGTGTTTCTCTTTTCTCAACATTAGCTTTCCTCAATATAGACGATAGTGGAGCTCCATGACAACATCTATCCCCCAAAAACACTTCTCTAGCGTCGCCTACTTCCCCTAAAACTGTGTCAGACGATCTAATAAACACCTCTGCATGAAAATAGCCTCCTTTTGCATTAATAGTTTCCTTCCACATGTAAACCACTCTAACAACTAAAGCCGGAATATTAGACTGAGTTGTCTCTACCATAACAAAGTCTCCATTGCATAGTTCAGAACCATCAATTTCAACTTTTTCATAATAAATTTTAGTGGCATCTGCTTTAACAGGCTCACCTACCCACTTTATATTCCTATTATTGGACCCAGTCAATTTAACGGGCACTGTGTCTTCAATCTTGTCTTGTTGCTTCTTATCCGCCATTAGTTGGTACTCGTCTTCATCCTCAGGATCTGAATCTTCTGCTTGTTCTACAGCCATGTTAGGACAAAATCGTCTAACACAAGCTTTTTTCGTACGCCCGTGTCCACCAAACTTAGCCATTGCTCGACAAGCATTACATTCTCCACAGTCTGGCAGTTGACAAGCTTCACACACGCCACATCTCTTCCTCCTCAACACTAACTCATGATTTGTTTTATCTAACTGGTTAGAAAAGAAACTCTCAAAAGTTTTTCTAACTAATGGTGTAGTAGTTGCTTTAGTCCAAGTCTTCTTGTCAACTTTTTTATAATCTATTTTAGTACGGTATTTACGTTTGCCGAATTTAATTCCCATTAGTTTAATAAGCTCTCTTATACAAGGTAAAGTAATCAATGGCTCGTCATCTTCATCCTCAGCTTCTAAACTGAGAACTTGATCACACACAAATTGTGCATGCTTATGTAGCATTTCTTCTGTCATTTTCATATCATTCAATTCAGGAATAATGCCTTCTCGAATGACTTCTAACAAATCCTCATATGAAGGTTGAAGATAATGGTACTCTTCTAAATACTCAACAACAACTTTACTTAACCAGATTTTCTCATAGAGATTATTCATTAATGGAGTATATTGTTCACTTGGTTTAAGTAAGTTATATTCACCAAACTCTGTTGATAATGTGATACAATTTCTGTCTCCACCATCAAAACCATGTATGAACCTGAGAAGTACAAAAAAATTGTCCATGATACACTCATAAAGGCATGCATATATGATGAACTAACTAAGTAGGTAACTAGTAAAAACCCCAGTAACCCTAAACAAATTTTCAAGTATGATAGTGTAGTTGTAAAATTGTTAATATCTTAAACATCTTAATCTTATATCCAAGTTTTTAATAGGAAAATATTGTACCTAATATATGACAATGTTTTATCTATGCTTCTTTTTTATTTAATTCAATCATGAATGTATATAATAAACGATAAAAACATAACATATAACTTTAATTTATAATATTCTATCACATACACACAACACCAACTAGCTCAAACTAAGCAGAGCTTGTATTATGGTATATGGGTATGATGGATAAACATAAGTACATAATATATACTTTTTTTTTGCATATACTTACATATTATACATAGAAACACCCAGACAAAGACAAACATCCATGTCTATGCACACAAATGTTTGACTTGTGCGGGAATAGAACCCGTGACCTCAGGCGTGGCAGTTAGTTATACTAACCACTAAGCCATCGAGGCCACTATTTGTAATATCAAATCAAGGACAGATATGTATATATCTGTATTCTGATATAACATTAATATCAGCCAGAAACAAATGCCACACTAAGTAGCCCTTTGTTTGCGGCATATAGAACAAATTCTTATAAACCACACATTTTTGCATTTCATGCCTTAACAGACATGGTTTAAACCATTTAAAAATGTATAGCATATCAATTATATTGTAAAGGTGCTTTATTATTGTCTTTGTAAACCTTGGAGAGTCAATTTACAGTTGCTACATAAACAAAGTGTTTTAGGTAACAATTATTAATAGATTTTTATTTACTTGACAATTATTGTTTGTTCATATACATTCTATATGAAACTGGTTGCTCCAACTATTAATGTACTATTTTATATATTTATATTTTCAAATACTCACCATTCAATAATAGGACCAACATCCTTCACTGGTACAGATTCTTCATCAATCTCAAAGGAATCAGAGCATATAGATTTTAAATAACCTGACATATAAATCTGCACATCATTTTCCACAAGTCCTCCATCAATAGGGCAAAGGTGACCTTGTTCATCATATATAGAGAAACTGGTAATATTAGTTTGGGGTCTCTCCATTATATCCCCATCCTCACCTGTCCAATAGTTAAAGAAAATCTCTTAAATCCTAATCTATCGAAAGAAGAATTAGATTTGAAGAAACCTATACACAAGTATAGTTCTTGCAATTCACGAAGGCGAGCGGGCTTTACTTCTAGTGTTTGACAGAGTGGTCAGTGGTTGCAAGCGACACATACACGCAAACATACATATATGCGTTTACCACAAATAAAGCCCGCTCGCCTTCTTGAATTGCAAGAACTGTATATGGTATTATACAACAGTCTCACCAAAAATAGATTTAAATAATAAAGTATGGAAGTTTCTAATTAGCAAGTAATTTTAATAAGAATTTAAATCGATCAATTTTAAGCAGTGGTTTAGCTCTCCCTCCGCATGCTACAATGTGCCTACCAGTCGGGAAAATCCACTGAGACGGCACTACATTTTGTTGTAAATAAGGCAGAACATGCATTAGATAATTGGGAAGTATGCATTGCCGCATTCCTGGATATTGAAGGAGCCTTCGATCGGACCACCTTTGATGCCATTAGTGTGGCATCGGCAAATCACGGCATAGAGCCAACCATTTGCAAGTGGATCGATTGTATGCTCAGGGGTAGAATCATTAGGTCTGAGTTGTTAGGTGATGAAATGTATACAACGACAACCAAGGGCTGCCCTCAGGGTGGAGTACTCTCACCACTCTTATGTAGAAAAAGTCATAGTGAAGGCCCAGCGGGTCTTCGGCATGATTCGCTCTACTTATAAGAAGACCTGGGGGCTAAAGCTCAAGGTCATCAAGTGGCTATACACGATGATGATAAAATCCATACTCACGTATGGAAGCATTGTCTGGTGGCCAAGAACAAAACTAGCTACATGCAGGAACTCGCTATCGAAGGTGCAGCGATTGGCCTACATGGCTATAACAGGGGATGCTGGATCTAACGCCGCTACACATTGTTGTGGAGTCAGACGCGATAAAAGCGCTACATAGACTATCTGTGCATGGGCTGTGGAGGGTCAACATGCCGGTAACTCGACACACAAAATTGGAGATTTCAAAGGATCTCATCAAAAGGATTATGAGCATGGGATGGGACAAAATGCAACCATTGCACATATTCAACAAGAATTTTAAAATAAAAGTCCCCACGAGGGACGAATGGAGACAAGGTCTACAATCTCTTGACAAGAGTTGTCTCAACTGCTACACTGATGGTTCCAAAATGGAAACATGATCAGACGCTGGTATCTATGCCAATGACTAAGGTGAGCCAAAGCATGGGCAAATATGCAACGGTCTTCCATGCGGAAACCTATGCTATAATCGCCTGTGCTCAGGAGAATATCAATAGTGGTGTCACTGACAAGACTGTGTATATTCTCAGTGACAGTCAAGCTGCTCTCAAGGCTCGTGTAGGGTGGACTCCAGACTGGTCCTGAACTGTGTTAAGATCCTCAACAAACTTGGCGGGAAGAACACAGTCAGACTGGTGTGGGTTCCGGGGCATGCAGGGGTGTATGGCAATGAGGAGGCTGATGAGATAGCCAGAAAGGGCTCGGAGCAACTGTTTGTGGGCCCCGAGCCATTTGTGGGACTCTCTGAGAGCACCGTCAAGGCAGCTTTGAATGCACATGGCAATGATAAACACAGGCTAGAGTGGATGGCCCTTAGGGGTCTGGAACACTCCAAGAAATTAATTGCAAACGGAGCCACAGGCTTCACCCGAAAGTTCTGTGGGTATAGTAAGAGCCAAATGCGCCTGCTCACAGGAGCGTTCACTGGCCATTTTGACACCAACGACTTCCTGTGCAGATTGAGATTGGCACACAATTCGATATGCAGAGCCTGTGGTGAGCAGGACGAGTCCATATCGCACCTACTGTGTGAATGCGACGCGTTGGCTGGACTGAGGAGGGCTCTGATGGGATTGGCATCCAAACCCTGAAGACTTCAGGCTTCTCCCTCTGAATTGTACACTGCGGCTAATGCAGTACATTCATAAGGAGATAGCTAAGGGATAAATCTTGGGGCCGGCACAAAAGATCCCACTGGGTCGAAGAGTCGCCGGTCTGTACTGACTGGCCCCCATACATAAGATAAGATAAGATAAGCATTGGTTTTAGAAATTTAAATTGTTGTGTGGAACTAGACTCATCTAAGATATTTGCATTGAGCAGGGAATTCCTAAGAGTATTTAAGATGTACAGCCAGTGGTAGCTTTCCTTTTTTAAAGTCAGCAAGCAAATCCTCTCATGTATGCCTGTTCTGTCTAAAAATGTGTATATGAAGGTACATAACTTTACTTGTCAGGTCTCGACAAAAACAGTGAATAAAATATGAACTTACCTGAGGCTAGTACAAGTTTCTCGTTAGTCAAAGCTATATACTCCTCTACAGCATTTTGTGGATGCCCTTGATAATATATTATATCAGAATTATTCAAGAATTGTCCACAGATATTACATTTTTCAA
The DNA here is from genome assembly GCA_963564715.1 of Catocala sponsa. Lineage (NCBI taxonomy): Eukaryota > Metazoa > Arthropoda > Insecta > Lepidoptera > Erebidae > Catocala > Catocala sponsa. The sequence goes on along the minus strand of OY751336.1, from coordinate 11,986,041 downwards.
TGTTCAGTATATTTTTTTCATCTTGTAATATTACATCTTCATTATTTTTATTTTTTATATGTGGATTACTATTTTCATTGTTATTGTCATTGACAAGTTTTGTCTGGTGTGTTTGCACAGTATCAATAGTGTCTTCTAATTCATTGTGTGAACTAGTATGTTCCATGCTGTCCGTTGAATTTAATTTAAGGTTAACTTCGTCAACTGTAGCTTCCACATTGTTCTCAATACGTTTTTCATTGTTATCACACTTTGTTATAATATCCACATTTATTTTCCCATCTTCGTGCTTAGGCTTTTTCTGTAAAACAATACAGCAAATTGATAAAAATAGTTACAGAATATCCTTAAACTGCCTATATTTAAAAATTAAAGGTCCATGGTTATCTGTAATTTCTAGAAATTGATTTTAATGCCAATGAATGAGCTAAACTATCCCTGAGATGCGATATGCAGAAGAGAAACACATGTCAATGTACAATTTGTGTTCGAAGCAGAATACCTACTGCAAGATCGAGTAATCTCTAGATTCTACAATCTGGCTGTCCATCATCAGAGGAATTTGGTACTATCAACTCTATTATATTGTAATGGCTGCATGGGCTATCTCAGCGTGTATACATTGGATTTCCTACATGTAATACCTTATTTGATTCTATATACCATCAACAAGGTGGCAAACAAACATAGACCAGATGGTCTATATGTTTGTATATGCAGTTAGTGCTTGCCATTAGATGATGGCAAGCACTAACTGCATATATGATTATATATAACAGAAATTTTGAATTGTATGTGTGCCAGCCTCTGAAACTCTTACGTAATATAATAAAAGCCTCAGATAAGAAAAAATATTATGTTGCTTATAATTAACTAGATGTTCCCGCGTTTATCGTTACTGCGCCGCCCCCGTGAGTCGTAGCGTGATGTTATATAGTCTAAAACCTTCCTCGATAAATGGGCTACCCAACATAAAAATAATTTTTGAAATCGAACCAGTAGGTTCTGAGATTAGCGCGTTCAAACAAACAAACAAATAAACTCCAGTTTTATAATCTATAGCTGACCCGCGCAACTTCGTCTGCGTCACATAAGTGAGAGAGTGGGTCGTAGGCACCTATAATACAATTTTAAAGGAACTGAAACTTTCTTTGTTAAATCCACGAACCACATAAGAACCATTGAACAAAATTTTATAAATATACCTACAGTGCTAATTTAAAATCACGCAGAATAAACCAGGAGAAACATCGTTTGTATGTCTATAATGAGTAATTATTTTTCTGCGATGTTATTTTAAAATTGAGATATCTCCTAAGATATTCATTGAAATCGAATGATGTAAAGGGCAATTTTGTTTTAAATTAAATACTTGTGTTGAATAACGTATTTATTTGGATAAGGATTAATCTCATATTTATAAAAACACCTTCGCAAATAATGCATTATAATAATAATAAATGCATTTAATAATTTATTCATAAACATGGGTTACAAGAGGTCCCTAAGTTCGGCGTGCCTTTTGGCATAGGCCTCCTCCAATTCCTTCCAATGAATCCTGTCCCTTGCAACTCTCAACCAGAATGGTCCCGCTGTTTGTTTCAAGTCATCTTCCCATCTCCTGACTTGACGACCCCTACCTCTTTTTCCGTCTCTTGGTTGCCAGAGGGTGAAATGCTTGCTCCATTTGTTAATGGGGTGGTGCAGCAGATGTCCAGCCCATTTCCATTTTTGAATGTATCCGGGTAAGAATGTCTGTGAGTTTTGTTCTTGTTCTCATGTCTACGTTCCTGACTCTGTCTTTGAGTTTTAACCCTAGCATGCTTCTTTCCATGGCACGTTGGCATTTTGTTAGCCTTTCCCTGTGGTGAAGTGTTGGTCGAATGTTTTCTTTTTTATGTGATTGCCTAGATCCTTACTTTTCACTATTTCCTTTAGTGACCAGTATTTTCTCCATCCTTGGGCTATTCGCCTGTTTATTTCCTTTGTCATTTCATCTGAAGTGGATATTATCTGTCCTAAGTAAATATATTCTTTGACATATTCGATCTTGTTGCCATCTACCTTAACGACTATTTCCCTTGAGTTTGACATCAATTTTGTTTTACTGGCATTGATTTCCAGACCAACTTCTCTACTTATATTTGCTAGGCTCTGCATCATTTGTTCTATTGCTGCTGGTTTCTCTTCAAGAAGCACCAGATCATCGGCAAATCTTAGGTGGTTTAGTTATGTTCAGACCTAAGTGGTCCCAGTTTAGCTGTTTAAAGATGTGCTCGAGTACGGCGTTAAATAGCGCTGGGGAGAGAGGATCGCCTTGGCGTACGCCCTTTTTAATAGGAAATGATTCTCCTGTTGATTCTAGTTTAATACTGGCCTTGCTAGATTTGTATATACACTTAAGTATTTCTATATAGTTCCTCTGGACCCCTTGCTCCACCATATGTATTTGTGCCTGAGGCTGTCGAATGCCTTTGAGTAATCTATAAACGCCATGTAGATTTGTTTATTGTATTCGTTATACTTCTGTATCAACTGTTTTATTGTGTGAATGTATTGTGCTGAAGTCTTTTCTGAATCCTGCCTGCTCTATGGGTTGGCTTTCGGTTAGTGTTAATGATATTCTTTCCAGGATCACTTTAGCAAATACTTTATATATGTTTGATATTAGAGAAATTGGCCTATAGTTCCCAATCTCATCTCTAGGGCCTTTTTTGTGTAGTAGAATTATGTGACACTCGGTCCATTCTTCTGGAATTTGCTTTGTTTGTAAGATTTCATTGAAAAGTTTTGCCAGCACAGGACTGATTTCCTCTATGGTTCCCTTGAGCATTTCATTAGGAATCTTGTCCGGTCCTGGGGCTTTCTCGAGTTTTTGAGATTTTATTGCCTTGGTTACCTCTGAGGCAAGGATATCTGGCACTTCGTCTACTTTGTTTTCTTTTACTTCGTTTACTTCCGAAATTGTGTCCAACCCTGAATTGAATTTATCAGAATACAATAGGCGGTAATAGTCCGTAGCTAGTTTCTGTATTGAGAGTCGATTAGTTAGGTAAGATTCGCGTTGCTTTAGTTTCGATATCCATTCTTTCCCATGTTCGCTTAGTTGTTTCATAGCCTTTTTTGCAAATAATGCATTATTTTAGAACAAATTTGGTTAGCATAAAAAAGGTTATAGTGAGCCAACCTTAAAAGATAGACATATGCTGTCGCGGACTTTTTTTTAGAACTTCTAAAGGTGAACAATTCTGTCATACATGATTTTTGCGAAACTTTAACTGTTTACGCAGCGCACGCAGCGGAAGCTCTCAAAAGGAAAAAAACCCTCCGATTTTGAAAAATTCTTCATTGGTGCTCCGCTCCTATTGGTCTTAGTGTGATGATATATAGCCTATAGCCTTCCTCGACAAATGGGCTATCTAACACTGAAAGAATTTTTCAAATCGGACCAGTAGTTCCTGAGATTAGCACATTCAAGCAAACAAACAAACAAACTCTTCACCTTTATAATATTAGTATAGATTATTTGCTTCCGCACCTCCTATATGTGTACTATTGAAGGCAAAGGCCTTTCCCAAATGTTTCCACAACTCTCTGTCCAGGACTGTTCTAGGCCAAGTACCTCCTGCTACCTCTTTAATTTCATCTAACCACCTCTTATGTGGTCTACCTCTCTTGCAATTTATGTCTCTAGGGTACCAGTGCATGATAGATTTGCTGCATTTCTTTTTACCTCTTGCTGTATGTCCTGTCCACCTCCACTTGAATTTTCTCATAGTTAGCACTATGTTTCTAGTTTTTTTGGTATGGGTTTTGGTGAGGGCCTAAGTTTGGCACCTCTATGTAAGTATGGGAAGGATGCAGGTTTGAATAGATTTTGTGTGATGGCTATACTCTTAATTAGATGAGGTAAATGTAATAACAGTATTAATAGGTACTCTTATGATAGTTTTCTGTAAGAGGGTGTAACTTCCCTAGGCGAGTTAGCTCATACCTTCCATAACCAAATAAAGGCAACAGCAGGTTTAGATAAGTTTCAACTCATAGTACTATATCATAACTATATGTACATAAATGATTGCTGAAGGTGCAAATAATATTGAGTCAAAATTTACTTTCGTAATTGACTATTGAAGTTATATGTAGCCTTATGGCAGAGTTGCTTTATAAATGAATACCATGTATAAATTGATAATTCAATATTATCGAGCTTACCGGATGAGTAATTTCATTATTCTCTGGACTTCTGTTCCTTTTCGATGAGAACATACTGGTTATTTTCACCTGATTCCCGTGGCGAGGAGATCTTCTCTTAGATCTAAAATATAATCGGCGAAAATATTAATATTCATGTTATTGTTAATTTTGTTGATGTTGATAATCTGTCTTATGTTACATAATAAGTTTTATGTATTATCTTACTACACATAATAAAAAGTTATTCTGGTACTTACGGCTGTGGCGATGACAATTTGTCCATATTTGAAACAGTTTGATGAGGATCCTGTCTACCATTTTTAACGGGCATGTCGGTGTTAAAATCATGTACATATATAATTCATTATATTTTCAACGTGTAAATAATAGTATAATAAACAACACTTACACACTATAGGTCTATTAATATATTGACAAAAAGGGCGCCAAGAGGAACTTGTAAGTTGCAATGAATTTGATGAAGAAAGCGAAGTCAGAAGTCAATAATATTGGCGCGAATTTTGACAAAATATTGGAATGAAAACATTGAAAACAATACATTGACAGTGACAGAAGTTTAATCAAGTGACGGCCAACTGTATACGTTGATTAGTCGAATACTTTTTAGCATTTTAATTATTGAGATATCTATACCATAGACTAGTATATATTATTGATCTATAATTCTATACCCACCGCAAAGCCAATGCACGCCACATTTTCTTTTTTTTGTGCGTGTGTATCTGGTGTTGGTTAGTTCTACTACTTATATTGCCTGTGTTGTTATTACTGTTAATTATTGACCACTTTCCACAGAGTATGGATGAGCGCAGAAAGCTGCCAACTCTTGAATTAGCTTCACACTATATACCTAGCGTAGATCCATACTATGTAGCGTGGTTATAGGGACTAGCGTGATTAACAGCCAGATCCGCTAGTCACCGACCACGAGCTAGCCTTCACTTTAAGACACAACATTTATTTATATATTTATTTCAAAAAACTATTATCTATCATTACCGGTTCTTAACCTAATGCGATAGTATAGTAACATAATTACATACTGCTATGTATGTACACTAGTACACATCTTCATTTTTAAATAATCATTGCATCCTGCTATGCTGCCGTATCACTTTTTTACTTCGTCTAAAATATTGGTTTGATCAATATTTGAAGAATTATAATACACACCGTACTAAAACAACATACTACTCTTGATTATAACCCGGAACTTACTAACACTAAACGACGGAAAGATATCGTTTGTACTACTCAGTCTCAATCTAAGTATATTTTTACCAATAGGTTTTTCGCATTTTTAGGTCCATTTCTTTATAATAATATAAACAAAATAACTGCGATTTATGACAAAAATTATGCTAACACTAAACAATTAGTTCAACAATATTTACAAACCTTGAACTACGATCAAACTGAAAATTTGATGACTGTTGTTCGATACGTGTTACGCAATAAAATAGGTCTTTAAGTTGTCATAGTAATCACTTAGTTTATAATGTAATCATAAGTTTTGTATACAAATAATAATGTTTTATAAGTATTGTTTTAGAATTTATATCTTTATTATACAGTATGTGCCCCTAATGCCTGTGGCACAGGTTTACCTTAGTACAGACACGCCTTATAATTTACCTTTACGATGTAACATAAGCTCTGTATCTATTTGTACCAATTTAAGTTAAATAAATGATTATTGTTATTATTATTAGAGGCGTCTCTAGCCCATGTAGCGCCCGTGTGCAATCATTACTCTAGCGCCCTCTAGTAAGCGCGCGATCAAAATGGAATAGGTACAAATGTTAACATTTATGTAGACATGTTAACATGGGAACGTGTTTACCAAACACCTTATATTAAAATTTACAACAGTAATCGGAGATCCGGGTGCAAATGGTGCAATTTTAAATTATGTTGGGAAACAATAGGTACACAGGACCTCGTATCAAGCTACCCACATCTGTCAAATTGCTTCATTCTAATTTCGACCTTATGTCAAACATACAGAGTTCAATAGCAATTGGGATACATTTGACAGGAGAACTGTCTGACGCTTGGTTGAGAGTGTCAGTTGTTTATAGGGTATCTTTTTTTCGTGCGTTTTGTTTTTATTTGTGGCTGTTAACTTGTGTGTTTGTGTTATTTTGGTGGTGGCTTAATCTTATAAGGTAATCCTCTGTTTACTCTTATTCCGTTTCGTTTGGGCGCGTCCATATCTGCTTGATTCCTTTGGGAGTCAAGTAGGTATGGAGGAACCCTCGGACGGGGGTGGAGGTTTGCCTCCTGATAAGCCCAGATCATCGAAGAGGCCGGCTGATGTTGATTTGGCGGTCGAGATCGATCCAAAAAAGGCCCGTTCGCTGGCGGAATCGAATCAATCGGTGACAGACAAGGGCTTGTTTAAAAGCCCTTCAGGGTATACTTTTAAAATTTTGAAGTTTGCTCAATTTCTGCATAAAAATAATGTTTTAGGAGTTAAAGATGGTAGCATAAAAATCTAGGTCGCAATAAAATTTCAATTGAATTTAAATCAGCTGTGAGTGCCAACGAATTCCTTGATTTAAGTTTACTGGAGAGCAACAAATATGAAGTGTTTATCCCTAAATTTCAGATTTTCCGCATGGGAGTAGTTAGGGATATCCCTACGGACTGGACTCTATCCGAACTGTTGGATGGCATTTCCACTGTTGGAACTTGTGGTGAAGTCATTCGGGCTAGAAGGCTTAACATTAAGTCTCGGAGGGATGATACCACGAATTGGATTCCCTCCAATTCGGTTGTGTTAACTTTTCTTGGTCAAACCCTTCCTGAAAAGGTATATTGCTACAATGCCTCGCTTCCGGTTTCAACGTACCAACTACCAACCATTCAGTGTCGCAAGTGCTGCAGGTTTGGACATATTGCCAAACAATGTAGGTCTCAGCCTCGCTGCTACATCTGCTCCCAGGGGCACAGTGGGGATAGCTGCCCTACTAAGGACTCAAATTCTACTTGTTTTCTTTGTCGTGGAGGTATCTACAAAGCTATAGATCCCAAATGCCCTGAGCATGCACGCCAGAAATCCATTAAAATGATCATGTCTGAACAAAATATCAGCTACCTGGAAGCATCAGCCCAATATCCACTACCTAGGCGACTTTTTTCTGAAATTGCAGCCACAACCCAGTCTCCCTCTGCTTCCCCTCAAAAACCCCAACTGACCACATCTATGACTTCTCCCACTACTTCCTATAGAAAGACTGTGTTTCTTCCTACCCGGTTCCAGCCCGTCCTAGGCAAGTCCTATGATAGAGCTTCCCACAATTCTATTGTGTCTTCCCCTTCTTCTTCTCAGCCTAATGGCTGTGCTCTTCCTTTCTCTACTGAAACCACTCCTCTTGCCACTCCCAATGATAATCTCGTTGAACTTCTCCTTTGTTCCCTTATTAACATGTTATCCAAATTCTCCGATTCCCTACCGTACAATGTCTCTGTTCTTGATGAACAATTACTTTCGGTCCTCCAATAGAACTGTAAAAGCATCCGTCGTAATAAACAAGATGTTATCTGCCTAGTGAATCGCTATAAACCGTCTGTCTTTGCTGTCTCGGAGACATGGCTTAGGCCTGGAACCCATTTTAGGATTTCGGGCTTCTCGTGTCTCCGCGATGACAGAGATGACGGTAAAGCGGGTGCCGCTCTACTAATTAATAGATGCATCAAGTTTTCCCAAATTCCTCTACCAGATCACAATTCTAACTTTCATGTTGTAGCTGCTAGGGCTGCAAATTTGTTTTTCGTGTCTGTGTACATCCCGCATCCTAATCCTAACATATTTGCCGAATTACGTTCCATCCTTTCTTTTGTCCCTGCTCCTTTAATCATTCTTGGTGATTTTAACTGTCGTCATACCCTTTGGGGTACTCACTATAATGACCCTTGCTACTCTTCTTTATTAGACCTTTTGGATGAGATAAATCTTTGTATCTTGAATTATGGATCTACCACTCGCAGAGTATCTCCATCCCAAAATATTAGTGTCCCAGACCTTTCCTTCTCTTCTCCCTCTATAGTTTCACTTATTTCATGGTCAGTCCTGCCAAATTCTTTTGGCAGCGATCACTTCCCTATTTCTATTTCTTATTTCAGTCCTTCCACTATCCCTCCTCCCAAACCCTATCAACCTCTTTTTAAGTACTGGTTAGCACAAGCTAACTGGGAACAATTCTCTGCTCTTTTGGATATGGAAATTGATACACTCCCCCAATGTAACCAATCTAACTTTCTTACCTTATATGATCGATTCATTTCTGTCTTATTGGCATCAGCTCAATCTTCTATCCCATTAAACTCCTCTTCCCGCAGATTGGTGTCCTCTCCTCCTTGGTGGGATGCTGAATGTTCTGAGAGCGTCCGCTTACGTAGGGAGGCGGAAAACAGATTCGCTACATCCCTAGATGTGTCAGATTTTATCGTATACAAACGAACTGCTGCCCACACTTCCAGACTCCTGTCTGGAAAGAAATCCACCGGCTGGCGTAAATTCTGCGAATCCCTTTCCCCTTGCTCGCCTCTTTCCTTAGTGTGGAAAAGGATTAGGTCGTATCGCAGAAGTTTCCAAGATCCGAACGTCACAAACAACGATCCTAATTCCTTTCTTCATGATTTTCATTGAAGACTAGCCCCTCTCTTTGTCCCTGAACTCGACTGTCTTTCTCCCCTTGATCTCAATCCATCTTCTATTTCCTCTGACAGTATGAATGATCCTTTCACTTTCCATGAACTTGGCCTAGCTCTTGACCACCTCCGTGATTCCTCCCCTGACTTAGATGGTATCCCCTACTCTTTTATTTGTAAATCTTCGAACTCTAGCAAATCCTTTCTACTTAGTATCTTTAATGCGATTTCCACTTCTGGTGAAATACCCACCTCATGGAAAACCCAGATTATTATCCCAATCCTTAAATCAGGCAAGGATCCAGCGGATCCTCTAGCCTATCGACCGATTGCCCTATCCTCTGTGCTAGCCAAAATAATGGAGAATCTGATTAAGAACAGACTGGAATGGATTCTGGAAAGCAGAGGCCTGTTATCCAAAAATCAGTTTGGCTTTAGCAAGGGTATGGGTACCCTAGACAGCCTGAGTATTTTTACCTCTGATGTTCGCCTCGCGTTTTCCCAGGACAAGCACGCTATTAGCATATTTCTTGACATTTCTGCAGCATATGATAGTGTTCAGCTTCCTATACTCAGGCAGAAAATGCACGAGCTGAGTATCCCTGTGAGACTGATCAACATACTCAGCAGTATGTTAATGAGCCGTTCCATTTCAGTTCACCACCGTGGTATTATTCTCCCCCCACGTAACGTCTGGATAGGTCTGCCGCAAGGGTCGGTCCTAAGTCCCCTTCTGTACAATATCTACACCTCTAATCTAGACCTTACTGTTTCCTCTTTTTGCAAACTTTTACAATATGCCGACGACATTGTTCTCTATCCTGTATCTTCTTCTTTTGCTGATTCTTCTTGTCGTCTAACTCCGCACTGTACTACCTAAATGATTGGCTTCTAAATCATAACCTCTCGATCTCGGTGCCCAAGTGTAGGCGAGAGGGGCGAGAAAGGGCGAGAGGGGTGTGAATGTCGTGCGGGCGCTATCTGGTGTCAGGTTCCAGGGGTTCCCATCCCTTTAGCCAAAAACTTCTATACGACGCTGTGGTTCGCAGTCATTTTGATTATGGCTGTTTTTTACTTGAGTCATGCAATAAAATTGCGTTATTATGTTATCCAGTCTAGAGAAGGTTCAGTCTAAGTACTTGCGAATTATTACGGGAGCTATGAAGTGTTCTCCGATTAATGCTCTTCGGGTGGAGTGCTTGGATCCTGCCCTTTAACATCGTCGACAATATCTTGCGGATAGATTCTTCATCAATTCCATTTGAACTAACTCCCACCCTTTATTCCACATATTACATACCTTGTCATCTCTTATCTCCTCCTCCGCATACTGGAAACATAAAACTACCCCTCTCCTTGTTAATTCCTTTAGGAAATACAAGGACCTTCCTGTTCCTATTTTGCAATCCTCTATCAATCCTTTCTTCGAAATGGAGTACCAGTCACTGATCTTCCAACCAAAGATTTACCTTGACTTCGGTATAAGTAAGCTTTGTTCGGACGCTAATGACAAGCTTTCTCTGACTGGGTGACCCTATACACTGATGCTTCCAAAATATCTAGTGAGAGTTCTGTTGGATCTGCTGTTTGGATACCTAAATATGGTATTATTCTTAATTTTAAGAGTCCTCCACAGAACTCTATATTTGCTGGTGAGGCCTTAGCTTTGCTAGAAGCCATGAAATTTATTGAGTCTCACAAGCTGAACAAGGCTCTTATCCTCTCGGACTCTCGGAGCTGTCTTACTGACTTACACAAAAATCCATTTCACTGTCGTGACAACTTTATAATTACTCTTAGGACAAAAGCAACATTGGATAGGTGTCACCTGATGGGCATCGAGGTGGCTATGGCATGGATCCCTAGTCATTTGGGTATAGCAGGTAACGAGTTTGGAGATTCCTGTGCTAAGGCTGCGGCGGTGTCTGGTTGCACGGTCCATAATTACTGTTTCCCTCGTGAACTTCGTTCTTTGGCCCGTCCTTCTTTAACTAGTGCTTGGAACAGTATGTGGCAAGCGTCCAAGTTGATTAAAGGAAAGTTCTACGGTTCTTTTCAACCTTCTATCCCTTCCAGACCGTGGTTCTACCGACAAAAGAACGTAATTAAAATGGCTACGTCTATAATTATCCGTTCAGGGCACCTTGGAACATCTATTTTTCTTTTGCCTTAAAATATCCTATCCTCTTTATGATCTACTTCCTAAACAGATCCCTCACCCTGTCAATATACCCTTTCTATTAACTTTGGCACACACCCCATTCATAAAAACTTTATATAAATTCATCTCTCTTAATAAAATCAAAATATAGTCTTTCCCTTTTGTTCTCGTCAATCTCTAAGCTTATCTTTGGTTTTCCTCTTATCCCCTTACATATTCTAAACCTTGTACTATGTATATATTACTAATATTTGTGTTGTTTTTGTTGTAGCCCAAAGAAGAACCATCGCTCTAATTACCGGTCAATGGTCACATTACTGACTACTTATCAAACCACTTGTTTATTTATTTTTAAGTTTATTATCTCTTTCCATCCTGACGTTAGCAGAATCATCGATACCTATTCGATGGAGCCATTCGACATTGACATTTGACAGATTCTGGAAGCTTGATGCTAGGTCAATGTACACGGGTAAACAGTTTTTTTGGGATGGAAGGGGTGACAAAAATAACAAAACACGACTACGTGGTTATTTAAAAAAAAAAGTATTTAAGAACTAATTATTACAGGACGTACCCAATCAACATAAATATAATTTTATTACATAAAAGTTACTTTTCGTACTTATGTATTACCAAAATCCTTAATTATGTCACAGACTTCAATTTTGATTTCATATTCAATACCTACTACGATAAATTTATCAATCGACTTTGCGACAGTGTTGATCTAAGATAGTTTTAATTATTTTTAGTTTAGAAAATGATCTTTCGCTGTATGCTAGTAATTCACACACTGCCCCGCGCCACAGGCGCGACAGAGTCACGCGCGCGGGTGCGTGAGTGCAGATCTGCATCATAATGCAGATTTCTCCGCACAAACGCGCGCGGCGCGTAGGTGCAGTTTAGTCATGCGGTGGCCTAGAGGCCACATTTCATAGCAGCTTGCGGTGGTGATAGTACATTGCAAAGTATTAATTTTTATATTAAAGATGGTCATTATTTTGAATCTCATTCAGGATGCTGCAGTCATATCATGTGTTTGGTTTTTTTATAATCAAATAAGAAGAAATCATGCCCGTAGAAGATATTAGGTACATCCCTTTTTACAAACAAGATCAATAAATGGGTCATTTGTTCAGAATTTCATAGATTTAAGAAAATATGAAGATCAAATTTTCTCACGACTTTCGATTTCGTAAGTGAATCGATTTCCCTATGTATTACTTTACTCTTTGGAATCGATCGATATCGAGATCCATTTTGATGATTACATCAAAATGGATCTCGATATCGATCGATTACGTGTACTTGTGTCAAAATCACGCACGATACTGCAGAATAGTGTTGTTGCGATAGTGATAGTCTATCGATAGTATCGTGATACTATCGTGGCCTTGAAAATCAGTCGTACTATCGATAGTCCTATCGAAACTATCGACCCTTAACGATACTATCGATAGTATCGATTGATAAAAATAAGTAATACTATTGCTAAAGATCAATAGTATCGATACTATCGAAACCATCGACCCTTAACGATACTATCGATAGTATCGATTGATAAAAATAAGTAATACTATTGCTAAAGATCAATAGTATCGATACTATCAGTACAAACACCATCAATACTATCGAAACTATTGATCTTTATAGTATCGATAGTATCGATAGTTTTGCCCTATCGATAGTCGAACATTTTACGATAGTATTGCTTGCTCATAAGGTGTAATATAGCTGGCGTTTACATAGTTCATCTGTCACCTTATTCTTTGTACTTTATATCCGCAGTTCATTCATATAGTTGCTTATATTTGTGTTCCTGTGTTACCGACCAGGTGTCGTTTTATACCCAGTCGATAGTATAGAAAATACGTCGATAGTTACTAAAACAAAACTATCGATACTATCGAAACGCGTCGCTAGATCATAGATAGTATCGATATTATCGACTTTTTGACGCGATACTATCGATAGTATTGTATCTCGATAGTATCGATAGAATCGATAGTATTAAAAAATTTCAATAGTATCGCCTAATTTTCACTATTGATACTATCGATAGTATTGCAGCATTTCGATATTTTCGATAGGACTATTAGCGCTATCGACTATTTTTCAAGGTCAACTATCGATAGCAAAACTATCGCTATTGCAACAACACTGCTGCAGAACTCGGTGTGCCATACCTTGCGTCTTGCCCCGCACCGACGCGTGGGGGTGCGTGTTTCCCCGCATGTAGACGCGTGCCGCATGATCTGCAGCACTGCGCGTGAGTGCGTTTTCTATGTGCTGCACTACGCGTGTTTTCTATACAAACACAGGTACTTGCAAACAACGTAAGAACACGCACTCCCGCGCTACGCTGCGTGATGCGGTGCACTTCCAAACTAGTTATTATACTCTTTGCGGTGCACTGTGCCAACCGCCTAATTGGTCCGAGCTGTCTACGATTAAAATCATTCCTAATTTTAGACAACCTTGACAATTATTGACAGTTGACCATTATTCGGAAGTGAAAAATTGATGTATCGACATTTATTAAAATATCAATATCAGCATCGATATCTCAAGGAAAAAATATCGATATATCGGACAAATAAAAAAATTGTGATTTTAAAATAATTATTTATTTATTTCAGCCTAGCACAATAATATCAATAGTAATTTTCATTCAAAATGTACAATAAGTTAACGTACAAAAATCTCAATAAGTAAACAACAGTCATCTGTCATAGATAATAGTATTTTTCCGTTCGTTGCTATCTTTTACGGTTTTGGATACCAGCGAATAGATACATAAATAAAAAAATATATATCGTTTTGGATACAATTTTCGATATTGGATATTTTATATCGATATATCGATACATCGGATCAATATATATCGGTTAAAAATATCGATATATCGATACTTTTTCAACAACCCTATTATTTGATTACCTATTTCATATTTGATTATATCAGCTGCTCAGCTGGCCCGAGGTCGGAGGTGGAAATAACATATTTTAAATAAAATTCGATCCGTTTAGGATATTTATACAATTACTTTAGAAGATTAATCCTAAGTTGTAAAATGTTATTAAAGTTTAACCCTTTTTATAGGTATCTAATTTCGCCTAGAAATAAAAAGTTATATTCAACTACAAGTTTACCGGACATTGATTTAAATTATTATTGTAACCCAGAATTTGCATCAGAAATTGAGAAAAACATTAAAATTAGAAAAGGTGTAGGTGATCTCAACAGTGTTCTAAATAAGTATAAAGTATTTAAGGTAACTCTGCCAACGAACTGCTCGTATCAATCTATAAAAGACAATTTATACAAAGAGCTCAGTAATTTGCCAAATAGAACTCACCCCTCTGTAATACAAAATGTTGACCCTATAGTGATTCAAGAAATTAACCAAAAAAGAGATTTTAAAGGCTACCTCCCTTTAGAATTCAGTGAAATAACAAGACGACTAAACCTGGTTCGTACTGACAAGTTAGGACACACATGTGGACACAAGAGTTATTATTTCTTAGGAGAACTTGCTGAATTAGAGGAGGCATTGATTAAATATACTGTAACCAAATTAGTTCAGAACAATTTCAAATTAGTGTCAGTACCTGATATATTACCCAGTAAAGTTTTGGAGAGTTGTGGTATGACTGTAAATACTGATCGCACACAGGTAATTATTTTTATATTGTCTTACATTATCAATATAAAAAAATACAGCCAGGCTAAAAGAAAATAATGGCTATATTATTAAATATTAGGTTTATTAAACCTGGTCCTTAACCAGTCAATTGCTGAAATGCAAGACACAATTCAGAAACAACTGTGTCTAGTTATTGGTAGGCCGTAGTAACTCAAAACATTCATGTTTATATTGTTTATTTCATTAATGCTCCATATGTGATAGTGAACAAATGTGGTCATAAGTTCTGGAGTTAGATTCCTTAGTCTCAAATGTATTTGGGAGTTTTTGTTAAGAATTTCTCAATAGCAACATATTTCTAAATGTATTGGCCGACAGCAAGTCTTTCTCCTTTTATGTTATAGAAAATGAGAAAAGAAGGTAATGCTTAACTTTTTTAAGATTTAGTGGTATATACTTAAACTATGCATTGCTTTCTATCCACAGATATATTCTTTAGATCCTGTGCACCACGGCCCTGACCTATGCTTGTCTGGGACAGCAGAAATGTCCCTGGCTGGGCTGTTGATGAACACAATCCATGCTGCAAGAGACCTCCCTATTAAACTTGCAGCAGTAAGCAGATGTTACAGGGCTGAAACTTCTAATGTTATTGAGGAGAGAGGAATATATAGGTGAGATATTATTCTTTATTATTTAAAAAAAGCATTATTTCCTCACTTGGAATCATTCTTGTATCAAGAGGGTATTTACAAACATTGAAACAATGGGCTCAAAGAACACCCAGAGTGACCTAGACTTGGAACAACTACTTGTTGATCAAACACATTTTGTATAAAGTGGGAATAAAATCCACAACACTCGGCGTAGTGGCAGCAGCAAAACAATCACTTAAACCTCTACACCATCTGTATAGTCACGGTAAGATATTAGGAAACTTCTATACATAGATAATGTGTAAGATAGAATATGATAATAATGTGGAAATTAGTACAATATCTGCAAATATAGGCAAACTTGCTTGTATCCGCAACATTCCTTACATTTCAAAATGAGAAAATACTGTCTGTCACTCGCACTAAGAAATTGCCAGAGGAAAGGAATTACAAATATTATTAACATAATTTTAAAATTGATTTTGACTTTTGCATTTATATATTAGCAGAGCAAAGGCTTGTCCTACCACCTCCAGGTAGCATTTATCTATAAAATAAAAGTTTCGCCATCTCTCTTCTTTAACCTAACATGAATGATACAGCATACAATTTCTCTTCGGATAACTTTTACTTGTTAGTTGTAGGACTGGCCATAAGGATCTTGACATTATTGTCCAGTAAATAAGCCTTTTCTGTAACAAACAGTCTTCTGCCTATCCTTCCGCAAGAGATGTGTGTTAGTGTATAATATTGATATGTTTATTGCCTACAGAGTACATCAATTTACTAAGGTGGAGATGTTTATTGTGAGCAATAGTGGTCAGTCTGAAAATATGCTTGAATATATTAGACATTTACAAGAGGAACTATTTGCACCCCTTGGTTTTAACATGAGAATACTAGACATGCCTCCACATGAGCTAGGAGCACCAGCTTACAGGTATGTTATTGTTTTTAATATATTTATTGAAATAGAAATAGACTTGCAATAAAATGGGTGCCTGGGTCAATATGATTGGCAACGTTTTCCTCTAATGTAGAGAAGCCAGCTGCCATACCCAGAGCCCCTATAAACAATGCTCAGGGCTTGATTTCACATTTACACAGTATATTTCAATGTCATTATTTTAAGAGCTAATTGGTAGGTAATTGTGGAGGCTTGTAATTAGCAACATTGTTACATATATAATTTATGAAAATTTAAAAATGTTATTAGTCTAAGCTTTCTTCCAAAGTCAATAAATAACAAGAGCTGGTTTCTGTTTTGTCCAGTTTAAAATATTGAGTCTGCAGTCCATTGTTGCTCAGAGCCTGCACGCATGCAAGTCTCTCTGCCAATGCTAGTTATGACATTTTATTGTAGTCTTTAACCTGTCCAGTCTTGAAATTCCAGTCATAATTAAAAGTCTACTGTGCTGCTGTGACTCAATAGGTTGATATTACAAGATGTTAAACATGTTACTACTTTGTTTTAAATGAGTTGGATGTGTAGTTCATAAACTGTCAGATACACACTTATGTAACCAGATCCTTATCATACAAATACATACTATTTTGTAGTCAAAAAGTTGATATTAGTTACAAAAACTGTGTATAGATTATGCATAGATGTTATTTTTTGCAGAAAATATGATATTGAAGCATGGATGCCAGGACGTAACAATTATGGAGAAATCTCAAGTTGTAGCAATTGTACAGACTATCAATCAAGGAGACTTAATATCAAATATGTTGATTGTGAAGAAACAAGCTATGTGCACACATTAAATGGCACTGCATGTGCTATTCCAAGAATGTTAATTGCATTACTAGAAACACATCAAGACCCCAAAGGAAAAATTTATATACCTGAGGTTTTACAGCCATACATGAATGGCAAAAAACATATCACCAAAAATACCTTAGTGCCTGAATTAAAGATAATGAAAATAAAGAGATGAATGTAGTGTTTGTAAAGCTATTTTACAGAAGGTACTTTTGGAAATAAAGATTAACTTTAAGAAAATAATTGTAAATTATTGTTAATTTGGACTTTAATAAAACAAAATAACACATTATGTTTCAGAACTTTTCTTCTTGCCTCCTTTTTGTTGTTTAGATATTTTTTTCATTTTAGACTTCAATAAATTTATGTCTACACTACTTTCTGCAGCAGCAGCAGTAGTAGTAGGCTTATCAGTTTTTTCTTCTGGTGGTATGAAATCTTTTTGACGCTGCTCATGCTTAGCACGCTTAGCTTGAGCCTGTTTTTCTTCTTTTTCATGGTGTCGTTTGGCTCGCGTTTGTTCATCTTTAAGGAAATATTCTCCAGAAGCAAGTGCTTTGTCAATTTTACTTTCTGTTTGAGGTGGGGGGAATGGTGTGTAAGGCTTCTTATCAACTTTCTTCTTAGGCTGCTTTCGTGGTACATTTTTACTTTTGAATTTAGGTAAAAATCTATCCCAACTTTCGTTTTTTAGCTTTGGATCTTTCATTAATTCTCGTTTAATCATCAAGCTTTTAATATTATACATTGGATGGATATTTTTCATTGTATCTTCAACTATTCTCCTGACTTGTACTAATCCTTTGTAAGGCCCCACTGCTGAGATAGTATTGCCTTGCACTAATACATAGCATTCAGTTAATAATTCGATAGATTTGAGGGTCACTCCATTAGGACCAATAAGACGCTGTCTTCTTTTCAAAAATGTTTCCTTTTTCCGTACAAATGAATTGATTTTCACGATATCACAACCTATTTCATCTTCTAGAACTCTAACCGCTTGTTCAAATGGCACACTTCGAGATAACAGCTTCATCAAATCTCTAGCCTTAATGATTATATATGGATCCCATGTTTTTCTAGTCGTTTTTACGGTTATACTTCCTTCAATTAGGTCTAGTTCAGCGACTATATAATGTTCTTTCAATACTTTTTGCACCAGGGGCCAACATTCCTTTAAGTATTGTTCTCTATATTTAGGAAATAAGGTTGCAAATTTGCTTTCTTCTAAAAGACCATGTGGATTATCTTCTGGTGTAAATTTCGGTATTTTCATGGCCCAAGCATTATCGACTGGGCCAATTTCTTGTTTCTCCTCGTCAGTATCCTGATTTAGCATCGTAATTTACAAGTATTCTCGTTTGAAATAAGTAAAAAGCGTTAATTTAGAAATACAAATATTACCCCATTACCCAATATAAATATACTTCTTTACGGGTTAACAGATAACACAATTAACACCAACACATGCATCTATAACATCTATTACGTCTCTCTACTATTACACACTATGTTCATGATTACACTATGGGTGCCATAGACTAGTATATATACATATATTAATGGGTGCGTTCCACTTAGCGCTCACAACACTCACGCTCACGACCACGGCTTTTCTCGTTCCACTTGCTTCCTAGCGTTACAATTGTAAACTCAAGTGGAACGGATAATGGAGTGTTTTGAGCGTTGACGTAAATAATACAAACGGAGAAAAAAAAACTAAACCTTAAAGAGGTAACAATTTGTAAGTCTGACAATAAGTTATTACAGTTATTAGTTATCTGGATTTTTATTAAAAAGTAAAAATATTCTACTATTATAAATGTGAAAGTTTGTGAGGATGGATGGATGTTTGTTTCTTTTTCACGCAAAATCTACTGAACTGATTTTGATGAAACTACAGTATTATTGTTTATTCATCGGAATACCATATAGGCTACTTAAAATGTATTTTAACATTAATCTACATTAGCGCGAGCGAAGCCGTGGGCAAAATCTAGTATTTCATAATTTTGTGGAGTATTTAAACAAATCTAAAACATTACATTTTTCATCACCGTAATTATATTTAGGTTAATATGGGCAAATCAACACAACCACTAACTAATTCGAACTAAAATACCGTTTATCTCAGAATAGTGAATATGTCACATAATGACTTCTTGCAATAAGCCGACGATATATTTGAATGTACAATACAATTAATTAATATGTATATTAATAAAAACAAGTGAGAGTTGCTAGGCCTGCAAAGAATAAAAAAAAGAAAAAATAATCAATTCTTGCTATTGTAAGTCTATGTGAATTAATTATTTCTTAAATTGTAATAAAACAAACAAACTCTAATCAAACGTTTATTTAAAAAAAGGGATAACCAGTATAAAATAAACAAAACCTTGCTAGTCATTTGGAAAACAAATTAAATTTTTCAAAACAAACAAAATAACTATATTTTATCATAAAAAACTTCCCATGTAATTCAGTCTTCAAATTAACAGGTAATTAACAGAGCTCGCCTGTTATTTTTCTTTTTTTATGGGATAGGAGGCAAACAAGCAGACGGTTCGCCTGATGGTAAGCGATTACCGCTGCTTATGGACACCCGCAACACCAGAGAAGTTACAAGTGCGTTGCCGGCCTTTTAAAAAGGAGTACGCTCTTTTCTTAAAGGTCGTATTGGTCCGTAAATACCGCAGGCGACAGTTCTATAGTATTATTCTATAGTTTTGTTGTGCAAGGCAGTTAATTTCTGGTGAATCGCACAGTTGTGGACTACTAACTATCTAAATGATGGGAATGGAAATGCTGTCGCGTAGGACGATGACGAATAGAGGCGGCAGGATCAGTACGAACAATTCCTCGGAGCACTCCCCATAGTAAAAGCGATAGAAGATGCATAGCGAGGCCACATCTTTACGCAGCGCCAAGGGGTCTAGCCGATTTAAAACATCCTGGCAGTCGACGATTCGAGTCGCCCTTTGTTGAATGCGGCTCAGAGGGAGAAGCTGGTACTGGGGTGCCCCTGCCCAAAGATGAGAACAGTATTCCATGTGAGGCGGAACCTGCGCCTTATAAAGTAGTAGGCGATGGGCCGGCGGGAAATACTGTCTCGATCAGTTGAGCACGCCAAGCTTTTCGAAGCTAATTTAGCATTACCCTCTAAATGGCCGCGGAACTGGACTTCGTTCGATATGTCGACACTAAGTATCGTACACAAGACACTAAGTATATATTGGCTGAGGCAGTTATGGGGATGTTCTCGAAACTAGGAGATATGACCAACGGCAGTTTTTTTGCGGTGAACGCGCAGACTTGTGTCTTTTTGGGGTTAAATCGGACCAAATTAAGTCTGACCTAATCCGAGACTTTCTTCAAAGAGGTCTCAATTTCATACACAAGTTTGTTTCGGCTCTCAATGACGTTTTGCCGAGAGATGTTAGCGCGGCCGGTATAGAGAGCATCGCTCGTGCTGTTATTTGCATAACAATGAATGCTGCTAATTTGCAGTATGTCATTGATATGAAGAAGGAACAGATTAGACGATAGCACACAGCCTTGCGGGACACCAGCATTTACATACATGGAGTTAGAGCATTCAGCGTCAACTACGACCTTATTGTTTCTGTCTGCTAAAAAGCTAGTGGCTTATTCGCATAATCTCTCGGGAAGGAGCTTCGAAAGAAGCGCTTTGTGCCAGACACGATCGAAGGCCTTCGCTATGTCCAAACTAACCGCCAAGGCTTCTCCTTTTGTCTCGATCGCCTGTGCCCAACGATATGTCAGGTATACTAGACGATCACCAGCCGACCGATCGTTACGGAAGCCGTACTCTGGTCAATAACTAGCTGATGACCTTCTAGGTACCGAAAGATCTGACATTTGATAATGGATTCCATTATCTTCGAGAAAACGGGGGTTATGGCTATCGGTCTGAAGTTGGACGGATTTGAGCGGTTGCCTTTTTTTGGGATCGGATGGACCAATGCTGTATTCCATGATGTCAGGACTACACAAGAAGAGTAAGAGAGTCGAAAAAGTCGCGTTAAGACCGACGCCAACTCTGGAGCGCACATCTTCAACACAATAGGAGAGTTTCCATCAGGCCCACTCGACTTATTAATATCAAAGAATAGAAGTGCTAAGCGCACTGAGCGTTGGTAGCACCGGATATCCGACATACAACCCTCACACCGGGGTATGGTAGGCGGTTCTTGTCCCCCGTCATCCAAAGTCGAGTTGGACGCAAAGACTTTGTCCAGAAGATTGGCTTTCTCTTTTGCGTTGTGGGCCGACGAATCATTTCTCATGTGTAGGGGTGGAAAGGATGGCTTGCAGAAATTTTCTTCGATAGTTTTAGCAAGAGACCAGAATGCACGAGTTCCTGAAGGAAGACGCTCAAGCCTCTCGCCAATTCTACCGATGTGCTCCGACTTCGCCCTATGCAATATCTCTTTCTCTTTCGATGGACCTGGAGGCAAAGCTATACTTCTTTTTTAATGCGCTGGTATTTAAATCACATACCGTCACCGCATCAGCTGAGGCTTGGTAAGCTTCCTGCTTCCTGTGAGAAGCGTTTTACGATACACCGATCTTCGAGGGCGAGATATAATTAATTCCATACATATTATGAACCAGTAGATAGGTAAAAATCTTACATTCAACGATGAGTCATCACTTGAAACCTTCCGATATTGTGCTTTGAGATTTTCTGCATCACGACATACTATTGCTGGAGGCAGTAAGCGCTATCAACAAAAAATATCTAGATATCACAAAACCTCTACCAAAATTATGAGATAAACACTGTCCTTTTCTGACCTACATTCGACGGAAAGTAGATACATACATCTTGCTGTTATTCTCTCATATGAAACATTGTTTACATATTTTATCTCATTACGTTATAGGTTGGTAGGTTAAACTCTAAGTAATAAGTTAAAGTACTGGAAAACCAACGTGCATGTAGGTCAGTAGATAGAAATTATTGCTAAATAAGGAGATGAACAGGCGTGAAAGTAAGTTATATAAACAGCAGCAAAATAAGTCCTAGGTATATAGTGGTTAGTAATTATCAACCTACCTGCTTTTTTACCTTCAATCTGTTAGGTAAAAAGAGAATCTCATACAATGTACATAGGTAAATAATGGTCGCATTTGCCGCATAAACATCCTTTACAATAATATTAATATTGTCCTTATTATGGTTTAATTGCTCCAACATCTTGGGTCCTCGTCCCTGTTTTAAACATTTATTTTTTTGCATTTTGTCAGAAATCATTAACTTCTATAACACGCGTGGTAGTCAATGTATCTCGCCGCGAACTGAGCGAGCGAGTCAGTCAGCCGCGCCCGCGCAAAGTACTCTTTCGCCTCGCGCAAACCCACCCTCACCCGCGTTCGTCCTTTGCCCTGCGTTCCCTAGACAAGCTAACCATGAAAAACTCACTAAACTACAATCGAGGATCCACGTAGCCTGCAAGAAGTTACCTACTATCTTCTTTTAATCGATGTTAGTTTAATAAAATTACGCGATCGACAAAATAAAAAGAATAACTAAAAGCAATAAATGATTTTAGGGAAATTTTAATATTATGATTTATATCAAATTAATTTCGATAAAATCATTAAGATTACTTATTGTGCAATTGTAATAAATGATTCATTACAGAAACTAACTAAATTCAAATAATAAATTTTATCGAAGCAAATATAAGCTATTTATGCTACACTTCTTTTGATAAAGTTCATTACATGGTGAAAATGAGTTCTGTATAATATTGTACGTAGATTGAATTATCCATTTAATAAAAATAACTTGTGCAACTTAGTGATTCTTTGTAAATGCCTGACTTCCAAAGTTGTAGTTATCTATTTTAATGGTAAGGCCGTAACGCCTAAAATTGACTAGATAGAAATAAGTGAGTTTTTGCATTTGGTAGAATGTGTCAAAATGAGTCCAATAAAGATAAAAACGTATTTAGTGATTTTTTGCAGTTAATGAGTTCCGACGATATTCAAAACGTATTTTACAGCAACAGTAAAATATCTGGTAGTGCGTCGCAATAATGCTCCAGAAAGTACTAGTTAATTCAGTTCAGATGAAGAGTAGAATACCATTCTACAAAATCGTGAAAAACGTAAATTTAGACCACGTATTTACGATTTACATAATGTAATTAATCATTACTCTGATGAAGAATTCAAAAGACTGACCACTGAAACACCGTAGATTATAAAATTTTTACTTATTTAAGTATTCAACGTTTCATCAAAATCGCATCAAATAGTTATATTTTCGTAGTAGCCATCTTAATTACTTTATATTTTTAAAAATGGCGTTAGTTTTCTCAATGCTCACGACGACCCACGTCTCGGGATGGGTTAGCTTTGCGTGAGCGTGAGTCATGACGTCATGAGTGACGTTTTTGCCGCGATCACAACGATCGCAGTCGTCATGTGGAACGGCTAAAAGAGGATCTTGGGCGTTGTTAACACTAAGTGGAACGCACCCAAAATATACAGTGCTGAGACAACCACGACGCCAGTAAATGTTATTAAATGAATATTAGTTTCTCTTACTTCGTGCATAATAATTAATAAATTTTATATTTAAATGGATTTGTACAATGGCATAATAAAAAACACTAAAGAAATATTCCAGATAGCTTGTATTAAAAATCAAACCATAGACACTAAGTCCATCTGTATAGCTTACATTGGCAACACTTAAATTATTTTAGGGAATTTCTGCTAACTGCAATGCAGGTATATAGAAAGGTCATAGTTTGATCTAGAAAACAGTGCTGCGCTTTGTTAACTGCCAATGCTGCCGCATTATTTTAAGTAATTTAATTATTTTGATCTTTATTCTTATTTTCTATTCGTACGTCTTATGTAATTTGCAAATTTAACTATTATGCCTCTGAGTCAGAGACAAAGTTAAAAATCATTTATTCATTTAGGTCACAAAGTAACACTTATGAACGTCAAAATATATAGGTTAGTGAGTTTACTAAGTTACTGAAGCTACATTTAGGTTGGTTGCTAAGTTCAGGCAAAGGTTTGAGCCTATGAGAAGAAACCTGCAAGAAAATCACAGCCACTCTTTTTAATGATCTGATCTTCTTATATAATCTATATCTATACATGTAAATAAAATTGAAGTGTCTGTTTGTAATGTCAAAATAACAGCTTTTTATCTAATGCATACGAAAGTATATAAGGTACCTATACGAAAAAATCAATTTTTAAAATTTATGTCTGTCTGTCTGTCTGTTTGTTCCGGCTAATCTCCGAAACGGCTGAACCGATTTTGACGGGACTTTCACTGGCAGATAGCTGATGTTATAAGGAGTAACTTAGGCTACTTTGATTTTAGAAAAAAAATAGGGTTCCGCGGAGACAAACACTTTTTAGTTAAAATCTACGCGGACGAAGTCGCAGGTAACAGCTAGTTTATAATAAAATAGTTCTTCTATTTTAGTTAATTAAGTATCAAATACGCAAGAATATATTTTTTAAGTTACAGGTTAATAAATTAATCTAAAAATTTTAAAGAAATATATTTAGGAACGCTTACGCTTTACTAGCTAGTATTGACTCACTACACTTCACTGCAGACTCGAACGGAACATTTACGTCCGGCGGGATTTCCCCTGATACGAACTACGCCTGACTTTTTGTGTGCGTAATTATTCCATGTGGCATCCCAATTGGTTCTTTGCCATTCGCACTTCGCTCATCGCTGTGATGTGATTCGCTTGTTGCACCACTTGCAGAGCGGATGTTAATTTCAGTCACATAATTGAACAGTATTTGTGTAGTGGCTGAATAATCCTGTAAACTTTACGGTGAGTACCATGTATTATATTCTTGTTATCTTAATTATTTCACACTAGGGCTATAGGCAGAATATTTCACGTGCCAATTTGAGATATCCTCCTAAGTCCGCCATTTTTATTTTAAACTAGCGACCCGCCCCGGCTTCGCACGGATAGTACAAAACCATAACAAATTATATACCTAAACCTTCCTCATGAATCACTCTGTCTATTGATGAAAACCTCATGAAAATCCGTTCAGTAGTTTTTGAGTTCATCGCGAACAGACAGACAGACAGACGCGGTGGAGGACTTTGTTTTATAATTATGTAGTGATCTTGTAAATTTAACCGAATGTCCTTTTTAAAGAACAATTTTGAAGGGCTTAAGCTTAAGTCCTTCTGACACTTTACAAGCTTTGAAGTAAGGTTCAAAGGTCAAATATCTTTTTTTTTTGCTAACAAATACGTTATTTGTAGGGAATCAAAGATTATTGCAGCTTGAACTTTGATGCATTATAAATTATAATTTGTTTTTTTTGTAAGACATGGGATCTTAATAACAAAAATGGTAGGGTGAAATTTGTTGGTTACAAACATTGATATATAAAAACCCTAGATACACAATCCCATACAAAACTTACACTTCTGTCCTCAGTTGCTTATAGGTAGTTATATTAACTATATAAAGTTTAATTAATGCAAATTAAACCTTACCGCCTTAACTTTAAGTTGAATATACAAGTCTATCTAAAAAAGGTAATAAAATATTACGAGCCGAGTTCGCGAGAATGAATGGAGTCCAATATTGTTCTTACAAATTTTAATGTAAATTAATATGATGACGTAATTATGTAGAGTTTATAAAATCCATGTGAATGTGTGTTTTAAACACATTTGTTTTTACTTTTATCTGTAGGTATTTTACCAAGTTTGTTTCAATGTTTCAATAAAATTAAACTAATGTACTGCCATTATAATTTATATGTAGCAGCTCATAAACAGATGGTAGAAAATATTTTATTATTTTACCAGACATAGCAGTAATACTTATTTAACAAAATAGACAAGACAAGTAAAACATTAGTAAAATAGCATGTTTTTAACATATAACAGTAATAGATAATTAATACGCACGTAAATTATATTACGAGTATGTTTCATTGCTGTTCATATACTTGGCTGCCCGACTTTGAAATTATACATGTTTGAACATTACGCGACTGATTATACTTACAAATTAAAGTAACATAAAACAATAAAACGAGAGAGAAAATTAAAATTTCAAACTTGAAAAGATACGACATAATAAGATTTTAATTTCGTTGAAATAAATTGAGTTTTTTGTATAATCTTCTTTTTGACGGATTTTAATTTTGTCCTATCTTTCTTTGTTTATAATGCAATCTTATCTTGATATATCTCTCGATAATAGATGTAATAGTATTATTTACATGATTGTTATTTGTTAATATGGCACTTTGTAAAATATAAGCTGACTCCCAAAAAATATGATAAGTGTTGTTGCTGTGCTTGCTTGTGATCGTTGCTGTGCTATGACGGATATCCATTTTGCACATCGAACGGGATCTCGAGGAAAGCTGAAATCCGACATAAATATGTAGATACATTTTATAGATATCCCACTATAAGGATACCGTAAAGATCATTTCAAAAAAATATTAAACTAATACTATTATGATTTGCAATAAAACAAGTCTAGTAATAAATAATATATACAATCGCATTATCATTTTAAACCAAATAAAATATATTTATTTTTTTAAAGTAACAGCGTCTCTATTGATATTAGAACAGAGTCAACATATAACCCGGACTAATCAAGTAGAAATACAGTAGTATGATTAATGCGTGTAGGTTTTTTATACATCAATGATTATACTACTTATTTACATTGTTTTAAAAAATTCCGTAAAATTTCAACTTTCACCTTAAAAACAGTGGCACAAAACAGATACAAATAGAAAATCAGTTCCCTTTTAAATAAACGAAAAACGCCATTCCTATTAATTTACTTAGTATTACGTAATAAATGAAAGGCACCTAAACACGAAATAAATAAGAATTATAAAAGTAAAGAGTAAAGTAATAACATCTAGAATCATTTTGAGATAGTTACGTTAAACTCTCGTTACAAATTTTATTTACGAATTTATAGCCAAATGCCTGTTTTCACCTATTGTACGGAGTTAACCTTCTTTCTAGTAGGTATCTGTTTTGTTTTGTTCTCGCTCTCCCGCGCAAACCGATTTTCACCTGATAACCATACCATGGCGCGTGAAACGAGTGAGCGAGAACGACCTATAGTTTGTATAGCGCTGTGTCACTATCTGGCCGTAAACGTTAGATGTACAAGCGGGATGGCGAAAGACGTTGTAGCTTGTGAGTGAGTGAGATAGCGTAGGAACAGGAGTGAGCGTATGCGAAACATTAGATAGCTCCGTAGAAATTATATTTCGCGATAATGATATTTAATTTGCATCGAAGTCAAGTAGTATTGCAGTAAAGATTTATCGCGGTAACGTGCATCGAAGTCAAGTAGTATCGCAGTGAAGATTCATCGCGGTAACGTGCATCGAAGTGTAGTGCAGTGTAGTTGCAATAGCGATAGTTGACCTTGAAAAATAGTCGATAGCGCGAATAGTCCTATCGAAAATATCGAAATGCTGCAATACTATCGATAGTATCGATAGTAAAAATTAGGCGGTACTATTGAAATTTGTTGATACTATCGATTCTATCGATACTATCGAGATACGATACTATCGATAGTATCGATACTATCGATAGTATCGCGTCAAAAAGTCGATAATATCGATACTATCGATGATCTAGCGACGCGTTTCGATAGTATCGATAGTTTTGTTTTAGTAACTATCGACGTATTTTCGATACTATCGACTGGGTATAAAACGACACCTGGTCGGTAACACAGGAACACAAATATAAGCAACTATATGAATGAACTGCGAATATAAAGTATAAAGAATAAGGTGATAGATAAACTATGTAAACGCCAGCTATATTACACCTTATGAGCAAGCAATACTATCGTAAAATGTTCGACTATCGATAGGGCAAAACAATCGATACTATCGATAGTATCGATACTATCGAAACGCATTCTAACGATAGTTTCGATAGTATCGATGGTGTTTGTACTGATATTATCGACAGTATCGATACTATTGATCTTTAGCAATAGTATTACTTATTTTTACCAATCGATACTATCGATAGTATCGTTAAGGGTCGATAGTTTCGATAGGACAATCGATAGTACGACTGATTTTGAAGGCCACGATAGTATCACGATACTATCGATAGACTATCACTATCGCAACAACACTAGTGTAGTGGCTTCGCAGAGACGGTCTTGCGCAGTAACGTGCATCGCAATCTTGTAGCATCGTATTAGCATTTATCGATATTTTGTGCGTCGAGATTCCGTATTCTACTCATGAAAATTGATTTAGTTACTCAATTTAGTCCTTACTGCATTCTGCTGTACGACTTAAACGTCAAAAATGATTTAAACGTTAGAAATGTCAAACTAATATTAGATGACATCTGAAAACATGATACGAAGTTTAGTTTTCCTAGAGATTTGGTAGTTGAGGCTTAAACAGTGAATTTTTAAAATGTAAAGTAAAATATAAATTGTAAATAATAATAAAATATTATATACATATATACAGCCACGTGCAAAAGTATTAGGCACCCCTATTGTTTGTCTCTATCTCAACAATGAGCGCTCGGATAAGGGTTTTATGGTCTTACTATTGCATCGGCGGCATTTTTAAACAAAAATAAAACAATAACAAATATTTATGACACCCAGGTGCAGTTTAAAACAATGTTTTTACAAATTTGCAATTTTAAAGTTTACTCTTTTAGTGTGTTATCAGTGCTTGCAGTGAACAGACACATATCGTACGCAATTGTTGCTACCATATTCCTGAAGACTAATATTCATCGAGTTAATAATGCCTAAAAAAGCAGAACTTAGTGCAGAGCAGCGCCTAAAAATTAAAATTTTGCATGAACAAGGCATGTCTCAAGTGAAAATAGCCCGAGAAGTGAAGTGCTCGCGTTGTGCAGTGCAATATGCACTAAATCGCTTCAAAGAGATCGGTACTCATGAGAATAGGCCAAGAACAGGCAGAAGAAAAATAACTACAGATCGTGAAGACCGATTGTTAATTAGGCAGTCTCTACAGGACCGTAAAAAAACTGCTTTGGAGCTCGCTGCAGTTTTATCTGAAGGAAAAAGCAGATCAGTGAGCGCGTGTACTGTGAGAAGAAGGCTTATTGCAGCTGGGTTAAAAGGTTGCAAGGCAAGAAAGAAGCCGTGGCTATCGGAGCACAACAAGAAAAATCGGTTGCAGTGGGCCCTCAGACATAGAGATTGGACAGTGGAGGATTGGTCCAACGTACTGTGGTCAGACGAATCTAACTTTGAGGTATTGTTATTTAATTTATGTATTATACCAAAACACATAGCCGTCTTTGAAATCACGTCCTGCGAGGGAAATATGCAATCTTGAATTAAGTTATTTTTTTGCTTGTTCCATAGGTGTTTGGAACACCCGGTGTTACTTACGTCAGGCGAAGGGTGGGCGAAGAGTACAACCCAGATTGTGTAGTGCCCACTGTTAAACACGGTGGAGGCTCAATAATGATCTGGGGTTGCATGGCTGCCGATGGAGTGGGCGAAATGATGTTGTGTGAGGGGCGAATGAATAGCACCAAATACACAGAAGTTCTGGAAACAGCTCTAGCACCGTCTGTTACACAGATTTTTGGTGATACAAACACCGACGGCGTAAAATTCCAGCAGGACAACGCCACTTGCCACAAGTCAGCACACACTATGGCATGGATGGCTCAAAATGGAATAGATCTTTTGGACTGGCCGCCACAATCACCGGACCTCAATCCTATTGAACATATTTGGTCTATTTTGAAGAAAAATATCCGTAGACACTCGATAAGCAACAAGCAAACACTACTCGCCGCGTTAAAGCATGAATGGCAAAAGATATCCCAAGAGGAATGTTTTAAGCTGGTAGAGTCAATGCCAAAAAGAGTGGCTGCTGTCATTAAATCCAAAGGTGGACCGACAAAATATTAATTATTTTATTAAAATAAATCTTAGTAATCATATGTTTTGTTTTCTTTACATTCCCTATGCTCAATCACCCTAAAACTGACATTACTATAGGGTGCCTAATACTTTTGCACGTGGCTGTATTTATCATAATATAATATATAATTAATATATATTTTAAATTAAATATACTTAATATATTTTAATTTAAACAAATTAAAAAATATAAATATACAGGGAGATTTAGATTTTTTTCTTTTCATTTACGTGGGGGATTGCTTTGACGCATACCTCTCCGCGGGGTGACGGAGAAGTTATGTCGGGCTCACCGGGGAAAAGATACCCCGGTAATACCGACTAAACCTACCACGATGTTCCTCGACATGACCATAGACGGCGAGGCCGCGCGAATCACTTTCACATTCAATGGCGACCCCGCCATGGTTTCGGCCCGCCATGTGAAACGGCAGACCACTACACAAAATATGTACTTCCTCCACCAGGGAGATTTTGAAATCGTGTAATTCCTTTTAACCATGCGTTCTACTGATGGTATAGAATAACCGTGACCATATTTTTTTTTTATTAGAATTATTTTTTGGAAAAAATTAATGTACCGTTTTTTTTCGTGAAATATACATATGTATTATGTTAACCACCCGAGGCGATATTAATTTTTTACTAATTAAAAAAAATAACTTTTTAATAATAATTAATGTCGTAAATAATAATGGGCGGTCCTTTTTATTGCCCCTTATTATTTACGACATCAGTTATTGTTATGTTCTTTTTTTTAAATTAGTAATATATTAAGATTGTGTCGGGTGGTTAACATAATTATGACTAAGTACCTATCTGAAACCATTTCACGAAAAAAAATCGATACAGTAATTTCTCCAAAAACATAATTCTAATAAAAAAAAATATGGTCAGGTATATTCTATATCACCAGTAGAATGCGTGCTTAAAAGGAATTAGACGATTTCAAAATCAACCTGTATAATAAAAATTCAGAAATAATTAATATATAAATTTAAAATATTATAATATATAGGTATATTTAATATATAATAATATAATATGTATAAAATATAATGTAATAATAAATTAATTAAATAATATAAATTAATTAGGTATCATTTAATTTATTTAAATTTAATTTATAATAATTATCAATAATAATATTTTAATTAAATTAATAATAATTAATAATAATATTTTAATTTATTGTAAATGATAATATGTAAACTAAATTGTATTTTATAATATGTGTAAACAATTATTTTTATACCTTCACAAAGCTCAAAAATATTATTTTATATTTATTTTTTTCGTTCACTTTTTGACATTCATTCTGTAGTATTAAGTATTTTTAGTACCGGTGTCACTGCCTCAGTTCAACTTAGGATTGTCTTAATCGAATTTGGTGATGTCTAAACGAAATCTAAATTTAGTTCGATGGAACAGCAGAACGCCCTACACGAAATCTCTTAACTAAAATTAGAGAATTTTTGACTTTTTTTAGTTTAGTGAAATTTACAACAAAATTGGTACTATTGTTGTGCATAACCATCGTAGTTCACGTAGTTGCTTTTAGAGGCGCTGCTGAGCTGCTCGTTTCGAAACTAAGCATATAATCGTATAATTTTAGCTATATATATAAACATTCCCAGCAGTCCCACTGCTGGGCATGTGCCTTTTCTCATTGTGGAACGTATGCCGTGATCCATCACGCTGGCTCAGAGCGGATTGGCAAAATTCATATGAATTTTCTTTTTTAGAGTTCTTCATAATGTTCTCGAACATATAGGTAGGTACCTATATGTTCGAGAACATTATGAAGAACTCTCACGCTTGCAGCTCTCATCACGATGTTTTACTTCACCTTTAAAGGCAGCGATAACTAACTATATTTATATAAGTATAGGTGTAATTTGCTTATTAAAATTATGTTGGTATGGCGGCTATAGGATCTTATACTATTAGGATAGGATCATTTGTAGACATTAAAGTAATTAAACATCACTACAATACTATTTAACTATATTAAGTACCTACATTGTAGAATCGATAACAATATTTCTTGAAACCGCTTTGTATCTCGCCTACGTCCAGGTGTCTTTACAATCATAGCTAATATTATAAATGCGAATGTGAGTTTCTTTGTTTCTGTGGCTTTCACGCCTTTACTACTCGATCTATTATCATAAAATTTCGCACACACATTGTCAGGAGTACAGAAAAGGACATAGGGTACTGTTAGTATCTTATCTTATCTTATGTGGGGGCCAGTCAGTGCAGACCGTCGACACTTCGACCCAGTGGGATCTTTTGTGTCGACACTCTCCCAATAACGACTGCCATAGATGTTCATGGCAGCCGGGACCGACGGCTTAACGTGCTTTCCGAGGCACGGAGCAGGCGATAATTGTCAATCAATACGCACATAATTTCGAAAAGTCATATAATTACCGAAAGTCAGAGGTGCGCGACGTGGGTTCGAACCCGAGACCCTCTGCATTGCAGTCTGTTGGTCTCCCCACTGAGCTATCGCTGCTCGTACTGTTAGTAACTTAACATATATTTACGCGAGCGAAGCTGCGGACACTGTTCCCGATTGATATAAATTTATTGACAAAATGTACATTGAGCGGGCGAGGCCATGGGAAAATCCTAGTATAATATAAACTGAGTTCTTTTGTATATTTCAGGTGAAATCGTTACAAGGAGAATTATGGAAGACGACGAGAACCTTCATCCAGGTAACTAGTTATTAAAAAGAAACTGGTAGAAACTTCGATCAAATATACCATAGATGCACATTCTCATACAAAAACTGCGTCAATATGTGGCACTCACCAGGACTACTTACTTATAAGTGTCTGCATTTATTATGCAATCCAGGAAATAAACCGGAATAACCAATGAACGCCCACTGAGAAACATTTTGTAATAGTTTAATTAAAACGCGTCAATGCAAAGCGTCCTAAGTGTGTTACTCGCGATACGCAAGCGTACTAAGTATATGGTACGATCTCCACCCGCTAACACTACAGGAAACTCATGGAGTCGACTACTACATAAATATATATTTGATCGAATGGGTAGAAAGTATAAAAGTATTCGTATAGAAGAAAAAATCCTACAGTGTTTACAGACATACTGTTATTAATACGTGGCACTTACACATAAGAGTTAAGATAACGTATAGGTTCTTGTTGAAGATTATTTGATTCACAACAACACGTATCTATACTAATATTATAAAGCTGAATTTGTTTGTTTGAACGCGCTAATCTCAGGAACTACTGGTTCGATTTGAAAAATTATTTTAGCGTTGGATAGCCTATTTATCGAGGAAGACTATAGGCTATATAACATCTCGCTACGACCTACGGGGGCGGCGTAGTAACGATAAACGCGGGTGAAACCGCGGGAATATCTAGTGCATTATAAGCCTAATTGAACAGTATTTATGTAGGGTGGATGCCCCGAATTGCCCTTTTAGTACATTTTTCATCTTTGACAAATCGTAGTATTTTAATGAAAGCTTAATATTAATTGGTGTATTTTGTAATTAACAGTTTATTTAATTAAGAATGTAACGTAAACCTAATAATCCTTACTATATACTATACTACCGTCCTTTAACTAGAACCCCGTTAATCCTCAAATGGTCGATTTTGAGTTTTGAAAAAGTATTACAGTTTTAAATTCTCTATCTTTCTGTCTAAGATCCATATCTCTATCACTTACAGTTTTAGAGATATTAAAACATGATTTACCGTTAAATGACAAAATATGCAACAAATGCTTGACTAAAAAGTGACTATATCACGCTCCTTAGCTTGATGCACGTTTAAGTACCTTAGTTTCCAAATTCGCCTAATATTTTTTAAATGTTTTATTAGCTTAAACTACGTTAATTGAATATTCTTGACTACAAATACACTAAGAGCGTATAACGTGTTTATAGTTAAGGATCAATTTTGATAAAACAGAAATAAAAACAATAAACTATTTATGATGAAAACCTTATCTTAATTTTGGTTAGACGACCATAACGGTATTTTTGTCAAGTAATCAATACTGCGATTTTCTCAAAACAATTCGTTAAAAAAGCGTTATTTACTTCTAACATGGAATTTGTTCAAAAAAATATTAGTCATTCTTAACTTAATAACCGCTAGCCCACGTTCCCTAACTAGAAACACGTTATCCGTTTCTCGCGCTTCATTCATTCCGATCTTGAAGTACAAATAAAGAGAACAAGAGTAACTAATTAATAACATATACCTAAAAGCCATTTATAATAAAACTAGACGTTCCCGCGGTTTCACCCGCGTTTATCACCATCTGATATAAACAAGACTGGGGGGTTGCCTAAAGAGTTAGAAATATTTGTGGGGCTAATAATAAGTAAATAAGTAAGTCTTAATTTGATTCAACCGAAGTCTGTGCAATTTCCAGCGAAATACAGCCATGGCACCGCTAAACGCAGAATGTTGCCAATAGTACTATGCTGGGCTTGCACAGTGCATAAAATGCAGAGTAGTACGGCTGACCACGCCGTTGTGTATTTGGGCCCAAAGTTGTTCGCTGCTGGCCAAGCGTACGTGGCCTTAAGTAGGGTCACATCGATAGAAGGCCTCCTCATAGAAGAATTAGACTGCTCGAAATAATGACGCACTTAATGAAATGAATAGACTAAGAAATATATCTAGCGAAAACTAAAAAATATAAAATAAATTAATATAAAAAAAAACTTTTAAAGCAAAGCTTTTATTTACGCCCTAAAAAGATAAAAATAAGATTTAAATTACATTAAACCTATTCATTTTCCAATTACTTTACAAAAATTAATTGTAATTAAATAAGATTTAGCCTCAGTGCTGCACGATAATTAACTATACGCACATAACTTCGAAAAGTCAGAAATACACGCCTTGGGATCAAACTTGAACCCTCTGCGTGGCAGTGCAACGGTCTCCCACTAGGCTATAGCTGCTGTTAATCTATTCATTTAGTCACAAAGTAGGTAATACTTATGTACTCGTACATCAAAATCGATCAGTAAGTGAGTTAACTTAGTTACTGGATTTATTACCTTGACGTCGAGTCCCGTCACGTCGAGTCGCCGCCACGTCTACTTCAAAAACGCCCGCTTTTATTCCCGCCTCGTCGAATCGTTAAAAAACGTATCTTTTATTACCACCACGTCTACTACACCATTTTTATTTGGACAGTCGTAAAAAAGGGATTAAATATAATGACCACCAAAAATGCTAATTGCACAGCAAAATATGCTTACTAAAATATATCATAACGATTGGATAAATGTAACCCCGTTTGTGCAGTGTACTGCGATATGACGCAGGCATTTGACCATGTGGATCACAATATACTGAAATATAAGCTCGAACGCTACGGTATACGAGAAAACGTGCTAAATTTGCTTGTGTCATATATGACCAACAGAAAACAGTTTACAGCGTTAACAGGAGTCGATATTAAATCAAAAAGAGAAATTACAACTACCTCAAATGAACGAACAGTTGCTTACGGAGTTCCACAAGGCAGCGTACTGGGCCCTCTTGTTCGTTATCTATATTAATGACCTTCTCAGTTCAGTTAACCATCCTATAATTTTATTTGCTGATGACAGTACACTGACAGTAGCTTGTAATGGACTGGACGAGTATGAGAACGATATTAACAATGCATTATCCTTAATAATTACTTGGATGAATAAAAA
Source organism: Catocala sponsa (assembly GCA_963564715.1). Classification (NCBI taxonomy): domain Eukaryota; kingdom Metazoa; phylum Arthropoda; class Insecta; order Lepidoptera; family Erebidae; genus Catocala; species Catocala sponsa. The sequence goes on along the minus strand of OY751336.1, from coordinate 11,950,231 downwards.
TAATTTAGAAATAAATTTAGAGAAAACTGAAATCACGCACTTTAGTCAAAGATTACAAAATAAACAACTAAACATAAAACATGGAGAATTCATTGTAAATACTGTAGACAACGCTAAGTTTCTCGGATTGATTAGGTATTGACAAACAATTGAACTGGAAGGCACATATCGAAGATTTAACTAAAAAGATAAGTAACCGTTCATATGCTCTCTATAAACATTCTCCAAGAGTGGATACATCGGTATTATTAACCGGATATCATGGCCTCATGGAATCTATACTAAGGTACGGCATTATTTTTTCTGGGGCAAGTCTGTCGAGAAAGAAACTGCATTTAAGCTACAGAAGCGATGTATCCGGGCTATGTTCGGTCTACAAGTCACCGACTCCTGTTAACCATATTTTGAGAAATATAGAATTTTAACATTGCCATGCTTATTTATCCAGGAGACAGCAGTGTTTGTGAAAACTAATTCATATGTGTTCCCTAAACTGTCAGACGTAACTGTTCGAAATCGACATGACTGTCGTAGCAAGAGATTATGTATCCACTACTATCCACACTGCTAAGACAACACTCATGAGCAAAAGCATTATATTATGGCACCAAAAATCTTTAACAAAGTGCCGAACTTATATAAAACAGTTAATTTAAACTTATTTAAACGTTATCTTAAAGCCCTTTTATTGTCAAAATGTTATTACAATATAAATGAATTCCTTAATGATTAACAAATTTAATAATGTAATTAAATTATTATTATATTTTATTAATAAAATTAACATTGATGGTATAACATTTTTTTTTTATTTCTACTTGATTTCCTTATATTCAATTGTTTTAAATATTTATGATTTATTAATTATGAAAAATAGAATGTTATTAATGCTTGTTTATTATTATGTTTAATTATTTATGATTGTTAAATGCATGCTGTTATTAATTTTTGTAAATATTTGCATGTCTAAAAATTGATGGAACATGTTGTAACGCCATATTGTACACATGTTATGGCAAATAAATAATCTTTATCTTCAATAATTTTTCGACATGAACGAGTGATAAAGGCTTAATAGAGATATTATTATGTTCATTATCATCATATATTATTTAAACAGGATGTTTGGATAAGTTCATGAATAAATTTCGTTCTGTAAGTACCTACTATGGTTCATGATACAAAACATTTGCAATTGCTAATGAAGCCATCAAACAACAAAATCAATTCAGAAACGGTAATAAGTATGTCTGAAACCAATTGCATTTAATAAATATATTTTCCGCTGGCCGACGGCTTTGCCATTTATTATACCTACCTAACTGATATCAATATTACTAATATCATAAATATAAAAGTGAACGAATTTGGATTGGCACATAGATACCTCATCTCCTAGATTAATTTATCAGTAAATCCGGTGGGGTGTACGTGAGCGAAACCGCGGGTAGAAACTGAAACCAATTAATTTCTAACATTACCTAGTGATATATATTATTTTATAGTAATTGAAATATATTATTTATATGTATTATCTATTAGTGTGACTCATCTATTGTGTGCTCTGTAGGTACCCGTCGACGTACAACGCGCGTCTATGTGTGTAGGTACTCGAGATAAGCAATAATATTTTATTGCGTTGCCTAGTATAATTATATTTACTATTCATCTTTTATGATACTTATTTATTTTATATTAAAATTAAAACAAAATATATAAATTAGCTTAACCATGATTAACAGATTAACCAAAATGTAAACTGTACCTATATAATAATTAAGTGTTCACAAATATTAAGTGGCACACTAAATATGTAGGTAGGTACCTACCTAACATTTTATAAGAATAATAAGCCCAACATTCTGCCTATTGTCACGGTAATGTACTGTGCTATTGTCTTTGAGCACAGCACTGTTCGTGTCCTATCAATTTAAGTTATACACAACTCCTGTACTAGGCATAATTCATGTGTCGCGGGATGATGTAGAATTCACATTCACATAATAATTATATCTATAATCTATCTATACCTTCTAAGATATATAGTTTTATGAAAGTATTGAGACCTTCAAATATCACACTTATTTATTATTATAACAATGTGTCATAAAATGTTTTTAGGTACATCGAGTTGGCGAAATAGACCTATACCCCTAAGTAGAACTGGAAATGAAAGAAGATCAAATGATGGACAAGTACCTGAAAGAAGCCGGCACATGCCAAGTAATACACCCGTATTACGTGAAGGTGAATAAATCCGTTTTTGTATACTAGACTAAAAAGTTAAGGTAGGAACCTATTGCAATAAAAAAGATAATAAATCTAGTCAGTTTATAAACTGATGGAATTTTGTGAACGGACTATAACATTTCAATTCAACGTATACATTTTTGTAATATTACGATGCCCAGCCCTTAGTTTACGTACCAACAAATATTGTCTAAATGTTCGACGCGTATGCAAAGGAACGCTTAGTAGTCGCTATGTTAGTCGATAGGTAAAGAATGGGTCCTTTCAGATATGTGTGTGTTATGTAATAATTTTTCTGATGAATGTCTACAAAGAAATTTGTTGTGATTCCTCGTCGGCATCCATCGGCGGATTGTACCGACGTTGCCGATAACCACTATCTAATAGTAAATATTTAGTATCAATACCTGTAATATTGTTTATCTATATTTGTAGGGTATTCAAGACCGCGGACTGGAAACAGTAGTAGATATAAGGTGCATAACCAATTCTCTAACCTAACACTATATCCAAGAAACGCATCGCAGAGTCAACCTATCAGACCACCGCAACACCGGGGACGCACTAATATCACGGTGCATAACGGTATGTACCATGTCAATCAATGTTTTTGACCTCACGGCAAATATATGATAAGTAAGGGGAAAGGGCAGCCACCCTCGTTCCAGATTATACATATAAATGCGTGGTAATCTGCCAGTTTATTTATATAGATGGATTATATGCAAAAAGCAAAAACGTGCTAAAACACACAACACTGATGGCAAGTTTGCTTAACTACATATTATGTACTCTAATAGAGAGTATGTATTAGACCGCGAGCTCTTCTTGACCCTTTCCTCATCTCCTCACCCTATCTTCTTTACAAAATAAACAAAGAATAATTTGACTTCAGAACGACGCTGAATATGGTCTTCTGTTTGTATGGCAGTAAAGGGCTACATGTAATAGATCTGCTATGCCGCTGTCGGAGATAAATTTTATATAAGTATGATAATATTTTTTAAGGATCCTGAATATTTTCACTGCCTTATTGTATTCACAGAGCACTAAGATAAATATCTTAGTGACTTATTAATTATTATCAATAATCTTATACATTACAATTATGATATATTATAATTTCGTTGTCATGTATTTTAGCTGTAGCTAACGATCCGATAAATGCTGGCGGATATCAAAACAATCACTTATCAAATAGACAACACGGTGACCCTCGAAACAGACAGAGAAGATATCAACTTATGGGTTTTACCATTTTGGATGGAATAGCAAAATCAGACCCGAAAGATGTATTTCTTAAACTTAACGAGCACAAAGAAGGGTTACTGGTGATGATTAATTCACCGATACATCGACCTGATGTTTTCATATTAATATTTGAAATATTATCCAAAGTGTCCCAATCACCATTTGAAGAATTAAAATCTAAGTTGATTTTGGATGTATGCCATTCGGATTTTATATCAAATTTACGGAATTATTTAATGGATTTGCCTTATGCCGAAAAAGAAAAAAAAACACAAAATAACTTATATTGGAGAGATCAAAGTGGATTTTGGAAGAACTTCATAACATTTTGTGGTGACATAGTCGAAATATCTCCAGCCGTGGCCGTTAAGAGATGTAGAGCGCTCATAGAAAATGTATCAAAAACGTGTTTGGAATATCTAAATCAAAGACATGATTTCGAGTTATCAGAAGAGTACATCTTGAGATTAGACGAATTAAGAAATAAATTAATTTCTTATGCCGATGGAAATAAGGTAAAGTTGTTATAATATGCTATTATTTAAATTGTGTAAGATAGCGGTAAAAATATGCATAAAGCTCGGTGCGCTATCAGTTTTATTAAATATCATTTAACAAAGTTGAAGCAAAATAAGCCCTTTTTCTCGTATTGTAATTAGATCTTTGTATTGATCCTATATACTAAATGCCATATAACATGGGAGTCGAGATGCGCGTAGGATGTTGTAGTAAATCTAGTTCTTCCTATATTTTTATAATCTATAACTTTTACTACATAGAATAACCAAAAGGTATTTGAATTTTAAAACATTATTAGACTAGTACTGGAGTTCTGACCAAGGAGTTTTGTTTTATAAACAGCCGGAAAATAAAGACACCAATGAGATTGATGTCATGATGAACATGAAACCGCCTGAAGACTTTCGTGAGCTGAGTGTGGAGCCGACTCGAGAAGACTTGCTGGACGCTCAGCCATTCCTACGACCGAACATTGTCAACGGCGGGTACTCCGACGTGGAACACTATCTCGATGTGCAATTTCGGCTGCTCAGAGAAGATTGTTTTGGACCCATTAGAGTAGGAATTAGTAAGTTTTGTTATTCATGGTTCTTATTTATAAATGTTAACGAGTAACATTTTAAGATTATCAACATCTCGTTCTACATCAACATTATGTACATAGACTGCCATCAGTACTATATGATATAAGACACACTCTCTTCTTTTAACAGATCAGTACTTAGCAGATCCTCATAAACGGAAATATGATAACGTGCGGTAAGTTAGTTTCTGTTCTTCTTAAGAGTTTACCATCACGTACGTAAATGTACATTTATTACAGCATTAATATTTCTTTCAGAGTTTATCGTAATGTTAAATTTGTGGGACCATACATATCCAATTTAAAAATTGGACAACTTGTACAAATCGATATTGAAAATAATAAACAATTTAAAAAGATCAACTGGGCTCATAGCAAGCGTTTCCTTTTTGGATCGTTGGTATTGTTTACCAAGGATCATAATTTTGGCAATGTTACTGTGGCTACCATTTTAGATCGCGATAACATGCTTTTGGCTACTGGCAGGGTAAGTTGTTTTTTTTTTTATTATAATGATCTTTTTCGTTAATAGCGACGATGTCTTTATACCGAGACTTTACAAATATTAAAACAGTATATATAAACACTAAAACAGTCTTCTTCTTTCCTTTCGTGTGGTTAATGGCCAACCTGTTGTCAAGAGTTGTTCAAGCCGCCTGTAGGCCTCTGATATGGCTTAACGACTGCTGTCTTATTTGGCAATAACTGGGATCGACTTTTTACGTACCCTCCGAAGCACGAAGATGCTCAGATGAAATACCACTAAGCAGTCACCCATGTATAGAGTGACCGCACCCAGCGTTGCTTAACCTTGCTAATCGTTTACCGATCAGTGAGTGCAACTGGCTAAAACAGTAAACAGTGTAAAGAAATACAATATATTTCTTCTATTGCTACGGTGATTGAAACGCACTGCAGCCCATGGGTACTTAGTGTGCGTCCTGATTGTCCTGAGTGACGGCGCCCCGCGTATGACGGATTACAGAGCGGATTAACACGTCGATATTTGTCCTCAAAACTCGGACGTTTACAATATTTAGAAAGATGCAGTTTCTAGCCTTTAATTTTATGGTCAGTATGCCTGGACATTCAAATGAAAGGCTTTTACATCACTGCTGTGATAAAATTTTTAGCAGGAAAGTTTTGATGCAAATTTCAAGTTAATTTGCGACATTTTATTTCACTATCCGGGAGTAAAAATCAAAATACGCGTATTGATTAGCGTATTCGCTAGTAGAATACGGCGTGAAATGTGCGCGCCCGCTCGCACACTGGAGAAGTTCAAACGTGTCGAGCATATTTTGTTTAATTAATGCGCCGTTCATTCCGCCTGTGCGGTGCGCCTTTCTCAGGACGCACATTTAGCCTAGCGCGGAGCGGGTGCAACGCCGCCCGGCGCGGCGAGCAGCGGTGAGCGGAGTACCAGCGGTGCGCGGTAGTCTAGCGGTGCCCTCGCGTCTGCGTATTGATGTAGTACCTATTGTGCATTTTATTTTTTGCTTTTTAAAGACCGACGTTTGTATCAAAAAGATGTTGCTGTCGCTGTTTAGAAATTTCGTTTGGAAACAAAGACATTACCTATTTCTTTTACTGTTACTAATTAGTAATTACGTATAATTAAACACTACGCCGCTTTAGCGCCCCGCGATCTGCTCGCTGGCTTCGAGTCCGGTCTGCGATGCCGCGCCGCTCCTCGCTCCGCCGGCGCCATCGCCGCTGCCCACTAACGCTGACTTTGAGACCGAGACTTAGATGTGATTGCTACTGAAAGACGATTTAAAAGAAATACACTCGCGAGCAACCAAATCGACTCAACCCTTCACTGCGCACACCTACACAAAAACTACACGTGGTATTTATGATAACAGTACCTATGTCATCGGAAAGCTTTAAGATGTCAGCTTTAATTTGGTGTCATTATTATTGACATCCAATCATTATTTTTTAAATTAATAATGTCTGAACTTAAGTAGGAAAAAAGGGAAATTTAGGACAAAGAGACAGCCCTTTTTAAATATTTTTATATTTAATATAATTATATTTTTTTGTTCAATTTGTAAAATTTGTTTTACAAATTAAACAAATATATTTGTAAATACATAAAAATATTTATTAATTTAATACTTAGTATTAACCCCTCCCCCCCTCCCCCTAGCTCTAATTACAGCTTGCAGTCGGTTTTTCATCGACCTTATTAGCTTTTTGATGGTCCCTTCGGGAATGCCGTACCACTCCTCTAATTATGCTGTCTTCAGCTCTTCTACGCTCGAAGGGACTGGATTTCTGGCCTCTACTCTTTTGAGCTTATCCCATAAGTGCTCAATGGGATTTATATCTGGACTAAGCGCAGGCCAGTCTTTTGTGCGTATTTCGACTTCATGAAGAAACTGTCGCTGTTACAGTAAATACGCGACGTGTGACAATGGGCGTTATCGTGCACGAAGTCTTCGCCAACAAACCCTGCGTAGGGGAAAACATGCTCTAACAGTATGTCGGTGATATTTCTCGGTTTTTCCTTCTAAGGAGATTCCAGCCCACATCATGCAAGAACCTCTGCCGTATGCAACTGTTTCAGTGAAACAGTACATGCAAAACGTTCGTCCGGACACGGGCAGACTCGACTTCTCCTGTCATTGCCATGTAGATACATTCTGCATACGTCAATGAACAGGACCGACCGCCATTGCGTAATGCCCCAATTGAAATGCTCTTGAGCAAACTAGAGGCGCGCTTGTCGGTGGGCTGCAGTCAATTTAGGGCCCGTCGCAGGCCTTTTTGGAGTTAGGTTAGCTTCCTTCAAGCGTCTTCTTACTCTCCACTCGCTGACAGCCACCCCTCCCCCCTTGCTGCACATCAACACCCGTTAGATGCCGATTGCGCAACGACTATGAAACAGTCGTCTCTTTCGGAATTGCACCGGCGGCGACTGGTCCTTGGTATCCGATCGAAGGCACCAGTCTCTTGAAATCGTCTGTATGCTCTGGATCTGGAGCAGACTGGCTCAAGTAAAGCTGGGCAGCGACTGCTCGCTGACTTAGCCCTTGTTGCAACAGGGCAACAGCTTGAGCGGCTTCTTCAGATGTGGTATCCTTTTTTTGTAAAAACAATGAATGCAATTTACAGAGATGTGTACCAGTCAACTTATAATAAGCGACTGATAGAGGTAGCCGGTTGTGGGTGGGTTTTATAGCGGGGTAAGTAGCGCAAGTCGTGGATAGCCTACGGAGCAAGTTTTCTGTAGCGCCCAAATAAATTGTGTAAATAAATAAGGGCTTATTTTTTATAAGGTATTGATGCTCATTGAAATTTAAAATTGATTGCTCATCTTAAATTTAAAACTTTCAAATGACATACCTACATATTGTTGTCATAAATACTAAGTGTAGTTTTTCTAAAATTGGTGTATGTATGTGTGCGCAGTAAAAGGTTGAGTCGATTTGGTTGCTCGCGAGTGTAGTTATTAATGCGATTGTGGATATGAACTTATATTAATTAATCGACTTTTTCGTATCTCATAATTCCAACCACCTCCTTGCTCGTGATATTAGTAATTATAGTTTAAACAAAATAACGCAGAGATACTAAATCGCCTAGAAGAGTTAGGCGTATATTGATAAGCGAAGACAGTGGCTACTTTCTACCACGCTGTAGTACTATGGGCCAACGGTCAAGGACACTCATTTTTATTTAACTACAATAGAATATAATAAGATAAATTATTGGCTTTATTGTAACACGATGAAAACATCTAACTGAATTATTCTATCGATGACCTACATTTTGGGTATGTCCCTAACATTTATTACTAAAACAATTACTTACTAAATATGTAATTTTGCAGTTAGCGATATCAATAATTAATTCAAGTTATGGAATTAATATTCGTGATGGAGATACTTTCACAATGATAGAAAGTGAAGTTTACTACGAACCTTATTACCATGTGTTGAAGGCTTTACAAGCGGCTTCATTTCCGAGTCATTTAGCCATGCAGCAATATATCGTCAAAGTTGACGTAAGTATTTTTATTGTTTCTTAAGCATTCTCTAACTCTACGCAGAGTAGAGCAGGTAGAGGTACCCTGCTCACGAATACGCACAATAACGTAAGTATTTGACAGTCTTAATCTAATAAACAAGGAAAGTAAATTGCAAAGTGTGGATATTTTAACCGGTAATAACGGCTATAGTATATTTTGCATATGGCGTATCCAAAGAATTATGTTCGGTATGTCTGATGCATACAAATATTTTCTGGCCGGGCGTTAGATGTAAACTCTGCAGCTACATACCTATTGCAGGAAAATATAGCACGTAGTCGTTACAGCGATTCTAACGCTGTAACGATGTTATAAAGACACGTGTCTTAATAAAGATTTTCTTCTCTAATATGGACACAAAGTCACAAACCTATTATGTTACGTACAGCAGTAGATTTATGGCCAGTCCTACAACTAACAAGTAAAAGTTATCCGAAAGATAAATCGCATGCTGTCTCACTCATGTTAGGTTAAAGAAGAGAGGTGGCAATACTTTTATCTTATAGATAAATGCTATTTGGAGGTGGTGGGACAAGCCCTTGACATTGTCTTACGTTTACGCGAATGTTAATTTCAAAGCAATAGATTTGCTATTGTATCTACTTGGCGTTTTAAATGTTAATGTTTTAAATACGTATCAAGCTAACAAATTCGTTTTCTTGGTTTTAAAAATGTAACCCAATATATGTTTATTTCTCGCATTAAATGAATTTCAGACTAACAAATTATTTTTTGGAGTGAAATCACATCGATCCGTTGCTTGATTAACCTTTTCAACGCCAACGGCTTGTATAGGACGTATATATTTTAGGACGCTGAGGCATATTGTTCCTAAAAACACAAACATTACCAAAAATAGCCCTCGCAATATACTTAATGAAATATATATCGCTCTAGTTCAATCCGTCATTGTATACTGTATCCCCATTTAGAGAAGTGCTGCTAAAACCCATTTTATTGGCGTTGAACGAGCACAACGTGCACTTATTATATTAATATATTTTAAAAAGATAACGTACCCTACTGAAAGATTATACCAAATAAGTAATTTACTCTCAGTTAGAAAACTTTATATAGTGCACATTATTCTAAGGACACATAAGACCACAGCATACCATTCTGATAGAACCTCCAAAAGGAGAAAGGACATAATCATACCGACTCCTCAGACAAACACTATATTTGCCAGTAATCAATTAAAAAACGAGCTGCTAAATTATATAATAAAATAAATAAGGAAATTTACATACATACACAAAAATATTACGAAGCTAAAAAAGCGCTAATTAGCTGGGTTATGACACTTACCTTTGGCGAAACGGAAGCACTGCTACAACACTTAAAATAAAACACATTAGCACACATCACAAACTTCCATCTACAGTCCCCTTTACGCAAACAAACACTTATACATTCTCGTAGACTCACACTCACATACACACACCCTCACATACACTCACACATTCACTCTTACACACACACCCTCACACACACACATACTGCACTAACACACAAAGATTGCATGCATTAATTTATATTTATATCAATAGTAATAAAATTGTAAAAAAATAATTTTTAATCAGTTTTGTATCTACTTATTTATTTGCTATGTAATTTTACGGTATGGAAGAGCGGAGCCTCCTAACACAGGCATTAAATGCTTAAAAGGAGACTCCACAAACTAACTTAAGCATATGTATGGTTAAAACGAAATAAATATTTGAATTTGAATATTTGAATAGAAGTAAGAGATTTTCGTGCCCTCAGCGCCACGACTTTATTAGAAGTACCTAACTACTGTTATAAAATAAGTTTACGATATTTTATAATAATTATATTACAATAATAATATTCTATCACATACACACAACACCATCTAGCCCAAACTAAGCATAGCTTGTACTATAGGTACTAGACAATGAATAAAAATATACATATTTTTTTGTAAATACATACATTTTATACAAAGAAACATCCAGACCAAGACAAACATCCATGTCTATGCACACAAATGTTTGACTTGTGCGGGAATCGAACCCGCGACCTCAGGCGTGGCAGTCGGTTACACTAACCAGTACGCTATCGAGGCCGACTTAAAGGTTGGTGTTTGTTTTTTTAAAGATCTCTCTGTTTCCAGCCGTATTTTTATTTTTTTACACAAAACAGCTCTAATTTTTTTTTATATTAACGAAAACAAAATCGCCTCAAAATTTTTTAATGCCCCAGCGCTAAACACTTGATATAAAGTAGGCTAGTGATGGGACACAATTCACATAATAGTTACCACGTTATGATTCATCTCTTCGAAATGTTTATAAATATTACTATTGAATGAGTTCAATAAATAACATTCATATAATAAACTGCAAAATTTTAACTAGATTTTCTCTCTAAATCAAAATTTATGACTACGTTTTATCTCACTTAACTATTGTCGATAATGAAACAGCCGGGACTGACGCGACGGCTTAACGTGCTCTCCGAGGTACGGAGCAGGCGATAATTGTCAATCAATACGCACATAATTTCGAAAAGTCATATAACTTCCGAAAGTCAGAGGTGCGTGACGTGGGTTTGAACTCGAGACCCTCCGAATTGCAGTCTGTTGGTCTCACCACTGAGCTATCGCTGCTATATATATAATTATTGATCTCGATAATTTGTGACCGGCATTGAATAAGTAAAAAAATGTTGGTGTAATCTAAGAATTTATTTTACAGCCAGCATCCGACGTTCCTGCTTATTTGACTGAAGATAAAGAATATATCATTACCCCAAATCTGGTTAGAGAAACTTCTGACACGGATAGGGAAGACTCTGCAGATTCAGAATTAAATGAGAAAGAAGATTTAAAGTTGGACCTTACGCTTAAGATAAGATTTAAAGTTTTGCAACCAGAATCTTGGCCGCCGAAAGAGGAATTACATTTCAACGAGAGTCAATATGAGGCATATAAATTGGCCTTAACGCACGAGTTTGCTGTCATACAAGGTCCGCCAGGCACAGGCAAAACATACGTGGGATTAAACGTAGCGAAAGCTCTGTTACAAAATATTCAAGCAGAGAACAGTTGTCTCATGCTCGTAATATGTTATACAAATCACGCTTTAGATCAATTCCTTGAAGAAATATCTAAGGTTACCATGGATATAGTAAGAATTGGTAATCAGTCGCGTAATAAAGCGATGGATCAATTCAATTTGTCAACGTTACGAAAGGCCCATGGTTACCGGATCTCCAGAGTAACAGATTCATTAATGGAAACAAAAGCCCAATTAAAACAATCCATTGAAGATTTTCAAGAGTCTTTATTGTTGCTTGACATTTTAAATAACGATGTCATCAACTGTAAAAATATCGAAGAAGAAATTCCTGAAATTAAGTTATTATGTGATTATTACACGAAATACCCATCTATTACAGATCCATTAATGCACTGGTTGTTTGAAAATAACTTGGAATACTATTCTGATTTCAATCAATGTTTATTGGATTATGCAAATTTTAATATTAATGATATGGAGGACAACGAGTTTAATAATAGGCGAACTGAACACAATATTATGCTTGATGAAGATAATGATAAAAAATCACATTTGGCAAGTGTAAAGAGACGCTACACGTCATTCTCATTAATTGATGCGAAAATAGCATTAAAAAATATCGTTTTAGACTACATGAATACACAGAAAAGTTTTAAAGATAGATATCAAGCAGAAATGACAATTAGAGATATAAATTCTAAGATAAATTTATTTGAGGTAAGTATGTGTTAGCATTCATTTCGTAGTTAATGATGTTTTATGGACAAGTGATAGTCATTTCGTAAGCATAGTAAAATATTATATACATATATATATATATATATATATTTAAATATATAATTATATATATTATGCACATATACATAAATGTAATTAAATCTCTCGTAAAGAAGGTCTAGACACTGTGTTGCTTTAAATTATTAAATTACTTGACAAAGATACTGTAAATATTTATATGATGTGTCACTTGAAACTTTGAATAATTTGACTGTTTTATAAAAAAATCCTAGTCCTGTTGGTAATTACGTATGTTTCTCAATTGGTATAAAAGTATAAGTCATCTATTATAATTAAATCTTAAATCTATTGCTTTAATAAAAGTGCGTGTTCATATTTATTTCAGGATATGATGAGACATCGTTCTAGAGGGATACATTTAAATGTTAACCGTGATACAGATTTTTCTCGAATAATTCCACAAAACCGATGGCGTCTATACTTCATGTGGATAAAGAATAAAATAAATGCCGTTAAGAGAGACGTTGAACGATTACAGGTACAGCAGAGCAGCCCTGAACATTATGAAACATTTTCAAAATTTGAACTTAGACAATGAATGTATTCGATTGGTCCCGCGAGCTATACATGGATGTTTAACGAATAATTTGTGTAGCTATGGATCTCTCAATAAACATAATGTAAAAAATATAAATTCATCAAGGACTAAATATACTGTAGGTATATAGCTCTTACTCCTATGTAAGTAAGAGCTATATACAGTTTATTTTGTATACATGATTAGGTTACTAGGTACCTAAACAGGGTATTTATTTTTAAATAGGCCTGAAGATATCTGAAGTCTGAGGAATAATATGGATTTATATAACAAACTAAAATATTTATACTATTTTGCAGGCCTCAGTTTCTCCTATAGTTAACGCTTACGAAGAAACTAGGATGGTGATGGACATGGAATTATTGAGAAATAAGAAGATTAAAGTACTAGGTATGACGACTTCCGGGGCAGCGAGGATGCGAAAGCTTTTGCAGGCAATTTCTCCTAAGATAGGTAAGTCAAACTGGTTTATATAGGTAGTTTACTTTTATACACGAAAGCTAAGTCGATAATAATAGCCTTCGTAAATTACAATATATAGTTGAGTATATTTTGAATTTTTACTAATATTATATTGTCGGCCTTGATGGTATTGGTTAGTGTAACCGACTGCCACGCCTGAGGTGGCGGGTTTGATTCTCGCACAAGTCAAACATTTGTGTGCATGAACATGGATGTTTGTCTTGGTCTGGATGTTTCTTTGTATATGTATCTACAAAAAAAATATGTATGTCGGAGAAGTATTGTTCTCTATGGTAACGTCTGACCTCTGACCCAAGCACCTAACGCGAGCCTCTTAAGATGTTGGTCGAGGCTCTTGGCTATTAGACCGTTCACTGTAACGACTATCGGTACAACGATTGCCGAGTCCACATCCCACATATCGACAACCTCGTGTGCTAAGTCCAGATATTTTAACTGTTTTTCTTTCTCAGCTTTCACGAGGTTGCCATCATGAGGGATGGTAATATCGACAACCTCGTGTGCTAAGTCCAGATATTTTAACTGTTTTTCTTTCTCAGCTTTCACGAGGTTGCCATCATGAGGGATGGTAATATCGACAATCATTGCACGGCGCTCTGATCGATCTATTACCACAATATCAGGCTTGTTGCCAACAACAGTCCTGTCCATGATAATAGATCGATCCCAGTACAGTGTGATATGGCCCTTTTCGAGAACTGGTTCTGCTACATACCTGTAGTAAGGCACCTAGTAAGGCACCTCGACCTCTACAAGTTTGTATTTCAGAGCAAGTTGCTGATGGATAGTTCTGGCTACTTGGTTATGTCTGTGCAAGTAATCGTCATTAATAAGACGAGAACAACCGGAAACTATATGCCTGAGGGATTCACCGGGTTGGTGGCACGCCCGACATATGTCAATCGTATCATCCCTCAGGATATATCTCCGGTAGTTATTCATCTTGATAACTTCGTCCATAATTGCACAGACAAACCCTTCGGTTTCCCCAAAGAGGTCACCGAAGCGTAGCCAGTTCACGGAGGCGAGAAGGGCTACATCAGGCCCACATAGGGCCTGGTAGAACCTACCGTGAAGCTCCTTGCTCCGCCATACATTCTTGCGGTCGTCAATGCTCAGTACTACAGGCACGCGCCAGTGAATAGAATATTATTATTATTATTATAAAGCTGAAAACTGGTTCGATTTGAATTTTTTTTAGTGTTGGATGGTCCATTGATTGAGGAAGGCTATACAACATCGCGCTACAAGCAATTCGAGTTGAGCATCAATGAAAAACGTTGCTAAAACAGGGAAAATTCTCTAATGTGAAGTAAATAAAGTTGCGCGGGTCAGCTAGTTTATTATAGAATTGTGACATTTAGTTAAAGACGTGGGTTGTTAGTTATGTCTATGAAATTATCAGTAGCTATAATGCCGACGTGCTTATTCAGTCATTAATTAGGTAATTGCTCTTGCTACTCAACTATTACAGTTTTCACCAATTTAGGTTTTCGACCGTCTGTAATATGTGCGTGCTGTATAGTTATCCAGAATATCTGCCTATCTTTAAGTATTGTACATAATTTTCAAGATTAGTGTACTTTTGTCGCTCTAAATTTTGGGTAGTAAACCTTTATTGGTTAACGTGACATTACTGCGGACAAAAAATAATAATGGTGCCTTAATGTGCCATCAAAGAAACAAAAACCTGTTTCGTTTTTCAATCAAACTGTACATAGATTCACTAATTACTTAATAATACAGTAATAGGATACCTAGACATACGCACCCCCGAGTTACGCGATCTTTTGTTTGAGCGTGACACAACTCTCGATTATTGATTATAGACTTCCTGTTTCCACACTTTTGTTCAGTAATCCAGGAAATTTCGCGGCCGAGAAATAAATCTTTGAGTCAAACTACTTCGTTAGATTTTATCAAGCTTTCTACATCGAATTAACTTCAGTTGGCGATTATATATATCTGTATAACCTAAGATTTTATTAATTATTTTTTGTGTAAATTATAATTTTCTTTAGCTTTCGGCAAAAATTAAAAATAATTTACATGTATGAGAAATTATACCCCGACTTACGCAGTTAACCCTCAGTCCCACCTATCGCGTAAGTTCGAGCTATTATTGTACTTGTCGCGTGCAAACACTGGCATGCGTACCATAGGTACAATGAATAGACTAAAATAACAATTAATCAATTAAATCTGTGTTCCCAAACTTTAGTCAGTATGTGCCTTGGGCGTAGTTCCTAATTGTTTTTTGTCCAGTAGCATTTGGTTGAATATTGTAACAGTTGATTTGAGTTGTAGAGTTGAGTACCTACATGTAGTTCTAAAAAGGAGACAACTACTACACAATTTATACAAGTGAGTGTAACGGAAATCGTTTGTCTTTTATTACAGTGATAGTGGAGGAAGCTGCCGAGGTGTTAGAGCAACACATAATTACGTCGCTCACGAAAGATTGCCAACATCTTATACTTATCGGTTAGTAATTTAAATAACTCTTCTAAGAGTTCTCCATAATGTTCTTAAATATATGTGAAGTCTGCCAATCCGCACTGGGCCAGCGTGGTTGAATATGGCCTTACCCTTCTCACACTGAGAAGAGGCCCGTGCCCAGCAGTGGGACAGTTTAATACAGGGCTGGTATTATTAAGTGTTACATTTCACTTCCGTGATTCAAAGCCTGGATGTAGATATCAAACGATTCACCCTGAACACTTACGAACACAAATAGCAGCGTTTCAGTTTATTTTCAGCAGTTCTATGCTGTTATAAAACACCGATCTGATCTTTTAAACGCAGATATAGAGATAGCCTCATTCGAAAACGAATCATACGATTACTAAATGAAAGTTCTGTTTAAATCTGTTTCTATAAAACTAGCGAATCCGGCCACACATAAAGATTTGGTGCGGAACGTTTGGGCTACAGCCCCTAGATACTTTCTTCAATCTTAGAACTTATAAAGATGGGCCTTGTCGACGATCTCAAGCTCACATGTGGTACACTTTTAGAAGTCTAGTTTAATACTATTTAAATAATTACATATATTTAATCATCGCACCTCGCGCCACTGCCAATTTGTACACCCTTCCGCCTTATAACGAAATCTGGAAAATAAAGGAATTATCACTATTATTCCAAAATTTTTCTTAAGACTTTCGGCCATGAAGTTTTCATGAAAAGAATTTTACAGCATGAAAACGCGTGACTGTTAAAAAAAAATCTTATTTTATATATCATGTAATATATATCAAGGTGATCATCAACAACTGCGGCCGTCAGCGTCGTATATGAAGTTGGCGAAACAGTACAACATCGAGGTGTCGTTGTTCGAGCGCATGATCACGAACGGCATACACAGCCGCAGACTGAAAGTGCAACATCGCATGCGTCCGGAGATCGCCGCCCTCATCTCGCCACACATATACCCAGACTTAGAGAACCATCCGTCCGTCGAAAACATGGGCGACGTGCCGGGCCTTGACAATAATGTCTTCTTCTTTTCTCACGAATATCCAGAAGAGGTAAGATGTTTAATTAGGAGTTCATATGTGAGGCGTTAGATAAAATCGTTTGACGCCATTTACAGTCTAGTCTAATATTTTTGTGATCTGTCGATAGCCACCATTTTATCTATATTAATATTACAAAGCAGATTTGTATTTTTATTTGTAATGAACAAACTCTAAAACTACTGGACCGACTTTAATCATTCTTTCACCATTAGAAAGCTATAGCCCATGTTACTTCTGGATAAAATCCAGAAGTAACATGGGCTATATAACATTACGCTACAGCAACAGTGCAGTAATCATAAAGCCCGTCACAGACGTAGCTATAATATATATTAATATGAATCATAGCAAGGCATATTGCGACATATTTTCTATATAAATTTTCGAGTGACCGCACACACAGCTATAATATATATTTCTATGACGTCACCAAAATATGTCTACATTTGTATCTCGGTATATTTTGACATATTGATATATATTTTGGTATATTAATATATATTTTGAGGATACGGAATGTTCCATTTGTTCACTGAACGCCTGCCCGACGTTCGTGCTCGATGCGCACGAGCATTTTTTCTCAATTCATGAAGCCCTATAAATGCCGATCTTGAACTTCTAAAATACTGTGCAAATTTATTTGATGATAAATTACAATATAAATTAAATTCGCCACGAGTTCTCTTTTGTTTTATATGCGACTCTACCCAGATGGTTCTATTTTTCGTTCCTGACAAGGCAATATGCATATCAAATTCAGTATCGGAATCATCCTCTGAGAAACTTTCAATTAGATCTAAAAGTAGTGCTCTTGTCGAATTCATTTAGGTACCTAAATTAATTTGTGTTATTTCAAAATTTTAACATTCTGTACAGAAAATAAGCTTTAAAATCGTGCGCTTGCAAGGACGACCGCAGAACGAGTGAAGGCAAAATATATATTATAGTATAGTTCCCGTGTGTGGTAGCTTGCTATACTATAATATATGTCTCGATATATTAATATATATTATAGCTACGTCTGTGACGGGCTTAAATGTGGGTAAAGCACACAACAAAAACGGTGGTCTTACACCTGGAAACTACGTATTAAATAATTGACAAGGGAAAAGTCTGACATAAATATTTGACAGATAGAATAAGATTTCAAAAAATTGTGCTTGCATAAATTAAATGTGATTGATCTTTGTTTTATTTGTTCTTCTATCATTTCTTCATATAATGGTCATTGAACAATTATATTCACCTGTGTATATAAAATATTTTCAGGTCAATCCTAATGATAGTAATAGCAAGGCGAATCACAAAGAGGCGGATATGACACTTGCTTTAGCCAATTATCTCATACAACAAGGATACACGAGCGATGACGTCACAATTTTGGCCGCCTATTCTGGACAAATGTTTTACATGCGGAAAGTATGTAATGTCGTATACTCAAATAAAAATTAAAATCTTTTACAATGAATATTTCAAATAATTTTATCTGTCTATTTTTATAGGAACGTATGAATTATGCTCGTCTTACTAACGTGAAGATCACAGTAGTTGATAATTATCAGGGAGAAGAATCAAAGATTATTCTACTGTCGCTTGTGAGGAACAATCCTGAAAAAAATATCGGATTTCTTGGGACGGAGAACAGAATTTGCGTTGCACTTTCGCGAGCAAAGCAAGGTAAACCGCCATATCAGCTCTGCGATAATTCTTTTTATCGGCGGTCGATCGTAGTTCAGAATTTTATTTGCTTTATGTATAAAAGATAACGATTTACGACAGTGATGCTGCTTTTGCAGTCGTCTAGTCGTCAGTTGTTTTTGCAGTGGTCGGCCTCGATGGCGTAGTGGTTAGTGTAACCGACTGCCACGCCTGCGGTCGCGGGTTCGATTCCCGCACAAGTCAAACATTTGTGTGCATGAACATGGATGTTTTTCTTGGTCTGGGTGTTTCTAAGTATAATATGTACGTATTTACAAAAAAAAGTATATAAGTATGTTTATCCATTGTCTAGTATATACAAGCTCTGCTTAGTTTGGGCTAGTTGGTGTTATGTGTATGAGGTAGAATATTATTATTATTTTGCCCCTTAATATATTTTTTCAAAAGTTTTCTCAGTGACTGACGATTATAATGATGAGTGCTAACATTTGAAGTGGAAATCGTATGACTTGACATTATATGCAAATTAAAATATTTGCATGTAATGCATATGTCCCTGCTAGTATCCAAACATGCGTATGATTTCATAGGTTAAGCTCAAGATCAACATTCATAAGTACTCGCGCATTACCGACCTAGTAAAACCTATTTTAAGACCGCCTTCAAAGAAAATGTTGACATAATAATAGAATACCGTAAATCTTAAAAATCGGGCTATACAGGGTGTAAGGGTGCCTCTCCCTTAAACCCTATAAAGCTTGAAACCAAAAACTTCAGCTAACCGTCTTACTATTGGCACGTATCTCGAAGGAAACTTCAATTCATAATAAAAATGCATAGTTAAGTCCGCACAGAGAATGATCTCTACGCACCATGCTACCCTGCAGAGGTACTGGAACATGGACAACCTGGCTGAATGACCTCGCAGTGGCCGTCCAGCTATCCTTAGTGATGTTCAGAAGGCTACATCAGACTTCTTGTCGCCTGTGATTCAATAATTAACGCTACCAAACCTCGATTAGAGCTGCGAGGTGCTACTGGACTGGACATTAGCACACAGGACACAGACCATTCGTAATTATTTGCACCACTTTAGATTACGATCAAGGAGATCCTGGTGAGCACTTTTGAATACACGGGAACGACAGCGACGCGGATTGCAGTGGGCTAGGCAGCGTCAAAACGATGAAGACGAAGATGTCTGGGGTAATTGTCTTTTCGTTGACGAAACACTAATTAGTTCGCTCCCTGATAACCGTCGTGTCCGAGTTTGGAGACGGCATGGGAATTCCGAAAGGCAAAGAACTGCCACTGGAACCGTTTAGCAAGGCGGAAAATCGGTATCTGTTTGGAGTGGAATAATGACTGCAGCTCGAATGCTTTTGTATCAAAGCTCTATGACAGCTAATTTGTACAAGACAGCTGTTATTGATGGCATCATCAGACCATTCAGGATAAATTATGGTAACCAATTCATGTTGGTCGACGATAATGCGCCGGCACATCGACTTCAACAAGTGAGCGGTGCGCTCCGGTAGTACGAAATCACGCGGTTAGACTGACCTGCCCGCAATCCGGACTTAAACCCAATCGAGCACGCATGTGACGCTGTCAAGCGAGCTGTTTGGAATCGTCAGCCACCTCCAAGAACTCTTTTACAGATCAAGGAAGCCGCAATTCAAGAATGGGACAGGTTACCACAAGAACTATTGGACATCTTGATCTACAGCATGCCCAGGTGGATTTCCGCATGCGTTCAAACCAGGGGAGGAGTCATTTTGTTTGTAAATGAAAGCATATAAAAATGAATAAAATGATTAACATTAATCAAATACATATTTGCATTTCTTTAAAATTACAAATTTCACAGAGATTGAAATCTGTTTTTTTTTAAAGAAAAGCATAAAGAATATAGAGATTTTCATATTAATAAATATTTATCTTTTCCAAGTGAACGCGGACTTTTTTTATATGTGTAGGTAGGTACAGTTGATTGCCTCAACTGTTTACGACACGTATGATTTAACTACATAACTGTTATATTAATAATATATTATATTATTATTTTGTTTATGTGTGTGATGAATATGTGTCATCGGTTTGTTTTGTTATTTCCATACTCCTTAGATACTTCCTCTCCGTGCCGCAAAAATTTTAATATTTTATATAGCCTATTCTAGTGTACACCTCATATTTAAATAATGAAATGGCTATTTCGAAAAGCCGCTACTGTTAAAGGCAAGCATGTTTTAATTAAATTAAATGTTCAGAAAATAATACGATATTAATCTTGAAGAAAATTCCAACGGTTTTATCACGGAATAGGTAATTGTCTGAATTTACAATTCTAGTTATCGGTACGCTGTCCCTTACATACAGTAGGTATATAATATGTATAAATGATATTTTTGCAGCAATTTTAACACATGCAAAGTTACCAAAGCTCAATGTCAAAA
Organism: Catocala sponsa; assembly: GCA_963564715.1. NCBI lineage: Eukaryota > Metazoa > Arthropoda > Insecta > Lepidoptera > Erebidae > Catocala > Catocala sponsa. The sequence goes on along the minus strand of OY751336.1, from coordinate 11,929,090 downwards.
TAAAAGTAGCTTAAGTCACTTATTTACAGTAGTGGACTAAATAACATTAATCATATATTATGTACTGTGGTGTAGATTTGACCCTTACGGATTCTTATTCTGTTCATCAAATTACTAAACAATAGACACCGGGTCTGGTACAAAATTTACGAAAACGAGATGGTCGACATTTTCGTAGATATTACTAGTTGACCACAATATAACTTAAAACTACATTTTAAAACTTAATGCTTATTATTGCTTGCACTATGATAAGAGCTCGCTCGGGCAACTCTCGCTGCGAGAGGATCTTAATTGCCAGACAATAACAAACCGACGCGCGCTGACCCAATATTTAGTAATTTATTTGACCATTTAATACCTGACAACAAATATGATCTATCAGCCCTTCATATCCTGTCCCAGTGAAGTATTTGGCAATTTGAACGTAAAACTGTGTTAAGTTATTTACAAATCACTTTCTTGTATATTATGCGGATCTTGATATGACGAATTTCCGTGTGATTAAGCGTTTCTGTCTCACATACCTATTACTAGAATTTCCGTGTGATTAAGCGTTTCTGTCTCACATACCTATTACTAGAATTTCCGTGTGATTAAGCGTTTCTGTCTCACATACCTATTACTAGAATTTCCGTGTGATTAAGCGTTTCTGTCTCACATACCTATTACTAGAATTTCCGTGTGATTAAGCGTTTCTGTCTCACATACCTATTACTAGAATTTCCGTGTGATTAAGCGTTTCTGTCTCACATACCTATTACTAGAATTTCCGTGTGATTAAGCGTTTCTGTCTCACATACCTATTACTAGAATTTCCGTGTGATTAAGCGTTTCTGTCTCACATACCTATTACTAGAATTTCCGTGTGATTAAGCGTTTCTGTCTCACATACCTATTACTAGAATTTCCGTGTGATTAAGCGTTTCTGTCTCACATACCTATTACTAGAATTTCCGTGTGATTAAGCGTTTCTGTCTCACATACCTATTACTAGAATTTCCGTGTGATTAAGCGTTTCTGTCTCACATACCTATTACTAGAATTTCCGTGTGATTAAGCATTTCTGTCTCACATACCTATTACTAGAATTTCCGTGTGATTAAGCGTTTCTGTCTCACATACCTATTACTAGAATTTCCGTGTGATCAAGCGTTTCTGTCTCACATACCTATTACTAGAATCAAGTATAGTTCATAATTAGGTCACTTAATGCTCTTGTCCACGATGTTTAGTTTTTCAGTTATTTATTATTTCGTCTCGCGCTTTGTTAAGGAGGGAAGTGGATATGTTTTCCAACTACTTCTATAGGTATACATCTGATTGAATTCGCTGCGGGTCCCAAGACAGTATTTTTATTGCTTCTTCACGGGTGTCTGAACTCTGTGTTTTCCATGGTCGTCACTTCAGAACCTGCACAGGGTTACAGAAATGGGAGTAATTAGTAGGTACTATAAAAAATCGTTTATGAAGGACCTTCAAAATTAATTTTTAAATTAAAAATTACAAGGAGTGTGTTTAGAATAGTAATATATAATAATATAATATTCTACCACATACACACAACACTATCTAGCCCAAACCAAGCATAGCTTGTACTATGGGTACTAGACAATGAATAAAAATATACATATTTTTTTGTAAATACATACATATTATACATAGAAACACCCAGACCAAGACAAACATCCATGTTTATGCACACAAATGTTTGACTTGTGCGGGAATCGAACCCGCGACCTCAGGCGTGGCAGTCGGTCACTCTAACCACTACGCCATCGAGGCCGACAAATAGTAGGTCCTTGCTAGTTTTAGCATGAATAGGGTCGGCTCAATCGGGAGAGTAAGAACAAATCTCTCACAGAATATCGGCGTAAAGTACGTATGTGTAATACGTACTGTTGCGTTTAATTTGTTGGGTGTGAGCGCCGGTGTCCTAATTATCGTGGCCTGGTACCCATCATTCTCTTCCTCATCTACTCCCCTTCACAGAGACTACGGTAACTGTTTATCATCAGGCAGTTCTAGACCCCATTTAACATTCATGCGGTTTACAATTAGCAGCGGGTGTGGTTGCAAAACCTTCACAAATTTACCTACCTAAAGAACGCTCAATTTCGACACAACGATTGGTGGAACACACCATTTTTTGTCCAATTGGCCACAAGACTTGGTGCAGTAGCTGCGGCGACATAAACACATAAACTGCTACGCCAGCCGTGCAGTCGGACATCGTTACTAACGTCTGGTTACCATAACAGACGTCACACGTACTTTATAAAAGAAAACGTTTTATTTAACTATCAGCTTTAGATACGTATAACGAATGTCTTTTACAACCAATTTCAAACCGACTTCATAGATGTTGATTGCCTTATACAAGTAATACCCAGCGTAAACTAATAGAATAATTCAAAATGAATAAGGTGTAAAATGATACACATATATGCTATTTTACAGGTTTTTATATATTTGGCAATATCGATATGTTGAAAACGAAATCTGAGCTATGGAGGAAAATCGCCTCCACTCTAGAAAACAACGGCAGCCTGGGAACGACATTAAAATTAAAATGTCAAGTTCATCCTGATCAAATAACACTGGTAAGTAAAATGTAGGTATATATGTTACACCTAATATATTCATTGCGGCTGTTATTTATACATACAGAGGCTGTTTTGAAAAAGAAGAAATAGAACATTTAAGGTAAAGCTCTTGGCGTCGCAAAACCTAGTTTATATGGATTATAATTGTGTTTGCAAAATACTGTTAATAACTAGTAAGATAGCTCTCAGTTGCACAATATTTAAATAGTGCGATCTTCAACTCTCAGAAGATTACATTTTTTGAATTGGGCTAGGACTGGCACATTTAGTTCTAAAAAAGACTGCCTAATAACCATAATGATTAGTACCCAAAACCTTTAAAATATGGTAGTAATAATTATTGTTTTATTCGATTGCATTTATATGTACCTAGTTCAGTTAAAATATTGTGTCTAACATTCGTTAAAGAATTGTTATTGAATATCTTTCAGATTGAAACTCCAGAGGATTTTGATAAAGTTCCTGAAGGTGGTTGCCTCAGAAAATGTAATTATCAATACAGCTGCGGCCACATCTGTATTCTTTTTTGCCATGGATATGATCAGGAGCACGTTCAAACAAAATGTACTATGAAATGTGAAAGGTAAATTAAAAATTAATTTGATTTATGACCATTGCCAAGTACGATATACCTACATAGGTACTAAACTATGAAGTACGTTTAATCTTGGCAACCGAAGTGCATTTGAAGTTAGTAAAATGTGATTTAATAACTTCAAGAATTAAGCTTTAAACTTAATATTAGACATATCCTTTTTAAGATTTACGCAGTGTGAGTCTTTCAAATCACATTTGCAAATGTTGATTACTAAGCCAAAAGTCATATATTTTATAATAATAACTAGTTTACTTACTTTACTGCAGCAGTCAGAAAAACAATGCACAAAAACTGCCATATTGTCTGCGTCCTCACATCTTTAACGCAGTATATGTATAAACAGTGCAACATCAAAAATGGTGCCTGAATTTAAATAAGGAATTGACTAACTTCCTGGCTAACACCCACACACACACCCATCCGCAACAACATCGTCACATTAATTATCACTATCAAATACACACACATGCTCATCCACATTTGCACTTATTTTCATCTTGTTTTGCTTTAATTAAAATTTGCATTTATTTGTATAACTTTCTTACCTGTTTTGCTTCATTAGGTACAAAAATTTATGTTAAATTATAATTTAATATTCTTTAATTATTTAACAGTAAACCTTCTATATTATTATACAGGTTTGCCTTTGGGATTAAAGTTACGTTCTATTTTGTCTATTTGGAAATAAACAACTAACTGACTTACTTTAGGGTTACAACCTTTAAGGGAAAGTAATTTACCTTCACATATGGTACATATAAACATAATATCTAACCTTACGTTTGCACCTCATCACATTTTGTACGCATGTTAATGCAAACCACGTCTCTAATTTAGTTAAACGTTACTTCGGTGTGTCATATTCGTAAATGAATAATGAATGACTAAATAATACAGGACTAACTATTTTGACCACACGGATGGCGTAGTGCTTCACCACTGCTGCTGCTCCGAGTGTTGTGGGTTCGATCCTCACACGGAACAAAAATTTGTGTGATCCACAAATAGTTGTTCTAAATCTGGGTGTTCTTTGTGTCCGTTGTTTGAATGTTTGTAAAGTACCCCGCGATACAGGTATTATTGTAGTGTGGGAGTAGGCTTTAAAAAGAAATTAAGACTAGAGATGCACATAGTTGTGCACAAGGCGGTGACTATTTTGCATGAAGGAAGCATCAGACAGGTTGTAAAGTCCGCCGCGATACAGGTATTATTGTAGTGTGGGAGTAGGCTTTAAAAAGAAATTAAGACTAGAGATGCACATAGTTGTGCACAAGGCGGTGACTATTTTGCATGGTGAAGGAAGCATCAGACAGATTGTAAAGTCCGCCGCGATACAGGTATTATTGTAGTGTGGGAGTAGGCTTTAAAAAGAAATTAAGACTAGAGATGCACATAGTTGTGCACAAGGCGGTGACTATTTTGCATGGTGAAGGAAGCATCAGACAGGTTGTAAAGTCCGCCGCGATACAGGTATTATTGTAGTGTGGGAGTAGGCTTTAAAAAGAAATTAAGACTAGAGATGCACATAGTTGTGCACAAGGCGGTGACTATTTCGCATGGTGAAGGAAGCATCAGACAGGTTGTAAAGTCCGCCGCGATACAGGTATTATTGTAGTGTGGGAGTAGGCTTTAAAAAGAAATTAAGACTAGAGATGCACATAGTTGTGCACAAGGCGGTGACTATTTTGCATGGTGAAGGAAGCATCAGACATGTTGTAAAGTCCGCCGCGATACAGGTATTATTGTAGTGTGGGAATAGGCTTTAAAAAGAAATTAAGACTAGAGATGCACATAGTTGTGCACAAGGCGGTGACTATTTTGCATGAAGGAAGCATCAGACATATGTATTGGTACATTAGACTAATTTAGTCTGCGCGGTTAATTGACCTCCCAGAGCAATAAAATAGAAAGCGCGCAGGCGAAAGCGGGTAGCGGCACTGTACACACAGCGACACATCAACCTAGACTGTTTGGACTTTGAACTATTAGAAGTTGAACGCTGCGAATCGTGCGAGAGAGTACGTTATATTTTTGTTGTTTTGTCTCACTCACGCTGAACCGTATGCGACGCTATATATCCATTACATCGACACCAGTATGCACTGTCCCTTTCCGACAATTCTCTATTTTGTATGTAGCGTAGTTATGCGTGTATAGGGTGTCTAACTTGATTTATTTATTTATTTATCCAAAATTACACATATCTTTACAGGTTTATACCTAATGCGATAGTGTCTAATACTTAATACAATAAGTTCATTTCAGTTTATAACATATTACAAATAATGCCACTCTTGTAAATTCACTCAGTGCAATACAAAATAGGTCAGTTTCTTCAGCTATAAGGTTGAGAGTGCGCAGTGCGCGCGTCAGCGGTGCCTCACCCAGTAGGTTGGTGCGGCCGCGCGGCACTGCCAGCAGCCGGGGCCGGCGTCGCCGCCCTACATATCCGTCAGGGACACATATTCACCTGTCTCAGCATATCTGCGTTATGTATCCTTCCTCTAAATATTTTAAATATATATGAGGTCAATGCTAGTTCCCTCCTAACCCTTAGCTCATTATACCCTACCATACCCAAAACGAATAGAGTGGGATACATTAATGGGTAAAACGGATATACACCGTAGTACCGTAGTAGTTGATGTATAGCCGTGTGTACAAATGTTATTTAGGTTGTAGGTAGTTACACCTATCACACATATTAACACCGGCACTGGAGATTATGTATTTAATAATTGTATTATTTTAATTTAAGGGTACTCTGCGACCTCAACCACGTATGTCCATTAAAATGTTGCGAGGATTGCGAGCCATGCAAAGTGTTGGTAAAGAAAACTTTACCATGTGGCCACGAGATGAATGTGTTCTGCCACCGTGAGCCTGATGACCCTAAAAATCAGTGCCTCACCACATTAAAAGTTACTCTACCAAGTTGCGGACATGAGGTACATATTCAAAAATAACAACTATACATTCTAGATCCCTAACAATATTAGTTTTTCCTTGCGGGTACATTGGTATAATAATATACTGAGTTATATAAATTATGTGTTAAAATATTGAGGCAGAAGATTTGAGAGTGTACTAGTGCTTTGCAATCTATCCTTTAAAACATCCCAACCGTTGTAGGTTTTGTCTAATCCCCAGGACTGAATTTAGTGGAAAACTACAAAAGCTTCAGACCTGTTCCTCCATATAAGATAGGCGGCCTATTTTTCGGTCTCTGAAAATACTTTGCAACAAGGTTCTATTTTCATCTGCCTAAAAAAATTTTCGGACCTTTATTTCTTCTTTGTCCAGGGCTTCCATGGCTTAAAGCTGGCACTAAGAGGGATCCTCATATTACGCCACATCGATTGCCACTACTTGAGCATGGATTTTGTAACACGTTTTTGATCATTACAGGCGGAGAAACTATGTTACCTAGCTATAGATCAAGTTAAGTGTAAGGAAAAATGCAGGCAACGCTTGGAGAAATGCGGCCATGCATGCGAACGACTTTGCCACATGGCTTATCCCGACCACGAAAATGTAAGCACACTTCGTCCCTTTAATTAAATTAACAACTTCCCTTCTTATTATCCTTTGACTTAAAATATTAATTATCTTGCAGTACATTTGCACTAAAGACTGCGGCAAGGCCAAAAGAGGCTGCCAAGCCGAGTTAGATGGTGATCTTGGTGAACATCAATGTAAGAAAGAATGCTCCGAGCAATGTGACGATTGCAATGTCCAAGTGAGTCAAGATCTTTAATTCATAAAAGACAGATGACAGGTATACCATATTCTAAATTGACACATCTTGTCCCGGTGCGTGTTTCCGTGGAATTCACGCCAGCGAAGCCGCGGTCACAAGATTATAAGTGGAGTAAAAAGTATGCCATTAAAACTTTCCTTAACAATAATTGATTCTACGATTTCATTGTGAATAGTCGGCACAGTGGCAAAATTATTTATGTACGCATATTTATAGTATTAGAATAAATTTAAACTGAAATTAGTAGAGATCAATGTTAAAAACAAGCCGTTGCCAATATTGTTGTGAGTGATTGTTTATCATATTGTACTTGGGTGGGTATACCTAATATTTAGACTAATTACGATGATCAATATTTATTGCACTGAAGGATACTTCTGTGATAATATATTAGTACTGTTTACTACCAACCTGTCTTATATTGTCAGCCTCAATGGCGTAGTGGTTAGTGTAACCGACTGCCACGCATGAGGTCGCGGGTTCGATTCCCGCACAAGTCAAATATTTGTGTGCATGAACATGGATGTTTGTCTTGGTCTGGGTGTTTCTATGTATAATATGTATGTATTTACAAAAAAAAAACATTATATATGTATGTTTATCCATTGTCTAGTACCCATAGTACAAGCTCTGCTTAGTTTGGGCTAGATGGTGTTGTGTGTATATAGTAGAATATATTAATATTATAAATGCAAAAACAAACTAGGTTTGTTAAAATATTAAACATAACTATCTATTTTCAGGTTTTTAAGAAAAGAACGAATTGCAAGCACGTTGAACGCGTTGCCTGCTGTGTAAATGTAGACGATACGCTGTGTAAGAAAAAATGCGCGCGTAACATGGAATGTGGACACCATTGTAAAAAGTTATGTTCACAAAAGTGCGGCGATTGCAAGATAATGGTAACGTCTTTAACATTTTCAATATATTACAGACGGCGAGCATGAAGTTAGTGATTGTGTAGCGTGGATTGTTCCAAATTCATGTTTACCATCGCGGCGTCGTTGTAATTATTTTACCTATTGTTAATGAATACTTAACCAGTTATTTATTGTCAAACAAATAAAACAAATTTATATTAGCTATCACTGATTAAAGAAAAACTATTATATAAAATTGTAAAGTTATAAAATGCCCTTAAGATTTACCTTCTCATAAACTAGCATAGGGTCAGCAAACATTCTGTCTGCCGCCTTTTGCTATTGGACTGTTTATCACTGAATCGACTCGACAGCAAGTTATGCATAATATTATTTTATTTTCAGGTGACCAAAGCGATTCCAGACTGTAATCATAAAATTAAAATCGAGTGCATGAAAAAAGTTAGTCGAGAGCTTTGCTATGAAAAATGTACCCGTACACTCGGGTGCGGTCACCCTTGCATGGAGCGATGCGGCGCCGCGTGTGATCGCGCGCGATGCAAACAGCTGACGAGCGCCGAGGTCGACTCGCCGTGCGGACACAAGGTCCAGCTCCCGTGTAATGTCTACGCTTCATTTCAAGAAGGTGATTTATGGTTGTTGTTGTGAATTATGTAGTAACCCATCGCCATATTATATTAATGCTGAAGTAGAAGTTATTAATGCCTTACTTAAAATGAAAACATCAGTACTCTTTCAAACTCAAACTCAAATTTATTTATTTGCTGAACAAAGGTGTATACAGATGTTAAATTAACAACATTGATTATCTTTGCTCTACCTTCTAGGCATGCAAATAGTAAGTACATTTACTGTTTCAAAAAAGAACATGCATTAATTTATAATATTATGTAAGACATTATTATTTAAATATTTAACAAAAAATGTTAGAAATAAAAATTATTTTTATAAAATCAAAATGTCACAATGTAAAATTAGAATAATTAGATAAAACAAAATATAAAGTCAAGAAAAAAGAAGTTATATACCTAATGTCAAAAATGTAATTTAATGTCAAGTGCACTAGAATAGGTTCATTGGCAAAAACGTCCTATATACTTAGTATCATTACATTAACATTAGCGTTGTTTTGCTAGGAACAGCACATAATTTACCAGTATGGCGAGCCCTCTTCCTATTTTCAAATAAGTCTATATTTTTCCTTACAAACATAATAAAAGCTGTAGGTATTATAAATATTGTATATCTGTGGAAGCTTGTTGTCAGCATGTATTCTAAACAATCTTAAACCATATATGTATTATTTGTCTGTAAGGTTTCCGACAATAAATAAATAAAAATAAATAAATAAAACATAGCACATGCAAATAATAAATAATGTAATGTCCTGTTACTGTCATCAATTTATATTCTTTGAAATAGGGTTTACAAGAGTCGGTTTGTTTGATATTAAATATAGTTCTGATACATCGCTTTTGAACTTTAAAAGCATTCTCCCAATCAGTAGAGTTTCAGAAGTTTCAGAATATAATGCCGTATCGTAATATTGAGGTTCTGAATCTTTAATAATATTTCAATAAAGTAATTTGATTTATTTACAATTCAAAGGTAAAACTGAATTAAAAGAGTTGCTGAAGTATTGCAAGAAGCCGTGTAATACGGAACTAGCGTGTAAACACGTGTGTAAGGGAACGTGCGGGCTCTGTCACCAGGGTCGCCTACACGTGCCATGCAAGCAGACTTGCAACCAGATGAACATCTGTGGACATCAGTGAGTAACAATTTCTCGAACGCTGAGTTAAATACAATCACTATTTAAGGCAGATTCATGAACGTCTTTATATGTCACATTTTAAAATATCAGCTAATTACATTATAATAATACTAATAAAAAAACATTTATTTCGGACAATTTTCTTACAAACTATGTGAGTAAAAAGAAATAAATTAAGTATACATTACAGTTTTCCCGTAACGATGTCTACCCAGTGTGCTTGTGTGGGACAATCATTACGGGAGGCAACCATTTGCAGAATGCTGTTGGTGCTACTACGCAATCTCTGAAAAAATGACGCCGCTTTTTCCCGCATTATAGCGTGAAAGCCGTCAACACGCGCAACTGCAAACATCTGCGACGCACTGCAATGACGCGGTAGCCCCATCAACATTCTGAAAGCGTTATTGTATTGTATATGTTGGATGGCAAAAGTATTATCGAACTACCTAACTACTGTCCAAAAACGCAAATCGAAGGATCAGTTTGCCGCTTCTGAGATTAATCACACGCTTACCAAACTATACTTCTTTATTCATAAATATACATTTAGTTTAATGCTTTATAATTTAAGGATACATTTGGATAATCTTGAGCTTAAATTAAACAGAAACACATAGTCGGCTTCATATAACGCGCCAAAATAGACGCACTTAACTTACAAGTTACACACATACGTGTGTGTTGAACGATTTCAGATAAAGTCGGGCTTATAGTATTCGAGTCAGCCGGTTTACGCACGCAACTGTGAATACGCGTGTGTGTGTCTATTTTGGCGTCTTTTATTGAACCGAGTATGTTTTTGCTTAATTTGTGTACTTATAGAGTGTGCGAGCTTTCAAACTTCTGCTCCGATTTCTATTAAAGCAACAATAAATTAGTAAATTCCGTTGTTACCTGTAGTACTGGGTACATAGTTACATACTTGCCGGTCTATTTAAGAACTTAACTTACAAATGTTTGTTTAGATGCCAGGAGCCCTGCAACCAGATATGTCCGCCGTGCAATAACTTTTGCGAAGTTCAATGTCCACATTCGCGATGTGGCCGAATTTGCGGTGCACCATGCGTTCAATGCAAGGTTAGTACTTAAAATTAAGGAACTAAAGGTCCTATTCCGAATCAGATTAACCTAAACAAGAACCAGACGACTCTTGGAGCTTCTTCAAGGATATCTTATTAATAACACCAGGTACCAATAATAATCTAATTGAGCGACTGTCTTTTGTGAAAGATTTAATATATCGTTTAGATAGCTAAATGATATTATATAAAATCGGACATACGAGCGTAACTGTTAAAGATATGGCTGAAGACATATGGATTGCTAATTGAAATAGCTTTTATGGCCACTGTGATCCGCTTAATTTTATATGTCATTCATTCAAAAGATTTAAATACATTTTTGATAATTTTTATGTAGCTTTATAGATTCTAGAAATATTTAATATTATTAGGAATGAATGATAAACAATTTTGATAATGGTTTTTTGGTGTATTGGTGTTCATGTGTTCGGGGTATCAATTGGCGACCATGAAATCAGACACAGATTTACGAAATATATAATGTGGTATATAATTCGATACATACAATGGTGTTGCCTATGCTACAACGAAACCCCGACTGCGCACGCTCACCCATACCTTCTACAATCTGCTGACAATCACATTATTGCGTCGCCACAGCTTTATTAATAAAATTCATAAATAAAAGAAAATGGACCGAGATAAGAGGCTTGAGGTAAACCAAAATGCTAAAATCTTAATAACTATGGACAATATACATACATGTCTTGAAATATTGTTAATCGTTATGTAATCGTTGAGGTTGGCAAATCAATAATTCCATTTTCAGGCAAGTGGTTTACTACTGCATGCAAAGTAAGAGGTCAAAAGGTTTAACTTAGATTTAGGTATCCAAATATTGATCAATTCGTTGTAGAGACAACGAATTAATCAACTTTCGGATAAAATTCAATTATTGAAAATTATAGTAATTATAATTATTATCAGTAGATAATGATTCGAGTTATTATCAAATATTCGAAACTTATTTACTTAATGACACGATTTGCCGATTCGATGGTCCTGGATGATCGAAGTCGATCTTGCTGACGCGGCGACAGGCTACGGCGTCGGACAAATGTCACTTTTTTTTATCGTCTCTCATAAATTTATAATATTACTAAATCTTCCAAGCCGTCGTTCTGCATGTCTATATTCTTGCATACGGCGGTTGATAAAGATGACTTTTTCCTAGGTAATTCTACTACTTACTTAATATTTATACATTCGTATTTGCGGACAGCTAATAGGTACGTAATTAAACAATATTAAATATATAAGCTTTCTCATAATTATTAGTCTTTCTTGCGTTTATCGATTTTTATCGATAAGCGCAAATTGTTACCTAACTACTTGAATTAGCAGGTTTTTATATGTATAACCATTTTTACAGTATCACAGTAGAATAACATTTATTTTATAAAACCTAGCGACGCGCGACGATGATAGCAACTGATTTGTAATGGTGGCACATAGTCAGATAAAATATATTATAATACCTAATGCTTCTCCATGTACTTATACCTATTTGATTAGCTGTAACTATAAGCGTGATGTATGGATGCTTACAGGAGAAGTGCTCGCGGCGCTGCCCGCACGGCGCGTGTTCGCGACGCTGCTCGGAGCCGTGCTCGCGCGAGGCGTGCAGCGAGGCGTGCACGCGCGCGCTGCCGTGCGGCCACCGCTGCCGCGGCGTGTGCGGCGAGCCCTGCCCCGACGTGTGCCGCGACTGTCGCCCCGAACAATTCCCCACCGACTTTCTCGGTGATCAATATGGCGACGACGAGAAGTAAGTCTGCTATTAGGAGTAGGTCGTTATGAATGATATATACCTATCTGTCACTGCCACAATGTATACAACGTGGTAATATAAAATTAGCTCACTTTTCTTTGAATAATAATTACAATGTAGACACATCCAGATAGTATGTTACCCATCACGATTGGTATCCCACTTTAACATGATCAACAGCGCAGTTAGAAATGCTTGGTGCAAAAAGCACTTTGCATTTGATTCGCGTGACGTGTAGAAGAAGAATTGAAATGTTTATTATAACTATTTAGTCATAATAACCTAATATATTGTGTTATTTTAAGGTTTATTTTGCTACAAGATTGTGGTCACGTGCTTGAGCTGGAAAACATGGACAATTTAATGTTGGGTGATCGCGAGAGTATACAAATACGACAGTGTCCATTTTGTCGAAAACCTATTATCAATACAAACAGATACAAAGATTTTGTGAATAATATGTTTAAAAACGATATCAACCCTATAAAGGAACGTATATATGGAAAAAACACGGAAATAGAGGAGAAAATGAAAGAATTAAAAAGAAAGGTATCATTGATTTATTGCAAGAACATAAAAAAAGGTAAAGGTTTGTATACAATTACTAAACTTAAACGTTTGTACAACACAGCGTAGGTGATAGTATGGTGTTATAAAATATTAAAATATATAATTGATAGTTGTGCTCGTTAAAAATAAGTAATAACTTAAAATATTAATATTTAAGTTCTAAATATATTATCTATTCTAAATATAATATCTAATATATTTGTGTTCACACAGCAACGAAGCTACAGTTTGATGTGATTTTTTGCAATGTTTTTCTTAAAAGTTACCTGTTTTTATGGTATAGTTTTTTTCTCTAGAATCATGAGAGCCAAGCAGTGGTAGACATACAGAAAATTAAATGTCGTAGGGCCTAGTGGCTAGTAAATGTATAGGTAAAGACGGCAGGCTCTACTAACATCACAGAAAAGAATATTACTTTTTCGAATCTGTACGTGGCGATTTTATTTTGATTAGGTACGAGGTTTGATGATGAAATATAATCTAAGACTTTCAAATCCTTACTAATATTATAAATTGGAAAGTAACTCTGTCTATCTGTCTGTCTGTCTGTTACCTTTTCACGGCTAAACCACTCAACCGATTTAGATAAAATTTGGTTCAGATATAGTTTGAAACTTGGGGAAGGACATAGGCTACCTTTTATTGATGTAGGTACCACGCGGGAGGAGCCGCGTGCAAAAGCTAGTATAAAATAAATAATGTACATCGTATATATATATTACATACGCATACACAAGATTTATTGACGCCCTTATGTTACAGGACATCAAAGCTTATCAATAGCTCTTATGGACTTCGTAACTTTCATAAAAACTCGAAAGAAAATGTATCTTTTGCAAGTGGAAATGTTACTTATATACTGCAGTATAATCGAAATGATAACTCAATGCTGGGAGACATTTAAAAATACTAAATCGGACATTGTAATGGATGAACTGGAGGAGAATATTGCCATAATATTGAAAGTATTGAAGATTGATTTAAAATCCAAAGTACCCATTAAAATAAGTGAACAGCAGCAAAAAGATATTAGCAATGAAATCAAACGCTTGAATACTATTGTACAATTAAGTAAACTGCTCGAAGCTGCGAAACATATGATGAACGATCAAAGTGTAAAGATTCAAGTCAACATTACTAATTCAATTGTGTTCTCATTGTCTGTATTCGATGAAGACAAAGCTGTAGAATCCCTTAAGACACTTCAGAAAACGATTAAGGCAAGTCATATTTTAGTCACTAAGATGGAGCGTCAAATGATTGTACAGGCTGTGGGATTGAAAGCTGGGCATTGGTATAAATGTCCCAACGGTCATTTCTACTGCATCGGTGAATGCGGTGGAGCTACCCAAGTCAGTAAGTGTGCGGACTGTGGAGTGCGAATAGGGGGGACTAGTCATACACTTTTGTCGGACAACGCCCATGCTCCAGAAATGGATGGATCATCCTTCGCCGCTTATTCGGAAGCGGCTAATAACTTGGCTAATTTTATGATTGACAATTAGAAAATATTAGGTACAGGGAGGTAGGTATCTTTATTTCATTTATGATGTTGTCGCAGAGTAATGTATCTATCAATTTGATTATATAGTTATAGTATAGTTTAGTCCAAACGGTCGTTTCTATTGCATTGCTGATTGTGGAGGAGCTACCAAAATCAGTAAATGTGCTGACTGTGCAGTTTCTGTTGGAGGCACTAATCATAGACTATTACCTAATAACACTCATGCTCCAGAAATGGATCGATCTCGATTTGCTGCTTATTCGGAAGAGGCTAACAAAATGAGAATTTTTTTTGCTTGATTAAAATGTGTATAGTATTCAGTTTGTGCAATAGTGTAGCGCAAATAATATTTGAAAATGCCGCATGAACTGTAGGTACATATTTCAATACTTTTAAGATATTATTTTATTTTGAATAGATTTATCAGTCATTGTTTTATACGTTTGGTTGTTTATTTGTATTGTATTTGTATCAACATCACACGAAATTTTTATCATTGGCTGTGTTTTAGGCAATTTTAAGAAGTAAACCTCGATCGCAGATGTGCTATGTTAAAATACGTCAAAATTTTTTTTTAATTGTAAAGGAATTGATGTTATGGACTTTAAAATAATCTTAACACGAGACACGTGCTTAAAATCTTAAATAATTATGCATTCCTTATTTTGTCCTTATTTTGATTAGTGGAATGATACTAAAATGTTTTCTGCATACGGCGGCCTCGATGGCGTAGTGGTTAGTGTAACCGACTGCTACGCCTGAGGTTGCAGGTTCTATTTGCTCCGTGGCGGGTTCGATACCCGCACAAGTCAAAAATTTGTGTGCATGGACATGGATGTTTGTCTTGATCTGGGTATTTTTATTTATAATATGTAGGTATTTACAAAAAAAACGTATATACTTGTATGTATGTTTATCCATTGTCTAGTACTCATAGTACAAGCTCTGCTTTGTTTGGGCTAGATAGTGTTGTGTATATGATAGAATATTATATTATTATTAGAATATTATAAGTACATTAATTGTCATATTCATTAGATTTTTAATTGGATTAATAAAACCACTTTTTTAATAAGTCATATCTTGTTTGTAATACTTACTAGTTAAATAGGGACTTATCAAGGATGTTGCGAATATTCGCATCAGCATCGATTTGGACATCTGCATCCGCATCCGCAATAATCAACGCGGATGTTAATGCGGATCAAGATATACCTAACGTAGGTTACGATAAGAAAGAAATCAGTTGTTCAGTAGTACACACAGCGACACATCAACCTAGAGTGTAAAGTCCAAAGACTTTGAACTATTAGAAGTTGAACGCTGCGAATAGTGCGAGAGAGTGCGTTATATTTTTGTTATTTTGTCTCACTCACGCTGAACGGGACGCGATGCTCTATCCTTACACCGACACCACGATGCACAGTCCCTTTCCGACAATTCTCTATTTTGTATGTAGCGTAGTTATGCGTATATAGGGTGTCTAACTTGATGTGTAGCCGTGTGTACCTACGTGTTTAATTTATGAACCTTTGCAAAATGTAATATTAGATACTTTTTATTAAATAAGATGAAGAATTTTTATCAACAACCGCATCCGCAATAGCGGAGCTTCCGCATCGATTTGGACATCCGCATCCATATCCGCATCCGCGGATGTGAGATTTCAAATATCCGCATCCACGGATGACAAAAAATCTGCATCCGCAACATCCCTGGTACTTATAACGTTTCGATAATTTCGTTTTGATATGTAAAAATCTTGTGAAAATATGTTGGGTGTACCATAAATTTATAATTAGAGGAGTAGCTAACAATAAAGTTTTGTTTCTAAGCGTGTATTTTTTATTTGCGCGATCGGCACATCTGAGGGAGTCAAAGCTATACTCTGTAAAATATAATTTGGGTCCTGTGACACTAATGCCGAGGGCTGGGATGATGTTGATCATATTCGATTATATAAATTAATTATCGATTATTATTTATTATTCTCATTGACGTTTGTAAAATTATTGTATTTTAATATAATAAATCGAAAAAGAGGTAAACAAGGTGACCATATTTATTAAAAATAATTAAATAACTCGTACTAAACTCGTTATCACATAAAGTAAAACATTACATCAGAATTTATGTTGTGTTATGTTACTTTAATATTAATAATCTAATGTAAATATCGATTTATTTTACAAGCCTGCTAAGTACTTAGTTAGTTAGTTTGATTAACATTTTCGACGCCCATGCCTATAGTACGCAATGTCTCGCCCAGCGCCACGCTACAAATGTATAACTACATATCTATTTATAAAATCGACTGCACGAATTACGATATTCTACTTGACTGTACAAAACATCGGATACTAACCTGCTAATTAGCAAAGTTTATCCGTAATGTTTGGTGGGGTCGCTTTTACGTAGCCTTTATAATTTCGTCTTATGGCCTTTATAATCTTTAAAAAAAAAGCAAACAAAGAAACCTTTAAATTTCGTAAGTTTATTTTATTACAGTACTTCTAATAAAGTCGTGGCGCTGAGGGCACGAAAATCTCTTACTTCTATACAAGTAGTTGGCGTTGAGAAGGTTAAGACGGTGCAAGGAGCGTTACTATTGGTGCACTTTTAACAATGATGCATGATATAGTTTTTTTTTCATTTTATACCGTCATGAAATACGGAATTTGATGTGCGTGATACGAATTACATCTGCCACAAGACCCATTCTATATATTATATACTTTACTGGGTGTAGATCCAACATGCATGCTGAAGGCTAATTCACATAGTAAAAATGTTTCAACTAGCGCTCCGATCTAGTTTCAGTGGTATAAAATTATAATAAAAGTCAAATGTGAACTTACTCGTATATTGCATAATATCATAGAGATCGGATAATCGAATGCATATTTGCCTAAAGTAGGTAAATTTTCGGCTAACATATTATGGAAGCGACTACGGAGAATATTGTCATTAAAATAATATCACGGGATTCCGGCATTGCTTACGAATTAGTCGAATGTATATTTTCTTTACATTAAATTTTATCTCCCCATTCAAGTATGTTACACACCATAATAGGTATGTAGCCTATATGTAGGGTGTAAAGGTGGTAAATAAAAACTCGGTAGGTACTATTTTTTTTTTAAGGGCATATCTTACTTAATATTTATTTATTTTGTACATACAGAAAATACATAGAAAAGAAATGAAAGATAGCAGTATTTGTCGATATAAAAGCGTATTCCATAATAGCCAACACCTGAACTTTAGGTAAATATGCATCCGATTATCCAATCTTTTAATTCAGTTTACATTTGACATTTACACACCCTACATGACAATGACTCCTGCAAACTGCAAATGTAATGACGCCGAGTCATTACATTTGTAGGTAATGAGCCGCTTAGGTAAGTCACTGCGTGGCGTTGAAGCACAATACAATTACATTGACAAGGTTGAAGGTTGATTGACGATGATAGCCTGGCGACGACACCAGGCAGTCATTGCCGGTCTGGCACAGTCAAAGTACAACGGAGTGACATCATCCATCAATATATAAATGCAATTGTTGTATAACCTAATAGTTGTATCTTATGTAGGCACCTCGATGGCCCCTTATGGCTTCAATTCTGAAATCGGGCAGTGCTATTGAACTTTTTGTTTAAATTTTTCAATAGTAGTAATTGGCCTATACATAGGATTAATTTATTAAAGTAGGTGGTACAGCCACATCACATAGTATGGCTCATCTTGGCACAGCCACCATCGTAAACTTGAAATCTATTTACGTAGTGAATTAGTCGAATTTGGTCGTAAAATAGCAGAATTGGTCGGTCCGCCGTTTAAAAGATATGAGGGGGGTATTGGTGGCTGTGCCAAAATGAGCGCTTATCTTCGTACAGAAACCTTGTATTTCCAAAACCACAGCTCCGAACGAAGATCTAACTATATCAATAGGTAATTGTGACCATCAAAATGGCCGGTTTCTACCCATATTTTAAATCGAAAGAATTATAGAAAGTTGCTACGTAGTTGCTTCTAGTTGCTACTAATCGTCATAATATATAATTGCTACCCCCGTTTTTTTAAAAGTATACTACTTTTAAAGGTGACGGGCCATTCTGACATCAGGATGGCTGGTCACCTATCCAGTGAGAAACAACTGCGCAAATGAACCGAGTTTTTGTTTTTTATGTGTTTTGTAAAGCTTTTTATTTATTGAATAAAATGTATTATTATTATTATAATTAACCTTAATTTAATATGATAAGGAAATGCTGGAAAACTGATATGACATAGCAGAACCAATTCATGAAAACAGAGTTTCATAACAAAAAACACTCTGGAATATGAAAATATTTTTTGTCAGTAAGCGACTTCCAAAAACGAGGCAGTTTTCAATTCAGTTTTAAAAGGATGTTGCGGGCATAACGATTTTGTCGATTTTTAATACATTATGGTCAATGTATCATAATTATATGTCAGAATATGATTCTTTGGATCACATGTCTGGGTGTAATCACCTTGATTTAAGTCAAATCCATTATTATATACCACATCATGGAATCCGACGCCATCAGAGTATCAGAGTACAACAACAAAGTTGGGAGGGATAATTTTATTTGTTCACAATATTTTAATTGGTATTCTTAACTATCAACCAAAAGCTTGACTACAAACCCTTGTCATTTAAACATAAACAGATTTATTACTTTTATAACCTGAAACACAGGTCTAAACCTAGGCAATCATTTAATAAAACCTAGAGCTTGAAATTAAATTCGAATGCACAATGGCGGCCGATTAAAGTATACCTAAGTAAATTACAGTTATCTTTTTGCAATGCATCATTTTGGAATGTGTAGTAATTCTCACTGTAACAACTTACAACATAGGGAGACGCTTGATGAAATGTATTCTACCATTGTAAACATTTTATCTGATGCCGCTCAAAGTACGCGTGTCGAGCGTCGGCGACATAATAAAAGACAAATAATAGGGTGGAACAGGCATGTGCGTGAGGCGCACAGGGTGGCTAGACTCAAATACCATATGTGGTTACTGCAAAATAAGCCGTCACATGGCAGTGTATACGAAGATATGAATTTAAGTCGTAAAATTTTTAAGAGCAAACTTAAATGGTGTCAATCGCACCAAGATAAAATTAAGCTAGATATTATGGCGTCGTATCATGTGGATCAAAAATTTAAGCAATTTTGGAAGGCCACCAACAAATTTAATGTTAAACCCGGCTTGCCAGACAATGTCGGAGATGCCCAAGAGCCGTCAGCAATCGCTAATATGTTTGTTAAGCATTTTAAGGTAGATGCATGTCTGAGCGTGTCTGGAGTGGTTGATGCGGGGGCTTGTTGTGATAGTGACTTAATTCGTTTTTCGTCTGCCCAAGTTACAAATGTTATTAAAAACATGACTAAGGGAAAATCACCTGGCCACGACGGTCTCAGCGTTGAGCACTTCCGGCACGCTGGACCTCATCTACCAAGAGTCTTGGCAATGTTTTATTCATTGTGTATTTGCCATTCATATCTTCCTGCTGACCTTATGCATACAATTGTTGTACCAATAATTAAAAACAAAACAGGAGATGTAACAGACAAGTGTAACTATAGACCTATCTCCTTGGCCACGGTTGCAGCGAAGGTGCTCGTCCGCCTGATGGGAGCTCGTCTTGAGGGTTATGTACACTTACATGATGCACAGTTTGGCTTCCGGTCAGGTCTATCCACTGAGAGTGCGATACTGGCACTAAAACACACGGTTAGGTATTACACAGACAGGATGACGCCAGTTTACGCATGTTTCTTAGACCTTTCGCGTGCTTTCGACCTAGTCTCTTACGATGTGCTGTGGAATAAGCTAAGGGACAGAGGCGTACCTGCAGAGTTGTTGCGCATCTTCCAGTATTGGTACCACAACCAAACAAACCGCGTGAAATGGGGTGATAGTTTGTCGGGCTCGTATGGGTTGGAGTGTGGAGTGAGACAGGGCGGTCTGACCTCGCCTCACCTTTTCAACCTGTATATCAACGATCTGATCGTTGAACTCAGCAGCATGAAGATTGGATGTCGCGTAGAAGACGTTACCGTCAATAACATTAGTTATGCAGACGACATGGTGCTGCTGTGTCCAACGATAAAATCGATGAGAGCACTATTACAGGTTTGCGAACGGTATGTGCAGGCGCATGGACTGCTATATAATGTTAAAAAGACAGAATACCTGGTGTTTAAGGCCGTGGGTGGGAGGTGTCCCTCGTGTGTACCTTCTATTAAGCTTAACGGTACAGAGCTTAAGCGGGTGAGCCAATTTAAGTACCTCGGACACTTTGTAACCGACGACCTTAAAGACCAAGTAGACATCGAGCGGGAGCGCAGAGCGCTGGCGGTGCGCTGCAACATGTTGGTTAGAAGGTTTGCACGTTGTAGTACGCAAGTAAAATTAACTTTGTTTAGAGCCTACTGCCAAGTTTTCTACACGTGCAGCCTTTGGACCAACTATACGCAGCGAGCCATCAGCGCGCTGCGTGTCCAGTATAATAACGCACTCAGAATGTTGTTGGGGCTGCCCCGATTCTGCAGCGCTTCGGGTATGTTCGCACATGCTCATATCAATGACTTTCATTGTATGATGCGTACAAAAACTGTCTCGTTGCTTTGCAGACTGCGGACCAGCTCCAACTCCATTCTGAGGGTGATAGCGGGACGATACGACTCTCCTATCGTAGCTCATTGTGTCCGTAGATGCATCTCGGGCACAAAAATTGTCTTTAAATAAAATAGAAATGAAATTGTTACTAACATAGTTTCTAAGTAAAATTGTTACTAACATTATATGGATTTTTAATTTGTCTGAAATAAAACACATTTTATTTTATTTTATTTATTTATTTATTTAATCTGGTACGATTAAAGATAACTATAATTTATTGTAGTATAATATTATTTTAGACTAATGACAAAAATGTATAAGTACCCATGTATTATTATTATTAAATAAATGATTGAATTATTATTCATTCGTTCTTTCAATAAGTCAATAATATACTGCCCTCCGATTACCATGGTCTGTGACATCAAATATCTTGGAGTGATTATTGACGAGAAGCTTGAATGGAACTCTTATATAGAAGGACTTTGCAAGAGGTTAAGAAAACTCATATAGATTTAAAAAAAGTTAAGACACTCGGCTGACACCAAAGTATTTATGTACTGTGACCAAGGTCTTGACTCTAGTTTATCTTAGTCTGTGTCAGTCTATCATCAGCTATTGTATTCCCGTATGGGGAGGAACGTATAAAACCTCGATGCTTCGGGCTGAACGTGCACAACGTGCGATTCTCAAATTAATGCTTTTAAACCACGTGACTACTCTACGGTAAAGTTATACGCTGATGCCAAAGTACTAACGGTTCGGCAATTTTACATCCATCGCATAATACTACGAAGGCATTCTATGCTACCCTTAAATGCAGACATACTACAGAGATGACAAGGCTTCCCTGTATGCGTAACAACAAACTGTCAAACCGCATTTGCAAGTCGTCACTTTGTTGTCCAAAGCTCATAATAAATAAATGAATAAGTAAATGAATAATAAAATAAACAAAATAAGTTAAGCGAGAACTACAATCCCTCACATATGATAATACGGAACAGATTAATAATCCGAAATCGTGTCCGAAGATGTAGATGTTTTAGTTTTATTGACTGCACTCTCACCAACAGACCGAGAAATTTATTTTCGAAAACCATCCAAAGGCAAAATACCGCAAAAAGTGTACTCTTCTAAGAGCTTAGAAAGAGTATTACCAAAGTGTAAACAGCATATTCTATTCTTGCATGCATTCACTGGCTGTGCCACGTCAGCTGTTTCCAGCGTGGCAAAAACGTGATTGTAAAAAATTTCGAGAAACGGCTGGACTTGCAAAATGCTGCGACAGTTTTTAAAAATGAATGCAAAGATACTAATTATATTTTTAACGCTGGTATTACATGCACACTTGCTTTATACGCTGCCCCTCACAAAATAAAAGATCTAAATATATTAATATGTAACTCTTTTTTTAAAGCAACTGGTAAAAATACCTGCGTTAAACTGCTGTCTTTGCCACCTATTGCAGATGCCGCTTTTGGACACTTCAAAAGAGTATATCTGCAAATTCAAACATGGCTTGGGAGAGAAATATCACCAGAAGAATGGGGTTGGAAATATGAATGCGGAATAGGTAGTAGCATGTTTCTTTCAAACAGAAATTTGAAATCAATAATGCTACCTACATAAAGATACATTTACTCTACGTTTATCCAAAAATATTTAAAAAATAAATGTCCACCCGTGCGAAGGTATAAAATTGAAATCTTTGCACTAAACATTTTTTGCTCTTGTCCCTCTCATTTTTCAGTAAATTGTTGTTATCAAGATCGCACAATTTTTATTTTAACTTTTTTATTTGAGCTTTTAACAATGCAGTCCAACAGGTTTTATGAAGATTCATTAGCTGGCCCTGGATGCCGAGGTTTTACAATTTTTACGCCTTGGGCGCTCTACTATATCGTAAACACGCACAACAGGCCATTTTAGGTACATCACCAGGAACGAGTCACTGCGGTGCGTGGATATTGTGTTCGGGATTTCCCCTGACATAGATTACTGTTGTCACGTTACTCAGAACTAGGGCTGCTACTTTTATTTTGAACGAATAGAGTATATTATGAGGTAAAAAAATTAAGTACATGATCTGAAAATAAATTATTATTTATTTAACCTACTTTTTTGTTATCATATTTTTGGTGATGCTAGTAATATCTAATAAATATTTCTTATCAAGGAACGTCTAAACCGGATCATAACAATATAGGTATTTCTATCTATACTAATATTATACAGCTGAAGAGTTTGTTTGTTTATTTGTTTGAACGCGCTAATCACAGGAACTACTGGCTATATAACATCACGCTATGACCCACGGGGGCGGCGCAGTAACGATAAACGCGGGTGAAACCGCGGGAACATCTAGTAAAGTATAAAGTACGTTTACCCGAAATAACGTACAATACTTTATTATAAAGTACGGTTGGCAACCTTACTCAGAACAATAACTATGTTCCTGATACATATATGTCTGTGTTTTATGCGTCATTCAGTATATTATATTACTCAGACCTCGGTTAATCCAGCGTTACTTATAGCAGTGTTGCCAACTTAGTGGATTTTCCACTAAAACTGGTGGTTTCGACCCCCCTTTTAGTGGTGAAATATTGCTATTAGTGGCTGGTGGATTTTTCTAGTGGTTTAGTAGAATTCAGTTTTAATCACTGAAAATACGATCACTCAACCACTAAATCATTTACACGTTTCTAAATATATTATTACTTCTACTTAATTTAATTTTCGGGAATATTTACTTTTACTGTGTAAGGCTGTAGGCAACACTGCTTGTACCGCTACATTATATTGATGTCTCATGTCATATCATATATTTTATTGGTGCTTTGTTTGTGTTGCGATATTCATGGTGCGTGCTAGAGATTGTTTATACATTCAAATATAGGTAAGTCGTTCCTTATTATGTATACTGATTATTTTATTTTTTATTGTTTACTTACCTTGTTATCTATAGTTATTATATAAATATGCACAAGGTAAGTATTCCTACTCCGTATGCGAAATTTTTATCGAAACTTTGCGGAGAGCGAAATGTCGTCATAAAGATTTAACATAACCTGCCTGCTATGTTTTCACCGTGAAACAGCTAAACTGCGGCATATACGAGTGCCGTATGCTCGTATATTCCTAATCGGGAAGACCGACTTGTCTTAATTTCACCAACGTTTGGCCTAATAAATACATTTTATGTGTTCCAAAAACAAAGCGCTTTAGGTATATCAGCTGAATCACCTTCGATAGTGGAAACTGTAGTTGCACAAGTATGCTGAAGAGAGTAGGTATCTCAGTAAATGTCATACCTATTAGATGATTCCTTCACTGATTTTAACTGTATAGTATTAGCATTTATTAAACATAATAATTATGACTATTAGTCACTCTAAGAGGAAACATTGCCTGATTATGAGAGACGAGAGTGTGTGTGTTATCTATTATGGATAAAAACCACAAACCCGTGCCTTACAGTAACTGGCGACATTATAAATAATATCAAATCCGTCGTATTTTTAATATCACACAACTCGTTTGAGTTAAGTATTATTTTCAGTGTTATTGGGCGTAAAGAGTGATAGAGTGACTTAAAAATTATAAAACCACAGAAAACACTTCTGCTTGTAATGCTACTTTGAATTTTTGTGTATATACAAGGTTACTGGTAACTCGACGTATTCCTGGCAATAATAGATATAGATGCTAAAATGCAATAAATTTAACCCCTCATATTTATGGCGGAAAGTTAACTGTTTTCGAGATATGCAGAATATAACGATTTTTTTAAAAATGTACATTTTTTTTCCATTACGACATAATAAAAAAAATTGACTCATTGGATGTCTTTTTACATTATTTTAATTTATAAAGTATAATTCATTATTTCAAGTAATAAAGCATAATAAGTTAAAAAATACCGATAAATGCGTAATAAACAATAACCATGACTAAAAATGTTTTTAATCTTTTTGATAATTTTAACGTTGCTCGATTTAAAGTGCTTCATACCTTAAAATGTCACTATGAAACTAAATGTACAAATTACTAATAAAACTTCCTCATCTAATAAACTGTCTAAAAAGGTATAAAAGTTGATATTTGCTAAAACAACAATTATCAAAATAATTATTTTAACTGCTAAAGGCTCTTCCTTTAGCAGTTAAAGCAGTTGCACCCATTGTAAATATCGGCGTCAACCGGTTTTTTACCTGCTTTTGACCCTTGCATCTGACCGAGATATGGGTGAGTTAAAGCGTGTCACAGTACGACAAGCTGAAACTGCCAGCAATCGGTGCTACAACGACAATAGTTGTTAGGTTCAAACAATCTGCAACATTATTTTGTTATGAAGAATCGGTGTCTCGATCATACCATTTAAAATTTTGCTGGTTCCAACCATCTGATCGTATGACCGCCTCGTCTCCACTCTCCAATGAGTAAAAACCTAAATAACCCAACAAAAATTTTGTAGGATACAGATTATACAATTTCTTATAAATTAATCTTAGAAAAGTTTACTAGACTTTTTCCATATATATCAGATAAAAATGAAAAAGTACAGGATCTTATTTAAATGCTTTAGTATTGTTAGTATTTAAATGCCAATCCAAGAACAATTATTAAGCCCAAGTGAGAATCAGGTTATATGCATTGAAATTTGAACCATAATATGTTACCACTAGAACAACAACTCAGAACAATAGGTATTTATGTTCCGCTCAAGTGCGGTGCACGGCACACGCACCTCACCTCTCTATCTAACTTTAGACCACAGAGTACTTTTGTATTGCTTTAGATACTGGCGGGCGCAGTGACTAGCTCAGCGCATTTTACTGCATTACGTACATGAAACTGTAAATTATTGCACTTGTAAGTGATTTTATACTTTGTTCTACTTTTATAGTAAGTTATAATAATAAAAAATAAACGACTTAAATGGTTTACATAAATACACAAAATTATTAGCTTGACGAGCTTTTGCTCGTGGCTTTGCTCGCGCAAAAGTAAGTTAGGTTACGTAATAAAAAATATAATAATATATACAGTACGTTAACTAACGAAAGGCGTTCCCTTAAACTGGCAATATTATGGCGTTCGTAGATCCAAAAAAAATTTTCGTATAAAAAACAAAAAATATTTTATTTTAATAACTTGAAAAATATTCAATTAGAAATTATAAACTGACACGAAAAAGAAACACTCTTTGCATACGCACAAAAGTACCAATGCAAAACGGCAACGTCGCTTTTTACTTAGTTATGAATTTTTAATTAAAATAACTTTACATTTAATTTATTTTTAATGCTTTTATTTTTTCATACTTATTTTTCTATGCAAATATGTTCATTTGCAGCTATTAGTGAAGTATAATAACCGCTTTAAGGGAACGCCTTTCATTATTTTACTTACTGTATATTGTCTATATTATTTAGTGCTAACATAGCTTTATAATGGTAAAAGAATTTTTAAAATCGGTTGAGTAGTTTTTGAGTTAATTACGTGCGGCCCGCTACCAGCACAACGCCTTCTACCCCGCGACGGCCGCGATGTATTGTTTGGTTACGCCGCTGCGCTGCTTTCTTTTGCGACTCTAGGCATCCTTACAAACAAAATATCAAATATTTCCTCTTTATAATATTAGTATAGAAGATGATTTTTCAGTCATTTATCTAATCATATATATGTTTCCGATAAATATACGTATAGTAAACATATACAGATTTGTTTGGATTTCCATACGAACTTTCATCTCCTATTTCATCCTCATGTAGGTTGAAATTTAAAAAACGCTGGTACCTATTATGTTTATTTTCTTCTGATGACGAACTCCCATACAAACTTTCATCCCTCCCCTTGTGATTATGTTTTTGAGACACTTGGATTCGAAACATTCGCGTCATGGGGTTACAGTGCTCGTGCTCTGTACAGAGAAATAGTAAAAAGACTGATTGACACTTCCCGTGACTAGAAGGTTGGTTTTTATTACGCGGAAGGAATAAGCATTGTCAATCAACAGCAATGCTGCTTGTTTTCTGGCCACCTTACCAGTCGATTATGATATGGTAAGAATTTTATGACGCCTATTAGAGGATTTTACTTTTATGTTTTCACTGCTTATTTTAATATTAATTATTTATTTCTAATATATCTATTATGTATCTTCTGTATTATGTATGTTATGTATCTATTAGTTATATTGTATCTGCTAGATATATTTTCTTTTGTGTGCGTTTCGTTGTGTGTACCTATACTATATGTAGCTATTTCCTAACTAATATTATAAAAATACCCAGAAAAAGTACTGTTATTAACCGCGGGTAAAATCTAGTGATCGCATATTTTTATTTTCCGGAATGCATAAGTGGACTACACTTTAAAAATGTGAGAATATTTGCTTGCATTATATAAATAGGTAATGC
Organism: Catocala sponsa; assembly: GCA_963564715.1. Taxonomy (NCBI): domain Eukaryota; kingdom Metazoa; phylum Arthropoda; class Insecta; order Lepidoptera; family Erebidae; genus Catocala; species Catocala sponsa. The sequence continues at coordinate 11,901,447 of OY751336.1, read as the reverse complement.
AAGCCTCCTTTTATATAGAATATCATTCCTGTTTATAAACTGTACCTCTCAGCGGCACAGCATTACAGTTTCAAACTTAGCTTAGTATTGGGCATTAACATTGCTGCATAAGTAGAACATGTCAATATTTATATTCTGTTTAATATTTATTTCCAGATCAAGCCAGCACCTTCCAGCGGAGTAGTTGAAGTGAGTTCATGGTTTAACACACAAATGGCTGAAGACTTTTCGAGAAGAACATCTAGGAAACGGAAACCGGGCGATCTAAGAGACCGAATTATAAAAAGATTTAAAAAGGAAACAAATGACGTAGATTATAAACATATTTTTCCTACGAGAACAAGTTCAGAAGGTCGCTTTAAGGATGACAATACTAACTACAGAAATCAATATATCCAATCCTACACAGGTCGTGCATCTACAAGTAAAGGTCAGTTTAATGAATTATGGAGTCTTCTCCAAATATGACAACCTAACGCTTCTTGTATGAATGACTGCACGGATAGCTTGGTGGTTTAAGTGGATGATTCACCACTACCCCCACGCCGAGCTTTGTCGGTACGATTCTCAAACTAAACAAAAAAATATGTGGTCCATCGAATAAAAAATTATGATAATAATGCACATCAAATGTGAAATTAGAATATAAATGTATGTTCACATTTGACGTTTGTTTCAGTTTACGCAAATAGCATTTGAGTTATTTATAACACTGAGTCTTGATTGGATCTTTCATTTTAATTGCGGATCGGAATCGGTTTTCTAATAAACAATTTTATTGCGAAAGGGGGCATGCCAAGACACCATAGTAACGCGGGCCCACAGTGCACACTTATAAAGGCTAATCATAATAATAGTAAGCAATGCCAATGATTAATTAGCATAAGAAGCGATTTACAAAAAACTTGCCATTTTAAAGTTATCAAATCTTTTTACATCTCATTAATACAATTTACATTAAATACGTATGTGGTATATTATTATTTTACACATTATTTTATTTTATTTAAGAGTACAATCTATTAGGAAAGAAACAAAACGGAATACATTGCAGTTTTATAGCTTATAGGTAAAAAGTTGTCGATATTAACCCCAATAAATAAACACTAACCGTCACAATGGAGTTGCAAAACAAGCAATGATATTGACATTTACTTTTTCCGGCGTCATACAAGTTAGAGATGGTGATGCCATAATAAACACAAAACCTCGATACATCGATAATAGACATTACTTTAAGTTAATCAAAGCAATCTTGCAAAGATAAAACTAATAATAATTATTTTAATTGAGGCAATAACTTTTTAACGCGTTCGATGTTGTTTTTAGTTTCATTAAATAAACAAATATCATAATTTTCCAAATAATCTAAATTTTCATAATTAATTAAAGTATCTTTTTTTATTTTAATTGTATTTTCGCTAGTATTCAAACATTTTATCGGTATTTTACCGCGTTTTGGTGTCACAATGCTACCAGCTAAACATAAGTTCTCTTCCAATTGTTTTGGATAGACTACACAATCCTTAAATACATTTTTATTTATATTGATATAGCAAAACGATTCACTACGCGCCAGAATAACTAAATAATTATCAGACTCTAATGTGTCATCAGATTGCTTAATTAAAATTAAGCTTTGGTACTTGTTATAATAATGAAGAGTAAGTCCATCGGTTAATAAGTCTATGTTTGCATTATACTTTCGCAGAAAATCAAGTCCGATGATACCATCCACGTTGCATGGTATCGCATTAAGTAGGTACAAGTTATGCGATAACTCTAAACCGTCATCCGTCCGTAATGAAACATAAACATGATACTTAGCTTGAATTGTACCACCTAATCCGTTTATAACCGTGTTGTTTGGATATCTTTTTATATGATTACCTATTAACTCACTTTTAATTATCGATAATGAAGCGCCTGTATCTAATAAAAACTTGCATCTCTTATTGTCTATATAAAAATAAATGAAATCTAAACCCATACATGTCAAAATGTAATTAGGCTCGAAAAATCTCGTCTAAATTATTAGGTTTTTCCTCCTTTGGTTCTACAAGGTACATACTCCTTTGACCAGAAGACGCTATATTATACTTAACATTATTACCTCTAAAATTTCCTCTGCTCGGCCGGAACTGACGAAATCCGCCATTATACGGACGATGTGTATATCTGCAACGATAACTGAATCCACGGTTCTGTATGTTAAAGTTATTGTTCTTACCATAAGTTTGACTGAAACTATGCGGTTGATTATAGTAGTCACATGGGTTACGGGATCTAGGCGCCTGCATACGGTGATTATATCTAAAATTACGACGGATATTGTTTGTACCTCGAGAAAATGTATATATGTTATCCTGATGCGAAGGACGAGCCGCATCTTCATCTTCCGCCGCACGCACTGCGTCCTTGAGTGTTGTGTAGTTGCGAGCCGATATTATAGTGCTTAATCGGCGATTTCGAAGTCCATCTGAAAATCTTTTTATTACCATTTTCTCGTTGATGGGGCTTAAGATTGCGTTGGCCTGTGGGTTACCATCAGATTGCGCAATCGTAAGCTCCATAAAGAGTTCTTCTAATTAGCACCATATTCTAAAATAGTTAGGTTACATTGCGATAGTTTATTAATCTGTGATAGCATAGAATTTGCTGATTTTTTCGTTAGTAAATATGTTTTTATATCGGACAGTAAATCTTGTACAGAAGGATAGTCGGCTTTTAACTTTAACTTTGCAGTTTTAGTCAACCTGGTTTTTAGCACAAAACTAATCAACAAATTCTGGCATTCCTCACTTTTTAAATAACTGTAATACATTTCAATACCTTCTATCATTTTCTCGGTAGTCGACTCTTTGCCATCCATAACAGGAATTAAACTAATAGCCGTACGCATATCAAAATTATTCATCTTGACGCTTGACTTCTCCATGTTTTCTTTATATTCTAAAATCTTATTATAGTATTTAACTATATTAGTGCAAATTGCTTCGAAATTTTCAGATGACTTTGCAGAACTAAATTTCTTAACGTCTAAAGATTTTATAATTACCTTATATTTATTGAACAAAGTATCGGCATATTGGAATTTTTCTTGACCTAGACTTTCATTTCTTCGCTTTGGCCCTAATTTTCTTATGCTTTCACAAACATTTTTAATATCGTCATGGATAATTATAAATTTTTCCATATGCTATACTTGCCGTATACTTACTTATTTGTACTATGTTTCTCACACCGATAAGAGAGAATAAAAATAAAAAATACACGCTCGCACTACTTGTTTTTCGATAATGTACTTACAACGCTCCCGAACTACTTGCTTTTTCTTTCGATAATGCACTTACGAAACAGATGAGATAATAAAAAAAAAATAAAAGAAATAATTCGCGCACTTCTGTCCCTTTTTGTTCTAAATGATTTCAGTTTTATCCAGCTCCATGTCTCCGGGTCCAGACTCCTTTCCACTTGCCCGATTCCTACCGGACAACCTGTTCTGCATACGCCGCAAAAAGTCTTGTCTGATTTCCTTACGAGTCCATTTAGTGTGTTGTTTTTTGTATATTTTCGACGATAAATATAGGCTAGCAGTGACCAAGACACCGATTATTACAGCCAGTATGCTTTTGTATTTCATCTGCGTAGCTGTCTGTCGCTCGATTGTTGCCTCCCGAGGCCGTCTGCGCTATCACCACCGCGCTCTCTTTAGACACCGATTTGCCCATCTTCCAAGCTTTCGTTTGACCTTTTTGTAATGTTCACGTCGCGTGTTATTTGGGTGCGAGCTCCCAGGCGAATGCGTTTACTTTCTATCGCCATATTATAATTTTGCTAACGCGAGACAAAATACTTATTACACGTACCACGCTGCACGCATGGCAGGGTCGCCATGTGGTGTGGCGATGAGGGGAAATGAAATGACAACACATCTGTTCACTTTATTTTTTTTATATTGAGTTGCATACACACGTTACATAATTATTCTTATACACTACACACTACAGCTACAACTTCGTAGAGACATTGCGTCCCTTAGCGTATTCTATCGCCTCTATCATGGCGAATGCTCCGAAGAGTTATTTGACCGCATCCCACCTTCCCCCTTCCTTTTGAGAACTATACGTGTCGGTATTCGTAACCACGGATGGACAGTTACCACAATCCCGTCTCGCACCAAAAGGTTCAGCAATTTCTTCTTATGCCGTACCATACAACTTTGGAATGGTCATTGGGTCCTTCAAACGTAGTGTGAAGAAGCATCAGGCAGACCGGCTTGACACTGACGACGGCTAGAAGATACCTATCTTCTCCTCGTCGTCACTGTCTCTGGACTGTAATTGGGCTTTCCATCAGGTCCGTTAAAATCACTTTGCCGTGTCAGTATTAAAAAAAAGCAGGATAGAGCTGAATGTCACATTTCAGTGTTTGATAAGCTTAAAGAGCACGGAGCCAATTAATAAAAATATGCTCGATTCTCACCGGTGCGTAGATTTGCACGACGCCGACGAGCACGTTCCATGCTCTGTAGATACCCCAGAATAGCCACGAAGGCGGTTTACGTTTTCAATAGTTACTCAGCAACATAGCAAGCAAAAACAAAGTGGCATATATGAGCTGACAATAATATAGAGCAACATTTAAGGCACGACTGCACGAAAAATAAAAGTGTTCTGAGTTGATCAGGTATTATAGGAGCTTTCTATAAATCAGACTATGTCCCATATTTAATTACGAATCTAACTTTTTCGTAATACCTATTGATTAGTTATTGTCAAGTTATATAACAGCGGTTCTCTTTTTCAGATGTATCACATTGGTCAGCATCTCCTGGCAGGAATCAAAATACCAACTCACATCGCACTGATCCATGTGGAAGCGGACAAAAAAGGATTATGGGTTTTACAATTTTGGAAAGAATAGCCAAAACGAACATAGAACAGATATTCCTTAAACTTAACGAACATAAAGAAGGGTTTATGGTGATGATGAATGCACCGATACGTCAACCCGATGTTTACATATTAATATTTGAAATACTATCTAAGGTGTCCCAATCGCCATTTGAAGAATTAAAATATAAATTGATTTTGGATGTGTGTAATTCCGAATTTATAATAAATTTACGAAATTTTTTAATAGATTTGCCTTATACCGAAGATAAGTCCCAAAACAGTTTATATTGGAGAGATCAAAATGAATTTTGGAAGAACTTTATAACATTTTGCGGTGACATAGTTAAAATATCTCCAACCACAGCCGTTAAGAGATGTAGAGCGTTGATAGAAAATATATCTAAAACGTGTTTGGAATATCTAAATCAAAGTCATAATTTCGTGTTATCAGAAGAGTACAATTTGAGATTAGACGAATTGAGAAATAAATTGATGTCATGTGCTGACGAAAATAAGGTAAGCTGAATAATGTAATTAGGTATACCAACCATCCAAATAGCTAGAACTGAGCACCAACAGCATATATCAAATCTAAAAGCAAATAATATTATCTATACTAATATTATAAAGAGGAAATATTAGATTTTCGTTTATTTGTAAGAGTTTAAATCAAAAACTATTCTGTTCAACCGATAAAATTCATTCACCATTTGAAAGCTATAGTATCACCAAGTAACATAGGCTATACCTATTATATTTAAAAAGAAGTACCTACGGTTACTAACATAACCTAACCTATGGTACTTTTACGCGACCAAAGTCGCAGGTAAAAGTTAGTAATAAAATAAATGCGCAGTAGGGTTTCCTTTTACCACATAAAAATTATTATTCCTTTTATCCTTTTGTATTGTTACATTATTTTTAGCTTAGCACAAAGGTGGTATCAGTTATTCAAATACGTAAAATTGATTGATAAATTATTTTCTGTCCTAGCCAAAAAATAAAAACACGAATATAAATGACGTAGAGATGAAACCGCCTGAAGACTTTCGTGAGCTGAGTGTGGTGCCGACTCGAGAAGACTTGCTGGACTCTCAGCCATTCCTGCGACCGAACATTGTCAACGGCGGGTACTCCGACGTGGAACACTATCTCGATGTGCAATTTCGGCTTCTCAGAGAAGATTGTTTTGGACCTATTAGAGTAGGAATTAGTAAGTTATTTTTTTTCTTTCTATAGTAATTACTATAATTAATTAAATCTAACTGTAACATACTTGTAAAAAAATTTGTTGTCCAATAAGAATCCTACTAATATTAAGTATATCTGTAAAGATATTGGGATGTTGGTTACTTTAATCACGCGTACGTCGTTAAAAATATTTGAATGTAACTTGGAACATAGATACTCCAATTGTAGGTATGCCGCGTTCTAGATTAGGTGATGTGGATCCCAGTGTGCGGCCCCGTGGGATTCACATGAACTAGTTGCACGTAAATTATGCAATGACAATTTCTATTGTGTGATTTTTGTACCCACTATGACGAGTGAATGATGAGATTATGAATATTATGATTATTCATTCATATCATATATATAATACAACTTTCTTTTTCAACAGACCAGTATCTAGCAGATCTCAATAAACGTAAATATGATCATGTGCGGTAAGTTATTTCATTCTTTGTATTAAAAATAACTAAATGCAATTAGAAACTACTTCATACTTAACACATTGTTTCAGAGTTTATCGTAATGTAAAATTTGTGAGCCCTTATATTTCTAATTTGAAAGTTGGATGTTTGGTACAAATTGATATGCAAAATAATTATTATTTAAAAAGGCTAAACTGGGCACGCAGTAAGAGGCTCTTGTTTGGCTCGCTGGTGATCTTTACCAAAGACCATCATTTTGACAGTGTTATAATCGCCACTGTGCTCAATCGCGACATCACACTATTAACTACGGGCAAGGTAGATATGTTTTATTATTAAAAAACATCACTGATTACTTCGGTTCTAGGCCTCGGTAATTACGATACCATACTGGGCTAGGTTTAAATTTCTGTAACTTCACATTTCTATTTATTAATATAATTTTTGTGGCTATTTTTTTTTCTATGTGGTTGCTTGTAATAATTTGTAGACATGCCTTACGCTCATTTAGAGCAGAAGGCATGTCTACAAATTATTATTTAGATGTAAGAAATGTGTATCATTTGTTAGCGATCCAAATAAATAAATAAATTATCAAAATATTTTAACATCTGGAATAAGCACTTACCAAATAAAGAGCTTTATGTTTGCAGTTAGCCGTATCAATAATTCATTCAAGTGATGGACTTAATATTTGTGATGGAGATACATATACAATGATTGAAAGCGAAGTTTACTATGAAGCTTATTATCATGTATTGAAGGCCTTGCAAGCAGCCACGTTCCCAGATCATTTGGCCATGCAGCGTTATATCGTGAAAGTTGACGTAAGTATTTAACTAAATAAATACAGTATGAGTCAGGTAGTTCAATCGAATGCGATAAAACATGCAGACATGCACCGCATAAGACGAAGCAGTATCAAAGCGGAATAAGACACAAAAAGATAGCTCCTGCGTCCAACTATCTACCTCCTCCCTTCATAGTTCAGGAGGTTTGTACTTCAGAAATATCGCATTTTTGCTAATTGAGTACCTAAACTGCGAAAAATATTAGTATAAATAGTTAATGATCATATTATAGAGTGCGACACATTAATTTCGCAAATAAGTAATTGTTGTTTGAGGCTTGAAGGGCCTTATCACACTGGCATTTTACGATAGTTTGATTCCATAGAACAAAATTATTTTGAAACTTATGGATCTTGCATTAGAATTCGATTGTTCTGAAAATACTGACGTCATTATTTATACAACATGCCTGTGTGCATGCTGTTGTTGCTGCAATGAGATTGGAGATCCTAGAATTATTTCCAGCACTCGCTGGTGTGCACACGCGTGCGGGTCGTCATAAGGCTCCAAAAGTTTATATAATAATATTTATAGACATATTATAACAAACATATCATAAGAATAATATTTTAATTTAGTAAAAGTCGATTAATCATATTTTCAAAAAATACCTGTGCCTTAGGTATTCCCCTGTGAACAAATTAAAACAACATGATTTTCATTACAGCCGGCTTCCAATGTACCTGCTTATTTGACTGATGATAAAGAATATGTTATAACCTCGAAACTTGGTGGTATAATAAAATTCAACATTTTACTATCAGAATCGTGGCCAACGAAAGAGGAACTTAATTTCAACGAGAGTCAATATGAAGCATATAAATTAGCTCTAACACACGAGTTTGCTGTTATACAAGGTCCGCCGGGCACAGGCAAAACCTATGTGGGTTTGAATGTGGCAAAAACTCTGTTACAAAATATTAAAGCAGAAAATAGTTGTTTGATGCTTATAATATGCTATACTAATCACGCATTAGATCAATTTCTTGAAGAAATATCTAAAGTGACTACGGATATAGTCCGCATCGGCAGCCAGTCTCGCAACCAAGCAATGGAAAAATTTAATTTGGTGAATTTACGAAAGGATTTGGGTGTCCGATCTAATATCAGTTACTGTTTTAAAGCCGATTTAAAAAAGTCTATAAGTGATTTTCAAGAACAGCTATTGTTGCTTGACATTCTTAATAATGGAATTATTAATTGTGAAGCCTACGAAGAAGAGATTCCACAATTTGTGTTCCTTTGCAATTATTACAGAAAATTACCATCTATTAAAGACCCCTTAATGCATTGGTTGTTCGAAAATAATGCGGAATATTATACTGATTTTAATATATGTTTATCAGATTCTGCAGCATTTAACACTGATAATATTGATGTCAATGAATACAATAATATGAGAACAAAGTCTAATATTGCTTTAGATGACGATAGCGATACGTCTTTGGCAGAAGTAAAAAAATACCATACATCATTTTCATTAACTGATGCAAAACTAGCTCTTAAACAGGATATTATAGACTATAAAAATGCTATAAAACAGAAAAATACTAGAAGATACAGATATTATGCGGAATTGAAGATACAAGAATTAAATGCTAAAATAAATCAATTTATTGTAAGTACTGTGTGATACTAACGCTTATTATTTAAAAAATGTGTATAAGTGCTATAATTACGGTGGTCACAAACAATATCATCTTAGAATTTTGGCAACTATGGACTTTTAAACATTAAAATTATATTTTATTTTGCTATAATACGTGCATTATTAGTATTTATATACTTGCCATCTATCCTAAAATAGTTACCATTTATTTCAGGATATGACAAAATATCGCTCCAAAGAGATTGATCTATTTATCGATGAGACGACAAATTTTTCAAGAATAATGCCACAGCACCGATGGTCTTTATACTTTATGTGGATAAAGAACAAACATAATGAAGTTATGAATACAGTTAAACAATTCCAGGTATATGATTATCAACTGCACACTGTCTTAATATTTAAAGTATTGTACAAATGCGAAAGAGATATATTTAAAAAAATTGATAACTGCCCTTCTAGGCATAATTCTTGTATCACGGGGGACTTCACAAACATTCAAACAACGGACACAAGAACATCCAGACTCGGGACAACCACAATATATATTACACAAATTTTTGTCCCGTGTGGGATTCGATCCCGCAACATTCGGCGCGGGGGCAGTGGCGATGCGACCATTTAAACCACTACGCTATCCGTGCAGTCAATATCCTAACTAATCCTAACTAATATTATAAAAGCGGAAATGAGTTTGTTTGTTTGTTAGTTTGTTACCTTTTCACGACTAAACCACTGAACCGATCATCCTGAAATTTTGCATATACGTTGTCAGGTGTACAGAAACGGACATAGGCTACCTTTCATCCCGAAAAATATTACAGTTTCCGAGGAAAACCACAATAACGTTCTTATGATAATAGATGGCGCCACGTGTCTTCTTTCGAATCATGATTGAATTAATTATTACAAGCAGAGTACAACCCAAATTGATTGTCAAATTCTAAATTAACGCGAGCGAAGCCGCGGGCAAAAGCTAGTAAGATATAAGTTATGATTATCACACAGAAGTTATTATAATTTTGAGCGAATCGTTAAACTTGATAAGAAAGTTACATATACCAGGCCGCTCAGAAAGTATTGCGGAAAAATGTTTTTATATATGAGAGACTGGCCAGGTAATAATCTATTTTGAAAGTATGATTATTTATAAGTAAATATGGGTACGTTCCAATTTCAAAATATCCCTCTACATTTTTTGCATTTATTTAAATTATCGTGTCTCATTGAAAAATGGATCTGCGCCAGGAACATTTTCGCGCTACGATTTTTTACGATTTCAAGTGTCGCCTGAAACCGGACGAATCGTACGAGAGACTTCAAATGGCATTAATGAATGAACGCCCTTCCAAGCAAACCGTGTATAACAAATTATATATATATATATATATATATATATAACGAATTTAAGCAAGGTCGACTAACTTTGGAGATGACGAAAGAAGTGGTCGCCTCTTGACGGCTGTTACGGAAGAAAACGTGCTAGCAGTGAAAAATTTAATCCAAGACTATAGACGAGTTACGTATCCGGAGATTTAGCATATAGTGCAGATTGAATCTGGATGCCTTTACGAGATTCTGCATCTTCGCGTGAGGAAGATAGTTTAACGTTGGATGCTGCACAACCTCACTGATACTCAGAAGGAGGCCCGGGTGGAATGGTGCCGTGATATGATAAACACATTTGAAACAGGCTCGTCTTGGCGTGTTTACGACATCATTACAGGTGATGAGTCCTGGATTTATCAATACGATCCAGAAACGAAGCGTCAGTCGAAGGTATGGGTGTTTCAAAACGAATCAACGCCTACCAAAGTGAAGCGATCTAGAAGTGGGGGGAAGATTTTAATCGCGAGCTTTTTCAATTTGACTGTCTACTTGGTGTCAATTCCTTTACGGAACAAAAGAAGCATCAACGCCGTATGGTATACTACCAAATGCTTGGCAGAAGTTTTCTCTGTTGTGAGCAACAAGCGACCAAACACTGGGCTCCGCGGGCTACTGCTCCACCACGACAACGCGCCCGCGTACATCACTCTCAAAATGAGGGTCTTCCTGGACAGGACGCCGGTTAAACTGCTGGGTCACCCTCCTTACAGCTCTGACCTAGCACCGTGTGACTTCTTTTTAACCCCGAAAATAAAAATTTGCTCAAAGGGTTACAATTTTCATCGCCGGAAGATGGGCTGTCAGCGTTAGAGCAGGCTGTAAACGAGGTATCTGCGACGGACTGGGTAAAGTGTTTCGAAAACTGGTTCAAACTCATGAGACTTTGTATAGAGGCTGATGGAAAGTACTTTGAAAAGATTTAATAAAAAAATATTTTCCTATAAAACCCTTTTTTATTTTCGCAAAACTTTGTTGTGTTCCACGTACATGTCCACACGCAAGTATTTAATAAACATTTCTAGATCACGACGCATATTCTGGCGATGTTAATTCTTGTTACATGAGTTATGCAGCTCAAGATAATAATAATAATTTATTATCAAAAGCCAAATACAGTTTATCCATCTCAATCACATAATATATAAAAGTACCATTATATACAACCCTATGTATTATAGAGATAGAGTGAACGTCAGTGCCTGTGCTAGTATTAACTGTGTTACAGACACTGAGATACATTTGTATACTTGATACAATTGTCTTTCATCATTCTTATCCTCTATAGTTCCGTGTTTCACCCCATACAAAATAACAATTTTAAAATTTTCAGACTTCCGTCTTGCCTGTAGTTACTGCTTACGAAGAAAGTAGGATGATGATGGATGTGGAACTGTTAAAAAAGGGAGGGACCAAAGTATTAGGAATGACTACATCTGGAGCAGCCAGAATGCGCAAGCTCTTACAGGCAGTTTCTCCTAAGATTGGTATGTACGTCAGGAGTCATTCAAATATTACGTAAGCACCAATGGGGATATAGGGCGAGGTGGTCTTTGTTTTGCTTATATTTTAAGACTTAAGGGACATTTTTTATTTTTTATTTTGCTCGTCAAAATGACCACACTCCACCTGATGGTATGCAGTCGTGTGGTCTAAGAGCAGTGGCCTCCACACCGCCCTCATAGCAGCCGAGGCGATGTTGAGATCTCTACTTTGACGGCCTGAGAAGGTGCTTTTTCATGCCCCGTTTAAAGGACCCAGGATTGAAGGAAGAAGGAAACACGTGCCTTGGTAGAGAATTCCATGCCTTGGTCGTTCGGCAGAGGTATGAGGTCCCAAACTTGTTGGTACGCGCTCTAGTCGACTCTACTGTGTAAGGATGGCATCTGAACCCAGCTCGCGTTGTTCTGAATAGGAAAGGGGAAGGTGGAATAACTCTTCAGAGCAGAGCATATGTTCGATTGGTGATTACGTCAGCAATATTTGGATGGATACGAAATGTAGGGCAATTATTGCAATGCTTACGTGAGCATAGGAGGGGGGGTAAAAGGTTTGCTTACTTTTATTGTCAAGGGGGAGAGAGAGGTTAAAATGACTAAAAAACGTTCAAGCATTATGTTAAAATTACATAATACTCGAACGGCTCCTCATATTTTATACCTTTTTAGAGTTCGAAAAATCGCTTATACAACAACTTTGTCCGTCCGTCCGACTGTCTGTTATACAACTTTCAACTCAAGATCCTAAGAGCTAGAGACTCGCATTCAACTCCATTCGACTCAGCATAGTCATTATACCCCGAAATGACTATGATCTTTGACCTCAAGGTCACGTGATACCATTTTTCGAACTCTAAGATTTATGGCAATTCATGGCCGATTCTCACTTGTTTTATACTGTGGCAGCTAGCATACATACGTGCGCGCATGCCGCGCGACACGGCCGACTGAAACGTCCGCCGCACTACCGCGGCCCTCAAGTCTAGGCAACGTCACATAATATTTCGTAGCTAAGCCGAGTGCTCTGATTGGTTCGTTGGATGTAATTGCGGCTTACTGCTAATACCTTTTGTCTAAATAAATAGGAAATGTACTTATGCTGTGCTAAACAAATAAAATTTACATACATTCTCAAATCGATAGTTTTCTTTCTACCTCAATAAGTACTTGGTAAAATACATACAAGAAAAGAGCAGTGGGTGTCTACTGTTTGATATAAGCTTTGGGCTTGTTATTTCTTTTTGTTTTATCGAGCCTCAGACTGATTTTTCCAACAATATATGTAAGTACGTTAAATCGGTCTAAACTGCAACACTCTTTCAAAAGTTTAATTTAAATTAAAAATAATCTGCAGATTAAATCTTAAAAACATAACTTATAGTACAAACTGAATTGGTGTTTTTTCATTTATTGATTATTCTCAGTGATAGTGGAGGAAGCTGCCGAGGTGTTTGAGCAACACATAATTACGTCACTCACGAAAGATTGCCAACATCTTATACTTATCGGTTAGTATTGATTCTCAATGTGTCTCAATGTATTTTAAGTCATTATATATAATAAAACCACAACGACATCGAAAGTATACATTGAATGTTTTAATAGTAATGTAACTGCTGACTACATAAACAGCAACTATTGATTGATTCTACTAACCGTACAAGTCACGAGTCTCTTATTCGTCATACCTGTTTCTCAGGCGAGTAAGTAGACATTATTTGTTACAAACCAGCGATATCTCGCTTGATTAATTTACTTGATATCCTTTCTTCCTAACAGCATTTTCCAGTTATTATTGATTTTATTAATACCAAAATTCAAAAATATATATTGAATGATTATTTAATATCAAGGTGATCATCAACAACTGCGGCCGTCAGCGTCGTATATGAAGTTGGCGAAACAGTACAACATCGAGGTGTCGTTGTTCGAGCGCATGATCACGAACGGCATACACAGCCGCAGACTGAAAGTGCAACATCGCATGCGTCCGGAGATCGCCGCCCTCATCTCGCCACACATATACCCAGACTTAGAGAACCATCCGTCCGTCGAAAACATGGGCGACGTGCCGGGCCTTGACAATAATATCTTCTTCTTTTCACACGAATATCCAGAAGAGGTAAAAAGAACAAAAGTTGCGTAAAATATGTTGCCCAATTATAATTAAATGAGAATATAATTATTTTAGTTGACTAATATTGTGGTCAGATATTGTCGGCTGGGTAGCAACCAAGACGTATTTATTATTATCAATTAACTGCCTCCGTGGTGCAGCGGTAGTGAATGCGACTGCTGTGCGGTCTCGGGTGCGAATCCCGGGTTGGGCCAACAAAAAGTTATTGAGTTTTTCTGTTAAGAAATCAAAAAACGAGCCCGGAGTTAGGAAGATGGCGGTGTTAGACACCCCCGTGCCTCGGAAAGCACGTAAAGCTGTTGGTCCTGCGTCTGATCTCTCTCCGGTTGTGTCGGATTATCCGTCCCATCGAATCATGAGGGTTAGGGAATAGAGAGTGCACTTGTGTTTGCGTACACACTTGTACACTATAATATCTCCTGCGCAGATGGCCAGTCTCCGTTAAGATTGGCCGCCGTGATCGAAATCGGTCTAGAAGACATAGTTATTTATTATTATTATTAATTAGGAGACAGACTTACATTTCGCCAGCTACGTATTGTGTTCTATATGTACAGCTCCTACCGGGCACAGTTCTAGGCCTTATAAAACTATACAAAACAACTACAGATCCTCATTGAAACATAATAAATATGGTACTCCACAAGGGGGCAAATTATCTCCACTTTTATTTTTATTATACATAAATGACCTTCCAGATGCTATTTACCATAACTCTATCCTATTCGCAGATGACACTACACTAATAATAAAAAATAATAACAATATTCAATTACAAGCAAACATCAATCTAGCTCTTGACAATGCTATCAACTGGCTAAACCTAAATAACTTAAAAATAAACATATTAAAAACGAACGTAATACAGTTTCAGACATACAAAGCAATTAATGATCCTCTTAATGTACAGCAAAATGGAGTACAATTGAATACTGTAAACGATTGTGTATTCTTAGGTATCACTCTAGACAAATATTGCAGTTGGAAACCACATATCGAAAAACTAACCTGTAAGATAGATCGTTTTATATACGTGTTAAAAAAAATTAGGCAAACAGTAAAAATACATACTGCGTTAATTACCTACCACGCATATGTCTCGTCTATAATTAGGTATGGTATAATTGTGAGGGGAAATTCAGTAGACGTAGACAGAGTTTTCGTAGCACAGAAGAAGTGCCTTAGAGCAATATGTGGGGCCAGCTTCCTGGACAGTTGTAGGCCACTATTTATTAAACATAAAGTACTTCCCTTGCCCTGTTTATACATACACGAAATTTGTACATTTGTAAAAAAGTATCCACAATTTTTTGAAAGTTTTAATAACATGTCTAGACACCAAAATAAATTAAAATTACCCCAAATACGTTTATAAAATTTAAGAGAAATGCGTATTGTATGGCTATTAGGATATTTAATAAGGTTCCCCAAACCATTCAACAGTTGCCATTACATCAATTTAAAAATAAATTGTTTAATTTACTTTTAGAAAAATGTTACTATAGTACAAAAGAATACCTAGAAGATAAGTGAAAGCTACATAAGTATACTTAAGTAAAAAGAATGTATATTAATCACAATATTTTAATGTATTTATATTTGCACGCTCTAAGGAGCAGAACGTGTGATCCTTTTTATAATGTATAACAACTATAATGTACCATGTTTCGAGCAAATAAATGTTTTGAATTTGAATTTGAATTTGAATTCGTTCTGTTACTGATAATTTCAAGGCACACGAACCCAATAACATTTTGTTTGGTCTAGCGCCAGCGTCTAGTTGTATTAACTACTGTTGTGCTACCTATATGACTTATAAATTATTACGTTGATGTTCTTATTTGTCAAATCATTTCAGGCTGATCCTAACGATAGCAACAGCAAGTCAAATCACAAAGAAGCGGATATGACACTTGCTCTAGCCAATTATCTCATACAACAAGGATACACGAGCGATGACATTACAATATTGGCCACCTATTCTGGACAAATGTTTTATATGAGAAAAGTATATATTTTAATATTTTGTACGTTTAAAACCCAACCTTTTCACATAAACCTAACGTCCATAACCTTAAATGTTAACATGATCTCTGATTTATCATCGTGCAAGTAAGCATTAGCGTCGAGTCAACAGGCCGCAACCTTATAACATAAAATGTTTCTCCTCCCAAAATTAAGGTTGTCTTTAATGCTAGGCTTAGTTATTCTGGACTTATCTCACCTGAAGTAGTTGTTAATTGTAAGAGATGACGTCAATAATTGAATTAACAATGTACTTATTACTTTCGTTTTTAAGATAATTATAGGTATGGACTATTTTACAGGAACGCAATAATTATGCTAGCCTTTCGAATGTGAAGATCACAGTAGTTGACAATTATCAGGGGGAAGAATCGAAAATTATTCTACTGTCTCTTGTGAGGAACAATTCTGACAACAACATCGGATTTCTTGGGATTAAGAACAGAATCTGCGTTGCACTCTCACGAGCAAAGCAAGGTAGGTAACCAATTTGCAAACTATTTGCCATTGTTGTACATAATCTTTCTATTGAGTTAGTAACCAATACTTTCCTTACTAATCAAATTGATCTTCATGCACGTACGCATATCCTAAATGATATTATAAATGCGAATGTTCGTTTGTTTGTTATACTTGAGGCGTGACCTCAGCAACTCTCTTCGTTGTCAGGGGAACAGAAAAGGACATAGAATACCTTTCGTCCAGAAAAAAGTACTGTTCCCGAGGTATAGAAATTTATTGGCATAATTTAAATTGCTATAATTTCACTGAGACACACAGCAAGCTCTTGTTTACAGTTTTTTTCCTGACTGCATGAATTCTGCAATAGTTTGTGGTCACATCCAGTGTTATGAATCCAAGCACTAAGCGGGAGGAAAATTTGTGATAAGATTAAATAAAAAAAGTTGTATGATTCGCAAATGGTTGTACCGAATTTGTGACAATAATTGTTTCTAATTCGAATTTGTGACAATAATTGGACCTACACAGAGTGGTTTAGCATCGATAAAGGTGTTAGACAAGGATGTGTAGCGTCACCTTGGCTGTTTAACCTATACATGGACAATTGTTTGAAAGATTTAAAAAATTGTGAATGGGGATTAAGAATGAATGAGTTACTTGTCAAATGTCTTCTTTATGTCGATGACCAAGTAATACTTGCGTCATCGGCGGAAGAGTTGCAGGCGATGGTAACTATTATGCATGGTGCTTTTGAGAGTAAAGGAATGAAAATAAATGTAAGCAAGACGAAAGTAATGGTATTTGAAAAGGAAGAGTGCGTGACGATGTGTAATATTATGATTGATGGAGAAAAAGTGGAGCAAGTGAAAGAGTTTGCATATTTGGGTACTTTGTTTACAAGGGATGGTAAACATGACGGAGATATTGAAAGGAGAACGATTGCTGGCAACAAAGTGAATGGAGCCCTACGCGCTTTTATGAACAGTCGAAATGTATCCGAAAAGGCAGGTTTGGCTGTTCATAGAGGGCTATTAGTGCCCACACTTATGTATGGAAGTGAAAGTTGGGTATGGCAAAAGAAGCATGAGAGCAGAATAAATGCTGTAGAAATGAGAGCGTTGAGAAGCATATGTGGTGTGACTCTGAAAGATAGAATAAGAAATAGTGTGATTAGAGAGAGATGCGGCATGAAAGTGGATATAGTTACAAGAATAGAAAAGGGTATGTTAAGCTGGTTTGGACATGTAGAAAGAATGGACGAGGAAAGACTGACTAAGAAAGTTTATAAGGCTAGTGTGAATGGAACAGTCGCAAGAGGAAAACCTAGGCGAACGTTTCTCGACCAGATCGGAGGCGTTCTGGACAAAGGCCAGGTTAAGAGCTCCTTGAACCGACGGGCGTGTATGAGGAATGTGATGAAAGTGAATGAAGCCAGAGAAGTGTGTCAGGATCGTAGCAAATGGAAATCCGTAGTCTCTGCCTACCCCTCTGGGAAACAGGCGTGAATCTATGTATGTATGTATTGTTTCTAAGAGTGGACGTCTCCGCGTTGTTCACAGACTGCCACACACTTGTACACTTCGACGAGCATTTTAGGTTCTACGGGGGCCATCCGGTCTAGTTGCAAGTGTCCCTAGGCTAACGCATTCGCTAGGTATTAGGTAGACCGTTTGCAAACTAGTTAAGAGAAGAAAATAAATTATATTCAATAATATATGATGTATATGGCATTTTCCATGGCCTCAGGTGTAATAAATACGATTGTTGTGCATGCGGTCCCGTTTGTGTTTCTGTAGTCGGGCATAGTATTATTGGAATTTGTTGTTGTGATTATTTCTCAGTAGTACCACGGCGTGTGATCCTGTATCTGGTAAATGCAATGGGCTCGGCTGTTGTTATATTGGATCTAAAACCAGAGCTGGCCCAATGTGGACGTAGGTTACCCACTTCTGGTGATACCGTCTCAGCGATACTATAAAAATTGCGCCTGTGTTTGGCTTCACGGAGATTACTCGAGTCAGCTGTTAGTGTTGATTGAGCATTGACTAGAATGTATGATATTGATTAGTTGATATAAAAGAAAATGCTATATCTTAATGAAAATAATGTGCTTATACAGAATTATTTTTCGCCGTTTTCCATTGAACAAGGATTAGGTATATTGTGTGACACTTATATATTCCCAAAATTCTACTCTAAATTCATCGTATGAAAGGTATCGAACATTTATGCAATAATCTTTTGAAGAATTTAAAAATAGAGTACGACGGGTCATAATTTTTTGTAAATATTGGCACAACTTTGGCAAAAATAAATAGAAAGTGCGTACAGCATAAATAACAGTTCTTCTCCAGTTTCAATGTATCTTAAAAGCGGAAATTTTTTGTTATGTTGGATGCCGATGAAAAAGAAATAGAGCGGGTTATTCGTTAAAAAATAATTGTGCGTCTAGGTGGTACAATATAAGCTGTAACATATTAAAGACTTTTCAGCATATCCTGGTACCTCCATTAACCCACATTTTCCGAATTTGTCGATATCGGAGTCTGCTCACTATGCCTTAAAAAAGCAGTAGTGATTTCCATACATAAGTCTGGTACGAATTACCTTGTAACAAAATATCGACCAATCTCGCTATTACCTACTTTCTCATAAGAGCTAGAGAAAATAATTAACAATAAATTAGTATCATTTCTTGAACAAAATTCTCTATTTTCCCATATGCATTTCGACTTCAGACCTAAGTTGTCAACAGCAGATGCAGTACACAACTTGACAGCTTTTATTTCAGTGGAACTTGGAAAAAGTAAACAAGTAATTAGAATCTTCCTCGACCGCGCAAAACTTGACAATGTATCTGTTCCTATCCTTTTGAAAAAAATAGATTCTTTAGGAATACGAGGCATTCAGCTTAAACTGCTCACGGACTATCCAAAGAATAGGTAGTGCGTGAAAATAAATAACATCATCAGTGCCGACTTACAAGTGCCACTAGTCACAATCCGCAAGGGAGTGTCCTTGGAAGAACTCTGTTTTTGGAGTACATAAACGATCTTTGTAACTTAAGTTTATCTAGAGGCAAAATCGTTTCGTACGCAGATAACACCTTCCTTTTTTCTCGGCCGACACCAATGACGCAGTAACGAACATTAAATATCTGGGGGTTATAATAGATCATTTAAATAACACGTAGCCGCTTTGTGAAGCAGACTACGTAAATTAATATTCGTTTTTAAAAAACTGCGTTATATCGCAGACAATAATCTTAAAATACAGATCTACAAGGCACTGTGCCAATCGATTATTCAATACTGTGTTTTTGTTTTCCATTATTCAAAATCTGTAATTCTACAAATCGAAAGAGCACAAAGAGCGCTCTTAAAAGTAGCTACACATCGACTTTTTCGCTATCCCACATGCCTTTTGTATCAAAATTCTAAAGTACTAACAGTCCGGCACATAGATATAATAAACAAGGGACCTTTTATAATGCACACCGTACTAAAACAACATACTACTCTTGAATATGACCCGGACTTACTAGCACTAAGCGACGCGACGGAAAGATATCGTTGGTACTACACAGTCTCAATCTAAGTATATTTTTACCAACGGGTTTTTCACATTTTTAGGTCCATTTCTTTATAATAATATTAACAAAATAACTGCGATTTATGACTTAATGCCTGTGGCACAGGCTTACCCTAGTATATCCACCCCTTATACATATATTACCTTTACGATGTAACCTAAGTTCTGTATCCATTTGTACCAATTTAAGTTGAATAAATGATACATACCACTTTATAAATTTTACATACCAATTTAAGTTGGATAAATGTTACACGTTGTATATTAAGTATGTAGATAGGATTACAGAAATCTTATAAAGCCCTCATTTTCAGGATTATACATATTTGGTAATATCAATATGCTGAAAACTAAATCTGAGTTGTGGAGGAAAATCGCCGCTACACTTGAAAACAACGGCAATCTTGGAACGACATTAAAATTAAAATGTTCTGTTCATCCTGATCACATAACACTTGTGAGTATATTCGCGCACATTATTCAAATGTCGCTGGTGCAATTAGTGTAGTATTGTTTATAATACCACCAGCCAGCCAGCAGACCAACGCAACTATTCCGATGTTATTTAGGTTATTTTTGCTGTTTTCAGGTCAATACTGCAAAGGATTTCGATAAAGTACCCGAAGGTGGTTGCCATCAAAAATGTAATTATCAATACAGCTGTGGCCACTTATGTCTTCTTTATTGCCACGGATATGATCGCAAGCATGTTAAAATAAAATGTACCAAAAAATGTGAAAGGTAAATTGCTTAAAGATATTTATTAAGTAAATATTAGAATGCGCCATTCAGAAAATTGTTGTTTTGAATTTAAGAATATCTTCTTAGTCAAATATATAAACATATATATATATATATATATATATATATATATATATATATATATATATATATATATATATATATATATATATATATATATATAATTTATATAATTTATTAATAAATGTAATTAATTTAAGCCCCTTATTAAAAGACTATAAAAGGCATCAAAACGTTAATACTTATATTTATTTTGTTGTGTGACTTGGCGTTACATCTTGCAAGCATCAGTTGCAAACATTAGAAAATATTATTATATGACAGCAAAATGCCCTAAATATGATTATTAAAAATAACGTTTTTTAATTCAAGGATACTCTGCGACCTTAACCACGTATGTCCATTAAAATGCCGCGAAGACTGTAAACCGTGCGAAGTTTTGGTAAAGAAAACTTTACCGTGTGGCCACGACATGAATGTCTTCTGCCACCGTGAGCCTGAAGACCCCAAAAATAAGTGCCTGGAAAATATAGACGTAATTTTACCAATTTGTGGACATAAGGTACATATACATGTATTATCCATTTAATTTCTTACGCAGAGGAGACCGCCCAGAGGAAATTTCGCAAGGTTGACCAACGTTTTCTATCGTGCGTTGATGAAATCCGTTTAGAATACCGTCTTCTTGCGGCTTTCCCCGCGTGTATCCAACGGGAATGCCTACCGGGTTAAAACACATCTATCCTATGTATTAATCTGGTATAAGATATAGCTTATTATAAAATTATAGATATGTTTTTAATATCAAACGTGTTGTATATTAGATATAAGTAAGTTTACATTACATCATTACAGGCGAAGAAACAATGTTTCGAAGATATAAATAAAGCTAAATGCAAAGAAAAGTGTAGTCTTCGCCTGGAAGATTGCGGTCATGTATGTGAACTCCGTTGTCACATAGCCTTTTCGGGTCACGAAAATGTAAGTATTTTAAAGTTTGTGGATCACAGTCTTGGTCACGTGTGAAATTAGTTATAGTGTTTTTTTCTGTTGCTTGCCTTGCAGCTCAGTTAATGGTAACCACCGCTGATGGCCATGGTTCTATTTATGTACTTGTTGAATAATTGACGTTACTTGACGTCGTTAACGTTTCCGTTAGGGGCGCGTTTCGAAAATGTATGAAGAGACGTGCCGTCGATATAACGTGTCGAGTTACTCGTAAGTTATCAAAACTCGTGGTAGACCTCCTAAATACTGGAAACATCATACATACATAAAAACACATGACATACATAATGTTGTTAAAAATATGTAACTCTACAGAATTCTATACATTTAATATTATAGATTTTTATATTTTTCAGTATA
Source organism: Catocala sponsa (assembly GCA_963564715.1). NCBI lineage: Eukaryota > Metazoa > Arthropoda > Insecta > Lepidoptera > Erebidae > Catocala > Catocala sponsa. Next base: position 11,879,204 of record OY751336.1, on the reverse strand, counting down.
TGTGCCAAAAAGAGTGCGGTAGGACGAAAAAAGGTTGCAAGGCCGAATTGACAGTTGCTCTTGGAGATCATCAATGTACAAAGAAATGTTTCCAGGAATGTGACGATTGTAATGTCCAGGTAAGACAATTTTAGAGGTGCGTTTAATAGTAATCTTAACTTATTTAGTATATATTTTCAAGGCAGTACCTAATGTTTACAAGATATAAAAACGGTCTATATACATACTGACTGTTGATATAATTTCATTACATAGAATACATAATATATTTCTATGTATAATATGCATGCATTTACAAAAAAAATAGTATATATGTATGTTTATCCATTGTCTAGTACCCTGCTGCTTAGTTTGGGCTAGATGGTGTTGTGTGTATGTGGTAGAATATTATATTATTATTATTATAATAATATACTCTATTATTTCGTTATTTTCTATCAAAATGATTTAATTGTTTAATATTTCATTTAAAATATAAATATATTGCTACCATACTTTTTTACAATCACCCAGAAATAGAAGGCCGAAGACACCTAAAAAATTTAGCCAACAGAGCCTCTCGAAGCGAGGCCCCCTCCGTCGAGTATGCTTTTAATTAGTTACAAGACTAAATAAATTGAAGATATGTCTTTTGAATCGTGTATTAAACCAATTTATATTCAATGTATGCTACGCTGCTGGTCTTATATTAACTGATCGTAATATTAGATATATGGGTATTTTCTTTTTATATCTTGTAAACTTATGTTTGTAATTACATATATCATATACCTATTACTTGTTACTCTCATAAACGTGAGAGTTGGACAATTCCGAAAGCTTTGCAATAATGTCACAATGAATGTCGCTATAACGCGAACGATGTGTTGAGAATCTTGACTTGAGACAAGTGTATGATACTGCCACTATAGCCCTCTAGCTGTAAGAACAAGAACTAACCCAATAGACTTATGTTGAAGGGTTAGACAGGGCGGTCTAACGTTCCCTAAGCTCCTTGTTAACGCACTAGAGAAGGCTTTTTATACATAGGTCTGAGACGTAAATGGAGATTCTCGACGTGAAATCTCGGCATGAATTGGAAATACCAAAATTATGGTAAATCAAAATATCACGCCGATACCGATTTACATTGGGTATTCGAAACGGACTAGCATTTTCATCCGACTCGAGGCGAAGCCGAAACTTCAGGTATCTAGTCATTAATCTGTACTAATATTATAAAGCTGAAGAGTTTGTTTGTTTGTTTGAACGCGTTAATCTCAGGAACTACTGGTTCGATTTGAAAAATTATTTTAGTGTTGGATAGCCTATTTATCGAGGAAGGCTATAGGCTATATAACATCAAGCTACGACCCACGGGGGCGGCGCAGTAACGATAAACGCGGGTGAAATCGGGGGAACATCTAGTTTACAATAAAATTATCAATTATACACTTACGTTATAACATTGCTTTCTGATATAGAAATTAAAATTTGAGTCTACTATGGGTTGTTATAAGTTTCTATATATTTCAACACATACATTTCCTAAAGTGAATTGCTGGTAGATCATTTGACAGTTTATTTTTTTGCTGGTAGGAACCTACTTACTCTTGTTAAACTCCACCAGCTTAGCACGATGCTTCTGTTAAAATTGGGTCATTTCGGTGGTGCAATGCGTGGGAGCGTTTTCGTAGCTTTTCTCCCCCATGTCCATTGTCCACTACCTTATCCATTGGGCAACCGTCGCTTGGTATGTTGTAATAAGTGTATAAAAATCATGGCTACCTATTTGCTTATATATCCATTGTTTTTTAGATGGTAAAGATAAGATCCGATTGCAAGCACGTTGAGCGCATCGCTTGTTGCGTAAATATTGACAAGACACCGTGTAAGAAAAACTGTGAGCGTACCATGGAATGTGGACACCTTTGTAAGAAGTTATGCTCAGAAAAGTGCGGCGACTGCAAGATAATGGTAATGTTTTTGTCTTGCATAGCTCTAGCTAAGCTAACTGACTAGCTAGTAATTGTTAGCACGCATAATTTAATTTTGATTATTACTCTCGCACGACGAGTAAATTATGGGTCGCGCGAGACATTACAAATATTCAGCATTCAAACAATGGACACAACACCCAGACACGGAATGACTATCTGTGGATTACACAAATTTTCGTACCGTGTGGGGATCGAACTCACGCAGCATAGTGGCAATAGTGAGATACCCAACTCAATCACTCACACACGCCATCCGTATCTTATTAAGTTATCATAATCGACTTACGAGCGACACTAAAATCTTAAAAAAATAACGACAGCTTCGTTCACTTGTGTGTCAGGATGTATCCCACAGGAACCGTGCATTTATCGAATTAAAAGTTGTCTACATATCGCTGCTCCAATATTACAAGGTTCTGTGTTACATTTTTGAAAAAAATGAGTTATAAATATTGCATGGTTCTATATGTCATTCCTTTTTGTTTAAACTAATATAGTAATAGATGGAAGCACTTACCATTTCACAATATTGAATCGCAAATAGTTCTAAGTTACTTATTAAGTTATTTTTATTGATATGCAAATTTCAAACCTCATTTCCCCAAAGTTAAAAAAAATTCACATAGAACCTTGTAATCGTGAGCCAGCGATATGTCACGCCGACCCATAAACTACCTCTATGCAAAAACACGTCGATCCATTACTCTGTTTTTGCCTAAATGATGGATGAACCAACAAACATACTTTTCTTTTAGACAGAAAAACTTAATTACTCTTTGCACAATAGGCAAAACAACAATTTCATGAATATCTAAAACTGGTTCGTCTTTACAGCATTCCCGGCGACTTACCTATCACAATACTTGGCCAACAGTAATACCAAACACAATTTTCAGGTGACGAAAGTGATTCCAGACTGTAATCACAAAATTATAATCGAGTGCATGAAAAAAGTTAGTCGAGAGCTTTGTAATGAAAAATGTACCCGTACACTCGGGTGCGGTCACCCTTGCATGGAGCGATGCGGCGCCGCGTGTGATCGCGCGCGATGCAAACAGCTGACGAGCGCCGAGGTCGACTCGCCGTGCGGACATAAGGTCCAGCTCCCGTGTAATGTCTACGCTTCATTTGAAGAAGGCTAGTATAATATTCGTATTAAATAGATACAATAGAAAGGTGTTGCTAATTTAATGTTGTCTGTATAAAAAAAGCCTATGTCCAGCAGTGGACGTCTTTTGGCTGACATGATGATGATGATGATGATGTATAAAAAAATCTTCCATTGGTCTCAACTTCGTCAAAATCAGAAATCTAAACTAATATTTTTTTTAAGGAGAAAGATTTGTGGCTTTGTTTTTAATTTATAAACTCACAAACAACTGACCCATTTTAATCATTATCACACCATTAGAAACATAGGTACTTTATACAAAATTAACATAGGTAGATAGATAATATAACTTCGCACTACCAGTTATAATCGTGGATAAAACCGCGGGGGATATCTAGTTTAATATAAGTTAATGCAAACTTTATATTAAACTTCTCGTTCTGCTAAACAGAATAATTAGATATAACACTAATTAGATAAATCATGCGTAGGTATATAATTATATGTACCATTAGCTACCAAACAGCTAAACGACATCTAAATCCGTTCAGTGGTTTTCTGGGATAAACTAATAATAATAGGTACATAACAAATTTTACTTTATAAACTTGTTAAGTTCATAAAATAAACAATTATCTACTAGATTTTGCCCGCCGCTTCGCTCACGTACATGTAGATAAGATTACCTAACCTAACCTTAGTAACAGTATTTATTTCTGGACGAAAGATACCCTATGTCCTTTTCTGTTCCCCTGACAAGGTGTATGCTAAATTTAGTAATAATCGGTCAAATAGTTAAGGCGTGAAGGCGTAACACCCAAACAAACAAACAAGCATACTCGCATACGGATTTATTATATTAACGGCCAGTCCCACAACTAACAAGTAAAAGTTATCCAAAAGATAAATCGCATGCAGTCTCACTCTTGTTAGGTTAAAGAAAAGAGATAACGAGACATTTATCTTATAGACTAGATGTTCCCGCGGTTTCAACCGCGTTTATGATTACTGAGCCGCCCCCGTGGATCGTAGCGTGATGTTATATAGTCTATAGCCTTCCGCAATAAATAGGCTATCCAACACTAAAATCATTTTTCAAATCGAACCAGTAGATCCTGAGATTAGCGCGTTCAAACAAACAAACAAACAAATTCTTCAGCTTTATAATATCTATATATTAATACGTGAAGCAAAAACTTTGTACCCCTTTTTACGAAAGTTGCGCGGACGGAGGAGTATGAAATTTGGCACAGTTACAGTTTATATGGAGGAGGGGCGAATCCTAATATTTTTATACAATATGCATTAGAAGTACATTAAATTAATGAAAAAACACCATGCATTTGACACACGCAGTCGAAGCGTGTAACTATGGTTACATATCTATACTAATATTATAAAGCTGAAGAGTTTGTTTGTTTGTTTGCTTGAACGCGCTAATCTCAGGAACTACTATTTCGATTTGAAAAATTATTTCAGTGTTAGATAGCCCATTTATCGAGGAAGGCTATAGGCTATATATTATCACGCTAAGATCAATAGGAGCTGAGCACCAATAAAGAATGTTTCAAAATCGGAGGGTATTTTTTACTTTTGAGAGCTTCCGCTGCGTCCGCTGCGTAAACAGTTAAAGTTTCGCAAAAATCATGTATGACAGAATTGTTCCCCTTTAAAAGTTCTAAAAAAAAAAGTCCGCGACAGCATATGTCTATCTGTTAAGGTTGGCTCACTATAACCATTTTTATGCTAACCAAATTTGTTCTAAAATAATGCATTATTTGCGAAGGTATTATTATAAACATGATATTAATCCTTATCCAAATAAATACGTTATTCATCACAAGTATTTAATTTAAAACAAAATTGGCCTTTACATCATTCGATTTCAATGAATATCTTAGAAGATATCGCAGTTTTAAAATAACATTGCAGCAAAATAATTACCCATTACAGACATAGTACAAACGATGTTTCTCCTGGTTTATTCTGCGTGATTACTACTGGTTCGATTTGAAAAATTATTTTAGTGTTGGATAGCCTATTTATCGAGGAAGGCTATAGGCTATATAACATCACGCTACGACCCACGGGGGCGGCGCAGTAACGATAAACGCGGGTGAAACCGCGGGAACATCTTCATTTAAAATACTTCTATGGTAAGTATTTAATGTAAATGGCTGACTCAATTTTTTATAATCTTTGCCAGTCTGTCTGATTACGCTTCACATGCAAACTACTAATTTTGTAAAAACTTAGCACCCTAATAGCCTATTTCCCGGACCAATAGGTATTTATGCCATGTTTCATAAACTTCAGTTATCTAGATATTGAATATTTACTTGACCTCTGTTTATGAGATGCCATATAAAGTTCATCATTGCATGTTGTAGGTAAACAAAACTTGACCAAGCATTTTCATAAAAGTTTCCTGGAGGAGAATAATTGAAGCTTTTACAAATATACTTTTGATTTGTTTGTGATTTGGATTCAGTAAACAGTGGTACCACCTCCTTTTCTGATCATGAAGATATGTCTGCGTCTTCTTTGATGAATAACATTAACCCTAGATTACTACTCTACGTCGCAAAGGCGCCCGAGTTTTTGATATATTGCTCTCTCTTTTTATCATTCGCGCGTATGGCATTCACGTTCAAGGACATCTCAGTCATCGCCAGCACGTGTCGTAAGACGGTAGTTGCGTTACGGTAAGTGTGCTAGTTTTGTTGATATTACTACCCTTGGCGCTCCAAAGACGTATGAGTAGTTAATATGTAAGTTTTGCGATCTTAATCAAATTATTTTGTTAGTGTTTTATTTGCATTATTAGTTACTACCGGTGTGTTTTGTCTTTTTTTTAGGTACGTTTTGAAATTTCAACATCATGACTAGTAATAGAAGAGGTATGGATGATATAATAGTTAATTGGCTAGAAGAAAGCGACCAAAATAGTGATGATAACTTTTCGGGAGATGACTCTGAAATTGAAGATCACGTAAGCGATGAAGATGTTCAGGACGATGTAGAAGAAGGATACGTTGAAGATGAAACTATAGAGAACTCCAGTGACAGAAGAGCTGACGAATCTGTGCCATCTTTAGTCCCAGAAAATAGTGAGACTTTGGAGCCATCCAGTTCTGATCACCGTATCCTTGTCCCGGCGCGTCGAACATTGAAGGGCAAAAACCAGTACTGTTGGTCTACTTCTAAAGGTGAAAGTCGCGGTAGAACCACTGCTAGAAACATTGTGCACACTTCTAGAGGCCCTACTAGGATGTGTAGAAATATCTTTGAGCCCAGTTTGTGTTTTGATTTATTCATTACGGAAGACATTGTTGCTGAGATAGTGAAGTGGACAAATGTGGAAATATCTACAAAGAGACCTACTGGAAATACCCACGCCACTTACAGAGATACATGCTCCATAGAAATTAGAGCCTATTTTGGTATTTTGACGCTAACTGCCGCAATGAAAGATAACCACCTAAGTACAATTGAGCTATTTGATAGCACCTTTTCAGGGTCTAGGTATTTAGCAGTGATGAGCAGGGAGCGTTTCAACTTTCTCACGCGTTGTTTGAGAATGGATGACAAGACTTTGCGTCCTGCCCTGCGTCAAGAAGATCCCTTTGTCCCAGTCAGGAAGATATGGGAGATGTTTATACAGCAGTGCAAGTCTAACTACACACCGGGAAACTACCTTACAGTAGATGAACAGTTGGTTGGATTTCGAGGCAGGTGCCCCTTTCGAATGTATATTCCGAACAAACCCAACAAGTACGGAATTAAAATACCTATGATATGTGACAATGGTTCGAAATATATGCTTAACGCTTTGCCATACATTGGAAGAGCTACCGACACCGGGGGATTACCTCAGGGAGAATACTACGTAAAGGAATTGACCCGTCCTATACATGGTACTAATCGTAACTTAACATGTGATAATTGGTTCACGTCTGTACCGCTGGCCAAATCACTACTTGCTGAACCATATAAACTCACGCTAGTTGGTACGATAAGATCCAACAAACGGGAAATTCCTCAAGAAATGAAAAACACCCGTCGTCGACCCGTTGGTACATCCATGTTCGCCTATGATGGCCCCTTGACTTTGGTTTCCTACAAACCAAAACCAGCTAAAATGGTGTTCCTGTTATCTTCGTGCGACGAAAAGGGGCTCATAAATAATGAAACTGGAAAGCCGGAGATGATCATGTTCTACAACCAGACCAAAGGTGGCGTAGATACATTGGACCAAATGACTTCCTCTATGTCATGCTCTAGAAAGACTAACCGATGGCCAATGGCTATTTTATATAACATGCTAAATATATCTTTCATGAATTCATATGTCATATATTGTCATAATATATCAACAAAAAATGAAAAACCCCTAAGTCGAAGACAATTTATGAAAAAACTTAGCACGCAGTTGACTACTGAGTGGATGCAAAAAAGATTAGAAGCACCTACGTTGAAACGCAATATCCGGGATATCATCGAAATCATCCTGAAAAAACCTTCCGATGACTCTTCTGTAGGAAATGAGGGTCCACCACCGCCGAAAAAAAGAAGATATTGCTCTTATTGTACATCTAAAAAGAAGAGGATGTCCAAAATGACGTGCGCCAAGTGTGAAAAATCTATCTGCGGCGAACATCAAGTTCATGTATGTATCGGATGCATCTAAATTTGTTTTTGTTTCTTTGTTAGTTTTTTTTTTAGTTAACTACTTCATAATTTACCATTTTTTAAGACAATTGTATACTTTAAGTTGTTTTTTTTTATTTGAATGAGAAGACTGTTTAATTGCCTAAGTTCCTAAAAATTGTTCCTAAGATTTATTTGATTAAAGATTTTATAATAAAAATATGTAAGTATTATTTAAAATTGTGTTCTTTTTTATTTTTAGTAATATACACAATTATGTAAATACTCAAAACATATCAATCATACCTATAGGTTTTGAATAAAATCATTAGTCAATATGATGCGCCTCGCGGGCGTATGAGTAGTTTCTTTGAACGTCGCAACATGAGTAGTAATGTAGGGTTAACAAAAATATATTCATGTTTTCTGACCAAATAGGAGTAGGTTTTAGTGGACTAATTAATTCTCATACAGAGTCGCCTTGCATAAATATTTGTTCCCCTGGGGCTAGGTTAGGTTCTATAATTGATAAGTTAAAAACTACAAAATTAAATGCAGATTCAACAGTAATATTTCTTTATGGTGACAGCTTATCTGTCACTAAAAAAGAGGCAATCCATTTGACAGAGGTAATAGAATCATTACATTATAAAGTAGGGTGTAACTTTATTCTTTGTGCATTACCATATTCCTATGTACTAACACATGAACAAAATAGGAATACTGAAATACTTAATTTACTTTTTTATAACAGTACATGTTATAACAATTATAGTTTATTTTTTGACACTAATAAGTTTATTAGTAAATTTTTATTCACTAAAGATACAATGTATCTATCTTCTTTTTATAAAAAGCAACTTGCTAAATTATTAGCATTTAATATAATATGTAGCGACTCAGGTACCAGTAGGGTAATTAAGGTTTTAGGACATAGTAGTATTTCTACTACAAATTCAAATATTGACACTTCTAGTAGTTTAAACTGTTAGATGAGACAAAGGATACACACAGTATTAGACTAATTCATCAGAATATTCAGGGTCTATCCGGCAAGGAGTTAGAATTAGATTTATTTTTTAAACAACATAATATTCAAATATGTTGCAGAACGGAACATTGATTAAGAACTAATCAATTAATATTTAACAACCAATATTATTCAATTGTAAGTGCGTTTGTAAGAAAGAATTCTATACATGGTGGCTCTCTAATATATGTATGTAACAATCTAAAATGTAAAGAACGTAAAGATATAGTAAATCTTTCTATCGAGCGCACTGTTGAACTATCCTGTGTGGAATTAGAGCAACATGTTATAGTTTGTATATACCGACCACCGCAAAGTGATTTTAGTGTATTTGAAACCGTAATAGAGGATATTTTAAAACGCTTGAGTTCTAGTAATAGGCATATAGTAGTGTGTGGTGATTTTAATGTTAATTTACTTGAGTAGTCAGCTGTCTCTTTGAGACTTACTAGTTTATTTAAATCATTTATTTTACAGCATTTATTTTCTGAACCCACTAGGATCACTTCACATTCTGCTACCTGCTTAGATAATGCATTTTGCAATTGCCAATTTCTAAATAGGGCCATATTCAGTGAACTTACATCTGACCACTGTGGGCAAAAGGTAGTATTTCCTGTGAGTACAATTCATATAGAGAATAAGGTCACATGTAGACCGATGACATCTAATCGCTTAAAGGAATTTAATGATAACATAAGTCTCAAAGTTGTCAATATGGACCTTTCTCTGGATAGTCCAGATGAACTATACTAGAATATAATAATATTTTTAAATGTAAGACCTTTAGTCAGAATAATAGGATTAAGTTTTGTGACTGGGCAACATCTGGGATATATAGAAGTAGAGCAAAGCTATATGAATTATATGGTATGAAACAATACAATTTCGATCCAAATTTTATTCAATATGTTAAAAATTATTCAAAATTATTTAAAAAGACTTGTGCCACTGCCAAGTCCCTTTACCTAAAAAATAAAATTCAAAAATCTAATAATAAAATTAAAACTACATGGAACATTATTAACAATGAAACAGGTCGCAGCAAGGTGCGTGATAATAAATTTGAACTGAATATAAATAATAGCGTAATTTCAAATAATTTGGAAGTAGCCGATACATTCAATAACTACTTCTCAAAAATACCTTTAAACATAACTAGTACCCTAAGGTCTTGCCCAGCTCGAGCAGAATACTTGGTTAGGGGCAACGTGGAAGAGTGCAAGATACTATTTAGTTTTGAGCGTGTACATCCGTATGATATAATAAAAGTACTTATGTCGCTTAATTAAAAAAAATCAGCTGACTTCTGGGGTATTTCGGTAAAATTAGTTGAAAGTATTATTGTTAATATAGCGCCACACCTAGCCGCAATATTCAACGGATGCATTGATGTGGGCATTTTTCCAAACTTAATGAAATGTAGTAAAATAATACCTTTATTTAAAAATGGTTGCAAAAGTGACCCCAGTAATTTTAGGCCAATTTCAATATTACCTGCTATTAGTAAAATATTTGAGAAGATTATATTACAGCAATTAGAGAGCCACTTCAGTGTAAACAATTTATTTCATGCAGATCAATATGGTTTTAGGAAGGGCCGTTCTACGATAGATGCGGATGTTACGCTTTTAAAACATATATTCAGTGCCTGGGAGAATTCGCAAGATGTAATTGGCATATTCTGTGATCTCTCTAAAGCCTTTGACTGCGTTGACCATCAAACGCTGTTGCGAAAACTCAGGCATTATGGCGTCCGAGATACTGCACTTGACTTAGTTGATTCCTACCTAAGCGATAGACTACAACACGTTGATATCAACGGAAGTAGATCTTCTGGATTACCAGTCACAATGGGCGTGCCACAGGGCACGATTTTGGAACCCTTTCTGTTTTTAGTGTACGTACATGATTTGCCGTTCTTTGTTCAGGATTTGTGTGACATTGTTTTATTCGCGGATGACACATCCCTTATTTTTAAAGTAGACCGATAAGCACCAAATTTACGTGCTGTTAATGATTCACTCGCGGAAGTCCTGGACTGGTTTACGACGAATAATTTACTACTTAACTCTACAAAAACTAAATGTATCAAGTTTACATTGCCAAACGTAAAGAGTCCTAACGTGAATATAATTTTAATTGATGAAATTATTACTTTTGTTCAATCTACAGTCTTTTTAGAATTAACTTTAGATCATAAAGTTCAGTGGGGCGCTCAAATATCGTGTCTTGCAGGGAAACTTAGCTCAGCCGCATACGCAATTCGGAAAGTAAGACAGCTTACTGATATAGATACTGCAAGACTAGTATATTTCAGTTACTTTCATAGTGTCATGTCCTACGGTATATTATTGTGGGGCAAGGCAGCTGATATTGAGAAAATTTTTATTCTTCAAAAGCGTGCAGTGCGTAGCATTTATAATTTAGGACCACGAGTTTCCCTGAAAGATCGATTTAAAGAAATAGGCATGCTTACTGTTGCGTCGCAATATATATTTGCTAACATTATATTTATTAAACATAACATTTACTTATATAATAAGAATAGTGATATCTATGGCGAAAGCCATAGTATATCATAGTATAGTATAGTACATGCAAACGTGATATATATAACTTGTTATTAGCAAAGCAAAATACTACGTGCCGTAATACATAATAGTTAATATTGTTAATTATGCAAATAAAGTAAACATCATAATTTCCCTTTCCTATATAGGTCCGTACTACGTATGTATAAGAACTTAGTATATAAGCCTTAATTAAGTAACAATAAACCAGTCAATATTCAATCACCACATCGTCGTTTTAATTGGTTCATAAAGCAACACGCAATAATTGGTGACCCCGACGTGATCTATTGGTCTCTAGTGCTGATATAATACCGGGACGACCGGAACCCAATTTGGTTTTCAGCGGTGAATCTAGAGAACAATAGTATTACGATATTATCACATCCTCATAACGTCAGAAGAAAAATGGCTCCACCAATAACTCCTTCAAAAGGCGACTCAGGCTGCGAAACTGTTGCTGCAATCACGGTCACGGAAAAACTACCGCAATTTTGGACAGACTCACCACGATTATGGTTCGCTCAGTTTGAAGCCATCTTGGCACCACAAAAACAGGGCGAAGACTACAAATACAATATGATAATATCTAAATTACCAAAAGAGGTAGTCCATCAGGTTAGTGACATTTTGACTAATCCTCCCAGCGATAATAAGTACTCCACCATCAAGGAACGTCTAATAAACTGCTACGAAGAGAGCGAACACCGACGTTTTCACAGACTACTATCAGAAATGGACCTCGGAGACCAAAAGCCTTCCCAGCTCTTGAGAAAAATGAAGGAAGCGGGATGTGGAAATATAAACGACGACACTATTTGTCTTCTGTGGCTAAGACAACTTCCCGCTTCGCTAACAGCGATTATATCGGTTACAAACAATTTATCATTAGACAACTTGAGCGAGTTAGCCGATAAAATATATGAAAACTTGACCTACAACAAGAATACCATTCAAGAGACATCGGTTGACATTAATTTAATAACAAACATATCGTCACAACTTGCAGCTATGCGTATAGAAATAAATGCATTACGTAGCGCACGCGAGCATCAACCTATGCAACGCAGCAAATTCCATTCACGCCATTCGTCACACTCACGGTCAAGGTCGCGCCACAGAAGCTCGCATAATGGAATTTGTTATTATCATAATCGTTTCAAGCAAGATTCGTATAAATGCAAGAAGCCATGTTCATGGAATATGAACAAAAATATCAGGCCGTCGGAAAACTAGAAGTAGCACAGAAAACGACGGGTCTCTGTGCTATTCACCCAGCAAACCGTCTAACTATAACTGACTCAAACAGTGGTTATAGATTTTTAGTCGACACGGGTGCTAACATTTCGGTTATCAATCGCACAAATAACGAGAGCAAAGCATGCGAATACAAATTATTCGCCGCCAACGGCAGCCCTATAAATACATACGGGGAACGCACTTTAATGCTTAACCTAGGACTTCGCCGAAGCTTTAAATGGACATTTACCATTGCCGACGTCAAGATGCCAATTCTGGGAGCTGATTTTCTGGATCATTATCAATTATTAGTAGATATACACGGAAAAAAACTGATCGATAAAAAGACAGGTTTGAAAACGCCTGCCAAAATAGTGAGAGCAAACATTGCACCAGTCCGATCGTTAAACGCTTCTCTACAGGAACCAATAAAGCGATTGTTAGAGAAATATGAAGACATTACAAAGCCTAGATCGATGAACCTACCTACCAAGCACCAAGTACAGCATCAAATAATAACAAAAGGTTTCCCAGTATTTACTCGAGCGCGTCCATTACCTCCTGATAAATACAGAAATGCAAAACAGGAATTCCAAGACATGATGGATATGGGAATTTGCCGACCGTCAAGCAGTCAATGGGCATCGCCACTTCATTTAGTCAAGAAGAAGAATGGCGAATGGAGAGCATGTGGAGATTACCGCGCACTAAATAAAATAACAGTACCAGACAGGTACCCACTTCCAAGGCTACTTGATTTTACGTACGTGGCAAGCGGAAAAGGAATTTTCAGCAAAATAGACATAAAGAAAGCTTTTCACGTTCTGCCCGTAGCTGAACCAGAGAAAACAGCGATTATAACCCCTTTTGGACTTTTTGAATTCATCAGAATGCCATTCGGGTTACGAAACGCAGCACAGTCCTTCCAAAAATTTATGGACTCCATATTCAGAGACTTGGACTACGTATTCGTGTATGTAGACGACATATTTATCGCTGATAAGAAAAATAATATTAAGGAACATTATGAACACTTAGAAGAGGTGTTTAAGCGCTTGCATGATCACGGCATAACAATAAATACAAACAAATGCGAATTTGCCAAGTCGGAAATTGATTTCCTTGGTTATCATATAACGAGCCAAGGGTTGACTCCTACTATGGAAAAAATTCAAGCCATAAACAAGTACCCTAAACCACAAACGATAAATGAATTACGACGTTTTTTGGGTATGATTAACTTCTACCGAAGCAGTATTCCACATGCAGCAAAACATCAAGCACCATTAAATAAATATTTAATTAATTGTAAGAAAAATGATAAGACAGTTATACAGTGGAATACCGAAGCAAACCACGCGTTTGAATGTTGCAAGCAGGACATTCGACAATTAACTACATTAGCATGTCCGGACAGCAACGCGCAAATAGCTTTAATGACGGATGCTAGTCTCAAATGCGTAGGCGCTGTACTACAGCAGCGAAGAAACAAAAAATGGGAGCCGATAGCTTTTTTCTCCAAATCACTAAGTGAAGCCCAAACAAAATACTCTACTTACGATAGAGAGCTACTAGGAATTTATATGGCTATAAAACATTTCAGAAGACTCATCGAAGGACGAGAATTTACGGTCTACACGGATCACAAACCACTAATGCATGCTTTCGATAAGAAGCCGTCATTGGATGATACCCCTAGACGAATCAGATATCTGGATTATATATCACAATTCAGTACGGATATCCAGCACATCAGCGGCCACAAGAATTTGGTAGCCGATGCTTTATCTCGAGTTATCGAAACGATATCCTTACCCTCTGCAATCGATTGGTACGAGGTAGAAAAATATCAAAAGAATGACAGCGAGTTAAAACGATTAAAAGCCAATAAATCGTTAAAAATAGAATTAATACATTTTCCAGATAAAAATATTAAGATTTATTGTGATATATCAACAGGAAAACAACGCCCTTTTATGCCCCTCAAATTCAGGAAAACTATCTTCGAAAGTTTTCATAACATTAGCCATCCTGGTAAGAATACTACGAGAAAACTGATTTCAACTAACTATATATGGGAAAATATGAATAAAGACGTAAATAAGATGACTGAGACATGTTTACAATGTCAACGAGCAAAAATACATCGTCATACAAAATCACAATTCGGAAAATTCATGCCAACAGGAAGATTTTCCCATCTTCATATTGATTTAGTTGGGCCTCTACCCACTTCTAAAAACAAACGATACATAATTACAATGATAGATCGTTGTACTTCATGGCCAGAGGCATTTCCCATAGCTGATATAACTGCAGAAACCGTAGCCAGAACGGTATATGAAGGCTGGATAGCCCGATTCGGATGCCCTGAATACATTACAACAGACCAGGGACGCCAATTTGAATCTGAAATATTCAAAAATTTAGCAAACTTAATGGGAATTCATAAAATTCGAACCTCCCCATATCATCCACAGTCAAACTCTAAAGTAGAACGACTGCACAGAACATTGAAAACGGCATTGATAGCAAGAGGTAACACAATCAATTGGACAAAAGAGTTAGCTACCGTTTTACTTGGCATACGTACGAGTTTACGGCAAGACACAGGATACTCGGCAGCTGAATTAGTATACGGTTCAACAATTAGATTGCCTGGAGCATTTTTCGAGACACATAATAACTCAACATACGCAGATTTTATCAGAGAAATTAAGGACAACTTAGAACACATGATTTCTGTTCCACAAAGACAAAGTAAGAACGACAAGATATTCGTGCACCCACAGTTATCGGAATGTAAGCACGTTTTCTTACGTTGTGACCGATTACGGCCAAGTCTTACACCGCCGTACGATGGTCCTTATCTTGTCATCAGTCGAAATGATAAGATCTTCACGATCTTGATAAACGGACGACAAAAAAGTGTAGCTATCGATAGAGTTAAACCTGCATTCATGTTAAACGATAGCAAGATAAGCAAACGGACAATAGACGACCAGATAACGAAAACTTCACAAGCAGATAAGAAAACAGAAACAAGAACACGTTCTGGTAGAATCTCCCGCCCGACGGTTAGATTCCAATTATAATATATAAGCTAGAATAACACTACTTTATGCATTCACTTAGCACAGCGTCGAAACAACACATAGCATGGGATCAAACTCGAGCCACGAGAAGGAACAAATCAACATGGTGCAGAACAATGCAGTAAAACCAGAAGATTTATTAAACCTGCACTCCCAAGTGGTCGAGGAAGTACAAGGGATCCGGAGCTGGATAATATTCATGACGGTAGCAGGGGTTGTCATATGTACAATCGCAACCATAGTCATAGTATTCAAATTCGTAAGCAATAAGATCGAGAAGAGGCTTACGAAAATAATTAGAGACGCAAACGTTGTTTAGAAACGTAGGCATAAAATTAATCTGTATTATTATTTATTTCTAATCTAATTATTACTATGTGTAATTTAGTTTTTTTCTTCAAGGGGGGAATATCTAGGGCGAAAGCCATAGTATATCATAGTATAGTATAGTACATGCAAACGTGATATATATAACTTGTTATTAGCAAAGCAAAATACTACGTGCCGTAATACATAATAGTTAATATTGTTAATTATGCAAATAAAGTAAACATCATAATTTCCCTTTCCTATATAGGTCCGTACTACGTATGTATAAGAACTTAGTATATAAGCCTTAATTAAGTAACAATAAACCAGTCAATATTCAATCACCACATCGTCGTTTTAATTGGTTCATAAAGCAACACGCAATAATATCCATAACGTAAACACTAGAAATAAGCATAAGTTAGTAGGCCCATATCATCGTCTACATAAAGTTCACAATACATTTGCGGGACTCGGTATACGTTTTTTTAATAAATTACGTATTAATATAATTAATTTACCATTGTTTAAATTTAAAAACGCCGTTAAAAAACAACTTATTCGGAAGGGTTATTATTCAGTCAACGACTACTTAAATGACAAAAACTCATGGAGCTAGTTGCTTGTTGCATACAGGATTCAAAGATCTGTATTACTTATAAGTGAATTTAAGCCTTTGCAAAGTCACAAAGTGTAAGTGTATGAGCCATCATGCCATCCTACTGTCTATTTTAGATTTATATTAAATAATATATCTTTGCTCAAATTATTTCCTCTCTATAATATTATTAAGTTATTATTGTTATTATCTTTAGTTTTTATAGTCAGTAGTATATGGCATAATGGCTGTAACACCTTGTTAATCTGAGTTGTAAAATACTGAAATTATATTTAACTAGCGATTTAAAAGAGTGGCCGTGAGTTTCTTGCAGGTTTCTTCTCATAGGCTCTACCCTTTGCCTGAACCTAGCAACTAACCTAAATGTAGCTTCAGTAACTTAGTAAACTCACTAACCTATATACTTTGACGTTCATAAGTGTTACTTTGTGACCTAAATGAATAAATGATTTTTTACTTTGACTTCGACTTTGATTCGATTATCATAAACAAGCTAATAGGGGAAACAATTTTTTTGTACCTAATCCTGTATTGTATTATTTGTATTGAGCTATGGACTACATTTCACGGAAACAAAGTCAGAAGCAAAAATTGTCTAATTAAAAAGAATATATATATGGCATTGGCAAAAGAATATATGGCATATAACAGAGATATAAAAAATCTTAAAAACCATTAAATTTTATTCAGATGCTTATAAATATTCAATACAAAATATTTTTCCGAAAATAGCTTCAATACGATTCAAAGGTTTGTTACAGTTTTATAACAGTCATCGTTATTTATTTTAAGGTCAAGATACATCAAAGGAGTTGCTCGAGTATTGCAATATGCCGTGTAATACGGATCTGGCGTGTAAACATGTGTGTAAGGGCACGTGCTCGCAGTGTCACCAGGGCCGCCTACACGTGCCATGCAAGCAGACCTGCAACCAGATGAACATCTGTGGACATCAGTGAGTAATGTAGTAGTCACTATAGGGCTAGACTCATGTGGTGGTCATGAGACTCACAGGGTTACAGTTGCTACGTTATAACAATGGCAGTACGCGTCCGCGCTTAAGTGGTTTAAGTCAATGGTTTGTGAAATGTTAATTTTGTTTTGTAGATGTCAAGAGCCGTGTAACCAGATTTGCCCGCCGTGCAATATGGCATGTGAAGTTAAATGTTCACATTCGCGTTGTGGCCGAAAATGTGGCTTACCCTGTGTGCCCTGCAAGGTCAGTAAAAACAAGATTTTTAAAAAACCTCCTAACTTAGGCAGATCACTTTGTGCTAGTAACCATAGTCGGCAACATTTTGTCATTTTTAACAAGTTCTGCTTTATTACTACCGTAGTGTATATTGTGATGTATGGATGCTTACAGGAGAAGTGCTCGCGGCGCTGCCCGCACGGCGCGTGTTCGCGACGCTGCTCGGAGCCGTGCTCGCGCGAGGCGTGCAGCAAGGCGTGCACGCGCGCGCTGCCGTGCGGCCACCGCTGCCGCGGCGTGTGCGGCGAGCCCTGCCCCGACGTGTGCCGCGACTGTCGCCCCGAACAGTTCCCCACGGACTTTCTCGGTGATCAATATGGCGACGACGAAAAGTAAGTCTGCTGTCAGGAGTAGATCGTTGTGGATGATATGAGTACTTAAATAAATAACAATACTGCCGTGCGGCCACCGCTGCCGCGGCGTGTGCGGCGAGCCCTGCTCCAACCGCGCGACGTGTGCCGTGAGAGCGTACATACAGATCGCGCAATCTACGATGGCCGGACTGAACATAGCGTCTCCGAATTGTTGCGCATGTACAGTCGCTAAGACGCGTAACGCCCCCGCCCTCTGTCACCAAAGAGAGCTAAAACTTGTAACTGCGACGCCACTCGCTCAATGTTCAGTCCGGTCATCGTATATTGCGCGATCTGTAATCCAGGTGAATTCTAGCGGACCGGATTCGGCTGAATCGGTAATTATTAGACTGCCATATTACCTATCATAATGAACCATATCGACTCTTATAAATGTTCATGACAACCGAGACCAAGGGCTTTCTAATTTGTAAATGATCACGTTTCAAATAGCAATTTTGGTTAACACCGAGGGTGGATGGATCTGCGCCTTCTGACAATAGAGATGGATAAAACATAATAATAACATGTTTTCCTTTAGGTTCATTTTACTTCAAGATTGCGATCACGTACTTCTACTAGAAAACATGGACATACTAATGAAGGGCGATAGTGAGAATATACAAATACGACAGTGTCCATTTTGTCGTAAACCCATAATTAATACTAACAGATATAAAGATTTGGTGAACAACATGATTAAAAACGAAATCAACCCTATAAAGCAGAAAATATATGGCAAGAATATTGAAATAGGCAATAAAAAGATGGAACTAAGACAAACAATATCATCTATTTATAGAAAATGTTCAAAAGGTTTGTATATAAAATATAATTATCATATCTACTTTACACCTTGTTACAATATTATATTATTTTACTAACAATATTAATCACATTGATTAAGCTTAGATTGAATTCTGAGAAAGGATTTTTATGCAAACACAGTTAACTACTTTGTTTATTAAAAACACACACAAGACATTAGGTTGCCTGTCCATTGAAGCTTCGCTCCGCAGCCTCGCTCCGCTTCAAAGGACAGGCAGCCTTATCAGGTGACAACTATCTAAACAAATAAATAAAATTTAAGTGTCTGTTTGTAATACCAAAATAACAGCTTTTTACTAAATGCATATGAAAGTATATACGGTACTTATATAAAAAAATCTATTTCTAAATATTTTGTCTGTTTGTTTCGGCTAATCTCTGAAACGGCTGGATAGTACTTTCACTAACAGGTGATGATATAAGGATGAAATTATGCATCTTTTATTTTAGAAAAAATATCTGCGTACTGAACAAACACTTTTTAGTTAAATTCCACGCGGACGAAGTCGCGGGTAACAGCTAGTCTATACAAATAAATAAAATTAAAGTGTCTGTTTGTTATGTCAAAATAACAGCTTTTTATCTAATGCATATGAAAGTATATAAGGTACCTATACGAAAACATCTATTTTTTAAAATTTTGTCTGTCTGTCTGTCTGTCTGTTTGTTCCGGCTAATCTCCGAAACGGCTGAATCGATTTTGACGGGACTTTCACTGGCAGATAGCTGATGTTATAAGGAGTAACACAGGCTATATTGATTTAAGACGTAGGTACGTACGTCAAATCTATATCTATACTCTATACAAATAAATAAAATTGAAGTGTCTGTTTGTAATGTCAAAATAAAAACATTTTATCTAATGCATATGAAAATATATAAGGTACCTATACGAAAACATCTATTTAATAAAAAATTAGATAACAATTTTTAATTAAATAGATGTTTTTAAAATAGACATTACAAACAGACACTTCAATTTTATTTATTTGTATAGAGTATAGATATAGATTTGACGTACGTACTTACGTACGTCAAATACTTAATATAAAACAACGCGCATACTTTAAATTAATATCTATCGTACGCAGTAAATTATAAGAAACGTATAGATACTTTAATCAAATAAGATATCTTAGTATTTATTTGTAATCTTTTTATAAGACGCATTTGTTTTTTTCAGCACATCCCCGTATATTAACAGCACTAAAGGATGTGATTTCTTTCGCAAATGCCCAACATAAAAAGTTCCTTTTGCTGATTGAAATGCTAATAATATACTGCAACATAATTGAAATGGTGACTGACTGCTGGACGGCATTCCAAAAGAATAAAACAACATCACTAAAGAATAAAACAACATCACTAAAGGATGAAATGGAAGCCAATACCGCAATGATATTAAACAGCTTGAAGATCGACATAAAATCCAATTTACCTTATATAATTAAAGTAAGTGAACAGCAGCAAAAAGATATTAGTACTGAAATTAAACGTTTGAATTGTATTGTTCAACTAGCTACATTGCTTGAAATTGCGTACGATGCAATGGATGTAGTAAGTGTAAAGACTCAAGTCGAATCTGCTAGAAAAGCAGTGTTCACACTATCTGTGTTCGATGAAGACAAGGCTATACAATCTCTTAAGCTGCTGCAACAAATGATTAACTCAAGCGATGTTATTGTCACTAGGATGCAGCGTAAAATTATTGTAAAGGCTGTAGGATTAAAAGCTGGGCATTGGTATAAATGTCCCAACGGTCATTTCTACTGCATCGGTGAATGCGGTGGAGCTACCCAAGTCAGTAAGTGTGCGGACTGTGGAGTGCCAATAGGGGGGACTAGTCATGCACTTTTGTCGGACAACGCCCATGCTCCAGAAATGGATGGATCATCCTTCGCCGCTTATTCGGAAGCGGCTAATAACTTGGCTAATTTTATGATTGACAATTAGAAAATATTAGGTACAGGGAGGTAGGTATCTTTATTTCATGTATGATGTTGTCGCAGAGTAATGTATCTATTAATTTGATTATATAGTTATTAGTTGGGTTTATTTACAGATTAACCCATCTAATAACTGCAATAGTGTTTTTTTATATTTTGTACCTACTTCACTGTTGAAGTTCAACAGTGAAGTAGGTACAACATATAAAAAAATTACTTTAAAATCATAAAGGTTCAGTTGCTGTCAAATACAACAAGACTCAAAAAATAGAAACGCGCCTAGGTGGCCTTAGCTCGTCAGAATACTTAAATCAACTGTTGAAAAAACTTACTACCCACCTCAAGTTTAATCACATAAGCAGGGCCCTTTGCTGAACTTACTATCATATACCTACCAACAACCTGTAACCTATAATTAAGCTAGTACCTACAGATTGCTCGCTGCTCTCTTAGCAAATGGCGGACATTAATGATGACATAGGCCCACTGCAATAAGTAGTTAGTCTAAGTCGTCATACAAACTAAATGGCTTGAATAAGCAATAAGAGATAGTAATATATTTATACTTACATCATAACATTAATATAGTGTTACTCAGGGACCTTACTACCCATATAACAAAGCATTGTCATTACACGTACGACAGAACGCATTTCAGACTGTATTGATTTATCTTGTTCTCACACATGCGATTACAATGGTGAAAACGGTGGTGAGGCGTCAGTTATTTAAAATGTTTAAAACATATTATGCTAGTTTTAAGCAGTGAAAATATTCATCTGGTAGTAGGCATTTAGATATTTAGTATGGCAATCTTTCACAGAAATGAAAATGTAGACACATTTAGATATTTAGTAATGCAATCTTTCACAGAAATGAAAATGTAGGCACATTTAAATATTTAGTATGGCAATCTTTCACAGAAATGAAAATGTAGACACATTTAGATATTTAGTATGGCAATCTTTCACAGAAATGAAAATGTAGGCACATTTCAGACGTCTTTACGATCATACAACTTCAACTTAACTACAGACTTGAAGTTGACTCAAAACATGTTTGTGGTATTATGCTTGTTTATGTTACTAAAATTTTACTAAAATTTTTTATATTGAAATTGGATGCTTTTAATAAGATAAGGTCTGCTTTGCTTTTTAAAGATAAGGGGTAATAATAATTATTATTAATAATAAAGGCTTGCTAATCAAACTTTGTTTTTATATAATATTAATATGTATGTAAAATGCTAAGTCTATTTATTTTAGTTCCCACACAATGCGAAGAGACGAGTACAAAATATTATAAACATTTGCTTCAAAAAGATGCATCACATGACCTCTCATTATGACCCAAAATATGTAAGGTA
Organism: Catocala sponsa; assembly: GCA_963564715.1. Lineage (NCBI taxonomy): Eukaryota > Metazoa > Arthropoda > Insecta > Lepidoptera > Erebidae > Catocala > Catocala sponsa. The sequence goes on along the minus strand of OY751336.1, from coordinate 11,856,854 downwards.
ATACTTACCTACCTACATGTCTGTTATATGATCGCCTGAAACGCAAGTCTAACCTATTTTAGGAAAGTAGCTTATATATTGTCTTCTGTTTACGCGAATGTTATTCATTGAAATTAAACTACTATATACGGATTTAATCGCGTTGTTAGGTAAGATGTTAAAGTATCCTCTCTTGCCATAACTATGACTATTATTTTGGTTTCAAACTAGTTAACTAAGGCATTGAGTTATTGTTAGATATTAATATTTAATTTAAAGTTGATTTAAATCTCTACTGTACTCCTTTTTCTTATAGCCGAATAAATTTTATTGTTCTTCATTATTATTATTTGTTTCTCTTTCACGGGTATTTCCCTAGTAGGTTAGGCAAATACCCGGCCCTTTGGGAGGCTTACACGGGGAGATGGGTCCAACACGTAGTAGCCCTTGGAGAGTTTTAGTTTAGAGTGAGATGGTACACTTACCGAGACGCTAGCAGCGGCAGCTGTAGAACTATTGCTACATATGGAATATGGAATCTGCTTATTCTGGTCTATGGGAATGAGTGTTAATTGGTTTGGAATAATGATAACTATAGATAAAAAACAATGTCTGCCGGATATACTGTCTCAGTGCAAAGTCTGAATCGCAGACGGTGACTCGCCGACTCACTAGATGGGGCCCCCTGAACAGCCGCCATAGGCATACAGGCCTTAAAAGCAGTAGAAGGCAACACCGGTGTGAGTGGCTAGGGGTGTCGAGCGGTGCGGCGCCGGTTTCACCATCACGGTTCTCGACGAGACTTGAAAATGACACTGCCACCCCCAAGCATAAAGCTCTAGCACCCCCTTCTGATCGGCTGACCAACGCAAGCCAGAGTTGAGAGTTCTATGCCGGGCGCTTTGAAGTTCCATCCCAGCCAATCAGTAACGACACGCCGGGGACGAGGCCCTAACTGACTCTCTGAGGCATCCAGGACTGCAGAGTCACCAGTCACATTCAGCTCGTCACAAGCTGCCCTGCGGTTTGTGCGCTTTATTATTAATATTATTATTATTATTATATATACTTCATAGCAGAAATATGTTATACTAAATTTTGCCCGCGGCTTCGCTCGCGTTAATGTAGTTTTTGACAGTATATTTATATCTCAGCAACAATACTTTTTCCAGGAGGAAAGGTATGTTTTATTTTCTACCCCTGACAACGTGTATGTTAAATTTTAATATCAATATGATCGGTTAGTAGTAGTTAAGGCCTGAAAGCGTAACAAACAAACAAACTCACATTTGCATTTGTAATATTAGTTAGGATTAGAATGTGTAACTGCTTTACCACTTAGGCTAAATAACGTTATAAGTACCTACTTACTGTATTTTTAAGTTGTGTGACTTAAGCGGTAGTGCTGTACTTTATACCTAATGTTTTTATTTTTTTTTTATTTTTTTTTTGCTCGTCAAAATGACCACACTCCACCTGATGGTAAGCAGTCGTGTGGTCTAAGAGCAGTGGCCTCCACATCGCCCCCACAGTAGCCGAGGCGATGTTGAGCTCTCTACTTTGACGGCCTGAGAAGATGCTTTTTCACGCCCCGCTTAAAGAACCCAGGATTGAAGGAAGAAGGAAAGACGTGCCTTGGCAGAGAATTCCATGCCTTGGTCGTTCGGCAGAGATATGAGGACCCAAACTTTTTGGTACGCGCTCTGATCGACTCTACCGTGTAAGGATGGCATCTGAGCCCAGCACGCGTTGTTCTGGATAGGAAAGGGGAGGGCGGGATAAGGTGGAATAACTCTTCAGAGCACTCCCCGTGGTATATTCTGTAGAAACATGCCAATGAGGCAATGTCTCTACGGAGTTGCAGAGGTTCCAGTGAACTCGTGACCTCTGGATCTCCGATGATACGGACAGCCCGCCGCTGTAACCGGTCGAGAGCGTCCAGCAAGTACTGCGCGGAGCCATCCCAAAGATGAGAACAGTACTCCACGCAAGGGCGCACTTGTGCCTTATACAATAGACACAGTTGCCCAGGCGCGAAGAACCGCCTCACCCTGTTCAGAACTCCGAGTTTTCGCGAAGCTTGCTTAATGACGCTCTCGATATAGGTTTTCTGATTAAGGGAGCGGCAAAGATCCATACCTAAGATGGAGAGACTGTCACGTATCACCAGTGGAGTGTTCTTCAGAGAAGGGAGGGGAAGGAACGGAGACTTTTTTGTAGAGAACGCGCATGCCTGGGTCTTCTTGGCGTTGAACTCGACCAAGTTCTTGGCACCCCATTCATAGATGCGGTCCAAGGTCCGGTCAAGTTCAACGACAAGATTCTGCCTTTTCCCCTCAACCTCAGCCTGTTTGGCCCCAGGATGTCCGAGATATCGCCCATGCACGGTACTGTCGTCCGCATAACAATGTATGTTGCCGAGATTCAACATATCATTGATATGCAGAAGAAAGAGCGTAGGGGATAAGACAGAACCCTGAGGCACTCCTGCATTGACCTGCATAAATTTGGAAGCGCGACCGTCGCAAAGGACCCGAATACGACGCTTCTGCAGGAAACTTGCAATCCAGGTGCACAGTTGAGGGGGCAAGCCATAGGCCGGAAGCTTGGAAAAAGAGACCGGTGCCAGACTCTGTCGAAAGCTTTGGCTATGTCAAGGCTGATAGCCAAAGACTCGCCGTGCTTGTCCATAGCCTCACCCCAGAGGTGCGTGACGAACGCTAGAAGATCACCCGTTGATCGTTTAGACCGAAAGCGGTATTGGCGATCATTGATCAACGATTGATCCTCCAGGTAGCGGACAATTTGAGTGTTTATAATCCGCTCGAACACCTTGGAAAGCACCGAGGTGATAGCTATGGGTCGATAGTTGCTTGGCTCGGAACGGTCCCCCTTTTTGGGAATCGGTTGAACGTTCGCTTCCTTCCAAGCCTCAGGCACAATGCCTGCGACGTAAGACGTCCGGTATAGGCGCGTAAGTGTGGGAGACAACTCCGCTGCACATTTTTTAAGAACCACAGCTGGGATGCCGTCAGGTCCACTGGCTTTCCGAACATCGAGAGACTGCAGTATCGCACGAACGGTTCGTTGCCTGATACATATATCAGGCATGGTGTAGCCGAAGTTGGCAATGTTAGGCGGCTGCGAACCGCAGTCATCGATTCGGGAGTTGGCCGCAAAGAGATTTGCAAGCAGATCTGCTTTCTCTTGCGGCCGATGAGCCAGTGATCCATTCGGATACCTCAGAGGGGGCAGCATGGTCTGGCAGAAGTTGGACTGCACGGCTTTGGCCAGGCGCCAATAGCTACGACTGCCCGTAGGATGCGCTATTAGTTCCTGGCCGAACCGTGCGACGCGCTGGGCATCCGCTCTTAAGTATGCCCTCTTGCAGACCTTTGTGGCTTGGTTGAACGCTGCCTTCAGGTGATCCACGTTAGGGTCGTGGAGAGTGCGAGCCCTGGTCCAAGCGCGATACGCCGTCTGTTTGCGTTCAACAGCATCGGCGCATTCACGCCCGAACCAGGGCCTTTTCCTGCCGCCGCTCGTGACATCACTGTATGGAATATAATATTCCATACCCAGGATGATTTCACCAACGACAGCAGTAGCGCTCTCTGATGGATCCCTGTTCTCAAAGCAGCGTTGAGCCCAAGGGATGGATGCGAAGTATGTGTAATGTGGGACTTGGTGGACCACGAAGCCCGATTTTTGTAGCTGAGCACTTGTCAGGTACAATGAGACAATTGTTCTACGAAGCGCGCAACTACGCAAGGGACAATAATTATAAATTCTGCTGGACTCACAATGGGAAGTTATTTCTTCGCGAACGAGAGGGAACCGAAGCAATTCAGATCAAAACTACATCGTGTCTTAGGAAACTTTGCAAGTCTCTGCAAAACCAAAGCGTCGCAACTGGTCTTAGGTTTTTATTTATTCTTGGTTATCTGTAAACATATTCTATCAATAATTTTAAGATTTCTTCTTTTAATACTCACATCATTAAATAAGCTTATGTATGAACATTGTAACAGTATAATAGAAATGTACTACTACAATCACAACACTGAAACAATAGTACACTCTACACCTACACATACACCCACTAATATAAACAGCACACACAATCAACTCACAAAATACTTACATGTTACTTATATATCTGCAACGGTTTCTCCGTAGTAAAAGCCCTGTACGGTGCAACCGTACATTGCAAAATTACTTTATGTTATGTCAGCATTTTCGCCACAACGCATTCGTAATTCATTATAAAATTTACCTATATATAAAAATCAGTTCACTACCGGTCATCAACCGCGTCGCGTGTAACTCACTATCATTATATCATTTTCTATCAGTTTGTACTTAGCATTAGACCTTAATCAATAATAAACATATATTATTCTCTATTCTATCTCCTCGTATCATTCAATAACATCGTATTAATCAAAAGGTGTGTGGTAACGTACCATACAAGCCCCCTACAAAAAGATGCGCGAAATGTACCTTACACAGTGTCCACCTCGTTCCACGGATGCAACGCTATTAGTCTGTATCTCTCATGAAACGTATACTGAATCTAAATGGCGGACCCGCGGATATAAAATCTATATCAGAAGAACTTGACGCTCTTGGCACTGGTAATAGACTCTTTACTACCTGTAAACCAGAACAGTGTGCTAATCTGCTCGAAACTTAACGTAAGTCAATAACAATACTGCATGTCAACATACGTAGTGTAAACCGCAATTTTGACCAATTTGCCTTATTTTTACATAACTTAGCATGGTACCAGATATAATAGCCTTGTCCGACTGTTGGCTCAGCAAAACTGTAACCATCCCAACAATAGACGGATATATTGCCCACCATACAAACAACAATTTAAATCAAAATGCTGGCCTTATCTTATTCGTAAAATCTACTTTGACATATAAAATATCGGAACCGAAGATAGTTGGCTCAAATTGTCTAATTTGTGAGGTGAAACCTGCCAATCTTGTTGTAATAGCCCTGTATCGCTCCCCGGCCTGTCAGCGCAATATTAATACATTTCTAAATGGACTCGACAACACAGTTACAACCATGGTCCGTCAACTCTGTTCTACAAAATTTTGATTGGAGGGCTGTAAGACACGACAGAGATAACGATAGTGGAAAACAAGAATAGCGATATAATTCCTGCTGTAATGATACCACTGAAAAAATACACTTGAGTTTAAAAATGTTTTTATTTTAATTTATTACAAATACAATGTAAAGCATCTTAGAAATAATTATGAATTATATTTTGATAATTAAACAATAGAGCAAAATATCTTAATCTCAGTATAAAAAAGATAATTCAATCTATACTTATAATAAAACTGTAGAGAGGTCAATTCTATATATATACAAAATTGAATATATATTCAAAATTAATATTGGAGGATGAATGGTGATCGATACTGATGACAAAAATGCAATCAGTAAATTTTTTGTCTGTCTGTCTGTCTGTATGTGCACGCATGGGTCAAAAACTACTGAAGGGATTTTAACCTAACTTGGTACGATTGTAGTCCATACTCCTGGGCAGGTTATAGGCTAATAACATAACGCTAAGACACATAGGAGCTGAGCAGTGACGATAAATTTGAAGCAAGTCGGACGAAAATGCGCTTTCGAGCTCTTATCCTCGCATACGTTGATCATACACCAAAAGTATGTATTACAAAGATGATGGTCTTCAAAAGATCTACAAAAAAGTCCTTAATAGTATATGTCTATCTTTTATAAATTAGCCACAATAACGTGTTTAATCGTTAGGCATTTCTTGAAAGTGTATTAAAATACATAAATATATTGTATTTCACATAGATATATCTTTATCAAACTCCCATATTCAAAAAGTACACTTTAATATTTATATTATAAAAAAAATATAGGAATCGGTTTATAAACACACAAGATATAGATGAAATAAAACTTCCAAATCTCGCCGCGCCAGTATGGGTACGGCTATACGGTTGATTGTTGTTTAACGCGCGAAACGGCCATCCGCTGCATTTATAAAAAGGCGGGGGCGCTCACGCGCCGACTTCACTCACATTTTGTTTGTTTGGTTGAACGCGGTAATCTAAGGAACTACGGGTAAAAATTAGAAAAATATTTCAGTGTTGGATAGCCCATTTATAGAGGAAGGCTATAGGCTATATAACATCACGCTATGACCAATAGGAGCGGAGCATAAATGAAAAATATTGCAAAAACTAGGAAAATTCTCTTATGTGAAGCAGACGAAGTTGCGCGGGTCAGCTAGTATATAAATATTTACAATTAATTTCGTGACATTTACTGGCAACACTACAAGAAAAATGTCTGCCACCGCTTGCGCACCGTTTATCATGTAATTTCGATTTATTTTTGATAAATAAACTAGTTTTAATTTCTTCTGCATTAAAAACGTTAAGTCGAGCACCCTGTTCCTCCTTTGTACTGTTTTGGTGAAATCAAGTGTTATTTTGTGAGATATAGACTCAAATTGAGAAAGTGACTTTTACATTGTTTTTGTTTTACAATATGAGTTTTACATAGTAAGATTTGTATGTGTTGCTTTATTCACAAATAAACCTTTTATAATAAAGTTATGTACATATTTATTGAACTCTCTAAACTGTGTTTTTCGATTAAGTTTTTCTTTGAATATGTGAACGCTGATTTTATTAATAACCAGATTTCTATACAATAAGTACAATAACATAACAAATCTAAATCGGCATACACATTAACTTCAAGGAACTTCGAAAAATACAGTGCTTCCAATTTTGAACCCATAATAATGACAAGCAAATAGATATACATACCCATATATATACCTACACACCACCAATTTTGAATTTCCCGCGATAATTTTGTTTAATTTTGTGCGGGCTGCAAATAGATGGCGCAAGACGCTAAGGAAAAATTTCCTCACAAATTTTGTATGAAGTTGTCATTCTTCTCTTTGAGTATAAGTGTTCTGTGGTTACAACTGTCAAGAACTTCAAAAATATTGTATTTATCGGGGATATCAACATTAACACCGAGCACTTCCAACCAATCACGGAGCACTAGCGTGTGCGGCGACGCGACGACTTTGTGCTTAAACTCACTGACGCACGTTTTTTACTATTGGTGTTTTTCGCCGGCCGTCAGTCAAACAAAACAGTATCAGTACAGTTCGCCCGACGATACTGTGACGACGAGAAAGTGCGATTGAAATATTTATTTATTATGGCGCATGGCGCCACAATTATCACCATAACAGCGGCAGCATAAGTGCTTTAAAATGAATAAATTTATTTTTAAAGCAAGGACAGACGCAACTTATTTATTAAGTTACCTAGTTATTTACTTTGAGCAGTTAGACACTAAAGATCGGCAAATTTAATAGGTAGTAGAGTAGGTAAATCAAAACGTATATCAAAATGACTACACGGTCTTTTATATAATGAATGTCTTAAAATTACTTTTTTATATTTCCCAGCGCATAGTTATGAAAGGAAATAATGAAATACATTTTTATCGCTTAACTTAATGCTTCAACATTTTTATTAAGTTCATGAGTAAATGTAAAACTTATTATTTTTACTCTTTTAGAGGCTCTTTTTTATTTTATAATATTTGCACCAGTAATGGTAATAGTTATAATAACTATACATTTTTTTGTAAATATTTTCCTTTATTTAATAAATAAGCACAACTACAGATAACAAATTACAAATATGAATAATAATAATACTGATATAAATAATTTACGTGTTAATTTGAAATTCCATTATGGTTGAGTGCATCATTTGAAGAAAATAATTTGCAATTAAAGGGCAGCTAGATTAAGAAAAGGAAATATTATATAAGATAAATGTAAAAAAAAGAATACAATACAATTACACATTAAAATTCAAAATTATGTATATTCCAATTAAAGTTATAGAAAAATAAATCAATTAAAAGAAACAATAAATTAAATTAAAATTAGGCAAAAATAAAAAACAAAATTATGTCGCCTTAAAATTATTGTCAGCGTGGTCTTGATGGTCCACGTCAAATGGGAAAAACAAATCTACATTTTCTCAGGTAAGTACCTATTATAGATTTGTTGTCCCACACGCGCGCACTAATCTCTTACCGCGTTGACGCGGGTGCTGCGTGCGCTCAATACAGTATCAGATCGTATCGATCTATTTTCATGTTTATTGAACGAATTCAAGGCTAGGTACCTACTGGATATAAAGTTATTGTTAATAGATTTAAGATATTTTATTATATTACTGTTTTTTAATGTTAGATTTTAGTTATGTTACTATACTATCGCATTAGGGTAAGAACCTGTAATGATAGATTAGTAGTTAGAAATAAATAAAATAAATAAATGATACATAGAAACACCCAGACCAAGACAATCATTCATGACCATGCACACAAATGTTTGACTTGTGCGGGAAGCGAACCCGCGAAGTTAGTCGTAGATAATAATAGGTGATGGATGTATTAACGCTCGGACGCTAGCGCAAATCGAAAACCAAACTTGTAAAATATAATATTCGCGCCGAGATAAACTTGCTCAATATATAATATATGTACTATATACGATATGATACATGTATGGTACTTGGATAGAACGCCGCGTCCCGTTCAGCGTGAATAAATAACAAAATAACAAAAATATAACGCACTCTCTCGCACGATTCGCAGCGTTCAACTTCTAATAATTCAAAGGCGAAGCAGTCTAGGTTGATGTGTCGCTAGGGTTGCCAACCGTACTTTATAATAAAGTATTGTAGGTACGTTATTTCGGGTAAACGTACTTTATACTTTATTAGGAAAATAAAGTACGTGAAAATACTTTATTTTACCTATGTCAACATTTACAGGTTTTATTTAATTGTTTACTTAAAGCAACGCTATAAAGATTCCCTAAATTGACTAAAACAATTGTTTAGCGGTTTTATGCGGTTAAGACGTTCCTTGATAATAAATATTTGTTAGATGTTACTAGCACCAACAAAATTATGGTAACAAAAAAGCAGGTTAAATAAATAATACTTTATTTTTGGAGCTTGTAGGTACTTTATTATTTACCTCAGATAGCAAATGTACTCTATTTGTTCAAAATAAAGGTGGCAACCCTATGTGTCGCTGTGTGTATCTAATATATTTAAGTAGATATGTGTGTTTTTAACAAAATGTGGGATCAAAGAATTCCAATTACGCCGACGCGGCGACGACGCCGACGTTAAAAACGGTGAATGTCGCACTTTATTGTTGCAATGTTGGCAATAACTCTGAACGTTACGATGTTATTTGTAAACCAATATTGCATAATAATGCAATCTTGAAAAAGCATCTCCTAGACATTTTATATAAAGGTACCTACCCTTTTCGAAATACGTACACGAGTTGAATTAAAACATAACAGGCTGGAAAACTTATTTGTAATTTAAATTTAATTAAAATAAGTTGTAACAATTTTCATATTGTTCTGTTATATTTAGACTTTTTAATGATTTCTGCACTGTGGATTAAACTCTGTGTCGCGGCGTTAGTTAAACATTATCAACACGCAGAATTAACAATGGTAGTCCCGTGTTAATTCTAATCCAGAACACAGCGCGGCGGCAGCAATGAGGTGACCTCATGCTTGCTGTGCATTTAATTAGTAGAGTGTATTTTTAAAAGTTCGGTAATAAAATTAAGAATCTTAAACCCTAATGGCTAGTCCCACAACTAACAAGTAAAAGTTATCCGAAAGACAAATCGCATGCTGTCTCATTCTTGTTAGATTAAAGAAGAGAGATGGCGCGACTTTTATCTTATAGATAAATGCTATTTGGCGGTGATGGGACAAGCCCTAAGTCTTTTATAATTTATTTTATCCGGTATAATACACGAATCGTATTAATCTATATTTTGATTTTCGTTGTCTATCAAATTTATATAGACCTAATTATTTACTTACAAATATTATTCATTCTTTTTCAAATAGTTATACTAATTTACCGTCATTGTAAACATATTTTTTTAATTAAATATATAATTTATCAGATCGACACTATTTAATGTTGATTTCAATCAGCCCCATTTATAAAATTAAATCTTTATATATTAAGTACCTAATAGTAGAAACATATATTGGCTAAAGGCGTATTTGGCAAGACAACAGGGCGGCGCAGCGTTGTGCGACGATGTCTTATAATATAATTATGTTCGTGTAATATCGCCGAGACATCTGGCGCACGCATTGTTGGAATAGTCCAGAGAATAACGTCACACTGCGCGTATTGGCGTAGCTACATACCTGACGCCATTGACGCACTCAAAAGCAACGTTCCTAAATTATGATATCTAAGTAATAGATGAATTAGACAAGCAAATAGTGATTATTATACCTCTACCTATTTTCTTTAGCACAGTTTAGCTTTTAGAACAACTATAGCGTCATAAGGGTTTTCCCATAAGACGCTATAGTTGTCGACGTATTTGCCAATATTTTATATTTAATATAAAAATATTGACAGATGCGTTTTTTTACGTACGTAAAAAATACAATTTCGGAAAATATTATGTAAGTACGTCTTTTTTCCATAAGGCGGTAGAGTTGTCGTCGTTTTTGTGGCACTGAGACATAGAGAAATGGTCGGCGGGTGGCTAGTTGGGCCACACGACGCTCACGATCCAGGCCAGGTAGCGGTTAACGCGCGTGTACACGCCGGGCACGCCCCCGCCGCACCCGTTCCCGAATGACGTCACGCCCACCAGGCGGTGGTGATCGAGTCCGTTGGCGTCTTCCACCGTGCTCAGCAGCGGCCCGCCCGAGTCGCCCTGCGGCCACAAACGTCACGTTACTACTGAACATCTAACTACGTTAGTCGGGCATGTTATATTCATTATACACAAAAAAAGGCAAAGCTCCGACTTATCAATTTCTATGAATTCTTCTAATATGGCATTGCGCTTGCGACTCGCCATTTTCGAAGCATGCAAGGTCGCCGGAACGCTCGGTTATGCTCACGCGCAAACATAACCGAGCGGCATAAAATATCAATATTGATATTTGCTTGGTTGCATGTATATGCATCGATAACTGTACAGTTTTATCACATACACGCTAGGGTTTGCCTGTCGGTTATGCATGCAAGGCTAAAACCATCATGCATACCCTAACGTGTATGGCCTCCAGGCCGGATTACCAGGGGTCCAGTGTCCAAATATAACTAACTTACTTGGCAAGTGTCTCTAATGCCTTGCGGGTCGCCGGCGCACATCTGATCGGCGGATATGCCATTACGCATTCTCATCACGTTGGTATAAGATTCGTTACATTTATCACTAGCCACCACTGTCACATTCGCCTTTAATAACACGTTGCTCCTCGATGTTTCTGAAATAAAACAAAAATATTTTGTTAGTTTAAATATAACAAACTTTCGAATAAAAACTAAAAGTAAATAAACTGTTTGTAATTTTACCGTTGTAGTTTACCTTGATAAAAATTTCATGCATTATTAGCGAGTCACAAACATAAATTAATAATTTTAATACATACTTTCGTTATTTGTTACGCCCCAACCGGTGATCGTCAGCGGTGTTTTTGGATCTTCTTCGCTTGTTTCAAGACATATTGCATTCAACTCACTTGAGAACTGTAAAGGTCTTTCCAATCTAAAATAGAATATAAACCAATAAACGCCAAATCTAAATTGTACGTACTGTTGTTACGCGGCTCATGAGGTTTTGGATCCGAATCCCAGGTCAGGCTAACTTAAAGTACTTAATCATTTTCTGTCAAAAATGTTTATTTTCTCAATAGCAGCCCGAAGTTAGTAAGTTAGCAGTATTGCACATTAAATCACGTACAACCGCGCGTTGTTTCGCGCCCAACCTGTCACGTCACGGTGTATCGCCGTCCCATCGAACTATGAGAGTGACGGAATAGAGAACGCACTTATGTTTGCGCACACATTTGTGCACTATAATACGCGCAGATTGGCCGCCGTGACCAAAATATTGTTTGGAGATAGTTTTATTTAAATAATGTTTTACCTCAACAATGCCAAGTCGTGGTATTTACTTCCCACTGTGTAATTAGGATATTCTATAATCTCTGCTATCTTCACATCGGTTTTGTTGTTCCATTGCTTGGCACCGAGCTCTACTACACCTCCACGCACAATGGTCGGCTTTATGCTAAAACAAAACAATTTACAATAATGTTAATAAAATGAAGGAAAGGAAAACTATACCCATGAAAAATTCAACGGGTATTGCCGTTGAATTATGCCCACAGCCTTCCTAATCTATTCTATGCCTACTAAAAAATATTTCACCATACACAAAAATGTTTTTATTTTTAATAAGTATGTCAATAATGTTCAATCAAATATTATAAACTGATATGTAAAAGAAATATTCTTTACGTACGCAAATAACTTTCAAGAGCGTAAAGCGTAAATATGCTGCTAAGAGTGCTAAATACATTTACGCGCTTAGGTACTACGCGCCGCGTAAATAGTTGTCCCATTATTTTTTATACATATTGTATGTTATGTACTTACCCGAGTCTCGTATGAACACAATGTGCAGCAGTTAACACGTAACTGTTAGACAACACTGAACCGCCGCAGATAAAATCATAGCCGTCACCAAGATCGATCCCTAGGGCGACCTGCAAATGAAAAATAAAATAATAAGCTAGACAAAATCGTATTGGACTTTCCGTAAAGAAATTCGGAGTGGCGGCATCGAGTCTGGAACTGTGAACAGAAAAAATACCTTGTACTGGTGTGTAGTAAAAAGCATGCCTCCCGTCCGCACTTTCCATATCTTTAAACCAAGTATAGAATAGCTACGTTTCTTATGCTTCTCGTAGGATCCTGGTCAAATAATTCTAATATCCGTTCATCGACAGAAACGTCATGTTGTCTTACATTCACTCTTGGCTCTTGAAATTGCAAATTACCGGTTTCCCGTAAACGCCGATAAGTATTCGAGAAAGTACGGTGATCGTGCAAGGGCCTATTTGGATACCGCTCTCCGTAAATCCTTTGAGCTTCGCGTGCATTGGAGTTAGCACTTCCATACGCCATCAAAATGTCTGCATATTCTTCATTAGAATAAGTCGCCATTGCTTTACAAACCTCAACATAAATAATGTAACTGACACGTGTGATCGCAGATACGGTGAAATCTCGACTAACATCTTCATTGACTTGCAACTTTGACGATAACAAAAGGCCTTTTGTACCTTATAAAATAAGATCTTAAGGTTACTTTTACATAAAGATAGTACAATCGTTGATCAATGTAAAAGAAAACATGTCTTTTTTTTTATTTTTATTTTACTCGTCAAAATGACCACACTCCACCTGATGGTAAGCAGTCGTGTGGTCTAAGAGCAGTGGCCTCCACATCGCCCCCACAGTAGCCGAGGCGATGTTGAGGTCTCTACTTTGACGGCCTGAGAAGATGCTTTTTCACGCCCCGCTTAAAGAACCCAGGATTGAAGGAAGAAGGAAACATGTGGTAACTGTTGTTGTTAAGCACTAATAGCCTTTTGTTTTAAACAGTAACAAAAGGCTTTTGTACTTAACAAAAATTGGTACCTACCCAGTTTTGTGAAAAAAGAGACGGGAGATGCATTTTGTGCTATGCAAGAGTGAGATAGCATATTTATCTGTTCCACGTAATTTTATTTCCATAAATAGGTGCAATATAGGTACAGTTTGTCTATAAAGAGTAGACAAAAAATGAGGGCGCCACTGTCTTTCACCTGGTATCCCCAATACTATGTAATAACTGGTTTTGATACTTGCTAATTACTGTAATATTGGCATTAATTTTTGTGATGATACTAAGTATAACTTAGTACTTCACATAACTACTTTACAGCTTGTGGTTATATAGAATAACAAACAAATTGTTTTAGTGAAATATTTATTTTCTGAAATTAGTCATCCAACATGTCAAAATCTAAATATTCGACACCAGACATGTTGTCGTCTATCTCCTCAGCAGAAATTTGGCAGACAGGAATCTTTTGATTCTGTCTCAGACTCACTGCTGCTATCGTCACCAACTGTCATAATTAATTTTTCTATATTTTGATATAGCTTGGGGCCTCTTTCATAGTACTCCTTTTCAATCTTTTTGACATGGTCACAACATGATTTCCAATCTGATGGAGTTATGGAAGCAAAAGCATTTTCGGTTAATTGTTTTATATCTCTGGACCCAACATTTTGTGCTGCCACTTTCCTTTTTGCCAAAGACCATATTAGTTCAATTGGGTTCAGGTCGCAGTGATAAGGTGGCAGCCTTACAACTATATGCCCATGCTCGCTTAGTAACTCGTCAATTTCATAAACTGGTTCTGATTTGTTTTTATTCACCAAATCTAATAGCATTGGTTTTCGTAGGGTCGGATCAAAATTAATATTGTTCTCTTCCAGCCATCATTTGATTTCAGCAATTTTGCTGGATGTTGTTGGAGCCTTATTTTTTACAACAGAATGATACGGCGCGTTATCTATTACAATTATGGAAGGATATTCCAGATTTGGGATGAGCTTTTCTGTTACCCACTTCGTAAAATTGGTTCTGTTCATTTCAGAATGATAGTCTTTCTGTTTGTTAGTACCAGAGAAAATGAGAAGAGAGTTCGGCACAAACCCTTTTTCACTTCCTGCGTTGATCAGAATCCATCTTTTCCCTTTAGATATATCTTGAATTACTCCCTCGGTATCAATTGATTGCCAACATTTTTTTAATTTATACGATGAATGAATGTAACTTTCATCCAGATATATGATATCTTTTTGCAATTCTTCAGGTAAGTTACGATTGTCCATAATAACTTTTCAATATTTTTCCTTTTTGATACAAATATTAGTGTTTTCCATCAAAGCTTTTCTGTTTGATTTACATTCTTTGTATTTAAAACCAATAGATTTTAAAATTTTGTGTAAGTGCGCTCGACTACCATTGAAACCAAGGTCTTCCCTTACCATGGCCAGTATTTTGTTAAGTGTAGTGACTTCTTTTTTTACACTATAGAAGTAATGCACTTTTTGTCGGATTGCACACTGGTCAAAATCGTCAAAATCTTTTCTTGGGCGTCCTTTCCTATGTTTAGCAGGAGTACTAAATTTTCCTTTATTTTTGGATCCTTCCAAAACTAATCGTCGCACTGTACTCTCGGATTTACCTGTAAATAATAATTATAATGTCATAAGTATCAAAACCAGTCACGTCACACACACTATAAATATTTGTTGTATGTTTATAATCTCAACGGTATGTATGAAAGTAAATATTTGGTGATAAAACCATTTCTGAATAAAATATTACCATTTAAAAGAGTGTAAAGTGGCATATAAGTATTACATTAAATCAAACTAACCAGTCAGATCCGCTGTTCGTTTATAAACGTCTTCCATCTCCGTGAGTAATCTGCCGGCTTGAAATTCGGCTAAACATCGCATGAAGACTTTATATATGACTTCGCGAGTGCCGCTGCGTATAAGCAAGAATTGTAATGAAAGCGAACAATGTTTACATTGCAGTGACAAGCTTGACATTTAATGTAGTGATGCTAGCCACAGAATAAAGTTAGTTCCGCAAAAAATAATTTCTACTCTTTATAGACAGACTATAAAGCCGAACTTCTAATATTTTCGGCCGGTCGAGCATAATTGGCATTTATTTTTATTTTCTGAAAGCTTTCATAGGCTTATGATACAACATTTTAAAGGGTATGAACTGAAGAAGTTTTTAGAGAAGTTGAAAACCTCCATCACTATTATTATTATTCTTTTTTAATCATGCAAAGTCGAAATTTGTTCTGTTTTCAGGTCTTTCCGAAACTTTGACAGCCTGTTATAATTTTTTTACAAGGTGTCTACAGGAAATAATAATTTTAATGAAATGTAGCAATAGTTAACTAAAATAAAAAATATCATTATGACAGCTAAACCCATATTCGTTTAACATTTTTACAGTATTAGTCCAAATTTCTGAGTTTTTATTTTAAAAATTAATAAAAGTCATAATACCAGAGACAAAATTTAATTTGCCTGAGTCCAACACGTTGGCAATAGCCCAAACCAGATCTCTATTTCATTTGGACAACCATGTGCCTAACAGCCTGTATAATGACAAAACAAAGTAATTTGCGAAAATGTCTTCAATAATTAATAACGCCCCTTTTGATTTATTGCTGCTTAGAATACATAGTTTATACTTCTGTTTACTTATTGCCCACAGTACTAATTAAATTTTCGTTACATTTGTTACTGCCAGGTATAATTGCATGGTGTTCTTTTAAAATTGTCGTTTCGATATTATACAGATCACACCATATAAGCCAGCCATATAAACGCTGTCTCTCTTAGTGGATCGGTAGTGATTACCTTAGATCAAGCAAATGAAGCTGCTCCTGTCTGGTAACCAGATCTTAGAGAAATATTAAACTCCTGCGGCTTTTTTAATATTTTGAATTACCTTGTTTTCATTGGTTTTAATTTTGTTTATTCGAATGCATTCCGGTGGATGCCTTATTTAAAGTGTTCAGAGATTTCCAGAAAATATCGTCGTATTATGTACCTATCAATTTGAGTTACAGATTAGAGATGAACGTTATGTTAACAGTGGCTGTTACCGATAATATATACTAGTCTATGAGTGGCTGTATGTCAGTAGTGCAATGGGCGGCGATCGGAACCACAACGCATGATCTCTCGATTCCTAGTAATTTAAGCATATAGAGCACTACTTTACCATTGGATTGCCACGAAGACTCCAAATTTTAAATTAACAAGCGTGATGTATTTAACAATACAAATGAATAATATGTTGTAGACGAAACCGGAAAGGCTACTTTTATTAAATCAAAATTCAAGTTAACTATTCAAATAATGATGTCATTCATTGGAATCCATTATCCAGTTCTTAGAAATATTAGTCTTCTTATAATAATAATATAATACATTTCATTTATTCGAGTAACTTAAATGACTCATAATAAAAATAGTTAAATTGTTAGTATTCCTTACAAACTATGTTAGTGTGAAAATAATAAACAAACTATAAACTATGTATATTATCTAGTCGGCTGGACCGCATACACGCGACTCACCGCTGTATCACTCCGTGAGAGATGGCACCGCAGCGATTCATGTATATACAGTCCAACCGACTAGCAATCATGTTTAGAATGCTATTGGGGCTACCCCGCACCCTGCACACCAGAGACGCACACCTCTTTCGCATAATCGTATAGAAACAATTGACTTGAGCGTCAGCGAACATCCCTGATGCGCTGCAGAAACGAGGCAGCCCCACCAGCACCCGGAACGCGTTGTTATATTGAACACGGAGAGCGCTGTACGACTTCTGCGTATATCTGGTCCACAAGCCGCACGTGTAAAAAGTGGTGCAATAGGCTTGAAAGAGAGTGATTTTTACCTTATGTGAGCAACGCGCAAACCTGCGAGCCAGCATATTCGCCCTTATCGACAACGCCCTCCTCTCGCGTTCAATATCAGGGTCATCATTGAGACCAGGAGTTAAGACATGACCAAGAAATTTAAATGTTGTAACCCGTTTTAATGGTACCCCGTTTAGTTTTACCGGAGGCATGTTTTCCGTCGTCTTACGCCCAGTCTCGAAGACCATGATCTCTGATTTTTTATTGCAACCCGTGTATTTATTGCAATTGTATAGCAACCCGTGTTTTTGCGCGTATTCTTCACAAATGTTTAATAACTTTCTAAGGCCACAAACTGTCGCCCTCAGCAGCACCATGTCGTCTGCGTAGCTTATGTTATTGACACAGATTCTGTCTATGTGGCAACCGACTCTGGTGCTACTGAGCTCGCCAATCAGATCGTTTACGTATAGATTGAAAAGCGTGGGTGAGCTCAATCCCCCCTGCCTCACCCCGCATTCCAACCCATACGGACGCGAATGACCTCCAGCCCATCGAACAGAGTTGGTCTGGTTAGTGTACCAACGTTTAAAAATGTTGATTATTTCTTTTGGTACATTTTCATTTTCTAGCTTCTGCCATAATAAGTCATAAACAACCAAATCAAAAGCCCTCGAGAGATCGAGAAAGCAGGCATAAATGGGAGTATCCCGCTGTGTATAGTATGAGACAGCATGCTTAAGGCACAACACTGCACTTTCAGTCGATAAACCAGGTCGGAAACCGAACTGGTTATCATGAATTTTTACCATCTTGCTTAGGTGTGCGCTAAGCATGCTGTCGAACACTTTAGCTATCACAGTAGCTAATGATATGGGCCTATAGTTATTGATATCCGCGAGGTCACCAGTCTTGTTCTTTGCAACGGGCACTACTATAGTCCGCAACATTTCATTCGGCACGTAACTATGACTCACACAAAAGCTATACAACATAGTGAGAACTCGGGCCAGGTGTGGACCAGCATGTTGCAGATGTTCGATGCTTAGTCCGTCATGGCCCGGGGATTTACCCCGCGACATGGTTTGTGTGGTTTTATGGATCTCTTTCGAGTTGAATTTACTCTCCATAGCCCTACCGGGCTCAGCATCGAACACCAAACGAGAGGGCCCTAAGGGGGACTTTACAAAAAAGTGCTGCATGAAGAGTGCAGCAATCTCTTCAGGTTTTGTTCTGCCACCGACGCTCACAGGGACACCGGGTCGACTTTGTAATTTATTCGTATGTTTCCAAAATCCACGAAAGTCATTTTTGGAGTGATGTGAGGCCAGAATATCCATTTTAATCTGATCTTCGTGGTTTTGGCATCACTTCAGCCGTGACTTAAATATTCTTCTAGTCTCACACATCTCCTCATAGACTACACCGGACCCCGGTTTACCATACCACATCCATTCCATAAATGTTTGCCTCGCCAGCCTGTGAGAGTCGGTCACGTGTTTGTTCCATCCTATTACCACCCTTTTAAAGCGTTGATTGCTGCCTTCTCGACCATCACATCCGCTTGACTCAGTGCCTGTACGATGTCTGCATAAATTTTATCAATAACCACAATATGACTACGATTGTTACACATAGTATCGCAACATTTACTAAGTTCTTGTGGAAATTCAATAAGTCTCAGTCGCTCATGACATTCTTTTTGATAAGACTCTATTTGATATTGCCCTCTTTCCCCACACAACGTCGTTTGGACTTACATTAGGAACACAGTTCTTAGACACCATTTTTTCAAGGTTACATTCAACCACCATAGGAAAATGGTCAGACCACAATACATCATACAACACATACAGGGTGTAAGTGACGGTTCACCGAAAACTGAAATACTAGCTTCGGACCATCATTCTGAGTTGGAAAACGTAGGAATTTTCCACCGGAAAATTATCGAATTTTCTTTCAAAATTTCACATTTTTCTAACTGACTATGATTACATAATGAGTAAACGACCCATTATACTAGATAATATCAATAAAAACTACATAATACCGAAAAACAGCTATGTAATCCAAACATACAAAATAAATACAGTTGAACCAATCAGCTGATCTTGCGCGGAAAAGGCAATGACCAACGCAAAAAAGTTTTTTTACGCACCGGCAATAGTGTGCTGTGTAAAAACCCGCCCGCATCGTACCTACTACCACTGAACTAGGGAAGATCTATGATCAATGATCGATATCGAAAAAAGTGTATTAAACAAAGCGGGATAGGTTAATAAATAAAATAGTTGTTTTCCTTTTAAAAGTAAAGGTTACATGAACGTGTTAGCACTATTTATTATTAAATTAGTCACGTAGATTGAAAAGATTGTAATGATTAAAGTAGCCTGTAACTAAATGTTATACTACTATCACTTTACAATACCCATTTGCATTTTAAATGTAAAAAAATATTAATTGTTTTGATATTTCGTATCGTAAATGTACATGTATGAGTTTATTTAATCACTTTTAATAATAATTAATGTAAAAGACCATCTAATTGTTTTAAAACAAAGCTTTTTGTACACAGCGATTCATACAATGTAATGTAATCTAGTAAATCTTTACTTAACTGTTAAAATACAAAACTGTTTTTTAGAATTAGCCATAAACAGTTTATTACTATGTATAAGCATAAAATTAATCGATAGCCGATAACTCTCATAAAAATATTTTATGAGAGTTATCGACTATGGTTTTTTTTTTTTAATTTATTTGTTTACTCAATATAACTATCATTACAGGACTAGCCTAATACAATAGTGTAGCTATCTTATATATATATAAATATGTACTATTATATTTTTACTAATTACTTACTGTAACAAATTACAAATAATGCTACCTTTGTGAATTCACTCAGAGCACAACAGAATATGTCTGTTTCCTTAGCTATAAGGTTTAGAGTGTGAACAGCACGCGTCAGTGGCGCCTCTCCCAACAGATTTGTACGCCCTCGCGGCTCGAACAGTAGGGTCGGTTTTCGGCGTCGCCACACATACCTATCTGGTACACACAAACCCAGCAATCTTAGTATATCTGCGTTATATACTTTTCCTCTAAACAGTTCAAATAAGTATTTAGTCAATGCTAGACTTCTCCTAACCTGAAGTTCAGTATATCCTACCATTCCTAAAATAAATAAGGTTGGGTACCTTAGCGGATAAAATGGGTACACCCCATACTGACGCAAATAAAGGTACCTTACAAATTTGTTCTGTACTCTCTCCAACATGAGCCTATATTTAGTTTCATGTGGAGACCAGATTTAATTAGATAGATGTATCTCATCCCTATCTAATATGACTACAACTGCAAAAGAAATTTATTTTTGAATTCTTTAGTTCGGTCGCGCTACTGTCAGGAATCGGAAGTACTTGACGTAATCTCTCGTATTCGCGAGTGTTTACTATTTTCGTTGCATTTTGTTAAGTTTTTTATTTTGTTTATAACTATTTTGTGTACTAAATTGTGTTTATTTACTGTGTTCATAACATTTTGTTAACGTTTTTGTTTTGTTTATAACTTTTTTGTGTAACTACAAAGTTGTGTTTGTACCTAATAAATAATGAGTCAGCCATTTAGTGCACGTGAATATGGACAAATGCTCATGGCATACGGGGAGGCACGAGGCAATGCTTCGTTGGCGCTTCGCATTTACATCCAGCGGTATCCTGACGCTCGTCACCCTATGGACAGTCGTGTGATTTCTCGTACGTATCAACGAGTACTGGATAATTTACCCATAGTACCGCATCAGGAGGGTTCCAGCAGGCCGATTAGAGTTTCCACTGAGCGGAGAATTCTCGATGCCGTTCACCGTAATCCACACCTTGGTACGCGAACCACCGCTAAACTTCTGCGCCGTAACCACGGAACTCGCCTATCGCACTGGACTGTGCATAAAATTTTACGCAGAGATCGACAACGGCCGTACCGTATTCATAAAGTGCAAGCTCTCGTGCCTGGCGATCAAGTTCGGCGTATTGCATACTGCAGGTGGTTGATGAATCAGCAGCGGCAACATCCAAATTTTGTATCCCACATAATCTGGACTGACGAATCCACGTTTACTCGGAATGGCATGTGGAATCGACGTAACTCGCACGTTTGGGCGCGAAGTAATCCACATGCATCCCAACAAACGGGTCACCAAACGCGTTGGTCAGTAAACGTATGGTATGGTAACTATAACAACAAAATTTTAGGGCCTTACTTTTTACCGGAGCGCTTGAATGGACCCCGATACTTGGATTTTCTACAGCAAGACCTGACTGTCCTGGATGAGTTACGTTCCGACCTTGCCGCAGAATGGGATCAAATGGAAGATTTGCCGCTTGCTCAATTACCTCAAATTTGGTTTCAACACGACGGTGCGCAACCGCATGTCGTGCTCAGAGTGCGCCAATATCTTGACGACACATTTCCTCGGAGATGGATTGGGCGATTCGGGCCTCACTCGTGGCCAGCCCGCTCACCGGATTTAACACCGCTGGATTTTTTTTGTGGGGCTATATCAAGGAAAAGTGTTCGTCAGTGCACTACTGCGAACGAAATGCGGAATCGTATAACGGCAGCATTTGTAAAGTTAGAAGCTGACATTATCGCAGACCCCTCCATGATGCCTCGCCTTCACGCCGAAACAATCAATCGTGCGCAAGTTTGTGAACAAATTGGAGGCAGCCATTTTGAACCATATCTTATAAGGCCCGCGAGATCTTAAGGTAAGGTTTAATTACTTTTACAATTTACTGTTAATTCAAAGAATTTATCGTAAATCACTCTACCTTTTTATTTTATAAACACATTTGGCTTTCTGTTTTTACCTACACAAACATTAACGAAATGTGCGTATAAAATTAATTTTATAAGACGTTATTCAATTTATTCAAATTTTTTGTAAGTACAATAATAAAATTGTACAATCCGATTATTAGTCACAACGTTTAAATTATTATTGTAGTAGATCACTAAAATAGGTGATCCGGGCTCCGTCAGATAATGTGAGCGCGCGTAGCGTTGGTGCGCGGGAAGCGCAATACGATAGCGCGGACGGACACATTGCATTGGTAGCGATACATTGCGTAGTGTAAATTACAATGTACTAGCATAAAACTTTAATCGTACGTTTCATTTTTGAATTGACATTTCCATTCAGTTGTGTACTTATGGACAAACGATTGTGCAACGTTTTCGGTACACCGTCCCTTACACCCTGTATACATTTCCAACACACTTCGCAGATGCCTCTGTTACTAGACAGTGGTCTAACCACCGTCTTGAGCCATGAGCTTCACTCAGAAATGTATATGTGTCCGAAACTATACCCAGAAAATCAGTATCAATACACTTCCATTTTTGTTCACAACAAAACCCAGTAAGTTCATTATAAAACTGTTCGGCCGGGTGTGCATTAAAGTCTCCTAACACGAACACATAATCTATACTATAGTTATCAATGATCGCACTCACCGAGCTCAGGACGTCAGTAAAATCCGTTAGATTAGCCACAGCATCCGTTGGCATGTACACACTGAGCACTAGAAACGATTTATCATTCAACACTATTTTGACCGCACAAATACGAGGATTACTGCACTGAACAATAGTCACATTTGTAAAAAGGCGTCGTCGCCACATAAGCACAATCCCGCCGTATGGCCTGCCATAAAGCATGCCCGCCGATGTGTCCACTGCCGATACTCCCGTACAACTAAAGTCATCACTTATGTTATCAAGGAATAAGATTTCATCCGGTAACAACCACGTTTCTTGTAAGGCAATCACATCACATTGCTTACATAAATCACTGATACCCTGAACAGAGCGCTTAACACTTTTACAATTAAAGGTCATGAACTTGTATACACGTTCACCCATTATTTTCGAGTTCAGTGCCGATATCTCTGTTTACATTCTGACGCTTCATTTTGTTGTTAACAAAACGTCGAAATATAATTCCCTGTGGCCACAAATTGTTATCCATGTACATTGGGAGTACAGTTTGTGACACAAAGAATTTGTACGCATTGTGCTCACATTGCCTTGTTATGTTAATCTTTTCAAGACTAACTTTTTCACCCGTCTTTTTCATAATATAGCTAGTTATATTCGATTCCAAAGTGTCTCTGTGTACATTGGTTATAAACATAGGTACTTTTCGCTCAGCCGCTTTAAATTTATCTTCCGTCTCGACAGTACCTGTGCCCAGATGTCCTTTAAATTGATTTACTTTAGGTTTTTGCTTCTTCTGAACCAACGTAAAACCATCATCCGTTATTGTTTCAGCTGAAAGCACATTAGAATATAATTAATGCGGCGTGTGCGTTGCGTTATCAATCAGCTGTTCTTTAGTCTCGGTCTCGCTCAGGTTACGGTTATAACCGGTGGACGCGATGACGCGGATGGCCCCGCCCCTTCGCAGGCCATATGACTCGTTCTCGCTTCATCATGTCGACTAGCCGTTACATTTTGTTTTTTCGCTCCACCCGCAAGTGCGATATTATGCGACTTTTGATAATTAGGACTCTTTTTTCCCAATAATATACGATCCTCGCAAATAATACGTTCGTCCTCTTGATTATAACAAGTAATATACTCATCACACGATGCACCTCGTCTTGTATTTACATTTGCATCCTTGTTCACCCTAGATGCATATTGCTTTTGAAAATTTTCTAACGCCTCCTGCGTCACATATGAGGATTTAATGGTTCTAATTTCCATCTGTACGAGTGCCAGATCCTTAAGAAGCTGCGAGACATCAAGATGGTCGAATGTAATGGGGGGTAGTTTGTTCAGGTCGCGAGCAACAAACACCGGCAATGTATCAGGATCTGCTGCCTTAAAAATGCCAATGATGTCATTCAGCACACGATTTTCTTTGCCTTATCCTTTACGAACAGTACCACGCACCGCCGAAGACAGCGATTCCACTAATAACATTTTCGCTTTTTGAATTTGCTCACTTGTAAAAGCGGACGCACATATTTTCACTAAGCTCGCCTCATCAGCGAGCGACACTTTATTTTGAATGTACGCTAATAGTTCGTCTATAATAATATTACACGATACACATTTTAATGCAGTTGTCATTTTGCTAATTACGCACGGCGGCGCAATGACCGATAACACGTACGGTGCTAATGACCGCGCGCGACTGACTTATATACCTACATTTATGGTTTTGAAACATATTTATGGATATTGACGTTAACTCCACATAACAATATCAAACCCGGAACCGTTACTGGAAAAATTATCCACTGCTAGGCCCATTGACAGATCAAAAGGGTTAAGCCATAATGATGAGAGATGAGAGATCTGTCTATACTAGAAGTTCTCACTTATTTTAGTAAGTTCTAATGATAAAGAGTGATTCGATTCATATTCTTCTCTAAGACGTAAATATGGCACATGGGCACGGAATACACATTAGTAGATTAGATACTACGACATAGTTTATTAGTTTGGTTTACAAACGACATACGTTAGGTACTCAACAAGAAAATATATTATACTAGATTTTGCTCGCAGCTTCGCTCGTGAAAATGTACGTTAGATTAGTAACAGTACTTTTTTCAGGATGTAAGGTACCCTATGTCCTTTTCTGTTTCCTTAAGAACGTGGATGCGAAGGTTCATGATGATCGGCCGAGTAGTTAAGGCGTGAAAGCGTAACAAACAAACAAACTCACATTTGCATTTTTAATATTGGGATTAATTGCTCTGGGAGTTTTAAGGTTTCATAATGATGAATTACCATGACCGACACCCTGTGACCGAAATCGCGAGAAAATTCAACATGAAATTTAACCACATAGGTATGCAGTCTAACTACATAATCACTGCTGGACGCACATATGTATAGGTATATATACCATACGCATATTATACACCTGCTGAAAATCACTGTACTTAAACAAATGTTTTGTATATGTACATATAACATATGTAAATAGTTTTGATCAATAAATGGGTATAGAAGGAAAACCGCAAATAATTAGAAGTAACGGAATCAGATGACCAATTGCTCATTTTACAAACTATGCATTATGCAACTTGAAAATAAATAACATCATGTAAATTAGGAATGGTTAAAAATAAATTCGGTCATTCGAAAACTGTATGACCGTGTTAGATTTTAGGTGTAAGTGAAGTAAATAAGCAATTTGGTTTAAGCATTTTTTTTATTAAATTTTAATGACAGGAATATGGTTCCCTTAAACTAATTCATAAAAGCAATAATTCAATATCAAATATATCAATATTTATTTATACTATATTTGTTATGTACCAATAACATTATATCAGCGACTATATTATAACACATAATACTTTTTACTATATATTATAATCAAACAACAACATAATAACAATTACACCAGCCATAATATAATTAGAACGGTATCGTACCTTATGTGTTACGCTTGATTGCCGAGGAGCAACTGAACTACAGAACATTGGCTCTCTCCTTTTATAACGACTCACAAACAACGGATGATTCACATTTGTGATAACGAGTCAAATCAGTGTTTCATTAAAAGCTATTTAATTGTATACAAAATAGTGTTAGAACGGTATTTACTATTACGAAACATTATGTTTAATTTTAATATTAATTTAAACATACAACTTAGTTTTTTTACGTTTTATTTAAATTTGTTAGAACGACCGGACGAGTCATAACGGCACTTCCATTAGAAACAATTTAATATTACATAAAATAATTTTATAACTGAAATGACTATCATAACATGATTTATAATTACTTAACTTATTAGATAATATTATGTAATGTAATGTTAATTTAATATATATATATTCAAATGTCCGTTAACCGCGTATTCGAATATTAATAATTTGGTTAATAATAATAATATTGCTTTATTTCTTCTCACATAAACACTACAAATTTTGTTACATAATGTGTGTGTACAATGATAAAATTCAGTAAATTTCTTTACATTTTGTACAAATTAATTTATGTGAGAAGCTGGTGTCTGAGATAGGAATAAGTATACCTGTAATACAGATTACCAGGTCCCCACCCCAGATTTATAAATAACAATAACAACGGGAAACCAATAGCTACTTATATCCTATAAGACTTACATAAGTGTAGAACAATTGAGGGATTTATTTAATGTTGTTTTATTATTGTTGACAACTGTTAATTTTTAAAACTTTGTTTTATTTTGGGGTTTTTATCCTATACGGATATGTCAACCCCATCGTAACTTATCACAAAGTAATTACATAATTTTTAACAATCAAATTAATACTCAGAAATTAACTATTTTACATGAGACGAATCACTGTTGAGCAACTGTTACTAAATGACATAATTTCTTAGCTTCTTCTGATTTTGGTCTTGATAAAATTCCTTGAATTAAACCTACATCCAACCTATTTAATTTAAATTCGTTCAACAGGGACTCGCGATCATTTTTATTATGGACACACTCCATCAGCAAATGTTGTACATCTTCAATTTGATTGCAAATGGTGCAATTAGGTGAATTTACTTTCTTCAATAAGTATGCAAACTTTGCTGATGGATAGTGTCCAGACCTAAGTCTTAGGGCTAGCTTGACATAATGCCTACTTAAGCTGGTATCATCAAACCAGGGGCTACGAAGGAGCTCACTCTGTATAGTCCTATACCAGATGCCTTTTTCTAAAGATATATTTTCAAAATGTGTTTTCCAATAATTAAAGCAAAGTGATTTAAATTTTCGCACTAATTCCCAGTGGTCAGGTACATAGTTAATTAAATTGCCATTTACTGCTGCTAACTTAGCTACACGGTCAGCTTCCTCGTTCCCCCTCAGGCCAATATGTGCTGGAACCCATTGCAACTTTAATTCTTTACCCATTTCATTAAAAGTAATAATAGTTTTCAGGATATCATAGGCTATCGATGCGTCTCTGCGGCCAGAGGTGCATCGAGCCACATGTTGTGAGGCACTTTTACTGTCTGAAAAGATAACGATGTTATTAGAATTATGATTAATTCCGTAAGATAACGCCTGGTGAATTGCAATGAGTTCCAGCGACATTATCGATACATCACAATTAATTTTAAAACCTGCTTTATATTGTAAAGTTTTGTCATAAAATCCGGCTCCTAGACCCTGCGGACCTTTAGATCCATCACTATATATACTGTGCCAGCCAAAATATTTATTGTTTAATTCGGTGACAACATTATTTACCAATATGTTCGAATCAAAATAAGCTTTAGCGCGTTGAATGCTTTCAAGATCTACAATAATATTTTTGTTAATTTCAATATTTGTTATCCATGTGTCCAAATTAAACATACTCAGAACATTGACCGACTTGACATTAATTTGGCTCATATCTCTATACGTTTGAACAAGTAAAGGTATCTTTTTGTTTTGCCAGTATCTTATATTACAGAGAGCACTTAATTCTGAAATCATGTCAACAGTTACATTATTGAAACAAGAATTTAATTTTAAGCTGTATTTATATGCTACGTATCGCCTTCGTATTGGTAATGGTATTATACTTAGCTCGCTTTCCATAACGTGTATTGGTGAACTTCGAATAAAACCTATTATTCTTAAAGCTTGATTTTGTAATCTATCTAACTTGACAGCGTGCGTTTTTGCACAACAGTCATAAATAAAACAACCATAATCCATTCGACTTCTAATTAGTGCGATGTATAATCTGCGCGTGTGAATTGTATGAATACCGAAGAAGCTACCAACAAGTACTTTTAATATGTTTAAGAGTTTTGAACATCTTTCGATTATCTCATTAATGTGTTTGCCCCAACGTAGACTTCTATCTAGCCATATACCTGAGTATTTGACGCAATCTTTAAAGGCTAGATTACACCCGTCTATCTTTACAGAGGGTAATATTCTTCTTTGACCTCTACTAAAAAGGCAATAATTTGATTTATTAGGAGATAATACTAAACCAAGTTCGCTTAGCTGTGAAACTATGGAATCGAGTGCTCTCTGCATGTACATTTCACTTTTACAACTATCTTTGTCTCTAATATACAGAACAAAATCGTCTGCATATTGTGACAACAAAACATTTAGAGGCAGCTGGGCTAAACTATAAGTTATTAAATTAAAAATTAAAGGAGACAGGGGGTCTCCCTGAGCTAAACCTTTATTTGTACACCTGGTAATTATTAAATCACCACTATTGTTTAACGTAATGCTTAGTTTTCTTTCACTTAAAAACGACCATATATATGAACACAATTTTGATCCTATTTTTAATTGATCCAAAATATTCATAGCTACATCAATGGAAACATTATTGTAGGCATTTTCAATATCCAGAAAACAGGCTAGGGTTGGTATATTCTTAGAGAATCCTATTTGGATATACGTCACTACACGAGTAACCGCATCCAGGCAAGAATATATGTTATAGTATAATTCCTAAAACCAACAGTATATGATGAAAGAATCCTATTTTTTTCTGTGTACCACTCAAGACGTTTGAACAACATTAAATGAAAAATTTTGCACACACAAGAAATTAACGAGATAGGCCGAAGTTTGAGGTCAGAACTAGTGTTATTAGTTTAGGTATGGAAATGATTGTAATATTTCGCCATTGATAAGGTACTGTACCGGAATTAAAAATCTTATTGTATATGTGAAGGAGAAATAGTTTAGCTATGTCTGGTAAATTATAAATCATGGAATATGAAATCCCATCCTCACCCGGTGCTGAGTCTTTTTTCTTGAGGCAATGATCAAGCTCTTGCCTAGTTAAACGCATCATTTCTTGAAATAAAGTTCGGTATCGAATTTAAGACGTAATCCGCTAAAGCTAAGCGAATACAATAGTTTCTTTTGCTTATCAGGGGAAGGACAGCTTTTTATTTGCATGAAACCTTTTAGCCATCTCATGCGGCGCCACATCTCAGGAGCCGAAACAGTGTGATCAATAGAGTCACAGAACTTTTGCCAGCTTAATACGTTAGCCTTGTTTATTAATTTATGCGATTCCTTTGTTTTTTCTTCAAGCCTACTTAAATTTTCTGGGGTAGGGTTACGCCGAAACTTTGACAAAGCTTATCTTCTCTGCGCTACTACTTTCGACAACGCCGGGTTCCAATAATCTTTCGGCTTGAATTTATTCGTGGGTTTAGAAAAACATTTAATATATGGTATATATTGATCGGCGGCATTATTAATTTGATCTAAGAATAAGTTATACATATCTTGAAGACTATGATAATTGTCACGAAATTTAATATTTTCTGATAATGCTTTATTATACCCCAAACCAATCAGCTTTTTGAAAATTTCACTTTTTGACTGTAGTAAAACTGTTCGCAATATTAATTGACATTTTAATAATGAAGGACCATATTGTATAACACATAGACATTTGCCAATTGTTTCTAATTTAGATGCTCCTTGAGTCCGTTATTAAATGATCACTACCGATGTTTTCGTTAAACACTTCCCAATCGAATTTTATCGCAATATCAGCTGATACAAACGTAACATCCGGCGACGTCTGTTGCAAATTTCCATTGACTAATTTAATTCGAGTAGCAGTCCCATTGTTAAGTGAAACAAATGAATTTTCTAATGCTTAATTCATAATTTGTATACCCCTCGTATCGGATTTGACCGACCAGTTGGTATGATGACCATTGAAATCACCGGCAGTTATCGTTGATTTAGAGAAATTTGCAAATATTTCATCCCAGTCTGATATTTGTGTTTGCACAGACGACGAGCAATAAACACTTACAACATTTTCCAAATCTTTGCAATTTACCAATTTAATACTGACTATCTCTATGCCTGAATTAGAAACATAGATTGGATTTAAATATGATTTAATGGACTTATGTACTATAATTGAAACACCCCCATAGGAATCAGTTCTATCTACCCTATACATATTATAGCCATTAATATTAAGGTGATTTTCTTTATTTAACCATGTCTCACAGAATACCTATGTGAATATTTTGCTGATTTAAAAGTGCCATAAATGCTGTTAATTTGGGTGGTAAACTTTGTGCATTCCACTGGAATATGCTTATCCGTATATTATCATGGTCGTTACTAACCATTTAAAAAGTTAAAAAGCATTTCAATGTAATCTCCTTTAGCAAACATACTTATTACAATATTTTTAAATTCCCTCCAAATCAATTTTAACACTGATACAAGTTTATCTTCTAATCTATCCTGTGACATTTAAATACCTTTTATTTTCAAAATAAATTTCTTAAATTCCAATCTATACCGTAAATGTTCCATACTTGTGTTATCCTTTTCTCTATCTTCTGCCTGTATACTTCCATTTTCTGCGATCTCTGCCTGTTCTGAAAATGTATGCGTTACTTCTTTCTCTCTTGTTCTCTGCTTATTATTATTTTGAATCTTCCTGGGTTGAGATTCACAGGCTGGTTCCGTAGATGTTTTGCTAGAACATTCCATTGAGCGTATATCCGCTATTGGCTTTGGCTTTTCTTGACTGACAATCGTCTTGGATACTACGTCACTATATTTAACAAACCCTTCTGTTGTGTTTGAAGCAGAAGGAGAGTTAAGTAAGGTTTGCGATATACCTTCCGACCTTTCTCTTTTCTCTATGAACATTTGCAGAGCCTTCCGATATGGCACCTGTTCTTTACTCATAATTGTTCTAATTTGTTTTTCTTTAATATACCAGGGGCATGTTTTGTCCAGAACGAAATGCGGGCCTTTACAATTTAGACACTTAAATTCTTTAATATCGCAATTTTCGTGGTTACTTCCACATTTTGGGCATACTTTCTTTTTAGTTGGGCAGAACTTAAATATGTGACCGAACTGCCAACACCCCGAACATTGAGTCACTGGAAACACATATGCTTTGACCTTAAAGCGACAGTCGTACGCGTATATATACGGAGGTAAAACGATTCCCTTGAAGCAAATCCTTACAGATTCGCTATCTATCCATTTCCCCTCTGCATTTAACCTCCTCATATTCCCCTCTACGTTTAAGTCGAATAATTGAAATAATTTCTATTTGACATTCAATTATTGCCAGCAATTCTTGTTCATTAAATTCAATATCTACACCTTTCACAATACCATATGATAAAGACAGTGTATTTACCTTCTGACACCTGAAATTCATCTCTTTTAATTTGTGGCACTCCAATAACTTCATGGCATCTTCGTCTTCTTTAAACTGAATGAGTACTTTGTTAATACCTTTATATTTAATTCGTGTAATACCTTTTATATCCTCAGATCTAAGTAGGTTAGCCAGAGCCATTTGCTTAGGCAAATGTCCCATAGATGTGATACATACTTCATAAACATTTTTTCTTCCGAGTTGTCGTTCTGTATTTTATTTTCATCTACCCTCATGTTACTTTGCATTTCTGTAGAAATACTTCGAATGATTCGTTTAGATCTCCTTCTAACCACAGTAATAAATTCTTCTGCCGTGCTATTATCCTCTTCTCTCTCTTTTCTCTTTACCACACTTCTTCGATCTTCTTCATAAGTTTTTCCAGTTTCGGGAGTTACCCCCTTTTTTTGTTCATATTCTCGTTCACAACTAGCCAAAAACTCCGCATCACTGACATCTTCATCGCTGTTAATTTCGTCCATTATAAGCGAGTTACGTAGGTACACGCAATAATTAATAATCACTCGGCAAAGACACAAAAAACGTGCACTTCGCACGCGACTCCTGTTAAATATTGTTATAATTGTTTACTATTGAAATGCAATTGCTAATAAATCATCATCCTCCATCGTCGTGCGTTCACTACGCTATCACTATCCGTACTGACAGTATACATTCCGAATGAAGAAAAACTAAAGTTTGCGCTAGTCTCACGGAATTCCGAATCGAAATTACGTGTTAGGAAATCGAATACGGAAAACGAATGTATGCGGCCAGCCTAAAAGGTGCTTAGTTTCAAGATTGCCCTTTGGGCACGTTCTATATATAGGAGATGCGTTTTGGTGGCTCCTCCCCAAGACATGATACAATACGTTATTTGAGATTGACAAAGGGCGAGATACACTGTCTTCAATATTGATTTATCAGCAACATGTCGAAGGTTTTTAAATATCACCATGATCTTTCGTACCCTTGTTGTTAATAGGCCTATATGGTTTTGGAAGTTTAATTTATTGTCAATCATTATACCTAAATACTTAATTGACGACGTGGCTTGTAAATTGGGGCATGAACAAAGGTTATTTGTGTTATTTGTGGGTTGACAAAAAGAATGAGATACTAATTTAAGTGAAGGATCCGGATAGTCTGGACTTTTCAATGAAAAAGTAATAAACTTAGTCTTTTTTATATTTAGTGTTAAGATGTTTTCATGTAGGTAGCCATTTGTTGACGATATTCATCCCTTTTTGTGCACTTATAACAGTATCTGCCCAAGAGTCCTCATTAATGAGCAAAACAAAAAGTTAGGTTTAGCTGACACAACTCATTTATATAGACAAGAAATAATGCCGGTCCAAGGATGCTTCCTTGGCGAACGGGTTCCTCATCGCTAGTCATTTCATTAATCTGTACAAATTGAGTTCTATGTGTTAAAATATAGTCTTCGAATAATTTTAATTGAATGCCCCTTACGCCAAGTAGTTCAAGTTTGTTTATGAGAGTTGGAACAGAGACTGTCAAATGCTTTTTTAAGGTCCAGGAATATGCCTATTACTTTCTTTTTAACATCAAGTTTAGTAACTATGTGGTATGTGAGTTCGTGTTATTAGGTAATATCGTTAACCACATACGAGTATACTACTGTCGAATCATACACGAATATTCAAAACTTGACTTTTGATGGGTCAATCGCTCACGTTCCGATGATTGCCGAAAATGTCAATAAATATCAAAGTTTAAAACCTTATATTCAAATATTTTTCAAACTTTCGTTTGATTAATAGATACGAATAATTCGATTCTGTTCTGGATTGTTGCTGTATGCTGTACAGCAACTAGGTATCCAAAACAGAATTAAATCGCAAAATACCCATGTGGTTATTTCCCGATTCTGTAAGCCATGTGACCCTCTTCAAAAGCTATGAACCGTTTTAAGAGTATTCAGTTTGTGCCTTAGACCAGACAGTAGAGCACCATTGTGGTTTTTGTTTGGTGGAGCACTTAGATCGATGCCAGTTTCGGCACAATCGATCTACGAGCTTGCCACTGCGCTGAGTCACGAACCATTAAAAACAAAATAAAGGAGTTGCGCTTGTATGTAAGCAACTACATAAATATTTGAGAATCGCTACGTCGATCTACAACTAGGAACTGTAATTGTGTAGAATGATGTCAATAAATATCAAGTATAATCTATGTATATTAATGCTAAAAGACGGGCTCAGTACTAGGCATACTTAGCTTGCCGACGCATATTTGACTATATTCGTCGACAGGCTAACACATGCTACCTGTCTTTTTTGCAATGGTCAGATATTTGACTAAACGGGGTTCGTACAAAAATGCTTTCGACAAAACTTGAAGTTAGTTTTGCCAGATATGGAAATATGGCGAAAGCCATAGTATATCATAGTATAGTATAGTACATGCAAACGTGATATATATAACTTGTTATTAGCAAAGCAAAATACTACGTGCCGTAATACATAATAGTTAATATTGTTAATTATGCAAATAAAGTAAACATCATAATTTCCCTTTCCTATATAGGTCCGTACTACGTATGTATAAGAACTTAGTATATAAGCCTTAATTAAGTAACAATAAACCAGTCAATATTCAATCACCACATCGTCGTTTTAATTGGTTCATAAAGCAACACGCAATAATTGGAGACCCCGACGTGATCTATTGGTCTCTAGTGCTGATATAATACCGGGACGACCGGAACCCAATTTGGTTTTCAGCGGTGAACCTAGAGAACAATAGTATTACGATATTATCACATCCTCATAACGTCAGAAGAAAAATGGCTCCACCAATAACTCCTTCAAAAGGCGACTCAGGCTGCGAAACTGTTGCTGCAATCACGGTCACGGAAAAACTACCGCAATTTTGGACAGACTCACCACGATTATGGTTCGCTCAGTTTGAAGCCATCTTGGCACCACAAAAACAGGGCGAAGACTACAAATACAATATGGTAATATCTAAATTACCAAAAGAGGTAGTCCATCAGGTTAGTGACATTTTGACTAATCCTCCCAGCGATAATAAGTACTCCACCATCAAGGAACGTCTAATAAACTGCTACGAAGAGAGCGAACACCGACGTTTTCACAGACTACTATCAGAAATGGACCTCGGAGACCAAAAGCCTTCCCAGCTCTTGAGAAAAATGAAGGAAGCGGGATGTGGAAATATAAACGACGACACTATTCGTCTTCTGTGGCTAAGACAACTTCCCGCTTCGCTAACAGCGATTATATCGGTTACAAACAATTTATCATTAGACAACTTGAGCGAGTTAGCCGATAAAATATATGAAAACTTGACCTACAACAAGAATACCACTCAAGAGACATCGGTTGACATTAATTTAATAACAAACATATCGTCACAACTTGCAGCTATGCGAATAGAAATAAATGCATTACGTAGCGCACGTGAGCATCAACCTATGCAACGCAGCAAATTCCATTCACGCCATTCGTCACACTCACGGTCAAGGTCGCGCCACAGAAGCTCGCATAATGGAATTTGTTATTATCATAATCGTTTCAAGCAAGATTCGTATAAATGCAAGAAGCCATGTTCGTGGAATATGAACAAAAATATCAGGCCGTCGGAAAACTAGAAGTAGCACAGAAAACGACGGGTCTCTGTGCTATTCACCCAGCAAACCGTCTAACTATAACTGACTCAAACAGTGGTTATAGATTTTTAGTCGACACGGGTGCTAACATTTCGGTTATCAATCGCACAAATAACGAGAGCAAAGCATGCGAATACAAATTATTCGCTGCCAACGGCAGCCCTATAAATACATACGGGGAACGCACTTTAATGCTTAACCTCGGACTTCGCCGAAGCTTTAAATGGACATTTACCATTGCCGACGTCAAGATGCCAATTCTGGGAGCTGATTTTCTGGATCATTATCAATTATTAGTAGATATACACGGAAAAAAACTGATCGATAAAAAGACAGGTTTGAAAACGCCTGCCAAAATAGTGAGAGCAAACATTGCATCAGTCCGATCGTTAAACGCTTCTCTACAGGAACCAATAAAGCGATTGTTAGAGAAATATGAAGACATTACAAAGCCTAGATCGATGAACCTACCTACCAAGCACCAAGTACAGCATCAAATAATAACAAAAGGTTTCCCAGTATTTACTCGAGCGCGTCCATTACCTCCTGATAAATACAGAATTGCAAAACAGGAATTCCAAGACATGATGGATATGGGAATTTGCCGACCGTCAAGCAGTCAATGGGCATCACCACTTCATTTAGTCAAGAAGAAGAATGGCGAATGGAGAGCATGTGGAGATTACCGCGCACTAAATAAAATAACAGTACCAGACAGGTACCCACTTCCAAGGCTACTTGATTTTACGTACGTGGCAAGCGGAAAAGGAATTTTCAGCAAAATAGACATAAAGAAAGCTTTTCACGTTCTGCCCGTAGCTGAACCAGAGAAAACAGCGATTATAACCCCTTTTGGACTTTTTGAATTCATCAGAATGCCATTCGGGTTACGAAACGCAGCACAGTCCTTCCAAAAATTTATGGACTCCATATTCAGAGACTTGGACTACGTATTCGTGTATGTAGACGACATATTTATCGCTGATAAGAAAAATAATATTAAGGAACATTATGAACACTTAGAAGAGGTGTTTAAGCGCTTGCATCATCACGGCATAACAATAAATACAAACAAATGCGAATTTGCCAAGTCGGAGATTGATTTCCTCGGTTATCATATAACGAGCCAAGGGTTGACTCCTACTATGGAAAAAATTCAAGCCATAAACAAGTACCCTAAACCACAAACGATAAATGAATTACGACGTTTTTTGGGTATGATTAACTTCTACCGAAGCAGTATTCCACATGCAGCAAAACATCAAGCACCATTAAATAAATATTTAATTAATTGTAAGAAAAATGATAAGACAGTTATACAGTGGAATACCGAAGCAAACCACGCGTTTGAATGTTGCAAGCAGGACATTCGACAATTAACTACATTTGCATGTCCGGACAGCAACGCGCAAATAGCTTTAATGACGGATGCTAGTCTCAAATGCGTAGGCGCTGTACTACAGCAGCGAAGAAACAATAAATGGGAGCCGATAGCTTTTTTCTCCAAATCACTAAGTGAAGCCCGAACAAAATACTCTACTTACGATAGAGAGCTACTAGGAATTTATATGGCTATAAAACATTTCAGAAGACTCATCGAAGGACGAGAATTTACGGTCTACACGGATCACAAACCACTAATGCATGCTTTCGATAAGAAGCCGTCATTGGATGATACCCCTAGACGAATCAGATATCTGGATTATATATCACAATTCAGTACGGATATCCAGCACATCAGCGGCCACAAGAATTTGGTAGCCGATGCTTTATCTCGAGTTATCGAAACGATATCCTTACCCTCTGCAATCGATTGGTACGAGGTAGAAAAATATCAAAAGAATGACAGCGAGTTAAAACGATTAAAAGCCAATAAATCGTTAAAAATAGAATTAATACATTTTCCAGATAAAAATATTAAGATTTATTGTGATATATCAACAGGAAAACAACGCCCTTTTATGCCCCTCAAATTCAGGAAAACTATCTTCGAAAGTTTTCATAACATTAGCCATCCTGGTAAGAATACTACGAGAAAACTGATTTCAACTAACTATATATGGGAAAATATGAATAAAGACGTAAATAAGATGACTGAGACATGTTTACAATGTCAACGAGCAAAAATACATCGTCATACAAAATCACAATTCGGAAAATTCATGCCAACAGGAAGATTTTCCCATCTTCATTTTGATTTAGTTGGGCCTCTACCCACTTCTAAAAACAAACGATACATAAATACAATGATAGATCGTTGTACTTCATGGCCAGAGGCATTTCCCATAGCTGATATAACTGCAGAAACCGTAGCCAGAACGGTATATGAAGGCTGGATAGCCCGATTCGGATGACCTGAATACATTACAACAGACCAGGGACGCCAATTTGAATCTGAAATATTCAAAAATTTAGCAAACTTAATGGGAATTCATAAAATTCGAACCTCCCCATATCATCCACAGTCAAACTCTAAAGTAGAACGACTGCACAGAACATTGAAAACGGCATTGATAGCAAGAGGTAACACAATCAATTGGACAAAAGAGTTAGCTACCGTTTTACTTGGCATACGTACGAGTTTACGGCAAGACACAGGATACTCGGCAGCTGAATTAGTATACGGTTCAACAATTAGATTGCCTGGAGCATTTTTCGAGACACATAATAACTCAACATACGCAGATTTTATCAGAGAAATTAAGGACAACTTAGAACACATGATTTCTGTTCCACAAAGACAAAGTAAGAACGACAAGATATTCGTGCACCCACAGTTATCGGAATGTAAGCACGTTTTCTTACGTTGTGACCGATTACGGCCAAGTCTTACACCGCCGTACGATGGTCCTTATCTTGTCATCAGTCGAAATGATAAGATCTTCACGATCTTGATAAACGGACGACAAAAAAGTGTAGCTATCGATAGAGTTAAACCTGCATTCATGTTAAACGATAGCAAGATAAGCAAACGGACAATAGACGACCAGATAACGAAAACTTCACAAGCAGATAAGAAAACAGAAACAAGAACACGTTCTGGTAGAATCTCCCGCCCGACGGTTAGATTCCAATTATAATATATAAGCTAGAATAACACTACTTTATGCATTGACTTAGCACAGCGTCGAAACAACACATAGCATGGGATCAAACTCGAGCCACGAGAAGGAACAAATCAACATGGTGCAGAACAATGCAGTAAAACCAGAAGATTTATTAAACCTGCACTCCCAAGTGGTCGAGGAAGTACAAGGGATCCGGAGCTGGATAATATTCATGACGGTAGCAGGGGTTGTCATATGTACAATCGCAACCATAGTCATAGTATTCAAATTCGTAAGCAATAAGATCGAGAAGAGGCTTACGAAAATAATTAGAGACGCAAACGTTGTTTAGAAACGTAGGCATAAAATTAATCTGTATTATTATTTTTTTCTAATCTAATTATTACTATGTGTAATTTAGTTTTTTTCTTCAAGGGGGGAATATCTATGGCGAAAGCCATAGTATATCATAGTATAGTATAGTACATGCAAACGTGATATATATAACTTGTTATTAGCAAAGCAAAATACTACGTGCCGTAATACATAATAGTTAATATTGTTAATTATGCAAATAAAGTAAACATCATAATTTCCCTTTCCTATATAGGTCCGTACTACGTATGTATAATAACTTAGTATATAAGCCTTAATTAAGTAACAATAAAACAGTCAATATTCAATCACCACATCGTCGTTTTAATTGGTTCATAAAGCAACACGCAATAGAAACATTATTCAGTATAAAATAACCTTGTTTAATGATGTAGGTATCGATGAAATAAGAATCGGTTTACCGATTTGGACATTTCGTGGTAAACTCGTTATACGCTAGTAAGTACCTGCTTACTTTTTTATGGTGAGAACAAACCACTAACGCCCCATAATTTATTTCTCTATGGCCGCGGCAACGTCATCAAACTATCACTTGATGGATGGATAATGTGATAGTTTGCAATGTAATTACATTGCAAGCTATCACAATTATCCTTACTAATATTATAATCCTTACTAATATTATAAATGCGATTGTGAGTTCGTTTGGTTGTTTGACATCATACAGAGCACCATAAAATTTCGCATAAACGTTGTCAGGGGAATAGAAAAGGACATGGGTACCTTTCATACAGAAAAGTACTGTTTCCAACCAAACCTAACCTAGCCTATATTTACGCGAGCGAAGCCGCGGGCATCCTAATCCTAACTAATATTATAAAAGCGAAAACGAGTTTGTTTGTTTGTTACCTTTTCACGTCTAAACCACTGAACCGATCATTCTGAAATTTTGTATATACATTGTCAGGTGTACAGAAACGGACATAGGCTACCTTTCATCTCGAAAAATATTACTGTTCCCGAAGAAAACAACAATAACGTTCTTATGATAATAGATGGCGCCACGTGTCTTTCGAATCATGATTGAATTTTATTATTACAAGCAGAGTACAACCCGAATTGATTGTCAAATTCTAAATTAACGCGAGCGGAGCCGCGGGCAAAAGCTAGTAATATTATAAATGCGAATATGAGTTTGTTTATTACGCTTTCACGCCCTAATTGCACGACCGATCATCATAAAATTTCGCATACTCTTTGTCCGGGGCATAGAAAAGTACACAGGGTACCTTTTATCCAGAAATAAGTACCTACTGTTCCTGAGGGATAATAATACAATTTACATTTACGAGAGCGGAGCCGCGAGGCATAATCTATTTTTAAATAAGCTGTGCAGAGTTCATGTACACCCGCCTCACTGAGGTCACATATCAAGTTCACATAGGTACCTGTTTTGTATATAAACCTGTTACTGTATGACTGTACGCATTGCTTACGTAACGATTTAAGGCAAGGATTTCCCAAAGTACAGTGTTATCTAGCGTGCTTAATCGCATTTTATTTGTAAATAACATAGATTTAAATTCTAAAAAAAATATATGTTATTTTACAGCATTAGATCTTAATTTGTCGGGCATTCGAAACACAATTACTGACATTTTATACGATCGAAAAAAATCGTGAAGATAGGTCTGATTTAAGCATTTTTCGTGTTTTATTTGAGTTATATTGGGAATTGAATTTTCAAAAATATACCAAAAGAAAGGTAATGTAAAAACGGTTATTTGTCGGGCATCACAATATGCATTATATAATATACAAAAATATAATACCGAAAATATGTGATTTCCTACTAGCCGCCGCGCTCTCTCTAGCATCTTGCACTCCCAAGCGGGATGTAATGGGGACAGGACGTATCGCTAGTTTGCAGAGCGCACCGCAGAATTACAAATAATTTTATCGTCAGTTACGAATGTCATCACTTATTGATAAATATATTATATCTAGGTTTAGTTTGTAAATAGGTATTATAAATTTTTAGTAATAAGAGTGTATATAATTAGCATAGTTTTGATTATTGGACGAGATAACGGCCTTGATAACAATAGCATAGTTAGGTACCACTTACCAGTGCAAGTACATTATTGATTTGTAGATGACGAGTGTAGAAATGGGCAATAAAATAAAAGAAAATCAAGGTTGTCATCTTTAGCCTTACGTAGGCTAAACAAATGTAAAAGGTAGGTTGCCTACCTATTATTTGAAAATTACTAAACACTACCTATCATATTTGTATAAGACTTGAATCATTAATTTATAGCATTATTATTATATTAGGTAGGTATACGGGAATAAAAATGTGAGATGTGCCTAAAAGCAATACGAGCGAATTTTATAGGTAGGTACCTGCCTACCTAAATAAATACAAATATTATCCGCAGTTATACCTGCGCGTTGTGGTATTTATGTTTACTGCACTACCCTCGTGAGTTGTAATGTTATTTGGTACTAGATGTTCCCGCGGTTTCACCCACGTTTATCGTTACTGCGCCACCCCCGTGGGTCGTAGCGTGATGTTATATAGCCTTCCTCGATAAATAGGCTATTATGAGATTAGCGCGTTCAAACCAACAAACAAACTCTTCAGCTTTATAATATTAGTATAGATAGCTGACCCGCGCAACTTCGTCTGCGTCACATAAGAGAGAGAGTGGGTCGTAAGCACCTATAATACAATTTTAAAGGAGCTGAATCTTTCTTTGTTAAATCCACGAACCACATAAGAACCATTGAACAACATTTTATAAATATACCTACAGTGCTAATTTAAAATCACGCAAAATAAACCAGGAGAAACATCGTTTGTATGTCTGTAATGGGTAATTATTTTGCTGCGACGTTATTTTAAAACTGCTATATCTACTAAGATATTCATTGAAATCGAATGATGTAAAGGGCAATTTTGTTTTAAATTAAATACTTGTGATGAATAAAGTATTTATTTGGATAAGGATTACTATCATGTTTATAATAATACCTTCGCAAATAATGCATTATTTTAGAACAAATTTGGTTAGCATAAAAAGGTTATAGTGAGCCAACCTTAAAAGATAGACATATGTTGTCATGGGCTTTTTTTTAGAACTTTTAAAGGGGAACAATTCTGTCATACATGATTTTTACGAAACTTTAACTGTTTACCCAGCGCACGTAGCGGAAGCTCTCAAAAGGAAAAAAAACCCTCCGATTTTGAAACATTCTTCATTGGTGCTCCGCTCCTATTATTTTTAGCGTGATGATATATAGCCTATAGCCTTCCTCGATAAATGGGCTATCTAACACTGAAAGGATTTTTCAAATCGGACCAGTAGTTCCTGAGATTAGCGCGTTCAAGCAAACAAACAAACAAACAAATAAACTCTTCAGCTCTCAAAGTTCTTCTTCAGCTCTCAAACTCTTTAAAGTTTCGCAAAAATCATGTATTATAGAATTGTTCCCCTTTAAAAGTTCTAAAAAAAAGTCCGCGACAGCATATGTCTATCTTTTAAGGTTGGCTCACTATAACCTTTTTTATGCTAACCAAATTTGTTCTAAAATAATGCATTATTTGCGAAGGTGTTCTTATAAATATGATATTAATCCTTATCCAAATAAATAAGTTATTCATCACAAGTATTTAATTTAAAACAAAATTGCCCTTTACATCATTCGATTTCAATGAATATCTTAGGAGATATCGCAGTTTTAAAATAACATCGCAGCTAACTAAGTATAACGAAGTCGCGGGTTAAAGTCAACGTTAGCCCAAAGTAACTATTCCATGCGGACGAAGTCGCGGGCAGAAGCTAGTATTCAATAATCCTATTGACTATTACCATACTATTACCAAACATGGAATACGGTTTGATTGTTATATTTACGTAGTTTTCATGGACACTTAATAATATTATTATCGTATTATCTATCACTATCACGCCTATGAATAATGCACTAAAGGCATTGCAAGAAAGCAAATTAAGCTATTAACGTAAAAATTACAAGCAGTCAAAGTTCAAAAAAAGTTGACACG
The DNA here is from genome assembly GCA_963564715.1 of Catocala sponsa. NCBI lineage: Eukaryota > Metazoa > Arthropoda > Insecta > Lepidoptera > Erebidae > Catocala > Catocala sponsa. Next base: position 11,814,133 of record OY751336.1, on the reverse strand, counting down.
GCCGATAATTGGTGCCACCACCCTACCTACGTCACCGGCACTCGCGAGTAGCATAGCGCCCGACTCATCGTAATTATGGACGTCGGCATACGCGCGGACCGGTGAAGACCCCAAAACCTTTGAGCGCTCGGAAATCCTCGCCTTGAGTTACGTTTCCGTACTATACTTTTACTATCGTAACTAAAAGCTCTTTTGTTAAGAAATTGTTAACTGAATATAGAGCGTTTCTGTTACAATAGCTGGCTAGTTTATTACCAGAGGTAAATGAATCTGCCTCTCACTCCAAACCATTTATCGGACATTAAAGTAATCCTTAATGTAGGTACATAAAGCAAGTTTATAGGCAGGTAAAATCCTAATAATACCTTATACAAAGTGAGGACGTATCTTTTAGTAGTTAATTATTACTGTGTTTTCCATTAATATTTCCTTATAAGTATTATTTATAACTATGACACTCCTACACAAGCTCGAAATTGTTGCTACACATTGAGTTAAAAAGACAACCAATAGTTAATTACGAATCCAAATTAAACGCCAAATATTCAGCAATTAAAAACAGTCGTCACCTCGTCGTCATAGATTTTTATCACAAAACACAATCCGAGTTAGTAACATATTCCGAAACATCACTAGTATATACATACATACCTAGTACACATACAAAGTGGCGCAAAACTTATCATATTAAACGATATATTGCCTTAAGCTGGTTGATATAAGGCGTCTCCCTTCAAGGGGACAGTAGGGTTAAGTGACCAAAGTGTCTTTTTGTGAGTGGTCTGCCGTTTCATACGGCGCGGCGCGCGGGCCGTAATCTCGGCGGGGTCGCGATTGCATGTGAAAGTGATTCGCGCTATAGTTATGTCGAGGAACACCGTGGTAGGTTTAGTCGGTATTCCGGGAGGTCCATTTTCATCGTTTCAGCATCTTTCTTTTACCCCGGTGAGTCCGACATAATCCCTCCGCCCACCTCCGCGGAGGCGTATGCGTTAATGCATTCCACCACGTAAAAAAAAAGAAAATACGGTTAACATAAACAAAAAACCTATTTTCGCAGAAATAAAGAAATTATTTTTTTGAACAAAATAAAATTAGACACAAATTGGAACGCCGTTGTATCAATCGTGCGCTGTTGCCAGCTCGCTAACGGTCATAGGTTCCGAGAAATCGTGTTTGTCAACTCGCTAGGCCTACCCGGAAATTCCCGGACCCGATGATACAATAATCTATCTCCTTTCTTTTCGCACATAACGTAAACACACTAACCTATGTATTTATTTTCATCACAAGATTATGGACCTTATTTCTTTTGCAATATGCTTGACGTTGCTTTTGATAAGTTATTTGTTAAGTCGGCTCCACACGCTTACAGTCCGTCGCAAACGCCAAACAGCGAACAGCAAACGGCGCAAACACTAAACACCCAACACAAACAAGCGATCTCATGTTTGGCGAACGTGTCAGTGCCCAGTATATTCCGAATCGGCAGACATGGCGGACAACGAGCTTGTGGCAGCTATTAGTTTCGGATTGACTTATTTTAATTTTAAATTCAAGCAAAATAACAATAAAAGAAAAAAAGAAAACGAAGACGATGGTGGATGATAAAATTCACAAAAATCGTACAAAGTAACTGCAACCTACTTAGTAATACAAATTAGTCTTCATTTACAGCGTGTTATATTTTACTTGATGATTTATTGTTTCAGAGAATTTATAAAAAAATTATCTGATTCCTACCAAGCGTTTGTAGACAACAAACTGTTTGCCGAATATCCTTTGATTTGTGATGAAAAACCGACACCGATGCCGAACACTGACGAACACAAACAAAAATAGGCAAACACGAACAAACACTCGTCCAGATGTTCGCGTTTGTCGTTTGGCGTTCGCTATTTGCCGTTGTTTGCCAAGCGTGAGGAGCCGGCTTTATTTTAGTTCTAGGTTTTGTAAGAGCGGCAACTTACTTTTAATATCGCAGCTTGAGGTCTTTGACACCTAAGTACCTACTTTATCTCTGCATTACACATGATGTTCTAAATTATAAAAACAAAAAAAATCCTGTGGCTAAACTACTGAATACATATTTTGGATCATAATTTGTAAATCGTCAAAGAAAACCATGTAGTATCAATGTGGTATCAATTAATGTAACAACATAAGAATTAAGTAACAGGTAGATATAAGTTTACGCCATTTTATGGGTCCAGTGCAGGCATGATACATATAATTATTAAATAGCTGTAGCTACTAAACATTCAGAAGGACCTATCCTACAGAGTTTCTGACATGACAGCAACCTTCATTCACCCTGTTATGTCCAGAACAGGTCAAATGAAGGTACAACCAGCTGTAGCTTTTTGTAGGCATTTTTAAGAGGGACAATTATTTGTTTATTTATTTAAGAGGATCTCTAACAAGAAATACACATATATTGCAATTAAAAGCTAAGCACAATTATTATAGGTCTTATGTTTTCTTACTAAACACAACTCACAGCATGCGACAAAAATATTAGGTACTATCGGCTCCAGGGACGGATGACCATTTCAGAAAAATTTTCGTTTGCACATGTTGACCAGTTGAGTTTGTATCGCCTTAGAATCAGTAAACAAATGTAAAGTGTAAAAAAACTCAAACAAAGAAAGGGGTGTGTCACGGGTACGGGTACCAAGGGTTGGCCTGCTATGCGATTTTAATCTTAGGAGTGGTTATCCGTCGCTGGAGTCGATAGTACCTACTATTTTTGTCGTATGCTGTGAGTTGTGTTTAGTAAGAAAACATAAGACCTATAATAATTGTGCTTAGCTTTTAATTGCAATATACACATAAATGCAATTAAAATAAAAGTAAAATATTATAATATAAAAGCAGTAACTATGAACTTAAAAATTACAAAGTACAAAATAATAAAGAAAAAGAGAAAAGCGATTTACGAACCATTTCGCAAATGAGCTGCAACAGCATTTTTGAATTTCGTCAGTGAATTATTAAATATATCTATGTCTTCCGAAGCCTGCGACACATCGTTGTAAAAGTAAGATAATCTGACTATCGATGAATGCCCACCAAGGTTAGTTCTATGTCGTGGCGGTCTAAGTAGCGAGACAGGATGGCTGGTTATTAAGCAGCTTATACAAGAATACCAAATCAGAGAGTACGACGTGATTCTAGAGGAGTCATCTTGAAATGGGTAAGTCTATCATCGTAACACCTTAGTTCTCTCGCAGCTCTGTCTCGAAAGGATAAATGACGAACCAGGTTCTTTTGTGTTCGTTCTATTCTAGCTATATGAACTTGGTAGCTTGGGTTCCAGTCTGTGCTACAATACTCCAACCTACTCCTTACAAGACTATTCTATAAAACAACTATAGTTGAAATATTCTTGAATTCTCTAGCACTCCGAAGAACAAACCCCAGAACCCTATGGGCAGCGGAGACTGTCCTATCAATGTGCTCGATAAACCTCAATTCGCTATCCACGTACACTCCCAAGTTACGAATGACAACACGTTTGCCTGAATATTGTAGGAAGTTAGAATTTTGTTACGTTTTCGAGTAAATTTAATATGGTTACATTTAGCACAATTTATTGAGATACATGCCATTGGTATCACACCAATGAACCAACCTATCAATATCCGATTGGAGTAACTGTTCATCAGATACATCCTTCACAATACGAGTTAGCTTAAGGTCGTCTGCGAAAAGATAAGGACTGGAATGTACAAAAATGTCTGTTATATCGTTGATAAATATATTGAAGAAGAGGGGTCCTTAAATAGATCTTTGTGGAATGCCAGAGGATGCTAGAAATGGAGCGGACTCTTCCCCATCAACCACAATAGATGAAGGCCGAGCACTCAGATATGCCTTACACCACTCTAGTAGGTAGGTAGGTAGTACTGGTAATTCCCAATGACTGCATTTTACGCAATAATATGCTATGGTTAACCTTGTCAAAAGCTCTGGTGAAGTCTGTGTATATTGCATCAACTTGCTCACCTCGATCCATTGCGGCTGTTAGGTTAGTAACGTAATGTACAAGATTTGTATTAGTAGACCTTTTAGTTCTAAAGCCATATTGACTATCAGATAATTTATGTCTGACGTGATCGTACAATATTGTATACACCAACGATTCAAAGACATTATATTTAATATTTGCTACATTATTATGTGAAGCCAAGCCATGTAAGCGTTAGAAAATTGTGTTAACAACATTACGAAAACTATGACAAACTAGCCGACGCACGTGACTTTGTTCACGTAGTAGGAGAAAAGTACCTCTATCCCGCGTGCTATCCCGTGGGTACTGGTTCACGGAATAACTAAAAGTAGCCTAAGCTACTCCTCATAAAATAAGCTATCTACAAATAAAAGTCCCGTCAAAACCGGTCCAGCCGTTTCGGAAATTACCCGGAACAAACAGAAAGACAGACAAAATAAAAAACATTGTTTTGTATAATTTGGTATCCATATCGCGTAGGTAACTAAATAGTAAAACACTTAAAGTATTTTGATGTTACAAAATAAATAGGCACTTCAATTTTATTTATTTCTATGGCTTTTTCAGAAGAAATATAATTCAATTATATTGAAAAATAGCATTAAATTCCGTAGAGTAGTGTAGAAGAACTAAGTGAACAGATAAACAAAAACTTATAAGTAGTGCGTTTCTTTATGCTATTTAGAAAAAATTGCTTTCTGGACAAAGAAATAGAACCTATTTAAAGAAAATATATCTAGCTGTTTACCCAGATAAAATAGGCTAACTTAGCTTATTTATCAGTCATACTTATGTAAAACCAAAACAATGTTTTCCTGTTTATGAATATAATAATTAGTATTAAAAATAATGACTTAGCATTAATTATTTCAATAAGGAAAACAAGCTAATTATTACCGTGTGTGGATATTCCCCATTTGATGCAGTTTCACCTCCGAATATATGTTTAAACAAAGGTTCTATAATTATAATCTTCTGGCATTCTGAAATCAAATTATTATAAAATTTATATTGATATTCGAGTTATACAGTTGACTGAAAATTGCAAGCATTGATTCATAATATAATAATTAGCTATGTCACCTCTATCTGCAATTATTTGTGCTTGTGTTCTAGAGCTATTATCACCTCCTCCGGACCCACCACTATTTACAACTGTAATACATAATAATCACTACATATAAAACAAAGTCGCTTCCCGCTGTCTGTCTGTCCCTATTATAATGAAACTCAATCGTTTAAAATATTATGTGACTATATTACCAAACTCACAGCAATTACACGGACTATTGAGAACGTCTTACTCAGTTGAATGCTAGTTCCTTACTGCTGAGCGATCTTTCGCCGAGAGAGCGAGTTATTTTTCCCCTCTACAATAACCCCACTATTTAAAAATGATAGTTGGCTGTGTTGCCAATTGAATAAATAAAAACTCCCGAACAGAATTATTAACAAAAATAAGAAATCATGACATTCGGCCATCCGATACCATGCTACTCCTGGAGCACAACCTCTATAATCACTCAGTTTTCATTATCACACGATCAAGATATGGTGTTAGCAAGAATGAAACGTATATATCCATTTCCCTATGCATAACAGAGAAAGATCCCGATCATCGAATTTCAACAAAATTAAAAAAAATGACTATTGAAGAATTGCTTTTATACATTAAATGAATATTGTCATTTCACACATATTTTTAAACGAAATGTCTATTAGCAATATAATATTAAGTACTGTATAAAATTATACAATGTATTTATTTTTAATTTATCTTGACTTATGTAATTATTAAATGGAAATTGACATTGTTTATACAATTTTTTTTTTTTTACAGTTACGATATTATTTATTTTCTTCGCATATTTATAATTATTGTTCCTATTGATAATGAATATTATGTCTATTAATTATTGTTATTTTATTTGTACTATCTAATAACACAAGTTCAGGGCAACACTTATGAATGTCAAAGTTACACTATTTTTTTTTGTGAATTTACATTTACTGCCACGTTCAGCAAACAAGGGTGTAGGGCTCATGAGAAGAACGGGCAAGAAACTAATGGCCACTCTTTTGTTCAAATCATGACTGTACGCCTACTATCTTATCCTATCTTATGTGGGGGCCAGTCAGTGCAGACCGGCGACACTTCGACCCAGTATGATCGTTTGTGTCGACACTCTCCCAATAACGACTGCCATAGATATTCATGGCAGCCGGGACCGACGGCTTAACGTGCTCTCCGAGGCACGGAGCAGGCGATAATTGTCAATCAATACACACATAACTTCGAAAAGTCATATAAATTCCGAAAGTCAGAGGTGCGCGACGTGGGTTCGAACCCGAGACCCTCTGCATTGCAGTCTGTTGGTCTCCCCACTAAGCTGTCGCTGCGTACGCCTACTAAAGGCGAGGTATGATGTATCTTAACCTTTGTAACATCCTCTGTAATTATGTCTCATATGCATACGAATAAACTTCTACTTCAATGTCATCACATCACTTCAATCAAATCACTTCAACGTCATCAAACCATCTCAATGTCATCAAACCATCTCAATGTCATCAAACCATCTCAATGTCATCAAACCATCTCAATGTCATCAAACCATCTCAATGTCACCAAACCATCTCAATGTCACCAAACCATCTCAATGTCACCAAACCATCTCAATGTCACCAAACCATCTCAATGTCACCAAACCATCTCAATTTCACCAAACCATCTCAATGTCACCAAACCATCTCAATATCACCAAACCATCTCAATGTCATCAAACCATCTCAATGTCGTCAAACCATCTCAATGTCGTCAAACCATCTCAATGTCGTCAAACCATCTCAATGTCGTCAAACCATCTCAATGTCGTCAAACCATCTCAATGTCATCAAACCATCTCAATGTCATCAAACCATCTCAATGTCATCAAACCATCTCAATGTCATCAAACCATCTCAATGTCATCAAACCATCTCAATGTCATCAAACCATCTCAATGTCATCAAACCATCTCAATGTCATCAAACCATCTCAATGTCATCAAACCATCTCAATGTCATCAAACCATCTCAATGTCATCAAACCATCTCAATGTCATCAAACCATCTCAATGTCATCAAACCATCTCAATGTCATCAAACCATCTCAATGTCATCAAACCATCTCAATGTCATCAAACCATCTTGATGTCATCAAACCATCTCAATGTCATCAAACCATCTCAATGTCATCAAACCATCCCAATGTCATCTAACCATTCCATCCAATTATTTCAACAAATCATTTCAATAAATCATTTCATCAAATCATTTCATGAAATCATTTCATCAAACCATTTCAGCAGACCATTTCATCAAACCATTCCATCAAACAAATCATTTCAACAAATCATTTCATCAAACCGTTCCATCATACCGTTCCACCAAACCGTTCTACCAAACCGTTCTACCAAACCGTTCCATCAAACCGTTCCATCAAACCGTTCCATCAAACCGTTCCATCAAACCGTTCCATCAAACCGTTCCATCAAACCGTTCCATCAAACCGTTCCATCAAACCGTTCCATCAAACCGTTCCATCAAACCGTTCCATTCAACCATTCCATCACACCATTTCATCAAGCCATCATAAAATCATTTCACCAAATCATGGGTCTTTATTTAAGGCTACTTTGACCTCTAACAATTTTCACAGAAATTTCGTTTGCACCATGATCAAATTGAAGGAACAGAACTCTTTTATTATCACTTGTGTGTACCTACATAAATTCACTTCTAACCTCACAATGAAACCTCATACATAATAATCAAAACATACATCTACATTATTTAAACAAATCCAAATACCAATATGGTCTTTACGAATCATACATCGTCACTGGGTCAAATAGCTGTCAAAAACATATCAACCAAATATTTCTATCTATATTTCACATTTCCTAACATTCATATCAATCATAATAAAATATTCATATCAATCATAATAAAATACTCATACCCATACCTCACTCTTAGTATCACATCTCTATATCTGTCCTATATCATCCATCTTATTTTATGAACGATACCTAAATGCATTCAAAAGATAACAAAAAGATTTTTAATATCGTTCGAAAACCTATACCAAAACCAAACCAATATACAATCTTATTTTAAATCATTGACTATTAATATCATTCAAAATTTATGTCAAAATTCTGAGAACTCCTTCAAACAAATTCAATCACATGATTTAGTGTAAAATTTCATTACCTCTATTGTTTACATAAGTTACCGATGCCATGCCTGATGCCTCCCTCCGATAGCATTACGTTCTCATGCATTCATTTCTAATAAGGGTGTCAAATTTTTAAACGATACCTTTGTAAGAAAAGTGGACTTGATTATGCAGCTATAGTCAATAAATGCTCTTATACAAAATAAAATGGCTTCATGATGATTAGCAAATTCTAATAGAATTATTAAATTTATAATCCAAATAACAATGAACATAAATAATATTAGTAAAACGCAACTGCAGCGCGGCTGCAACGCAGGAACTACTACAAAAGTCAGAATAATTGCCAAATATTTGTCTCTTTGATCATACTATAATTTAGGGAGATATTTCATTGGAAAGATTACAATTTTAATCTACTATTAACAGAATAATTATAATGTGTACTATAAAATTAGGAGTGAAACAGCGCGCATCTATACTATGCGTAACGGGTCAGATGATATGACTGTACATCGGACACCTATTGCGACACAAGAATGGAATGCACAGTTATAAAAACTATCAGAAATATAACTCAAAATGATAATGGTTTATGTTTTAATTAAGTTAATTAATATGCCTTTAAAATTATTATGATATATGCCAAATTAGAAAAACAAACCGAATTTGTATATATTTCCATGCTATCTTAGGACATAAACATGTTCTAAGACAAACAACATACCTATATGCATCTAAAAACGTATAATGTAATTAAAACGTATGATCTTTAAGAATCGGAAATTATTATATATCCCATTGTAATATAATTTCTTTAAATCGTATTTGTTTATTGTCAACAGGCATAATTGTCCAAAATCTTTTCTATGATAGTTAATTAGTTATATTATATAATTATCATTATACAGGGTGTCCCAAAACTCAACGTCAAGCCGAAACGGGGTGACAGGATTGATCATAACCATCACGAGAAAAATCTGAAAAAAAATCTATCCCATGCAGTTTAAAAATTATGGGCATTTTAAGAAAAACCTAGAAATTTGATCAAACTGTACCATTTTTCGGTTATTGTGGTTATTCTTTTTTATTTTTGTTCATTTGAACTTTGGAAACGTAATCCTAAATAACATTTCTAGAATCCCAATAAAAAATAATGACACAATTGCCTCAAGTTTCCGAGAATTGAGACTATTTGTTAAACTACGAATTTAAAATTTTCAAGATTCGTCGACTTTGACAGGCCCTCCTATAAAAAAAATGTACTAGAGTGCCTTGGCAAGTGGCATTAAAAGTTGGCGCATTTAATCAGAATTCTAAAATGGTACAATACTTGTTAGTTCCATACAATAGAAAAGAGTAAAAAAATTAAAACCTCAAGTAACCCGATTTTTGCTATCTCATTTTACTCAGTTAAAATGTTTTTAATTCACACAAGCTCTAGGTAGGTTCTTAATTTTAAGACAAAATGATGAGAGAGATGGATAATGGGTATGTTCGCCATGAGTGAGCGAGACAGATAGTGACGCCACTTTTACCAAAGTGAAAAAAAGTTAGTAAAATTAGTAAAATAATTAGGTTTGTTGGAATAAAAGTCAGATGATAGAGAAATAACGTTTTTTATTACAATAAATGTTCAAATTGTTTACCATCAGCCTCAATACAAGCCCTACATCTTCTTAAAAAAGATCTACTTATTAGTCGGGCATATCTTCGAGAGTTGATCGCCTCAGCTGCTTGAGAAATGCGTTCACGCAGGTCGGCTACGTTCTCAATGGGCTTTGAGTAAACTTTTTCTTTGAGAACTCCCCAATAGAAAAAATCCAGGGGATTTAAATCTGGTGAACGGGCGGGCCACGAGATAGTGCCCGAACGTCCAATCCACCTTCCCGGATATTCCTGGTCAAGGAAATCTCTTACTTGCACTGCGAAATGCGCTGGGCAGCCATCTTGTTGAAACCACATGTCGCGAAGATCTGCTAGTGGTACGTCCTCTAACAGGGTTGGTAAATCTTCTCTTAAAAAATGTAGGTAATTAGTTCCATTCAAGTTCTCAGGCAGTTCAATAGACCCAATAATTTTACCGTTTAAAATTCCGGTCCACAGGTTTACTTTAAAACGATACTGGGATCTATCTTCTCGCATTAAATGTGGATTCTCCACATGCCACTCGTGATAATTGTGCAAGTTCATGTAACCATCTTTTTTAAATGTCGATTCATCTGACCAGAGAATTTTTTGGATGAATTGGGGATTCTCATTATGCCTCTGTAGCATTGTTCTACAAAAAGAAATCCTTTCCTGATAATCTCGAGGTAGAAGACTTTGAACTCGTTGTACGTGAAACGGATGCATTTCGGCTCTTTGTAAAATACGATGAGCAGTGCTTTTCGGTATTCCCGTTCTTTCTTCAATTCCACGTACGGAAATACTTCGGTCACGTGCGACCTCTTGCAATACTTCTTCCTGGAAAGGAAACACAGGTCTACCTCCAGCCTGTATTTGATTCGGGAAATGGCCGCCCTCTGTGAGTGAACGGTGCACATTAACAAACACGCGGTGATCCGGGTAGCGCTCTAAATTTATCCAAATTTATCTTTCACGATAAAGTCTAGCGGCAGCACTTGCGTTGCATCTGCATTCCCCATAAATGAGGTGCATGTTCGCATATTCTTGTGAAGTGTAGCGCGTAGGCATGGTAGATAAAAAGGATGCCAACACAAAAGTCCAGAGAGAAGCCAAAGTTGCCGGTATGTTATCAACAAGTCCAATTCACAAAGATTCAAGTCCAAAAAGAGAAGCCAAAGTTGTCAGTACTAAATCAACACAAGCGAATACGAACGTGCGCAGTAGACGAATGAGCGAAACGTACTAACTGGTTGGTGTCGGACTGGTAGCGTAGCCATTTGCTTGGCTGAAACTAGTGCGAATGAAACAGATAGATGCCATAGCATCTATCTGTTTCATTCGCACTCGTTTAAACGACGCATCTCCGTCTCAATGCGTGGCGTCACTATCTGTCTCGCTCACTCATGGCAAACATACCCATTATCCATCTCTCTCATCATTTTGCCTTAAAATTAAGAACCTACCTAGAGCTTGTGCGAATTAAAAACATTTTAACTGAGTAAAATCTGATAGCAAAAATCGGGTTACTTGAGGTTTTAATTTTTTTACTCTTTTCTATTGTATGGAACTAACAAGTATTGTACCATTTTAGAATTCTGATTAAATGCGCCAACTTTTAATGCTACTTGCCAAGGCACTCTAGTACATTTTTTTTATAGGAGGGCCTGTCAAAGTCGACGAATCTTGAAAATTTTAAATTCGTAGTTTAACAAATAGTCTCAATTCTCGGGAACTTAAGGCAATTGTGTCATTATTTTTTATTGGGATTCTAGAAATGTTATTTAGGATTACGTTTCTAAAGTTCAAATGAACAAAAATAAAAAATAATAACCACAATAACCGAAAAATGGTACAGTTTGATCAAATTTCTAGGTTTTTCTTAAAATGCCCATAATTTTCAAACTGCATGGGATAGATTTTTTTTCAGATTTTTCTCGTGATGGTTATGATCAATCCTGTCACCCCGTTTCGGCTTGACGTTGAGTTTTGGGACACCCTGTATAGTATTATGTTTCAGTTAAAATTAAAAAAAAACTAAAGTAGGTATATCTAATGTGCACAAAATAATAGTAATTGTCCGCAACAATATTTATAGACAAATGTCACCATCAGGACCTGGAGTCATCGCGTCGTCCGATTTAATGGTCTCAAAAATAAAAATATAATATCATTAGGACTGAATCGATATTATCATGCCTAGATGACTAAACATTGTAAAAGTCAGTAATGGACCATAGTAGCACGGCCTATTACATAAAGTATGGTTATCCTCTAATATTTCAACTTCAAAAAATTATCTATGCTACGCACATATGACACTGATCATTTCAATGATGTACACTATGTAACTTGAATGTACTTGGCTCACTAACGAGACAACTAATCTGTGCTAGTCGACACACATACATGACATATGTATGAGGCGAACCTAACCTCATTTTAATTTAAGCACATTTAGCTAAATCATGAGGCACACATAACCTCTGCTAAAAAACAAAAGGCACACAAATATAAAAAGGCATATTAATCAAAGCATACTTGGCTAAGGCATGAGGCACACATAACCTCTCCTATTAGTATGAGGCACACAACCTCTCCTATTAGCACATAGATACATAGATTCACGCCTGTTTTCCTAGAAGGGTAGGCAGAGACTATGGATTTCCATTTGCTACGATCCTGTCAAACTTCTCTGGCTTCATTCACTTTCATCAGATATCTCATACACGCCCGTCGGTTCAAGGAGCTCTTAACCTAGCCTTTGTCCAGAACGCCTCCGATCTGATAGAGAAACATTCACCTAGGTTTTCCTCTTGCGACTATTCACACTAGCCTTATAAACTTTGTTAATCCTACCTCGTCCATTCTTTCTACATGTCCAAACCAGCTTAACATACCATTTTCTATTCTTGTCACTATATCCACTTTCATGCCTATTAGCACGAGGCACACATAACCTCTTAGTAGCACGAGGCACACAACCTCTTAGTAGCACGAGGCACACATAACCTCTTAGTAGCACGAGGCACACATAATCTCTTAGTAGCACGAGGCACACATAACCTCTCTCTTAGTAGCAAACGAGGCACACATAACCTCTTAGTAGCAAATGAGGCACACATAACCTCTCTCTTAGTAGCAAACGAGGCACACAACCTCTTAGTAGCAAACGAGGCACACATAACCTCTTAGTAGCATACGAGGCACACATAACCTCTTAACAGCACACGAGGCACACATAACCTCTTAGTAGCATGAAGCGCACATAGCCTCCAAGTCAAGTGGCAATAGCCTCCAAGTCAAGTGGCAACAGCCTGCAAGTCAAGTGTCAACAGCCTTCAAGTCAAGTAGCTTTATAAACCAGCAGCGCTTGTTTAACAAAGAAATTACCTCAATACTACAAAAGCTATTGCAAGTATTTTACTCGTCAATCTACGTAATAACACTGCATCCCAGCCAAAGACTGCTGAAGAGTATATCACTGTATAATCACTCGGACTAGGTAAGCGTAAGCGTTATACCTAAGCAAACAACGGCACTATGCTCCAGCAAAAACACTGACGAAGAGTAGCCTCGTCCAAGTATTTCACGCAAGAGCACAATGCACTCTTAGAACTAAAAAAAAAACTATCAGGGAGTACCCTGACCAAGTATTCTCCTGATACAATGTAAATGCTAATGTTTAAAAAAAAAAATCGTATGTTATATCATTTTATCATCTAAGCGCTGCTAATTTACAATGCATATTTCAATTATTTACTAAAGAATTATAATGTAGGTACATAATAATATGCAAGGAAATAAATTATTTACACTCGTGCGTGTAGAGTTTTCAACCAATAGGCAGGCGGACATCTGGTTTGTCGGCATGGTTGCCTCCAGAAAGTAAACCTTACTCATTAGCTGAATATGTAGGATACACTGAGGGTATTCCCCAACAGCACTCCAGTTAAAGAGTTACTAAGTGTATTTCAAGGTAACCGTTCAGTTTTAACACTCGAAAATATACCAAGTTGTGATGATTCCTATGGGAATCGCGTATAATGTCATTGTGTGTAATTATGTGGGTAGTTTATTACATTTGTGTAGTGTATTGTAAAGTGTACTGTAAAAGACGACCTATCAGTTTGTTCACAGTTAAACAATCGAAATAAGTATCTACTAATTAAACTTTTAAAAACAAGAAAGAAATAACGCCATTACAAAAAGATAATTATCGAAAATGTTTGCGTGTACTTACTCATCCCACTTCTGAAATATAATGAAACTCAATCGTTTAAAATATTATGTGACTATATTACCAAACTCACAGCAATTACACGGACTATTGAGAACGTCTTACTCAGTTGAATGCTAGTTCCTTACTGCTGAGCGATCTTTCGCCGAGAGAACGAGTTATTTTTCCCCTCTACAATAACCCCACTATTTAAAAATGATAGTTGGCTGTGTTGGCAATTGAATAAATAAAAACTCCCGAACAGAATTATTAACAAAAATAAGAAATCATGACACTATGTATGCTTAGATATTTAAAACTACGCAACGGATTTTGATGTTTTTTTTTAATAGATAGAGTGATTCAAGAGGAAGGCTTATATGTATAATACATGCACAATATAGTAGAGAAACACTGATAATTTTAGAGGTTTCTAATGTGATGTCGCATGTCGTAAATAAACACATATTTTTGCGTTTACATTGCAAACGCTGGCTGAACCCTACGAGATAGATCAAAATAATGTACTACAGTAATGTACACCTTAAAAAGCTCTACAAAAAAGTCCGCGATGGTATATGTCTATCTCTTAGGGATAACCCACAATAACCATTTTTTATCCTTTACTCTTTACGAGAAATAATAGCTTATTTACGAAGCGATTTTAAGCAATACAGCATTAATCCTTATCCAATTAAGTACCTTAAATACACTGCGCATTTAATATAGATCAATATGGCCCTTACAGCATGTAATTTAAATGAATATTTTCGAAGATATTACAGATTTAAAATGCAGGGACATAGCGGTTGCGCCGGTCCCGGCCCGGGGGCCGGCGCCGGCGGCGCGCGTGCATAATAGCTTAAGGGGACACCGCGCAACCGTGACGTACGTACTCATTGACACTCATTGTGTATCAATCGTTATAGAGCGGTCATAAGGTCTAAAATTGCGATGCGCCCGCAATGATGAGAGCGCTTAGAAATTGTTTGTTAAAATCTTAAAATATTATTTAAAAATTATTGGTTTTAGTTATGGAAATAATGAGCTAGCAAATTACTAATATTGATGTTACGAATATATTTGAGTAATTCCTAAGCATAATGATAGTGTAACTTCCTTGTAATTTCAAAAATAGTAATTTTTCAGAGGTGTTTTCGAAAATAATTATGATTGAGCCAAAATCACAATATCGTGTTTTTGAGCTAGGAAATTCTAGTTAAAGACATCAATTTACCTATATCAAAATTCTAGATTAATTGGTCTTCTCATAGTCCTATACTATTCGATGAAAGTTAGTGCATTTTTTCAGTGTGTCCTCTTAACCGTTACTCAATCTCCAGGAGATACATAACAATAGATTTTTATTGTGTCTATAAAATGACAGACGATGGGCTAAGAAAATGTACCTATGTTTGTATTGTCTAATGAAACGACAAAAAAGCTGTGAACGTTGTATATAACGACATTCTGTAGTATATTTAGTATGAGCATTGCACCCGTGCGAAGCCGGGGCGGGTCACTAGTTTTAATATAAACAAAACAACATTTTATATTACAACTCATTATGTATCATAGCACTTACCAATTTCGTTTGTGACTGGCGGACAACACACCACTTCGACTTGCCCAATAAAACCACATCTTTCAAATTCATGGTTTTTTTTTTCTATTATAGATCTGCAAAATTTAAATTAATTAATTAATTATATAGTAAAGAACCATTTAGACAGAACTGCTGAAAGCTATGCATACATAATATGATCACAATGAGATAATATATTACAGAGATAGGAAGCAAAATAAATAGTAATATTCGATCACATACACACAACACCATCTAGCCCAAACTAATAAATAGATACAGAGATAGGAGACAAAGGAGCAAGGCAAAGAAAAGAAATTGAAATATATTTTAGATAATCTCAATAGATAACTAAGTCCATAACTCACTGTACTGCTGGTCCACATTTAGGAACTTCAGTACAAGTACCCTTAAGCCCTTTCTCTCTTAGAGGACATTTCGCACCAACTGTAAAGAGCCAAACCAGAAACTAATAATTAATTCAAATTACACAGTCATTTTTAATTAGTAATAAGTAAAGCACAATCATTTCTCATTAATAACTAAATACTTAATATAAAGGTTAATACAATAATAAATTTGTATTATAAGTTGCAAACTGACTAAGATATTATCATTTATCACAAAGTCATTCGGACTTATTGAAGGTCTAATTGGATGTTAATCCAATAACAGTATTTTGATGTTAATGTCATGATTAATGGCCATTTATAAAATGAACAACACTGACTTTAAATGGGAAGTGAAATAATAATGGGACTTGCATTAACTTATATTAAAATTTGATATTTAATAAACTTACCATCTTGAGAAATTACGAAGGGTATTAAAATATTAGCGATAAACACAACCTTTATCCACATTTTAAATTCAAAATAATTCAATTAAACTTAATGAGTAAACAAAAATATTTTCCTCCTTGCCGACACAGGCACTTCTTTTTTAAACCGGTTATTGTATCTACGAAATACTTATTAGTTTCCTCGAACTAAATAAATGTTATAATAAGACCACGAAATAGAAATAATACATTGATTTTGTCGGATAGTGTACAACGCTACATTAATGAATTAGTCTCAATATTACAATGAGATAAAATTCAACGGGACAAATTATGCAGAGTTCAGAGAACTCAGAAAACAACACAACAAACAAGTAACTTCAAGCTTCAAATTACACAAACTAAAAAACACAGATATGCCACCAAAACGAACACCCTGTAGCTACAGCGCTTTAAATATGTTTAGCGGACAAATAATGAACTATAGCACGGTTACGGTGTAATCAGGGTTGCCAATTTGTGCGGAATTCCCCAAACTGCGGGGAATCTCAAGTCGTTTGGGGAATTTTTACCACCTACCTATTAAGGTTGTAGTGCGGGGTGAGGCAAGGAGGTTTGACCTAGGGTTGCCAACCGTACTTTATAAAGTATTGTACGTTATTCGGGTAAACATACTTTATACTTTATTAGGAAAATAAAGTATGTGAAAATACTTTATTTTACCTATGTCGACTTTTATAGGTTTTATTTCATTGTTTACTTAAAGCATTGCTTTAGAGACTTCCTAAATTGCATAAAATCAATTGTTTATCGTAAAGATCCGATGAACACGTTCCTTGACAGTAAAT
Organism: Catocala sponsa; assembly: GCA_963564715.1. Classification (NCBI taxonomy): domain Eukaryota; kingdom Metazoa; phylum Arthropoda; class Insecta; order Lepidoptera; family Erebidae; genus Catocala; species Catocala sponsa. Next base: position 11,796,840 of record OY751336.1, on the reverse strand, counting down.
ATTTGTTAAATGTTACTAGCATCAATAAACATATGGTAACAAAAAAGCAGGTTTAATAAATAATACTATATTTTCGGAGCTCGTTTTACCTCAGTTAGTAAATGTACTCTATTCGTTCAAAATAAAGGTGGCAACCTAGTTTGGCCTCGCCAGTACTCTTTAACCTCTATATAAACGCATTGATCGTCGCACTCAGCAGCCAGCGAGTCGGCTGTTATATTGATGATGTCTGTGTCAACAACCTGAGTTACGCAGACGACATGGTATTGTTGAGTGTGTCGGTCTGCGGGCTTAGAAAACTTTTAAAGTTGTGTGAAACCTATGCTGATACTCATGGCTTAAAATATAATGTGACCAAGAGCCAGTATATGGCCGATAAATTGCAACCATCTCAAGTGCCCCCTATTCGACTGTATGGTAGTCCTCTAACTAGGGTAGAACAATTTAAATATTTGGGGCACATAGTTACAGCCGTACTTAACCTTTTGAACGCCAGAGTATAAGCGCACCGCCGCGCCGTACCCCCGACGACAAGCCACTTTTTCTGTAAAATGACCTTCAGAAGTATAGGGATTCCAAAACTTTATCGAATATCAACTGTGTTTTTATTTATGTCTTAAATTTTCTAATAAACCCTACTCATGACTCTGATATTTATTTAACCACAAAAGTAATGTTTTATTTAGTTTTATTGTCTATTTTTATGTTAAGGTGCGACGTATTTTTTGTCATACATATGTGACGTTGGCGTTGAGGGCAAGATTTCGTTTGTCACGTATATGTGACAATGGCGTCCAAAAGGTTAAAGACAATACTGACATTGAACGGGAGCGGAGGGCACTGTCAGTACGAGCGAACATGATAGCACATAGATTTGCGCGCTGCTCTGTTGATGCTAAAATTGCGCTATTTAAAGCTTATTGTAGGTACTTCGCTCTATACTTGTAGCCTATGGAGTAGCTTCACTTTGAAATCATACAGTGCTCTCCGCGTACAGTTCAACAATGCGTTCAGGTCTGTGTTGGGACTACCTCGCTTATTATAATCCTCTGCAAAACCTAATATCTTGTTTAATGGTATAATAGCGCTAAAGTGGCCATCACTTTGAAATCCGTTTAAGTTCCAACCCCATAAGGCTGCAACTTTATTTTCGGCTTCATTTAATGAAACGTATGACTTTACGGTTGTCGTTATACCCGAATTTTTGATGCGATCTATTTCAATGCCATTTATTTCGTATCTGATATCTTGAAACAAGAACAGAACAGGGTTATTAGTAAATTTAACAGCTTTCTCAATCGGTTTTCCATCTTTTCCGAACAGCTTTGTGTGACCTTCGATGTATACTGAACTGGCTGATGGTAACACGTATATGTCTTGCTGGTGGATGGGTATTCTGATTTCATCGTTTTCTCTAAAGCAGTTGTTGTAAGGATTGTAAGAATGAATCTCATAACTTTCGATAGAAGTATCGAAGTGCGGTAAATCGCTAATCTGTAGTATATTCATACTTTAAAACCTAATGCTTTGTTCATCTTTTTCTCACGTCTATGCACCTTACTGGTTGTAACAGAAGTAAGGTGTTTTATTTTGAGGTGAGGTTTTATATTGTATAATATAATTTTACTTTTCTTAAATGAAGACGTAGTTGAATATGTTCTATAAATGGGATGCTGCGACCGAACTGATCAACAACCTTAATAGATATAGATGTGATTGTATTTTTGTTCACTGGGAAGTAAATAACAGCATACTTAACTGATACCAACCTAAGCATATAATATTTTATGCCATTATAATTGTGACATTTTATTTCAATATATTGATATCTTGACATTATTATGAATTGTAATGATAAATACTAATTTTTATATTATGGATTCTCATATTTATTAATTGCGTCAAAATGAATGTAATGTTGCGAATTGACTTATTTTTATAATTATAATCTTGACGTAATCCTGATTATTAATGATTTGCAAATATTTGTTTACGTATTAATTATTATAATTTTATTGTTAGTAATATACATTTAAATGCATTTTTTCGAAAGAAAATTGTTTTCATACACCATATTTGATAAAACATGTAGGTAGATCAAATCACTTTTTTGTATTGGAAAGTATTTTATTAGGAGTCAAATTATTTTGAGGACACGGAAGAACTATTCAATTGTATACCTGTGGATCAACCATCAATTCAACAAAAACCTGGACAAAAACCCTCGGCCTTGCTCGCAAGATATCGAAAACAGAGCAAAATAATCAAGATTGAAATTTACGATGCAGACAGCTTCCCAAAAACCGAGCAGCCGATATGTTCCTGTGAAGCTGATGTGTGTGTTCAGCACGTCTTAAAACCTTATTATTTGATGATATATATTCTAGCACGAGAGAATTAATAACCAAGATTTAGGATGATATCGAATCAAAGACTATATAACTATGCACCACTTCGCTAAGTATATATTAAACTTTTATAAAAAAATATATATTACTTTTTAAAATATGTAATATAATATTAATATTTGAAATAAAATCACTTAAACCATTTATTTTCGTTACACATATACAAAACTTACATATTTATAGAATTCAGACAAAATTTATACGGTTACACATTACACAATAAATATAAACTGGCATAGGTACATGCATAACAAAGGGCTCCAGCTCAGTATTTGCTGCGCACATGCACAGCACTGGTTTTCAGCTGGGCCCTGACAATTGTATTACAATTTTTAGCATAAATGTACACAAAGAAGACAAAAGGTTACAAAACATGAAAGCATAAGTTAAAAGGACCCAACACATTTAAAAACAAAAAAAAGAAAAAAAAGAAATAAGCAATATAAACATAAACATATAAATACTAAATACATATGTATGTATATATACACCGTGAATTTGTAGTCGTTTTGGAACCGAAACGTGGTAACTTAGGATAATTAGTAGTATCAATAAAAAATAGTAAAATAATTGTACTGCGTATAATAAAAAAGTTGGAATATAAATAATATTTTTCACTTATTCGAGTTTGATCGTAGTAACGCACGGACGATTCATTCATAAACGCATGCATACGTCACCGGCGCGGCGTTCGCGTTGCCGCGCCGCGTCGCCGCGCACAGTCGAAGTTATGAACGACGCACGATAGGTAACTACGTATATCAGCTGATACCTATCCAGAACCTCGTGTACCACGACCGAGTCCTATGCGTCATTTAAAAACTAGTGAAGCTACACAAGTATTATAAAATTAGGTAAATGCAATAGCGACGAAATTGATAATAGGCTTAGCACAGTTCAGAATCAGCTGATACGAGGCAATACGTTTTCTCTTTTTACTATGTAATTTCTGCATTGTGAAACATCACAATTAATACGTAAATGGATACTCCAATTTCTCCTTCATACTTTACACGGGCTTAGGACCGTCGGAAATACTTTATCTAAACATTACATAACATACAAACACTGTGTAGCACTACAACGTGATATAAACGCAGTGGCTGAATGGGGTGTAAAAAACAAATTGACCTTTAACATCTCAAAATGTAAAACTATAACTTTTTCTCGGTCACGCATTCCAATCACAACGACATACCAGCTATCGGGTACTCCATTAGAGCGTGTCTCTGCAATTCGCGATCTAGGCTTAATCATGGATACTCATTTAAATTTTCATGAACATATAACTAAAACATGTAAGGAAGCGAGTAAAAGCCTAGGTTTCATTATTAGAACTTCTTACCACTTTAAAAATATTCAGGTGATAAAACTCCTCTACAATGCTTACGTGCGGAGTAAGTTAGAGTATAACGCCATAATATGGAGTCCCCGAGAGACCTTGTATAAAATGTTAGTGGAAAGAATCCAACGCAAGTTCGCCAGATATTTGTACAAACGCCAGTATGGATATTACCCCTTTTTATACCCGTCAACATTTGTAACAGGCATGGTCGGGATAGATACTTTACAGTGCAGACGGGAACTCATGCATATCATTCATTATTATTTTTTGATAACTGACAAAATAGATAACCCAGAAGTTCGTGAGTCCATACATTTCTATGTACCGGACCACTACACGCGAGGTATTGGTAGGCGGCAGCACAATCTTCTCTCCTGTCCCCCAACGTGGCGCTCCCCACACGCAGATAACAGCCCCACTTCCAGAGCCGTTAAATTAATAAATAGTTTTCTCAAGGCCAATCCAGAAGCAGATATATTCTTTGACAAACCTAGCATAATTTATAAAAACGTGTTCCTTTACTTAGATAAAATAATTAGATAATATATAGGTATGATACTCAATAGATATTATAATAGTAGCCTTTAATTTAAATATTGTAAGTTAATGTAAAACTGTTCTTTGTATGTTATAAGTAAATTTTAATTTAATTTTTTATTTTATTTTGTATATTTTGTATAGAAATAGTATAGATATAAGCGAATTGGATAACTCTGTAAGCTTATATTTTTATGAATAAATGAATATGAATATGAATTACTTTTCGATAAATAGCTAACTTTATTTATTATGTAATAAAATAAACACAGGTGAATGAACTGTGAGTATTTCGGGCGTATTTCAAAAATTGGAGCTATTTACAAAATAATTAAATTACATACCTATGGACAGTTTATTAAAGGCCTCCACTATTGCACTACGTAGCTCCTCACGACTTTCACGTTCACGAGAATACACAAGTCTTTTTATTTCCGACATTGAGGCTTGTCTGGGCTTCTCGGTGGCCAAGCCACGGGACCGCCGCGGCCTATTGTGTACCTATGTGATAGGTATCACGTATCACCAAACTGATTGTTGAGATAGGCACGTACTGCACTTGCATAATGAGTGGGACAGCCGTTGTGCTAGTAATACATATCGTGTATTGATAATGGCACTTCCTCCAATAGCTCGGATATTAGTTTGTAACATTTCTAAATACGAGCTGCCCGTTAGATGACCTTCAATAAAAACAGGCCCTATTAAATGGTCGTTTATAATATCGGCCTAAACATTCACACTGAACCTCACTTGGAGGTGGTCTTCCTGTATTAAGTGAGGGTTTACAGCGTTACGATTATAGCGTTTTACAGTCCCACTCGAGTAAACAATGACTCATCTGTCCACAGTATGTTCGCATTCGTATTATTTAACAACCACTGCACTGACATGGCGATCCTTGCTGGTGCATCGTTGTTGTTAATTACGTGAGCCCGACAAAAATGATAAGGGTGTTATCTATTAGTATTTAATGTTTTCCATACAAAGTATTGGCTAATATTAAATTCTCGAGCCGCCATTCTCGTGCTTCGCCGCGGATCCCGCTCTAATATCCTCTTCGATCTCCGGGGGTCATTCAGGAGTCCTCGGCCTTGCGCATGAGTCGGCGTACGGAATTGTCCATGGTCAAGAAGGCGCTGAGTTGCAGCTAAGATGGTGGGAGTGGTCGGAACTTGAGGACTTTCAATCCCTCGTAGCCGCAGCACATTCAAATGCTTCAGCTGGGAGTACAACCGTCTGGCCTCTTCCAAATTGTAATTGGCAACAGCATACAGCTGAACCAAGTAGTCAAAGAGTTTTCGTACTGACGACTATGTAATTTTCGCGTGACAATAAACAATGCATTATGCAACCATTTCGCGCGTCGGTTGCCGCGGTACTGAAGGGCGGGCGGGGGGGTGCGGGGTCGGGAGCGCTCGCCGCCGTGCCTAGGCGCCTCGCGTCTGGGGTACATTAGGGTAGTTAGTGAACGCGGATTGGCGGGCGGCGCGGGCGCGGCGGTTTCTGTGTTGTTATTGGCAAATGTTTTACCGCTTAGTTAAACATGAATGATATCGATCGTAGTGACACGCGTAATCGTAGTACGTGAAATTGAGTGGCGTTACCACGAGTTCTCATTTATTTTTCGTAAACGACATTAAATTTAATGTTTATAAATAAATATATTTTTATTTTATTAAAATAATCACTTTTATCGATTCTATGATTGATATAGAGTATAGGATTTTCGGTTCCAAAACGACTACAAATTCACGGTGTATAATAATAATAATATAATATAATATTCTACCCCATACACACAACACCATCCCGCCCAAACCAAGCAGAGCCCGTAATACGGGCACTAGACAATGGATACACATACACATCATCTTTTTTTTGTGAATACGTACATATTATACATATATATATATATACTCACGACACGACACACAATAACAAGTATACCTAATTATTACTATCCTGCTATCATATTATATACTTTTTGTAAATTTAATAATTCTCTGCGTAAGTGCGCTTTCAAAGTTTGTTGGGACATACTTTTACGCAGCGGCGGGGGCAAGTCGTTCCAAATTTTGGTAGCAGAATATTTGAAACCTCCTTTATATTGAGCCGTTCTGTGTGCTGGTACAACAAGTTTATAGGCTTCTCTCCTACGAGTATTCCTCTGTTGCACATCTTTTACCCACTCAAGCTTGTCATACAGATATGTAGGATTCTTTTTAAAAATAATTTTGTGTACCAGGCATGTTAGGTGTATTTTTCTCCGCGCATCCATCTTTAACGTATCTGTATTATTTAAATACGGTGTGACGTGGCCTCGCTTGGGAACACTATAACAATAACGGACACAGGCATTTTGTACTCTCTGTATCGCCTTCTTAGTTTTTTCGTACAGCCGTGGACCATAAACTGTATCACAGTAGGTAAACTGCGATAATACAATGGCATCTACAAGGGTTTTCCTAATTGACTCTGACAAGTATTTCCTAATGTTGTATAGTGTCTTTAATCTATAAAAAGCATTTCTTATTTTAGAATTAATATGTTCTATAGAGCGCAGCTCGTTATCCATTACTAGGCCTAAATTAACGGCATTGTCTAGTCTTTGTAGAATTTGCCCGTGTACTTTAATTTGGAGAGACTTCGATTCCACTTTTTTACACTGAACTTTGTTACCCAACAACACATATTTCGTATTTAAGCCGCCATTTCCATTTTACGATTTGACAAAGCAAGAAAGACGTCAAGTTGCATGGATTGAACGTAACAGGAAGATATATTGGGGAGGATTTATACCATATTCAAATTATAAGTGTTTAATTTTAGATTTTTTAAAAGATAAATGTATTATATTAAAGGTCGTGAAAAAGTGTTATGGTTAAAAAATATTTTAAATAATAATAATAGTGATGTGATCAATTTAGAAGATAAAGGCTGTCCTAGTTTTCTAAGTCTGTATGACCGATATAAATATTCTGAAGATTTGTATAGTTGTATTTATCATAACTAAATATGTGCTTTGAAAAATGTTTTGTGTTTAAAAATATGGTGCTCTGATAATAAACTTTTTGTATAATATATTTTTTTTATTTTACTCCTTAAATATCCTTTCTTTCCAACTTATCTTTGCAAAATTATTTATAAATATTTATAAATTGGTTATATCAGATATGAGATTTCAATACACTCTCATAATTGTTATAATATAGACTACCTTTTTATTATACACTTATCATAAATACATAAAATAATTCAAAGAAATACTATTGCTTTAATTATAATTCTAAATCTAATTGGTTTTTAAAATGAATGAAGTAGACAAAAAATCTTGGTCCATCAAAAAGTATGAACAGAATAAAAAGGATGTTTTATTAGACAACCTTGACAAACAGATAAACATTCTAAAAGAAAAGAAAGAACCAAGAATAGCTGATCTTTTAAAGATTATGCGACTGCAGGATCAGCAAATACAGCTGCTTTAGGAGAAAATTACCAAGCTTAATAGCCAACGAAAACGAAAAGCTGAGCAAATCTGTGCTGCAAAACATGAAGTTGTACAGTGTGCAGACAATTAACTACTCGTTTTGTTAATTATTAAAATCAATCTCAGTCAAATTGTGTTTGAATAGATATATTACGTGGGATAGTATTAGATTAATAATAAATTTATGCATACTTATTAGAAGACTAGAATGACTAAATGATTGAATGGATGATCGAAATAGTCTTAAATTCAACTTCTGTTCTTCTTGAGAGTTTACCATCACGTACGTAAATGTACATTCATTATAGCATTTATATTTATTTCAGAGTTTCGTAATGTTAAATTTGTGGGACCATACATATCCAATTTAAAAATAGGAAAACTTGTTCAAATCGATATTGAAAATAATAAATAATTTAAAAATATCAACTGGGCTCACAGCAAGCGTTTCCTTTTTGGTTCGTTAATATTGTTTACCAAGGATCATAATTTTGGCAATGTTATTGTGGCTACCATTTTAGATCGCGATAACATGCTTTTGGCTACTGGCAGGGTAAGTTGTTTTTTTTATTATAATGAACTTTTTCGTTAATAGCGACGATGTCTTTATACCGAGACTTTACAAATTATTAAAACAGTATATACACTAAAACAGTCTTTTTCTTTCTTTTCGTATGGTTAAACTAGCACAGCTAAATATATAATTTATCTGATCGACATTATACATATTTAATGTCAATTTCAAATAAAGGCGTATTTGGTAAGACAACAGGGCGCAGCGTTGTGCAGCAATGTCTTATATTTATTGCACTTATAAAATGTTCGTGTAATATCGCTGAGACATCTGGCGCACGCATTGTTAGAATAGGCCACATAATAATAATAATAATAATACAATTTATCTATTTTCTTTCACAAAGGTTGGGTACTTATACTAGGTAATATGACATTCAGTAACAAAGTGTACCTTTGTGAGAGACTGGTATCTGAACTAGGAAAATCCTGTCAGACAGATTACCAGGCTCCTACATACATTGAATCACAGATAGTGGAAACTATGTGAACTATAAAGTGATTGAACTAATACCAAGTAAAATAAATAAATGAAAGTGACGTTAAATAAATCTAAGTTGCAAATATTAATGTGTATGTGAATGTGTGTGTTTGTATGTGTGTGTGTGTGTGTGTATGTGTAAGGGTGTGTGTGTGCGTGTGTGCGCGCGTGCGGGTGCGCGCGTGCTTGCGTGTTATGTGAGAGAGAGTGTGTGTGTGTTGTGAGTGTATAAGTGCGTACGAGAGTGCGTGCGTGTGCATGAATGTATAATATGTTTATAACAATGTTTTTAGAAGATTTTCTGTTCCATCGTAATTGAGTTTGTGTAACCATTGGGAAACAATTTGCTTGCATTTATTTTTCGGAAGGGAATATATTTCAAGAGCTGAATTAACGTTGTTATACAAATGACTGCCCAGAAAACAGTACATTTTGTGGGACAGGCTATTTCTATATAGAACAGGTGGACATATTCTGTTTCTACGTCTCTGTGGGTGTTTAGATGATATGAAATTGATTTCGGAATGTTTTTTTTAGTACTGTATGAAGAACATAGAGTTGGCGAACTGTGAGTACATTACAGAAACTGTATAATTCAGATGTTGGATAATAGAATGGGAGGAAGTGCGATACTTTTAAAACAGCTCTTTGAGCTCGATCCACTGGAAGAACAAAATACTTTGCAGCCCCACCCCACACTGTGATACAGTACGTGAGAAGGGACTGACATAAAGCAAGATAAGTCATTTTAATTGTGTTTTTATCAACTACATTTCTGAGGTTCTAGAATACATAAATCAATTTTCGAATTCTTGAGGCTAGCAGAGTTAAGTGTGGTTTGAAAGTAAGATTTTTGTCAATAATGACCCCTAAGTATTTAGTGCTATTTTCCATTTGTAGTCTAGGACATGTGCAGTGGGTATCTGCGCTATATAGACAATTGTGAGCTTTTATTTTAAAATTAGCTAATTCATACGAGGGAACGGAGGATAGTGAAAAAGCTATGTAATTCGTCTTTTCTACATTGAGAGACAGAGCATTGTTGTAGAGCCAATTAGTGACTAGGTTAAAATCTGCTTGAGCATAGCTAAATGTCTGTTCTCAACGAGATGCGTTAAAGATTAATGCGGTGTCGTCAGCATAAGTCACAATTTTCCCATTTGTGAGTTTGAGGTTACAAAGATCATTGATAAATACGAGGAACAAGGTTGGGCCGAGTATATTTCCTTGTGGGACGCCGTAGTGTACTTCTAGGTCATCACTAATCCAATCGTCAATCTTGACGCACTGGTAGCGATCACTTAAATAACTTTTAATAAGTTGAAGTTGCTGAACTCTTATGCCCAGATAATTTAACTTTTGCAAAAGTAGTGGTGCAGAGATTGTGTCAAAAGCCTTGGCTATATCTAGAAATATAGCCAAATCTTTGTCCTTCACTTTCAGTTTACTCACAATATGCCCTGTAAGCTCATGAACGGCATCATTAGTAGATTTCTTCCTACGAAATCCAAATTGACCGTCTGATAAGAAGTTTTTGGATTCTAGATACTGAAGTAATCTATTATTAATGGCTTTCTCCAAAATTTTGGAAAATGTAGGCAAAATAGAAATGGGTCTATAATTATTGATACAGTCCCTGACACCACTCTTAAATATAGGGTGAATAAGCGATGTTTTAAAAGCAGTCGGGAAAACGCCTGTATTTATTGATAGGTTGCAGACTTGAGTAAGTGGCGTCACAAGGAAGTCAACATATCTTTTTGTAAGACCACCAGATAAATTATCGCATCCCACAGCGTGATCATTTTTTAAACCGAGAATTAGCGATCTGATTTCATTTTCATCTATAGGTAAAAGAATGAACGAGTGTAAAGGTGATGTTGTGGAAGAGGGCTATGAAGGTGAAGTGCGGTTTATATTGATTGAGGGCGACAACTTATGAACTATCCCTACAAAAAAACTATTGACTTCATTAACCGATTGTACAGGATTTATATTCAGTTGCTAGTTTTTTTATTTTATTTGTCCTAGTGACATTTTTAATTACTTCCCAAAGCTTTTTACTATTATTTTGCGCATTGAAGAAAGCTGTTCTTTCATAATCACATTTGGTTTTTTTAGAAGGTCGTTACAAAAGTTACGATATCGCACATATGTCGTTTTATCAGCCTCGCTTTGTGTGGTTCTAAATTTAGAGTGTAAGTTATCCCTGTTTTTAATGCACCGAAGTAAGCCACGTGTGATCCAGGGCTTTAAAATTCTTTTACGCCTTGGCACTTTCTTCTGCGTAGTGCAATCCTTTAGGATACTCATCACAGAGGTAACTAGAAAGTCAGCAGCTTCATTAGAATCAGTAATTGAAAATATGCGACTAAAATCAAAAGCTTTCATTGCCATATCGAGATAGTCGTAGTCTACTCGATTGATTATTTTAGAATTATTGAGGCTTACATTGGCACATTTTAAACTAAAAATTACACTGTAGTGATCTGTAACTGTAGTGGGAACAACTACACATTTCATTGGATGTTTGGTTTTTAGTATGATATGATCCAAACAGGTCAGAGTGTGTGTTGGTATATCAAAAGCTGGTAACATACTATGAGAGGCGAGGAGATTTAGATAGCTTTCTGCTCTAACGTCATTGGAGGTTGAGGATATGTCAATATTTAGATCACCGGTTAGAATCAGGTTTTCGGATGATGACAGGCTGACTAAAAGCTCATTAAGCGTTTCTAAGAATTTGTTGATGTTTCTTTGAGCTGGCGGACGGTAGATAGCCAGAATAGCTGTATTTATATCAACTTTAATCAGTAGACAATTGGCATCTGATATATTATGCGGTTCAGTAATTATATATTTATGAATCGTCTTATAGTAGACAGCCACACCCTCATTGTGGGTTTTATTATTAAGTGTGTGAATGCAGCTGTAACCTTCGATTGTGGGCATTGTATGATTGCTAGGCAACCAACATTCGGTGAAAATTAGCATACCCCAAATCCACACCAGCTAAATTCAAAACGGTGTGAAAACTATCTATATTGCGCTTTAGGCTTCTGATATTTTGCACGAAGACTTTGAGAGAGCGAGCACCTTTGTAAATAAGCCTATTACATTGATCAATACTGCAGGTAGTGCATTCCGCCACAGAAAGACTATCCAGATCGTTATTTAATGTATCACATCGAATTTTAATGAAATTTAGAGATATGCACCTTATTATATGACATTTGTGGTTTAAAGCTGGTGTAACCTCGTGCATGAAAACATATATTTTTAATATGACCTGACAGACTTTAAGAGCCTGTCTATATAAGTTTAAATAATAGCAATAACATTGCATACACTTCAATGGCATAAAAAGTGATATGATTTTCATAGAAATATTATTAGCGATTAGACGGGGGCGTAATTTGTAAATTTTAACAATTAAAGCAAGGATATGGTGAGGGCACGTGTAGGATGTAGTTTTAGGGGATAATAGGACATAAGCCGAGTACTTCAATAGAAAAATATATAATAAAAATTGTACGTAATAAAATGTGTTGTGGGGCGTTTGTGTGGTGTAGGGACAAATAAAATAATAATTAAGTTCAAGGAAAAGAATGAGCTTTATGTTATGTCTATGTGGTGTGATTGTCAAACAATAAGTGATAGTTAGCAATATGCTACAGCAATTGCAAGGCGGATATTTTAGGCACCAGGAAAAGTACCAAATAGGCACGTACCTTGCAGGAGTAAGACATTAATATATTTAGCACTCTAAGGATATAATGATTATGGCTTGTCATTATATAATTTAGTATTAGAGTAAGTGGTGAATTTGGGTTATGTATTATGTTTTAACGTAATAATAGTAACAAGAATGAATTCCTGTATGTGAAAGTATTTGTAGTTGTGTAAGTATGTAATTGAACGTAATGAGTTCTTATAAATATTATAATATTACTAAAATTGCACTTCAAAGTTATCCTGTGTGCGATATCATGAAAATGAAGACAACATTTTACGTATGTGTATAGGCAAATTGAGTACAAAAATGCAATGGTCTTAAAATAGCTTATTACTACTACAATAACATATCTGTGAAATCTTATCTGTGATAGGATGACTCTATTCTGTCTTAGGTAATTTTTTAATACAAGAAGCTGATTTGATAAGGATAGAGTCCATCCCTTCACGTTGCCTAACATAAATTTTACCATTATAAGTCCAACAAAATTTGTACATATTCGTCTTACAAAAATTACGAGCCTCAAAAAACAATTGCCGCAAGTTACCAGGCAGATGCTCCGCAACGTAGACAGGGGTAATTGGTCCGCTAATCCCAATGTGTCCTGTATTAAGTTTCTCCGTAGGGGGTAATCCTTTGTTAAAAGTGCGTGTTGCACTTAGCACCTTAGACTTGATAGGAACATTGAAAAATTCCGCTACTATCGGCCTATTTGAACCTTTTTTACCATAATAATACATAAAAATATAATTTCGAAAAATATTATGTAGGTACGCCTTTTTTTCTTATGGTGGTAGAGTTGTCGTCGTTTTTGTAGCACTGAGACATAGAGAAACGGTCGGCGGGTGGCTAGTTGGACCACACGACGCTCTCGATCCAGGCCAGGTAGCGGCTGACGCGCGTGTACACGCCGGGCACGAGCGAGCCGCAGCCGCGCCCGAAAGACGTCACGCCCACCAGGCGGTTCTGTCCGTCGTCCGCCGTGCTCACCAGCGGCCCGCCCGAGTCGCCCTGCGGCCACAAACGACACGTTACTACTGAACGTCTAACTACGTTAGTCGGGCATATTCATTATACACAAAAAAAGGCAAAAATCACATCATCTACCATACAAGTTAGCTCATATTTTCCCAACTTCGCTTTTTAAAATCAATGTTTCCGTTACAATTTTATTCAAAATACAAATACATGGTACATGGTACATACATTTCGTATAAATAAATAAAACATTAAGTTTATAAATCTGTAACAAGGCTATCTCTGTAAAAAACAATGATTTCTTGAAAATCTAGTAGTGACCTATTTCGCTTCTTAGGAGTTTAAACTTTAAACCGTGAACGATTCTACAAAATGTGTTTTCCTGTTTATGCCGCTATTACGCAAATTATGCTTACTGAACGAATTTTCAGGATAGTTGGATTTAAATTTAAAATCCACGTACTACGAAGCCGCGAGCTAATGTAAATAAATAGCTAGTGTGTATTAATGCTCTCCCTACATCTCGTATATTTTAGGATGTACAGTGGACCCCCGGTAATCCGACGAACGTTTTTTAGGGCGGTGTCAAACTAACGATATTGTCGGATTATACCCTGTAGGTACGGACACACACAGACTCTCTATAAGATGGTTTTTTTTTTAAAAAGAGTGTCTTTTTTTATTACGTAACAAACAAAAACAAATTATGTACAAATTAAAGTGATAAGATTCTATTTGGCGCGTACAAGTTACAACTTGTTTGATCATGCATTAAAGTAGTGAATATTTGCCGAAATCAATTTTTTATATAGTGATAGGGTGCGCTTGCGCCCTACCATTGGCGACCGCCGCCGGACAGGATGGCCCTGCCGCGAGAGCTCGTCTCCGTGGCTTCCCCACCGGACCCACACTAACGTCCCCCCTGATGCTGGCTGACGGGCGCTTCCTGGGAAACCCTTCCCGAGGAGCTCGACCTCGCCAAGCGTAGGAGGTACCCATCGGACTAGACCCGAGCGCTGCTAGCACGCTAGTCGCCCGCGAGGACTCACCCTTGCGAGCTGGACCTCGCTAGCTGCGCTACCCACCGGCTCTCACGACCCGGACTGACCAACGGGCCCACACGGGCCCATCCCAGTGACCCGCCTGTATTAGCAGGCGGCGACGATCACCACCAAGGCAGGCCCACGGCCTGGTCTGGTTACCCCGAGACCCTGTAGGGGTCTACGAGAAGAACCACTGATTGCGCGTCGGCAGTTCGTGAGTTGGTTTCGACGCGGCTAGACGTATGATGCTCCGTTCGATCGCCTTCGCGGCGTCGCTTGGTTTCGGCACGGCTAGACGTATGATGCTCCTTTCGATTCCAGGTTCCTCATAAACTTATATATTACTTGTGCGTATATACATACGCCACATCACTCCCGCCTAAGCGAAGCGTACGTTTTGTTTCACAGCGCGGCCGGATCTGGTGATGTAGGAATTTCGCGGTGAAGGTGATGAAGCTATCCCCACATTGGTGTGGGTGATGTGTCCGAAGCTGGCGTGTTTGTTGGTGATGTGTTTTCTGGCGAGTCTTCCTCGTTGAGTAGATGTGCTGGCTTTAACCTGTTGATTGAAATTACTGCGGTGCGAAGCGGAATTTACAGTATGAAGTGCTTGCCGTCGGTACTGCGTTGAAGTACTTGATATGGTCCGTCGTATGATGGTACGAGAGGTCTGCGCATGATGTCGTTGCGTACAAACACATGCGTACATGTCCCGAGGTCTTTGTATATGAATGTGTTTGACATTGACGCTCGCCTTGTTGATGTTGGTGATAATGACGACATTGTTTCAGTCAGCTGACAGACAAATTCCGCATCTTCAATGTTCGGCTTGGTAGGTGCGAGAAAATCAGATGGGACCCGTAACGATGATCCATATGTAGAGCCGGGCTGACGATTGAGTTTTCACGTAGGACGGTGCGAAGTTCTAGTAATACTGTAGGTAATTCATTGATCCATCTGTTGTCGGTTGCTCTTGCCATCAGTGCCGCTTTCAGGGATGCCATCGTTCGATTTTCCCATTAGCTTGCGGGTGAAATGCGTACGTATTCGAGTGACGCCTATTTTCTTCATTAAAGTTTGAAATATAAACGATTCGAACTGTCTCCCTTGGTCTGTAATAAGACGCAGGGGACATCCAAACCGTGATATCCATCCCTCGTACACGGCCTTCGCAACGGTTTCGGCGGTGACGTCACGAGCAGGTTTTACCTCTGGCCAGTTAGTGAACCGATCAATCATAGTAACTAGATATCTATAGTCATCTGATGGCGGGAGGGGCCCAACTATGTCCACGTGCAGGTATTCAAAACGGGATGATTGTTGAAACTCGCCGAGCGGGCTCATGACGTGTCGATGAACTTTCTCTCGTTGACAGCTGATGCACGCCTTGACCCATATATGTACATATCTTTGTTTATAGATGGCCAGAAAAACTTTGTTGTCATTATTTTTCTTGTTAAACGAACGCCGGGGTGACTTAGTTCGTGTTGTGCTTTGAAGGCTGCGACACGATAAGGCAATGGTAGGTATGGTCGAATGTTCGCTGTCGATGTTTCACACCAAATAGGCCGTTTGACTCACGGTAGGTTTACGCAGGAAAACTTCAGTCTGGGGTCATTCATGCAATAACGTAGCTCGGCGTCGCTTTCTTGTTCTTGAGATAGCTTGTCGTAGTCCATTGTTGCGTTGAGTAGTTCGATTTCCGCGATACGTGATAACGCGTCCGCAACTTTGTTCTTATCACCGTGAATGTATTTGATGTTAGTGTAGAATTGACTTATGTAATATGAAGTTGTCGCTCTCGAAGCGGGGTGTCGCTGCTACTCGGCGTTCTTGTTAGTGCGTACGTCAATGGTTTGTGTTCCGTACATATGGTGAGTTAGTTGCCCTCTATCAGTCGGCGTCGATTTTTAACAGCTGTATACAGTGCTAGAAGTTTGCGATCGTATACACTGTATCTTCTCTGCGTCTCGTTCATTGTTTTTAAGTAAAAAGCGAGTGGTTTCCACACGTTGTCTATTTTCTGTTGTAGGACTGCGCCGAGGCTATTGTCAGACGCGTAGGTGAGTAAGCATAACGGGGCGTTAGGTATCGGGTGCGATAATATAGTAGCCTCGAGAATACTTTGTCGGCATTGTTCAAAGGCTGTTTCAGCTTCATGTGTCCAATGTATAGGTGTTTTGTCGTTTTTCTTGCTATTGTGTAGATACTTGTTTAGGAAATTTTGGTATTTGGCTTGATGGGGTAGGCAGCCGTTAGAAGTTGATCATACCTAAAAATCTTCTTAACTCTTGCACTGTAGTTGGTTTGGGAAACGTAAGTATGGCTTGAATGCGTTCTTCTGTGGCTTTGATTCCGTCCGGTGTAACTTCATAGCCGAGGAACTGTATCTTGTCTTTGCCGAACTCACATTTATCGATGTTTAGTGACGCCATAGCTGTCGAGTCGTTCGAGAACTTGTAAGTGACGCTTGTGATCCACTGAGTTTTCTGAGTGATCTAGTAAATCATCGAAAAAACAGAATACGTTGCCGTCGAGCCCTCGTAGTACTTTGTGCATGAAACGTTGAAATGTTTGGCCGGAGTTGCGTAAGCCGAACGTCACACAGTTGAACTCGAAGAGGCCAAAGGGAGTTATTATGACCGTCTTCGCAGCATCTTCTTTTTCAATAGGTATCCAGAAGTACGCCATTTTGAGATCTAGTTTTGAAAAGATTTTGTTTCCATGTAGCAATAATTCCATGAAGTGAAATCTTGAATTCTCGGAACAAGGTAGCGATCGGGTACTGTAACGGCGTTCAATCTTCTATAGTCGTCACACACGCGCAGCGAACCATCCTTTTCTTAACGTCGTGAAGCAGGCTGGCCCATGGACTGTTTACAGATTCCCATCTCCATCATCTCAAATTCTAGCGTCGCAGCTTTGTATTTATCAGGCGGCAGGGGGCGTGACCTTGAATAGATTGGTTGGCCGGTTGTTTCTATGCGATGAGTTACGTTGTGCTTAGTCGGAGTTTTGAGAGACATGGTTCGCAGTACGTCGGGATATTCTTTCAAGATGTCGTGATAGGCGACTGGCTGATAACCAGAGGTCGGAATTAGGTAGAGTTATTTATGTACTTGCATCGAAATGTTGATATTAATATGGATCTTCCCGGGATTTCTAATAGACAATCTCGTGTGGCCAACAATATTACAAATAAATAATAACAAAAACATCAGATATACATAGCGAGCACGTTCTACGAACAGAGGTAAGTGAATGAGCTGTGTGAATGAGTTAACCGATTTATTGCTAATAGAAAGTTTGAATGCGGTAGAAAGAGACAAAATCTAGTACATTTCGTTGAGCGGGGAGTGCTTCGCATTTCCGCTATTGTTTTCTTTTGTTCTCACAAGCTTTGTTGTGCGAACTACAAATGTGGCCACATCGCGCGTGTGCGCATTGGAATTTTGCAACTTCGGACATCCGATGTCGTTGATGTAAATTTGGCAACGACGCGCGTGCAGTGGTTTAAATTGTGTAAAAGTAAATAACTTTTTTATTTAATAAATCACGGGATTTTTCTGCTCTTTAAAATTAATCTCGGGATTTGAGGCATATCCACTTTATTCTTTCGGTGTATGAAATCAGTGTAAGTGCATAAATAACTCTACCTAATTCCGACCTCTGCTGATATCGTATACGGCTTCCTCGGTGCTATGGATACGTAATGCGGTCGATGAGTTTTCTTTGATGTAGATTGACAAGTAATTTGTGCTTCGCTAAGAAATCTGCGCCTAGTACTGATGTTTTCACGTCGGCCACGGTAAATGTCCATTTGTAGCTTCTACATAGACCTAGGTTGAGCTCGAGTGTGCGCTCGCCGTAGGTACGTATCTCCGTACCGTTCGCAGCAAACAGTTTGTAGGTACTTTCAGTCGACTTCACGTGTTTCTTATTTCTTGCGGCTAATACCGATATGTCGGACACGATATCTCGGAACAGTTGGAAACAGTGCGAGCGCGAGTGCCACTATTCCGTGGACGGTTGTTTAAATTCAACATTAAACGGTGAATTGTCGTTTTTTAAGCTACCAGTTGTTTCAGAGAGGTAAGTAGGTACCTATTTGCTTTTAACGTAACACAGAACATTTAGGTAGGTAGGTAAGCGCCCCGGCCCCGGAGAATATGTTGTAAGGTGGCTATCTATCTAAGCTCGATTTATATAATAGATTCCTATTTTGAATCAGTATAAACGAAGTAATTAAATTTTAGTAATATAATGAAACTCAATCGTTTAAAATATTATGTGACTATATTACCAAACTCACAGCAATTACACGGACTATTGAGAACGTCTTACTCAGTTGAATGCTAGTTCCTTACTGCTGAGCGATCTTTCGCCGAGAGAACAAGTTATTTTTCCCCTCTACAATAACCCCACTATTTAAAAATGATAGTTGGCTGTGTTGCCAATTGAATGAATAAAAACTCCCGAAAAGAATTATTAACAAAAATAAGAAATCATGACATTCGGCCATCCGATACCATGCTACTCCTGGAGCACAACCTCAACTAAAATCACTCAGTTTTCATTATCACACGATCAAGATATGGTTTTAGCAAGAATGAAAAGTATGTATCCATTTCCCTATGCATAACAGAGAAACATGCCGATCATCGAATTTTAAACAAAATAAAAAAAATGACTATTGAAGAATTGCTTTTATACATTAAATGAATATTGTTATTTCACACATACTTTAAAACGAAATGTCTATTAGCAATATAATATTAAGTACTGTATAAAATTATACAATGTATTTATTTTTAATTTATCTTGACTTCTGTAATTATTAAATGGAAATTGACATCGTTTATACTATTTTTTTTTTACAGTTACGATATTATTTATTTCCTTCGCATATTTATAATTATTGTTCCTATTGATAATGAATATTATGTCTATTAATTATTGTTATTTTATTTATACTATCTAATAACACAATTTCAGGGCAACACTTATGAATGTCAAAGTTATACCATTTTTTTTTTGTGAATTTACATTTACTGCCACGTTCAGCAAGGCAAGGGTGTAGGGCTCATGAGAAGTACGGGTAAGAAACTCATGGCCACTTTTTTGTTCAAATCATG
The DNA here is from genome assembly GCA_963564715.1 of Catocala sponsa. NCBI lineage: Eukaryota > Metazoa > Arthropoda > Insecta > Lepidoptera > Erebidae > Catocala > Catocala sponsa. Next base: position 11,777,114 of record OY751336.1, on the reverse strand, counting down.
ACTGTACGCCTACTATCTTATCCTATCTTATGTGGGGGCCAGTCAGTGCAGACCGGCGACACTTCGACCCAGTGTGATCGTTTGTGTCGACACTACCAATAACGACTGCCATAGATGTTCATGGCAGCCGGGACCGACGGCTTAACGTGCTCTTCGAGGCACGGAGCAGGCGATAATTGTCAATCAATACGCACATAACTTCGAAAAGTCATAAATTCCGAAAGTCAGAGGTGCGCGAAGTGGGTTCGAACCCGAGACCCTCTGCATTGCAGTCTGTTGGTCTCCCCACTGAGCTGTCGCTGCGTACGCCTACTAAAGGCGAGGTATGATGTATCTTAACCTTTGTAACATCCTCTGTAATTATGTCTCATATGCATACGAATAAACTTCTACTTCAATGTCATCACATCACTTCAATCAAATCACTTCAACGTCATCAAACCATCTCAACGTCATCAAACCATCTCAACGTCATCAAACCATCTCAACGTCATCAAACCATCTCAACGTCATCAAACCATCTCAACGTTATCAAACCATCTCAACGTCATCAAACCATCTCAACGTCATCAAACCATCTCAACGTCATCAAACCGTTCCATCAAACCGTTCCATCAAACCGTTCCATCAAACCGTCCCATCAAACCGTTCCATCAAACCGTTCCATCAAACCGTTCCATCAAACCGTTCCATCAAACCGTTCCATCAAACCATTTCATCAAGCCATCATAAAATCATTTCACCAAATCATTTCACCAAATCATTTCACCAAATCATGGGTCTTTATTTAAGGCTACTTTGACTTCTAACAATTTTCACAGAAATTTCGTTTGCACCATGATCAAATTGAAAGAACAGAATTCTTTTATTATCACTTGTGTGTACCTACATAAATTCACTTCTAACCTCACAATGAAACCTCATACATAATAATCAAAACATACATCTACATTATTTAAACAAATCCAAATACCAATATGGTCTTTACGAATCCAACATCGTCATTGGGTCAAATAGCTGCCAAAAACATATCAACCAAATATTTCTATCTGTATTTCACATTTCCTAACATTCATATCAATCATAATAAAATACTCATACCCATACCTCACTCTTAGTATCACATCTCTATATCTGTCCTATATCATCTATCTTATTTTATGAACGATACATAAATGCATTCAAAAGATAACAAAAAGATTTTTAATATCGTTCGAAAACCTATACCAAAACCAAACCAATATACAATCTTATTTTAAATCATTGACTATTAATATCATTCAAAAATTATGTCAAAATTCCGAGAACTCCTTCAAACAAATTCAATCACATGATTTAGTGTAAAATTTCATTACCTCTATTGTTTACATAAGTTACCGATGCCATGCCTGATGCCTCCCTCCGATAGCATTACGTTCTCATGCATTCATTCTAATAACGGTGTCAAATTTTTAAACGATACCTTTGTAAGAAAAGTGGACTTGATTATGCAGCTATAGTAAATAAATGCTCTTATACAAAATAAAATGGCTTCATAATGATTAGCAAATTATAATAGAATTATTAAATTTACAATCCAAATAACAATGAACATGTCTCTTTGATCATACTATAATTTAGGGAGATATTTCATTGGAAAGATTACAATTTGAATCTACTATTAACCGAATAATTATAATGTGTACTATAAAATTAAGAGTGAAACCGCGCGCATCTATAGTATGCGTAACGGGTCAGATAACATGACTGTACATCGGACACCTATTGCGACACAATAATGGAATGCACAGTTATAAAAACTATTAGAAATATAACTCAAAATGATAATGGTTTATGTTTTAATTAAGTTTATTAATATGCCTTTAAAATTATTATGATATATGTTAAATTAGAAAAACAAACCGAATTTGTATATATTTCCATGCTATCTTAGAACATAAACATGTTCAAAGACAAACAACATACCTATATGCATCTAAAAACGTATAATGGAATTAAAACGTATGATCTTTAAGAATCGGCAAATTATTATATATCCCATTGTAATATAATTTCTTTAAATCGTATTTGTTTATTGTCAACAGGCATTATTGTCCAAAATCTTTTCTATGATAGTTATATTATATAATTATCATTATATAGTATTACGTTTCAGTTAAAATTACAAAAAACCTAAAGTAGGTATATCTAATGTGCACAAAATAATAGTAATTGTCCGCGACAATATTTATAGACAAATGTCACCATCAGGACCTGGAGTCATCGCGTCGTCCGATTTAATGGTCTCAAAAATAAAAATATATCATTAGGACTGAATCGATATTTTCATGCCTAGATGACTAAACATTGTAAAAGTCAGTAATGGACCATAGTAGCACGGCCTATTACATAAAGTATGGTTATCCTCTAATATTTCGACTTCAAAAAAATTATCTATGCTACGCACATATGACACTGATCATTTCAATGATGTAGACTATGTAACTTGAATGTACTTGGCTCACTAACGAGACAACTAATCTTTGCTAGTCGACACACATACATGACATATGTATGTGTGTCGAACCTAACCTCATTTTAATTTAAGCACATTTAGCTAAATCATGAGGCACACACAACCTCTGCTAAAAAGCAAAAGGCACACAAATAAAAAGGCATATTAATCAAAGCATACTTGGCTAAAGCATGAGGCACACATAACCTCTCCTATTAGTATGAGGCACACAACCTCTCCTATTAGCACATAGATACATAGATTCACGCCTGTTTTCCTAGAGGGGTAGGCAGAGACTACGGATTTCCATTTGCTACGATCCTGTCAAACTTCTCTGGCTTCATTCACTTTCATCACATATCTCATACACGCCCGTCGGTTCAAGGAGCTCTTAACCTGGCCTTTGTCCAGAACGCCTCCGATCTGATCGAGAAACATTCACCTAGGTTTTCCTCTTGCGACTATTCACACTAGCCTTATAAACTTTGTTAATCCTACCTCGTCCATTCTTTCTACATGTTCAAACCAGCTTAACATACCATTTTCTATTCTTATCACTATGTCCACTTTCATGCCTATTAGCACGAGGCACACATAACCTCTTAGTAGCACGAGGCACACATAACCTCTTAGTAGTACGAGGCACACATAACCTCTTAGTAGCAAACGAGGCACACATAACCTCTTAGTAACAAACGAGGCACACATAACCTCTTATTAACAAACGAGGCACACATAACCTCTTAGTAGCAAACGAGGCACACATAACCTCTCTTAGTAGCACGAGGCACACATAACCTCTTAGTAGCAAACGAGGCACACATAACCTCTTAGTAGCAAACGAGGCACACATAACCTCTCTTAGTATCAAACGAGGCACACATAACCTCTTAGTAGCAAACGAGGCACACATAACCTCTCTCTTAGTAGCAAACGAGGCACACATAACCTCTCTTAGTAGTAAACGAGGCACACATAACCTCTTAGTAGCAAATGAGGCACACATAACCTCTTAGTAGCAAACGAGGCACACATAACCTCTTAGTAGCAAACGAGGCACACATAACCTCTTAGTAGCATACGAGGCGCACATAACCTCTTAGCAGCACACGAGGCACACATAACCTCTTAGCAGCACACGAGGCACACATAGCCTCCAAGTCAAGTGGCAATAGCCTCCAAGTCAAGTGGCAACAGCCTGCAAGTCAAGTGGCAACAGCCTTCAAGTCGAGTAGCTTTATAAACCAGCAGCGCTTGTTTTACAAAGAAATTACCTCAATACTACAAAAGCTATTGCAAGTATTTTACTCGTCAATCTACGTAATAACACTGCATCCTAGCTAAAGACTGCTGAAGAGTATATCACTGTATAATCACTCAGACTAGGTAAGCGTAAACGTTATACCTAAGCAAACAACGGCACTATGCTCCAGCAAAAACACTGACGAAGAGTAGCCTCGTCCAAGTATTTCACGCAAGAGCACAATGCACTCTTAGAACTAAAAAAAAACTATCAGGGAGTACCCTGACCAAGTATTCTCCTGATACAACGTAAATGCTAATGTTTAAAAAAAAAAATCATAGGTTATATCATTTTATCATCTAAGCGCTGCTAATTTACAATGCATATTTCAATTATTTACTAAATAATTATAATGTAGGTACATAATAATATGCAATGAAATAAATTATTTACACTCGTGCGTGTAGAGTTTTCAACCAATAGGCAGGCGGACCTCTGGTTTGTCGGCATGGTTGCCTCCAGAAAGTAAACCTTACTCATTAGCTGAATATGTAGGATACACTGAGGGTATTCCCCGACAGCACTCCAGTTAAAGAGTTACTAAGTGTATTTCAAGGTAACCGTTCAGTTTTAACACTCGAAAATACACCAAGTTGTGATGATTCCTATGGGAATCGCGTATAATGTCATTGTGTGTAATTATGTGGGTAGTTTATTACATTTGTGTAGTGTATTGTAAAGTGTACTGTAAAAGTCGACCTATCAGTTTGTTCACAGTTAAACAATCGAAATAAGTATCTACTAATTAAACTTTCGGACAAATAGATTATTTAGATCTGTCGTCGCCGGAGGCTGCAGGGGTGCTGATGGAGGAAGGGAGCGAAGGGGGCGGCCAGTAGTGACTGCCATTATAGACGCCACCATATAGGCAGACCGAATGGCGGGACTAAGGTGCGTACAAATAAACCTTCATCACTGCATTGGGGCGATGGCCGTTCTGGCCCGCCACCTGCGGATGAAGGAATTTGATATTGCTCTGATCCAGGAACCCTATGTTAAAGGGGGAATGGTTAGAGGTTTGGGTGGGACGGGAGGTGAAATTTTTCACAACTGTTCCACTAATGATATAAGGACATGCGTTTATGTCAGAAATGGCATAAATGCAATGCCCTTATACAATTTTTGTTCTAGGGATCTTACAACAGTTAAGATCGATGTGCGAGGGAGCGGAGGGCGGGATACTGTAATCCTGACCTCTGCATACTTCGACTATACGGACAAGGAAACTGTATCGAAACAGATAAAGGACCTTGTTGAATATGGCAGCCGGGAGAACCTGGACATGATCCTGGGGTGCGATGCCAACGCGCACCACACAGTCTGGGGTAGCACGGATGTGAATGTAAGAGGGGAAAAACTACTGGAGTATGTGGTAAGTACCTCTTTACAAATACTAAATAAGGGAAACAGGCCAACGTTCGCTGACTGTAGGCGGGCGGAGGTAATTGACATCACGTTAGCCTCTAACAGGGCTAGCACTAAGATCGTCGAGTGGCATGTGTCTGATGAAATCACCTTGTCAGATCATAATTACATATGCTTTAAGTACAGGACGCTGGTTCCGGCTCCTACAGTACGTAGAAGGAATCCCAGAAATACGGACTGGAACTCCTTTAGGAGTGACCTCAGAGTAGATTTGGAGGATTCTAAGGGTAAGCTCAATTCTATATTAGACATCGAGTTTACAGCAGACAAATTGGTCCAGACTGTGAACACGGCCTGGACAAGTAACTGCCCTGAGAGGGAGCTTAGGCCCAAGAGGGTACCATGGTGGACGCCAGAGTTGGTCAAGCTGCGGCTAGAAGCCAGACGAGCGTTTAACAATGCTAGGACCAGTAGGGACTACAGCGGTTACGCTCGTTGTTTGACCAACTATAACAAAGCTGTGCGGAAAGCCAAACGGAAGGCTTGGAGAGCACACTGTGAAAACATCAGTACGATTCCTGAAGGAATGAGGCTCTCCAAAGCTTTATCGACTGTCAGAGCACACCCATTGACAACCATTAAGGATGGCAATGGGCGACGAACAGAGTCTGGTAAGGAAACCCTAGCAATTATGCTAAACACACACTTTCCGGACTGCAAGATAATAAAAAAGGAGCAGGAGGACCCGATCAGCCTGGTTGAACGAAGCTGTCGGACAACCAAAGCAGATTGGGACACTGCTAGGAAGGTAGTGGATGAAGGGAAGGTCGGCTGGGCTCTTAATGGTTTTCAACCATTCAAGTCACCTGGTCCAGACATGGTTTATCCCATCATCCTACAGCAGGGAGCTGCACTCTTGGTTCCGCATTTGTGCAGATTATACAGAGCCTGCATAGCATTTGGATATATTCCAAAGATATGGAGGCGTGTTAAAGTCATCTACATACCGAAACCGGGCAAAGCAGACTACGAAGAAGCCAAGGCATACAGACCTATCAGTCTTGAGTCGTTCTTCCTGAAAGCCCTGGAGAAGTTAGTAGATAGACATGTCAGGGAGGGAGCGTTATGGAAATTCCCCCTCCACAGGCTACAATGTGCCTACCAGTCGGGAAAATCCACTGAGACGGCACTACATTTTGTGGTAAATAAGGCAGAACATGCATTATATGGCGAAAGCCATAGTATATCATAGTATAGTATAGTACATGCAAACGTGATATATATAACTTGTTATTAGCAAAGCAAAATACTACGTGCCGTAATACATAATAGTTAATATTGTTAATTATGCAAATAAAGTAAACATCATAATTTCCCTTTCCTATATAGGTCCGTACTACGTATGTATAATAACTTAGTATATAAGCCTTAATTAAGTAACAATAAACCAGTCAATATTCAATCACCACATCGTCGTTTTAATTGGTTCATAAAGCAACACGCAATACATTAGATAACCGGGAAGTATGCATTGCTGCATTCCTGGATATTGAAGGAGCCTTCGATCGGACCACCTTTGATGCCATTAGTGTGGCATCGGCAAATCACGGCATAGAGCCAACCATTTGCAGGTGGATCGATTGTATGCTCAGGTGTAGAATCATAAGGTCTGAGTTGTTAGGAGATGAAATATATGCTACGACAACCAAGGGCTGCCCTCAGGGTGGAGTACTCTCACCACTCTTATGGTGCTTGGTAGTCAATTCACTCCTAGAACAACTCAACAAAGGTCCGTACTTAACGGTCGGATATGCGGATGACTTGGTGATACTCGTAAATGGAAAGTTTCCAAGTACGGTATCTAGTCTTATGCAGAAGGCCCTGATTATGGTCGAAAAATGGTGCAGCAGCAATCATTTATCGATCAACCCAGGGAAAACTACTGTCGTGCCGTTTACTAGGAAGAGGGATCTCACGGAGTTGGGAACTCTCTCCATGTATGGTACGCAGTTACAATGGTCCACGGAGGTGAAATATCTAGGAATGACCTTAGATAGCAAACTAACGTGGAAACCTCATGTAGACAAAGTCATAGTAAAAGCCCAGCGGGTCTTTGGCATGATTCGATCTACTTATGGGAAGACCTGGGGGCTAAAGCCCAAGGTCATCAAGTGGCTATACATGATGATGATAAGACCCATACTCACGTATGGAAGCATTGTCTGGTGGCCAAGAACCAAACTAGCTACATGCAGGAACGCGCTGTCGAAGGTGCAGCGATTGGCCTGCATGGCTATAACAGGGGCGTTTCCGACCACGCCAACGGCAGCGTTAGAGGTCCTGCTGGATCTAATGCCGCTACACATTGTTGTCGAGTCAGAGGCGATAAAGGCGCTACATAGGCTATCTGTGCATGGGCTGTGGAGCGTCAATATGCCGGTAACTCGACACACAAAATTGGAGATTTCAAAGGATCTCAAAAGGATTATGAGCATGGGATGCGACAAAATGCAACCATTGCACATATTCAAAAAGAATTTTAAGATAAAGGTAAATAAAAAATGGAAAATTTCCAAAGAACAAAAATGTTATTAGGAAAACCGTTGGAAATTACCGCAGAAAAAAAATGAGAAAATTGTATATGTGTATTACATTCCTTGTATTCCTTGGGGGCGTCGATAATATTATTTAATGAAGTAGCTTTTATGTCATATCACAGTCCAATGTTCTTAGCCAATTTATAACAGCTGCTTTGCATTTTAATTTTGTTTGTGGGTATATTGATAATTATCGTTGGGACACGGGAAGCATGATGCAATAGGTAATATTTGATATTGCACTATGTACAATATTATATTGCAATATGCAACGACGCGGCGCTGGCCGTGCCAGTCAGTCACTCCTTCCCGTGAATGTAACAACTTGTATACTTGGTTTGATTCCGCGCAAATAAATGCGGTTCACATAAGCACCGTTTTATTTCTGTGACCCTCGGCTGGAGCGACTTGACACGCACATCTATTCAAATTAAGTATAGACATTACAGTGGCGAACCCGACGTGATTATTTTTCGGACGGTGCAATATTACGAGTGAAATTAGTGGAACTAAACAATAGCGGACAAGATAACGGGAAGTGATTCCTTGCATGCGCGTAGGTATTGCCTTGCAAGTTAGCAATAGGACAGCCTAGTGACATTAAATAGAATTTTAAACGTGAACCAGTGCCCTATTTTTAAAATGAATACGCCTAATCTGACCGAACTGCTAACACAAATGACAAGAGAACTACAAACACTGCGTGTGAAGATTAACGAAATTAGAGGACACCGATGGGAGTACGGCAACAGAAACCCGTGGAACATAAGTAGATCACGATCCCGTTCACAACCCAGGAGACTACTGAGCACCCCAGAAAGCCCAAACTGGCTCTGCAAATACCAGTTTGGGTTCAGGAGCCGAGCTAGAACATGCAAGAAGCCCTGCAACTGGAAGCAACCGAGGCGTCTAGAAACTCAAAACAGCAATGGCGAGAAGCCGGAAAACTAAATGCGATGAAGCCTATTTTGGTGGGAGACTGCACGGAGCCGGAAGGGAACCACCGCTTGTGTGTAATAGACAGGACGACTGAAATCCGTTTTCTAGTAGACACGGAAACCAACGTCTCCGTTTTACCGGTGAGTCAATTTAAGTGTGAGCAATTAATTAGTTAATACAAACTCTATGCAGCGGATAATACCGAAATAAAAACGTATGACATTGAAACACTAGAAATGTGACCTTAACTTGATTGAATACCTTGAACAAATTAAAATGTTCCATCAATAAACAATCCTGTTAATTTCAGCTTTAAATTACGACTATTATAAAAGTTATATCAACAAAAAGAATGTGTCAGCAATTCTTCTATAAGCCGACCAAATTGTAAAGGCTACGTAAAAGCGACCGCACCATACATAAAGGTATTCCATGTTTCCTTGTTTTATGGGAACTGCGTATTCGATCATTTAAATCTGACCATATAAAATGTAATTAAATTTCTATTATATCGTAGGTATCTTCATATTGCGTAGAGTTACGTAATCTAAATGTACTGTCGTTATAAAAGTGTACCAAGAGTACATGATACAGCTTTTAATTTGATTGTAAGTGTTATAGTTTACTTGCAAATCCGTTTCTTTCTGAATTTCGGCACCATTTAATTACATTGGTGTTTATCAAACAAATCAAAAACTAATGTTTGAACAATTTTGAACAAATTAAGGTCTATTATTGGTATTTTTTTCAAACTTCTACGTTGAGCCGTTTTTGAGATCTGGACAATCCCAAAACGTTACCGCAGCAAAATCTTAAATAACTTTTGAACCACAAGACACACACATTTTGCTGTTCACAAACATTTAATACGCAATAAAAGCTATATATTCATGCATTTAATTCCGGGCTAAAAGGATTTTTAAAAAAAACTTGCTGGGGTAACCTCTCAAACGTTACCCCAGCAAAATGTGTTTTTCTCGAATAACTTTAAAACTACCACTTGAACAAATTTTACTATTAGTGAACAAATTACTCTTCACGATGGACTAATTATTTGCCATACTCTCACCTCTCTAAAGTACAAAATTTTTTACATTTTGCTGTGGTAACGCACACTATAGCAAACAAGAAGAGATTATTATCGCCCAAATCGGTGCGAATAGCTCCAATTTTAGTGTAGTAGAAGCTCACATGAAAATGTATGGAACCATGTCCATGGTAATTGTTATATTGTTATCTTTGTTGATAATATATTTTTGTTGCGGAGCGTGCCGTACCAGAATCCATGGATGGCTGCGCAAGGAAAAGGTCAGGACTTCCAGCAAATTCAGACCTCTCAGGCTCAACTAGCTGTATAGATAGTTAAATTTTGTGGTATTCTATTAAGTAGAAACGTAAGTTTTCCTAAACTTATTATATTGCAAATACAAATGTCATATTTTTTAAAGTATGTACTGATATGTTGAATTTATTGACATAACAATAATACTCTATTCAATTTATTATACAAATGTGAGCATTGTAAGTAGAAGAAGCGTTGAGCGAAACTGGTTTTAACTAATTGTTTCGTACACACCCTATCCTTACGACGCAAGTGACAAGATTTTGTCGTTCCGTATTTTAATATACAATGTTGCTTTACTACAGTGTGTAATATAAAAAGTTGGCGGACCGTTAGAACTTCCCAGCTTTTGTACACAGGTCACTTGTGGGATAGTAAAAAGGTAAAAAGGCGCTTAGTTTCAAGATTGCCCTTTGGGCACGTTCTATATATAGGAGATGCGTCCTGGTGGCTCCTCCCCAAGACGTGATACAATACGTTATTTGAGATTGACAAAGGGCGAGATACACTGTCATCAATATTGATTTATCAGCAACATGTCGAATGTTTTTAAATATCACCATGATCTTTCGTACCCTTGTTGTTAATAGGTCTATATGATTTTGGAAGTTTAATTTATTGTCAATCATTATAGCTAAATACTTAATTGACGATGTGGCTTGTAAATTGGGGCATGAACAAAGGTAATTTGTGTTTTTTGTGGGTTGACAAAAAGAATGAGATACTAATTTAAGTGAAGGATCCGGATAGTCTGGACTTTTCAATGAAAAAGTAATAAACTTAGCCTTTTCTATATTTAGTGTTAAGACGTTTTCATGTAGCCATTTGTTGACGATATTCATCTCTTTTTGTGTACTTATAACAGTATCTGCCCAAGAGTCCCCATTAATAATGCTAAACAAAAAGTTAGGTTTAGCTGACACAACTCATTTATATAGACAAGAAATAATGTCGGTCCAAGGATGCTTCCTTGGGGAACACCGTAATGTACGGGTTCCTCATCGCTAGTCATTTCATTAATCTGTATAAATTGAGTTCTATGTGTTAGAATATAGTCTTCGAATAAATTTAATTGAACGCCCCTTACGCCAAGTAGTTCAAGTTTGTTTATGAGAGTTGGAACAGAGACTGTGTCAAATGCTTTTTTTAGGTCCAGGAATATGCCTATTACTTTCTTTTTAACATCAAGTTTAGTAACTATGTGGTGTGTGAGTTCGTGTTATTAGGTACTATCGTTTACCACATATACTACTGTCGAATCATACACGAATATATAAAACTTGACTTTTGATGGGTCAATCGCTCACGTTCCGATGATTGCCGACAATGTCAATAAATATCAAAGTTTAACACCTTCTTATATTCAAATATTTTTCAAATCTTCGTTTCTTTTGATTAATAGATACGAATAATTCGATTCTGTTTTGGATTGTTGCTGTAATATAACAGTAACTAGGTATCCAAAACGTTTTAAGAGTATTCAGTTTCTGCCTTAGACCAGATAGTAGAGCACCATTGTGGTTTTTGTTTGGTGGAGCACTTAGATCGATGCCAGTTTCGGCACGATCGATTTACGAACTAGCCACTGCGCTGTGTCACGAACCATTAAAAACAAAATAAAGGAGATGGGCATGTATGTAAGCAACTACATAAATATTTGAGAATTGTTACGTCGATCTGCAACTAGGAACTATAATTGTGTAAAATGATGTCAATAAATATCAAGTATAATCTATGTATATCAATGCTAAGAGACGGGCTCTGTACTAGGCATACTTAGCTTGCCGACGCATATTTGACTATATTCGTCGACAGGCTAACACATGCTACCTGTCTTTTTTGCAATGGTCAGATATTTGACTAAACGCGGTTCGTACAAGAACGCTTTCGACGAAACTTGAAGTTAGTTTTGCCAGATATGGAAACATTATTCGGTATAAAATAACCTCGTTTAATGATGTATCGATGAAATGAGAATCGGTTTACCGATTTGGACATTTCGTGGTTATTTTTTTTATGGTGAGAACAAACCACTAACGCCCCATAACTTATTACTCTATGGCCGCGGCAACGTCATCAAACTATCACTTAATGGATGGATAATTAAAGGAATTGATGAAACCTTATCCTTACTAATTATAATCCTTACTAATATTATAAATGCGATTGTGAGTTTGTTTGTTATACATCATACAGAGCATTATAAAATTTCGCATACAGTTTGTCAGGGGAATAGGAAAGGACATGGGTAGGTACCTTTCATCCAGAAACGTACTGTTTCCAACTAAACCTAATCTAGCCTATATTTACACGAGCGAAGCCGCGGGCACCCAATCTTATACATAGCGTGTCTTAAGATAACTCATTGATAGTTGTAGAACAATATAAGACTAACAAAAAAACAAATAGTAAGTAATTTATAGAAGTTGGGAGAAAAAGATATAATATTAAAGGAATATGATAATAGGAAATAAGACAGATTATGATTGACAACTGACAGACAGTATTGCCAGCTAAACGTTCCGTTTTACGTTACAGCATGAGTATAGTAATAGTTTATAATTTATTGAAGTTAAACTACTATATACGGATTTTATCGCGTTGTTTATTTGACACTTTATTACAAAATTTTGATAACTGTTACACTACTATTACTATTAAACTTTACTAATTTTTAAGATCGACACCAACTTACAGACTGGCTCAGCACGTAGCGAAGATACTCTCACCACTCAGGGGCAACTCGAGAGCACATGTAAAGGATTCATACCATTTTGTGAGTGAGATTAAACACCTACGTCTCACAAACAATGAAACAATGGTTAGTTTTGATGTACAGTCATTATTTACATGCATACCTGTACATAACTGTATTGAAATAACTAAAAGGAAGCTAATAGAGTACAATATGCCTGATGAATATGCAGAACTACTTAATCATTGCTTACAACTGGCTATCTGTTGTGGGATAAGAAATTCTACATACAAGTCGATGGTGTGGCAATGGGCTCCCCAGTATCGCCTGTTGTTGCCGACATATATATGGAAGACTTCGAGGCTCGAGCTTTGCAGACTGCCCCCATCTACACCCAGGATTTATAAGAGGTTTGTAGATGATACATTTACAATATTACCAACAGATAGTGTAAGTGTATTCCTAGAACATCTTAATTCCATTAATAACAACATACAATTTACTATGGAATTAGAGGCAAATAATTCATTAGCTTTCTTAGATGTACTTGTCATCAGGAATCCTGATCATACTTTGAGCCATACTGTATATAGGAAAAAGACCCATACAAATAGGTACTTAAACGGTGAATCTCACCGCCATCCTAAACAGTTAGCTACCGTGGGAATGTCTTTGTTTCAGAGAGCCCACGGGATCTGTGACAAGAAACACCTGGACGCCGAGCTGCAACATGTCAAGCAAGTACTGCAAGACAACAAGCTCCAACAGCCGCGCCGCTGTCACAGATCCCGAGAAAAGCCAGCCACAATCGAGCGCCAGCCTGCTATACTACCTTATGGGAAGGGTGTCACTGACAAGATTGGCTACATCTTGAAGCGAGCTTCAATCAACACATACTTCAAGCTGCTAACGAAGATAAGTCAATTTTTACCGTCCGTCAAGTGCCAACTACCTTTACAAGATGCAGGGGTCTATAAAATAGATTGTGACTGCGGACTCTCATACATTGGTCAAACCAAGAGAAGCATAGGCACCCGCATAAAAGAACACATAGCTGATGTAAAACACCAACACTCGTTGAAGTCTGCTGTGTGTGAAGATATGCAACAGGGGACCAACCACTACCTGAGATTTGACAAACAACAGATGCTCGCTAAAGAACACCGATTCCTACCAAGGATGCTTCGCGAGGCTATTGAAATCAAGAAACATCCTAATTTCAATAGAGAAGATGGTTGGAATGTACCACCAGCTTGGGATCCAGTAATTCAAATAGTCAAACCCAAGAAGACGCAAACCACAGCTAGACTTCATGATACTTTGAGCTCATTCTGCGTAAATAGAAACACCCATGATTAAATTATGTTCGGGTACTTTGAAATAACTACACTGGAACATTGAGACAACTACCATCTTAGTCTCCCCGTGACCATGGCTGCTGAAAAGCAACCGAAACGTCGGGGAAAGTGTAAACATAAATATAAATAGTATAATAGTATAGTAATAGTATAAATAGTTTTAATAGTTTCAATAATTTAATTAGCTTAAAAATTAGTAAAGTTTAATAGTAATAGTAGTGTAACAGTTTTTAAAATTTTGTAATAAGGTGTCAAATAAACAACGGGATGAAATCCGTATATAGTAAGTAGTTTAATTTCAATGAATAACATTCGCGTAAACAGAAGACAATATTAAGTTTATAATTTAATATTTTTGTAGAAGTTTTACTCGTACAATACATATTTGAATTGAATTTTTAAACTGAGTTTTATTTTTTTATTAAAAATAGAAAAGTCCATAATTATTCAAGATCAAATCTAAAGTAGAAACAAATATAAAGTATTGTAGATTGGAACGTAATCCCACACAAGTTGCGTTTTGTTAGTGAACAATGAGTCATTTTTTTTAATAAATTAAAATCAATCATAACTTAATTCCCTTCTTATAATAACCCAATATTTTTTTATAAATGTCTTATAAACCTGTAGTTATAACTAACGTATATTTGAACTTGAACGGTACTTTATTAATTCCAACCTCGCCATCGTTCTTTCGCATACTCTTTGTCCGGGGTATAGAAAAGTACATAGGGTACCTTTTTATCCAGAAATAAGTACCTACTGTTCCTGAGGGATAATAACACAATCTACATTTACGAGAGCGGAGCCGCGGGGTATAATCTATTTCTAATGTAGGTACATACCTAAAGCAAGTTTATAGGTAAGTAAAATCCCAATAATACCATATACAAAGTGAGGACGGACCTTTTAATAGTTAATTATTACAGTGTTTTCCATTAATATTTCCTTATAAGTATTATTTATAACTATGCCACTCCTAAACAAGCTCGAAATTGTTATAGTAACTACACATTGAGTTTAAAAAAACAACCAATAGTTAATTACGAATCCAAATGAAACGCCAAATATTCAGCAATTAAAAACTAATGACACCTGTCATAGATTTTTATTACAAAACACAATCCGAGTTAGTAATATATTAGGCAGTTAAAAACTTATGTTGTTAGTGTGAAAAAGGCGATCACTTTTAAAAATATCTTGGGCATGCAGGGCACACAAATGTATTTAATTCAATGTACTGCAGTTACTTAATTCTTAACATTTGATACGTATATCCGCAGATACGGATACGGATCTTAACTTTCTTTCTCAATCGGTGTCGGTGCGTGTGACCTTAAGATTTAAGTTTTGTTAGGTGATCTTATAACTTTCTATAATAAATGTTACAAAGATTTAAACTCAATTGATCTCATTATAAGATATTTTAATTAATCTATACTAATATTATAAAGCTGAAAAATTTTTTGTTTGTTTAAACGCGCTAATCTCAGGAACTACTGTTTCGAATTAAAAAAAATATTTTAGTGTTGGATAGCCTATTTGTCGAGAAAGGCTGTAGACTATATAACATCACGCAACGACCCATGGGGGCGGTGCAGTAACGATAAACGCGGGTGAAACCGCGGGAACATCTAGTATTATTTAATAACTTCCTATATATTTAAACATATAAAGTCCGGTCAATATAGACAATCAAAATAACAAAAATTCCCGGAGGGCCAAATATTGGTGGAGAGCTGGGGTTTACCATTACAAATAAAGTTATAAAAATGCCCATCGATCCTATGTGTGCTACAAAACTTATTCGGGGTCAAAGGTCAAAATTTGAGATTTTTTGGATTTTTCTCGAAAACGGCAAGTTTTATCAAAAAAAACCTCAGACCAAAATTGTAGACCTTAAAATTCTCTACAAAAATGGTCTTTATGATTTTTTTTCTAAGAGTTACCATTCCTGAGATATCGCGATTCTAAGAGTCACATTATACATGATATGCACACATTTCCACGCCACCTGTGAGGTAGTGTCCTCGGCGCGTTTTTTTACCGTGGTTTCCCCTGTAGGCTACTCCACTAACTGTCATGACAATTTTAGGATAATTTAAGGGAATAATACCCGTCAAGTTCTAGATATTACCTTATTATTGATATTGCTATTGATTATTGGGTTAACTATTGTTTTGATTTCTTTAGATATTTTAGTCAGATTCATACTCTTGAAAGTCTACTTCAAGAGTCATGTCTTCTTCGATTTCTTTTTCTTCCTCATCCTCTTACTGGATGTTCATAAATTGTTCAAATGTGGCTGAGTCATTGGTCTCTTCATTAAAATCACAGGAATCAAATAGAAGACTATTGTACTCAACTGGACATTTGAGCAAGACTGACCTTGGCAATTGGTACACGCTGGAGAACACAGCAACCCGACTTTTTTACAGTCACATTTGGCACTACAACCTTTTTTGCAATTACATAAAATAGTGTTGAGGAGTTTTTCTGGAGCAGGTGGGAGTAAAGTTTCAATCGGTTCCAGAGTATTATCTATCAATTTCCAACCCGTCTTCTGGGTTCAGTTGATTGCTTAGCCATGTTTGAACTTGATAGTATACTCGATACAAGTGTTGAATACCAGATGCCGATGTTGGAGGAAAACATGATAGTTGTACTTGTTTCTTGTTTCGCGTATTTTTTACAAAAGTTAAGTATCGGTATTTATCAATGCAAGTAATTTTTTTTACTGCAGCCATTGAAGTTTTCCGGGTGTATGATTTTCTGCAATGCACGTGTATTGTAACGGATTTTTGAGTTCTTAAATACTCAGTAAACTCATCACCTCTCGCGACACTAGCCTCGATTAAAGTTGGCATTCCACGATCAACCACAACTGTTTCATCTTCAGTTAAAAGTTTATTGCACATAAAGCAAAACTGAGACATTTTTTCGGGCTATAAAATAGCACAAATAACCTAAATGGTAGACGCTTGTAATAAGTACGTATATTTACTTGAACTGAACCTTTAGCACTAAAAGAAACAGGTATATGAACGAGACCTACGGACAATAGAATAGCCAGATGTTTTTCAAGGCCACGTGAGTAGAGGGGATTCAGTTAGGGACTGACTATCTTTTGAATAAATGTTTTCAGAATAGTATAATATATATATAAGAGATACAAATAGGTATTTATACTTGTCTTAAATGCCTGATTATGTATATACGTGGCTTATAATTATGTGCATATCATGTATAATGTGACTCTTAGAATCGCGATATCTCAGGAATGGTAACTCTTAAGAAAAAAATCATAAGGACCATTTTTGTAGAGAATTTTACGATCTACAACTTTGATTTGAGGTTTTTTTTGATAAAACTTACCGTTTTCGAGAAAATCTAAAAATCCTCAAATTTTGACCTTTGACCCCGAATAACTTTTGTAGCACACATAGGATCGATGGGGATTTTTAAAACTTTATTTGTAATGGTAAGCCCCAGGTCTCCACCAATATTTGGCTCTCCGGGAATTTTTGTTATTTGACCACTATTTTTAGGTCTAAATTGACCGGACTAATATTAGATACTTGATTTAGTTCCTTTAAGTTACGTGCAGTATTGTATCGTATGTTAACTCACTAGGCTAAATGTTGATGCCAAATATTTTATTTTTAGAAATAAAAATAGTTTGATTGAAATGTAATAGTATTTTATTACTACCTAATCACCTACACATAGAATTGAATCTATGTATTAAAAATGAAAAAGTAAAAGATCCGTCAAAAACTAACGGATACGGATATCCGGAACATCACTAGTATATACAAACATACCTAGTACACATACAAAGTGGCGCAAAACTTATCATATTAAATGACATATTGCCTTAAGCTGGTTCACATAAGACGTCCCCCCTTCAAGGAGACAATAGGGTTAAGTGACCAGTGTCTTTTCGTGAGTGGCCTGGCGTTTCATACGGCGCGGCGGGCGCCGGCGCGGGCCGAAATCTCGGCGGGGTCGCGATTGCATGTGAAAGTGATTTGCGCGAACCCGCCGACTATGGTTATGTCGAGGAACACCGTGATAGGTTTAGTCGGTATTCAGGGAAGTCCATTTACATCGTTTCAACATCTTTCTTTTACCCCGGTGAGTCCGACATAATCCCTCCGCCCCCGCGGAGGGGTATGCGTCAATGCATTCCACCACGTAAAAAAAAAAGAAAAGACGGTTAACATACACACAAAACATATTTTCGCAGAAATAAAGAAATTATTTTTTAGAACAAAATAAAATTTAGACACAAATTGGAACACCATTGTATCAATCGTGCGCTGTTGCCAGCTCGCTAACGGTCATAGGTTCCGAGAAATCGTGTTTGTCAACTCGCTAGGACCCGGAAATTCCCGGACCCGATGATACAATAATCTATCTCCTTTGTTTTCGCACATAACATAAATACACTAACCTATGTATTTCTTTTCGTCACAAGATTATGGACCTTATTTCTTTTGCAATATGCTTGACATGACATAAGTTATTTGTTAAGCCGGCTTCACACGCTTGCAGTTCGTCGCAAACGCCAAACAGCAAACAGCAAACAGCGCAAACACTAAACACCCAACACAAACAAGCGACCTCAAGTTTGGCGAACGTGCCATTGCCCAGTATATTCTGGATCGGCAGACATGGCGACAGAGGCGTCTTTACCTATTATATAAAATTGAATTACCTCAGCTTCAAGGTCATCAGTACAATACTGTACTTAAAAATATTATGTAGGCGTTTTCCGATGAGAATTTTTACCCTTAAATTAATTACCGTTCGCACAGACTGGCAACACTTCACTAACCGCGGCTTCTTTGATGGTTTTTTTTGTTTTTTTTTTATTGGTTCGCAAATCTGGATACAATCTAACGATAGTACAATGGTATTTATCATAGCTTAATAAACTTACATTAAGATGTATCCTACTAGATGCAAACAGTACATGCTATTAAAATTTGTCGGCTTTTCTGTCAAAGGTTAGCCGTCAAATGAGCCGCCTCATCGCTCGCTGCGTTTGTACCTAGGCAACCGCACTGCGATGTAACTATCGATCAAATAAAAATATCGAAGTATGAATTTATGAAATTTTAAGAATGCAAGTTAATTTATTTGTAAAATACAAGAAAGACTCTTGTGTGCAAAACTCAACTTTATGTAATTATACGTTTTCTTTAGATGAAATAAATAAAAATAATACATACATAGACTCACGGCAATACCTATCCCCGAAGAGTTGGATATAGGTGTACCTATTATTACACCACGTTTTACCAGCTAAGTTTTTACATGCGTTTACCGTACACATTTTAACCATGTTGTTGCTGAGAAATACGTAACAAACAAAATCAACTGAAACTTTGCACGAACCCTTTAATACAACCTGAGACCTCTCGATCGTACAATTTATTCAATTATTTTTTATTACTAACAGGTGAGTGTGGCATTACTACCAAAGGCGCGTGCCGGCACCTGTTTTGGTTCGTTTAAAAGCACGCTGACAATCATTGCGAATTCGGCTGTTTATAATAAAAAATAAACTTCAAATTGGCATGGATGAAGGCGGCATTTCTCAAAGGCATGTGTAAGTACGTGTGCCGCACTTTGAGTTGTACCGCTCCGCTACACCGTAATTTTGCGAAGCTAGCCTTGACGCAATGGATTAGGTATTATATTTGAGTAAACATGTAAATATGAAGGAAATCGCCTTTTCTTTTGATTCAAATGATATAAAAAGTAAGATTTGATTTGTTATTAGCTGCCACAACTATTGCGACTTTCACCAGGGAGCTCGTCAAAAACTACCTAGCTAGCGAAATTTTAAGCCTGAATATAACATTACAGCATTACAGCGAGTGATAGTGATGAGATACATAATTCATTTATTATTTTTCATTTCTGCAATAATTAAAACAGTGAAAGGGACTTAGATACAAAAAAGCACATTGTTCTAATTTAATAATTTCGGTCCAGCCGTTTCGGAAATTACCCGAAACAAACAGACAGACAGACAAAATAAAAATAAATGTTTTGTATAAATTGGTAACCATATCGCGTATAGTAAAACACTGTTAAAATATTTTGATATTACGCACAGGCACTTCAATGTTATTTATTTGTATGGCTTTTTCGGAAGAAATATAATTGAATTATATTGAAAACAGCATTAAAACCCGTAGAGTAGTGTAGAAGAACTAAGTGAACAGATAAACAAAAACTTATAAGTAGTGCGTTTCTTTATGCTTTTTAGAAAATTTGCTTTCTGGAAAAATAAATAGAATCTATTTAAAGAAATATGCCTAGCTGCTTACCCAGATAAAATAGGCTAATCTAGCTTATTTATCAGTCATACTTATGTAAAACCAAAACAATGTATCCTGTTTATGAATTACAAATAATGACTTAGCATTAATTATTTCAATAACGATAACAAACTCTAATTATTACCATATTTGAATATTCCCCATTTGATGCAGTTTCACCTCCCAATATATGTTTAGACAAAGGTGGTATACTGCCTTTTTTAATCTTCTGGCATTCTGAAATCAAATTATTATAAAATTTATATTCATATTCGAGTTATATAGTTGACTGAAAATTGCAAGCATTGATTCATAATATAATAATTAGCTATGTCACCTCTATCTGCAATTCTTTGTGCTTGCAGGCTTTAAAAGCAGTAGAAGGCAACACCGGTGTGAGCGGCTAGGTGTGTCGAGCGGTGCGGCGCCGGTTTCACCATCACGGTTCTCGACGAGACTTGAAAATGACACTGCCACCCCCAAGCATAAAGCTCTAGCGCCCCCTTCTGATCGGCCGACCAACGCAAGCCAGAGTTGAGAGTTCTATGCCGGGCGCTATGAAGTTTCACCCCAGCCAATCAGTAACGACAAGCCGGGGACGAGGCCTTAACTGACTCTCTGAGGCATCCAGGACTGCAGAGTCACCACTCACATTCAGCTCGTCATAAGCTGCCCTGCGGTTTGTGCGCTTTATTATTATTATTATTATGTATATAATAATTATGTACTTCATAGCAGAAATATGTTATACAAAATTTTGCCCGCGGGTTCGCTCGCGGTAATGTAGTTTTTGACAGTATTATATTTGATAGTATGGTACAGTTTGTATATCTCAGCAACAATACTTTTGCCAGGAGGAAAGGTATGTTTTATTCTCTACTCCTGACAACGTGTATGTTAAATTTTAATATCAATATGATCGGTTAGTAGTAGTTAAGGCCTGAAAGCGTAACAAACAAACAAACTCACATTTGCATTTGTAATATTAGTTAGGATTAGAATGTGTAACTACTTTACCATTTAGGCTAAATAACGTTATAAGTACCTACTTACTGTATTTTTAAGTTGTGTGACTTAAGCGGTAGTGCTGTATATATACCTAATGTGGGACTTGGTGGACGACGACCACGAAGCCCGATTTTTGTAGCTGAGCACTTGTCAGGCACAATGAGACAATTGTTCTACGAAGCGCGCAACTACGCAAGGGACAATAATTATAAATTCTGCTGGACTCACAATGGGAAGTTATTTCTTCGCGAACGAGAGGGAACCGAAGCAATTCAGATCAAAACTACATCGTGTCTTAGGAAACTTTGCAAGTCTCTGCAAAACCAAAGCGTCGCAACTGGTCTTAGGTTTTTATTTATTCTTGGTTATCTGTAAACATATTCTGTCAATAATTTTAAGATTTCTTCTTTTAATACTCACATCATTAAATAAGCTTATGTATGAACATTGTAACAGTATAATAGAAATGTACTACTACAATCACAACACTGAAACAATAGTACACTCTACACCTACACATACACCCACTAATATAAACAGCACACACAATCAACTCACTAAATACTTACATGTTACTTATATATCTGCAACGGTTTCTCCGTAGTAAAAAGCCCTGTACGGTGCAACCGTACATTGCAAAATTACTTTATGTTATGTCAGCATTTTCGCCACAACGCATTCGTAATTCATTATAAAATTTACCTATATATAAAAATCAGTTCACTACCGGTCATCAACCGCGTCGCGTGTAACTCACTATCATTATATCATTTTCTATCAGTTTGTACTTAGCATTAGACCTTAATCAATAATAAACATATATTATTCTCTATTCTATCTCCTCGTATCATTCAATAACATCGTATTAATCAAAAGGTGTGTGGTAACGTACCATACAAGCCCCCTACAAAAAGATGCGCGAAATGTACGTTACACAGTGTTCACCTCGTTCCACGGATGCAACGCTATTAGTCTGTATCTCTCATGAAACGTATACTGAATCTAAATGGCGGACCCGCGGATATAAAATCTATATCAGAAGAACTTGACGCTCTTGGCACTGGTAATAGACTCTTTACTACCTGTAAACCAGAACAGTGTGCTAATCTGCTCGAAAGTAAACGTAAGTCAATAACAATACTGCATGTCAACATACGTAGTGTAAACCGCAATTTTGACCAATTTGCCTTATTTTTACATAACTTAGCATGGTACCAGATATAATAGCCTTGTCCGACTGTTGGCTCAGCAAAACTGTAACCATCCCAACAATAGACGGATATATTGCCCACCATACAAACAACAATTTAAATCAAAATGCTGGCCTTATCTTATTCGTAAAATCTACTTTGACATATAAAATATCGGAACCGAAGATAGTTGGCTCAAATTGTCTAATTTGTGAGGTGAAACCTGCCAATCTTGTTGTAATAGCCCTGTATCGCTCCCCGGCCTGTCAGCGCAATATTGATACATTTCTAAATGGACTCGACAACACAGTTACAACTGTCAAGAACTTCAAAAATATTGTATTTATCGGGGATATCAACATTAACACCGAGCACTTCCAACCAATCACGGAGCACTAGCGTGTGCGGCGACGCGACGACTTTGTGCTTACACTCACTGACGCACGTTTTTTACTATTGTTGTTTTTCGCCGGCCGTCAGTCAAACAAAACAGTATCAGTACAGTTCGCCCGACGATACTGTGACGACGAGAAAGTGCGATTGAAATATTTATTTATTATGGCGCATGGCGCCACAATTATCACCATAACAGCGGCAGCATAAGTGCTTTAAAATGAATAAATTTATTTTAAAGCAAGGACAGACGCAACTTATTTATTAAGTTACCTAGTTATTTACTTTAAGCAGTTAGACACTAAAGATCGGCAAATTTAATAGGTAGTAGAGTAGGTAAATCAAAACGTATATCAAAATGACTACACGGTCTTTTATATAATGAATGTCTTAAAATTACTTTTTTATATTTCCCAGTGCATAGTTATGAAAGGAAATAATGAAATACATTTTTATCGCTTAACTTAATGCTTCAACATTTTTATTAAGTTCATGAGTAAATGTAAAACTTATTATTTTTACTCTTTTAGAGGCTCTTTTTTATTTTATAATATTTGCACCAGTAATGGTAATAGTTATAATAACTATACATTTTTTTGCAAATATTTTTCTTTATTTAATAAATAAGCACAACTACAGATAACAAATTACAAATATGAATAATAATAATACTGATATAAATAATTTACGTGTTAATTTGAAATTCCATTATGGTTGAGTGCATCATTTGAAGAAAATAATTTGCAATTAAAGGGCAGCTAGATTAAGAAAAGGAAATATTATATAAGATAAATGTAAAAAAAAGAATACAATACAATTACACATTAAAATTCAAAATTATGTATATTCCAATTAAAGTTATAGAAAAATAAATCAATTAAAAGAAACAATAATTAAATTAAAATTAGGCAATAATAAAAAACAAAATTATGGCGCCTTAAAATTATTGTCAGCGTGGTCTTGATGGTCCACGTCAAATGGGAAAAAACAAATCTACATTTTCTCAGGTAAGTACCTATTATAGATTTGTTGTCCCACACGCGCGCACTAATCTCTTACCGCGTTGACGCGGGTGCTGCGTGCGCTCAATACAGTATCAGATCGTATCGATCTATTTTCATGTTTATTGAACGAATTCAAGGCTAGGTACCTACTGGATATAAAGTTATTGTTAATAGATTTAAGATATTTTATTATATTACTGTTTTTAAATGTTAGATTTTAGTAATGTTACTATACTATCGCATTAGGGTAAGAACCTGTAATGATAGATTAATAATTAGAAATAAATAAAATAAATAAATGATACATAGAAACACCCAGACCAAGACAATCATTCATGACCATGCACACAAATGTTTGACTTGTGCGGGAACCGAACCCGCGAAGTTAGTCGTAGATAATAATAGGTGATGGATGTATTAACGCTCCGACGCTAGCGCAAATCGAAAACCAAACTTGTAAAATATAATATTCGCGCCGAGATAAACTTGCTCAATATATAATATATGTACTATATACGATATGATACATGTATGGTACTTGGATAGAACGCCGCGTCCCGTTCAGCGTGAATGAGACAAAATAACAAAAATATAACGCACTCTCTCGCACGATTCGCAGCGTTCAACTTCTAATAATTCAAAGTCCAAGCAGTCTAGGTTGATGTGTCGCTAGGGTTGCCAACCGTACTTTATAATAAAGTATTGTAGGTACGTTATTTCGGGTAAACGTACTTTATACTTTATTAGGAAAATAAAGTACGTGAAAATACTTTATTTTACCTATGTCAACATTTACAGGTTTTATTTAATTGTTTACTTAAAGCAACGCTATAAAGATTCCCTAAATTGACTAAAACAATTGTTTAGCGGTTTTATGCAGTTAAGACGTTCCTTGATAATAAATATTTGTTAGATGTTACTAGCACCAACAAAATTATGGTAACAAAAAAGCAGGTTAAATAAATAATACTTTATTTTTGGAGCTTGTAGGTACTTTATTATTTACCTCAGATAGTAAATGTACTCTATTTGTTCAAAATAAAGGTGGCAACCCTATGTGTCGCTGTGTGTATCTAATATATTTAAGTAGATATGTGTGTTTTTAACAAAATGTGGGATCAAAGAATTCCAATTCCGCCGTCGCGGCGACGACGCCGACGTTAAAAACGGTGAATGTCGCACTTTATTGTTGCAATGTTGGCAATAACTCTGAACGTTACGATGTTATTTGTAAACCAATATTGCATAATAATGCAATCTTGAAAAAGCATCTCCTAGACATTTTATATACCTACCCTTTTCGAAATACGTACACGAGTTCAATTAAAACATAACAGGCTGGAAAACTTATTTGTAATTTAAATTTAATTAAAATAAGTTGTAACAATTTTCATATTGTTCTGTTATATTTAGACTTTTTAATGATTTCTGCACTGTGGATTAAACTCTGTGTCGCGGCGTTAGTTAAACATTATCAACACGCAGAATTAACAATGGTAGTCCCGTGTTAATTCTAATCCAGAACACAGCGCGGCGGCAGCAATGAGGTGACCTCATGCTTGCTGTGCATTTAATTAGTAGAGTGTATTTTTAAAAGTTCGGTAATAAAATTAAGAATCTTAAACCCTAATGGCTAGTCCCACAACTAACAAGTAAAAGTTATCCGAAAGACAAATCGCATGCTGTCTCATTCTTGTTAGATTAAAGAAGAGAGATGGCGCGACTTTTATCTTATAGATAAATGCTATTTGGCGGTGATGGGACAAGCCCTAAGTCTTTTATAATTTATTTTATCCGGTATAATACACGAATCGTATTAATCTATATTTTGATTTTCGTTGTCTATCAAATTTATATAGACCTAATTATTTACTTACAAATATTATTCATTCTTTTTCAAATAGTTATACTAATTTACCGTCATTGTAAACATATTTTTTTAATTAAATATATAATTTATCAGATCGACACTATTTAATGTCGATTTCAATCAGCCCCATTTATAAAATTAAATCTTTATATATTAAGTACCTAATAGTAGAAACATATATTGGCTAAAGGCGTATTTGGCAAGACAACAGGGCGGCGCAGCGTTGTGCGACGATGTCTTATAATATAATTATGTTCGTGTAATATCGCCGAGACATCTGGCGCACGCATTGTTGGAATAGTCCAGAGAATAACGTCACACTGCGCGTATTGGCGTAGCTACATACCTGACGCCATTGACGCACTCAAAAGCAACGTTCCTAAATTATGATATCTAAGTAATAGATGAATTAGACAAGCAAATAGTGATTATTATACCTCTATTTCGAGAATTATAAACACATACCTACCTATTTTCTTTAGCACAGTTTAGCTTTTAGAACAACTATAGCGTCATAAGGGTTTTCCCATAAGACGCTATAGTTGTCGACGTATTTGCCAATATTTTTAAATTTAATATAAAAATATTGACAGATGCGTTTTTTACGTACGTAAAAAATACAATTTCGGAAAATATTATGTAAGTACGTCTTTTTTCCATAAGGCGGTAGAGTTGTCGTCGTTTTTGTGGCACTGAGACATAGAGAAACAGTCGGCGGGTGGCTAGTTGGGCCACACAACGCTCTCGATCCAGGCTAGGTAGCGGCTGACGCGCGTGTACACGCCGGGCACGCCCGCGCCGCAACTGTTCCCGAATGACGTCACGCCCACCAGGCGGTGGTGATCGAGTCCGTTGGCGTCTTCCACCGTGCTCACCAGCGGCCCGCCCGAGTCGCCCTGCGGCCACAAACGACACGTTACTACTGAACATCTAACTACGTTAGTCGGGCATATTATATTCATTATACACAAAAAAGGCAAAGCTCTGACTTATAAATTTCTATGAATTCTTCTAATATGGCATTGCGCTTGCGACTCGCCATTTTCGAAGCATGCAAGGTCGCCGGAACGCTCGGTTATGCTCACGCCCAAACATAACCGAGCGGCATAAAATATCAATATTGATATTTGCTTGGTTGCATGTACATGCATCGATAACTGTACAGTTTTATCACATACACGCTAGGGTTTGCCTGTCGGTTATGCATGCAAGGCTAAAACCATCATGCATACCCTAACGTGTATGGCCTCCAGGCCGGATTACCAGGGGTCCACTGTCCAAATATAACTAACTTACTTGGCAAGTGTCTCTAATGCCTTGCGGGTCGCCGGCGCATATCTGATCGGCGGATATGCCATTAGGCATTCTCATCATGTTGGTATAAGATCCGTTACATTTATCACGAGCCACCACTGTCACATTCGCCTTTAATAACATGTTGCTCCTCGATGTTTCTGAAATAAAACAACAATATTTTGTTAGTTTAAATATAACAAACTTTCGAATAAAAACTAAAAGTAAATAAACTATTTGTAATTTTACCGTTGTAGTTTACCTTGACAAAAATTTCATGCATTATTTATTAGCAAGTCACAAACATAAATTAATAATTTTAATACGTACGTTCGTTACTTGTTTGGCCCCAACCCGTGATCGTCAGCGGTATTTTTGGATCTTCTTCGCTTGTTTCAAGACATATTGCATTCAACTCACTTGAGAACTGTAATGGTCTTTCCAATCTAAAATAGAATATAAACCAATAACCGCCAAATCTAAATTGTACGTACTGTTGTTACGCGGCTCATGAGGTTTTGGATCCGAATCCCAGGTCAGGCTAACTTAAAGTACTTAATAATTTTCTGTCAAAAATGTTTATTTTCTCAATAGCAGCCCGAAGTTAGTAAGTTAGCGGTATTGCACATTAAATCACGTACAACCGCGCGTTGTTTCGCGCCCAACCTGTCACGTCACGGTGTATCGCCGTCCCATCGAACTATGAGAGTGACGGAATAGAGAACGCACTTATGTTTGCGCACACATTTGTGCACTATAATACGCGCAGATTAGCCGCCGTGACCAAAATATTGTTTGGAGATAGTTTTATTTAAATAATGTTTTACCTCAACAATGCCAAGTCGTGGTATTTCATTCCCACTGTGTAATTAGGATATACTATAATCTCTGCTATCTTCACATCGGTTTTGTTGTTCCATTGCTTGGCACCGAGCTCTACTACACCTCCACGCACAATGGTCGGCTTTATGCTAAAACAAGAACAATTTACAATAATGTTAATAAAATGAAGGAAAGGAAAACTATACCCATGAAAAATTCAACGGGTATTGCCGTTGAATTATGCCCATAGCCTTCCTAATATATTCTATGCCTACTAAAAAATATTTCACCATACACAAAAATGTTTTTATTTTTAATAAGTATGTCAATAATGTTCAATCAAATATTATGAACTGATATGTAAAAGAAATATTCTTTACGTACGCAAATAACTTTCAAGAGCGTAAAGCGTAAATATGCTGCTAAGAGTGCTAAATACATTTACGCGCTTAGGTACTACGCGCCGCGTAAATAGTTGTCCCATTATTTTTTATACATATTGTATGTTATGTACTTACCCGAGTCTCGTATAAATACAATGTGCAGCAGTTAACACGTAATTGTTAGACAACACTGAACCGCCGCAGTCGAATTCATAACCGTTACCAAGATCGAACCCTAGGGCGACCTGCAAATGAAAAATAAAATAATAAGCTAGACAAAATCGTATTGGACTTTCCGTAAAGAAATTCGGAGTGGCGGCATCGAGTCTGGAACTGTGAACAGAAAAAATACCTTGTACTGGTGTGTAGTAAAAAGCATGCCTCCCATCCGCACTTTCCATATGTTTAAACCAAGTATTCTAGCTACGTTTCTTATGCTTCTCGTAGGATCCTGGTCAAATAATTCTAATATCCGTTCATCGACAGAAACGTCATGTTGTCTTACATTCACTCTTGGCTCTTGAAATTGCAAATTACCAGTTTCCCGTAAACGCCGATAAGTATTCGAGAAAGTACGGTGATCGTGCAAGGGCCTATTTGGATACCGCTCTCCGTAAATCCTTTGAGCTTCGCGTGCATTGGAGTTAGCACTTCCATACGCCATCAAAATGTCTGCATATTCTTCATTAGAATAAGTCGCCATTGCTTTACAAACCTCAACATAAATAATGTAACTGACACGTGTGATCGCAGATACGGTGAAATCTCGACTAACATCTTCATTGACTTGCAACTTTGACGATAACAAAAGGCCTTTTGTACCTTATAAAATAAGATCTTCAGGTTACTTTTACATAAAGATAGTACAATCGTTGATCAATGTAAAAGAAAACATGTTGCAACTGTTTTTGTTAAGCACTAATGGCCTTTTGTTTTAAACAGTAACAAAAGGCTTTTGTACTTAACAAAAATTGGTACCTACCCAGTTTTGTGAAAAAAGAGACGGGAGATGCATTTTGTGCTATGCAAGAGTGAGATAGCTAATTTATCTGATCCACGTAATTTTATTTCCATAAATAGGTGCAATATAGGTACAGTCTGTTTATAAAGAGTAGACAAAAAATGAGGGCGCCACTGTCTTTCACCTGGTATCCCCAATACTATTTTATTTTATTTTATTATTTCAGGAAAACTTACAGCTAATAATTCTTATAAGTTAAAACATATTAGCAAAAGGCCAATTATAAGTTTTCACAGATGAATAGTATAATATATATATATATATATATATATATATATATATATATATATATATATTTTTTTTTTTTTTTTTTATATGTAATAACTGGTTTTGATACTTGCTAATTACTGTAATATTGGCATTAATTTTTGTGATGATACTAAGTATAACTTAGTACTTCACATAACTACTTTACAGCTTGTGGTTATATAGAATAACAAACAAATTGTTTTAGTGAAATATTTATTTTCTGAAATTAGTCATCCAACATGTCAAAATCTAAATATTCGACACCAGACATGTTGTCGTCTATCTCCTCAGCAGA
The DNA here is from genome assembly GCA_963564715.1 of Catocala sponsa. Lineage (NCBI taxonomy): Eukaryota > Metazoa > Arthropoda > Insecta > Lepidoptera > Erebidae > Catocala > Catocala sponsa. Next base: position 11,747,158 of record OY751336.1, on the reverse strand, counting down.
AATTTGGCAGACAGGAATCTTTTGATTCTGTCTCAGACTCACTGCTGCTATCGTCACCAACTCTTATAATTAATTTTTCTATATTTTGATATAGCTTGGGGCCTCTTTCATAGTACTCCTTTTCAATCTTTTTGACATGGTTACAACATGATTTCCAATCTGATGGAGTTATGGAAGCAAAAGCATCTTCGGTTAATTGTTTTATATCTCTGGACCCAACATTTTGTGTTGCCACTTTCCTTTTTGCCAAAGACCATATTAGTTCAATTGGGTTCAGGTCGCAGTGATAAGGTGGTAGCCTTACGACTATATGCCCATGCTCGCTTAGTAACTCGTCAATTTCATAAACTGGTTCTGATTTGTTTTTATTCACCAAATCTAATAGCATTGGTTTTCGTAGGGTCGGATCAAAATTAATATTGTTCTCTTCCAGCCATAATTTGATTTCAGTAATTTTGCTGAATGTTGTTGGAGCCTTATTTGTTACAACAGAATGATACGGCGCGTTATCCATTACAATTATGGAAGGATATTCCAGATTTGGGATGAGCTTTTCTGTTACCCACTTCGTAAAATTGGTTCTGTTCATTTCAGAATGATAGTGTTCCTGTTTGTTAGTACCAGTGAAAATGAGAAGAGAGTTCGGCAAAAACCCTTTTTCACTTCCTGCGTTGATAAGAATCCATCTTTTCCCTTTAGATATATCTTGAATTACTCCCTCGGTATCAATTGATTGCCAACATTTTTTTTAATTTATATGATGAATGAATGTAACTTTAATCCGGATATATGATATCTTTTTGCAATTTTTCAGGTAAGTTACGATTGTCCATGATAACTTTTAAATATTTTTCCGTTTTGATACAAATATTAGTGTTTTCCATCAAAGCTTTTCTGTTTGATTTACATTTTTTGTATTTAAAACCAATAGATTTTAAAATTTTGTGTAAGTGCACTCGACTACCATTGAAACCAAGGTCTTCCCTTACCATGGCCAGTATTTTGTTAAGTGTAGGGACTTCTTTTTTTACACTATAGAAGTAATGCACTTTTTGTCGGATTGCACACTGGTCAAAATCGTCTAAATCTTTTCTTGGGCGTCCTTTCCTATGTTTAGCAGAAGTACAAAATTTTCCTTTATTTTTGGATCCTTCCAAAACTATTCGTCGCACTGTACTTTCGGATTTACCTGTAAATAATAATTATAATGTCATAAGTATCAAAACCAGTCACACACACTATACATATTTGTTGTATGTTTATAATCTCAACGGTATGTATGAAAGTAAATATTTGGTGATAAAACCATTTCTGAATAAAATATTACCATTTAAAAGAGTGTAAAGTGGCATATAAGTATTACATTAAATCAAACTAACCAGTCAGATCCACTGTTCGCTTATAAACATATTCCATCTTCGTGGGTAATCTGCCGGCTTGGAATTCGGCTAAACATCGCATGAAGACTTTATATATGACTTCGCGAGTGCTGCTGCGTATTCTCTTATTCATTGTGAATATGTATGTATGAAATTTATGGATAATTTCAAGAAAACTTTAGAGAAATAAGCAAGAATTGTAATGAAAGCGAACAATGTTTACATTGCAGTGACAAGCTTGACATTTAATGTAGTGATGCTAGCCACAGAATAAAGTTAGTTCCGCAAAAAATAATTTCTACTCTTTATAGACAGACTATAAAGCCGAACTTCTAATATTTTCGGCCGGTCGAGCATAATTGGCATTTATTTTTATTTTATGAAAGCTTTCATAGGCTTATGATACAACAATTTAAAGGGTATGAACTGAAGAAGTTTTTAGAGAAGTTGAAAACCTCCATCACTATTATTATTATTCTTTTTTAATCATGCAAAGTCGAAATTTGTTCTGTTTTCAGCTCATTCCGAAACTTTGACAGCCTGTAATAATTTTTTTACAAGGTGTCTATAGGAAATAATAATTTTAATGAAATGTAGCAATAGTTAACTAAAATAAAAAATATCATTATGACAGCTAAACCCATATTCGTTTAACATTTTTACAGTATTAGTCCAAATTTCTGAGTTTTTATTTTAAAAATTAATAAAAGTCATAATACCAGAGACAAAATTTAATTTGCCTGAGTCCAACACGTTGGCAATAGCCCAAACCAGATCTCTATTTCATTTGGACAACCATGTGTCTAACAGCCTGTATAATGACAAAACAAAGTAATTTGCGAAAATGTCTTCAATAATTATTAACGCCCCTTTTGATTTATTGCTGCTTAGAATACATAGTTTATACTTCTGTTTACTTATTGCCCACAGTACTAATTAAATTTTCGTTACATTTGTTACTGCCAGATATAATTGCATGGTGTTCTTTTAAAATGGTCGTTTCGGTATTATACACGATCACACCATATAAGCCAGCCATATAAACGCTGTCTCTCTTAGTGGATCGGTAGTGATTACCTTAGATCAAGCAAATGAAGCTGCCCCTGTCTGGTAACCAGATCTTAGAGAAATATTAAACTGCTGCGGCTTTTTGAATATTTTGAAATACCTTGTTTTCATTGGTTTTAATTTTGTTTATTCGAATGCATTCCGGTGGATGCCTTATTTAAAGTGTTCGGAGATTTCCAAAAAATATCGTCGTATTATGTACCTATCAATTTGAGTTACAGATTAGAGATGAACGTTATGTTAACAGTGGCTGTTACCGATAATATATACTAGTCTATGAGGGGCTGTATGTCAGTAGTGCAATGGGCGGCGATCGAAACCACAACGCATGATCTCTCGATTCCTAGTAATTTTAGCCTATAGAGCACTACTTCACCATCGGATTGCCACGAAGACTCCAAATTTTAAATTAACAAGCGTGATGTATTTTACAATACAAATGAATAATATTTTGTAGACGAAACCGGAAAGGCTACTTTTATTAAATCAAAATTCAAGTTAACTATTCAAATAGTGATGCCATTCATTGGAATCCATTATCCAGTTCTTAGAAATATTAGTCTTCTTATATACCTACATTTATGGTTTTGAAACATATTTATGGATATTGACGTTAACTCCACATAACAATATCAAACCCGGAACCGTTACTGGAAAAATTATCCACTGCTAGGCCCATTGACAGATCAAAAGGGTTAAGCCATAATGATGAGAGATGAGAGATCTGTCTATACTAGAAGTTCTCACTTATTTTAGTAAGTTCTAATGAAAAATAGTGATTCGATTCATATTCTTCTCTAAGACGTAAATATGGCACATGGGCACGGAATACACATTAGTAGATTAGATACTACGACATAGTTTATTAGTTTGGTTTACAAACGACATACGTTGGGTACTCAACAAGAAAATATATTATACCAGATTTTGCTCGCGGCTTCGCTAGTGAAAATGTACGTTACCATGTCCATGGTAATTGTTATATTGTTATCTTTGTTGATAATATATTTTTGTTGCGGAGCGTGCCGTACCAGAATCCATGGATGGCTGCGCAAGGAAAAGGTCAGGACTTCCAGCAAATTCAGACCTCTCAGGCTCAACTAGCTGTATAGATAGGTAAATTTTGTGGTATTCTATTAAGTAGAAACGTAAGTTTTCCTAAACTTATTATATTGCAAATACAAATGTCATATTTTTTAAAGTATGTACTGATATGTTGAATTTATTGACATAACAATAATACTCTATTCAATTTATTATACAAATGTGAGCATTAAGCGAAGAAGAAGAAGAAGTGTGTAGAAGAAGCGTTGAGCGAAACTGGTTTTAACTAATTGTTTCGTACACACCCTATCCTTACGACGCAAGTGACAAGATTTTGTCGTTCCGTATTTTAATATACAATGTTGCTTTACTACAGTGTGTAATATAAAAAGTTGGCGGACCGTTAGAACTTCCCAGCTTTTGTACACAGGTCACTTGTGGGATAGTAAAAAGGTAAAAAGGCGCTTAGTTTCAAGATTGCCCTTTGGGCACGTTCTATATATAGGAGATGCGTTTTGGTGGCTCCTCCCCAAGACGTGATACAATACGTTATTTGAGATTGACAAAGGGCGAGATACACTGTCTTCAATATTGATTTATCAGCAACATGTCGAAGGTTTTTAAATATCACCATGATCTTTCGTACCCTTGTTGTTAATAGGCCTATATGGTTTTGGAAGTTTAATTTATTGTCAATCATTATACCTAAATACTTAATTGACGACGTGGCTTGTAAATTGGGGCATGAACAAAGGTTATTTGTGTTATTTGTGGGTTGACAAAAAGAATGAGATACTAATTTAAGTGAAGGATCCGGATAGTCTGGACTTTTCAATGAAAAAGTAATAAACTTAGTCTTTTTTATATTTAGTGTTAAGATGTTTTCATGTAGGTAGCCATTTGTTGACGATATTCATCCCTTTTTGTGCACTTATAACAGTATCTGCCCAAGAGTCAACATTAATGAGCAAAACAAAAAGTTAGGTTTAGCTGACACAACTCATTTATATAGTCAAGAAATAATGCCGGTCCAAGGATGCTTCCTTGGGGAACGGGTTCCTCATCGCTAGTCATTTCATTAATCTGTACAAATTGAGTTCTATGTGTTAAAATATAGTCTTCGAATAATTTTAATTGAAGCCTCTTACGCCAAGCAGTTCAAGTTTGTTAATGAGAGTTGGAACAGAGACTGTCAAAAGCATTTTTTAGGTCCAGGAATATGCCTATTACTTTCTTTTTAACATCAAGTTTAGTAACTATGTGGTATGTGAGTTCGTGTTATTAGGTACTATCGTTTACTACATACGAGTATACTACTGTCGAATCATACACGAATATTCAAAACTTGACTTTTGATGGGTCAATCGCTCACGTTCCGATAATTGCCGAAAATGTCAATAAATATCAAAGTTTAACACCTTCTTATATTCAAATATTTTTCAAACCTTCGTTTGATTAATAGATACGAATAACTCGATTCTGTTCTGGATTGTTGCTGTTATATAACAGCAACTAGGTATCCAAAACAGAATTAAATCGCAAAATACCCATATGGTTATTTCCCGATTCTGTAAGCCATGAGACCCTCTTCAAAAGCTATGAACCGTTTTAAGAGTATTCAGTTTGTGCCTTAGACCAGACAGTAGAGCACCATTGTGGTTTTTGTTTGGTGGAGCACTTAGATCGATGCCAGTTTCGGCACAATCGATCTAGCTTGCCACTGCGCTGAGTCACGAACCATTAAAAACAAAATAAAGGAGTTGGGCATGTATGTAAGCAACTACATAAATATTTGAGAATCGCTACGTCGATCTACAACTAGGAACTATAATTGTGTAGAATGATGTGAATAAATATCAAGTATAATCTATGTATATCAATGCTAAGAGACGGGCTCTGTACTAGGCATACTTAGCTTGCCGACGCATATTTGACTATATTCGTCGACAGGCTAACACATGCTACCTGTCTTTTTTGCAACGGTCAGATATTTGACTAAACGGGGTTCGTACAAAAATGCTTTCGACAAAACTTGAAGTTAGTTTTGCCAGATATGGAAACATTATTCGGTATAAAATAACCTTGTTTAATGATGTAGGTATCGATGAAATAAGAATCGGTTTACCGATTTGGACATTTCGTGGTAAACTCGTTATACGCTAGTAAGTACTTACTTTTTTTATGGTGAGAACAAACCACTAACGCCCCACTTATTTCTCTATGGCCGCGGCAACGTCATCAAACTATCACTTGATGGATGGATAATGTGATAGTTTGCAATGTAATTACATTGCAAGCTATCACAATTATCCTTACTAATATTATAATCCTTACTCATATTATAAATGCGATTGTGAGTTCGTTTGTTTGTTTGACATCATACAGAGCATCATAAAATTTCGCATACACGTTGTCAGGGGAATAGAAAAGGACATGGGTACCTTTCATACGGAAAAGTACTGTTTCCAACCAAACCTAACCTAGCCTATATTTACACGAGCGAAGCCGCGGGCATCCTAATCCTAATCCTAACTAATATTATAAAAGCGAAAATGAGTTTGCTTGTTTGTTACCTTTTCACGCCTAAACCACTGAACCGATCATTCTGAAATTTTGCATATACATTGTCAGGTGTACAGAAACGGACATAGGCTACCTTTCATCTCGAAAAATATTACTGTTCCCGAGGAAAACAACAATAACGTTCTTATGATAATAGATGGCGCCACGTGTCTTTCGAATCATGATTGAATTATATTATTACAACCCGAATTGATTGTCAAATTCTAAATTAACGCGAGCGGAGCCGCGGGCAAAAGCTAGTAATATTATAAATGCGAATATGAGTTTGTTTATTTCGCTTTCACGCCCTAATTGCACGACCGATCATCATGAAATTTCGCATACTCTTTGTCCGGGGCATAGAAAAGTACATAGGGTACCTTTTATCCAGAAATAAGTACCTACTGTTCCTGAGGGATAATAATACAATTTACATTTACGAGAGCGGAGCCGCGAGGCATAATCTATTTTTAAATAAGCTGTGCAGAGTTCATGTACACCCGCCTCACTGAGGTCACATATCAAGTTCACATAGGTACCTGTTTTGTATCTAAACTTGTTACTGTATGTCTGTACGCATTGCTTACGTAACGATTTAAGTTACGTTTCCGTACTATACTTCTACTATCGTAACTAAAAGCTCTTTTGTTAACCTCTAGTGGGCCGGCAGCTCGCATGCGAGCTGGCGAATTTGTACCAGTCGTCGGACAGCGGCTCGCATGCGAGCCACCAAAAGCGCGTGAAAACGTCGCGCGACGCCACCACTCGATATCGCATTTTACCATACTTCTCGTTCGAAACTGATTGCCTATTGGCTACGGATGGATTAGGCATGAATGACGCTATGCCACGAACCAATAAGAACGCCTCCTCTAGACAGAAAAATAATATTAGAATATTCTAGAAAGTTTATTTGCCGCGTGAAGCCCGTAATGGCGGCTGTGAGAGTTTTTGTGTTGTTATTGTTGTGATAAAGTGTGTGTCTGATGGATTTCAGTGCTTGGAAGTACATTAAAACGTAAGTAATTGTTGTTTTATTTACTATTGTAATGATTCTAGTAGCAATAGCAATGTTTTAACAATGTAAACATTATAAATCCTTAAAACAAAATAGGAGCCGGGGCGTGGTTTCGTTGTTTTCTCCGTGTCATATTTATGCTATATTTATGCTAAACTAATAAGATTCTTACGTATTCGTATTACAATTCTAATAATATTAACGTATTTGTAAGTAATAATTTGTAAGTAATATTATAAAATATATCAAGAAATATGAATAATTTAACTCTAAAAAAAACGGACCCTCTCTAAACAAAAAACGGACCCTTGACCCGCAGTTTGACACGCTTTTTTCATTTTATTTTGCCTAAGGATGATATATGTGCTATACATTATTAGAAAGGTATATTGTTCTACTTTTAGAAACAATATAACTTATAGTAAATTATATTCTTTCTGGATATATAAAACGAAGAGAATAATACCATTGATTTTTTCATAATTATTTGCCTATTTTCATAAAATGCCTTTTTAGATAGAATAATAAGCTGTATTTCGTTATTTATTTATTTGATTATCATAGTTGAGTAGATTTCATACAATAAAAACCTAAAATTAACTATATCCACGCATTAATACGCTTAAGACGATTTAAAAAAAAAAAAATTGCGACGCAACTTTTTTTAAAATGACGGCGGTTTTACTGTAATTTTCAAACGTTAAAATCATAACATTTTTTCAGGCAAGTCTAGTCACTATTTTATGTTTTTGTAAATAAAATATCATAAGGTATTACGAAAATATAAATACGACAGGTTAAATATCATAATTTTCTTTATATCAAGCACACAATGCACACGTATCATATGAGTCGTCATTTGTTTACATTATCTCATTTCAACCGGTCTAATAATATAAACAATTGAACACAAATGGTCTTGTTTATATTTTACAACGTAGCTGGCATCATACCGATCCCAAAAGTACCATTACTTTGATTCTACGAGCTATGAGTGGTGCATAATTAACAATAACAAAAACTCAAGTGGCACGCGGCGATAACGGGCGATAATGTAAACATCCGGCCCGGCCGACAGATGTTTATAGGCTGACGTAAGCGCGCTCAGCAAATTTTTACACAAAAATCGTACAAAGTAACTGCAACCTACGTAGTAATACAAATTAGTCTTCATTTACAGCGTGTTATATTTTACTTCATGATTTATTTGTTTCAGAAAATTTATCAAAAATTTATCTGATTCCTACCAAGCGTTTGTAGACAACAAACTGTTTGCCGAATATCGTTTGATTTGTGATGGAAAACCGACACCGATGCCGAACACTGACGAACACAAACAAAAATAGGCAAACACGAACAAACACTCGTCCAGATGTTCGCGTTTGTCGTTTGGCGTTCGCTATTTGCCGTTGTTTGCCAAGCGTGTGGAGCCGGCTTTATTTTAGTTCTAGGTTTTGTAAGAGCGGCAAGTTTGTTTTAATATCGCAGCTTGAGGTCTTTGACACCTAAGTACCTACTTTATCTCTGCATTACACATGATGTTCTAAATTATAAAAACAAAAAAATCCTGTGGCTAAACTACTGTATACATATTTTGGATCATAATTTGTAAATCGTCAAAGAAAACCATGTAGTATCAATGTGGTATCAATTAATGTAACAACATAAGAATTAAGTAACAGGTAGATATAAGCTTACGCCATTTTATGGGTCCAGTGCAGGCATGATACATATAATTATTAAATAGCTGTAGCTACTAAACATTCAGAAGGACCTATCCTACAGAGTTTCTGACATGACAGCAACCTTCATTCACCCTGTTATGTCCAGAACAGGTCAAATGAAGGTACAACCAGCTGTAGCTTTTTGTAGGCATTTTTAAGAGGGACAATTATTTGTTTATTTATTTAAAAGGATCTCTAACAAGAAATACACATATATTGCAATTAAAAGCTAAGCACAATTATTATAGGTCTTATGTTTTCTTACTAAACACAACTCACAGCATGCGACAAAAATAGTAGGTACTATCGGCTCCAGCGACAAAACCATTTCAGAAAAATTTTCGCTTGCACATGTTGACCAGTTGAGTTTGTATCGCCTTAGAATCAGTAAACAAATGTAAAGTGTAAAAAAACTCAAACAAAGAAAGGGGTGTGTAACGGGTACGGGTACCAAGGGTTGGCCTGCTATGCGATTTTAACCTTAGGAGTGGTTATCCGTCGCTGGAGTCGATAGTACATACATAAATGCAATTAAAATAAAAGTAAAATATTATAATATAAAAGCAGTAACTATGAACTTAAAAATGACAAAGTACAAAATAATAAAGAAAAAGAGAAAAGCGATTTACGAACCATTCCGCAAATGAGCTGCAACAGCATTTTTGAATTTCGTCAGTGAATTATTAAATATATCTATGTCTTCCGAAGCCTGCGACACATCGTTGTAAAAGTAAGATAATCTGACTATCGATGAATGCCCACCAAGGTTAGTTCTATGTCGTGGCGGTCTAAGTAGCGAGACAGGATGGCTGGTTATTAAGCAGCTTATACAAGAATACCAAATCAGAGAGTACGACGTGATTCTAGAGGAATCATCTTGAAATGGGTAAGTCTATCATCGTAACACCTTAGTTCTCTTGCAGCTCTGTCTCGAAAGGATAAATGACGAACCAGGTTCTTTTGTGTTCGTTCTATTCTAGCTATATGAACTTGGTAGCTTGGGTTCCAGTCTGTGCTACAATACTCCAACCTACTCCTTACAAGACTATTCTATAAAACAACTATAGTTGAAATATTCTTGAATTCTCTAGCATTCCGAAGAACAAACCCCAGAACCCTATGGGCAGCGGAGACTGTCCTATCAATGTGCTCGATAAACCTCAATTCGCTATCCACGTACACTCCCAAGTTTGCCTGAATATTGTAGGAAGTTAGAATTTTGTTACGTTTTCGAGTAAATTTAATATGGTTATATTTAGCACAATTGAGATACATGCCATTGGTATCACACTATTGAACCAACCTATCAATATCCGATTGGAGTAACTGTTCATCAGATACATCCTTCACAATACGAGTTAGCTTAAGGTCGTCTGCGAAAAGATAAGGACTGGAATGTACAAAAATGTCTGTTATATCGTTGATAAATATATTGAAGAAGAGGGGTCCTAAATTAGATCTTTGTGGAATGCCAGAGGATGCTAGAAATGGAGCGGACTCTTCCCCATCCACCACAATAGATGAAGGCCGAGCACTCAGATATGCCTTACACCACTCTAGTAGGTAGGTAGGTAGGTAGTACTGGTAATTCCCAATGACTGCATTTTACGCAATAATATGCTATGGTTAACCTTGTCAAAAGCTCTGGTGAAGTCTGTGTATATTGCATCAACTTGCTCACCTCGATCCATTGCGGCTGTTAGGTTAGTAACGTAATGTACAAGATTTGTATTAGTAGACCTATTAGTTCTAAAGCCATATTGACTATCAGATAATTTATGTCTGACGTGATCATACAATGTTGTATACACCAACGATTCAAAGACATTTATATTTAATATTTGCTACATTATTATGATGTGAAGCCAAGCCATGTAAGCGTTAGAAAATTGTGTTAACAACTACATTACAAAAACTATGACAAACTAGCCGACGCACGTGACTTTGTTTACGTAGTAGGAGAAAAGTACCTCTATACCGCGTGCTATCCCGTGGGTACTGGTTCACGGAATAAAAAAGTAGCCTAAGCTACTCCTCATAAAATAAGCTATCTACAAATGAAAGTCCCGTCTAAACCGGTCCAGCCGTTTCGGAAATTACCCGGAACAAACAGAAAGACAGACAAAATAAAAAACATTGTTTTGTATAATTTGGTATCCATATCGCGTAGGTAACTAAATAGTAAAACACTGTTAAAGTATTTTGATATTACAAAATAAATAGGCACTTCAATTTTATTTATTTCTATGGCTTTTTCAGAAGAAATATAATTCAATTATATTGAAAAATAGCATTAAATTCCGTAGAGTAGTGTAGAAGAACTAAGTGAACAGATAAACAAAAACTTATAAGTAGTGCGTTTCTTTATGCTATTTAGAAAAATTTGCTTTCTGGACAAAGAAATAGAACCTATTTAAAGAAAATATACCTAGCTGTTTACCCAGAACCTAGCTTATTTATCAGTCATACTTATGTAAAACCAAAACAATGATTTCCTGTTTATGAATTAAAAATAATGACTTAGCATTAATTATTTCAATAAGGAAAACAAACTAATTATTACCATGTGTGGATATTCCCCATTTGATGCAGTTTCACCTCCGAATATATGTTTAAACAAAGGTTCTATAATTATAATCTTCTGGCATTCTGAAATCAAATTATTATAAAATATATATTGATATTCGAGTAATACAGTTGACTGAAAATTGCAAGCATTGATTCATAATATAATAATTAGCTATGTCACCTCTATCTGCAATTCTTTGTGCTTGTGTTCTAGAGCTATTATCACCTCCTCCGGACCCACCACTATTTACAACTGTAATACATAATAATCACTACATATAAAACAAAGTCGCTTCCCGCTGTCTGTCTGTCCCTATGTATGCTTAGATCTTTAAAACTACGCAACGGATTTTGATGTTTTTTTTTTAATAGATAGAGTGATTCAAGAGGAAGGCTTATATGTATAATACATGCACAATATAGTAGAGAAACACTGATAATTTTAGAGGTTTCTAATGTGATGTCGCATGTCGTAAATAAACACATATTTTTGCGTTTACATTGCAAACGCTGGCTGAACCCTACGAGATAGATCAAAATAATGTACTACAGTAATGTACACCTTAAAAAGGTCTACAAAAAAGTTCGCGATGGTATATGTCTATCTCTTAGGGATAACCCACAATAACCATTTTTTATCCTTTACTTTTTACGAGAAATAATGGTATATTTACGAAGCGATTTTAAGCAATACAGCATTAATCCTTATCCAATTAAGTACCTTAAATACATTGTGCATTTAATATAGATCAATATGGCCCTTACAGCATGTAATTTAAATGAATATTTTCGAAGATATTACAGATTTAAAATGCAGGGACATAGCGGTTGCGCCGGACCCGGCCGTGGGGCCGGCGCCGGCGGCGCGCGTGCATAATAGGTTAAGGGTACACCGCGCAACCGTGACGTATGTACTCATTGACACTCATTGTGTATCAATCGTTATAGAGCGGTCATAAGGTCTAAAATTGCGATGCGCCCGCAATGATGAGAGCGCTTAGAAATTGTTTGTTAAAATCTTAAAATATTATTAATAATGAGCTAGCAAATTACTAATATTGATGTTACGAATATATTTGAGTAATTCCTAAGCATAATGATAGTGTAACTTCCTTGTAATTTCAAAAATAGTAATTTTTCAGAGGTGTTTTCGAAAATAATTATGATCGAGCCAAAATCATGAGCTAGGAAATTCTAGTTAAAGACATCAATTTACCTATATCAAAATTCTAGATTAATTGGTCTTCTCATAGTCCTATACTATTCGATGAAAGTTAGTGCATTTTTTCAGTGTGTCCTCTTAACCGTTACTCAATCTCCAGGAGATACATAACAATAGATTTTTATTGTGTCTATAAAATGACAGACGATGGGCTAAGAAAATGTACCTATGTTTGTATTGTCTAATGAAACGACAAAAAAGCTGTGAACGTTGTATATAACGACATTCTGTAGTATATTTAGTATGAGCATTGCACCCGTGCGAAGCCGGGGCGGGTCACTAGTTTTAATATAAACAAAACAACATTTTATATTACAACTCATTATGTATCATAGCACTTACCAATTTCGTTTGTGACTGGCGGACAACACACCACTTCGACTTGCCCAATAAAACCACATCTTTCAAATTCATGGTTTTTTTTTTCTATTATAGATCTGCAAAATTTAAATTAATTAATTAATTATATAGTAAAGAACCATTTAGACAGAACTGCTGAAAGCTATGCATACATAATATGATCACAATGAGATAATATATTACAGAGATAGGAAGCAAAATAAATAGTAATATTCGATCACACACAACACCATCTAGCCCAAACTAATAAATAGATACAGAGATAGGAGACAAAGGAGCAAGGCAAAGAAAAGAAATTGAAATATATTTTAGATAATCTCAATAGATAACTAAGTCCATAACTCACTGTACTGCTGGTCCACATTTAGGAACTTCAGTACAAGTACCCTTAAGCCCTTTCTCTCTTAGAGGACATTTCGCACCAACTGTAAAGAGCCAAACCAGAAACTAATAATTAATTCAAATTACACAGTCATTTTTAATTAGTAATAAGTAAAGCACAATCATTTTTCATTAATAACTAAATACTTAATATAAAGGTTAATACAATAATAAATTTGTATTATAAGTTGCAAACTGACTAAGATATTATCATTTATCACAAAGTCATTCGGACTTATTGAAGGTCTAATTGGATGTTAACCCAATAACAGTATTTTGATGTTAATGTCATGATTAATGGCCATTTATAAAATGAACAACACTGACTTTAAATGGGAAGTGAAATAATAATGGGACTTGCATTAACTTATATTAAAATTTGATATTTAATAAACTTACCATCTTGAGAAATTACGAAGGGTATTAAAATATTAGCGATAATCACAACCTTTATCCACATTTTAAATTCACAATAATTCAATTAAACTTAATGAGTAAACAAAAATATTTTCCTCCTTGCCGACACAGTCACTTCTTTTTTAAACCGGTTATTGTATCTACGAAATACTTATTAGTTTCCTCGAACTAAATAAATATTATAATGAGACCACGAAATAGAAATAATACATTGATATTGTCGGATAGTGTACAACGCTACATTAATGAATTAGTCTCAATATTACAATGAGATAAAATTCAACGAGACAAATTATGCAAAGTTCAGAGAACTCAGAAAACAACACAACAAACAAGTAATTTCAAGCTTCAAATTACACAAACTAAAAAACACAGAAATGCCACCAAAACGAACACCCTGTAGCTACAGCGCTTTAAATATGTTTAGCGGACAAATAATGAACTATAGCACGGTTACGGTGTGATCAGGGTTGCCAATTTGTGCGGAATTCCCCAAACTGCGGGGAATCTCAAGTCGTTTAGGGAATTTTTACCACCTATCTATTAAGGTTGTAGTGCGGGGTAAGGCAAGGAGGTTTGACCTAGGGTTGCCAACCGTACTTTATAAAGTATTGTACGTTATTCGGGTAAACATACTTTATACTTTATTAGGAAAATAAAGTATGTGAAAATACTTTATTTTACCTATGTCGACTTTTATAGGTTTTATTTCATTGTTTACTTAAAGCATTGCTTTAGAGACTTCCTAAATTGCATAAAATCAATTGTTTATCGTAAAGATCCGATGAACACGTTCCTTGACAGTAAATATTTGTTAAATGTTACTAGCATCAATAAACATATGGTAACAAAAAAGCAGGTTTAATAAATAATACTATATTTTCGGAGCTCGTTTTACCTCAGTTAGTAAATGTACTCTATTCGTTCAAAATAAAGGTGGCAACCTAGTTTGACCTCGCCAGTACTCTTTAACCATTATATAAACGCATTGATCGTCGCACTCAGCAGCCAGCGAGTCGGCTGTTATATTGATGATGTCTGTGTCAACAACCTGAGTTACGCAGACGACATGGTATTGTTGAGTGCGTCGGTCTGCGGGCTTAGAAAACTTTTAAAGTTGTGTGAAACCTATGCTGATACTCATGGCTTAAAATATAATGTGACCAAGAGCCAGTATATGGTCTTTAAGGCCGGTAAATTGCAACCATCTCAAGTGCCCCCTATTCGACTGTATGGTAGTCCTCGAACTAGGGTAGAACAATTTAAATATTTGGGGCACATAGTTACAGCCGTACTTAACCTTTTGATCGCCAGAGTATAAGCGCACCGCCGCGCCGTACCCCCGACGCCAAGCCACTTTTTCTGTAAAATGACCTTCAGAAGTATAGGGATTCCAAAACTTTATCGAATATCAACTGTGTTTTTATTTATGTCTTAAATTTTCTAATAAACCCTACTCATGACTCTGATATTTATTTAACCACAAAAGTAATGTTTTATTTAGTTTTATTGTTTATTTTTATGTTAAGGTGCGACGTATTTTTTGTCATACATATGTGACGTTGGCGTTGAGGGCAAGATTTCGTTTGTCACGTATATGTGACAATGGCGTCCAAAAGGTTAAAGACAATACTGACATTGAACGGGAACGGAGGGCACTGTCAGTATGAGCGAACATGATAGCACATAGATTTGCGCGCTGCTCTGTTGATGCTAAAATTGCACTATTTAAAGCTTATTGTAGGTACTTCGCTCTATGGAGTAGCTTCACTTTGAAATCATACAGTGCTCTCCGCGTACAGTTCAACAATGCGTTCAGGTCTGTGTTGGGACTACCTCGCTACTGCAGTGCCTCAGCAATGTTCGCCGAAGCACGAACTGATTGCTTTTACACGACAATGCGCAAGCGTTGCACTTCTTTAATTCGCAGGGTGCGGGCTAGTTCCAACAGAGTGCTGGCAATGATTGCGGACAGGTTAGACTGTCCTTATATGCGAAGGTGCTGCGACATACATGTCGCAGCGACAAAAGTTAAATAATTAAAAACTAACACTTAGGCTAAGTTTTACTAACAACTATGAGTTTTGTGAACTTGCAATAAACGTTTATTATTATTATTATTTGTAATTTGTATGTCTATCGAACGGAACGGAAATACCAAATTGCGCTGGGCGATAAGTGGCGGGAAATACCCTGTAACAAGCGACCGAGGAATTCCCGCCGCTTATCGCCTAGCGCAATTTGGTTTTTTCCGCACTTCTGTTCTCGTCGTCATAGTGACAGATTGACTAGGTAGACCGTTGACCTTGTTAGGATCGCGGGAAGAGGATGGATGCGGGCGACACAAAATCGGTCCGTGTGGAGAACCTTGGGGGAGGCCTATGTCCAGCAGTGGACGTCCACTGCTGGACATAGGCCTCCCCCAAGGTTGGCTAAAATGATGAATTATAATACCTAGTCATGGAGACAAGACTGTCCGCATACTGAGCGAACGAATATAATAATATATCCTGGGAAAACTCACACATGGTCATCTGATACCAAACTAAGCGGTACTATGACAATCAGACAACTGATAAACATACTTATGTATAATATATTTCTTAATACATACCTACATGTCATAGATAAAATACACCCATTTACTTATAAGGACATCGCTAGCTTTGATTTTCTTTTTCTTTGCTATTTTAATAATTTAATGAATTCAAAGAGTAAAAAGTAAATATATAATTAGAGTTTGTATAGAACTAATCGCCTAGTTAGATATTATTTTCCTAGAGAGTATAATTTAAAACTACATCGCTGGCTAACTATTATAGTTAACGTTAATTTTTATAAATTCCAAAACAGAAGAAATTACGTATTGTACCTATATATTTCGGTAGAACTTATTAATATAGAACTAACACTAGAACCCTACACTGTCTGGCGTATACAGTGTTCCTACACAGGGGTGCTACGGAACCCCAAAATTAAATAGTCCATATAATATGTAAATAAAAAATGTAGGTATTAGAAAATTATATTTTTATTTACATTTACTAACATAATAAGGTCACAAATCACCCTCATAATTTAAAATGAGAATACAATTGGAGCATTTTAGGCATACTTTATCTATATGTCCCAAAAAAATTGGAATTTTGCACTTAGTGCACCTGGTGTTGCTCTGCCGATCCCTGTTTGTTGGACAGAAACCACAAGTTCTTGGTGAGTGACGTTGAGACACAGGAAAATCGATAGGCATGGTCGTTTTGAGGATCATCTGAATAATTTATTTTATATCCCTCTTCAAAGTTAGTCTTTGTAGGCGTTGCTCTAAATGTTCCTGTATGAGATTCAGGCCCGATTTCTTTACAAAAGTGCGAACATATGTCAGGCTTCTTAATTCCTTTTGAGTATATGAAATTTGAATTCTTATCCACCATAAGAGTTAAAATACTGATTCCATTGAATAATAAAAAATAATATTTGTTGGCCATTTTATCGAAAAAGGCTACTCCTTCCTATGTCTTATTATAAAATGGATTACAGTTTTGACTTCTCAAATCCTGCGATATCTACCATGAAATCATATCATTATCACTATTAGAGCTATCATCATCATAAGTTGCTTGAGCGTCCTCATCAACTTGACGAAAATATTATTTAACACCGTCACTCGTCAGGTTAGTCATTAGATTTCTTCTTCAACTGGTCCATGATTAACTAGATCTTCCTCATCACATGATTCCTGATTTACTATGAGATGTATTGCCTCATCATTCAATCTCCTATTAACGGCCATCTGCATACCATACGATATAAATATATAAAATATTACTGTTATACGTATTTTCATATTTCAAAGGAAAAATTAACCTAAAATTAAGTTTATTGGAAAACTCTTATTTTACAACATTGCCTTAACAATCACTTATTTAAACCATAATCATTAAAATGTACGTACCAAAACAATTAATAATCGCAATAAGCTTAAAAATAACAATTATAACTTTAAAAAAATACTTACGTTGTTACTACACTGGGGTTCTACAACACAACACCCCACCACACATGTGCACGTGTCTATGCACTCCACCAGTCGCCGTGTTTCTGGCCAATCTATAGCGCGTGACCCCAAGATAAAATACGCAGGAAGACAAAACTGTGCATATAAACCAATTGAAATAAATCCAAAAACAAAAACCTGTGGGGTGCTCCAGTACCCCAAGTAGGGTTCTAGGGTTAATTATTTAGTGCATTCGTTAACCCGCAGGGTATGGTCAATTGCCAGATACAGACACACAGAATGCTTGTATTAGGAGTGGGTTCACGTGAGTTGTGCAATGGGTGGGATTCGAACCAGTGACCTCTCGTCCCGAGAGGTGTCTCGTCGTGAGCTTTGCGTGAGTGTGAGTCATGACGTCATGGGTGACGTCATGTGGAAGGGCTAAAGGAGCATCTTAGGCATTGTGAACGTTAAGCGGAACGCACCCTGCAAGCACTAAGTTGAACCTAAATATTGCTAAAAATTAAAAATGTGTAGGTAAGCCAGTTGAGTAAAATAACTTACGCTTTGGGGATACCTACCTAATGCTTGTGTTTGCTAACATTCAAACAATATACATAAAGAATACCACGACTTTAATCAAGTACCTATTGACTGGTCACTCCATTTTTGTTGCTTGTGGTCGAACCCACTATATTCGGTGCACTGGCAGTTGGAAGAAGACCAACCAAATCTTTTCAACATCCAAGCACAATTGTCTTGTAGTGAGATGTGTCGATCAATTATTATTTTGGAGGTAGTAGGACAAGCCCTAAGCCCTTAGGGCTTGTCCTACCACCTCCAAGTAGCATTTATCTATAAGATAAAACTCTCGCCATCTCTCTTCTTTAACTTAACATGAGTGAGAAAACATGCCATTTATCTTTCGGATAACTTTTACTTGTTAGTTGTAGGCGTGGCTATAAATGTTGTAATTTAACAATTAAGCTCTTTCTTTAATTCAAAAGCATAGGACTTTCCAACATTCCAGGATCCATTTAATGCGCTCAGCGATTTTTATGCCTTTCATATTGGATACTTACAAGCCGTGTGCATGCGTGGTGCATGTGGAAACCTACCAGCCGAATTGCAAGTTTAGCTTAGTAAATACGTATACGCTTTATAGCTCCATTGATTTCACGATTCATCAGTGGATACACTCACTGATGAATCGTGAAATCACGTTACACGTTTTTATAACAGATAGTTATAAAGTAGGTATTTGTTGTCAATCGTCTGTTGAACTACTTATTCGCGAGTAATTTTCTCGAAGGCATGTAAAATGTGTAGATGTGATGTGCCGGATGATTAAAAATGTAGATTCGCAGATACGGATCCGGATACGGATCATTGGCGTCAAGATCCGCGGATACGGATACGATCTTAACTTTCTTACTCAATCGGTGTCGGTGCGCGTGACGTAATTAGAGTAAAATATTACAAAGATGTTCATATATTCTATCTATACAAATAAATAAAATGTCTGTTTGTAATGTCAAAATAACAGCTTTTTATCTAATGCTATGAAAGTATATAAGGTACCAATACGAAAACATCTATTTTAAAAATTTTTGTCTGTCTGTCTGCCTGTTTGTTCCGGCTAATCTCCGAAACGGCTGAACCGATTTTGACGGGACTTTCACTGGCAGATAGCTGATGTTATAAGGAGTAACATAGACTACTTTGATTTTAGAAAAAAAATAGGGTTCCGCGGGGACAAACACTTCTTAGTTAAAATCTACGCGGACGAAGTCGCAGGTAACAGCTAGTATTATATAAAATTTAATTACCACTCACTCACTTAGAGAAATAGAAGTCATACAATGGGGAGTCGTAGAAAAAAAGTAAATATAGCATCGTGTAGAGAATCGTTCAAAAGGCCCAGGAAAAATGCCTGACCTTCGAAAGGTCATCTCTCGGTGGTGGTACCCCATCGGAGTACTAAAACCCAAACGGTGATATCTATGGGAGTCGTTCTCGAACAAAATCTTCCTAAAACCCTGACAACTTTCAGGTGGAGCGAAATAAAAGATAGCTTCCATACAAAAAAACATGGCCGCCATACAAACGTTCACCTCTAATATCTCCGAAACGGTTAGAGATAGGCGGGGTGTGTTCAAACAAATGTCATAGAGGTCGACGAGATCTTTCCAGAAAAGGTCATTTTCAAGGTCACCGGAGTCATTGGTAATTTTTGGCTTCGGGGTTTTTTGATTAAATCAAACTGTTCGCAACCACGCAAAAAACTAGTTTAACTTTATATAATATGAATTATGAATATCGTAGTAATTCTTAAGTTGCCTTGCTACTACGCTTACGCCTATCGATAATATTATTATTATATTATATCTGTGCTGTATACATTCCTGTACCAAAACCTGTGGGGAATAAACTCTACGTTGTCGCATACCGACCACTGCATTTCATTTCGGCTTACTCCTGCTACGCAACAACTCCACAAGTCAATTCAGCACAGTGCAGTCCACTGCTGGACATAGGCCTCCCATTCTTTTGGTAGGATTACTTTTAAGTAATTGGTCAGGCAACAATAATAAAGCATACTGCAATTTGCCAACCGCGCGCCGGCATGCCGCATGCCTGCGCCGCTTAAGAGAAATAACCCCAAAATCTTAATTTTAATTTTAAACAAATCTATTTTTTGAAGTGTACGTCATAAAATGTTGTTTTCGTGAGCATATTGGAGTATTATATAAAAATCTTAATTTTAATTTTAAACAAATCTATTTTTTGAAGTGTACGTCATAAAATGTTGTTTTCGTGAGCATATTGGAGTATTATATAGAATACGTAAATAATTTTTTCTTCGCTGTTGGTTCTGGGGCAAACGATGTATGGACGAGAAACCATCTCCTTTGAGACTGAAAAATATAAAGACATGATTTCGAGTTATCAGAAGAGTACACCTTGAGATTAGACGAATTAAGAAATAAATTAATTTCTTATGCCGATGGCAATAGGGTAAAGTTGTTATAATATACTATTATTTAAATTGTGTAAGATAGGATAGGATGTTGTAGTAAATCTAGTTCTGCCTATATTTTTATGATCTATAACTTTTACTACATAGTTTAGAATTTTAAAACATTATTAGACTAGTACTGTAGTTCTGACCAAGGAGTTTTGTTTTATAAACAGCCGGAAAATAAAGACACCAATGAGATTGATATCATGATGAACAGGAAACCGCCTGAATACTTTCGTGAGCTGAGTGTGGTGCCGACTCGAGAAGACTTGCTGGACGCTCGGCCATTCCTACGACCGAACATTGTCAACGGCGGGTACTCCGACGTGGAACACTATATCGATGTGCAATTTCCGCTGCTCAGAGAAGATTCTTTTGGACCTGTTAGAGTAGGAATTAGTAAGTTTTGTTATTCATGGTTCTTATTTATAAATGTTAACGAGTAACATTTTAAGATTATCAACATCTCGTTCTACATCAACATTGTGTACATAGACTGCCATCAGTACTATTGATATAAGACACACCCTCTTCTTTTAACAGATCAGTATTTAGCAGATCCTCATAAACGGAAATATGATAACGTGCGGTAAGTTAGTTTCTGTTAGTAGTGTAGACACAGATCACAGATCCAGGAACCCCAATTCCACACTTGAATTTGAGACTATTTCGATCATCCATTCAGTCATTCTAGTCTTCTAATAAGTATGCATAAATTTATTATTAACACATGATCTGAATTGATCTATTCGACATTGAAATATTAAATCGATTTATCGGTAAATATTCGCATATTATTTGCACTTGATAATAATAAAATAATAATAATAAAATATGTTTATTTTTTCTCACCACAATATTTCAGATATTTACAAATATTATGCTTAGTAAGTAATATAGTTTCTCAAAACAATATTGTGGAGGACTGGTGCCTAAGCTAGGTAAAAACCTGTGTTATAGGTCACCAGGTCTCCGCTCCGAGTTACAGTTCTGGCTAATAATTACGTACTAGAGCTAAAGTAATACAATAACAGTAACTTTGTGGTAAGTGTATTATTTATTTCATGTGAACCAGACTATTAGTCAATTATTGTTATAAGTGTTATCATTCATTTATTATAATTACTTTGTACATATTTAATCTTTCAAACACATACTTATTCACAATATGATAACCGCTACTTATTCTTTTAAGTATTCGTCATATGATCTAAACACTAAGATGCGATGCTGATATGTAATCGATTCAACATTGTAACCTGATGAGAATGGAATGCGTGCTCATCACCGTGTACCACTTCCTTATGTAGAACAGCGGGTGTTTTATATTGTGCTATAATAAGTAGAAATAAAACGAAGTATTATTTCAACATGATTTTATTTCAAATATTAATATTATATTACATATTTTAGAAAGTAATATATATTTTTTTATAAAAGTTTAATATATTAGGTAATATATACTTAGCGAAGTGGTGCATAGTTATATAGTCTTTGATTCGATATCATCCTAAATCTTGGTTATTAATTCTCTCGTGCTAGAATATATATCATCAAATAATAAGGTTTTACGACGTGCTGAACACACACATCAGCTTCACAGGAACATATCGGCTGCTCGGTTTTTGGGAAGCTGTCTGCATCGTAAATTTCAATCTTGATTATTTTTGTCCCTCGCGTGACAGGTTTATTTATGTATTGAAAAAAGTTTGCTCTGTTTTCGATCTCTTGCGAGCAAGGCCGAGGGTTTTTTGTCCAGGTTTTTGTTGAATTGATGGTTGATCCACAGGTATAAAATTGAATAGTTCTTCCGTGTCCTCAAAATAATTTGACTCCTAATAAAATACTTTCCAATACAAAAAAGTGATTTGTTCTACCTACATGTTTTATCAAATATGGTGTACGAAAACAATTTTCTTTCGAAAAAATGTATTTAAATGTATATTACTAACCATAAAATTATAATAATTAATACGTAATCAAATATTTGCAAATCATTAATAATCAGGATTACGTCAAGATTATAATTATAAAAATAAGTCAAATTCGCAACATTACATTCATTTTGACGCAATTAATAAATATGAGAATCCATAATATAAAAATTAGTATTTATCATTACAATTCATAATAATGTCAAGATATCAATATATTGAAATAAAATTTCACAATTATAATGGCATAAAATATTATATGCTTAGGTTGGTATCAGTTAAGTATGCTGTTATTTACCTACCAGTGAACAAAAATACAATTACATCTATTAAGGTTGTTGATCAGTTCGGTCGCAGCATCCCTTTTATAGAACATATTCAACTACGTCTTCATTTAAGAAAAGTAAAATGATATTATACAATATAAAACCTCACCTCAAAATAAAACACCTTACTTCTGTTACAACCAGTAAGGTGCATAGACGTGAGAAAAAGGTGAACAAAGCATTAGGTTTTAAAGTATGAATATACTACAGATTAGCGATTTACCGCACTTCGATACTTCTATCGAAAGTTATGAGATTCATTCTTACAATCCTTACAACAACTGCTTTAGAGAAAACGATGAAATCAGAATACCCATTCACCAGCAAGACATATACGTGTTACCATCAGCCAGTTCAGAATACATCGAAGGTCACACAAAGCTGTTCGGAAAAGATGGAAAACCGATTGAGAAAGCTGTTAAATTTACTAATAACCCTGTTCTGTTCTTGTTTCAAGATATCAGGTACGAAATAAATGGCATTGATATAGATCGCATCAAAAATTCGGGTATAACGACAACCGTAAAGTCATACGTTTAATTAAATGAAGCCGAAAATAAAGTTGCAGCCTTATGGGGTTGGAACTTAATCGGATTTCAAAGTGATGGCCACTTTAGCGCTATTATACCATTAAACAAGATATTAGGTTTTGCAGAGGATTATAATAAGATTGTGATAAATTGTAAACTTGAACTTATATTGATCAGAAGTAACTCTAATTTAAACAGCGTTACACTAACAGATGATATTTCTCACTTGCAAATAAATCTTGATGGAGTACAGTGGAGAGTACCGCACATAAAAGTATCAGATCGAGAACGTCTAACACTTTTAAAACATTTAGAAAAAGATAGACCTATTCAAATGGCATTTAGAAATTGGGATTTGTATGAGTACCCTTTATTACCTAAAACAACAAAACATTCATGGTCAGTTAAAACTGCATCACAATTAGAAAAGCTTAGATATGTTATTTTCTGTTTACAAAGTAACAGAAAAAGTAATAAAATAAAAGATAGTTCTCTCTTCGATCACTGTCAAGTAACAAACGTTACACTCTTTTTGAATTCACTATATTATCCATATGAACCATTAGGTTTAAATTTTTCTGAAAACAAATACAGTATATTATACGAAATGTATGTGAAATTTCGTCAGTCATATTACAACTGTCCAGCGGATCCCTTACTTAATCTAAAAAACTTTAAAGATAAGGCTCCTCTGTTCATCATAGATTGTTCAAGGCAAAACGATACCCTGAAAACAGGTCCAGTAGACGTTCGTTTGGAAATTGAATGTTCTGAGCCAATACCAGATAACACTACTGCATATTGTTTGATTAATAAACGATCGACTTGTGGAATACAAACCTCTGAGCAACATAGTGCGTCGAATATCATGAATGCCATTGTAGACGTCCAAGGCTTTAAAACGGAAACAAATGAATTTGTGCTAAAAGAAATTGCTATATTGTGTAGTGACAAATTGCAAGTGTTTTTAATTAAGCCGCCATTTCCATTTTACGATTTGACAAAACAAGAAAGACGTCAAGTTGCATGGATTGGACGTAACAGGAAGATATATTGGGGTGAAGGATTTATACCATATTCAAATTATAAGTGTTTAATTTTAGATTTTTTAAAAGATAAGTGTGTTTATAAGGTCGTGAAAAAGTGTTATGGTTAAAAAATATTTTAAATAATAATAATAGTGATGTGATCAATTTAGAAGATAAAGGCTGTCCTAGTTTTCTAAGTCTGTATGACCGATATAATTATTCTGAAGATTTGTATAGTTGTATTTATCATAACTAAATATGTGCTTTGAAAAATGTTTTGTGTTTAAAAATATGGTGCTCTGATAATAAACTTTTTGTATAATATATATATATTTTTAAATATCCTTTCTTTCCAACTTATCTTTGTAAAATTATTTATAAATTGGTTATATCAGATATGAGATTTCATTACACTCTCATAATTGTAATAATATAGACTACCTTTTTATTATACACTTATCATAAATACATAAAATAATTAAAAGAAATACTATTGCTTTAATTATAATTCTAAATCTAATTGGTTTTTAAAATGAATGAAGTAGACAAAAAATCTTGGTCCATCAAAAAGTATGAACAGAATAAAAAGGATGTTTTATTAGACAACCTTGACAAACAGATAAACATTCTAAAAGAAAAGAAAGAACCAAGAATAGCTGATCTTTTAAAGATTATGCGACTGCAGGATCAGCAAATACAGCTGCTTTAGGAGAAAATTACCAAGCTTAATAGCCAACAAAAACGAAAAGCTGAGCAAATCTGTGCTGCAAAACATGAAGTTGTACAGTGTGCAGACAAAGAACTACTCGTTTTGTTAATTATTAAAATCAATCTCAGTCAAATTGTGTTTGAATAGATATATTACGTGGGATAGTATTAGATTAATAATAAATTTATGCATACTTATTAGAAGACTAGAATGACTAAATGATTGAATGGATGATCGAAATACATAGTCTCAAATTCAACTTCTGTTCTTCTTGAGAGTTTACCATCACGTACGTAAATGTACATTTATTATAGCATTAATATTTCTTTCAGAGTTTCGTAATGTTAAATTTGTGGGACCATACATACCCAATTAAAAAATTGGAAAACTTGTTCAAATCGATATTGAAAATAATAAATAATTTAAAAATATCAACTGGGCTCACAGCAAGCGTTTCCTTTTTGGTTCGTTAATATTGTTTACCAAGGATCATAATTTTGGCAATGTTATTGTGGCTACCATTTTAGATCGCGATAACATGCTTTTGGCTACTGGCAGGGTAAGTTGTTTTTTTTTATTATAATGAACTTTTTCGTTAATAGCGACGATGTCTTTATACCGAGACTTTACAAATTATTAAAACAGTATATACACTAAAACAGTCTTTTTCTTTCTTTTCGTATGGTTAAACTAGCACAGCTAAATATATAATTTATTGTCAATTTCAAATAAAGGCGTATTTGGTAAGACAACAGGGCGCAGCGTTGTGCAGCAATGTCTTATATTTATTGCACTTATAATATCGCTGAGACATCTGGCGCACGCATTGTTAGAATAGTCCACATAATAATAATAATAATAATAATAATACAATTTATTTATTTTCTTTCACAAAGGTTGGGTACTTATACTAGGTAATGTGACATTCAGTAACAAATTGTACCTTTGTGAGAGACTGGTATCTGAACTAGGAAAATCCTGTCAGACAGATTACCAGGCTCCCTACATACATCGAATCACAGATAGTGGAAACTATGTGAACTATAAAGTGATTGAACTAATACCAAGTAAAATAAATAAATGAAAGTGACGTTAAATAAATCTAAGTTGCAAATATTAATGTGAATGGGTGTGTTTGTATGTGTGTGTGTATGTGTGTAAGGGTGTGTGTGTGTGTGTGTGCGTGTGTGCGCGCGTGCGGGCGCGCGCGTCCTTGCGTGTTATGTGAGAGAGAGTGTGTCTGTTGTGAGTGTATAAGTGCGTATGAGAGTGCGTGCGTGTGCATGGATGTATAATATGTTTATATCAATGTTTTCAGAAGATTTTCTGTTCCATCGTAATTGAGTTTGTGTAACCATTGGGAAACAATTTGCTTGCATTTATTTTTCGGAAGGGAATATATTTCAAGAGCTGAATTAACGTTGTTATACAAATGACTGCCCAGAAAACAGTACATTTTGTGGGACAGGCTATTTCTATATAGAACAGGTGGACATATTCTGTTTCTACGTCTCTGTGGGCGTTTAGATGATATGAAATTGATTTCGGAATGTTTTTTTTAGTACTGTATGAAGAACATAGAGTTGGCGAACTGTGAGTACATTACAGAAACTGTATAATTCAGATGTTGGATAATAGAATGGGAGGAAGTGCGATACTTTTAAAACAGCTCTTTGAGCTCGTTCCACTGGAAGAACAAAAGACTTTGCAGCGCCACCCCACACTGTGATACAGTACGTGAGAAGGGACTGACATAAAGCAAGATAAGTAATTTTAATTGAGTTTTTATCAACTACATTTCTGAGGTTCTTGAATACATAAATCAATTTTCGAATTCTTGAGGCTAGCAGAGTTAAGTGTGGTTTGAAAGTAAGATTTTTGTCAATAATGACCCCTAAGTATTTAGTGCTATTTTCCATTTGTAGTCTAGGACATGTGCAGTGGGTATCAGCGCTATATAGACAATTGTGAGCTTTTATTTTAAAATTAGCTAATTCATGCGAGGGAACGGAGGATAGTGAAAAAGCTATGTAATTCGTCTTTTCTACATTGAGAGACAGAGCATTGTTGTAGAGCCAATTAGTGACTAGGATAAAATCTGCTTGAGCATAGCTAAATGTCTGTTCTCAACGAGATGCGTTAAAGATTAATGCGGTGTCGTCAGCATAAGTCACAATTTTCCCATTTGTGAGTTAGAGGTTACAAAGATCATTGATAAATACGAGGAACAAGGTTGGGCCGAGTATATTTCCTTGTGGGACGCCGTAGTGTACTTCTAGGTCATCACTAATCCAATCGTCAATCTTGACGCACTGGTAGCGATCACTTAAATAACTTTTAATAAGTTGAAGTTGCTGAACTCTTATGCCCAGATTATTGAACTTTTGCAAAAGTAGTGGTGCAGAGACTGTGTCAAAAGCCTTGGCTATATCTAGAAATATAGCCAAAACTTTGCCCTTCACTTCCAGTTTACGCACAATATGCTCTGTAAGCTCATGAACGGCATCAATAGTAGATTTCTTCCTACGAAATCCAAATTGACCGTCTGATAAGAGGTTTTTGGATTCTAGATACTGAAGTAATCTATTATTATTATTAATAATAATAATATATTTATTTATTCAGACAGAGTCCATAATGTAAGTAACAATTTTTCTTACGCTATGTTAGTACATAATTATTTAAAACAGATTAAGAAACTACCTACTTAACCAAGACTCGAACGAACCCCTTCATTATGTCGGAGTCATACTTTTCAGAAATGACCTTTAGGATGCCATTAGTGCTACTCCTCACTCTTGTAAGTAAGGAAGCCACCCGTTTGCGGACTATAGCATGGAAGCCATCGACTCTCGTTTCTGCAAACATTTTCGAGGCGCTACAAAAGCGGGGCAGCCTAAAACCATTATTATATTGGACGCGGAAGGCACTGAGAGACCTCTGAGTATAATTGTCCCACAGACTGCTGGTGTAGAAAGTTTGACAGTATGCTTTGAAAAGCGTAATTTTGACTTCCTCACTACAGCGAGCGAATCTGCGGGCCTACATGTTACTCCTGATCGCCAATGCCCTCCGCTCCCTTTCAATATCAGCTTGGTCTTCAAGACCGTCGGTAACATAGTGCCCAAGATACTTAAACTGGTGAACCCTGTTCAGCTCTACACCATTTAATTTAATTGGGGGCACCCTTGATGGACACTTACCTGCGGCCTTGAAAACCAAATACACACTCTTTACACCATTATATATTAGGCCATGATTTTGGCCATACGTTTCACAAATGGCCAATAGTCGCCTTAAAGCATTTATAGATGGGATCAGCAGCACCAAATCGTCTACGTAACTGAAATTATTCATGCTGACATTATCAACAGAGCATCCGACTTGGGTGCTGCTGAGCTCAACTATAAGCTCGTTCACGTACAGGTTGAAGAGCTTGAGAGAACTCAAACCACCTTGTCTCACGCTGCACTCCAGCCTGAATGTATCGGAGAACGTATTAGCCCACCTTACGCTATTTATCTGGTTAGCATACCAGTAATGAAACAACTTTTGCACATGTTCATGCACGCCCGTTTTCTTAAGCTTTTGCCATAATACGTCATCCGACACCAAGTCAAAAGCTTTTGACAAATCGAGAAAGCATGCGTACACAGGTGTAATTCTCGCTGTATAGTATTGCACAGTGTGCTTGAGGCTCAGTATGGCGCTTTCAGTAGAAAGTCCAGCTCGGAAACCGAACTGAGCATCGTGAATGTCTAAGTGCTTTTCAAGTTCCGAGTCAAGCACACTGTCCAATACCTTAGCTACCACAGTAGCTAAAGATATAGGCCGGTAATTACTTTTTTGTGATAAATCACCAGTTTTATTTTTCACAATGGGCACAATAATAGTTCGCATTAGGTCTGTGAGTAGGTAAGAGTGACTCAAGCACAATGTGAATAACATAGAAAGTACGCGCGGTAGGTGAACACCGGCATACTTCAAGTGCTCGATGCTGAGCCCATCATGACCAGGCGACTTGCCTCTTGACATTTTACATACAATGCAATGAATTTGTTCGGCTGACACCATGAATATGTCACTTGGCATGACGCTAACAGCATCCTCACACGTCTTTGAAGGGCCTAATGGTGATTTTACTGTGAAATGTTCTCTGAATAGCTCTGCTATACACCTGCTGTCACTCAGTCCCTCCACACTCACAGGGAGGCCAGGCTTAGGATTTAATTTATTTGTCGCGTTCCAAAAGTCCCCAAAGTTTTTGGAGGCTTGATGCTCTGCAATAATGTCCATTTTGACCTGTTCTTTATTATTTTGACACCATTTTAATTTTCTTTTAAACATTTTGCGGCTATCACACATATCGGTGTATACTGTACCCGTTCGCGGTCTATTTAGAGACACCCAGTTTAAAAAAATTTGCCTGGCGTCCCTGTGTGCCTCACGTACATAGCTATTCCAACCAATAACGTGGCGTTTTCTTTTACACGATGAATTGTTGACACATTGACCACTAAGTATGGCCGATTCGGTTAATACCTTTATTATATCACTATAGAGTATATCAATCTTACATTTATGTTCCACACAGTTGCAAACATTAGAGACACACTTTGTAAAATCTTCAGGAAAATCTATTGATTTAAGTTTCTTATTGCATAATTCAGTATAATTATTAATCTGTTCATTTGTTCTTTGACCACAAATTGCCTTGTTTCTCTTATGGCTATCTAATAAATTCACATTAATTTTGCATACAATTACATTTAACTCGCACTCAATTACAAGCGGCATATGATCTGAACAAAACGTATCATATTTTACAGATATATTTGTTATTGCCTGCCTAGCAGAGTGACTGACTACGCAATGGTCGAGCCAACGCGTGCATCCATGTACATCACTTATAAACGTGTAGTTATTAGATTCCCTACCTAACACATCAATGTCAGCACATATCCATTGTCTATCCGCACATAAACTGTCTAGTTTTTGCCCGAATAGTTCACCCGGGTGAGCATTAAAATCATCTAACATAAAAATGGCTTCTACAGAATAGTTTTCAGCAATTGCACATACTTCGCTAAAACATGCCGAAAAATCGGGTAGATTCTCGTACGCGTCAGTTGGCATATAAACACTAAACACAAGAATAGCACGACCATCTATTGCCACTTTTATTGCACTGATACGCGGGTTATTGCACTCAATCACAGACACCTTCATGAACACTTCCTTACGCCACAATAGTGCCACGCCTCCGTAAGGCCGGCCTCTAAGTATGCCTTCAGAGGTGTAGACCGCTGATGTACCGGTATACCCAAAATCCTGGTCAATAGTGCCAAGGAAAGGTATGTCATGTGGGAGGAGCCACGTCTCTTGTAATGCCAGGATATCCGATATCTTGCATAAGTTTCGTATACAGTCGAGCGATCTCTTAACAGATTTACAATTAAAACTTATAAAAGTTGACTTAATCTTTTTATGTATTTGTACATCCATTAATTACCGTTATGGTTATCTGTTCTTTCTCCATTTACGCTATTCATTCTTATGTCTGGTCGTTTGTTTTTGTTAAAATAGATAAAACGCCGAAACGATACCCCTTCTGACCAAAGACAGTCATTTAAAAACACTGTGAGTTTGTGTTGTGGTACAAGAACTTTATAGGCATTATAGTTCCGCTCTTTCTTCATTTCAATTTTCTTAAGCGATACATCTATCTGTGTTTTTGACATTATATACCCAGTGATATCGCTTTCTGTTGTCTGCTTATCAACATTTGTGATAAAAAGTGTGACTTTTGTATCAGCGGCTTGGAATTTATTATTAGGCTCCAGCGCAGCTTTTCCTTTATTGCCAGCAAAGTGGTTTCTCTTTTTCTTTCCGCCAACTAATTGCCATTCATTCTCCTTTCGTTTCTTATCTAAATGACTACGTTGGATATTTTCACTTCCGCTTAACGCTTGTGGCATAGGCCAACCCGGCGATCTGCAATCAATGTATTGCGCATGCGACGAATCCGAAGTGGGGGACTCCACACGCGTTATCGATGCATGTGTAAGCGAGACAGACACACTTTTATCACAAGTGGGCGACAAAGATGGCAGGTTTCCTGACGTCATGTTAGATACCAACGGCATAGGTGGCGATTGTTCCAAACGGTGTGGTAGGTCGGGTTCTACCGCGTCCGTCGCACAAAATGATTTTTGCCAGTTACCCACTCTTATCAGATTAACATTCTGCAAACTGTTTACGGATTTAAAATTGCATGAAGCCAATTCGTTTTTAAGCTCATCGAGTTGTTTGTTCGTCACATAGCTATCTTTTATGATGCTAAGTTCATTTTGCAAAATTATAAGATCTTTTAAAAATCTAGTTGCATCAATATGATCAAAGGTGACCGGCGGTAATTTTTGCAGCTCTCGAGCAACAAAGACTGGAACTTCCTCCGGATCTGTTTCCTTAAGCAAAGCTATCACATCATAAAGATCTCTCTTCGATTTGCCATCTCGTTTACGCAAGATTTTGCGCCTGGTGGTGCTAATTGAATTAAATAGCAAACTTTTAGCTGACTCAATGTCTTCAACGGAGAAAGCTGTGGTACATAATCTAACCAAACTCTCCTCGTCCATTACGTCCATTTTATTTTGTACGAACGCTAACACTTCACAAATCACTATATTACAGATTTTACATTTAATTACTTTAGACGTCATTTTCCTGACGTAGGACAACGACGACGCGAACGCACTCCAGAATTTTGGAAAATGTAGGCAAAATAGAAATGGGTCTATAATTATTGATACAGTCCCTGACACCACTCTTAAATATAGGGCGAATAATCGATCTTTTAAAAGCAGTCGGGAAAACGCCTGTATTTATTGATAGGTTGCAGACATGAGTAAGTGGCGTCACAAGGAAGTCAACATATCTCTTTGTAAGACCACCAGATAAATTATCGCATCCCACAGCGTGATCATTTTTTAAGCCGAGAATTAGCGAACTGATTTCATTTTCATCTATAGGTAAAAGAACGAACGAGTGTAAAGGTGATGTTGTGAAAGGGGGCAATGAAGGTGAAGTGCGGTTTATATTGATTGAGGTCGACAACTTATGACCTATCCCTACAATTCAGTTGCTAGTTTTTTAATTTTATTTGTACTAGTGACATTTTTAATTACTTCCCAAAGCTTTTTACTATTATTTTGCGCATTGAAGAAAGCCATTCTTTCATAATCACATTTGGTTTTTTTTAGAAGGTCGTTACAAAAGTTACGATATCGCACATATATCGTTTTCCAACCTCGCTTTGTGTGGTTCTAAATTTAGAGTGTAAGTTATCCCTGTTTTTAATGCATCGAAGTAAGCCACGTGTGGTCCAGGGCTTTAAAATTCTTTTACGCCTTGGCGCTTTCTTCTGCGTAGTGCAATCCTTTAGGATACTCATCACAGAGGTAACTAGAAAGTCTGCAGCTTCATTACAATCAGTCATTGAAAATATGCGACTAAAATCAAAAGCTTTCATTGCCATATCGAGATAGTCGTAGTCTACTCGATTGATTATTTTAGAATTATTGAGGCTTACATTGGCACATTTTAAACTAAAATTACACTGTAGTGATCTGTAACTGTGGTAGGAACAACTACACATTTCATTGGATGTTTGGTTTTTACTATGATATGGTCCAAACAGGTCAGATTGTGTGTTGGTATATCAAAAGCTGGTAACATACTATGAGAGGCAAGGAAATTTAGATAGCTTTCTGCTCTAACGTCATTGGAGGTTAAGGATATGTCAATATTTAGATCACCGGTTAGAATCAGGTTTTTGGATGATGACAGGCTGACTAAAAGCTCATTAAGCGTTTCTAAGAATTTGTTGATGTTTCTTTGAGCTGGCGGACGGTAGATAGCCAGAATAGCTGTATTTATATCAACTTTAATCAGTAGACAATTGGCATCTGATATATTATGCGGTTCAGTAATTATATATTTATTAATCGTCTTATAGTAGACAGCCACACCCTCATTTTGGGTTTTATTATTAAGTGTGTGAATGTAGCTGTAACCTTCGATTGTGGGCATTGTGTGATTGCTAGGCAACCAACATTCGGTGAAAATTAGCGTATCCCAATTCACACCAGCTAAATTCAAAACGGTGTGAAAACTATCTATATTGCGCTTTAGGCTTTTGATATTTTGCATGAAGACATTGAGAGAGCGAGCACCTTTGTAAATAAGCCTATTACATTGATCAATACTGCAGGTAGTGCATTCCGCCACAGAAAGACTATCCAGATCGTTATTTAATGTATCACATCGAATTTTAATGAAATTTAGAGATATGCACCTTATTATATGACATTTGTGGTTTAAAGCTGGTGTAACCTCGTGCATGAAAACATATATTTTTAATATGACCTGACAGACTTTAAGAGCCTGTCTATATAAGTTTAAATAATAGCAATAACATTGCATACACTTCAATGGCATAAAAAGTGATATGATTTTCATATAAATATTATTAGTGATTAGACGGGGGCGTAATTTGTAAATTTTAACAATTAAAGCAAGGATATGATGAGGGCACGTGTAGGATGTAGTTTTAGGGGATAACAGGACATAAGCCGAGTACTTCAATAGAAAAATATATAATAAAAATTGTACGTAATAAAATGTGTTGTGGGGCGTTTGTGTAGTGTAGGGAGAAATAAAATAATTATTAAGTTCAAGGAAAAGAATGAGCTTTATGTTATGTCTATGTGGTGTGATTGTCAAACAATAAGTGATAGTTAGCAATATGCTACAGCAATTGCAAGGTGGATATTTTAGGCACCAGGAAAAGTACCAAATAGGCACGTACCTTGCAGGAGTAAGACATATTAATATATTTAGCACTCTAAGGATATAATGATTATGGCTTGTCATTATATAATTTAGTATTAGAGTAAGTGGTGAATTTGGGTTATGAATTATGTTTTGGCGTAATAATAGTGACAAGAATGAATTCCTGTATGTGAAAGTATTTGTAGTGGTGTAAGTATGTAATTGAACGTAATGAGTTCTTATAAATATTATAATATTACTAAAATTGCACTTCAAAGTTATCCTGTGTGCGATATCATGAAAATGAAGACAACATTTTACGTATGTGTATAGGCAAATTGAGTACAAAAATGCAATGGTCCTAAAATAGCTTATTACTACTACAATAACATATCTGTGAAATCTTATCTGTGATAGGATGACTCTATTCTGTCTTAGGTAATTTTTTAATACAAGAAGCTGATTTGATAAGGATAGAGTCCATCCCTTCACGTTGCCTAACATAAATTTTACCATTATAAGACCAACAAAATTTGTACATATTCGTCTTGCAAAAATTACGAGCCCCAAAAAACAATTGCCGCAAGTTACCAGGCAGATGCTCCGCAACGTAGACAGGGGTGATTGGTCCGCTAATCCCAATGTGTCCTGTATTAAGTTTCTCCGTAGGGGGTAATCCTTTGTTAAAAGTGCGTGTTGCACTTAGCACCTTAGACTTGATAGGAACACTGAGAAATTACGCTACTATCAGCCTATTTGAACCTTTTTTACCATAATAATGCATAAAAATATAATTTCGAAAAATATTATGTAGGTACGCCTTTTTTCCTTATGGTGGTAGAGTTGTCGTCGTTTTTGTGGCACTGAGACATAGAGAAACGGTCGGCGGGTGGCTAGTTGGACCACACGACGCTCTCGATCCAGTCCAGGTAGCGGCTAACGCGCGTGTACACGCCGGGCACGAGCGAGCCGCAGCCGCGCCCGAATGACGTCACGCCCACCAGGTGGTTCTGTCCGTCGTCCGCCGTGCTCACCAGCGGCCCGCCCGAGTCGCCCTGCGGCCACAAACGACACGTTACTACTGAACGTCTAACTACGTTAGTCGGGCATATTCATTATACACAAAAAAAGGCAAAAATCACATCATCTACCATACAAGTTAGCTCATATTTTCCCAACTTCGCTTTTTAAAATCAATGTTTCCGTTACAATTTTATTCAAAATACAAATACATGGTACATGGTACATACATTTCGTATAAATAAATAAAACATTAAGTTTATAAATCTGTAACAAGGCTATCTCTGTAAAAAACAATGATTTCTTGAAAATCTAGTAGTGACTTATTTCGCTTCTTAGGAGTTTAAACTTTAAACCGTGAACGATTCTACAAAATGTGTTTTCCTGTTTATTTATTATTACGCAAATTATGCTTACTGAACGAATTTTGAGGATAGTTGGATTTAAATTTAAAATCCACGTACTACGAAGCCGCGAGCTAATGTAAATAAATAGCTAGTGTGTATTAATGCTCTCCCTACATCTCGTATATTTTAGGATGTACAGTGGACCCCCGGTAATCCGACGAACGTTTTTTAGGGCGGTGTCAGACTAACGATATTGTCGGATTATACCCTGTACGTACGGACACACACAGACTCTCTATAAGATGGTTTTTTTTTTGAAAAAGAGTATCTTTTTTTATTACGTAACAAACAAAAACAAATTATGTACAAATTAAAGTGATAAGATTCTATTTGGCGCGTACAAGTTACAACTTGTTTGATCATGCATTAAAGTAGTGAAAATTTGCCAAAATCAATTTTTTATATAGTGATAGGGTGCGGGAGCTTGCGCCCTACCATTGGCGACCGCCGGACAGGATGACCCTGCCGCGAGAGCTCGTCTCCGTGGCTTCCCCACCGGACCCACACTAACGTCCCCCCTGATGCTGGCCGACGGGCGCTCCCTGGGAAACCCTTCCCGAGGAGCTCAACCTCGCCAAGCGTAGGAGGTACCCATCGGACAAGACCCGAGCGCTGCTAGCACGCTAGTCGCCCGCGAGGACTCACCCTTGCGAGCTGGACCTCGCTAGCTGCGCTACCCACCGGCTCTGATGACCCGGACTGACCAACGGGCCCACACGGGCCCACCCCAGTGACCCGCCTGTATTAGCAGGCGGCGACGATCACCACCAAGGCAGTCCCACGGCCTGGTCTGGTTACCCCGAGACCCTGTAGGGGTCTACGAGAAGAACCACTGATTGCGCGTCGGCAGTTCGTGAGTTGGTTTCGACGCGGCTAGACGTATGATGCTCCGTTCGATCGCCTTCGCGGCGTCGCTTGGTTTCGGCACGGCTAGACCTATGATGCTCCTTTCGATTCCAGGTTCCTCATAAACTTATATATTACTTGTGCGTATATACATACGCCACATCACACCCGCCTAAGCGAAGCGTACGTTTTGTTTCACAGCGCGGCCGGATCTGGTGACGTAGGAATTTCGCGGTGAAGGTGATGAAGCTATCCACATTGGTGTGGGTGATGTGTCCGAGGCTGGCGTGTTTGTTGGTGTTGTGTTTTCTGGCGAGTCTTCCTCGTTGAGTAGATGTGCTGGCTTTAACCTGTCGACTGAAATTACTGCGGTGCGAAGCGGAATTTACAGTATGAAGTGCTTGCCGTCGGTACTGCGTTGATGTACTTGATATGGTCCGTCGTATGATGGTACGAGAGGTCTGCGCACGATCTCGTTGCGTACAAACACATGCGTACATGTCCCGAGGTCTTTGTATATGAATGTGTTTGACATTGACGCTCGCCTTGTTGATGTTGGTGATAATGACGACATTGTTTCAGTCAGCTGACAGACAAATTCCGCATCTTCAATGTTCGGCTTGGTAGGTGCGAGAAAATCAGATGGGACCCGTAACGATGATCCGTATGTAGAGCCGGGCTGACGATTGAGTTTTCACGTAGGACGGTGCGAAGTTCTAGTAATACTGTAGGTAATTCATTGATCCATCTGTTGTCGGTTGCTCTTGCCATCAGTGCCGCTTTCAGAGATGCCATCGTTCGATTTCCCCATTAGCTTGCGGGTAAAATGCGTACGTATTTGAGTGACGCCTATTTTCTTCATTTAAGTTTGAAATATAAACGATTTGAACTGTCTCCCTTGGTCTGTAATAAGGGGGACATCCAAACTGTGACATCCATCCCTCGTATACGGCCTTCGCGACCGTTTCGGCGGTGACGTCACGAGTAGGTTTTACCTCTGGCCAGTTAGTGAACCGATCAATCATAGTAACTAGGTATCTATAGTCATCTGATGGCGGGAGGGGCCCAACTATGTCCACGTGCAGGTGTTCAAAACGGGATGATTGTTGAAACTCGCCGAGCGGGCTCATGACGTGTCGATGAACTTTCGCTTGTTGACAGCTGATGCACGCCTTCGCCATTATACATATCTTTGTTTATAGATGGCCAGAAAAACTTTGTTGTCATTATTTTTCTTGTTATACGAACGCCGGGGTGACTTAGTTCGTGTTGTGCTTTGAAGGCTGCGACAAGATAAGGCAATGGTAGGTATGGTCGAATGTTCCCTGTCGATGTTTCACACCAAATAGGCCGTTTGACTCACGGTAGGTTTACGCGGGAAAACTTCAGTCTGGGGTCATTCATGTAATAACGTAGCTCGGCGTCGCTTTCTTGTTCTTGAGATAGCTTGTCGTAGTCCATCGTTGCGTTGAGTAGTTCAATTTCCGCGATACGTGATAACGCGTCCGCAACTTTGTTCTTATCACCGTGAATGTATTTGATGTTAGTGTAGAATTGACTTATGTAATATGAAGTTGTCGCTCTCGAAGCGGGGTGTCGCTGCTACTCGGCGTTCTTGTTAGTGCGTACGTCAATGGTTTGTGATCCGTACATATGGTGAGTTAGTTGGCCCTATCAGTCGGCGAAGATTTTTAACAGCTGTATACATTGCTAGAAGTTCGCGATCGTATACACTGTATCTTCTCTGCGTCTCGCTCATTGTTTTTAAGTAAAAAGCGAGTAGTTTTCACACGTTGTCTATTTTCTGTTGTAGGACTGCGCCAAGGCTAGTGTCAGACGCGTAGGTGAGTAAGCATAACGGGGCGTTAGGTATCGGGTGCGATAATATAGTAGCCTCGAGAATACTTTGTCGGCATTGTTCAAAGGCTGTTTCAGCTTCATGTGTCCATTGTATAGGTGTTTTGTCGTTTTTCTTGCTATTGTGTAGATACTTGTTTAGGAAATTTTGGTATTTGGCTTAGAAGTTGATCATACCTAAAAATCTTCTTAACTCTTGCACTGTAGTTGGTTTGGGAAACGTAAGTATGGCTTGAATGCTTTCTTCTGTGGCTTTGATTCCGTCCGGTGTAACTTCATAGCCGAGGAACTGTATCTTGTCTTTGCCGAACTCACATTTATCGATGTTTAGTGACGCCATAGATGTCGAGTCGTTCGAGAACTTGTAAGTGACGCTTGTGATCCACTGAGTTTTCTGAGTGATCTAGTAAATCATCGACGAAACAGAATACTAATAGTACTTTGTGCATGAAACGTTGAAATGTTTGGCCGAAGTTGCGTAAGCCGAACGTCACACAGTTGAACTCGAAGAGGCCAAAGGGAGTTATTATGACCGTCTTCGCAGCATCTTTTTTTTCAATAGGTATCCAGAAGTACGCCATTTTGAGATCTAGTTTTGAAAAGATTTTGTTTCCATGTAGCAATAATTCCATGTAGTAAAATCTTGAATTCTCGGAACAGGGTAGCGATCGGGTACTGTAACGGCGTTCAATCTTCTATAGTCGCCACACACGCGCAGCGAACCATCCTTTTTCTTAACGTCGTGAAGCATGCTGGCCCATGGACTGTTTACAGATTCCCATCTCCATCATCTTCTCAAATTCTAGCGTCGCAGCTTTGTATTTATCAGGCGGCAGGGGGCGCGACCTTGAATAGATTGGTTGGCCGGTTGTTTCTATGCGATGAGTTACGTTGTGCTTAGTCGGAGTTTTGAGTGACATGGGTCGCAGTACTTCGGGATATTCTTTCAAGATGTCGTGATAGGCGTGATGGTGGCTGATAACCAGAGGTCGGAATTAGGTAGAATTATTTATGTACTTGCATCGAAATGTTGATATTAATATGGATCTTCCCGGGATTTCTAATAGACAATCTCGTGTGGCCAACAATATTACAAATAAATAATAACAAAAACCTCAGATAAACATAGCGAGCACGTTCTACGAACAGAGGTAAGTGAATGAGCTGTGTGAATGAGTTAACCGATTTATTGCTAATGGAAAGTTTGTCGGCCTCGATGGCGTAGTGGTTAGTGTAACCCACTGCCACGCCTGAGGTCGCGGGTTCGATTCCCGCACAAGTCAAACATTTGTGTGCATGAACATGGATGTTTGTCTTGGTCTGGGTGTTTCTATGTAAATAAGTATGCATTTACAAAAAAAGAAAGTACCTATATATGTATGTTTATCCATTGTCTAGTACCCATAGTACAAGCTCTGCTTAGTTTGGGCTAGATGGTGTTGTGTGTATGTGCTAGAATATTATTATTATTATATTATGAATGCGGTAGAAAGAGACAAAATCTAGTACATTTCGTTGAGCGGGGAGTGCTCCGCATTTCCGCTATTGTTTTCTTTTGTTCTCACAAGCTTTGTTGTGCGAACTACAAATGTGGCCACATCGCGCGTGTGCGCATTGGAATTTTGCAACTTCGGACATCCGATGTCGTTGATGTAAATTTGGCAACGACGCGCGTGCAGTGGTTTAAATTGTGTAAAAGTAAATAACTTTTTTATTTAATAAATCACGGGATTTTTCTGCTCTTTAAAATTAATCTCGGGATTTGAGGCATATCCACTTTATTCTTTCGGTGTATGAAATCAGTGTAAGTGCATAAATAACTCTACCTAATTCCGACCTCTGCTGATAACGTATACGGCTTCCTCGGTGCTATGGATACGTAATGCGGTCGATGAGTTTTCTTTGATGTAGATTGACAAGTAATTTGTGCTTCGCTAAGAAATCTGCGCCTAGTACTGATGTTTTCACGTCGGCCACGGTAAATGTCCATTTGTAGCTTCTACGTAGACCTAGGTTGAGCTCGAGTGTGCGCTCGCCGTAGGTACGTATCTCCGTACCGTTCGCAGCAAACAGTTTGTAGGTACTTTCAGTCGGCTTCACGTGTTTCTTATTTCTTGCGGCTAATACCGATATGTCGGCACCCGTGTCACAAAATAAATACGTACAGAAGTCAATCTACATAGAAAGCGCGTTCGAACAACGCACACATAGACTTCGCTTACGGACACGATATCTCGGAACAGTTGGGAACAGTGCGAGCGCGAGTGCCACCATCCGCTTAAGACGTCGTGTCTGTAAACTTTTTTGTGCAAAAATGGAGCAACAAAAAAACGTTATTATAACTGTTCTGTAGACGGTTGTTTAAATTCAACATTAAACGGTGAATTGTCGTTTTTTAAGCTACCAGTTGTTTCAGAGAGGTAAGTAGGTACCTATTTGCTTTTAACGTAACACAGAACATTTAGGTAGGTAGGTAAGCGCCCCGGCCCCGGAGAATATGTTGTAAGGTGGCTATCTATCTAAGCTCGATTTATATAATAGATTCCTATTTTGAATCAGTATAACGAAGTAATTAAATTTTAGTAAGGTAAATTCACGCGACCAAATATTACGTAAATTGATAACATGATTTTTTATTTGTGTAGGGAGATATTGTGTTGTTTTTTGTGTCATTTGATAGGTTTAGGTCTAAAACGGATAGCGCAAAAGAAATTGTGTAAATAGGGTAATCCGTTTAGAAGTTATTAGGGATTTTTCGATAGTGAAAGTTGTCAAATGTAAAATTTTATGTTTTTCTTCTATAATCTTTTTGTATTGTAATAGTATGTTTATTGTTTTGTTTTAATACTGTAGAATAAGTTTTTTTGCTATGCGGGCTATACTGCGGGTTTGGAGTAGCCTCCTCAGTCGCCCCATTCACTTTAAAATTAATTCGTGCGGCCGGTTGTTTTAAGGTTACGGTAAATTTTTTTAGATAAAATTATATCTTGTTTTAGGCGAACTGTGTGGTTGAGATTGATCCATAGAGAAGATTTAATAGATTCAAGTTGCTCTCGTGCTCGTGTGTGTAGCAAGTTATTTACCTACATTATCTGTGACAAATTTCTAATATAAGAATGAAATTAAAATTTAAATATTTTAGTTATTATTGGTTTATATTATTATTATCTTCCTGTTTCATTCTCAACAATATATCAAACAACTAGATACGAGTGTCACTACTACGTTTGTGCATAAGTGAAAGTTGACAACCCTAGCGTGACCGCCGAGCGTAGGTATAAAAAGTGAAGTACATACACTTGATTGACTTCTGTACGTATTTATTTTGTGCCCGTGTCAACTAGAAACTTCTCTCTGTTGTTAAGATCGATAACGCAGAGGCGGTACCTTGGTTTGCTAACATCGACGCCCGCCATAGTCGACGTATTTTCTAGTTTTTCTGCTTCTTTTTTGCGCACGGTGATTGGCATCTACGGGCTTCATCTCCATAGCGCAGGTGGTAATAGCACAGCCAGTCGGGATCGCCGGATTTGCGGTTTGAGCGGGAACGGTATCTCGAGTTCGATCGCGATCAATTGTTGCTATGCGGACGAGTGGCGCCATAGTGATACGACACACGTTGTTGATGGTTGAACTGTAGATGTTCTGTAGTTAGGTGAGTTGTGCAATATAGACACGACGGGCTTGACGTGTGCGGTGGCGTAGAGGTTGTAGTGTGGACTGCGGCGACTGTTGTGGGTTCGAAATGTTCAAGCATGTTGTCGGCCATCACAGCTAAACATTCTAGCGACGATTCGGTGTTCACGGAAAGTACGGCGCGGACTTTTGTGGGCAATTGGTTGAGCCACATAACTTTTAGAGTAGAGTTCGTAATTTACCGCTCAAATTAAGCATCTTACGTAGTAACTGGCTAGGTTTCATGTCGCCAAGTTCTAGGCCGCTGAGTAATTTCTGTAACTGACGATGCGCGATGGTCTGATTCTTGGTACGTCGATATCAGTCTGTTCTTTAGCATAATATACTTGTTGGTCGATGGAGGGTTCAATATGATGTCGCCGATTTGTTCGCGATCGCTACAGCCTAACAACGGGACGACGAGGTTGAATTTCTGTTCTTCTCCCATCTTGCTGGCGGCAACGGTTGCTTCAAACTGTGCGAACCACAGTCGTGGGTTTTGACGCCAGAATGGTGGTAGACTTGCAGGCAGTGAGATTGTAGCGACATCGCCGTGGAGAGGAGTCGTTATTTGCTTGTCGGTGAATTCTTCAGCTTTTTCTTGTGCTATGACGATAAGGTAGCGTATTCGTAAGTTTTAGATTTGGCCGAAAACCAACAGAGGTTGGGTGTCGGTTTAGTGAACCGATATTACAACAGCACTAGAACGATGAGCGGTCAGGTGTCACCAATTTAACGGATTATCAGCCGGCGGGCATAAGCCAGGTCCGTAGCTGGTAATCGTTAGGGTTATGTTGAAACACGTAGACTGATTTAACTGAGAATTTATTTTCACTTTTTACGCCTTCTTATATCCTATTTATTTTTTATGCAAGTAACGCTAGCATTAATGTGTACAATAATCATTTACACCAATCAGCGACAAGTAAACACAATTCTACAATTCTACGAGGAGTTTTTGAGCGTGTGTGTGTGCGTATAAATAGTGCCACGTATAAAAACAGATGGCCATCTGAGGCCAACAACACACAAAAAAAAAATGCGCGTCGCCAGTATGTGAGTTGGTTTCGGCGCGGCTAGACGTATGATGCTCCGTTCGATTCCAGGTTCCTCATAAATTTATATGTTGCTTATGCGTATATATGTATGTGGCGTATGTACGCCACACACCCATAGGCATGTCGGATTACTGGGGGCGCCGGATTAGACAGAGGCCGGATTACCAGCGGTCCACTGTCCAAATATAACTAACTTACTTGGCAAGTGTCTCTAATGGAGGCCATACACGTTAGGGTATGCTTGATGGTTTTAACCGTGCATGCATAACCGAGAGGCATAACCGAAATTCGTATTACACATACACGTTAGGGCTTGCATGCACAGTTTTGCCATAAACTCTCAGTTGGAACTACGTGACGGTGTGTGTAGGACAGTTATCTATACCTACTTGTGTACAGTTAGTACGGTATACCAAACTAACAATGGACGACGACGCGGCGACGATGTGATAGCTGTACTTGGCTTAACACTTGTTCTGCAAAAATGTGTAAAGAATGAAATGAGTTGAGATTTACACCAGCAGATTACAATAATTGTTTACGAAAGGATGAAAAACTTTATTTGAAAAAAAAAAAAAGTAAAAATAGTACCACAGTGTTCGTTTATAAATATCGTCAGATGATGCTCCCGACTTGACAGATTCTTCGTATTTTTTTTTCTCTCGGGTAACGTTACTACGAAAGATATCTATTATTTTTTTTAATCACATATTTTGTAGCAGTAGGCTCCAATTCCTTGAGCTTAGTTGTCAATTTACCGTATGCTGTGGATCGTTTGTCTTTGTCGTGATATTCTATGCACTTTACGCGCCAAAGACAAAGTTCCGACTTATAAATTTCTATGAATTCTTCTAATATGGCATTGCGCTTGCGACTCGCCATTTTCGAAACGATGCGATGATGCGCACGCGCGACCTTTCACCGTCGCAGAGAACTAAA
This sequence comes from Catocala sponsa, assembly GCA_963564715.1. NCBI lineage: Eukaryota > Metazoa > Arthropoda > Insecta > Lepidoptera > Erebidae > Catocala > Catocala sponsa. Next base: position 11,703,238 of record OY751336.1, on the reverse strand, counting down.
AACTGAGAACTGCGCATGCAAGCTCGCCGGACGCCACACACGCTCGGTTATGCTCGCGCGCAAACATTACCGAGCGGCATAAAATATCAATATTGATATTTGCTTGCATTCACATGCACCGATAACTGGACAGTTTTATCACATACACGCTAGGCTTTGCCTGTAGGTTATGCATGCAAGGCTAAAACCATCATGCATACCCTAACGTGTATGGCCTCCAGGCCGGATTACTAGTGGTCAACTGGCCAAATATAACTAACTTACTTGGCAAGTGTCTCTAATGCCTTGCGAGTCGCCGGCGCATATCTGATCGGCGGATATGCCATTAGGCAGTTTCCGCCAGTTGGTATACGATTCGGTACATTTACCGCGAGTCACCACTGTCACATTCGCCTTCAATAAAATGTTACTCCTCGAAACTCCTGAAATAAAACAACAATATTTTGTAAGTTTAAACATAACAAACTTTAGAATAAAAAACTAAAAGTAAAAATCTCAATATGTTACTAACACCAAATTCAAATTCAGTCAATGTCGGCATTAGCGTACACAAATAGATTCGCAACCTATTACTTTACTGGTATACGTTTTTTTTTTTTATTTTTTTTTTTTCTTTATTTGTTTGGGAACTTATATAAAGTAATTATATGTCAGTCCCATTATAACATTAACAGGTTACAGCATCACATAAACGATATAAACTAAATACTTACATCTACATACATTAACTTACAAATATTACAATTAATGTGGACAATTGGCCAATTCACAAAACATTAATGCTTTTTCAGAGCTTGGGTCACTGAGTATACTTTGTACTATACCAACATCCATACAACTAAAATTTAAATGATTTTTGATAATTTCTCTTTTATTGTTATTTTTAACACATTCCATCAAAATATGTTGAACATCATCTATCTTCTCACATATTTCACATTGTGGTGATACAGCTCTTCCCATTAGATGGTCAAATTTTTTAGATGGAATGTGTCCGTAATCGTCGTAATCTGTTCATTATTGTTACATATTTTCGATTAATTTTAGCATTAAGATACCAAGGTATATGAGGTGGTTGGCTCTGTATTGTTTTATACCAAATTCCTTTAGTTTTAGAATTTTCATCAAAATGCTCTTTCCACTTATTGTAACAAATATATTTAAATTTACGTAATATTTCCGAAAAATATGGTAAAATTTTTAAGCTTGCGCCCTGACTTATGGCCAATTTTGCTAATCGATCCGCCTCCTCATTACCCTGCAATCCTATATGCGACGGAACCCATTGCAACTTCAGAATTTTGTTCGGACTCATATGTAATATCTCTCTTAGTACTTCATAGGCTACCGAAACACCTCTGTGCCCAGAGGCGCATCGAACCAAATGATGCAAAGATGATTTACTATCCGTGAAAATAACAAAATATTGACCATTAATATTATTAATATATTTAAGAGCTTCCAAAATAGCAATGAGCTCCATTGTCATTATCGAAACGGGAGAGTTAGTTTTATACAAGGCTACTCGATTCTCATTAACATAAAAATATGCCGCTCCCTGACCTATTACATTCTTAGAGCCGTCTGTATAGAATTTAAGCCACCCATTATATTTCGTATTAATAGATTGCAAAACATCATATTTTAAATTTGAAATTTCGTATCTTTTTTTTGCGTTCTGAATACAATCCAAATTAATTTCAATTATTTCATCTAAATTTATACTAGACAACCAGGTATCTAGAGTAAACATTTGCAAGGGATGGGTCGATTGGACCTCACAAGACTTGGCTTCTCTGTAGGCTATTAAAAGTAGGGGTTTCTTTTTGTTTTGCCAATATTTAGAGTGTGGCTGTAAATCAAGTTCATTTAATAAATTAATAATATCATTATTCGACCAAGACATATTTTTTATACAGTATTTGTGTGCTAGAAACAATCTCCTTACAAACAACGGTTGAATGCACAATTCACTCTCCATCGCATATATTGGAGAACTTTTAATAAAACCACCTACAATCCTTAATGCCTGATTTTGTATTTTATCTAATTTAAATAAATTCGTTTTTGCACAATTATCATATAGGAAACAAGCATAATCGAGCCTACTTCTAATCAAGGAAAAATATAAAGTACGTAAATGTTTAGTATGTACACCCCAATCAGCCCCAGCCAGAACTTTTAGTATGTTAAGGAATTGACAAGTTTTTTGAGATATTTCATTTACATGTTTTCCCCATGTGAGTGATCTATCCAGCCACATACCTAGATATTTAATGTAATCTACAGAACTTAATGGTATTTTATTAATTTCTAACCGTATTTGTCTTCTTATTCGTCCCCTACTAAATATACAAAATTTTGATTTACTTGCTGACAACTGTAAGCCAAGTTCATTCAGAATATTAACCATAGCATTAAGAGCAGTTTGTAGATTTATTTCACAATAATTAAGGTCTTTGTGACTTATATAAAATACAAAGTCGTCAGCGTATTGGGTTATTAAAATCTCTTTAATTTTATGACATATGCTGGAGGTAGTAATATTGAAAAGTAACGGCGATAGTGGGTCCCCCTGGGCTAGGCCTCTGTTTGCACACCGAATATAATTATTTTGTTCTCCAGACCAATTTTTAATCATTAAACGTCTGTCATTTAAAAATGACCACAGATAGGTACAAAAGCTTTTACCAACGTTCAAACCGTCAAGAATAATGAGCATTCTATCAATTAAAATATTATTATATGCATCTTCTATATCTAGGAAACAGGCGACGGTGGGAATTTTCTTTGATAGACCTAACTGAATGTAAGTAACAAGCCTAGAAAGACGGTCTATACAGGAATGAGCTTTTCTAAACCCAGTGACTCGTGGAGATAATACTAAGCGTTTCTCTATGTACCATTCGATTCGATTATTTATCATATTATGAAAAACTTTACATAAACATGTTATTAACGATATAGGTCTCAGTTTTGGTTCTGAGTTAGAATTACTAGCCAACTTTGGTATTGGCACTACTAAAATACTTCGCCATTGATTGGGTACATAACTGGTTCGAAAAATAGCATTAAATAAATTAAGTAAAAATTTTGTACCACACTCAGGAAGATTGAAAATCATTGAATATGTGATCCCATCACTACCAGGAGCAGTGTCTTTCTTTTTAAGACACATCCTAAGTTCTTGTAATGTAAACGTTGATTCAAGTGACTCGTTTGTAGAATTAGAAGTAGGTGATAAGTTTATGACTGTGTCTGGAGTAAGTGAATGTAACAGTTCCTTTTGTTTTTGTTCTGATGGGATAAACTTTGGTTTACGATATCCCTTAATCCAGCCCATCTTATGCCACATTTCTAAAACTGAAGTACACTTCGCTAACACCGTTACAGAAAGTATGCCAACTACGTGACTTAGCTTTTTGTATTAAATGACGACAAAATACTATTTTATTTTGTAAGATTTTAAAATTATCAGGTGTTGGGTTTCGTCTAAATGTTTTCAAAGCTAGTCTACGCTCCGCAATTTCTGCTGATAGTGATGGGTTCCACCACTCCTTGGGCTTAAATTTGTTGGTTGGGTCAATACATGTCTTGATGAAAGGTATGTTTTTATTAGCCGAAACATTAATGTGGTACTCCAAGTAATCATACATACATTGAATATCAGCATTGGAAAAACTATTGCCATTCCATTCTGATAAAGGTGTATTGAGATCTTCTTTATACCGATTCCAGTTCACCTGTTTAAAATTTCGCCTCTTAGTGAATGACAACGAGGCTTGAAAATTTAACACTATTTTAATAACAAGATGATCACTACCCAGACTCTCGTTTATTACTTGCCAGTTTGTCATTATGGCCAAGTCTGAAGAGACAAATGTTACATCTGGTGAGGTACTTTGGAGAACACCATCTACTAATTTAATACGAGTAGGTGAGCCGTTATTTATGGATATAAAACCACAGTCTAATGAGGCATCTAACAGTTGTACTCCTCTGGGGTCGGTTTTGTATGACCAATTTGTATGGTGTCCGTTAAAATCACCCAAAATCAAACATTTCCTTGACAAATGTGAAAAAACATCCTCCCAATCGCATGTTCTAGTACGTACTGAAGACGGACAGTAAATACATATAATGTGTTCTAGAACACTACAATTTAGTACTTTCACATGAATAGCCTCTATACCAGAATTACGTAAGTTAATTTGACATACCTGTGTACGAATAGACTAATGAATTATGAAGGCAACACCTCCATAAGCATCAGCTCTATCCCTCCTATAAATATTATAGCTATTTAAGTTAATTAAATCAGTCTCCGAATCAAGCCAAGTCTCACATACTGCTGCTATGTGAATATTTTCTCTATTTAATAATAAATCCAGATCTACTAGTTTGGGCTTTAGGCTTTGACAATTCCATTGTAGTATATTTATTTTAGTATCCTTATTGTTTTTATCCATCAAATAAGCCTAGAATATATTTTAATAAATGTTCACCTGTCCAAATTTCCAAAAAAAATGACTTAATCTTTCAAAAATATCCTTGAATATAGCCTTAATCTTTTCTTCGTAACTACACTCCGAAAAAATTTTATTCTTAATCCTATACAAAAGCTGACTAAAATTAAATTTATTTCTATTTTTCTTATCTTCCTTGTCATTAGCTCGATCACACAAAGATTCTATTATTTCCATATTTTCCAATTGTGTTGTTTGCATATCAAACTCAAGATTCTTCTTTTTCTTCTTCTTATTTCTGTTGTTTTTTTTTTCGCTCGGGCTCTTTAATGACTAATCTTTAGTTGGCTCTTCCTCATTTGTAACATCCGTATCACTAGTGAAATCTTCTTGAACAATCACCGCTTTTTTAAGAACACTACTGTAGCTATTTTCAAGATCTTGAACGCAGGGTGATGTGGCGTAACAGGTCTCGTTATTACCTACTTTATTGCCTTCAGGACGTTCTAACTCTTTTAAATAAATCTCCAGTGCTCCCTTATATGTTAGGTTGTTCTCGCTCATGATATTTCTTATTTTTCTTTCTTTTAAGAATAAAGGACACGTTTTGTTCAGCGCGATATGTGGTCCCTTACAATTGGGGCACTTAAATACTTCTACTTCACAATTATCGTGACCTTTACCACATTTAGGGCAGACAATGTTGTTGGACGGGCAAAAATTTTTGCTGTGACCAAACTGCCAACACCTAGAGCACTGAGAAACAGGAAAAATATATTTCTCTACTCTAAATCTGCAACCATAAGCAAATATATATTGTGGTGGATAAGGACTTTGAAAACATATGCGCACAGTCTCACTGTCAACCCATTTACCCTCTGAGTTTCTTCTTTTTAGTCGCTTGGTAGTTACTATCTCCATTTCACAATCTAAGCTTGCTGCAAAATCTTTTTCCTCGATGTCTAAATCCACTCCTTTGATTACTCCGTAGGACAACATAACTTGGTCATGAATATACTGGGCTTTAATATCTAATTCTTTGACTTTTTCATTGAGTAATAACTTTTCAGCTTGCTCTTTATCTTTCACCTGAATCAAAACTTTATACTGAGTTTTATATTTAATTCTAGTCACATTCCCAATCTTTTCACTACATAATAATTTTGCTAGTGCCATTTGTTTAGGCAACGGTTTTAAGGCAGTTAAAGATATTTCAAAATTCTTTTGTGTTTCTTCACTGTGTTCCAAACTATAACCATGAAAATTTCCATGTTGTACATCCATCGAATCACTTCTTATCAATACTTTAGGTTTCCTCCGAATAACGTTTTTTTGGTGACTGGTGATAATTCACCGGTCACCAAATAAAATATGATACAAATTTTGTTATAGCTAAACCATTTAATTGAGTCCTCGCCTGCGGGGTGCAGCGACTCAAGGGAGAGGACGAGAGCGGGAATGCAGAAGGGTGCGGGTGGCGGGCGAATTTTTGTCAAAACTCAGTTCAGTTAGTTAATATCGTAGAGAAGGAAGACATATTTTATATCTTGACGAAACTTATGTTAATACGGCTCATAATGTTTCAAAATGTTGGCAATCAAAGGATGAACACGGCGTACTGTCTCATATCGGTAAAGGAGACCGTTTGATCATCGTACATTGTGGGGACCAAACTGGGTTTTTAGATGGAGCACATTTGATGTTTAAATCCAAAAGTAAAACAGGTGATTATCACGACTCTATGAATTTTACGAATTTCAGTAAATGGATTAATGAAAAACTAATACCTAATATACCACCAAATTCAGTTATAGTAATGGATAACGCAACATATCATTCGGTTAGAGAAGAAAAAAAGCCGACTATGACGTCTACCAAGCCAGCCATGCAAGATTGGCTACGACGGCATAACGTAACTTTTGATAGTAAGCATAGAAAAGATGACTTATTTAAATTAATCAAAACCCACTTCACGGAAAATATTTACAAAATTGACCAGTTGTTGAAAAGAAACAGACATGAAGTGTTGCGTTTGCCTCCATATCACCCAGACCTGAACCCAATTGAGTTGGTCTGGGGTGATATTAAAGGACAGTTAGCACAACAAAGTATCGGCAGTAATTTGGAACAAAAAAAAACATATATTAGAGGATTTATTTGCTAGATATTCTGAAGAGAAGTGGAAGCACTGCATTAACCACGTAATGAAAGTCGAGGACGAGTACTGCAATCATGACGGAGTTTTAGATGATGTTGTAGATTTTATTATTAATGTTCAGGACAATTCCGATAATTCTGATGAGGACTGGTTCGAAAGTGAAGAATCAAGTTCCAGTGATATCGATATGGACATAAGTGATTGATTTATAATTTTGTTTTCTTTTTCGTATAATAAATAGTATATTCGTTTATTTTATTTATTACCTAAATATTTTGTTTCGCATAATTTGGCGGTCATTCAATTTTCAAATGAATGAACCATCACCTGTTTACCCTTACCCACTGTGACGTCACATATCTTAAGATCTATACAATGCACATTTTGTCTCATGTATGTCATACTACGAGCGCCCCCCGCCCGCACACTTCTGTATCCCCGCTCTCGTCAAATCCCCGCGCTCCTGTACACCGCAGGCGAGGACTCAATTACGTGGTTGAGCTATAGTTAGTAAAGACAACTCCCGAACTAGAAATAATGCCTGTGTCGCGGGGCACTTTACAAACATTCAAACAACGGACACAAGGAAACCCAGACTCGGAACAACCGTTTGAAGGTCTCACACTTTTTGTCCCATGTGGGGCAATCCACAACACTCGGCACGGTGGCAGTGGCGAGGCGACCACTTAAACCACTTCTTGTTGTTTATTCTTGCTATAAGTACCTAAGGTAAAGACTTTTATGATTCCTTGTGGTCTGTTCCGAATGGCAACGTCGCAAATATAATTATGTAATATTATGAGGTTCTAAAATTCAACAAACTCAAATGAAACAAACTCACAATCGCATTTCTAATATTGGTTAAGATGTAGACATCTTAACCAATATTAGAAATGCGATTGTGAGTTTGTTTATTTGCTTGTTTCGCTTTCACGCCGTAAGTATACGACCCGATCTTCAGGAAATTTTGCATACACGTTGTACAGAACAGAACATAAGGTATTTTTCATTCGGGAAAAATACTGATACTAACGTACAACTACGCGAGCGAAGCCGCGGGCAAAATCTTGTTTTGGAAATATATACTTATAAATTCATTACATTTAGGTAAAAACCTCAAAACGTGACACCGATTTGTCACGTTGTCAATAGGAACAGGTCACAAGGCATTAAAGCAAATAAGCAAAAATTTTTATCTTATTTACGCTCGCATCTTATGATTACGCAAATGTTATACATTGAAATAAAATAAACAATGATACGAATTTTGTCGCGTTGTTTATTTTAAAACACATTTATTAGGTACCTACATAATTTTAAAACTCTAACACTACTATTATTGAACTTTACTGACATTAAACTATTTAAATTAATTAAAACTATTTATCCGTATTAAGCTAAAGTTAATACGGATTTTGTGGCGTTGTTTCAATAGCAAGTAGTATTCTCGCTGGTTTCATCGTGACTCGACCGAGGTGGTTATAACTTTCACGTTAATGTTGTTACTTTATGTCGAAATTCTGTATGTTTACAGCAGTATGAATACTGTTTCCTTACTGTTGCATTTCGTACGGCGTACTGTTGCATTTCGTACTTTGCGTACAGAGAACTGTTGCGTTTCGTCCGGGTTCCGTCACGTTCAATACTAAAGTTATAATTATACATACTATTTGCTAAAGTAACTGCTTGCCATTAGGCAAGCCACATACTTTTTAAACAAACAATCAGAAACTCGGCAAGCCGTGCCGCGTGGTTAGCAAACAAACTATTTGTAGCTTTACCGTTGTAGTTTATCTTGATAAAAATTTCATGCATTATTAGCGAGTCAAACATAAATTAATAATTTTAATACGTACGTTTGTTACTTATTTGGCCCCAACCGGTGATCGTCAGCGGTATTTTTGGATCTTCTTCGCTTGTTTCAAGACATATTGCATTCAACTCACTTGAGAACTGTAATGGTCTTTCCAATCTAAAATAGAATAAAAACCAATAAACGCCAAATCTAAATTGTACGTACTGTTGTTACGCGGCTCATGAGGTTTTGGATCCGAATCCCAGGTCAGGCTAACATTTTCTGTCAAAAAACTTAATTTTCTCAATAGTAGCCCGAAGTTAGTAAGTTAGCAGTATTGCACATTAAATCACGTACAACCGCGCGTGTTTTCGCGCCCAACCTGTCACGTCACGGTGTATTGCCGTCCCATCGAACTATGAGAGTGACGGAATAGAGAACGCACTAATGTTTGTGCACACATTTGAGCATTATAATATGCGCAAATTGGCCGCCGTGACCAAAATATTGTTTGGAGATAGTTTTATTTCAATAATGTTTTACCTCAACAATGCCAAGTCGTGGTATTTCACTCTCAAGGTGTACTGAGGATACATTATAATCTGTGCTATCCTCACATCGGTGTCGCTGTTCCATTCCTGGTCACCGATCTCTACTATACCTCCACGCACAATGGTCGGCTTTATCCTAAAACAAGAACAATTTACAATATTGTTAATAAAATGAAGCAAAGGAAAACTATAAACATGAAAAATTCAACGGGTATTGCCGTTGAATTATGCCCACTTCCAGCCTAACTAACCTATTCTATGCCTACTAAAAAATATTTCACGATACACAATTTTTATTTTATTTTTAATATATCAAAAATATTCAATCAAATATTATAAACTGATATGTAAAAGAAATATTCTTTACGTACGCACATAACTTCCAAGAGCTTAAAGCGTAAATATGCTGCTAAGAGTGCTAAGTACATTTACGCGCTTAGGTACGCGTAAATAGTTATCCCATTATTTTTATACATATTGTATGTTATGTACTTACATGTCGTTCGTATCAACACAATGTGCAGCAGTTAACACGTAACTGTTAGACAACACTGAACCGCCGCAGTCGAATTCATAGCCGTTACCACGATCGAACCCTAGGGCGACCTGCAAATGAAAAATAAAACAATAAGCTAGACAACATCGTATTGGACTTTCCGTAAAGAAATTCGGAGTGGCGGCATCGAATCTGGAACTGTGTCCGTAAAAGGCAATAGACTCGCCTCCTATTACGTGGGACCTAACCCATAGCTCACGTAATGTAGAAGCAACAAACATCTAACCAATAATCATAATTATATAGGCCTGACATATATGTATCTATTTAAACAAACAGAACAACTGGCAGAAAGTACCGGAATATTGTGAGATTAGCCGGTACATAGCTTGGTTGTCTTACACATCAACCAACCCCAGCACGATTGCTTGAGGACTCGCATCTACCAGAGAAGGGAGGAACATACTTAAGGACGACGTGTAAAACAACAGTTAGTGTAGAGATTCATTGAATCAAGGGTACGTTGAAAAGATAACGCTAGGCGAAATGTCTCAAAAGAATCATTTGAAGGTAAATTAACTAATGACCTAAGTTGTAAAGCAAAGTCGCAAACGTTGACTCACATAACCGAGCGCTTAAAGACGTCGTAGCGTATTGACCTCGACTCATCTTTTTGAGGAGAACGATGAAGATGCCGGTCATTGTAACTTGTGACTAAGTTGAAAAGTAAGTCAGCCATATAAACGCTGTCTCTCTTAGTGGATCGGTAGTGATTACCTTAGATCAAGCAAATGAAGCTGCTCCTGTCTGGTAACCAGATCTTAGAGAAATATTAAACTGCTGCAGCTTTTTGAATATCTCGAAATACCTTGTTTTCATTAGTTTTAATTTTGTTTATTCGAATGCATTCCGGTGGATGCCTTATTTAAAGTGTTCGGAGATTTCCAGATTATTGAGTAGTAGAACCTCGCTGCTTTCAGCATGAATGGGTCGGCTCGACCGGGGAAGGACTACCCTCTCACAGAATATCGACGCGGAATAGGAGTAGTCCTACTGTTGTGTTTCGTTCGGTGAGTGAGAGTACCGGAGGCCCAAACATCCCCTTTCCACCATCCCGCTCCCTTTCCTTCCCACGCCCTTTCCTAAAGGGTCGGCAACGCCTTGACCGGACCTTGGACCGCATCTATGAATGGGGTGCCAAGAACTTGGTCGAGTTCAACGCCAAGAAGACCCAGGCATGCGCGTTCTCAACAAAAAAGTCTCCGTTCCTTTCCCTCCCTTCTCTGAAGAACACTCCACTGGTGATACGTGACAGTCTCTCCATCTTAGGTATGGATTTTTGCCGCTCCCTTAACCAGAAAACCTATATCGAGAGCGTCATTAAGCAAGCTTCGCGAAAACTAGGAGTTCTGAACAGGGTGAGGCGGTTCTTCGCGCCTGGGCAACTGTGCCTATTGTATAAGGCACAAGTGCGCCCTTGCGTGGAGTACTGTTCTCATCTTTGGGATGGCTCCGCGCAGTACTTGCTGGACGCTCTCGACCGGTTACAGCGGCGGGCTGTCCGTATCATCGGAGATCCAGAGGTCACGAGTTCACTGGAACCTCTGCAACTCCGTAGAGACATTGCCTCATTGGCATGTTTCTACAGAATATACCACGGGGAGTGCTCTGAAGAGTTATTCCACCTTATCCCGCCCTCCCCTTTCCTATCCAGAACAACGCGTGCTGGGCTCAGATGCCATTCTTACACGGTAGAGTCGATTAGAGCGCGTACCAAAAAGTTTGGGTCCTCATATCTCTGCCGAACGACCAAGGCATGGAATTCTCTGCCAAGGCACGTGTTTCCTTCTTTCTTCAATCCTGGGTTCTTTAAGCGGGGCGTGAAAAAGCATCTTCTCAGGCCGTCAAAGTAGAGACAACATCGCCTCGGCTACTGTGGGGGCGATGTGGAGGCCACTGCTCTTGGACCACACGACTGCTTACCATCAGGTGGAGTGTGGTCATTTTGACGAGCAAAATAAAAAAAAAATAAAAAAAAAACGCGCAAGTGATGCATCTGTAGTTGCAGTCGTCCATGGGCTACGGTGACCACTTACCATCAGGTGGGCCGTATGCTTGTTTGCCACCTTACTTGTATAAAAAAACAACGATATCGTCGTATTATGTACCTATCTAATCTGTACTTTACCATTGGATTGTCACGAAGACTCCAAATTTTAAATTAGCAAGCGTGATGTATTTAACAATACAAATGAATAATATTTTGTAGACGAAACTGGAAAAGCTACTTTTATTAAACCAAAATTCAAGTTAAGCATTAAAATAATGATGTCATTCATTGGAATCTATTATCCAGTTCTTAGAAATATTAGTCTTCTTATATACCTACATCTATGGTTTTGAAACATATTTATTGATATTGACGTTAACTCCACATAACAATATCAAACCCGGAACCGTTACTGGAAAATTATCCACTGCTAGGCCCATTGACAGATCAAAAGGGTTAAGCCATAATGATGAGAGATGAGAGATCTGTCTATACTAGAAGTTCTCACTTATTTTAGTAAGTTCTAATGATAAATAGTGATTCGATTCATATTCTTCTCTAAGACGTAAATATGGCACATGGGCACGGAATACACATTAGTAGATACTACGACATAGGTTATTTGTTTGGTTTACAACCGACATACGTTGGATGCTCAACAAGAAAATATATTATACTAGATTTTGATCGAGGCTTCGTTCGTGAAAATGTACGTTAGATAGTAACAGTATTTTTGAAGTGAAAACTTCTTTAGCGGCGTTGCGCATTTTATTTGTGATGGGTAAAAAATGTTAAGCTCGCGTCAGGTTACGTGTCCTGATCGAAAATTCGTAAGACGGAGGGAGAATGTCAGCTCTCCAAGTACTAGGCTAGCATAACCAGGAAAGAGTTGAACTGAAAACTTTGTTTTGTGATGGGTAAAAAATGTTTAACTCGCGTCAGGACACGTGACCTGGTCGAAAATTCGTAAGAGGAAGTAATCCATTGAAATGTTACACGAGCTTTGCATTTTTTAGAGGACGTAATTTTATTTTTGGGACATGTGTGTGTCAATAGAAGCTTAACCCCAAGTTTTTGGGGTTGCCGCCCTTGTCCCCCGGCCGCCATCTTGGAAAAAGGGGTGCAAACACCTTTTTCGCGATATCTCAGAAACTATGCGTCTTACAAAAAATTCGTAAAGACATAATTCGTAGCAAATCGCTTTGCCGACAAATATGTTCATGTAACTTTTTGCCCTAAATTTAAAATTAAAGAAGTTATAAGCACGAAAGTGAGAAAATTTCTATAAAAATTTATTTTTTGCTCTATAACTTTTGTTTTTAAACATTTTACAAAAAAATTACCTTAGACCAATCTTGTAGATGGTCTTTTGAGAAAAAACTTTCTCTGTAATTTTTTTTAATTTCATTAATTTAAAACGCTGTTACAGCGCTCCAAAGTTGACCGGGTTCGTCAATGGTCATGAGAATCCGGTCAAAACGAAATGTTTAACTTAGTTTTATGATCTTTTATTTTTTATTGTAAATAGGTACATTCTTAAAAAAAATTTGTTAAATCCGTACAACTTTACTTATTCATTCCTAACTGTTTTCCTTACTATAGAACTTACCAAATTATTGTTTCTTATAGTAATTTCTAAGAGGAGTGTAAATTTTCGAGAATCTTCGAGAAGTCGATCCATCTTTGCTCACTCTTGTTGGCGGACGTTTTTCGTAGCTTTATACGGCGGTAATAAAGACGACTCACTAGACGTCATGCGATACAAACGATTTGCCAAAACAGTGACTAAAAATTAATTTAGTTTATCATCGCTGCCTCCAACACAAGATGCAGCTCGTTTTCACAGTCTCCCAGTATATCACCAGGTCCAGGTCCAGTCGTGGCTCGGAAGATATCAAAATCCTGAAGATAGGGGCTGGAAAAAGCATGCAAACATTGGGATGCCAATACAAGCTTCCAAGCCTCCAGCACCCCCCGATCTCATAAAATTAATTTTCTGCAGATGCAAAGGAAATTGTGGAAGCATGTGTGGCTGCAGAAAAGCAGGCCTCAAATGCTACTGGAGATACCACGTAAAAAAAACGCGCCTACAGACTCTACCTCATAAGTGGCGGGGAAAAGAGTTAGCAAAGAATATAAAGTTGTAGGTAGGAAAAAAGATCATAAAACTAAGTTAAACATTTCGTTTTGACCGGATTCTCATGAGGATTGACGAACCCGGTCAACTTTGGAGCGCTGTAACAGCGTTTTAAATGAATGAAATTTAATAAAATTATAGAGAAAATTTTCCTCAAAAGACCATCTACAAGATTGGCCTGAAGTATTTTTTTGTAAAATGTATAAAAAAAGTTATGGAGCAAAAACGAAAATTTTTATAGAAACTTTCTCACTTTTTTGCTTATAACTTCTTTAATCTATACTAATATTATAAAGCTGAAGAGTTTGTTTGTTTATTTGTTTACTTGAACGCGCTAATCTCAGGAACTACTGGCCCGATTTGAAAAATTCTTTCAGTGTTAGATAGCCCATTTATCGAGGAAGGCTATAGGCTATATATCATCACGCTAAGATCAATAAGAGCGGAGCACCAATGAAGAATGTTTCAAAATCGGAGAGTATTTTTTCCTTTTGAGAGCTTCCGCTGCGTGCGCTGCGTAAACAGTTAAAGTTTCGCAAAAATCATGTATGACAGAATTGTTCCCCTTCAAAAGTTCTAAAAAAAGTCCGCGACAGCATATGTCTATCTTTTAAGGTTCACTATAACCATTTTTATGCTAACGAAATTTGTTCTAAAATAATGCATTATTTGCGAAGGTATTTTTATAAACATGATATTAATCCTTATCCAAATAAATACGTTATTCATCACAAGTATTTAATTTAAAACAAAATTGCCCTTTACATCATTCGATTTCAATGAATATCTTAGGAGATATAGCAGTTTTAAAATAACATCGCAGCAAAATAATTACCCATTACAGACATAGTACAAACGATGTTTCTCCTGGTTTATTCTGCGTGATTACTACTGGTTCGATTTGAAAAATTCTTTTAGTGTTGGATAGCCTATTTATCGAGGAAGGCTATAGGCTATATAACATCACGCTACGACCCACGGGGGCGGCGCAGTAACGATAAACGCGGGTGAAACCGCGGGAACATCTAGTTTTAAATATAGGGCAGAAAGTTATATGAACATATTTATAGGCAAAGCGATTTGCTACAAATTATGTCTTTACGAATTTTTTGTAGGATGCATAGTTTCCGAGATATCGCGAAAAAGGTGTTTGCATCCCTTTTTCCAAGATGGCGGCCGGGGGACAAGGGTGGCAATCCCACAAACTTGGGGTTAAGATTCTATTGACACATGTCCCGAAAATAAAATTGCGTCCTCTAAAAAATGCAATATTAGGTCCTTAAACTGTAACATTTCAATGGATTGTAGAGAGAATTGTCAACTCTCCAAGTACTAGGCTAGCATAACCAGGAAAGAGTTACTCAAACCATAGTAGAAGAATTTGTTGCCTTGGCAATCGTAACCATAGTTACGCGCTTCGACTGCGTGTGTCAGATGCACGCTTTCCATTTTTGAATTATTTTTGGTTTATAAAGAAGTGTGAGAGGAAGTATCCCCCTCTCTGTCTACCGTGCGGCGGCAATGTATGCCTGCGCCTGCTGTTTTGTTTAGGCGGCGCAGGGCGCTTGCGCGAATGATCGTGTGTGTTTGTGAAAAATCTGCAAAAGTCAAGATGTCATCCGATGTCAGCATAGAAAAAAATATGTCAATGGGTGTCAGTTTCATTTTATAATTAATATAATGTTATTATTCAGGTTAGATTTCGATCGAGTCTACCGTACTGCTTGACTAAATTATTAATATAGATACATATGTACTTACACATTATAGATGTAATATTTGTAATATGTTTATACTTTATAGCATTAACTTATATTTTCATAACATCACAATATGCACATGTGCGGTGTAGGTTTACCAAACAAATATTTTTTTCGCAGGAAAAGAAAGAAATTGGACAGTAATGAAGATCAAGAGAATGTAGTGCAATGCAGAGTTTCTCAAAATTTAGAAAATGCACAAATTGAACAAAATCAATTCCTCACCCAACAACGTCGTATATATGAAGAGAGTCACGAATGCATTACCCCCAAAGTCATTCTACGCAGAAATATAGATATTCCAGTTGATGGTAATTGTCTATTCCACTCACTTATACGTTTTTACCACATAAATGATAGTACTCTTATACTGATAATTAAAGCAAATCGTGCAAAATTATTCCCTAACCATTCCAAAATATCAAAAATGCACAACGTTAATATTCAAGTTTTCACTTCTGCCGGCACTCCCGGAGTGCAACCCGTTGTTTTTTTTTTCTGGATATAAGGTACCCTATATCCTTTTGTTTCCCTAAGAACATGGATGTGAAGGTTCATGATGATCGGCTGAGTAGTTGAGAAAGCGTAACAAACCAACAAACTCACATTTGCATTTTTAAGGTTTCATAATGATGAATTACCATGACCGACACCCTGTGACCGAAATCGCGAGAAAATTCAACATGAAATTTAACCACATAGGTATGCAGTCTAA
This sequence comes from Catocala sponsa, assembly GCA_963564715.1. Lineage (NCBI taxonomy): Eukaryota > Metazoa > Arthropoda > Insecta > Lepidoptera > Erebidae > Catocala > Catocala sponsa. The sequence continues at coordinate 11,687,110 of OY751336.1, read as the reverse complement.
CTACATAATCACTGCTGGACGCACATATGTATAGGTATATATACCATACGAATATTATACACCTGCTGAAAATCACTGTACTTAAACAAATGTTTTGTATATGTACGTATAACATATGTAAATAGTTTTGATCAATAAATGGGTATAGAAGGAAAACCGCAAATAATTAGAAGTAACGGAATCAGATGACCAACTGCTCATTTAACAAACTATGCATTATGCAACCTGAAAATAAATGACATCATCCCTAATTTTATTCGTGACATCTCTAATGTAAATTAGGAATGGTTAAAAATAAATTCGATCGTTCGAAAACTGTACGACCGCGTATTCGAATATTAATAATTTGGTTAATAATAATAATATTGCTATATTTCTTCTCACATAAACACTACAAATTTTGTTACATAATGTGTGTGTACATTGATAAAATTTAACAAATTTCTTTACATTTTGTACAAATTCATTTATGTGAGAAGCTGGTGTCTGAGATAGGCATAAATATACCTGTAAAGGCGGCTGTACACATTGGGTCAACGTAGTGGGCCAGCATGTCGGGACAAAATAATGAATTGCAAATATCGCTATTTATACATTGGTGTACCGATCATTCTGCATTGGCTCTTTATTAAAGATGAACGTAGAATATCTTGCAGCCGCGGCAATTTGTTTGTACAGTACGTTTAATTATTTTCTTAAAGTGCACCATAGTAGAGACCCGTTTAACTTAATATATAATGTATACAAATCGCGGAAGCCTAAAAACATATACGGACTTACATGCTCGGAGCGATATCGCGCAAGTTCGCGTTAGCCATTGCGAGTTTTTAGTGCACAAAGATAAAAAGAATAGAATATTAGGAAAACAATACGACATAACAAACAACACTAAATCAATCAAATCAAAATATAAAACATAGATATTTATCTATGTTTTATTTATCTAGCTTAGTAACTTACTTTGTTTTTGTTTTTATATTGTATCATACAATGTGTCCGGTAATGGACTAGCGATATTCTAAATACTTATATAACAACTATTTTAATACACAAATACACTCTGCATTTGAGTCCAATCCACTTCCTCGCTATGTGGCAGCCATTTTATTGTTTTGTTGAAAATTCTCTATGTGTGTACAAAATAAATCATATCTCCCAAAGTTTTGATCATATTGAGATAAAAATTGGCTAATTCAGAGGGCAACAATACTGTCTACCGTCTACAATACAAAACAATGTGTTCACATGTCCCTAATTTTTGAAAAACATATGTATCTCAATATATACCATCAGAAAATTATGTAAATTAACAAATTATTGTAAATTACTGCAAAAACACCCCCCATAAGCCTTTTCATTTTTGTACTAATGCGACAGATGTTGAGCTAAGCTACATAACAACATTAAATTTACAACTGTGTGTCTATTACTTTTAAAGTTATTTTCGTTTGAACATAGCGTATGCGCAAGCACAAAAGGTCTTTGTCGGAACTCTAAACAGAAAAACATAAAAAACACTTAACATTCATATTAGATTTTATTTAATGGGTTTACAATATTTAATAGCTAGCTGCAGCAGTTGCTCAAAGGCACCAGGTCAAGCTTGTAGACACGCTACGGTTCTCCGTGCCACTTTTTTTTTACGTGGTCGAATGCATTGACACATATCCCTCCGCGGGGGTGGGCAGAGGGGTTATGTCGGACTCGCCGGGGTAAAAGAGAAAGATGGAATAAGAATAATGTACTTCCCGGAATACCGACTAAACCTACCACGGTGTTCCTCGACAAAACCACTATCGGCGGGGCCGCGCGAATCACTTGCACATGCGGTCGCGACCCCGCCACCTGTGCCACCTGGGTTGATGATCGCCTCCGCCCCCGCGGAGGGGTACGCGTCAATGCATTCCACCATGTTAAAAAAAAAAGGTGGCACAGAGAACCGTAGCGTGTCTACAAGCTTGAGCTGGTGACTTTGAGCAACTACTGCAGCTAGCTATTAAATATTGTTAACCCATTAAATAAAATCTAATATGAATGTTAAGTGTTTTTTATGTTTTTCTGTTTAGAGTTCCGACAAAGACCTTTTGTGCTTGCGCATACGCTATGTTCAAACGAAAATAACTTTTAAAGTAATAGACACACAGTTGTAAATTTAATGTTGTAATGTAGCTTAGCTCAACATCTGTCGCATTAGTACAAAAATGAAAAGGCTTATGGGGGGTGTTTTTGTAGTAATTTACAATAATTTGTTAATTTACATAATTTTCTGAAGGTATATTGAGATTCATATGTTTTTCAAAAATTATGGACATGTGAACACATTGTTTTGTATTGTAGACAATACAAAACAATGTGTTCACATGCAACAATACTGTCTACCACAGTATTGTTGCCCTCTGAATTAGTCAATTTTTATCTCAATATGATCAAAACTTTGGGAGATATGATTTATTTTGTACACACATAGAGAATCTTTCAACAAAAAAATAAAATGGCTGCCACATAGCGAGGAAGTGGATTGGACTCAAATGAAGAGTGTATTTGTGTATTAAAATAGTTGTTATATATAAGTTTTTAGAATATCGCTAGTCCATGACCGGACACACTAAATATGCTTTGGATTCCATATTATTGGTTAATTTTGATACAATTCTATAAATTGTAAAATCTCATTACTTGTCCACGTCATCGTAACTCGGAAACGTAAATTTCACTCACGCGCAACAGTACTGTCTTTACCTTCTTTGATCTTTTGATGTGCGCACGAAAAACCGACAACACTCGGTTGGCCGGCCAATTTAGAGGCCAACTACCAACATATCGCCAAGTAGATCTCTACACATAGGCCCAACATGTTAGTCCACTAGCTTGGCCCAATGTGTACAGGCGCATTCTTTTTTTTTTTGCTCTTCAAAATGACCTTACTCCACCTGATGGTAAGCAGTCGTGTGGTCTAAGAGCAGTGGCCTCCACACCGCCCTCATAGCAGCCGAGGCGATGTTGAGGTCTCTACTTTGACGGCTCTCTACTTTGACGCCTTAATACAGATCACCAGGTCCCCACCTCAGATTTACAAATAATAATAATAATAACGAGAAACCAATAGCTACTTATATCCTACTAGCTATTGCCCGCGGCTTCGCTCGCGTTAATTTAGAATTTGACAATCAATTCGGGTTGTACTCTCCTTGTAATAATATAATTCAACCATGATTCGAAAGACACGTGGCGCCATCTATTATCATAAGAACGTTATTGTTGTTATCCTCAGGAACAGTAATTTTTTTCGGGATGGAAGGTAGCCTATGTCCGTTTCTGTGAATCTGACAACGTATATGCAAGATTTCAGGATGATCGGTTCAGTGGTTTAGGCGTGAAAAGGTAACAAACAAACAAACAAACTCATTTTCGCTTTTATAATATTAATATTAGTTAGGATTAGTTAGGATAAAACTTACATAAGTGTAAAACAATTGAGGAATTATTGATAAATGATTAATCGAGATTAAATTTAAAGTCGTAAAAAGCAATTATACCTAATGAAACTCACTCGTCTAAAATATTATGTGACTATATTACCAAATTCACAGCAATTACACGGACTATTGAGAACGTCTTAGAATTAGAAGAAATCATGACACAATATTAAAAAAAAAAATTTGTTTATACACTTTAACCTTATAATGTTATTATATAAATTTTGAAAAGTAGGTAGTAAAATATAACAATTGGTTAGATGATATCAACTCATAGTTACATAACGACGCTCCCGGGGAATAAACCGTTAATCGCAAAAATCAAATTTTACAGGAAAAATGATTTAGTATTTTTCGGGTATATCTCTTCAACAAAACGTAATCATGACAACATTGTTATATGACGGAAAAGCTAATTTTTACCCGAAAAGTTTATAGTATTAAGTGTAACTATTAATACACAGAATTAGTTATTCACCAAAATACATATTACCGAAAATGGTTTCATAACATTTTTAGGGTATTGATATCTTACGATCCTGATTTATCAATATTAGTCCAGTAATGTTTACTTACCGAATTATTCTTGTAAATTTCTTAAAAATCATAGGCATAATATTGCTTTACTGGATTATGAAACGTATTTTTTCATTACAGTGAGAGATTGTAATGTTCAGTTACTGACTTGTTATGGTAAAATTTTAAATAACCATAAAAGTGTAAAGTAGCGTAACCGGTATTTTATAGAACATTTTTGGTAGTCATATTATCATAATCATTGAAAATATTTTATGTCCCGGATGATAACTGTAACAGTGCATTACCGAAAATGTCTACCACAAAATTTACGATAATAAACCTGTAATCGCATTAACCAGGATTTTTCCTGAAATATTTTACAGTAATATTACTTTACCGAAATGTAACCACATAAATTTATTTGGAACAGTGTATTTCGTTATTTTTCAGGTAAATAAAAAATGGAAAATTTCCAAAGAACAAAAATGTTATTAGGAAAACCGTTGGAAATTACCGCAGAAAAAAATTGAAAAAATTGTATATGTGTATCCCGACCCATAGATACCGAAAATGACATAACAGGAAAAAGTCAGTAATAGGTTTATTCCTTGGGGGCGTCGATAATATTATTTAATGAAGTAGCTTTTATGTCATATCACAGTCCAATGTTCTTAGCCAATTTATAACAGCTGCTTTGCATTTTGATTTTGTTTGTGGGTATATTGATAATTATCGTTGGGACACGGGAAGCATGATGCAATAGGTAATATTTGATATTGCACTATGTACAATATTATATTGCAATATGCAACGACGCGGCGCTGGCCGTGCCAGTCAGTCACTCCCTCCCGTGAATGTAATAACTTGTATACTGGGTTTGATTCCTCGCAAATAAATGCGGTTCACATAAGCACCGTTTTATTTCTGTGACCCTCGGCTGGAGCGACTAGACACGCACATCTATTCAAATTAAGTATAGACATTACAGTGGCGAACCCGACGTGATTATTTTTCGGACGGTGCAATATTACGAGTGAAATTAGTGGAACTAAACAATAGCGGACAAGATAACGGGAAGTGATTCCTTGCATGCGCGTAGTTATTGCCTTGCAAGTTAGCAATAGGACAGCCTAGTGACATTAAATAGAATTTTAAACGTGAATCAGTACCCTATTTTTAAAATGAATTCGCCCAATCTGACCGAACAGCTAACACAAATGACAAGAGAACTACTACAAACACTGCGTTTGAAGATTAGCGAAATTAGCGGACACCGATGGGAGTACGGCAACAGAAACCCGTGGAACATAAGTAGATCACGATCCCGTTCACAACCCAGGAGACTACTGAGCACCCCAGAAAGCCCAAACTGGCTCTGCAAATACCAGTTTGGGTTTAAAAAAGGTATGACATTAAAACACTAAAATTAAATTTAGGATTACGTAGATCCTTGAAATGGACATTTATAATTTGTGATGTTAAGCAAGTTATCATAGGTGCTGAGTTTTTAGAATATTACAAATTAATTGTTGATATATATATAATAAGAGAATTACGGACAGTATAACTAACTTATGTGTGGTAAGGTGTATCGTAAAGCAAGTTCAGCCTTCAATTAAAAGCATACAAAACGATAATCCTTATCGAGATATATTAGAGGAATTTTCGAGTATTACTAAGCCATTGCGTATAAAGAACCGTCTCATTCTGTTTATCACCATATCATAACTTCCGGTCCCCCGGTATTTGCGCGTCCAAGATCACTACCTCCGAACCGGTATAAGAAGGTAGAAGAAGAGTTTCAGAAAATGCAGGATTTAGGTATTACCAGGTAAAGGAGAATGGGCTCATCCGTTACATGTTGTATTAAAAAAGGATAGCCAATTACGTCCATGCGGAGATTATAGAGCGCTTAACGCTATTACGAAACCTGATCGATACCCGGTACCGCGCCTTCAGGATTTTACATACATGTTACTTAATAAGAAATGCTATACTAAGCTAGATTTAAATAAGGCCTACCATAATCTGGCAGTGGCAGCGGAAGATATAGAAAAAACTGGTATATGCACACCATTTGGCTTGTATGAGTTCCCTAGAATGAGTGTTGGCCTAAGGAATGCCGCTAAAACATTCCAAAGGTTTATGGATCAACAGGTATTAAAAGGAATAAAACGCATAGGAGATGAAACAGGTGATTCAGCACTTTTTTGATATTTAGACGATATATTAATAGCATCTAAAACAGAAAAATTGAACAAATAGCACGTTAGGATTTTGTTTAATAGACTTAATGAATTAGGTATTAGATACGATAAATTTAATAAATGTGCTTTTGATCAGTCGAAATTATACTTTTTAGGATATTTAGTGTAGGGACACATGTAAGTATGTAAGGCTGAGTGCAAGGCAAGCAAAAATGTATGTGTGCGTGAACGAATGTGTGGCCGATCAGTTACTGCGCACTGGTCGGACTGAAAGGTTCTCACGGGGATTTCGGTGAATAAACAGTCAGTTGTGTACCAGAGAACATTCTTTTAATTAATTATCCCCAGAGATACCTTACGATCAGTGCCATAACTCAATTAACGCTTCACCGACAAACGTAGTGAATACAAGCGTTAAAGTGGTGACCCCGAACACGAACTAAGTGACACGTATATTGAATATGTAAGTATTGCGTTATCTTGGAAGATATGAGCTGAGAGCAAACGCCGTCGGCATCGCGAACTCCCACGCCTGCCGTTAAGATGGAGAAGAGTGAAAACAGTGAGTTGGCCCAAATTACAATATTCTCTCAGATACCAGAGTTCTGGACTGACCAACCACGCTTATGGTTCGCCCAGTTCGAGGCGATTCTGGCTAATCAAAAGCGTGGCGAGGAAGCAAAATATAATCTCGTGATAACAAAGCTGAATAAGGAGAACATACAGCAGGTCGCAGACATCATTATGAAACCACCAGAAGAGAAACCATATAGTGCATTGAAAGAAAGATTACTAGCAGTATACGAGGAGTCGGAAACGCGAATAATACAGAAATTGGTTAGTGAAGTTGAACTGGGGGACCAAAAACCATCTCAGCTGTTACGGAAAATGAAGAATCTAGCATGAGAAAAGTTCCCTGAGGACACCTTACGCGTTATGTGGATTGGGCAGTTACCAACATCAGTACGAGCTATCTTGACAGTAAGTGAGGTGTCCGACGTTGAGAAGTTGGCGCAAATGGCAGATAAGATGATGGAAACCACAAAGAATTGTGATACGATAGCAGAGGTTGCTACGACTTCAACGGCCAAGACATCCAGCAACGAACTCTGATCGCGGAGATAGCTAAATTAAGCAGAAGACTGGACGAGATGGATAGAGGCAGACTGCAGTGGCGACAACCATATATGCAGCGTTCCCGAAGTCGATCGGCAAGCAGGCAACGGGGCTATACATCGCTGAGACCACGAAACGCGGAGGACCCAGACTGACTGTGTTACTTCCACTTCCGCTTTGGCAATCGAGCCACCAGATGCGAGCAGCCCTTTAATTGGAAGCACGAGGGACAGAAGGCGACGCAGCGACATTCGGAAAACTAGACTCGGTGCAGTCAACGGCGGACAGCTGCATCGAGAGGCCAGGACACCGCCTACGCGTCACAGACGATAACTCGGGGATGCGATTCTTAGTAGACACCGGCGCCAACGTCTCCGTCTTACCCGTAACGAAACAACAGAAAAATGTGAGTGAACCTACAGGTTATAAATTATACGCAGCAAATGGTTCTGAAATGCATACGGTACAAAGACTTTAGAATTAAATCTTAGATTAAGGCGACCGTTTAAATGGAATTTTATCGTAGCTAATGTTAATCAATCCATTTTAGGTGCAGATTTTTTACAACATCATAAGTTGTTAGTTGATTTGAATGCAGGAAAATTAATCGATAGGCAGACGAATTTATTAACGGTCGGTAGCATAGTCTTGACACGGGAACCGACCCTAAACACGGTAGATAGTAGTCACCCATTGTATAAGTTGTTATCGGAATACGCTGACATTAGAAAACCTATTCCGTTTAGGGCCGATGACTCGGCTAGCGATAGTAACTCGGTATTGCATCATATTGAGACGACAGGCAAACCAGTACATGCTCGTGCTAGACCTCTTCTCCCTAATAGGTATCAAAAGGTGAAGGAGGAATTCAGGCGGATGCAGGTGATGGGAATATGCAGACCATCCAAGAGCGAGTGGGCCAGTCCTCTGCATGTGGTCGATAAGAAGAATGGTGACATTCGGCCGTGCGGAGACTACCGGAGGCTAAACGCAATCACCAAACCGGACAGATACCCGGTACCGCGCCTAAATGACTTCACCTATATCCTAGCAGGTAATAAAGTATTCTCTAAATTAGATATTAATAAATCGTATCATTATATAAAAATTGCTGACGAGGATATCGAAAAGACGGCAATCATAACGCCATTTGGATTGTTTGAATGTCCGCGTATGATCTTTGGTCTGCCAAACGCGACTCAAACATTTCAACGATTTATGAATAACAGTGTGTTACAAGGTTTAGGATTCCTATTTAATTTTGTTGATGACGTAATCATAGCTAGCGACTCGGTAGAGGAAAACGGGAAGCATCTGCGCATGGTCTTTGATAGATTTAGAAAATTTGGGATTACAATAAATATAGCTAAATGTGATTTTTTGCAAAGAAAATATTGAATTTTTACGTTACGAAGTCTCAGCTAACGGTATTCGTCCTCTCGACTCCAAGGTCCAGGCAATCTCGGAATACCCTGTGCCCAAGATTATAGACGATCTCCGGCGGTTTTTAGACATGGTAAACTTTTATAGGACAAGTATACCAAACGCTGTCAGACATCAAGATAGGTTAAATGAATTTTTAAAGGGCGCTAAGCGTAAAGATAAGACGGTTATACAGTGGGACGATAGCGCAATGAAAGCATATGAGTCGTGTAAATTCGGCTTAAAAAACGCGGTTTTATTAGCCCATCCGCAAGCGAATGCACCCATATCCCTTATGACAGATGCGTCTGAAACCTGTGCGGGGGCGGTTTTACAACAAAAGGTAAATAGGGTATGGCAGCCTTTGGGGTATGAAAAGTTCACAACAGCTCAGCAGAAGTACTCGACTTACGACAGGGAGCTGTTGCCTATTTATATGGTAGTAAAACATTTTCGCTACTTGTTTGAAGGTAATCAGCTGATAATTTTTACGGACCATAAACCGCTAATATATGTGTTCCATAAATTAGAGAGCAATTGCGAAACACCCAGACCAACTAGGCAGTTATTATTCATTAGCGAATTCTCAACAGACATTAGGTATATAGAAGGTGAGAACAATACAACGGCGGACGCGTTATCGCGAGTCGAAACAATACAGTGCCCGACTGTAATCGACTACGCGGAATTGGCGGTCGCACAGGAAACGGATAACGAGCTTGCAAAGCGAACTCGCGAAACGGATGCAAAGTACAAGTTAAAAAAATATTTTGTGCCATATTCCAAGGTACCTATTTATTGTGAAAGTTCAGGTAACACATGTAGACCGTACATAACTGAAAACTTTAGGAGAATTGCTTTCGATTCAGTGCACAACGCCAGCCATCCGGGTATCCGAGCAACGCGCAAATTGATCGCTGAAAGATTTTTCTGGCCGGGACAAAACCGCGATGTAGGGACATGGTCAAAGGCGTGCCTACAATGTCAAAGGGCAAAGGTTTATAGGCATACAGTTTCCGACTTGGAACAGTATTCAGACGCCGAACGTTTTGAGCATGTGCATATTGATATTATTGGACCCCTACCAACATCGCAAGAGGGGTATAAATATTGTGTAACTATGATTGACCGGGGCACGCGATGGCCTGAAGCCATTCCTGTCAAGGACATCACAGCTGAAGTAATCGCGAAAGTGTTTTATGAGACATGGATTAGTAGATTCGGTTGTCCTGATAAATTGACGAGCGACCAGGGTCGTCAATTCGAAAGTTCACTCTTTACGGAATTAATGAAAATAATGGGTATTCAAAAAACGCGCACTACACCATACCATCCACAATGCAATGGGATTGTAGAGCGCTGGCATAGGTCTCTAAAATCAGCATTAACGGCCCGGTTAATAGATAACTCAACTTGGTGCGACGAACTTCCGAGGGTATTATTAGGGTTACGCGCGGTAATCAGGAGCGATAATGGCGTGAGTCCGGCAGAGTATGTTTATGGGCAGACGCTTAGATTACCAGGAGATTTTCATAACACCTCTAGTAATCGAAACGGTGATAACAATACATTTCACGAACGATTAAGGAGCACGTTGAATAAGCTTAAACCGGTACAACGGCAACATAAAGACTCACGCACGTTATTCATTCATAACGATCTTAGTAAATGCGACTATGTTTTTATTCGTAACGACGCGGTTCGCAGGCCGTTAACACCGACGTACGATGGCCCATATCGCGTAATAGAAAGAAAAAGCAAGACATTTTTAGTGCAATTACCCAATAGAATAATTAATATTTCCATAGATAGATTCAAACCCGCGTACTTACTAAATAGCGAGAGAGAGGGCGATACCGAACAATGTAAGAATAGGACCACCATCGAAGACTCAATTATGCATAAACCGAACGTTGATAAATTCCCTGCCACACCAGTAGATTGTAAACATAGCGATAAAGTCACTAAGAGAAGTAGGTCCGGTATGGTAGGGCGATAAGACCACCGGTGAGATTTAACATATAGTGTATAGGTTCCCTTATAGGTGAGACTGTGGTAGTCATAACAATTTATTCCGTGCAAGTTGTGTATTAAGCATAAATCAATATGTACTTACACAATACATTGCAACACATTGTGAACTAGTTACCAATTGTCCACTGTGCACTTTAGGCAAAGAACATTGCAAAACATTACGAAAGGTATATATAATAATATAATTATATTGTATGTTTGTCAAGTATGAAATTCTGTGTTGTGTGTGTTTTTCTGACGTCACCATGTCGGGTACTGTGGGCCCCAAGGGGTGGTTATTAATTATTGCAGAGTAGGCCGGCATGGTGACTACCCTTAATATTTTTAACGTATATTTATTTAGATAAGGAACATGTAAAGACGGACTGAAATAACAGCTCTGCACATTAGTATTATGTTATCAAGTACTAAATAGTAGCACACGGTTGTGACGTATTATATTGTTTTAATTGTTGTTATAATTGCATATTTACATTTGATTATTCCTATAAATAATAATTATCATTGTTATTTGTTACTGTACTAATTTTACGCCTTAAAATGTAATTAATCGATATTTAACTTTCCATTTGATACATTGATAAAAATATATAAATAAGGTAGGAGATTAACAAATATTCATTCTCGTTACAACTGTCAGTTAGAACGTTACTCTGCTGGAATATATACTGGTTGTGTAAAAAGTATCTCGGCGTTTCATTGTGCAAGAGCCACCACTGCGTAATACTTCAGAAGTGGGATCTGAACTCCATTCTCACTGGTGTACTTCGTTTGAGATGCAACAAAAGAACATGATGCAATTGATCAAGCTCAACAAGCGAGCGCCGTGTGGATAGCTGCGAGATGGTCTCTGTGCTGTTAGTTACAAAAATCAGATTGGTCGTTTTCATTTTATTTCGATTCCGGAGCGGGATGTTCTCTTGTGTTATTAATTGTAGCTGACATAACGCACTTGTAATGATAATTTTGTTCAAATAACTGGTATTGATAATTCCGTTATTTGTTGTACCGAGGAACTCTGATTGAGGTTGTTTTTAATGAAAATAATCATGCAATTTTGTTCCATATTCTACCCGACTATGTTATAAAACATGAGGTTATAATAGGCCGTGATATTTTCAAATAAGGATTTATAATTACAATAACTTAAATCTTGATTTCGAGGTCTACTCGGACAACAGCTCGGAGCATATATAGACACCGGTAGTAAAATTAATTTACTCTCTATCTCGCAAGTTAAGAACTTACAAATCAAAATCGAGCCTAGCATTATTAAATTGTGTGTTTAAGTAAATAATTGTTTCTACCCATAAACATAATTATATAACACTCGTAACTGTGTGATAAATATTAGTAAAGACGGCTGTGTGATCAAGTCTATAGAAATACAGACGGCTGTGTGATCAAGTCTGTGATCCAGTTTATATAAAGACGGCTGTGTGATCAAGTCTAAAGAAAAACAGACGGCTGTGTGATCAAGTCTGTGATCCAGTTTATATAAATAAAGACGGCTAAGTGACCAAGTCTATAGAAGTACAGACGGCTGTGTGATCAAGTCTGTGATCCAGTTTATATGAATAAAGGCGGCTAAGTGACCAAGTCTATAGAAGTACAGACGGCTGTGTGATCAAGTCTGTGATCCAGTTTATATGAATAAAGACGGCTAAGTGACCAAGTCTATAAAAATACAGACGGCTATGTGATCAAGTCTGTGATCCAGTTTATATGAATAAAGACGGCTAAGTGACCAAGTCTATAGAAATACAGACGGCTGTGTGATCAAGTCTGTGATCCAGTTTATATGAATAAAGACGGCTAAGTGACAAAGTCTATAAAAATACAGACGGCTATGTGATCAAGTCTGTGATCCAGTTTATATGAATAAAGACGGCTAAGTGACCAAGTCTATAGAAATACAGACGGCTGTGTGATCAAGTCTGTGATCCAGGTTATATTAATAAAGACGGATAAGTGACCAAGTCTGTCTGTGTGATTATGTTATCCATATAGAGACGGCTGAGTGTTCAAGTCACGTATTTGTGATTAAGTCCATTTGTAGACGGCTATGCGATCAAGTGTATATAAATAGGGGATGGCTATGTGATTAAGTTGTCATAATAGAAATGATAACTGTATGATTAACACGTTCCCTGTCCGATGAACCACATATGGTACATAACAATTGATTTTCTATTGTCTATCACGGGAGTGTGAATGGGTTAAGTAGACATAGACATAGACATATAGATATAAACATATATTTATTGCATAAAACTGTGTAGGTGCAATGGTGTTACATAATTTTCGAATCAACAGTTATCATTCGGGTATTGCAACTTTACAGTAAACAGTAACTCTAGTAAACATGAAGTACTTAAAGACTATACATATTATTTATTAACAAAAAAAATTCCCTTGACTATAGAAGGCCTTAATAATAAGCCACTTCTTTAAGGCATTTTTAAACATATTGCCATTTAATTGTTTTATGTATACAGGGATATGAATAAACACACGTATAGCTTTTATAATAAATATCATTGTTTATAATAGGGAGGTTCATATAATATTTATATTTACTGCGTAGATTTAATTTACTGTCTGCCTTAAAATTAAAGAAATCGGTATTACATTTTACAAATAGGCTGAGCTGCAGTATGTATAAACCCGTCAATGTTAGAAACCCTTTGTCTTTGAATGTATTGCGTAATGTGTCTGTGTTTTCCATGTTGTATATAATTCGCAAACATTTATTTTGAAGCACAAATATCGAATGTACATTAGTGGAATTTGCCCAATAAATGACACCGTATGTGAGTAGGGGATATACATAGCCGAAATATGCGGACAACTAGAAATTCTTTTATTTATTTTTCAACATGTGCTTTCCAATTCATTTCTGTCACTCCGGTTCTTAAAGGTGCTAAGGTCTCGGATACTAGTGAATATAGTAGTAGCGGTAATGTCGGCACTTGCGAAGGTTTTTAAGTCGGCACTGTGTACTACGATCTATGGACAGGACTCCGGGTTCAGTTCTGAAGCGCAGCAGAACGCGGGCCGTGGGACACGACCTACACAGGATGGCCGAGTGTTATCAAGTACTAAATAGTAGCACACGGTTGTGACGTATTATATTGTTTTAACTGTTGTTATAATTGCATATTTACATTTGATTATTCCTATAAATAATAATTATCATTGTTATTTGTTACTGTACTAATTTTACACCTTAAAATGTAATTAATCGATATTTAACTTTCCATTTGATACATTGATAAAAATATATAAATAAGGTAGGAGATTAACAAATATTCATTCTCGTTACAACTGTCAGTTAGAACGTTACTCTGCTGGAATATATACTGGTTGTGTAAAAAGTATCTCGGCGTTTCATTGTGCAAGGGCCACGACTGCGTAATAATTAAGTAGTTTAAGTCAGCAAAATAGAATGAGATTTATTTTATATAATAATAATAATAATAATGTCCTCCAGACCGAATTTTCGATCACGACGGCCAGTCTTCACGGAGACTGGCCATCTGCGCAGGAGATATTATAATGCATAAGTATGTGCGCAAACACAAGTGCACTCTCTGTTCCCTAACCCTCATGATCCGAAGGGACGGATAATCCGACACGACCGGAGAGAGATCAGGCGCAGGACCAACGGCTTTCTGTGCTTTCCGAGGCATGGGGGGTGTCTAATACCGCCAACTTCCTAACGCCGAGCTCGTATTGAGATTTCTTAACAGAAAAACCCAATTCGTTTTTGTTGGCCCGACCCGGGATTCGAACCCGAGACCGCATGCACAGCAGTCGCATTCACTACCGCTGCGCCACGGAGGCAGTTATATAATATTGTGGTAGTCATTCACATTACGTATTCATAGGTAGTCGGGTTAACATCATATGGTTACGTACCCAGTAATCACCATGGGTAAGACATTTAGTAAGGAAGAAGTAATAATTGCTCAGAACAATGCAGTAGAATCGCACATGACCAAATATAATATTGGCTTTGCGGTGTTTGCTACGGCAGTTTGTATCATTATCGTACTTATGGCATGGCGTCAATGTGGCCATCGTATGAAGAAGTGGATTCAGAAGGAGGTAAAGGGTTCAACAAGAACAGTAAAAATGGTGCTGCCAGGGCCAATAGGCATGCGCACCGCTCCACAGCAGCCACCTGCAGCTACTTACGAATTATGTACGTATAACGAGTATAGTGTATTCGATCCAGTGATGTCATTGTCACCCTAGTGTAGTAGCTTTCATGACAGACGCGTCAGATACCTGTGTGGGTGCTGTACTCCAACAAAACATTAAAGATAGACGGTTACCATAGCGATATTTTTCAAAAAAATTAACTAGCACACAGCAAAAGTACAGCACTTACGATAAAGAGCTAACTGCTATATACATGTCAATGTTACATTTCAGAAATATGATAGAAGGATGACACATAACAATCTTTACTGATCATAAACTGTTGATATACGCTTTTACCAAAATTAATAGTGATAAAGAAATTCCAAGAAGAGCCAGACAAATTATGTAAAGCGAGTTCACGAGCGATATACAACATATTAACGGCTCAGAAAATACAGTAGCGGATGCGTTATCGTGTGTTGAGTCTATATTGTATCCCACGAGCATAGATTACGGCGAATTAGCACGCACGCAGGATGCAGAGCATTGGGTTACAGCCTCAACAAGCGATAAGCACCAATTCAAATACATAGTCGTACCTAACACCGATAAGCAAATATATTGTGAAGTCTCAAATAATACCGCAGACCTTATATACCTAAGGAATTTAGAAATAAAAATAATAGCTTTTGATAGTATTCATAATCTTAGTCACCCAGTTATTCGTACTACAAGGAAGTTAGTAACTAAAAGATTATTCTGGCCAGGAATGAATAAATAGATAAACACATGGGCAAAAGCGTGCATACCTTGTCAAAAAGCAAATATAAGTAGACACAAACTTTCAGGTTTAGCCGATTTTCCACAATGTACTAGATTCGAGCATATACATACTGACATAGTTGGTCCGTTACCAACGTTTCGCCACGGATATCGTTAATGCATAACAATTATGGACCGTTTCACGCATTGGCCCGAGGCCTGAGGCTATTCCAGTTTCTGACATATCAGCTGATACGGTTTCTAGTGTAATCTTTAAAGAGTGGATTTGTAGATTCGGTTGCTCTAGTAGAATGACCACTAACCAGGGAAGACAATTTGAAAGCGACCTTTTCAGCGCACTCATGAAGCTATTACGGCCCGTTCACGATCTCGCCGCTGTGAGCGGCAGCTTAGCGCGGGGCAGCGAGCGGTAAGATCAAATGTATTAAAATGTTTGAAGCACGCCACGAGACGCCGCTCACAGCGAAAACGCGCGCGGTTTTCTCCGAGCGAATCACTACAGCGGCGCGCGGTGTGGGGAGTGGCAGTAACAAAAGTACAAGTGAATGAGTGCGACGACGCCACGGCACAGAGCGGCGCGGACAGCGGTGTAGGATACTAGGAGGGCCGTTGCCGCTAACCACTACTGAGGGAACGTGGCGTGCACAACGCTCTACCGCCCCGCTCGCCGCTAAGACCGAAGTCGTGACCGGGCCGTTAGGTGTACACAAAATACATACGACGGCGTACCACCCACAGAGCAATGGATTAATAGAAAGGTGGCATCGATCGTTGAAAAATGCGTTAACAGCAAGAATGACTGATAGATTAGATTGGATAGAGGAATTACCAACGGTTATGTTAGGGTTGAGAGCCGCGCTGAGAACAGATACTGGGTTCAGTGCCGCAGAATTGATTTACGGACATACTTTAAGATTACCATCTGACTTTTTCCAACAAAGTGAGCAACACAGTTATAGTAGTCATCACGATTACATAGAACAGCTACGTAAAACAATTAATTCAATGAAACCTCAGATGAGACCATTAAGTGATAGCAGGAAAATATTTGTAAGCAAAGATTTAAAGTTTTGTACACATGTATTTATACGGAATGAAATGGTAAAAAGGTCCCTAACTCCAACATATGAAGGTCCTTACCGTATTCTGAAAAGAACAGATAAGGTATATACAATTCAGTGGCCTAATAGAACCGTAAATATATTCATTAATAGGTTAAAAGCCGCGTTTACTTTGAGCGAAAACAATAGCGAGCAGACAGAGAATTATAGCTATAACAAATCTGATATCAATGTTAATATTAAGTCTAGCACAGCACCTATGAAGCAAGCTAGTGATAAGGATTCTGACTGTAAAATAACAACTAGAAGTGGACGTATAGTTAAACTACGAGTAAGATTTAACCTGTAACTATTTATATATGTATGTTTATTAGTGGCGTAACCATAGTGGGTACTGAGGGCCCCAAGGGGTGTTAATCAATTATAGCAGAGTAGGCCACGAGGGTCAGTACCCTTAAGATATTAACACCTTGTTGTCAGTTGCAACTATAAAGTCGGTGCTACCAAAGTAGCTACCGCAATGCGTGAGAATAGCTATTTATAAGTACATGATAAGCATTATGAATAGTTAATTATGTAGTATGTATTAAGTTACGGCCAACAATGTGATAGTAATATACGAACAAAGATAATATAGTATATAAGTATCAACTTAATAAACATACAGTCGCAATCTGTATATATACTTGTGTTGAAAAATTGCAGATGTAACAAAACTCAATCGAACTCAATTTCAATTGCGAAATTGCTAGTTAACTAAGTATATAAATTACTATTAAGTATATGAAAATATTAGCCATTGCATATCTATACTATATATAAGTTGGACAAAATTATTTTAAATTCAATTTTATTGTCGAATTGCCAAAATTATTTTCAAAATGAGTAAACCTTATAGCAAAGTGTGCGATACCGCAGCAAAATGTTGAAAAATTTTGTGCTTTAGAGAGGTGAGAGTATGGCAAATAATTAGTCCATCGTGAAGAGTGATTTGTTCACTAATAGTAAAATTTGTCCAAGTGGTAGTTTTAAAGTTATCCGAGAAAAACACATTTGCTCAAGCTGAAATTAACAGGATTGTTTATTGATGGAACATTTTAATTTGTTCAAGGTATTCCATGTTTCCTTGTTTTATGGGAACTGCGTATTCGATCATTTAAATCTAACCATATAAAATGTAATTAAATTTCTATTATATCGTACGTATCTTCATATTGCGTAGAGTTACGTAATCTAAATTTACTGTCGTTATAAAGGTGTACCAAGGGTACATGATACAGCTTTTAATTTGATTGTAAGTGTTATGGTTTACTTGCAAATCCGTTTCTTTCTGAATTTCGGCACCATTTAATTACATTGCTGTTTATCAAACAAATCAAAACTAATGTCTGAACAATTTTGAAAAAATTAAGGTCTATTATTGGTATTTTTTTCAAACTTCTACGTTGAGCCGTTTTTGAGATCTGGACAATCCCAAAACGTTACCGCAGCAAAATCTTAAATAACTTTTGAACCACAAGACACAAATTTTGCTGTTCACAAACATTTAATACGCAATAAAAGCTATCTATTCATGCATTTAATTCCAAGCTAAAATGATTTTCTAAAAAAAAAATTTCTCGAATAACTTTAAAACGACCACTTGAACAAATTTTGCTATTAGTGAACAAATTACTCTTCACGATGGACTAATTATTTACCATACTCTCACCTCTCTAAAGCACAACATTTTTCAACATTTTGCTGTGGTAACGCACACTATAGTAAACAGGAAGAGATTATTATCGCCCAAACCGGTGCGAATAGCTCCAATTTTAGTGCAGTAGAAGCTCACATAAAAATGTACGGAACCATGTCCATGGTAATTGTTATATTGTTATCTTTGTTGATAATATATTCTTGTTGCGGAGCGTGCCGTACCAGAATCCAAGGATGGCTGCGCAAGGAAATGGACAGGACTTCCAGCAAATTCAGACCTCTCAGGCTCAACTAGCTGTATAGATAGGTAAATTTTGTGGTATTCTATTAAGTAGAAACGTAAGTTTTCCTAAACTTATAATATTGCAAATACAAATGTCATATTTTTTAAAGTATGTACTGAAATGTTGAATTTATTGACATAACAATAATATTCAATTCAATTTATTATACAAATATGAGCATTGTTAGTAGAAGAAGCGTTGAGCGAAACTGGTTTTAACTAATTGTTTCGTACACACCCTATCCTTACGACGCAAGTGACAAGATTTTGTCGGTCCGTATTTTAATATACAATGTTGCTTTACTACAGTTTGTAATATAAAAAGTTGGCGGACCGTTAGAACTTCCCAGCTTTTGTACACAGGTCACTTGTGGGATAGTAAAAAGGTAAAAAGGCGCTTAGATTCAAGATTGCCCTTTGGGCACGTTCTATATATAGGAGATGCGTTTTGGTGGCTCCTCCCCAAGACGTGATACAATACGTTATTTGAGATTGACAAAGGGCGAGATACACTGTCATCAATATTGATTTATCAGCAACATGTCGAATGTTTTTAAATATCACCATGATCTTTCGTACCCTTGTTGTTAATAGGTCTATATGGTTTTGGAAGTTTAATTTATTGTCAATCATTATAGCTAAATACTTAATTGACGATGTGGCTTGTAAATTGGGGCATGAACAAAGGTAATTTGTGTTTTTTGTGGGTTGACAAAAAGAATGAGATACTAATTTAAGTGAAGGATCCGGATAGTCTGGACTTTTCAATGAAAAAGTAATAAACTTAGCCTTTTCTATATTTAGTGTTAAGACGTTTTCATGTAGCCATTTGTTGACGATATTCATCCCTTTTTGTGTACTTATAACAGTATCTGCCCAAGAGTCCCCATTAATCATGCAAAACAAAAAGTTAGGTTTAGCTGACACAACTCATTTATATAGACAAGAAATAATGTCGGTCCAAGGATGCTTCCTTGGGGAACACCGTAATGTACGGGTTCCTCATCGCTAGTCATTTCATTAATATGTATAAATTGAGTTCTATGTGTTAGAATATAGTCTTCGAATAATTTTAATTGAACGCCCCTTACGCCAAGTAGTTCAAGTTTGTTTATGAGAGTTGGAACAGAGACTGTGTCAAATGCTTTTTTTAGGTCCAGGAATATGCCTATAACTTTCTTTTTAACATCAAGTTTAGTAACTATGTGGTGTGTGAGTTCGTGTTATTAGGTACTATCGTTTACCACATATACTACTGTCGAATCATACACGAATATTCAAAACTTGACTTTTGATGGGTCAATCGCTCACGTTCCGATGATTGTCGACAATGTCAATAAATATCAAAGTTTAACACCTTCTTATATTCAAATATTTTTCAAATCTTCGTTTCTTTTGATTAATAGATACGAATAATTCGATTCTGTTTTGGATTGTTGCTGTTATATAACAGCAACTAGTTATCCAAAACGTTTTAAGAGTATTCAGTTTCTGCCTTAGACCAGATAGTAGAGCACCATTGTGGTTTTTGTTTGGTGGAGCACTTAGATCGATGCCAGTTTTGGCACGATCGATCTACGAACTAGCCACTGCGCTGTGTTACGAACCATTAAAAACAAAATAAAGGAGTTGGGCATGCATGTAAGCAGCTACATAAATATTTGAGAATCGCTACGTCGATCTACAACTAGGAACTATAATTGTGTAAATGATGTCAATAAATATCAAGTATAATCTATGTATATCAATGCTAAGAGACGGGCTCTGTACTGGGCATACTTAGCTTGCCGACGCATATTTGACTATATTCGTCGACAGGCTAACACATGCTACCTGTCTTTTTTGCAATGGTCAGATATTTGACTAAACGCGGTTCGTACAAGAATGCTTTCGACGAAACTTGAAGTTAGTTTTGCCAGATATGAAAACATTATTCGGTATAAAATAACCTCGTTTAATGATGTATCGATGAAATGAGAATCGGTTTATCGATTCGGACATTTCGTGGTTATTTATTTTATGGTGAGAACAAACCACTAACGCCCCATAACTTATTACTCTATGGCCGCGGCAACGTCATCAAACTATCACTTAATGGATGGATAATGTGATAGTTTGCAATGTAATTGCAAACTATCACATTATCCTTACTAATTATAATCCTTACTAATATTATAAATGCGATTGTGAGTTTGTTTGTTATACATCATACAGAGCATTATAAAATTTCGCATACAGGTTGTCAGGGGAATTGAAAAGGACATGGGTAGGTACCTTTCATCCAGAAAAGTACTGTTTCCAACCAAACCTAACCTAGCCTATATTTACACGAGCGAAGCCGCGGGCATAATATTATAAATGCGAATAGGAGTTTGTTTATTACGCTTTCACGCCTTAATTGCACGACCGATCATCATGAAAGAACAATGGCGGATTTCATGTCTTTTGGGACCCAATCTTGTACATAGCGTGTCTTAAGATAACTCATTGATAGTTGTAGAACAATATAAGACTAACAAAAAAACAAATAGTAAGTAATTTATAGAAGTTGGGAGAAAAAGATATAATATTAAAGGAATATGATAATACGAAATAAGACAGATTATGATTGACAACTGACAGACAGTATTGCCAGCTAAACGTTCCGTTTTACGTTATACCATGAGTATAGTAATAGTTTATAATTTATTGAAGTTAAACTACTATATACGGATTTTATCGCGTTGTTTATTTGACACTTTATTACAAAATTTTGAAAACTGTTACACTACTATTACTATTAAACTTTACTAATTTTTAAGATCGACACCAACTTACAGACTGGCTCAGCACGTAGCGAAGATACTCTCACGACTCAGGGGCAACTCGAGAGCACATGTACAGGATTCATACCATTTTGTGAGTGAGATTAAACACCTACGTCTCACAAACAATGAAACAATGGTTAGTTTTGATGTACAGTCATTATTTACATGCATACCTGTACATGACTATATTTAAATAACTAAAAGGAAGCTAATAGAGTACAATATGCCTGATAAATATGCAGAACTACTTAAGCATTGCTTAACAACTGGCTATCTGTTGTGGGATAAGAAATTCTACATACAAGTCGATGGTGTGGCAATGGGCTCCCCAATATCGCCTGTTGTTGCCGACATATATATGGAAGACTTCGAGGCTCGAGCTTTGCAGACTGCCCCCATCACCCAGGATTTATAAGAGGTTTGTAGATGATACTTTTACAATATTACCAACAGATAGTGTAATTGTATTCCTAGAACATCTTAATTCCATTAATAACAACATACAATTTACTATGGAATTAGAGGCAAATAATTCATTAGCTTTCTTAAATGTACTTGTCATCAGGAATCCTGATCATACTTTGAGCCACACTGTATATAGGAAAAAGACCCATACAAATAGGTACTTAAACGGTGAATCTCACCACCATCCTAAACAGTTAGCTACCGTGGGAATGTCTTTGTTTCAGAGAGCCTACGGGATCTGTGACAAGAAACACCTGGACGCCGAGCTTCAACATGTCAAGCAAGTACTGCAAGACAACAAGCTCCAACAGCCGCGCCGCTGTCACAGATCCCGAGAAAAGCCAGCCACAGTCGAGCGCCAGCCTGCTATACTACCTTATGTGAAGGGTGTCACTGACAAGATTGGCTACATCTTGAAGCGAGCTTCAATCAACACATACTTCAAGCCGCCAACGAAGATAAGTCAATTTTTACCATCCGTCAAGTGCCAACTACCTTTAGAAGATGCAGGGGTCTATAAAATAGATTGTGACTGCGGACTCTCATACATTGGTCAAACCAAGAGAAGCATAGGCACCCGCATAAAAGAACACATAGCTGATGTAAAACACCAACGCTCGTTGAAGTCTGCTGTGTGTGAACATGTGCAACAGGGACAAACCACTGCCTAAGATTTGACAAACCACAGATGCTCGCTAAAGAACACCGATTCCTACCAAGGATGCTTCGCGAGGCTATTGAAATCAAGAAACATCCTAATTTCAATAGAGAATATGGTTGGAATGTACCACCAGCTTGGGATCCAGTAATTCAAATAGTCAAACCAAAGAAGAAGCAAACCACAGCTAGACTTCATGATACTTTGAGCTCATTCTGCGTAAATAGAAACACCCATGATTAAATTATGTTCGGGTACTTTGAAATAACTACACTGGAACATTGAGACAACTACCATCTTAGTCTCCCCGTGACAATGGCTGCTGAAAAGCAACCGAAACGTCGGGGAAAGTGTAAACATAAATATAAATAGTATAATAGTATAGTAATAGTATAAATAGTTTTAATAATTGTCGGCCTCGATGGCGTAGTAGTTAGTGTAACCGACTGCCACGCATGAGGTCGCGGGTTCAATTCCCGCACAAGTCAAACATTTGTGTGCATGAACATGGATGTTTGTCTTGGTCTGGGTGTTTCTATGTATAATATGTATGTATTTACAAAAAAAAAGTATATATGTATGTTTATCCGTTGTCTAGTACCCATAGTACAAGCTCTGCTTAGTTTGGGCTAGATGGTGTTGTGTGTATGTGATAGAATATTATATTATTATTATTATAGTTTAAATAATTTAATTAGCTTAAAAATTGGTAAAGTTTAATAGTAATAGTAGTGTAACAGTTTTCAAAATTTTGTAATAAAGTGTCAAATAAACAACGCGATGAAATCCGTATATAGTAAGTAGTTTAATTTCAATTAATAACATTCGCGTAAACAGAAGACAATATTAAGTTTATAATTTAATATTTTTGTAGAAGTTTTACTCGTACAATACATATTTGAATTGAATTTTTAAAGTTAGTTTAATTTTTTTATTAAAAATAGAAAGTCCATAATTATTCAAGATCAAATCTAAAGTAGAAACAAATATAAAGTATTGTAGATTGGAACGTAATCCCACGCAAGTTGCGTTTTATTAGTGAACAATGACTCATTTTTTGTAATAAATTAAAATCAATCATAACTTTTAATTCCCTTCTTATAATAACCCAATATTTTTTTATAAAAGTCTTATAAACCTGTAGTTATAACTAACGTATATTTGAACTTGAACGGTACTTTATTAATTCCAACCTCGCCATCGTTCTTTCGCATACTCTTTGTACGGGGTATAGAAAAGTACATAGAGTACCTTTTTATCCAGAAATAAGTACCTACTGTTCCTGAGGGATAATAACACAATCTACATTTACGAGAGCGGAGCCGCGGGGTATAATCTATTTCTAATGTAGGTACATACCTAAAGCATGTTTATAGGCAAGTATAATCCCAATAATACCACATACAAAGTGAGGACGGACCTTTTAATAGTTAATTATTACAGTGTTTTCCATTAATATTTCCTTATAAGTATTATTTATAACTATGACACTCCTAAACAAGCTCGAAATTGTTATAGTATCTACGCATTGAGTTAAAAAAACAACCAATAGATAATGACGAATCCAAATTAAATGCCAAATATTCAGCAATTAAAAACTAATGACACCTGTCATAGATTTTTATTACAAAACACAATCCGAGTTAGTAACATATTAGGCAGTTAAAAACTTATGTTGTTAGTGTGAAAAAGGCGATCACTTTTAAAAATATCTTAGGCATGCAGGGCACACAAATGTATTCAATTCAGTGTACTGCAGTTACTTAATTCTTAACATTTAATACGTATATCCGCAGATACGGATATGGATTATTGGCGTCAAGATCCGCGGATACGGATACGGTTCTTAACTTTCTTACTCAATCGGTGTCGGTGCGCGTGACCTTAAGATTTAAGTTTTGTCAGGTGATCTTATAACTTTCTATAATAAATGTTACAAAGATTTAAACTCAATTGATCTCATTATACGATATTTTAATTAATTTATACTAATATTATAAAGCTGAAAAGTTTGTTTGTTTGTTTAAACGCGCTAATCTCAGGAACTACTTGTTCGATTTGAAAAATTATTTTAGTGTTGGATAGCCTATTTATCGAGGAAGGCTGTAGGCTATATAACATCACGCTACGACCCATGGGGGCGGCGCAGTAACGATAAACGCAGGTGAAACCGCGGGAACATCTAGTATTTTTTAATAACTTCCTATACTATAGTGTTTAAACATATATTAGATAGTTGATTTAGTTCCTTTAAGTTACGTGCAGTATTGTATCGTATGTTAACTCACTAGGCTAAATGTTGATGCCAAATATTTTATTTTTAGAAATAAAAATAGTTTGATTGAAATGTATCTAATAGGATTTTATTGCTACTTAATCACCTACATATAGAATTGAATCTATGTATTAAAAATTTAAAAGTAAAAGATCCGTAAAAGATCCGTCAAAAAGTAACGGATACGGATACGGATATCCGAAACATCACTAGTATATACATACATACCTAGTACACATACAAAGTGGCGCAAAACTTATCATATTAAATGACATATTGCCTTAAGCTGGTTGACATAAGACGTCCCCCTTCAAGGAGACAGTAGGGTTAAGTGACCAAAGTGTCTTTTCGTGAGTGGCCTGGCGTTTCATACGGCGCGGCGGGCGCCGGCGGGCCGAAATCTCGGCGGGGTCGCGATTGCATGTGAAAGTGATTTGCGTGACCCCGCCGACTATGGTTATGTCGAGGAACACCGTGGTAGGTTTAGTCGGTATTCCGGGAAGTCCATTTTCATCGTTTCAACATCTTTCTTTTACCCCGGTATCTCCGACATAATCCCTCCGCCCGCCCCCGCGGAGGGGTATGCGTCAATGCATTCCATTACGTAAAAAAAAAGAAAAGACGGTTAACATAAACAAAAAACCTATTTTCGCAGAAATAAAGAAATGATTTTTTTTAACAAAATAGAATTAGACACAAATTGGAACACCATTGTATCAATCGTGCGCTGTTGCCAGCTCGCTAACGGTCATAGGTTCCGAGAAATCGTGTTTGTCAACTCGCTAGGACCCGGAAATTCCCGGACCCGATGATACAATAATCTATCTCCTTTGTTTTCGCACATAACATAAATACACTAACCTATGTATTTCTTTTCGTCACAAGATTATGGACCTTATTTCTTTTGCAATATGCTTAACATGACATGACATAAGTTATTTGTTAAGCCGGCTTCACACGCTTGCAGTCCGTCGCAAACGCCAAACAGCAAATAGCAAACAGCGCAAACACTAAACACCCAACACAAACAAGCGACCTCAAGTTTGGCGAACGTGCCAGTGCCCAGTATATTCTGGATCGGCAGACATGGCGACAGAGGCGTCTTTACCTATGGTGCAGGGTGTGCGGTGCACACGGGCGCAGCGGTTAGGGGGCGCCGGCCTCGGAAATTTCAATGAACCTGCGCCCGTGTTATGACGCCGAGTGTTATAACTCAACCTCACGTAAAAAGAGCTTTGGTTTGCATACATTTTGTATGGCATCCGAAGCTCTTCTTATATGTCTAGAGTTACAGCAAAGCAAGGCGCGCCACGAACGCGAGCGGCTCTTACAATAGTAACTTTTGCTTCAACATGAAATAAACCTTAAAACAAATAATTATACGGTATGTATAGACAACCCTGTCCGATCCTTATATAGGCTAATTTCTCTCTTAACAAACATGCTAAGAAAAATAATAAAAATAATCTATATTATCGAAAAACGCCTACATAATATTTTTAAGTACAATACTGTACTTAAAAATATTATGTAGGCGTTTTCCGATGAAAATTTTTACCCTTAAATTAATTACCGTTCGCACAGACTGGCAGCACTTCACTAAACCGCGGCTTCTTTGATGTATTTATTTTTCTATTTTTTTATTTTTTTTATTGGTTCGTAAAACTGGATACAATCTAACGATAGTACAATGGTATTTATCATAGCTTAATAAACTTACATTAAGATGTATCCTACTAGATGCAAACACTACATGCTATTAAAATTTGTCGGCTTTTCTGTCAAAGGTTAGCCGTCAAATGAGCCGCCTCATCGCTCGCTGCGTTTGTACCTAGGCAACCGCACCGCGATGTAACTATCGATCAAATAAAAATATCGAAGTATGAATTTATGAAATTTTAAGGATGCAAGTTAATTTATTTGTAAAATACAAGAAAGACTCTTGTGTGCAAAACTCAACTTTATGTAATTATACGTTTTCTTTAGATTAAATAAATAAAAATAATACATACACAGACTCACGGCAGTACCTATCCCCGAAGAGTTGGATATAGGTGTACCTATTATTACACCACGTTTTACCAGCTACGTTTTTACATGCGTTTACCGTACACATTTTAACCATGTTGTTGCTGAGAAATACGTAACAAACAAAATCAACTGACATTTTGCACGAGCCCTTTAATACAACCTGAGACCTCTCGATAGTACAATTTATTCAAATATTTTTTATCACTAACAGGTGAGTGTGGCATCACTACCAAAGGCGCGTGCCGGCACCTGTTTTGGTTCGTTTAAAAGCACGCTGACAATCATTGCGAATTCGGCTGTTTATAATAAAAAATAAACTTCAAATAGGCATGGATGAAGGCGGCATTTCTCAAAGGCATGTGTACGTACGCGTGCCGCACTTTGAGTTGTACCGCTCCGCTACACCGTAATTTTGCGAAGCAAGCCTTGACGCAATGGATTAGGTATTATATTTGAGTAAACATGTAAATATGAAGGAAATCGCCTTTTCTTTTGATTCAAATGATATAAAAAGTAAGATTGATTTGTTATTAGCTGCCACAACTATTGCGACTTTCACCAGGGAGCTCGTCAAAAACTACCTAGCTAGCGAAATTTTAAGCCTGAATATAACATTACAGCATTACAGCGAGTGATAGTAATGAGATACATAATTCATTTATTATATTTCATTTCTTCAATAATTAAAACAGTGAAAGGGACTTAGATACAAAAAAGCACATTGTTCTAATTTAGAAAATAAATTGTGCCATGCTGGCTCTTCAGACGCGGAGAAGTTAGAGCTCTTCAATGAAATCGAATTATTACCGATGTTCATTGACGATTTAATAATAATAATAATAATAATAATATCATTTATTGCGTCAAATATGGTCAATACAAAGGTGTTACATATCAATAATTGTTTCACATATTTGGCCGTTACACAGCATGCAACAGTAAATTAAAGTCAATCACAATTAAAATTATAAAGAACTTATAGAATTATAAACAACTCAAAAAAAAATATAAGCGAGGACACAATATTATCTAAACCTCGATGAACGTTCCAGATTATAAAATTTACATGAGTATTTTTTTAGGTACTCCTCAACAGTATAAAAACATTCACTTATCAACCAAGTACGCAATTCAGTGCAGAACTTCCCATAAGGTTGAAGGGTTATCGAGTGTGGCAGACAATTGTAAATTAAGGGAGCCATATAAACGCAGCTTTTTCTAAAAAGTTCTAGTTTAGATATGGGTATTTCAAAATCTAGGTGATTTATTTTTCGTTTGTTAGTATTGTCCCTTCTGTTAAAAAGCATGGAGTTACATTTTACAAACTTGGCAATTTCGTATATATAGATGCACGGAACAGTAAGAAGGTTGTGAGCTTTGAATATTGGTCTGCAGGAATCACACCAATCCAAATTAAATATTGTACGTATGCATCGTTTCTGAGCCACAAATATTCTGTTTATCTCACTAGAGTTTCCCCAAACAACTATACCGTAGCGGATTATTGAACAGACATATGCGTGATAGACTACTAAAGAAATGTCTCGAGATGTAATGTCTTTTACTTTTCTTAAGGCAAATACAAATTGATTTATTTTTGTACAGATTTGTTCAATGTGCTTGTGCCAAGTAAAATGTTCATCGATTATTACGCCAAGAAATTTTGCACTACATTGTTGGTCTATAATATTACTGTCTAGAACAACATTAAGTTGTAAAGGTTTACTTTTCCATGTCCTAAAATGAATAATATTGGTTTTAGGGATATTCATTTTTAATTTATTAACATCTAACCATCTCATAACATCAGTTAAAGCTTTATTAATTTCTGTACTAGGATTTTGATTTTTATCATGCTCAACAATAATAGTGGTGTCATCTGCAAATAGGACACATTTAAGATTAATGGATTGTGGTAGGTCATTAATATATACAAGGAAGAGTAGCGGACCTAAAATGCTTCCTTGTGGTACACCAGTGTGGTTTATACGAGGCTCAGAATCATAATTTTCTAATGTGTTAGTACCTTTATTCATTTTTGTTATTCTGGTAATCTGTTTCCTATTATATAAGTACGATTGAAACCAATCTTTGGCTGGGCCTCTGATGCCGTATGTTTCTAATTTTATCATTAGCCGTTTGTGATCAACTAGGTCAAAAGCCTTACTCAAGTCTAATAATAAGGCACATGAAGATTTGTTTTTATTTATATTTTCTATAACTGTCTTAACCAGACTGAATACTGCTAGAGAGGTCGATTTATTTCGCCGAAATCCATATTGTTGTTCAATCAAAACATTATATTTTTCAAAAAACTTTAATACCCTATTGAACATCACCCTTTCAAATATTTTTGATAGAATTGGAGTAAGTGCTATCGGTCTGTAATTTCCAACATCGGTTTTTGTGCCTTTTTTGTATAAAGGTTTAATTAAAGCTAACTTTAACCTGTTTGGAAAGCAGCCCTGTTCTAGTGAAAGATTTATTATATGAGCAAGTGGTGATGAAATATATTGTGATATATCTTTTATGAGATCTGTTGTGATATTATCATAGCCGGATGATTTAGTATTTTTAAGCGCTTTAATTATATTCAGAACTTCGGCAGGGCTGGTAGGTTCTTTCCACTACGCCGTTGAATATTTTAAATTATTTGTTCCGAATAAATTAATTTCAGTGTTCCCAAATCTATCCACAGCACTTATGATTTACCTCACATTGCCAGTCACAGCATACAGCGAAAGATCATTTTCCAAACTAAAAATAATTAAAAACTATTTTAAATCAACATTGTCGCTAAGTCGATTGACTATCTACTACTACTACTATATTAAGTATTGAATATGAAATCAAAATTGAAGTCAATGATATAATTAAGGATTTTGCTAATGCAAAAGCACGAAAAGTAACTTTTTTCTAATTATATTTATGTTGATTACTTCGTGTAATAATTAGTTGTTAAATTAAACATTTTTGAAATAACCACATAATTGTGTTTTTTATTTTTGTCACCCCTTCCTTCCCAAAAATACTGTTTACTCGTGTACATTGGCCTAGCATCAAGCTTCCCGAATCTGTCAAATGTACCCCAATTGATATTGAACTCTGTATGTTTGACATGAAGTCGAAATTAGAATGAAGTAATTTGACAGATATGGACAGCTTGATACGAGGCCCTGTATACCTATTGTTTCCCGACATCATTTCAAATTGCACCACTGGCACTGTTGTAAATATAAGGTGTTTGGAATATACTCTATACTCTGTGGTGTTTGGTAAACACGTTCCCATGTTAACATGTCTATATAAATGTTAACATTTGTACCTATTCCATCTTGATCGCGCGTTTACTAGAGGGCGCTAGGGTAATTATTGCACAGCACACGGGCGCTACATGGGCTAGAGACGCCTCTGCATGGCGGACAACGAGCTTGTGGCTGCTATTAGTTTCGGATTGACTTATTTTAATTTTAAATTCAAGCAAAATAACAATAAAAGTAAAAAAGAAAACGAAGACGATGGTGGATGATAAAATTCACAAAAATCGTACAAGGTAACTGCAATATCTTACCTAGTAATACAAATTAGTCTTCATTTACAGCGCGTTATTACATTTTACTTCATGATTTATTTGTTTCAGAAAATTTATCAAAAATGTATCTGATTCCTACCAAGCGTTTGTAGACAACAAACTGTTTGCCGAATATCCTTTGATTTGTGATGAAAAACCGACACCGATGCCGAACACTGACAAACACAAACAAAAACAGGCAAACACAAACAAACACTCGTCCACATGTTCGCGTTTGTTGTTTGGCGTTCGCTATTTGCCGTTGTTTGCCAAGCGTGTGGAGCCGGCTTTATTTTAGTCCTAGGTTTTGTAAGAGCGGCAACTTAGTTTTAATATCGCTGCTTGAGGGCTTTGACACCTAAGTACCTACTTTAACTCTGCATTACACATGATGTTCTAAATTATAAAAACAAAAAAATCCTGTGGCTAAACTACTGAATACATATTTTGGATCATAATTTGTAAATCGTCAAAGAAAACCATGTAGTATCAATGTGGTATCAATTAATGTAACAACATTTGCGCCACTTTGTATACGTATCAAATGTTAAGAATTAAGTAACAGGTAGATATAGGTAAGCTTACGCCATTTTATGGGTCTAGTGCAGGTATAATACATATAATTATTAAATAGCTGTAGCTACTAAATATTCAGAAGGACCTATCCTGCAGTTTCTGATACAACAGCAACCTTCATTCACCCTGTTATGTCCAGAACAGGTCAAATACAGGTACAACCAGCTGTAGCTTTTTGTAGGCATTTTTAAGAGGTCCCTCTTATTTGCTACATTATTATGATGTGCAGCCAAGCCATGTAAGCGTTAGAAAATTGTGTTAACAACTACATTACAAAATCTATGACAAACTAGCCGACGCACGTAACTTTGTTCACGTAGTAGGAGAAAAGTACCTCTATCCCGCGTGCTATCCCGTGGGTACTGGTTCACGGAATAAAAAAGTAGCCTAAGTTACTCCTCATAAAATAAGCTATCTGCAAATGAAAGTCCCGTCAAAATCGGTCCAGCCGTTTCGGAAATTACCCGGAACAAACAGACAGACAGACAAAATAAAAATAAATTGTTTTGTATAAATTGGTAACCATATCGCGTATAGTAAAACACTGTTAAAATATTTTGATATTACGCACGGGCACTTCAATTTTATTTATTTGTATGGCTTTGTCGGAAGAAATATAATTGAATTATATTGAAAACAGCATTAAAATCCGTTGAGTAGTGTAGAAGAACTAAGTGAACAGATAAACAAAAACTTATAAGTAGTACGTTTCTTTATGCTATTTAGAAAATTTGCTTTCTGGGAAAAGAAATAGAACCTATTTAAAGAAAATATGCCTAGCTGTTTACCCAGATAAAATAGGCTAAATCTAGCTTATTTATCAGTCATACTTATGTAAAACCAAAACAATGTTTAATTATTTCAATAAGGAAAACAAACTAATTATTACCATATGTGGATATTCCCCATTTGATGCAGTTTCACCTCCTAATATATGTTTAGACAAAGGTGGTATACTGCTTTCTTTAATCTTCTGGCATTCTGAAATTAAATTATTATAAAATTTATATTGATATTCGAGTTATACAGTTGACTGAAAATTGCAAGCATTGATTCATAATATAATAATTAGCTATGTCACCTCTATCTGCAATTATTTGTGCTTGTGTTCTAGAGCTATTATCACCTCCTCCGGACCCACCACTATTTAGAACTGTAATACATAATAAATAATCACTACATATAAAACAAAGTCGCTTCCCGCTGTCTGTCTGTCCCTATGTATGCTTAGATCTTTAAAACTACGCAACAGATTTTGATGCGGTTTTTTAATAGATAGAGTGATTCAAGAGAAAGGTTTATATGTATAATACATGCATAATATAGTGGAGAAACACTGATAATTTTAGAGGTTTCTAATGTGATGTCGTAAATAAACACATATTTTTGCGTTTACATTGCAAACGCTGCCTGAACCCTACGAGATAGATCAAAATAATGCACTACAGTATTGTACACCTTAAAAAGGTCTACAAAAAAGTCCGGGATGATATATGTCTATCTCTTAGGGATAACCCACAATAACCATTTTTTATCCTTTACTTTTTACGAAATTTACGAAGCTATTTAAAGCAATACAGCATTAATACTTATCCAATTAAATACCTTAAAAACATTGTGCATTTAATATAGATTAATATGGCCCTTTACAGAATGTAATTTAAATGAATATTTTCGAATATACTACAGATTTAAAATGCAGGGACATAGCGGTTGCGCCGGTACCGGCCGGGGGGCCGGCGCGACGACGCGATAGCTTAACCGTTACTCAATCTCCAGGAGATACATATCAATAGATTTTTATTGTGTCTATAAAGTGACAGATGATGGGCTAAGAAAATGTATGTTTGTATTGTCTAATGAAATGACAAAAAAGCTGTGAACGTTGTATATAACGACATTCTGTAGTATATTTAGTATGAGCATTGCACCCGTGCGAAGCCGGGGCGGGTCGCTAGTTTTAATATAAACAAAACAACATTTTATATTACAACTCATTATGTATCATAGCACTTACCAGTTTCGTTTGTGACTGGCGGACAACACACCACTTCGACTTTCCCAATAAAACCACATCTTCCAAATTCATGTTTTTTTTTTTCTATTATAGATCTGCAAAATTTAAATTAATTAATTAATTATATAGTAAAGAACCATTTAGACAGAACTGCTGAAAGCCATGCATACAATATAATATCATCACAATGAGATATATTACAGAGATAGGAAGCAAAATAAATAATAATATTCTATCACAGACACACAACACCATCTAGCCCAAACTAATAAATAGATACAGAGATGGGAGACAAACGGGCAAGGCAAAGAAAAGAAATTGAAATATATTTTAGATACTCTCAATAGATAACTAAGTCCATAACTCACTGTACTGCTGGTCCACATTTAGGAACTTCAGTACAAGTACCCTTAAGCCCTTTCTCTCTTAGAGCACATTTCGCACCAACTGTAAAGTGCCAAACCAGAAATTAATAATTAATTCGAATTACACAGTCATTTTTAATTAGTAATAAGTAAAGCACAATCATTTTTCATTAATAACTAAATACTTAATATAAAGGTTAATACAATAATAAATTTGTATTATAAGTTGCAAACTGACTAAGATATTATTATTTATCACAAAGTCATTCGGACTTATTGAAGGTCTAATTGGATGTTAATCCAATAACAGTATTTTGATAATTATATATTTATAAAATGAACAACACTGACTTTAAATGGGAAGTGAAATAATAATGGGACTTGCATTAACTTACATTAAAATTTGATATTTAATAAACTTACCATCTTGAGAAATTACGAAGGGTATTAAAATATTAGCGGTAATCACAAACTTTATCCACATTTTAAATTCACAATAATTCAATTATACTTAACACGATCACTGTTATATCGGGTCGAAGGAACTGTTACGGAGCGGGTCTAGATTCGGTTTTAAAAAAAAATATGATTTATAAAACTGAAGGAATATTTATTGTAACTTTAACAATATTGAAATATAAACGTATCCGCGACAACGTTCAAATCCACACTGACGTAATTAGCTATGGAAAATAACAGGATGGCGAAAACGCTGACTAAACGGAAAAATAAGTTATACACGCTTGGCACTGAACTGTTTATTAAAGCATTTTATTTTATATATCTTCACGTGTATTTAAAGATATAACAGCCCCCCGAATAAAATGAAGCATCTAAAAGAAAGCTGCGAAATTTAAACTTGGATTTGAGCGTTGTTTAAGATTAACAAACATATGCTTAAAAGTAATGTTACACAAAATCAATGATTAATTATTTTATAAGTAATTCATTAGCTTTCAGACATTTATATAGTAGTAGAGTGATACATAATTTAATTCTGTTTGTTTATTAAAATATTATGTTTTAATGTTGTCGGCCTGGAGGCTGATGGCACATCAAGTTCCTCGACCGTAGAGTATGGTTTATCATTGATTACAGACAGTTCTATGGCTTTTTGAGGATGACAGTTGTTTGCTTTCTTTGAGTTACACTGATTGAATATCTGTATACAACAAACTGCTTTAGAATTCTGGGCTAAATAATTACGAGTTTTGTAAAGTAAATATAAGAAGAATATAATGAAGAGTATGTAACATAAAGACATGTAATGAATTCCGTATTTCTCGAAATGATTAGAATATTCAATATTATTTAATTCCTTTTTCAAAAGAGCTTAAGTGCATACTAGCCTGTAATAAAGAGTCTAGGTTGTTTATGTTATTTAACTTTAAATACGGCATACGGATAAGTGAGTTGTTAACTACACTTTTTAGACAACAGTCATCTTCCACAAGGTTAAAATTTGAGACAATATGAGAGCTAACATTCAAAACGACGTTTGATGATGGCATAAATTGTAAAGTTTTGTAAAATGCTTTACAGTTTTTGGGCAATGACAAAATTCCAGTACTAAATATAGTTTTATCGAAATTATTGCCATCGTTTTCACAAGATATATGACATTTTCCGGGTTCGGACAAAAAAAATATCCATCTATTATTGCTAATTTTGTGAAATACTTCAAAAGTGCCTCTTAAAAACTTAACCTCACAAGAACTGGGTAGCTTATTCATTACTTCCGTTATGAAAATTATTTCACATATTGGATTCACTACACTTGAATACACATTTTCTAATTCACAAACGTAAAACTTGTCATGAATCACTTTGCACTTGTCTATGCTGTGCAGCAGTGAGTAGAACATATGATCAACTGTTATTGCAAGGTATGGATGACGTGGAGCGATAAGCGCAAAAGTATCTGGTTGCGCAATATTGTAAGGAACAGGTATTGGAATGATATGATATAGGTTGTATGTTTGAGGCAGGACGAGCGGGAAAGTAAGAAATGAGTTTAGATATATCGATTATTTCATGAATATTTTGTAGAGATAAAGATACAGGGAGCTCGTAATACCTAGGCATATTATTCCTGTTCTGTTCGAGTTCATTGTATAGCTGATGAAGACTAAGTACAGTCGGGTGCAAAATATTAATCTTAGTGAATAAAATAGCATTGTTAACATCTTCTATATCCAATGATAAGGAAATAATTATACCTTCGAGACCATTTAATAATGTATTTATATTAGACTTAATTTCCAACTTGTCATTACTATTCGATATTTGTTGAAAGGCTTTATCAATAATATCAAGATTATTATTGAAACGTTTTTCATTTTCGTTTAATTTGGATATAGAACTATTAAATGTTGTAATTGTCGATTTAATAACATGGATATTGTCTCTCATTAAGTGCACTAAGTGTTTTTCGTCTGACTGTACTTGGTCTATAGCATTTGAGAATTTAACGGCATCTTCCGAGTCTAACGTGCCGAAGAAAGTTTTTAAGAGTGATTCACCGGCATCAATAAGGCCTCGTTTGAATCGCATGTTATTATTTACAAAGTTTGAAACAGATGAGTATTTTTTGACATTGTTGTCATGTTGGTTCTGTAGTGCGGATAACGCATTTAAACAATCGACTTGAATCTTCGATGAACTATGATCCTTACAAAATGAGTTAATTCTATTAAACAAAGATTCGACTAAATTTAAATGCGATTGCATTTTACTAATATCTAGATAAGTTACTACATTCCAATTGTCATTGGTGAATTTTACGTTAATCATTCTATCATAATATAAACCAGGACTGCTTGTTATCGGCGTGACGACTTGATGACATAAGCACGACGCAGCAAGGTGCCTGAAATAAAATCAAGTGATCGTGTCATCGGACGCCAACTTAATTTCGTCATAATGGTGACGTACGTGCTTACGGTTTATAAGGAGGGTCACTGTATGATTACCGTTTATCTTAACTATCTTATATGGACCTTTCCAAACTGGAGACAAGGCTTTATTTTGCTTGTGGTGACATTTGAGATACACTGAGTCACCGACGCTATACGTTACGGGTTTAGCGTGAGAATCGTAATGACGTTTAGACCTTTCCTTAGAACTTTGTATGTTCTGTAATGCCTTTTGCCTACTGTAATATAGACTATGATTTAGTATTCTAACGTAATCCGTGTATGTATTATGTTTTAATGTGTCTATAGATTTCGGAATATAAGGTTTAAAACCGAGTAACAGTTCGAACGGAGAGTAGTTTGTAGTCTTCTAATTTAAGGCGCCAACGAATTAATCTGGAACCGGGGTCTTTAACGTTAAACAACCAAACTAGGGGCTTATGGTCTGTGACAATTTTAAACCTATAACCAAATAGATACGGACGGAATGTCTTTACACCGAATAAAATAGCCAACAATTCTTTCTCCGTGGTGGAATAGTTCCCTCGGCTTTATTTAATGTGCGCGATGCGTATGCGATAGGTTTGTCCTTGCCTATCTCGCCTTGCGATAGTATTGCACCTACAGCGTAATTAGAGGCATCAGTTGTCAACACAAACGGTTGATTGAAATCGGGGTATTGTAACAGAGGCGCCGTAGTTAATTTTTGTTTGAGAATAATAAATGCATTTTCTTGTTCGCCTGACCAAATAAAATTTACGTCCTTTTTTAATAAAGAAGTTAATGGTTTTGTAATTTTAGAGAAATTTTCAAAAAATCGCCTGTAATAACCGACTAGGTCTAAAAATGATTTAATGTCCTTGGGGCTTTTTGGAGTTGGAAATTTTGTAACGGCCTTGATTTTGTCTGGGTTAGGAGAGACACCTTTATCACTAATTATATGACCTAAATACGCCACTTCATGCCGTAAGAACTCGCATTTAGCGGTTTGCAGTTTTAAATTGAATTGACGAAATCTATCGAAGATTAATTTGAGCTTTTCCAGATGTGTACTTAAATTTTGGCTATATAGTATACAATCGTCTAAATAGATATAACAATGAAGACCCTGGAGACCAGATAGGACGGTATTCATGAGTTTTTGAAACGTTGCGGGGGCGTTTTTTAATCCGAAGGGCATTCTGGTGAATTCGTAATGCCCAGAAGTCTCGTTACCTACTACAGTGAAGGCGGTTTTAGGCGCGTCCTCCGCTTTCAATTTCAATTGATGAAAACTACTTACAAGGTCAAGTGTGCTAAAATACTTAGAATGACCCAACTGATCTAGGATATCGGTGATTAAGGGAATAGGGTAGATTTCAGTGACGGTTACATCATTGAGTTTTCTGTAGTCAATTACTATTCTCCATTTTGTTTTCCTGACGCATCCATCTTTTTGGGCACGACCCAAATAGACCCAAGGAGATTTCGTGGGCCGAATTATATTCTGTTCGAGCATTTTCTTTATTTGGCTCTCAACTTCAGCCTTGTGAAATTCGGGAAACCGATATGATTTTTCATGGATTGGAACAGCATCGCCCGTGCTAATCGAATGCTCGATGGCGTTAGTACAGATTAATTGCTCGCCCTCGAGGTAAAGAATATCTGTATAATCGGAACAACATTCTAAGAGGCATTTTGTCTCTTCAGGATTTAAATGCTCTGTTCATATGAGGTCTAATACTTGTTGCGACCTGTTAAGAGGGGTATTATCGAGGCTATTAATATATAAAGGATTTTCGTAATTAATAGGATGGGATTGTAACGTAACCGTCTCGTAAGGAAATAAATGTACACAGTAATTTTTAACCTCATTTTCAGTGGTATTAAGTACCGAAATATTAATACGTTTATTAGGCTTCAACGAAACTATACAATTAGCTAAATAAACGCCTATGGTCTAGAACTAATCCTTCTTTCATGGATTGTAGTTCGTTTAAAGAATTTGATACGGAGCATTCAACGATCGCTTCCGAGCGAGGTGGAATAACGTATATAGGGTGACTAAAATTTAATGGAATAAGGTGACCTTTAATTAATAATGAATTTTGGGAATATTTAACATCGCAATCTAGTGTTTTTAAGAAATCATTACCTAGAATTCCGTCGTAGTTAAGTCTAACCTTATTGCTGACAGCGTATAAAATATAATTAAAATCAAGCTTAGAATTTGACTGTAAAGTATATTGAAATTCGATTTTGAATGATCCTAGTGTTTCGTAACCTAGTGGTCGGGCAGTGGCACAAAAACGATACCCGACTGTTTAGTTTAAATCGTCATTATGTT
Organism: Catocala sponsa; assembly: GCA_963564715.1. Lineage (NCBI taxonomy): Eukaryota > Metazoa > Arthropoda > Insecta > Lepidoptera > Erebidae > Catocala > Catocala sponsa. The sequence continues at coordinate 11,648,356 of OY751336.1, read as the reverse complement.
CTTGAATTTCTTCCCACGATTCTGTTTGATCGCACGATATTGTGTTGCGTTGATGTATCGTTATTTTTTACCTTAGAATTATTATATTTGCGTTTATAACATTGAGAAATATCGTGACCCGGTTTCTTACAATATCTACAAGTAATGTCTGAAGACTGATATGGCTTAATATTTTGTTGAGATTGAAAACTGGAGGAAGGTCGAGGCTTGTCCTGAGATTTTTTCATCAGACAGTCACTCTCCCAATGACCCGGTTTATTACAAAGCTTACACGTCTTAGCGATCTTCGGGGAGACCTTGAGAGTAAAGTTTTGAATCTTTTCCTCTTCAATAGCAATATTAATAGCATCATTTAGATTTTTAGGATTTCTACACCGCACCATATTACTAAGTCTCGGTTGTAGACCGAAAGTAAAAGTGTGAAGGGCAAGGTCTTCCGTCATTGCGATTCGACCGGACAAATCTTTCTTTGTTGTTTCAGAATTATAAATTTCTGTCTGCATGTCGGTGAGACAGGTCTCTAAACGCAATGAAAATTGTGGCACCGTTTCATTTGTTTGTTGCCTACAAAATTGCAATTCGAAAAATAAATGACTATAATGTTTCTTTCCGCCAAAGTTTTGACGAAGGAAAGATTGTAATGAATCGAAATCCTCAAACACTTTATTAGAGCAAGCTATTTGAGCTTTGCCTCTCAGTTTGGATAGAATGTACTTAAGCAACAATTTTTTCTGACTCTCCGATGCAAGACTTAATGAATTTTGACAATTCGTTAGGAATGCCGACAAGGTTTCACGATCTCCCTTGTATGTATCGATAAAATCGCAAAGAATTTTAATAGGATATTGTTCGCTAAGAGTGATTTCACCTTTAGACATTTTTTAAAAGCAAAATTAAATTACGATTAAACAAATAAATATAGAATTTTAAGCAAGGATGAAATATAATGATATTTGAAGTAAAATGAAATTAGGATCTGCAATAACACAAGATAAAATATTCAACTCACAGCAACACCGCGAGCCGGATTGTGGCGTACATCGCAGATTTCACGCAGATCAGGGTGCAGGTAACCACGGGGCACCGGACGCACGACAGTACGTCAACAGGGCCTGGGAGCAGCAGCAAGGTCGGGTACGTGGCGCGCCGACAGTACGTCAACAGGGCCTGGGAGCAGCAGCAAGGTCGGGCACGTAGCGCACAGACAGTACACGCAGCAACTATACCGACAGCAGGGCACCAGGTAAGTACCTAGTCGCACAGGATTGCAGCAGCAGGACCCGACTACACAGTCAGGTAAGAATCAGGAACAGGAGCGACGACTAAAACGTGGCGAGAGGCACGGGGCGATGACCAAGTGGCGGCTACACGCTAGAGGATCGCAGGCTCACTAGTTGGTAAGACTTACTGTCTCAGTTCCACCAACATACAGCAGGATACAGGGTTCGTGATTTCACACACCAAGAGTTTGTAGGTAAAGATTTTGTAGAGTTCGCAAATAGTTCGGAAACGTACTCCGCGTGTTCGAATACGGATATCAGCCAAGCGATTGCTCTATCCCACTTCTGACACCACTGTTACGGGGCGGGTCTAGATTCGGTTTTTAAAAAAAATATGATTTATAAAACTGAAAGAATATTTATTGTAACTTTAACAATATTGAAATATAAACGTATCCGCGACAACGTTCAAATCCACACTGACGTAATTAGCTATGGAAAATAACAGGATGGCGAAAACGCTGACTAAACGGAAAAATAAGTTATACACGCTTGGCACTGAACTGTTTATTAAAGCATTTTATTTTATATATCTTCACGTGTATTTAAAGATATAACAGAACCCCATGTAGATCTAACCTACGGTGCGGCGTAAATAATTATTCTCGACTTACCGTAGGTGCAGGATGGATATATACGACACCTTAAGTAATAAAAAAGAGATGAATACTCTTTTGGAATTGTCTTGTTAAATACTTTATATATTTAGCATAAAATACGTATCAGGTTAATAAAACCTGACACGCAACAGAAGAAAAAAAAATTGTTTGGTACGTTTATCGGGTCTTAAAAATCTGATGACCGATGACCCGATAATCGCACTGGAATTTCATTATTTTTACTAGTGAAGTGATCGTGGGTGGTTCATAAGATACGTGTTTTTAATTATTGTTATGCAAGATTACAAAATGAAAAGTTCTAAAAGGAAGCTTTTATTGCCTGGCGATGAAAGTAATTAATACATAAAAAGTATGCCATGACATACAAGTACGACTGGACAAAGACCTAATCAGAACACCTCAAACCCCGCAGCCATTTATACAAACCCGTCAATAGGACATACCTTACAAGTTCTTCAAACAGCAGTTCAGCCATCTACAATGCCCACTTCATCAACCATTCACAGTCAACGTGTTCAAATATTAAAAAACATCGTTAAACATCGTTTTTGTGAGTTATTTTTTTATGTCTGATAAGCATCAATTACCTATATAACTACAATAAGTATAAGCTCAATGTCCTTAAACATTATATTATCCATTTGAATAAAAGTATTTGTTTTCATATCGATATTTATTTAATTATACCTACGTACCTCCCTAAAATTTCATCGATACTATACACATTGGTGCTGATATCAGGTCATAAAGATCCGAAAGATTGAACTTCTAATAACAAGCATATTATTAACCAGATTCACATGCACCATCCTTAAATGCACCTTTCGCTACCAAAAAATAACACAATACTACGACAAAGACTCGCAACTTATTTATAGTTGTATAAATAATTACACTTAAACAAAAGCACATCAAACAGGTTCTTTTGACTCTATAACGCACCATGGGACAGATCGCCAAAGGGTCGATTCCACCTGATATAGTATCAACTGAAAGTCAGGTAAATAGCTTACCGCAGTGAGCGTGTTAATGAGTAATCAAAAATATTTTCCTCTGCCGACACAGACACTTCTTTTTTAAACCGGTTATAGTATCTACGAAATACTTATTAGTTTCCTCGAACTAAATAAATGTTATAATGAGACCACGAAATAGAAATAATACATTGATTTTTTCGGATAGTGTACAACGCTACAATAATGAATTAGTCTCAATATTACAATGAGATAAAATTTAACGGGACAAGTTATGCAGAGTTCAGAGAACTCAGAAAATAACACAACAAATAAGTAACTTCAAGCTTCAAATTACACAAACAAAAAAACACAGAAATGCCACCAAAACGAACAACCTGTAGCTACAGCGCTTTGAATATGTTTAGTCCATCGATCAAATATACCATAGATGCACGATCGTCGCTCGAAAAACGGCCCCAACAAAACTGTGCATAACTCAGTCGTATGCGCTATATTATGCACTTCTGTTCTCGTCGTCATAGTGACAAATTGACTAGGTGGACCGTCGACCTTGTTAGGACCGCAGGAAGCGGATGGATGCAGGCGGCACAAAATCGGTCTGTGTGGAGAACCTTGGGGAAGGCCTATGTCCAGCAGTGGACGTCCACTGCTGGACATAGGCCTCCCCCAAGGTTGGCTGAAATGATGGATTATAATAGTCACGGAGACATAACTGTCCGCATACTGAGCGTATAATATATGAGTGTATAATGTATATATTATACACTCATATATACGCTCATGTATGCTATTTATTAAGAAATATTATTTCTTAATACATACATGTCATAGATAAAATACACCAATTTACTTATAAGGACATCGCTAGCTTTGATTTTCTTTTTCTTTTTTATTTTGATAATTTAATTAATTGAATGAATAAAAAGCAAAGATATTGTATAATAGAACTATAGATGGATCATATTTAAGTTGAACTATTTTACCATAAGCGCTACTCGTCATTCTAATGCAAGCATTTCGGGTGATAAAAAGAGATAACAATAGACGCTCGACTTGTGTCAAATCTATGCGCGCCACTTACCGTTGACAGCCATTAGGTATTGTTTGTGTTACATATAACACAGAATGTGCCTTGGATTTTTTGGAAAATATCTTAGATTTTGAGACTTTGACAATATTTTACTATTAAAGAAGAGTTTTAGCGTGTAGGTACAGTGTCCGGTTGTTCAAGTCGAACAGGATTTTTTACGGAGAATAATGGAAATATATCATTACATCGGTAAGACGATATAAGATTATTGTATTATACTAGCTGTGCCCGCGACTTCGTCCGCGTGGAATAGCGACTTTGGGCAGCATTTTTTGGATATATCTTTTGGTTTATTTTGGATTACAAACACCTTCGTTTGGGTATTTAAAAAAATCTACTTTACAGTAATGTTTCTCTATACACGATATTAGGGATTAATGCATACAGACTGCTAGGATTGCTAACACGTGACAGAGCCACATAAAGCTGACCGTGCGATAAACAGCTAATACTTAGATCCACGCCCACAACTCTTAGCGTCTGAGCTTGGGCTTTATTAATTGTCATCGCCAAACATAGGCTCACTGGAAACTGGACTCGTTTAAAACTAAACGGAAAATTGTTTAGAATGAGAGGAATCCGAGAAATAAAAACACTATCACCTATTCCGCACCCTGTTAAAATCTCTGCTTCTATCAGGTTTCGTTGTAAATTATAATTGGTTAGTTTTAATCTGGTACTGTTGCAAAGTTTTGGCGGGCTTAAATTTCTAAGGAGCATTATGGGTACGCCAACTTTTAAATTTATTTTATGAGCTGGTAGTCCATGAGATATTCTAAAACTTCTACTGGGTAGCTGAAAGATTCTTCATCTTCCATAACTCTTTTAATGGAGATATACTCTACATTATCCCCCGAAACAAAGCTCAAAATTTCAGCGTTTATTGCTGCTGCTTGGTCGTTTCGTGGAGTTAAAATAGCTCTTTCGCAAAGCCAGAAATTTTCGCAAGTTGGTATTTGCGTTGCGTTTCCATACACGGATGATATGAGGTCTCGCATTAATGAAGCTTTGCAGCATAGGTTTTCGTTTATTACAACTTTTCCTTGTTCCTGCGGATACACACCGTTACCGATCCCAAGTAGCAAATCTGAAAACTCTTGAGCATTTTCGTTGCCTCCGATTTGCGCTCGCATATTTATTGTCAAATGCAAAGGGATAATGTAATTCCACAGTCGAGAACTCGTTAGACAGGCTCTAACTTCATCAGCCCTTGTTCCACGTGGTATAACAGGGAGAGTCTGACGAAAATCGCCACAAAAAGTATAGTAATGCCACCCAAAGGTTGGCCATTTTGCTTGACATCACGCAACGTTCTATCTACTGCTTCAATCGCTTTAGGTACTGTTTGCCATTGTGCACTCATCCTATATAATAAGGCTACAATCACGAAGAACCTTAGCTATATCGCTATTTCTAGAAATATTTCAAACAGGGCTTTCTATGCGGTCTAAGTCGATCGAAATTTTAAACATTGTATGGGCAGTTTTCCCTCCTGGCAACAAAGTGGCTGCTATGCCCGATGAAGCGACAGCAAGCGCAATTTTACCTTAGCTTCGTACCTTCGCCAAAATCACTTTGGTAAGAAATGTCTTACCCGTTCCACCGGGAGCATCTACAAATACAACAAAACATTCTCCCAAAGCACTATCAACGCTGCGACACACCCGATCAAATATTAAACGCTGTTCTTCAGTTAATCTCGAGACATTCGTTTCTAATATTTCGGCCAGATCTACTGGATCATAGTTGATTTCCATCGCGTAATCTTTATTAATACGTTCACCGTCAAATGATGGCTCGGGCATGCCATATTGAGAAATAGGATTACCCCCAACAGATGTAACTATATTTTGAATAGCCAGCAAACAACGATTCAAGTGACTTTCACGTAATCTCTCACTAATTGGGTTGTCATTATTTAGTTGTGCGTGCCTGCAAAAGTACTCAGCTAATTTGTTCTGATACTTATGCCATAACTGTGCAGCATCAGAAAGTGCACAGAACACCAGCATGACTGCAAACAAATGGCGCAACCGCTTAGGAATTTCGCTAATACTTGCTTCGGACTAGGGCATGCAATTATCGAAACTTTCCGATAAACGATAATATCGATAATATCTAAAAAAAGCGATAAAAACCGATAATTATCGGTTTTATCGAAATAGTTGTAAATAGTTAGTAAAAACATATTTTTCATAATATGCATATTTTTCATATTATATACTACGTACACTAATACAATTACCTAAAATAAGCCATGATATAATTATATTGAAATAAATATTCAAACATATAAAAGCCTACTTTAAATCAACGATTGTATTTCTTAATCATCCTTACTAATATTATAAATTGGAAAGTTACTGCCTGTCTGTCTGTTACCTTTTCACGGGTAAACCACTCAACCGATTTAGATGAAATTTGGTACAGATATAGTTCAAAACCTGGGGAAGGACATAGGCTACTTTTTATTCAAGTAGGTACCACGCGGGCGGAGCCGCGTGCAAAAGCTAGTATACTATAAACTTAACAAAACATAAAATCAACATTTTGCATTACCTATTATAATCATTGGTTCAATTCTTATCCTTAAAAACTTTAATACTGCTTTGTCGATTAGCCTTAACTTAAAAAAATATTTCTAAATATGAGATCTTTAAAAAAATTTTAGGAACTTCCTTCTCAATTATAAAAAAGAAAGAACTTGTATTAAAATTAAATTAATATAAAAAATATTTTACTTTGTTTATAAGACGATTGTCCACGTTCAAGCCAAATATGGACGGTCTCCTTTGTGTAACATAAACGAAATGGCAGCTACCACTTAGGCCACTAATCTTAGGTACTATCGCTTTGTAAGGTATTTTTAAAACAATTTTTGGGCGAATTTACAATTTAAATACTAAATACAATAAGAAATTGACCTTACTAATACATTTTGAGTCATTATAAAATGGAAACATAATAAAAATTACCCTAATATAATTTTTGTCGCGTTTAAATGCGAAAGCGACAAAGAAGAGAAGACAAGATCGGTAACATGTTTGTACGGGTCACGAGTTCATTACCGTACATTACCAACGGTGCCGACGCAGCACCTACGTCCAATACTAACATGCGTCATAAAGTATTTCGCAACACCTTTTATATTAATAAGCTATTAACCAAGTAATAACGAGTACATTATTAACTTAGATCTACAACACACTATCAAGGAAAAATAAGCCACCGTTGTTTACATTGTAATAATTTTAAACTAACTTAAGTAATATACAGTGTCTAACTTTCGGCTTTCTTTCCTTTCGTACTCCATTACAACTCTACCAACATCAAGTCAATCGAATCACCATTTGTCAACAAAGGATATGGAGGTCCTCTTAACAACGGTTCAACTAAAACTACAAACTCGTAATGGTACTTTCATTACACTTAGAGCGTTACTAGATCAAGGCTCGCAAGTTAACCTAATCACAGAAAATGCTGCGCAGTTATTGAGATTACCTAGGAAGAAAATGAATGCTACAATATCAGGAATAGGCGAACTGTCCGGCAACTGTAAAGGAAGAATCCAACTGACGTGCCAATCCTTACACTCCAATTTTATATTCAGAACTGAAGCGTTGATTTTGAACAAACTAACCAACAACTTACCCAGTGCTACGTTTGAGAAAACCAACTGGCCACATCTGGAAAACTTAAAGCTAGCTGATGCTGATTATAATGTGTCACGTCCTATAGACATCTTGCTTGGGGCGGACGTGTATGCTGACATCATAATGGACGGGGTTCTGAAAGGTGAACAGCAATCCCCCATTGCGCAACAAACACACCTAGGATGGATTCTTTGTGGCAAACTACCAACATTCAATTGTCACGTGACGTTATTTGACATGAGTGAGATGACTAAGTTCTGGGAGAACGAAGATATCATTCAGGATACTCAGGACATCCACAAGGACGACCAGTGCGAAGAGTACTATGTCAAGACAGTAAAAAGAGCGTCCGAAGGACGTTATATCGTGAAGATGCCTCTCAGTCCTAATTATGAACAAAAGATGGGACAGTCGAGATCTATTGCTGTCTCACAATTCCTACAGCTTGAAAAACGACTCGAGAAAAACAATAAACTTGCAGATATGTACCGAAGTTTCATAAAGGAGTATATAGAATTACACCACATGAAACCGGTGGCTCGCGCATCAAGCAGACATCCGCACTTCTACCTACCCCATCACGGCGTACTGCGTGAACACGCCGCAACAACAAAACTGAGAGTTGTCTTCAACGCCTCACAAAAAACAACGAGTGGTTACAGTCTCAATCAACTGCAAGAAAAGGGTCCTAATCTACAAAAAGATATCCAAACCCTAATTCTGAAACATTAAATGCTCGGGCCAGTTAGCCTTCAGACTTTACACTTTATGGTATTGGTAGAGTTGTAATGGAGTACGAAAGGAAAGAAAGCCGAAAGTTAGACACTGTATATTACTTAAGTTAGTTTAAAATTATTACAATGTAAACAACGGTGGCTTATTTTTCCTTGATAGTGTGTTGTAGATCTAAGTTAATAATGTACTCGTTATTACTTGGTTAATAGCTTATTAATATAAAAGGTGTTGCGAAATACTTTATGACGCATGTTAGTATTGGACGTAGGTGCTGCGTCGGCACCGTTGGTAATGTACGGTAATGAACTCGTGACCCGTACATATTGGCAACCCCAAAAGGACAAAAGAAAATATAAGTTACTATCAAGAAAAGATAAGTCAGTACAAAGCAAAGAAATATCACTTAATCAAAGTTAAATGCGACGTTGTCCATCGCCGCTGTTGTTGTTGCTGGTGACGCCTGTCGCGGCTGCTTGGATGCCCTCCGCGTAGCTTCCTCGGGATGCTGGGACGCTAATTCAATGTCCTCATGTTGGAGTTCTTCTGTCTGTTTCTTCTTTTCTTTACAGAATACCAATCGCTTTCTTAGGAGCCACGTAACGACTGCGATAACAACTATTCCTAATAACGTGTAACACACTATATACTGGTGTAGGTCGTGTGAAGAAATCGGCTCAGGTAGGACTTCATGTTCTCTTTGTAAGAGTAATCTTCTATCGATTTCTGCCGTATCTTCTTCAGATTTGTGACGTAGTATTGCCCATGGTTCATTGAGGTAACTTAGTTTCACAATATTATTCACCGTAGAGTTCAAAACAGGGATGTCAAGCTGGTAGTTCATCTTGATCTTACTATTGTATTTGTTGTGCGAATAGATGGTGAAATCTTGGAATTGTAATATACATCCTTGCGCTAAGTTAACTATGCCAGTCGAGGTTATAGTATATGACGTCACTTCACTGTCACATATTGTACGCAAAGTACAATATGTGACAGTGAAGTACATCACCTACTATAGCTGTTCCACGTCTTCTGCGGTTAAAAGTACCTTGTTGTTTATTATAGGTATAATACGATGGAACTTCGTTGTATAAGAGTGACTTAGCAAGTGCGTCTGATTCGCAAAGATTAAAGAAAGCGAGCAGAGTGGTTCGTCTGGGGTTTTCTAAACGCTCCGTTGCATTTTCAGGGTTGAAGTATATCCTTTGTCCACCTTCAAGATGAACGTCAATGGATAATGGGTGGATGTCTTTCATGAATTGACAAACTTATAAAAATACGCCAAACTGCGTCAGAAGAGCTAATATATAATAATAATAATAATAATAAAATTTATTGTGTCAAATAATTCGTTTCACAGAAAGTTATGTTCGGAATCTTCTTTTAAGCAAATAATGCTTGTAGTAGAAAATTCCGCTACTCCATATTTTACATAGTGTGATAATTAACACAATAATTTGAAATGATGAAATTAACTCTAGGCTACATTATATTAAATACAAACTTATACTTTAAAATGTGTGTGTATGTATGTGTGCGTGTGTGTGTGTATGTGTGTGTTGTATGTGTTTATATATAGATTATTCCGCGTGTTGTAACAATGCTTCTGTGTCCTCATATGTAAGTGGTTTTATCCACTTAATTAATGTTTCTTTGCAGTCATAATATTTTTTTGGGTGTATGTATATCTTTTTATTTATTCTATTATATAATTGAGCTGATCGTTTATTATATTGTATACATCCAAATTTGGTCTTTGTTGAAGGAATATTCGCTATATTATATTTTCTTCTTTTTGAGTTAATACTCACATTAAAAGGCAAGGACTTATGCTTTTTTAAGACCGTTTGTACTACATATATACAACTTCCTGACAGAGAGTACATCACTAATCTGATAAAGGCTCACAGTAGAAAATCTAAGTTTTTTAAAGTGCATGATCTTGAGAAGTGCGCGTTGTGCTCGTTCAAGATTGATGAATTTAGTCTTTCCTGTACCTCCCCAAACCGGAATACAGTATACGAGCACAGATTGTACAAGAGCAAGGTATATTTGTGTAAGTAAATTTCTAGGAGGGGTTTTGTTATCAGCTTTAACCATTGGTGCCACATGTCTGAGGGTTATGAACAACCAGCTTAGCTTCCTAATTCTGGCGGTAACTTGTTCTACGTGAGGGTACCAGGATAGTCTATTATCTACTACTACACCCAAATATTTAACCTTGGTTACTTTACGGATATTCGGGCAGTTACAATTGTTATCCCCCCTACATGTATGTATAACGATACTAAAATCATCAGTTGGTTCATTACGCTTGGAGATACTGAAACATACATAATTAGTTTTGGAGGTGTTTAAAGTTAAGAGGTTGGATTTTAGCCATTCAGCAACATGTGTCATACCCGCTTCAGCACAATGCTTGACATCGTGCCAAGAGCTCCCATAGAAGGCAATGGCTGTATCATCGGCGTAAGAAAAAACTTTAGCATTGGGTATTTTCATATTACAGAGGTCGTTTATATATATTAAGAACAGCGTAGGACCTAACACGCTCCCCTGAGGAACGCCGTATAATACAGCCGCATCATCACTGATATGCTGGCCAACTTTCACTCTTTGCTTTCTGTTTGAAAGATAGTCCTTTAAGAGGTCGAGAGCTACCTCCCTAACGCCAATTTTTTCTAGTTTGTTAACAAGGATAGAGGTAGAGACGGTATCAAACGCCTTTTTAAGGTCTAGAAAGACTGTGAGGCATTTTTTTCCATTATCGAGATGTTTGGTTATTAAAGAGGATAGAGCACTAACAGCATCCTCCGTAGATATACTTTTTCTAAAGCCGTATTGTGAGTCGGATAATATATCAAATTTACTTAAATAATTTAAAAGCCTATTATTTATTAATTTTTCAATAATTTTTGATATAGATGTTAAAACGGATATTGCTCTATAATTACTGATATCGTCTATATCTCCACACTTGTGCACAGGCGTGATGATGGCTTCTTTTAACGGGGCTGGGAAAATTCCTTTCTTAAAGCAAATATTTGCAAGGTGTGTTATAATGGGGACAACTGCCATGCTGGTATATTTTAAAAACTTTGTAGAGATGTTATCCCACCCAGAAGCGCTGTTGAACTTGATATATCGATCTGAAACCTTGTAACTTCATCGTTATCATTATTTGTGAATCCGACTGTTGCTTAGTCACTGCCCTTGTTCACATATTTACATATTATGTATTTTATGGATTCGACACTGTTACATACTTCAACATTGATGTGAGCTTGAAAGGTTCTCGATAATACCGGTGAATAAAGTACCACCCATCTATTATCTAAATCTATTTCCTGACCATGTAACCTTATTTTAGCTGTGAAGCCACCTTTTTGAGGTGATTTTCGACGATACAGTGGATATTTTAAACTTCTATTTATTATTTAGTAAAGTTTCAGTCACATAAAATAGATTAGATAGTTTAACAAATTAACAAATGTTTGACGTGATTCTTTAAATTGGCATAACTTTTTTATTTATGAACCGATTGACATCAAACAAACACTAAATGATAACTGCCGTCCATAGACTATAATGCCGTTAACCCACATCAGGTCATTTTTTAGGTTTTAAACTCACCTTAATAAAAAATACAAGCTCTATCGATCTGTATTTAAGGTTTATTTTTATCTGTTGTAGTTCTCGAGATAAATATGGTTAATATGCCGTTAAGGCGAGGATTTCCGAGCGCTCAAAGGTTTTGGGGCCCCCCGCTTCACCGGTTCGCGCGTACGCCGACGTCCATAATTACGATGAGTCGGGCGCTATGCTACTCGCGAGTGCCGGTGACGTAGGTATGGTGGTGGCACCAATTATCGGCCGTGTCAACTTTTTTTGAACTTTGACTGCTTGTAATTTTTACGTTAATAGCTTAATTTGCTTTCTTGCAATGCCTTTTTTGGGTAGAGGGATACTGAAACTCGGTTTGGGTAGAACATTTCTAAGCTGTGACACTAGTGCATTCTTCATAGGCGTGATAGTGATAGATAATACGATAATAATATTATTAAGTGCCCATGAAAACTACGTAAATATAACAATCAAACCGTATTCCATGTTTGGTAATAGTGTGGTAATAGTCAATAGGATTATTGAATACTAGCTTCTGCCCGCGACTTCGTCCGCGTGGAATAGTTACTTTGGGCTAACGTTGACTTTAACCCGCGTCTTCGTTATACTTAGTTAGCTGCGATGTTATTTTAAAACTGCGATATCTCCTAAGATATTCATTGAAATCGAATGATGTAAAGGGCAATTTTGTTTTAAATTAAATACTTGTGATGAATAACGTATTTATTTGGATAAGGATTAATATCATGTTTATAAAAACACCTTCGCAAATAATGCATTATTTTAGAACAAATTTGGTTAGCATAAAAACGGTTATAGTGAGCCAACCTTAAAAGATAGACATATGCTGTCGAGGACTTTTTTTAGAACTTTTAAAGGGGAACAATTCTATAATACATGATTTTTGCGAAACTTTGAGAGTTTGAGAGCTGAAGAGTTTATTTGTTTGTTTGTTTGTTTGCTTGAACGCGCTAATCTCAGGAACTACTAGTCCGATTTGAAAAATTCTTTCAGTGTTAGATAGCCCATTTATCGAGGAGGCTATAGGCTATATATCATCACGCTAAGATTAATAGGAGCGGAGCACCAATGAAGAATGTTTCAAAATCAGAGGGTTTTTTTTTCCTTTTGGGAGCTTACGCTACGTGCGCTGGGTAAGCAGTTAAAGTTTCGCAAAAATCATGTATGACAGAATTGTTTCCCTTTAAAAGTTCTAAAAAAAAGCCCATGACAACATATTTCTATCTTTTAAGGTTGGCTTACTATAACCTTTTTTATGCTAACCAAATTTGTTCTAAAATAATGCATTATTTGCGAAGGTATTATTATAAACATGATATTAATCCTTATCCAAATAAATACGTTATTCATCACAAGTATTTAATTTAAAACAAAATTGCCCTTTACATCATTCGATTTCAATGAATATCTTAGTAGATATAGCAGTTTTTAAATAACGTCGCAGCAAAATAATTACCCATTACAGACATACAAACGATGTTTCTCCTGGTTTATTTTGCGTGATTTTAAATTAGCACTGTAGGTATATTTATAAAATGTTGTTCAATGGTTCTTACGTGGTTCGTGGATTTAAGAAAGAAAGATTCAGCTCCTTTAAAATTGTATTATAGGTGCCTACGACCCACTCTCTCTCTTATGTGACGCAGACGAAGTTGCGCGGGTCAGCTATCTATACTAATATTATAAAGCTGAAGAGTTTGTTTGTTTGTTTGTTGGTTTGAACGCGCTAATCTCATAATAGCCTATTTATCGAGGAAGGCTATAGGCTATATAACATCACGCTACGACCCACGGGGGTGGCACAGTAACGATAAACGCGGGTGAAACCGCGGGAACATCTAGTACCACATAACATTACAACCCACGAGGGTGGTGCAGTAAACATAAATACCACAACGCGCAGGTATAACTGCGGATAATATTTGTATTTATTTAGGTAGGCAGGTACCTACCTATAAAATTCGCTCGTATTGCTTTTAGGCACATCTCACATATTTATTCTCGTATACCTACCTAATATAATAATAATGCTATAAAATAATTATTCAAGTCCTATACAAATATAGGTAGTGTTTTAGTAATTTCCAAATAATAGGTAGGCAACCTATGTACCTTTAACATTTGTTTAGCCTACGTAAGGCTAAAGATAACAACCTTGATTTTCTTTTATTTTATTGCCCATTTCTACACTCGTCATCTACAAATCAATAATGGACTTGCACTGGAAGTGGTACCTAACTATGCTGTTGTTATCAAGGCCGTTATCTCGTCCAATAATCAAAACGATATTTTCAAAACTATGCTAATTATATACACTCTTATTACTAAAAATGTATAATACCTATTTACAAACTAAACCTAGATATAATATATTTATTAATAAGTGATGACATTCGTAACTGCCGATAAAATTATTTGTAATTCTGCGGTGCGCTCTGCAAACTAGCAATACGTCCTGTCCCCATTACATCGCGCTCGGGAGTGCAAGACGCTAGAGAGAGCGCGGCGGCTAGTAAGAAATCACATATTTTCGGTATTATATTTTTGTATATTATATAATGCATATTGTGATGCCCGACAAATAACTGTTTTTACATGACCTTTCTTTTGGTATATTTTTGAAAATTCAATTCCCAATATAACTCAAATAAAACACGAAAAATGCTTAAATCAGACCTATCTTCACGATTTTTTTCGATCGTATAAAATGTCAGTAATCGTGTTTCGAATGCCCGACAAATCAAGATCTAATGCTGTAAAACAACATATATTTTTTTCAGAATTTAAATCTGTTATTTACAAATAAAAAGCGCTTAAGCACGCTAGATAACACTGTACTTTGGGAAATCCTCGCCTTAAAAAACTTTTATTCATATGTTTACAACTCTAAAACGTAGTTAAGTATATTTTGTAACCTAATAAGTGGCTAAGACCCCTTAGTTCTTCTTTTATACTATATTTATTTGCAAGTTGCCTAACTAAATTGTCGTTAACTGATTTTTGTACTCAACAGTGCCGTTAAAACACTTTTATATTTTTGTAGATTAGCATTCTGTAATTTAGAATATAGGTACTGCAACATTATAAAGCCGTTAAATAAAAATACTACGTATGATTGCGGTTAAAATCACTTAACTGCATTTTAGCATTTTATTCAGCATATATTTTTTGAAACTTTACATAATGTACACGACGTTAACGGCGTTTTCAAAATAGTGACAAAAATATTTAAGCTGGTGTGCAATACTAAATTGCGGCTATCTCACATTACTACACTATAATGCCGATAAGTTGATCTCGCGCCGCTAACGAGTGTCGTCGGTCGACCAACGAATTAGTGCCCCGAGCAGGGGGGGGACACTGCCCAATACCTTTCCTCTATCCAAAGATAGGATTGACATCTGTGTTTTTGGCCGTTTGACAATCATTAGGGACAATTTAAATCTAAAGTTATGATTATTATCACATTTAAACACAATCTTCTTGCAACTAATCACATAATTGAGGTAGGTTTTAGTCGGTATCTTTTGAGTTACCTACATGAAACAGCCTACCCACCTTATAAGGACATTAAATACAAAATAAAAATCAACATGAAATTCTTAATGTTCTCATCTTTAATTAACTTAATATCTTTAAATGGCACTTTAAGCAGTCTTTTATAATTCGGTAAATTAAAAATAGTCTAACATGTTAAATTATTATATTATTATTTAAACACAGCCTTCAATCATGAAAAATAAAAGAAATTTCCAAAAAAATAAGAATATAAACATGGTGTTCTTAAAATTAATATCTATAATTAACGTAGGAAAATGGCACTTTCAGCAGTCTTATGTAATTTTTCGTTGGATTAATTTAACTGTTCATAACAGGCAAGCTATGCCAGAATATAAGCTTATGTGGGGGAATTATATCAGATAGCTTGGCTATAAGAGTAGCTTTTCTTTCTGGGTCTATACCTTTGGGAGAACTACGGAATGCAATAGTCAGAATGTTTGGGTTTTTCAGATATTTGTCGTTCATAAATCGCAAACTATTTTTATAGAAAAGGTCATAACTCGTGCACTTAAAACATACATGAGATATATTTTAAGATATGCCCTTGGATTTGAATTTTGAATATGTCTCTCTGATAAAAAATTTGGAACATTTATAAAATTTTCTTTCATCAAAGATTTTGTTACGTCTTTCGATTTATTTATGAAGCTTACCGCTTCTTCAAAATCCCCGAAATCGTATAATTTACCTTTTTTTTCATCGATAACTCCACTTGATGATGAACCTGGTCACAGCTCATATAGGTATGACCAGGTTCAAAATAATATAAATTTATTGATTCTGTCGCAATCAAATTACTATTTATCATGTGGATGAACAATAAAAATAATAGCCAGTTTTTATTTTGTGCGCTACAGTTATCTAACCAAATGTTAATTTCCTTAACATCTCGATTAGCCAATAAGAAAAAATAAAATGCGCTCATAATATCCTCCTATTTGCGTGCTAAATAACAGCCAGAGGTTTGCATTCGTTGGTTATTTTACCAATTGGTGCAAATATTTGATTGAAGGCAATGAGCCTTTGACAGAAGATTACCGTTCTAAATTAATCCATCCTGGGTAACATGATTACCTTTTCTAGGTCCGAACTGACAAATATTTGCGATTCAATTCGCGGAATATTTTCATGTACTCCATACAACTCCCTTGGTTTCTTATATTTAATATGATGCTTAGTCCACTCTAAACAGATTGCACAGTCTTCAGTACTTTGGTTATCGGCGTCATATGAGGTTGCTTTTTTGTGCAAGTTGTATGACTCAAAAGCCTCACATTCTTCATTACCTAGCCTAGTAAAAGATATGTTCATGGTTTTTATGTGCTGCCTATACAGGCAGCACATAAAAACCATGAACATGCTTCTTTCATTTCATGGTCCAATTATATTTGTGAGTAATGAGTTAGATGATGGTATGGATGATGCTCTTAAGAATCGTTTTTGTTTTGTTAGTGCAAATGAGGCGTTTTGGGAGGCAGTTCGGGCGTGTGTACCGAAGGAGGAGATGGATACGCCCCCGTATGAGGATGAAGTGGTTGCGTTATCGTCGGATGAGGAGGAGTGTGAAAGTCAAGAGTCGTCGTAGGTTTCGCCGGAAATTTACTTGCTCTGCTACTCCAATTCGTTCATATTTTGGCCCTCCCGGTCGTGTAATGCTATTGTTATCGGTTTTGCTAATGGTGCTCGCTTTGATTTGCAATCTTGTAAGTCTAGAAAAAGTTGTATCAAGTATTGCACGAAAGAGGATAAATGTCCATTGTATAATTGTAAAGAGTCTGAATTGCATTTTAATATGCGAGCACGATTGTGGGCTATGCGAACTGATCGGTTTCGTTTTGATGATCCTTTTGTAATTGAACATAGATTTTGTTATAAGTTTTTGAGAAATTTGTTTGATGACATAAAATGTCCTGTTGTGGATGTTCAATTGAAACCGATGGATGTGTGTTATGTTATATGATTATTAACAGTTAATTGGACCATGGAAGTGTGTATGTGGTGGAATAATTTATTGAAAGGGCGAGGTACAACTGCGGAAGTACAACCTAGGCAGGGGCCATGAATTAAAACCAAAATTATTCTTTAAAATTATCAGTATTTAATGTAGAAAAAGTCCAATACACACGATAACATATATTATACCTAATATTATATTCATAACAAGAATTCGCATCAGTATTTAACGGCAAACCAAGAGCATCAAATCCCAAATATGCACGACTAGCATGAGATCCATTTATTACATCAGGAGAATCCATAGCAACAACCAATTCGCCAATACGTGACTTAGAATTTAACACTCCAGTTTCAATTCGTTTCTTACATCTAGGATAATAAGTCCACCTAATAGTGGCACCATTCCGCAAGCGAGTACGTCTCATATTCTCATAAGAGCCAGTCAATGTAGGAGTACCAAAAGAAGCATGATTATTAACAAAGTTAGTACATAATTCAAAAGTATCCTGCGAAAATAAAGGATCAACCCGCAAATCATTAAAATGCTTATTAACCTGTTCAACTTTACCAAGATCATAATAACGGTTCAATTCGATATTACTTATTACATATTCAATTTTGTTAATAATCATCATACCATATTGATTTTGTAAAAATTGCCCAACATTTTTATTACCCATAGCAAATAAAGTAAAAAATGGCAACTCCCCATATTTAATTTCATAAAAAGAAGATCCAAAACGCCAAGTATACGTCTGAATAGATGCACCAGAATAACAATATTGCATTACACGTCCGGGAGGGCCAAAATATGAACGAATTGGAGTAGCAGAGCAAGTAAATTTCCGGCGAAACCTACGACGACTCTTGACTTTCACACTCCTCCTCATCCGACGACAACGCAACCACTTCATCCTCATACGGGGGCGTATCCATCTCCTCCTCCTTCGGTACACACGCCCGAACTGCCTCCCAATACGCCTCATTTGCACTAACAAAACAAAAACGATTCTTAAGAGCATCATCCATACCATCATCTAACTCGTTACTCACAAATATAATTGGACCATGAAATGAAAGAAGCATATCACTTTCACACTTAACAGGATATGAATACCGTCTACCTTCCAATAATCGCTTCAACATACTTGGCACACAAAACTTGTAAGAAAACTCCTCAAATAAAATAACCTTATGATAACCATCACGAAAACCTTGCATAAAAAATTTACCCACACCAGGATAAAAAACATACTTCATATTAGCAGATCCTATAAGCCTTTCAACAAAACTTGATTTACCAACATTACTAGGACCAGACAAATATAACTGCTTACGCTTTATACCTCGCCCTTTCAAAAAATTATTCCACTACATACACACTTCCATGGTCCAATTAACATAACACACATCCATCGGTTTCAATTGAACATCCACAACAGGACATTTTATGTCATCAAACAAATGTCTCAAAAACTTATAACAAAATCTATGTTCAATTACAAAAGGATCATCAAAACGAAACCGATCAGTTCGCATAGCCCACAATCGTGCTCGCATATTAAAAAGTCCACAGTCTCATATTCTCATAAGAGCCAGTCAATGTAGGAGTACCAAAAGAAGCATGATTATTAACAAAGTTAGTACATAATTAGTCCACAACAGGACATTTTATGTCATCAAACAAATTTCTCAAAAACTTATAACAAAATCTATGTTCAATTACAAAAGGATCATCAAAACGAAACCGATCAGTTCGCATAGCCCACAATCGTGCTCGCATATTAAAATGCAATTCAGACTCTTTACAATTATACAATGGACATTTATCCTCTTTCGTGCAATACTTGATACAACTTTTTCTAGACTTACAAGATTGCAAATCAAAGCGAGCACCATTAGCAAAACCGATAACAATAGTACGTAAATTTTCTAACAACATGGCTTCAGAAAACTCTAAAAAGCAATGCAAATGATAACTTACTCGGTTACTTGTCCGAGACTCTTCAAGAGCAACAACGTACGTAACAAGGCCAACAAAGTTCTTAATAATACTTTCTCGACACAAGACATCAAAACTTAAAACGTCTAAAGTTAAAAAAAAATTATGACCAGGACGAACACACGTCCTCCCCTTCTTACTACTAACAGGCGAATGACTACGCGGGCCACACACATCAACACCATCTGAAATACCCCCTGCTGCGTACCCAGCGGACGCGCCGGTAGGGTGTTTTAGACCGGCGCGATGCGGCGATGACGTCATGATCTATAAATAAATTTGTACCGTTAGAGTTGTGGCCTACGGGTGGTCCAAGGGCCACCCTCCGGCGAAACGCCGACATGTTGAGTTAAAATAAATAACTAAATTGAACCTACAACGACCAAATGTCGGGTTTCGTGTAAAATAGGATTTCTACTAATTATCGTTCCGTGGAACGATAACCCTGGGTCCGCTTCGAGCACCAAGGGTAAATAAAACTAATTGTCGCTTTCATTGCGCTGCGGAAGTACAACCTAGGCGTTCATATTTTGACCCTCCCGGTCGTGTAATGCAATATTGTTATTCTGGTGTATCTATTCAGACGTATACTTGGCGTTTTGGATCTTCTTTTTATGAAATTAAATATGGGGAGTTGCCATTTTTTACTTTATTTGCTATGGGTAATAAAAATGTTGGGCAATTTTTACAAAATCAATATGGTATGATGATTATTAACAAAATTGAATATGTAATAAGTAATATCGAATTGAATCGTTATTATGATCTTGGTAAAGTTGAACAGGTTAATAAGCATTTTAATGATTTGCGGGTTGATCCTTTATTTTCGCAGGATACTTTTGAATTATGTACTAACTTTGTTAATAATCATGCTTCTTTTGGTACTCCTACATTGACTGGTTCTTATGAGAATATGAGACGTACTCGCTTGCGGAATGGTGCTACTATTAGGTGGACTTATTATCCTAGATGTAAGAAACGAATTGAAACTGGAGTGTTAAATTCTAAGTCACGTATTGGCGAATTGGTTGTTGCTATGGATTCTCCTGATGTAATAAATGGATCTCATGCTAGTCGTGCATATTTGGGATTTGATTCAGACTCTTTACAATTATACAATGGACATTTATCCTTTTTCGTGCAATACTTGATACAACTTTTTCTAGACTTACAAGATTGCAAATCAAAGCGAGCACCATTAGCAAAACCGATAACAATAGTACGTAAATTTTCTAACAACATGGCTTCAGAAAACTCTAAAAAGCAATGCAAATGATAACTTACTCGGTTACTTGTCCGAGACTCTTCAAGAGCAACAACGTACGTAACAAGGCCAACAAAGTTCTTAATAATACTTTCTCGACACAAGACATCAAAACTTAAAACGTCTAAAGTTAAAAAAAAATTATGACCAGGACGAACACACGTCCTTCTTATTACTAACAGGCGAATGACTACGCGGGCCACACACATCAACACCATCTGAAATACCCCCTGCTGCGTACCCAGCGGACGCGCCGGTAGGGTGTTCTAGACCGGCGCGATGCGGCGATGACGTCATGATCTATAAATAAATTTGTACCGTTTCATTTTGCCAACTTATCCCAACCAAAAAGTGTCGTACGAATTTTATTATACAATAAAATTCGTACGACACTTTTTGGTTGGGATAAGTTTTACAAAAATGTCTATAAATTTGCGCTATATTGATATCACTTCCTAAGTAGCGACGAAGAGGAGCATGTTCTCGTTTATAATGAGGTTCTGAAGGGTTGAATGATTCAACGTGCTGGCTAAGTAAATTCCGATCAAAAGCAGCTGTTTTTTGGTTTTTCCCTCGCTTATGCTCTGTAGAATTTGTTGTATCGCTGTACAAGATCCTATTGTTTGTTATTACATAGCCAGGAGTAGTCAAAAAAAAATTTTGCATACCTCAATCCTAGTATCATCATGATTTTTAATGTAAATTTATTCTGGCATAGCTTGCCTGTTATGAACAGTTAAATTAATCTAACGAAAAATTACATAAGACTGCTGAAAGTGCCATTTTCCTACGTTAATTATAGATATTAATTTTAAGAACACCATGTTTTTATTATTATTTTTTTGGAAATTTCTTTTATTTTTCATGATTGAAGGCTGTGTTTAAATAATAATATAATAATTTAACATGTTAGACTATGTTTAATTTAATGAATTATATAAGACTGATTAAAGTGTAATTTAAAAATATTAAGTTAATTAAAGATGAGTAATAACATTAAGAATTTCATGTTGATTTTTTATTTTGTATTTAATGTCCAGGTAGGCTGTTTCATGTAGGTAACTCAAAAGATACTGACTACAACCTACCTCAATTATGTAATTAGTTGCAAGAAGATTGTGTTTAAATGTGATAATAATCATAACTTTAGATTTAAATTGTCCCTAATGATTGTCATACTTACGCCTAATAATTAAAAGCCGATAAGATACCCTACTAAACAATTGTACGCTGACAACAAAGTGCTCACTATTAGACAGCTCTTTGTGCTCAGAACAATCTTAAGAATGCATAAAGTTGTTCGCCTTCCGGATCCTAATAAACGTAGCAAGCACTCTGTCTGCTCTAGCACTCGCTGTAGAACTGCCTTTGCCAGACGTCAGTATAAGAGCCTTGGTTGCAAACTATATAACATACTTAACAAAAACCATAAGATTGTGGGACTCAACATCCATGAGGTTAGGTCGATCACAACCAGCTGGCTACTCCAGCTAGTTTACGATAATACGGAAGTGCTCCTCAAGTTCATAGATTAAAATACACTAAGTATATACAATTATACACACACACACACCTTTTAATTAAATTGTAAACAAAACAACATTTTTGTGTTAACACAATCACACAAGCACTCTCCCTCACACACACACACACACACACACACACACACACACACACACACACACACAAACACACACACAAACACACACACGCGCACCCTCACACAAACACACACACACACAAACACACACGCGCGCACACCCATCACAAACATGCACACACACACACACACACATTCTGCATATTTTGTAAAATTGTATTTTTTAGATATTAAGTATGTTTATGATTTACCGACATCAATAAAGCTAAGTCATCCACTGTGTCTAGCGTAAAACTTTTTGACTGAGCACTGTCTCCCAAAATACAGGCTACAGCCTAGTTTGGGAAACAGGACCAGTACCGATTGTAAATATAAAACAACACTATTTTGTAATTACTTGTTGGTAACTCGTTATTTTTTGTTCAAATAAACATTTTTATTAATTTTCATAATTATAGTACTGTAGTCAAAATAGTTGTATAAGTTCATGTGATCTCATTTTTCTTAAATATATTGTAGTACTTATTTATTATTTTTCATTTGTAGCAAATAAGTGTTACAATACTTATTTTATTAAGCATTACACATTGTTACAGTGTTAACTTACTATTAATTTTTAAAATAAATGTAAATTTTTATAGTATTTACTTTATTTTAATTTAATTTACCTGTGAACATCCTATTATAATATTAGTATCCCCTAAAACTATGGGCCGCAAACACTTCACTATAACGCAGTTACCCGTGAAGGTTTAGCATATAACTGCATTTTAGATATGTATTGTAAATCTTATTTCAATCATAAAAGCAACATTCATTTAAAATACTTAAAATAATAGCCTAAAATGTGGCAAACGCAGCATAACCCTTTTTTAATCATGACTTAATTGCAATAATATTGCAACAATTCCAAACTATAACGCCATTATGTGCTATAACGGCATTTCAGTTATGTAATAATCGATAAATTTATAATGAAAAAAAAAGAATGTAATAGTTATGAAGACATACAAGTCAAAAACGCCGCTAAACCACACATAACGGCGTTTTAGTGTATTACTCATTAGCATAAAATTACAATATAACTTATCGAATTAAAATTACAATAAATCGAATTTCAACATTATTACATAATGTTAATTAATTCGACTAAAATATCATGTGATAGAGCTTTAAAATATCTATCTTTCCATGTCAAAATATCTCTTATAAGTGAAATAGACATATAGTGGTATGCATTTAATTTTTTTTTTTGTTTTTGGCTCATATCTCAAAATGTGCATTTTTCAGATAACGGCATTATAGTTTATGCACGGCAGATAAGTGAAGCTTACCACAATATATTAGTAAAAACCACATCTAAATCGAATAAGCCGTTTCTGAGATTAGCGTGCACAAACGCCCAGACAAACAGATAAACAAACAAAAATTCTAACAATCATTGTTTTGGGTGCTATTTGCGTTGATAAAGGTCCCAGTCCCAATAATATTTTTTCTCATAATATGATAATATATCCTCCATGTACAGACAGCGATCCGTTAGATTTTTAGTATATGTATTAAATTATTAATTGATAACCCTGACTGAACCACGAAATTTAAATAAACAATGAAGAATGAAATGCCGGGACCGGGGACGGGGACAGTCCAAAAGTCCAAACAAACAAACGAACAATTATTCAATACAAACAATTCAAACTCGAAGATATACAATTACAAAATTTACAAACACTCAAAACGAACCCACTAATTGTGAACATCAGGATGACGAGTGTACATAAAAAAAAGTGATTATATACACATGAAAGGAATGTTCTAGCAATGTGAGGAATGTGCGTAAAATTTAAAGCAATGTGCTTCTATAAAACTAGAGTTATTTCAAAAAGTTAGTGAGCCGCCAGCCTGATATCAGAATGACGGGTGTATTTTTAATCTGAGCAAATTACTTAGTATCTAAGTATGAAAACATTAGCGTAGTAATGTTCCGGCAATGTGCTCGAACGTACCAAAAGCAGAATCAGATGCGGCAAAAGGTTTAAAAGTAAATATAATAGTTTTATGAAAGCACATTGCTTAAAATTTTACGCACATTCCTCACATTGCTAGAACATTCCTTTCATGTGTATAAAATCACTGTTTTTTGACGTACACTCGTCACTCTGATGTTTACCACTAATTGAAATATTGTGTTCCGTAGTCATACTGCGCCGGAGAATCTTAGCACCGCGATTCAGAAAATGACGTCATATGCACAACGCCATCTATGGACATTTCGTCGTAACACTAAGAGATGTCGTTGTCAGTTACAGTAAACATTGTCTCAGTATCATGGATCAATAAACAATATATTATTTGTCCATGGTAGTAATGAATACTTTAATCATGTAGTACATGATTTTTATGTATCATCCATCGTTTTCCCAGCATACGCCAAATAGTGAACTTTATGGGTAAAATGTTGATACTTTGAGTTATATTATTGCAATTTTTTTAAGGATCTTTAATTCTGTTGGATATAATTTATAGCCTATGTTACTTGGTGATAATGTAGCTTTATATCAATGAAGAATTTTAAAATGGATCCCGTAGTTCTTGAGTTTATCCATCCAACAAACAAAATCAAATCAAATCTTTCGTTTTTTTATAATATTAGTATACTTAGATTATATTTTATATACAATAATATCTTATTCTTACTATCAAACCTTTAAGAAAAGCAGATAGCAAAATATACAATGGTATCAGAATAATAAATTATCAAGCCGTTGCAATCAGCGGCATTAACAGGACACAACATTCTGTCCATAAGTGCCATCCATTGTGATATATATGATATATACTTAGATCTTTAAAACTACGCAACGGATTTTGATGCGGTTTTTTTTAATCGATAGAGTGATTCAAGAGGAAGGTTTATATGTATAATACATGCATAATATAGTAGAGAAACACTGATAATTTTAGAGGTTTCTAATGTGATGTCGTAAATAAACACATTTTTTCCGCTTACATTGCAAACGCTGCCTGAACCCTACGAGATAGATCAAAATAATATACTACAGTATTGTACATCTTAAAAAGGTCTACAAAAAAGTCCGCGATGGTATATCTCTATCTCCTAGGGATAACCTACAATAACCATTTTTTATCCTTTACTTTTTACGAGAAATAATGGCTTATTTACGAAGCAATTTAAGCAATACAGCATTAATCCTTATCCAATTAAGTAACTTAAATACATTGTGCATTTAATATAGATCAATACGGCCCTTTACAGTATGTAATTTATATGAATATTTTCGAAGATATTACAGATTTAAAATGCAGGGACATAGCGGTTGCGACGGTACCGGCTGGCGGCGCGTGCCTAAGAAAACATGTTTTATCGTTTAATGACAAAAAAGCTGTGCACATCTATACTAATATTATAAAGCTGAAGAGTTTGTTTGTTTGTTTGCTTGAACGCGCTTTTCTCAGGAACTACTGGTCCGATTTGAAAAACTCTTTCAGTGTTAGATAGCCCATTTATCGAGGAAGGCTATAGGCTATATATCATCATGCTAAGATCAATAGGAGCGGATCACCAATGAAGAATGTTTCAAAATCGGAGGGTTTTTTTTCCTTTTAAGAGCTTCCGCTGCGTGCGCTGCGTAAACAGTTAAAGTTTCGCAAAAATCATGTATGACAGAATTGTTGTCCTTTAAAAGTCCAAAAAAAAAGTCCACGACAGACATCTTTTAAGGTTGGCTCACTATAACCTTTTTTATGCTAACCAAATTTGTTCTAAAATAATGCATTATTTGCGAAGGTGTTTTTATAAACATGATATTAATCCTTATCCAAATAAATACGTTATTCATCACAAGTATTTAATTTAAAACAAAATTGCCCTTTATATCATTCGATTTCAATGAATATCTTAGGAGATATCGCAGTTTTAAAATAACATCGGAGCAAAATTGGTGCTACAGTTTTGAGTGGTCCAGCAGTAGGACAAACAGTGCTGATGATACCTCGCATATCTATGATACCAACGGATTTGCCTTTTAACTATAAAAGAATTCAATTTCCAGTAAAGGTATAACAATTAATAAGGCCCAGGAGCAAACATTTAAGCACGTAGGAATAGATTTACGCCAAGAGTGTTTTTCGCACGGGCAACTATATTATGATTCCCTATCGAGATCTGGTTCTGGTGAAAATCAATATCTACTTCTGCCGGAAGAAAACAAAACTAAAATAAAGTGTACGCAGACGTACTTTAAAATAACATTAGTTTTGAGTTTTTTTGAGAATGACCTACAATCTACATGATATAAGATTATAAGACCCAGTAATTTTACCTAACGTTTTAAAGTTCCACTCTTACTGATAAAAGCGTGATGTAGGTACCTAAAATAGCTCCTTAACGTACGTATTATTTAAAAATATTTTCACCTTCTACGTAAACGAAGTCGCGGGTTAAAGTTAGCGTTACCCCAAAGTAACTATTCCACGCGGACGAAGTCGCGAGCAGAAGCTAGTATTATATAAAATTGAATGACTACTAATTCACTTAGAGAAATAGAAGCCATACAAGGCGGAGTCGTACAAAAAAAGTAAATATAGCATCGTATAGAGAATCGTTCAAAAGGCCCGGGAAAAATGCCTGACCTTCGAAAGGTCATCTCCCGGTGGTGGTACCCCATCGGAGTACCAAGACCCAAACGGTGATATCTACGGGATTTGTTCTCGAACAAAATCTTCCTAAAACCCTGGTAGCTTTTAGGTGGGTGCGGAAAAAAACATGGCTTCCATACAAAAAAACATGGCCGCCATACAAACTTTGACCTCTAATATCTCCGAAACGGTTAGGGATAGGCAGGGTCTGTTCAAACAAATATCATAGAGGTCGACGAGATCTTTCCAGAAAAGGTCATTTTCAAGGTCACCGGGGTCATCGGTAATTTTTGGCTGTTCGCAACAACGCAAAAAACTATATAATATGAATCATGAATATCGTAGTAATTCTTAAGTTGCCTTGCTACTACGCTTACGCCTATCGATAATATTATTATTATATTATATCTGTGCTGTATACATTCCTGTACCAAAACTTATGGGGAATAAACTCTTCGTTGTCGCATACCTACCACTGCATTTCATTTCGGCTTACTCCTGCTACGCAACAACTCCACAAGTCAATTCAACACAGTGCAGTCCACTGCTGGACATAGGCCTCCCATTCTTTTGGTAGGATTACTTTTAGGTAATTGGTCAGGCAACAATAATAAAGCATACTACAATTTGTCAACCGCGCGCCGGCATCGGCGTGCCTGCGCCGTTTAAGAGAAATAACCTCAAAATCTTAGATTTAATTTTAAACAAATCTATTTTCTGAAGTGTCCGTCATAAAATGTTGTTTTCGTGAGCATATTGGAGTATCATAGAACACGGAAATAATTTTTCTTCGCTGTTGGTTCTGGGGCAAACTATGTATGGACGAGAAACCATCTCCTTTGAGACTGAAAAATATAAAGACATGATTTCGAGTTATCAGAAGAGTGCACCTGGAGATTAGATGAATTAAGAAATAAATTAATTTCTTATGCCGATGGAAATAGGGTA
The DNA here is from genome assembly GCA_963564715.1 of Catocala sponsa. NCBI lineage: Eukaryota > Metazoa > Arthropoda > Insecta > Lepidoptera > Erebidae > Catocala > Catocala sponsa. Next base: position 11,620,366 of record OY751336.1, on the reverse strand, counting down.
AAGTAGTTATAATATACTATTATTTAAATTGTGTAAGATAGCGGTAAAAATATGCATAAAGCTCGGTGCGCTATCAGTTTTATTAAATATCGTTTTACAAAGTTGAAGCAAAATCAGCCCTTTTTCTCGTATTGTAATTAGATCTTTGTATTGATCCTATATACTAAACGCCATATAATATGGGAGTCGAGATGCGCGTAGGATGTTGTAATAAATCTAGTTCTGCCTATATTTTTATGATCTATAACTTTTACTACATAGAATAACCGAAAAGTATTTGAATTTTAAAACATTATTAGACTAATACTGTAGTTCTGACCAAGGAGTTTTGTTTTATAAACAGCCGGAAAATAAAGACACCAATGAGATTGATATCATGATGAACAGGAAACCGCCTGAATACTTTCGTGAGCTGAGTGTGGTGCCGACTCGAAAAGACTTGCTGGACGCTCGGCCATTCCTACGACCGAACATTGTCAACAGCGGGTACTCCGACGTGGAACACTATATCGATGTGCAATTTCCGCTGCTCAAAGAAGATTCTTTTGGACCTATTAGAGTAGGAATTAGTAAGTTTTGTTATTCATGGTTCTTATTTATAAATGTTAACGAGTAACATTTTAAGATTATCAACATGTCGTTCTACATCAACATTGTGTACATTAGTCCAAGCGCCGCAGCAAAAACAGTAGGTTTGTAATGCAACGTACGGGGCCTGGTATATTTTTTTGGAATATGTTCAGGGGTGTCCCTTAAATGTAAATCCAAGTGGGCGCGGCGGGGGGGGCTCACTTCAGACGCCATCTTGGAAAACACGTTTTATCGAAGATCTCGCGAACCGCGCATCGTACGACCAAAATTGTAGAGATCATTATTGTAGATAATAATATTTGCCATCTTTTTTATTTGAAACTTTCTTTTGTATAACGCATAGGTTTTTAATTACAGCGCTCCAAACTTTTTACAATATGGTTTTTACTAAATATTTAGTTAATGGTCAATGATAAATTAAAAATAATGGTAATTGAATTGTAGAGCATGAAATTACCTATAAATTTTATTAGAAACTTTTTCCCGTAGCATTTACATTTTCGACACTATTTAATGTCGATTTCAAATAAAGGCGTATTTAAGACAACAGGGCGCAGTGTTGTGCAACGATGTCTTATATTTATTGCACTTATAAAATGTTCGTGTAATATCGCCAAGACATCTGGCGCACGCATTGTTAGAATAGTCCACATAAAAATACAATTTCGAAAAATATTATGTAAGTACGCCTTTTTTCCTTGTGGTGGTAGAGTTGTCGTCGTTTTTGTGGCACTGAGACATAGAGAAACGGTCGGCGGGTGGCTAGTTGGACCACACGACGCTCTCGATCCAGGCCAGGTAGCGGCTGACGCGCGTGTACACGCCAGGCACGGGCGAGCCGCAGCCGCGCCCGAATGACGTCACGCCCACCAGGCGGTTCTGTCCGTCGTCCGCCGTGCTCACCAGCGGCCCGCCCGAGTCGCCCTGCGGCCACAAACGACACGTTACTACTGAACATCTAACTACGTTAGTCGGGCATATTCATTATACACAAAAAAAAGGCAAACATCACATCATCTACCATACAAGTTAGCTCATATTTTCCCAACTTCGCTTTTTAAAATCAATGTTTCCGTTACAATTTTATTCAAAATACAAATACATGGTACATACATTTCGTATAAATAAATAAAACATTGAGTTTATAAATCTGCAACAAGGCTACCTCTGTAAAAAGCAATTATTTCTTGAAAATCTAGTAGTGACCTATTTCGCTTCTTAGGAGTTTTAACTTTAAACCGTAAACGATTCTACAAAATGCTTACTGAACGGATATTCAGGATAGTTGGATTTAAATTTAAAATCCACGTACTACGAAGCCGCGAGCTAATGTAAATAAATAACTAGTGTGTATTAATCCTCTCCCTACATCTCGTATATTTTAGGATGTACAGTGGACCCCCGGTAATCCGACGAACGTTTTATAGGGCGGTGTCTGACTATCGATATTGTCGGATTATATCCTGTAGGTACGGACGGACACACACAGACTTTCTATAAGCTGGATTTTTTTGAAAAAGAGTATCTTATTTTATTCCGTAACAAACAAAAACAGATTTTGTACAAATTAAAATGATAAGATTCTATTTGGCGCGTACAAGTTACAACCTGTTTGATCATGCATTAAAGTAGTGAAGATTTGCCGAAATCAATTTTTTATATAGTGATAGGGTGCGGGAGCTTGCGCCCTACCATTAGCGACAGCCGGACAGGATGGCTCTGCCGCGAGAGTTCATCTCCGTGGCATCCCCACCCACACCAACGCCTTCCTGATGCTGGCTGACGGGCGCTCCCCGGAAACCCTTTCCGAGGAGCTCGACCTCGCCAAGCGCAGGAGGTACCCATCGGACAAGACCCGAGCGCTGCTAGCACGCTGGTTGCCCGCGAGGACTCATCCTTGCGAGCTGGACCTCGCTAGCTGCGCTACCCACCGGCTCTGACGACCCGGACTGACCAACGGACCCACGCGGGCCCACCCTAGTGACCCGCCTGTATTAGCAGGCGGCGACGATCACCACCAAGGCAGGCCCACGGCCTGGTCTGGTTACCCCGAGACCCTGTAGGGGTCTACGAGAAGAACCACTGATTGCGCGTCGGCAGTTCGTGAGTTGGTTTCGACGCGGCTAGACGTATGTTGCTCCGTACGATCGCCTTCACGGCGACGCTTGGTTTCGGCACGGCTAGATGTATGATGCTCCTTTCGATTCCAGGTTCCTCATAAACTTATACCGCGTGACTATTTTTACCGTCTTGAAAAAAATAGGGCGTGATAGGTAAATAGAGTAGAAGCCTCAGGCATAGTTATTTTATTTAATTATTTTTTTTTACTGACATAATCTGAAATTAATCTACCATTGTACACTTCTTATGTATAATCTATTTTTCATATTAAAACATCTAAAAAACTAATCCGAAAAATAAAATGAAAATAATTCAAAATCGTAAACGTATTCACCCTAGTAACGCGCTAGGTACAAATTATGAATGATTTCGTTACCTATACCTACAAATAACATAATCTTCAAGTTCAAGTGCACTCGCACTCGCCGCTCGCCGGCCGTCGCTAGCGCCGAACACCCGCTCCCACCCACCCTCTCCCGGTCGCCCGCCGCCCTTTTAAGTTTTAGTCGCATGCGATTAGACAAATTGTGACGTCGCGTGATCTATTCGCAATTTCGCATTGTTTATGTTGCCGCGCTCGTCGCCGCGTCGGTCGCTCATTGTGATATCGTATACTATAAACATGTACGAATACAATAACGTTGAGTATTTAGCAATGGTGCGGTGTTACATTCTGTCTGGTGAAAGCTTAGATGGTGCAAGGCGAATGTATGCAGAACCACAACATCTGCAATCTCTTCGCCGACAGGGTATTCAGAATCCACAAATTCCCAGCACTACTATAATTTTAAATACAAATCAAAGGTTGCTCGACCATGGACAGTTCCGTATTCCAAGCCACGCTAGTGGTAGAGGCCGGCCACCTTTATCCAATCGTACGGAAAACGCAATATTAGAATATTTCGAACGTAACCCAAGAAGAAGCACTCGGCAAGCCGCTCGACGATTTGGCGTAAGCCAATATGCGGTGTGGAAGCTGCTAAATTCGTTGAATATGCATCCATACCACTTCAACCGCGTGCAAGCGTTGCATGCGCCGGACCCTGGACCACGCATGGAGTTTTGTCGCTGGCTGCAGGGACATACTCACAGCAATATCTTGTGGAGTGATGAATCCATATTTACACGCGTCGGGATTTACAATGTACATAACGAGCACTGGTGAAATTTTCAAAACCTTCATAAAATCAAGGAACATTCGCACCAAATTAGATTTAGTGTAAACGTATGGGCTGCAATCATAAATGACCAAATCATTGGTCCAATATGGATCGAAGGTCGCTTGACGGGAATAACGTATCTACAAATGATACGTTTAGTCATCGACACAATGTTAGAGGACGTTCCTGTAAGTTATTTACAAGGAATGTACTTCCAGCACGATGGCTACCCAGCACATTACGAAAGATCGGTGCGCGAGTATCTAGACACTGAGTTCAGTGGCAGGTGGATAGGTCGCGGCGGTCCTGTGAACTGGCCGGCCAGATCACCAGACCTAACTTCCTTAGACTTTTATTTGTGGGCCGAGCTAAAACGGTTGGTGTACACTGAGGAAGCTCGCAGTGTTGGTGAATTAAAACAGCGAATAATAGACGCTTTTGATATTTTAAAAAGTGATAGAGACACCCTTCTTAGTATAAAAAAACAATTTACAAAGACGTGCTAGTTTGTGTTTAGAGAGAAACGGTGGACACTTCGAACAATTACTGCGATATCGCTAAAAGGTACCTTCATTTTAATTATTTTGTAATTGTGTAATCAGTGTAATTTGTAAATAAGTTGATTTCAATCTTTTAAATACGCCTAGTATGTTGTAGTTTACGCGTAATACTCGTACCTACAAGCCTACTATTTTATTCATACTGAAATCATGACTAATGATTAGTTTAACATGTAACAACAACTACAGCATGTTAGAAGGTCCTAAGCCCTTAAAAGTATGAAGGGAAGGTCGAAATCATCTCTAAAATGACAATTTGAAGTTAATAAAGCCATTACGATAGAAATGCGTAGGTACCTAAGTAGTTACGCTATTTCGCTAGCACTCTTCATTCATGCGCGATACCTATTTAACAGATTGCTTTATTATTATGCACGCGCCATTTAGGGTGTATTCAATTTATGAATTTTTTTGGATTGTCGGATATTTCGTAATCAATATGCTAGAACACAAATACTATCGTCTATAGATTCTATTCCACTTACACAACACACCATATTATTATCAAGACGGTAAAAAAAGTCACGCGGTATATTAATTGTGCGTATATACATACGCCACATCACTCCCGCCTAAGCGAAGCGTACGTTTTGTTTCACAGCGCGGCCGGATCTGGTGACGTAGGAATTTCGCGGTGAAGGTGATGAAGCTATCCGCATTGGTGGGGGTGATCTGTCCGAGGCTGGCGTGTTTGTTGGTGTTGTGTTTTCTGGCGAGTCTTCCTCGTTGAGTAGATGTGCTGGCTTCAACCTGTCGATTGAAATTACTGCGGTGCGAAGCGGAAGTTACAGTGTGAAGTGCTTGCCGTCGGTACTGCGTTGAAGTACTTGATATGGTCCGTCGTATGATGGTACGAGAGGTCTGCGCACGATGTCGTTGCGTACAAACACATGCGTACATGTCCCGAGATCTTTGTATATGAATGTGTTTGACATTGACGCTCGCCTTGTTGATGTTGGTGATAATGACGACATGTTTCAGTCAGCTGACAGACAAATTCCGCATCTTCAATGTTCGGCTTGGTAGGTGCGAGAAAATCAGATGGGACGCGTAACGATGATCCGTATGTCATCAGGGCCGGGCTGACGGTTGAGTTTTCACGTAGAACGGTGCGAAGCCCTAGTAATACTGTAGGTAATTCATTGATTCATCTGTTGTCGGTTGCTCTTGCCATCAGTGCCGCTTTCAGAGATCGATGCCATCGTTCGATTTTCCCATTAGCTTGCGGGTGAAATGCGTACGTATTCGAGTGACGCCTATTTTCTTCATTAAAGCTTGAAATAAAAACGATTCGAACTGTCTCCCTTGGTCTTTAGTAAGACGCAGGGGACATCCAAACCGTGATATCCATCCCTCGTACACGGCCTTCGCGACCGTTTCGGCGGTGACGTCACGAGTAGGTTTTACCTATGGCCAGTTAGAGCAGCGATCAATCATAGTAACTAGGTATCTATAGTCATCTGATGGCGGGAGGGGCCCAACTATGTCCACGTGCAGGTGTTCAAAACGGGATGATTGTTGAAACTCGCCGAGCTGGCTCATGACGTGTCGATGAACTTTCGCTCGTTGACAGCTGATGCACGCCTTCGCCCATATACATATCTTTATTCATAGATGGCCAGAAAAACTTTGTTGTCATTATTTTTCTTGTTATACGAACGCCGGAGTGACTTAGTTCCTATTGTGCTTTGAAGGCTGCGACACGATAAGGCAAAGGTAGGTATGGTCGAATGTTCGCTGTCGATGTTTCGCACCAAATAGGCCGTTTGACTCACGGTAGGTTTACGCGGGAAAACTTCAGTCTGGGGTCATTCATGCAATAACGTAGCTCGGCGTCGCTTTCTTGTTCTTGAGATAGCTTGTCGTAGTCCATCGTTGCGTTGAGTAGTTCGATTTCCGCGATACGTGATAACGCGTCCGCAGCTTCGTTCTTATCACCGTGAATGTATTTGATGTTAGTGTAGAATTGACTTATGTAATGATGTTGTCGCTCTCGAAGCGGGGTGTCGCTGCTACTCGGCGTTCTTGTTAGTGCGTACGTCAATGGTTTGTGATCCGTACATATGGTGAGTTAGTTGCCCTCTATCAGTCGGCGTAGATTTTTAACAGCTGTATACATTGCTAGAAGTTCGCGATCGTATACACTGTATCTTCTCTGCGTCTCGCTCATTGTTTTTGAGTAAAAAGCGAGTGGTTTCCACACTTTGTCTATTTTCTGTTGTAGGACTGCGTCGAGGCTAGTGTCAGACGCGTAGGTGAGTTAGCATAACGGGGCGTTAGGTATCGGGTGCGATAATATAGTAGCCTCGAGAATACTGTCGGCATTGTTGAAAGGCTGTTTCAGCTTCATGTGTCCATTGTATAGGTTTTTGTCGTATTTCTTGCTATTGTGTAGATACTTGTTTAGTAAATTGTAGTTTTTGGCTTGATGGGGTAGGCAGCCGTTAGAAGTTGATCATACCTAAAAATCTTCTTAACTCTTGCACTGTAGTTGGTTTGGGAAACGTAAGTATGGCTTGAATGCGTTCTTCTGTGGGTTTGATTCCGTCCGGTGTAACTTCATAGCCGAGGAACTGTATCTTGTCTTTGCCGAACTCACATTTATCGATGTTTAGTGACGCCATAGTTGTCGAGTCGTTCGAGAACTTGTAAGTGACGCTTGTGTTCCACTGAGTTTTCCGAGTGATCTAGTAAATCATCGACGAAACAGAATACGTTGCCGTCGAGCCCTCGTAGTACTTTGTGCATGAAACGTTGAAATGTTTGGCCGGAGTTGCGTAAGCCGAACGTCATACAGTTGAACTCGAAGAGGCCAAAGTGAGTTATTATAACCGTCTTCGCAGCATCTTCTTTTTCAATAGGTATCCAGAAGTACGCCATTTTGAGATCTAAGTTTGATAAGATTTTGTTTCCATGTAGCAATAATTCCATGTAGTAAAATCTTGAATTCTCGAAACAGGGTAGCGATCGGGTACTGTAACGGCGTTCAATCTTCTATAGTCGCCACACACGCGCAGCGAACCATCCTTTTTCTTAACGTCGTGAAGCAGGCTGGCCCATGGACTGTTTACAGATTCCCATCTCCATCATCTTCTCAAATTCTAGCGTCACAGCTTTGTATTTATCAGGCGGCAGGGGGCGCGACCTTGAATAGATTGGTTGGCCGGTTGTTTGTATGCGATGAGTTACGTTGTGCTTAATCTGAGTTTTGAGTGACATGGGTCGCAGTACGTCGGGATATTCTTTCAAGATGTCGAGATAGGCGTGATGGCGGCTGATAACCAGAGGTCGGAATTAGGTCGGAGTTATTTATGTACTTGCATCGAAATGTTGATATTAATATGGATCTTCCCGGGATTTCTAATAGACAATTGATTGATTGATTTACTTATTTGCTCAAACACGTGTATACATACAGTAATAATAATGCATGCAAGATGTTACACATTTTTTCGTTCATACATGTTTGCCATAATTAGTGGCGTGCAAATATAATTATAAAATTTAATAAAAAAGTATAAAAATAATAACAATGTCAGTGATAATAATTAAAATGATAATTGAAATTAATAATTAAAAATAAATGTCAGAATAAACAAAAAATAATAAAAAATATAAAAGTCAAACGTAACATAAAATCATAATCTATTAAAATTAATTCATGCCATTAAATTATTATGTAGTCAGTCAAAAATTCTAAAATGTTATAATACACTTTGTCTTGTAGTAGCGACGTCAACTGTTTTTTAAATGTGTCATTACTAAGCTCTTTCCAGGCCTTTGGTAATTTATTGAAAATGACTGGAGCCATGCAAAAGACGCTCTTGCGCATAAGCGTTGTTCTAGCAGTGTGTAGACATAGTTTCGTATTATCACGTCTATTTCTGGGCCTTACATCTGTCATACGAGGAAATAAGTCTGTGTTAGATTTTACAAATAGCGCAATTTCTAATATGTAAATAGATAGCATCGTGAGTATTTTATTTTACTTAAAATAGGGCTTACAACTATCGTTAGGTTTGAGATTAAACATGGCTCTTAGACATCTCTTTTGAGCTTTAAATATGGTATCATTTTCAGTCGAGTTGCCCCAAAAAATAATACCGTATCTTATTAAAGATTCTACAAGTCGGTAATACGCTATTAAAATTGCCTCTTTGTTCATCGTCCGTGAAAGTGTGAATAGGGCATACGCGCTACTACACATTTTTTTATTTAAGTGTTCTATGTGAGCCTTCCAATTTAAGTTTCTGTCAATGATTAATCCTAAAAAATTCGTAGTATTTACCGTGTCAATTGTGTTATTATTATAAATTATATTATGATTAAATGTCAGTGGCCGTTGGCTGAAATGTGCAATTACTGTTTTATTGAGATTAATTTTAAGATTATTGTTTTCCAACCATGATATAGTTTTAAGTAACGTATTTTGGCTGAAATGTGCAATTACTGTTTTATTGAGATTAATTTTAAGATTATTGTTTTCCATCCATGATATAGTTTTAAGTAACGTATTATGTATATCGTTTACGTAGTTTTCTTTAGACTGACATGGTATAGTTATAGTACTATCATCAGTGAAAAGTGTCATAGGATATTTTATGGCTCTCGGTAAGTCATTGATATAAAGTGTAAAGATAAGAGGCCCTAGCACACTTCCTTGCGGAATACCGAATGCAACTTTACGTTCCTCAGAATAAAATATGTCGTCTCGTTTTTTGTTTGTATCAATGCGACTAATTGCTGTTATTTGTTTCCGGTCTTTCAGATAGGATTGTAATAGTTTATAAATATTTCCTCTTATACCATATGACTCAAGTTTTTTCATTAAGGTTTTATGTTCGACATAGTCGAAGGCCTGCGTCATGTCGCAAAATATTGCACATACTGGCGTATTTTTATCCATATTTTTCATGACTCATAAATCGCCATGTTTATGGTTTTATTTTGCCGGAAACCTTTTTGCTCACTGCATAATATATTGTTTTTTTCTAGATACGAGTTTAGTGCGTTATAAATATATTTTTCAATAATTTTAGCAAATACTAGTATCAATGATATAGGTCTGTAACATTCCATTAGTTCCCTGTCTAATTTCTTAAACATAGGCTTTACAATAGCTATTTTTAAAGCATCGGTCAATTTACCTTCCAAGATACTACTATTAATAATATGAGTAAGTAACAAATTTCGTTGGCTACTATTTTTATTATTTTTGTACATATGCCATCGTAACCTACACTATTTGTTGATTTTAAATTACTAATAATTCTTTGTACATTCTGTGGTAGACAAGGTGGCATAAACATAGAGTTTTTTTTATTTATTATGTAGTTTGTAGCCGAGTTGCCAGTATTAGGTAAAGGCTAAATCTTGTCGATAAAATAATTATTAAATAGATTTGCTATTAGTTTAGGGTCCGTCACATGTCGATCATTTATTTTAATTTTATTAATACTATGTTTCGGTATGTTTAATTTCGTCTGGTTAATTAATTGCCAAGTGGTTTTTGATTTATTTGTCGATGTCTTTATTTTGTAGTCATTTTGTGCACGTTTGGTTAAGTTTATTACTTTTTTTAATTGTTTTGATTATTTTTTAAATATCTTTTTATTTTGTAATGTTTGTATTTTTCTATACTGCCATAGTAACTGGCGCTTTTTTTTTGCAACATGTTTTATTCCCCGCGAAATCCAACGTGGCTTTCTATTTACACTTACAGATATAAGTTTTTGTGGAAAGCATAATTGATATAGTAATAAGAATATCTCTATGAAAGAATTATAAGCATCATTAGGATCTGTTGCTAGGTAAACCTCAGTAAAGTTCAAGTTTCTAAGATGCATTATAAATTTATTAATGTTCGCCTTGTTATAGTCCCTTCTTACAATTTTCCAGCGCTTCATTTTATTTACGATACTAATGGGGCACTTTAGTATCTGCGCTGTATGATCCGATAACGCAAATTCCAGCACAACTGCTTTATATGATGTTTTAAAGTTATGCGCAAAATTATCAATGCACATTTGGCTTATAAGTGTCTGGTCGGTTCATTAAGTGCAAGTTTCAAGTTATAGCTCAGTAATAAACTTTGAAATTCAGCCGATTGCTTGGTTTTTTTTTAGTGTATCAATATTGAAGTCACCCGCCAAGACAACATGTTTATAGGACTTTTTCATTAATTCATTTAGTAGAATATTTAATTTATCAATACAATGGTTAGAGTTGTTAGGATTAAGTACCCTATAGACACATACATATGCAGTCCTATATCTAGTTAGCTCAATGGCACAACATTCAAACATTCCTATTGTCGATAATTTTTTAATGTTTACCAACTCTTTCCATTCATGTCCATTTTTTAGGAGTATACATGCCCCACCTCTCTTGCTTCCTTTCCTGCTGTAGCATGCGGCCAGATGATAGTTTGGTATATCTAAATGAATTTCGCATCCTTCTGTCATAAAATGCTCAGTAACACATAAAACTTCTACTGATACATTGTTTTCTAATAGTTCTTGTAAGCATATTGTGAGATTGTCAGCTTTAACCAGTAGCCCTGCAATGTCCTGATGCATAACATATAGGTGGTTAGTTACGAAATAAACTGTTATTTGTCAATGATTCTTCTATCTTCTTTACAGTATCATAGCTTTCAATGTCAATATTTTTAATAGAGTCAGTCAGGTTCAGTAAATCTTCAAATATTGTTTGCAGTCCATAGTTATTTATTGAGCCAGAATATCTATTAAACATGGTATAGTCACACTTTAGATTTAGGTTACTGTCTAATAAATAAGCATAGTTGTGTGTCATAATGTCTAAGTATAATAAATTATTAAATGACTCTATTCTCCAATTGTATATGTCAGTATAGTTCGCACATTTGTAAGTAGGCAGACAGATAATTATGTTCGTATGTTGTATTTCTTGTAGTACTTCTCTCATGTGTGGAATGATTTTAAAATAATTATTAGTCATCTTAAATTCTTCTTCACCAATTAGTATGACACAAAAATCGTTCATAGTAAAGTCTATTAACTTTGTTTTTATGCCACTTAGAAGTTGTTCTATGCTTGCTTTGGATTTTAAATAATGACATAGCTTAAAGTGGTTCGAGTATACATTTTCAGCAGTCGATAATACATTATTTGTTTTATTTGTGCTAAATATACATAATTTGTGTTTCGTTGTTTTCTGCATAGCCAATTCTGTGTTTGACTTAGTGTTATGTGTAGGCTTATTTCTGATTTCAAGTTTTGTGTTGTTACTTTGTTGGCCAGTCTTTGAATCCCAAGGTATATTTGTCTGTGTTTGCTTATTTATGCAAATGGTTTTGTTGCGTTTTTTGGGCGTAGATTGATTATTAATTTTTATAGGACTATTTGTGACTGTTTTATATAATTGATTGCTTTTCATCAATTCTTCATTCTCTTTTTGCAGTTTACTATTTTTTAATGAAAGCGTGTCTATTTCTTTGTGTGCACTTTTGCTAATTCTAATGTAAGTTTCTTTATTTGTTGATTTAAATAATGTATTCCTTCATCTTCATCATCTGATACTTCTGGTAGACTGTTATTTGTATTGTTGAGTGTATTTGACAGCATGAAGCTATTCATCTATAGGAGCGGATATTGTGCGTTTACGCCTGAACGTTATGTTTTCTAAGAAATTCATAGCTAGGTTTGTTTATTTTGTAGTAGTAAATATAACACAGAAATCTTAAATCTTTCAATTTATAAATTGAAACATCACGAAAAGTGCTATATCTCAGTAAGGCTCGAACCTGGTGTGACTATTTACTACGCCCGAGGCACTTCATCATCCATTCGACTACAACAACGCTTAATATGTATATCGAAATCGGTGACCTTTTGGTGCATGTAAGTAATGTGATTTTTGTTTGTGTGCTACTAGATGTCGCTATTATTGAGTATTGGCTTCGATCCGGTGGTTGTATTTCGTTGCAAATTATAGATAACAAACTCGTTAAGCAATTTCAAGTAGTTGCATTAGATGTCTCTTTCTATAGAAATGCTCTTAGTTTATGAGATTGTTATTGTTGTGTCAATATTGTCTATATAATATGTCAAAGTTTGAATAAAAAACGAACTCACGTAATCAATTTGCACCAAATTTAGTCCGATTTGTCACTTTTCACACTGTTTTTTTATATTGCTTTTAGTCTTGTTCGTAATTAAGTTTAGTCCACGATATACAATGGTTTTTTAAATGTCTTTATTATTCATTTATCACTTAGACACTACAGGTGGGATTTGTCCGAATTCACTTAAGTTTTTTGTTAGATAACATTAACACTGATAGTACATGGGATGATTAACCCATTACACTCATATTTAACATTTAATTACTTAATAAAATATTTTTAATAGATGATATATACGGAGCTGACGTTATCCGTGTAGTGGTGGCGCCCTCTTTTTTTAGATTCTCTCGTGTGGCCAACAATATTACAAATAAATAATAATAAAAACCTCAGATATACATAGCGAGCGCGTTCTACGAACAGAGGTAAGTGAATGAGCTGTGTGAATGAGTTAACCGATTTATTGCTAATAGAAAGTTTGAATGCGGTAGAAAGAGACAAAATCTAGTACATTTCGTTGAGCGGGGAGTGCTCCGCATTTCCGCTATTGTTTTCTTTTGTTCTCACAAGCTATGTTGTGCGAACTACAAATGTGGCCACATCGCGTGTGTGCGCATTGGAATTTTGCAACTTCGGAAATCCGATGTCGTTGATGTAAATTTGGCAACGACGCGCGTGCAGTGGTTTAAATTGTGTAAAAGTAAATAACTTTTTTATTTAATAAATCACGGGATTTTTCTGCTCTTTAAAATTAATCTCGGGATTTGAAGCATATCCACTTTATTCTTTCGCTGTATGGAATCAGTGTAAGTGCATAAATAACTCTACCTAATTTTGACCTCTGCTGATAACGTATACGGCTTCCTCGGTGCCATGGATTTTGATAGTGTGAACGCTGAAGTCGGTAATGCGGTCAATGAGTTTTCTTTGATGTAGATCGACAAAAAATTTGTGCTTTGCTAAGAAATCTGCGCCTAGTACTGATGTTTTCACGTCGGCCACGGTAAATGTCCATTTGTAGCTTCTACATAGACCTAGGTTGAGCTCGAGTGTGCGCTCGCCGTAGGTACGTATCTCCGTACCGTTCGCATCAAACAGTTTGTAGGTACTTTTAGTCGGCTTCACGTGTTTCTAATTTCTTGCGGCTAATACGGATATGTCGGCACCCGTGTCGACTAGAAACTTCTCTCTGTTGTTAAGATCGATAACGCAGAGGCGGTAGCTTGGTTTGCTAACATTGACGTCCGCCATAGTCGACGTATTTTCTGGTTTTTCTGCTTGTTTTTTGCGCACGGTGATTCGCATCTACGGGCTTCATCTCCATAGCGCAGGTGGTAATAGCACAGCCAGTCGGGATCGCCGGGTTTGCGGTTTGAGCGGGAACGGTATCTCGAGTTCGATCGCGATCGATTGTTGCTATGCGGACGAGTGGCGCCATAGTGATACGACACACGTTTTTGATGGTTGAACTGTAGATGTTCTGTAGTGAGTTGTGCAATGTAGACACGTCGGGCTTGACGTGTGCGGCGGCGTAGAGGTTGTAGTGTGGACTACGGCGACTGTTGTGGGTTCGAAATGTTCAAGCATTTTGTCGGCCATCACGGCTAAACATTCTAGGGACGATTCGGTGTTCACGGAGAGTACGGCGCGGACTTTTGTGGGCAATTGGTTGAGCCACATAACTTTTAGAGCTTCGTCGGTTAGTAATTTACCGCTCAAATCGCGCATCTTACGTAGTAACTGGCTAGGTTTCATGTCGCCAAGTTCTAGGCTGCTGAGTAATTTCTGTAGCTGACGATGCGCGATGGTCTGATTCTTGGTACGTCGATATCAGTATTTTCTTTAGCATAATATACTTGTTGGACGATGGAGGGTTCAATATGATGTCACCGATTTGTTCGAGATCGCTACAGCCTAACAACGGGACGACGAGGTTGAATTTCTGTTCTTCTCCCATCTTGCTGGCGGCGCGGCGACGGCTGCTTCAAACTGTGCGAACCACAGTCGTGGGTTTTGACGCCAGAATGGTGGTAGACATGCAGGCAGTGAGATTGTAGCGACATCGCCGTGGAGAGGAGTCGTTATTTGCTTGTTAGTGAATTCTTCAGCTTTTTCTTGTGCTATGACGATAAGGTAGCGTATTCGTACGTTCTAGATTTGGCCGAAAACCAACAGAGGTTGGGTGTCGGTTTAGTGAACCGATATTACAACAGCACTAGAACGATAAACGGTCAGGTGTCACCAATTTAACAGATTATCAGCCGGCGGGCAAAAGTCAGGTCCGTAGCTGGTAACCGTTAGGGTTGTAGATCAGCCGGCAGCGATCGTTTGTTTCTGTCGTGATATTCTTTGCACATTACGCGCCAAAGACAAAGTTCCGACTTATAAATTTCTATGAATTCTTCTAATATGGCATTGCGCTTGCGACTCGCCATTTTCGAAGCGATACGATGGTGCGCACGCGCGACCTTTCACCGTCGCAGACAACTAAAAACTGAGAACTGCGCATGCAAGCTCGCCGGACGCCACACACGCTCGGTTATGCTCGCGCGCAAACATAACCGAGCGGCATAAAATATCAATATTGATATTTGCTTGGTTGCATGTACATGCATCGATAACTGTACAGTTTTATCACATACACGCTAGGGTTTGCCTGTCGGTTATGCATGCAAGGCTAAAACCATCATGCATACCCTAACGTGTATGGCCTCCGGGCCGGATTACCAGGGGTCCACTGTCCAAATATAACTAACTTACTTGGCAAGTGTCTCTAATGCCTTGCGGGTCGCCGGCGCACATCTGATCGGCGGATATGCCATTAGGCAGTTTCCGCCAGTTGGTATACGATTCGGTACATTTACCGCGAGTCACCACTGTCACATTCGCCTTCAATAACATGTTACTCCTCGTATCTCCTGAAATAAAACAACAATATTTTGTAAGTTTAAACATAACAAACTTTAGAATAAAAAACTAAAAGTAAAAATCTCAATATGTTACTAACACCAAATTCAAATTCAGTCAATTTCGGCATTAGCGTACACAAATAGATTCGCAACCTATCACTTTACTGGTATACATTTTTATTTGGTGACTGGTGATAATTCACCGGTCACCAAATAAAATATGATACAAATTTTGTTAGTAAAGACAACTCCCGAACTAGAAATAATGCCTGTGTCGCGGGGCACTTTACAAACATTCAAACAACGGACACAAGGAAACCCAGACTCGGAACAACCGTTTGAAGGTCTCACACTTTTTGTCCCATGTGGGGCAATCCACAACACTCGGCACGGTGGCAGTGGCGAGGCGGCCACTTAAACCACTTCTTGTTGTTTATTCTTGCTATAAGTACCTAAGGTAAAGACTTTTATGATTCCTTGTGGTCTGTTCCGAATGGCAACGTCGCAAATATAATTATGTAATATTTTGAGGTTCTAAAATGTAATTAATTTAATTAGGCTTTAGTTTCAAAATTAATAATGGCTCAACATTTTTAAATGAATTTCTATTTGTATCTATATATGATACACCTTTATCTTGCAGAGTGTATTCTACATCTTAACCAATTTTAGAAATGCGATTGTGAGTTTGTTTATTTGCTTTTGCGCTTTCACGCCTTAAGTATACGACCCGATCTTCAGGAAATTTTGCATACACGTTGTACAGAACAGAACATAAGGTATTTTTCATTCAGGAAAAAATACTGATACTAACGTACAACTACGCGAGCGAAGCCGCGGGCAAAATCTTGTTTGGGAAATATATCTCATACTTATAAATTCATTACATTCAGGTAAAAACCTCAAAATGTGACACCGATTTGTCACGTTGCCAATAGGAACAGGTCACAAGGCATTAAAGCAAATAAGCAAAAATGTTTATCTTATTTATGTTCGCATCTTATGATTACGCGAATGTTATACATTGAAATAAAATAAACAACGATACGAATTTTGTCGCGTTGTTTATTTTAAAACACATTTATTAGGTACCTACATCATTTTAAAACTCTAACACTACTATTATTGAACTTTACTGAAATTAAACTATTTAAATTAATTAAAACTATTTATCCGTATTAAGCTAAAGTTAATACGGATTTTGTGGCGTTGTTTCAATAGCAAGTAGTATTCTCGCTGGTTTCATCGTGACTCGACCGAGGTGGTTATAACTTTTCACGTTAATGTTGTTACTTTATGTCGAAATTCTGTATGTTTACAGCAGTATGAATACTGTTTCCTTACTGTTGCATTTCGTACGGCGTACTGTTGCATTTCGTACTTTGCGTACAGAGAACTGTTGCGTTTCGTCCGGGTTCCGTCACGTTCAATACTAAAGTTATAATTATACATACTATTTGCTAAAGTAACTGCTTGCCATTAGGCAAGCCACATACTTTTTTATACAAACAATCAGAAACTCGGCAAGCCGTGCCGCGTGGTTAGCAAACAAACTATTTGTAGCTTTACCGTTGTAGTTTATCTTGATAAAAATGTCATGCATTATAGCGAGTCAAACATAAATTAATAATTTTAATACGTACGTTCGTTACTTATTTTGCCCCAACCGGTGATCGTCAGCGGGATTTTTGGATCTTCTTCGCTTGTTTCAAGACATATTGCATTCAAATTACTTGAGAACTGCAATGGTCTTTCCAATCTAAAATAGAATAAAAACCAATAAACGCCAAATATAAATTGTACGTACTGTTGTTACGCGGCTCATGAGGTTTTGGATCCGAATCCCAGGTCAGGCTAACTTAAAGTACTTAATCATTTTCTGTCAAAAATGTTTATTTTCTCAATAGCAGCCCGAAGTTAGTAAGTTAGCAGTATTGCACATTAAATCACGTACAACCGCGCGTTGTTACGCGCTCAACCTCTCTCGTCACGTCACGGTGTATCGCCGTCCCATCGAACTATGAGAGTGACGGAATACAGAACGCACTTATGTTTGCGCACACATTTGTGCACTATTATTATAGTGCACAAATGTGTGCGCAAGATTGGCCGCCGTGACCGAAATATTGTTTTGAGATAGTTTTATTTAAATAATGTTTTACCTCAACAATGCCAAGTCGTGGTATTTCTCTCGCCTGGTGTACTGAGGATTTATTATAATCTGTGCTATCCTCACATCGGTGTCGCTGTTCCATTCCTGGTCACCGATCTCTGTTACACCTCCACGCACAATGGTCGGCTCTATCCTAATACAAGAACAATTTACAATAATGTTAATAAAATGAAGGAAAGGAAAACTATACCCATGAAAAATTCAACAGGTATTGCCGTTAAATTATGCCTACTGCCTGCCTAACCTATTCTATGCCTACAAAAAAATATTTCACCATACACAAAAATGTTTTTTATTTTTAACCAGCTTTTGCCCGCGGCTTCGCTCGCGTTAATTTAGAATTTGATAATCAATTCGGGTTGTACTCTGCTTGTAATAATATAATTCAATCATGATTCGAAAGACACGTTGCGCCATCTATTATCATAAGAACGTTATTGTAGTTTTCCTCGGGAACAGTAATTTTTTTCGGGATGAAAGGTAGCCTATGTCCGTTTCTGTACACCTGACAATGTATATGCAAAATGTCAGGATGATCGGTTCAGTGGTTTAGGCGTGAAAAGGTAACAAACAAACAAACTCATTTTCGCTTTTATAATATTAGCGATTCGCAGATGACATAGTCTTAATGGCGGAGTCGCTAGAGGAGCTGAACCAGATGCTGGACGGCCTAGCTGCAGCCTCGCGACGTATCGGTCTTAGCATGAATTTGCATAAAACCAAAGTCATGATCAATGGCCACATTGATCCAATACCGATCGTCGTACATGGTCACCCTCTCGAAATCGTTTCCGAATACACTTACCTCGGGCAGATTCTGCAGTTAGGTAAAAACAATTACGAGAGGGAGGCCAGGAGGAGGATCCAGCTGGGCTGGGCAGCGTTTGGGAAACTACGCCGAGTCTTCTCGTCATCCATACCGCAATGCTTGAAAACGAAAGTTTTCAATCAGTGCGTGCTACCCGTCATGACCTACGGAGCCGAGACATGGCACGGTAGGGTTGGTCCACCAGTTCAAAGTCGCTCAGCGAGCTATGGTGAGAGCTATGCTCGGAGTGTCTCTGAAGGATAGGATTCGTAACGAATATATCCGACAGAGAACCAAAGTCATCGACATAGCTCAGAGAATTAGCAAGCTGAAGTGGCAGTGGGCTGGCCATATCGCGCGAAGAACCGACAACCGCTGGGGTAAGCGTGTTCTTGAGTGGAGACCGCGACTCGGCAAACGTAGTGTAGGACGCCCTCCGACCAGGTGGGATGACGATCTGCGAAAGACTGCAGCCAGATGCTGGATGCGGCAAGCTGAAGACAGGGCGCTATGGCGCTCTTTGGGGGAGGGCTATGTCCAGCAGTGGACTATTATAGCCTGATGATGATGATGATGAATATTAGTTAGGATATGTCAAAAATATTCAATCAAATATTATAAACTGATATGTAAAAGAAATATTCTTTACGTACGCACATAACTTTCAAGAGCGTAAAGCGTAAATATGCTGCTAAGAATGCTAAGTACTTGTACGCGCTTAGGTACTACGCGCCGCGTAAATAGTTATCCCATTATTTTTTATACATATTGTATGTTATGTACTTACCTTTCTAGCGTATCAACACAATGTGCAGCAGTTAACACGTAACTGTTAGACAACACTGAACCGCCGCAGTCGAATACATAGCCGTTACCACGATCGAACCCTAGGGCGACCTGCAAATGAAAAATAAAACAATAAGCTAGACAACATCGTATTGGACTTTCCGTAAAGAAATTCGGAGTGGCGGCATCGAGTCTGGAACTGTGTCCGTAAAAGGCAATAGGCTCGCCTTCTATTACGTGGGACCTAACCCATAGCTCACGTAATGTAGAAGCAATAAACATCTAACCAATAATCATAATTATATAGGCCTGACATATATGTATCTATTTCAACAAACAGAACAACTGGCAGAAAGTACCGGAATATTGTGAGATTAGCCGGTACATAGCTTGGTTGTCTTACACATCAACCAACCCCAGCACGATTGCTTGAGGACTCGCATCTACCAGAGAAGGGAGAAACATATTTAAGGACGACGTGTAAAACAACAGCTAGTGTAGAGATTCATTGAATCAAGGGTACGTTGAAAAGGTAACATTAGGCAAAATGTCTCAAAAGAATCATTTGAAGGTAAATGAACTAATGACCTAAGTTGCAAAGCAAAGTCGCAAACGTTGACTCACATAACCGAGCGCCGTAGCGTATTGACCTCGAGTCATCTTTTTGAGGACAACGATGAAGATGCCGGTCATTGTAACTTGAAAGTAAGCCAGCCATATAAACGCTGTCTCTCTTAGTGGATCGGTAGTGATTACCTTAGATCAAGCAAATGAAGATGCTCCTGTCTAGTAACCAGATCTTAGGGAAATATTAAACTGCTGCGGCTTTTTGAATATCTCGAAATACCTTGTTTTCATTGGTTTTAATTTTGTTTATTCGAATGCATTCCAGTGGATGCCTTATTTAAAGTGTTCGAAGATTTCCAGAAAACGTCGTCGTATAAGTACCTATCAATTTGAGTTACAGATTAGAGATGAACGTTATGTTAACAGTGGCTGTATGTCAGTAGTGCAATGGGCGGTGATCGAACCCACAACTCATGATCTCTCGATTCCTAGTAATTTTAAAAAGCACTACTTAATCATTGGGTTGCCACGAAGACTCCAAATTTTAAATTAGCAAGCGTGATGTATTTTTCTGATGCAATGCAAATAAATAATATTTTGTAGGCGAAACCGGAAAGGCTACTTTTATTAAATCAAAATTCAAGTTAACTATTAAAATAATGATGTCATTCATTGGAATCCATTATCCAGTTTTTAGAAATATTATTCTTCTTATACATCTATGGTTTTTACACATATCTATTTATGGATCTTGACGTTAACTCCACATAACAATATCAGACCCGGAACCGTTACCTACTGGAAAAATTTATCCACTGCTAAGCCCATTGACAGATCATGAATTCGAGCTAGGGATCTGTCTATACCTACTAGAAGTTCTCATTTATTTTAGTAAGTTCTAATGATAAATAATTATTCAATTCATATTCTTCTCTAAGACGTAAATAAGGCACATGGGCACGGAATACACATTAGTAGATACTACGACATAGGTTATTTGTTTGGTTTACAACCGACATACGTTGGATACTCAACAAGAAAATATATTATACTAGATTTTGATCGCGGCTTCGCTCGTGAAAATGTACGTTAGATTAGTAGCAGTTTTTTCAGGATGTAAGATACCCTATGTCCTTTCCTGTTTCCCTAAGAACATGGATGCGAAGGTTCATGATGATCGGCCGAGTAGTTAAGACGTGAAAGCGTAACAAACAAACAAACTCACATTCGCATTTTTAATATTAAGTTGGGATTAATTGCTCTGGGAGTTTTAAGGTTTCATAATGATGAATTACCATGACCGACACCCTATGACCGAAATCGCGATAAAATTCAACATGAAATTTAACCACATAGGTATGCAGTATAACTACATAATCACTGCTGGACGCACATATGTATAGGTATATATACCATACGCATATTATACACCTGCTGAAAATCACTGTACTTAAACAAATGTTTTGTATATGTACGTATAACATATGTAAATAGTTTTGATCAATAAATGGGTATAGAAGGAAAACCGCAAATAATTAGAAGTAACGGAATCACATGACCAACTGCTCATTTAACAAACTATGTATTATGCAACCTGAAAATAAATGGCATCATCCCTAATTTTATTCGTGACATCTCTAATGTAAATTAGGAACGGTTAAAAATAAATTCGATCGTTCGAAAACTATATGACCACGTATTCGTATATTAATAATTTGGTTATTAGGTACTATCGTTTACCACATATACTACTGTCGAATCATTTGACTTTTGATGGGTCAATCGCTCACGTTCCGATGATTGCCGAAAATGTCAGTGAATATCAAAGTTTAACACCTTATATTCAAATATTTTTCAAATCTTCGTTTCTATTGATTAATAGATACGAATAATTCGATTCTGTTCTGGATTGTTGCTGTATGCTGTACCGCAACTAGGTATCCAAAACAGAATTAAATCGCGAAATACCCATACGGTTATTTCCCGATTCTGTAAGCCATGAGACCCTCTTCAAAAGCTATGAACCATTTTAAGAGTATTCAGTTTCTGACTTAGACCAGACATTAGAGAACCATTGTGGTTTTTGTTTGGTGGAGCACTTAGATTGATGCCAGTTTCGGCACAATCGATCTACGAGCTTGCCACTCGCTGCGTCACGAACCATTAAAAACAAAATAAAGGAGTTGGGCATGTATGTAAGCAACTACATAAATATTTGAGAATTGCTACGTCGATCTACAACTAGGAACTATAATTGTGTAGAATGATGTCAATAAATATCAAGTATAATCTATGTATATCAATGCTAAGAAACGGGCTCTGTACTGGGCATACTTAGCTTGCCGACGCATATTTGACTATATTCGTCGACAGGCTAACACATGCTACCTGTCTTTTTTGCAATGGTCAGATATTTGACTAAACGGGATTTGTACAAAAATGCTTTCGACAAAACTTGAAGTTAGTTTTGCCAGATATGGAAACATTATTCGGTATACAATAAACCTTGTTTAATGATGTATCAATGAAATGAGAATCGGTTTATCGATTTGGACATTTCGTGGTAAACTCGTTATACGCTAGTAAGTACCTACTTATTTTTTTTATGGTGAGAACAAACCACTAACGCCCCGCCCCATAACTTATTTCTCTATGGCCGCGACAACGTCATCAAACTATCACTTGATGGATGGATAATGTGATAGTTTACAATGTAATTACATTGCAAGCTATCACAATTATCCTTACTAATATTATAAACGTGATTGTGTTTGTTTGTTTGACATCATATAGAGCATCATAAAATTTCGCATACACGTTGTCAGGGGAATAAAAAAGGACATGGGTACCTTACATACAGAAAAATACTGTTTCAAACCTAACATAGCCTATATTTACACGAGCGAAACCGCGGGCATAATATTATAAATGCGAATATGAGTTTGTTTATTACGCTTTCACGCCTTAATTGCACGACCGATCATCATGAAATTTCGCATACTCTTTGTCCGGGGCATAGAAAAGTACATAGGGTACCTTTTATCCAGAAATAAGTACCTACTGTTCCTGAGGGATAATAACACAATGTACATTTACGAGAGCGGAGCCCCTGGGTATAATCTATTTTTAATGTAGGTACATAAATCAAGTATATAGGCAGGTAAAATCCCAATAATACCATATACAAAGTGAGGACGGATCTTTTAATAGTTAATTATTAGTGTTTTCTATTAATATTTCCTTATAAGTATTATTTATAACTATGACACTCCTAAACAAGCTCGAAATTGTTGTACCTACACATTGAGTTAAAAAAACAACCAATAGTTAATTACGAATCCATCAGCAATTAAAAACAGTCTTCAACTAAAAACTAATGACACCTGTCATAGATTTTTATTACAAAACACAATCCGAGTTAGTAACATATTAGGCAGTTAAAAACTTATGTTGTTAGTGTAAAAAAGGCGATCACTTTTAAAAATATCTTAGGCATGCAGGGCACACAAATGTATTCAATTCAGTGTACTGCAGTAACTTAATTCTTAACATTTGATACGTATATACATACATACCTAATACATATACAAAGTGGCGCAAAACTTATCATATTAAATGATATATTGCCTTAAGCTGGTTGATATAAGACGTCCCCCTTCAAGCGGACAGTAGGGTTAAGTGACCGAAGTGTCCTTTCGTGAGTGACCTGCCGTTTCATACGGCGCCGGCGCGCCGAAATCTCGGCGGGGTCGCGATTGCATGTGAAAGTGATTTGCGCGACCCCGCCGACTATGGTTATGTCGAGGAACACCGTGGTAGGTTTAGTCGGTATTCCGGGAGGTTCATTTTCATCGTTTCAACATCTTTCTTTAACCCCGGTGAGTCAGACATACTCCCCCTGCCCGCCCCCGCGGAGGGGTATGCGTAACTGAATACACCCACGTAAAAAAAAGGCGGTTAACATAAACAAAAAACCTATTTTCGCAGAAATAAAGAAATTATTTTTTTTAACAAAATAGAATTAGACACAAATTGGAACACCATTGTATCAATCGTGCGCTGTTGCCAGCTCGCTAACGGTCATAGGTTCCGAGAAATCGTGTTTGTCAACTCGCTAGGACCCGGAAATTCCCGGACCCGATGATACAATAATCTATCTCCTTTGTTTTCGCACATAACATAAATACACTAACCTATGTATTTCTTTTCGTCACAAGATTATGGACCTTATTTCTTTTGCAATAGTAGTAGTAGTACCGTCCAGACCGTATTCGGCCACGGCGACTTGGTACTCGTTATTGAGAGCTTCGTTGATGTGCTCTCAGGTGACTGACATACCCGATTTTTGCCGTGAACCTGCGTCCGCAATCACTGCAAGTCAGCACCCCTCCGACATAATTGTAATGTATGGCCGCAGGTGGTCGGGCCTTGAGCTCGTCCCGTTTGGCATCGAGACCTTCTTTCCTTCGCCTTTTAAACTCGAACACCTTAGTGCGCACAGTGCTCCTCCACAGTGGCCTGTCCGCTGCCACTGCCTCCCACTGCGTCGGGTCAAGGTCGCAGCGCTTCATGTGACGCTTGAGCACATCTTTGTAGCGCAGGAATTGGCCGCCTTGTTTTCGCTTGCCATCCTGTAGCTCTGAATAGAAGATGCGCTTAGCCACTCTGTCGTCAGACATCCGGAAGACATGACCGCTCCACCGCAGCTGCCGCTGCATTAGATATACCTCTATTCCGCCGACATTTGCTCGTCGTAGAACTTCCGTGTTTCGTACGTGGTCCGACCAGTGGATATTCATAATGTCGCGTAGGCACTTAAGGTGGAATCTATCTAATGTGTGGATATTTTTGCGGTATGCGCACCACGTTTCGGAGCCGTATAGAAGATTTGGCAGGACGATTGCCATGTACACAGCTATTTTCGTGGGGAGCTTTATGTCATGTGAACGGAACACCTTGAAACGAAGTTTGCCAAAGGCTGCAGCGGCTGCTCCAATTCTACTGTTGACTTCGTTATCAAGGAGGCACTTTGATGTTAATGTGCTGCCCAGATATTTGAATTTGTCTACCTGCTTAAGTGAGACGTCACCGAGTTTAATGTCAACTGAGGTACTATTCAGTGTATCTTGGACCATCACTTCAGTCTTTTTCACACTGATTTTAAGACCAAGTCTACGACATGACTCATCAAGACTCGTCATAAGCCTTTGTAGACCCTCTGGGGATTCCGCCACAATACATAAGTCATCTGCATACATCATCTCGGTAATGATTGCGTGAGACACTTTGGTGTGAGCTTTAAGTCTAGATAGATTAAAGACTCCACCGCCATCCGTCCGATATCGAATACGAATGCCGTCAGACAAATCCTGTAAGGCCTCCCTTACTACAACTGCAAAGTACAGGGCGAAGAGAGTTGGAGCGAGCACGCAGCCTTGCTTTACGCCGCAACTCACTGAGAAAAACTCTGAGTCTTCGCCTTGCACACTGACACAGCATCGCATGTCATCATGCAGGAGTCGGATCATTCTTACAAATTTATCTGTGCATCCAAGTTTCTTCAGGACCACCCATAGGGCTTCACGAGGCACGCTGTCGAAAGCTTTTTCCAGGTCAACAAAACATAGATACAGAGGTTGAGCCTGTTCTCGACTTTTCTCTTGTAGCTGACGAATAGAGAAGATAGCCTCACAAGTACCTCAATTTGGTCGGAAGCCAAATTGGGTTTCAGGCAGTATGTCTTCAGACAAGGGAATTAAGCGGTTCAGTAGGATTCGAGCAAAGACTTTCCCTGGAGAAGTCAGAAGGGAGATACCCCTATAGGCATTGCAATCCGATCTGTCACCTTTGTTCTTATACAGGGCACAAATACGAGAGACTCGAAAGTCATCAGGCACTCGCTCCTCATCCCACATTTTAACGAACAGCTTCCAGATGGTTTCATGCAATTCCTTGTGCCCATACTTAAGTAGTTCTCCAGGTACATTGTCAATGCCGACCGCTTTTTGGTTCTGCTGTTGCTGGACGGCAACAGTGACCTCACGCAGAGTCAGTGGGTTATCCAGCTTGTTAATTGTGGGGAGAGTTGCTATTGAGCTAATGTGGGTGATGTCCGCAGCTCGGTCCACATTGAGCAAGGTGTTAAAATGCTCTCCCCATCTGTCGAGTACATCTTTCTTGCTGGTAAGCAATTGTGTGCCATCAAGGGATTTCAGGGGCACTCTAGTACGAGTTGGAGTACCAGTAAGTTTGGGGACTTCATCATAAAATGCACCCAGCTGTTTGGTGTCAGCAAGCCACTGTATGCGCTCGGCTTTGCCACGCAACCACTTGTCTTTTATTTCCCGTACATATTTCCGTAGCTCGGCACCGCTACGCTTGACTTGCTCCGCCTAGTGATCGTCACTATGCTGACGCAAGAGAGAACGATGCTTCTGGATGGCTTTGGTCAAAACTTTATCATTGTCATCGAACCAATCCTCGTATCTACTGAGTTTGACACCCAGTGTCTGCGAGGCGGCGATGACTATATTGGACGAGAGCGTTTGCCAGTTGGCCACAGTATCACCATTCTCAACGTCTATCTTTTGGACTGCATCACTAACTGCCTGGGCGTAGGTGTTACGTATATCTAGACTTTGTAGTTTCCCTATGTCTAGACGTTTAGGCTTCAGTCCTTGTGATCTGCGAGGAGGATGCAGGCGGAGGCTCAGTTTTGTAATGACAAGCCGGTGATCCGAGGAGCAGATGGTATTGGCATCGCGCATAACGCGTGTGATCTGTACTTGGGAAATATTTGCTTGCCGGACAATTACGTAATCTATCAGGTGCCAATGTTTTGACCTTGGATGCATCCATGTGGTCTTATATTTAGCCGGGAGTCTGAACATGGTGTTGGTGATAGCTAACTCAAACTGTGCACATAAGGACATTAGGAGTAGTCCATTACTATTCATGTTTCCCACACCATGTCTTCCCAAGACCTTAGGCCAAGCTTCGAAGTCACGTCCGACTCTAGCGTTAAAGTCACCCATCAGTAGTACTTGCTCCCAAGGACGAATCCTGGAAAGGGATTGCGTGACCTCTTCATAAAACTTGTCCTTGATATCGTCATCCTTATCCATCGTTGGTGCATATACGCTAATGATATTGACGTAATTGTCATTGTCAAGGTGTAGGCGCAACGTGGTGACGCGGTCCGAGATGTGTACAGGACACTCCTCCAATTTAGATGCTATGTGGTTTTTGATGGCGAAACCGACACCAGATCTTCTGGGCTCGGAGGACGGGGTCCCTTTCCAAAAGAAAGTACCCTTGCGCTCTACCCTCTCCCCTTCGTCAGCCAGGTGTGTCTCACTGAGAGCAGC
The DNA here is from genome assembly GCA_963564715.1 of Catocala sponsa. Lineage (NCBI taxonomy): Eukaryota > Metazoa > Arthropoda > Insecta > Lepidoptera > Erebidae > Catocala > Catocala sponsa. Next base: position 11,593,217 of record OY751336.1, on the reverse strand, counting down.
GATATCCACACCATAACGTCGGAGCTCCCGGGAAACGAGGGCGGTTTTTCGAGGAGGACCCAGACTGGTTTCACGATCAAGGAGGGTGCGTACATTCCACGTTGCAAATGTCATATTCCTAGATTTTATTTTGTGACTATGTAATTTATTTCTGTGCTTTCGACCACGTTTTAGATGATGCAGAGACAGCCGTGGTTACTACCTCCGAATATGATGGGTTAAGCCTTTTTTAGGACACCTTTTCTAGTCCCTTCCCCGGATTGGGGGAAGCAGGGCCTCTCTGAATAGAGCTGCTTCGTCACCCAGGGAGCTGCCGAATTACACTGTTAACCCAGTGCAGTGCAAAGCGACCATCTTCCCTGAACCGCCTGCGTGCAAACATCAGACGAAGCCTAGCTGGCATCATAACTAGACCTCTCTACCTCTGTCCATCGCCACAGGTCTATAGTTTGAATCGGAGTCCGTCATCAGAGCCAAGTCAATTGCGCAGGAGATATTAAAGTGCACGAAACGTTAAAACGACAGTGTGCGCGCGAACACAGGTGCACTCTTACCCCTACCTCTCTGTATCCAATGGAGCGGGGAACCGCTACGATCGGCGAGAGATAGAAACGTCCCTAGACATCAGCAAGACCTCTGATGCAAGCCTAAGTTTTTAGCATGTGTTAGGCCCAGTGACTGACCGGGATCGTCAGTCGATCTCAGCGGGAGGCATCCGCTAAAAGTGGTGGTGGGTGGCAGTAGGGAAGAAGATAGGATACTATTGTCACGGGAGAGAGGAATGTGACAGCAGTAGCTAGAGCAGTCCGGGGTAGCATACCCGTAGTGATCCTATTAGTACAGTTATCGGACAGATAACCGACAGGACCACATAACATGACATGACATAAGTTATTTGTTAAGCCGGCTTCACACGCTTGCAGTCCGTCGCAAACGCCAAGCAGCAAACAGCAAACAGCGCAAACACTAAACACCCAACACAAACAAGCGACCTCAAGTTTGGTGAACGTGCCAGTGCCCAGTATATTCTGGATCGGCAGACATGGCGGACAACGTAGTCTAGTCAACAAGTCTTAGTGCTTTTTTGGTCAACTTTTTCCAGCAGTCTCGAAAAAATATGAACTAGGCGTCATTCGATTCGGTATGGCATGTAGAAGATTTTTGAACTTTTTATCACTTGTTGACTAGACTAACGAGCTTGTGGCAGCTATTAGCAAAATAACAATAAAAGAATACGAAGACGATGGTGGATGATAAAATTCACAAAAATCGTACAAAGTAACTGCAATCTCGTACCTAGTGATACAAATTAGTCTTCATTTACAGCGTGTTATTACATTTAACTTCATGATTTACTTGTTTCAGAAAATTTAATAAAAATTTATCTGATACCTACCCAGCGTTTGTAGACATCGCAAACTGTTTGCCGAATATCCTTTGATTTGTGATGAAAAACCGACACCGATGCCTGACGAACACAAACAAAAACAGGCAAACACGAACAAACACTCGTCCAGATGTTCGCGTTTGTCGTTTGGCGTTCGCTATTTGTCGTTGTTTGCCAAGCGTGTGGAGCCGGCTTTATTTTAGTTCTAGGTTTTGTAAGAGCGGCAACTTAGGTTTAATATCGCTGCTTGAGGTCTTTGACACCTAAGTACCTACTTTATCTCTGTATTACACATGATGTTCTAAATTATAAAAACAAAAAAATCCTGTGGCTAAACTACTGAATACATATTTTGGATCATAATTTGTAAATCGTCAAAGAAAACCATGTAGTATCAATGTGGTATCAATTAATGTAGTAACATTTGCGCCACTTTGTAAACGTATCAAATGTTAAGAATTAAGTAACTGGTAGATATAAACTTACGTCATTTTATGGGTCTTTTTTTTACGTGGGGGAATGCATTGACGCATAACCCTCCGCGGGGGCGGACGGAGGGGTTATGTCGGACTCGCCGGGGTAAAAGAAAGATGTTAAAACGATAAAATAGACCTCCCGGCATACCAACTAAACCTACCACGGTGTTCCTCAACAAACCACTATCGGCGGGGCCGCGCGAATCACTTTCACATGCGGTCGCGACCTCGCCGAGGTTTTGGCTCGCCGTATAAAACGGCAGGCCACTGCACAAAAGACCTGCCCAATTGCTCACCTTTAAAAAGTCCCTACTGTCTTCCCCCGTAGAGGAGAGACGGACAAGACACAAGAGGCGCGCGTGGGAACACGCACGCCGCCTCTCGGACCTGGTGCTGAACGGATTGCGGGCAGGCCCACAAAGCCCGCCACCCCCAGGTCAAACCTCAGGTGGCTGGAGGTCATCTCGCGCCCTCCGGCGCCCGGTTCTGCGGTTGGGGAGAGGGTTTAAACGCTCCCTCTCCCGCTCCGCCGCCTCCTTGATGGAAATCACTTCCTTACAGAAGGAGGCGACGGCGTTCCACGACCTCTCACTCCGGACCATAGACTGAACTACGGCCGGGAGCGAGAGGGCAACCGATCCGACTGCCGCGATCAACTCACGGCTCTGCGATGCCCAGGCGGGGCAAACCGCCAACGTGTACAGCGCCGTGTCCTCAACAACGTCGCGGCAGTCGCCGCAGCGGTGACAACCGGGCGTCTCTTGCCGGCCTATACAACACAGGAACCGGCCAAAACAACCATGGCCAGTCATTACCTGTGTCATGGCGCCATGCCGCTTCTCCAGCCACTCCTCAAACACGGGACTTACCGCCACGATTGTAGCGTGCCCGATTTTTTTTTATGGGTCTAGTGCAGGTATGATACATATAATTAAAGACGGCCTCGATGGCGTAGTGGTTAGTGTAACTGACTGTCACGGGTCACGTCAGGTCACGTCAGGTCACGGGTTCGATTCCCGCACAAGTCAAACATTTGTGTGCATGAACATGGATATTTGTATTGGTCTGGGTGTTTCTATGTATGATATGTATGTATTTACAAAAAAAAAGGTATATACGTATGTTTATCCATTGTCTAGTCCCATATTACAAGCTCTGCTTAGTTTGGGCTAGATGGTGTTGTGTGTATGTGGTAGAATATTATTATTATAATTATTATTAAATAGCTGTAGCTACTAAACATTCAGAAGGTCCTATCCTGCAGAGTTTCTGATACGACAGCAACCTTCATTCACCCTGTTATGTCCAGAACAGGTCAAATCAAGGTACAACCAGCTGTAGCTTTTTGTAGGCATTTTTAAGAGGGACAATTATTTGCTACATTATTATGATGTGCAGCCAAGCCATGTAAGCGTTAGAAAATTGTGTTAACAACTACCTTACAAAAACTAAGACAAACTAGCTGACGCACGTGACTTTGTTCACGTAGTAGGAGAAAAGCACCTCTGTCCCGCGTGCTATCCCGTGGGTACTGGTTCACGGAATAAAAAAGTAGCCTAAGTTACTCCTCATAAAATAAGGTATCTGCCAATGAAAGTCCCGTCAAAATCGGTCCAGCCGTTTCGGAAATTACCCGGAACAAACAGACAGACAGAAAGAAAAAAAAATTGGTTTGTAAAAATTGGTATCCATAATATCACCTGTTCCTAATATCCATAATCAATATAAATAGTAAAACACTGTTAAAATATTTTGATATTAGGAACAGGCACTTCAATTAATAAAACTGAAGTGCCTGTTCCTAATATCAAAATATTTTTTGTATGGCTTTTTCAGAAGAAATATAATTCAATTATATTGAAAACAGCATCAAAATCCGTAGAGTAGTGTAGAAGAACTAAGGGAACAGATAAACAAAAACTAATAAGTAGTGCCTTTCTTTATGCTATTTAGAAATATTTGCCTTTTGGCAAAAGAAATAGCATCTATTTAAAGAACATATAGCTGTTTACCCAGATAAAATAGGCTAATATAGCTTATTTATCAGTCATACTTATGTAAAACCAAAACAATGTTTTCCTGTTTATGAATATAATAATTAGTATTAAAAATAATGACTTAACATTAACAATAAGGAAACCAAACTAATTATTACCATGTGTGGATATTCCCCAAGTGATGCAGCTTCACCTCCCAATATATGTAAAGCCAAAGGTGGTATACTGCCTTCTTTAATCTTCTGGCATTCTGAAATCAAATTATTATAAAATTTATATTGATATTCCCATTATACAGTTGACTGAAAATTGCAAGTATTGATTCATAAATATAATAATTAGTGATGTCACCTCTGTCTGCAATTCTTTGTGCTTGTTTTCTAGAGCTATTATCACCTCCTCTGGTCCCACCACTATTTTGACCTGTAATACATAATTTTAATATAAACAAAACAACCTTTTATATTACACCTCATTATGTATCATAGCACTCACCAAATTTGTCTGTGACTAGTGGACAACACACCACTTCGTCAAACCCAATAAAACCACATCTTTCAAATTCATGGTGATTCTTTTCTTTTATAGATCTGCAAAATTTTAATTAATTAATCAATTATATGATTCAGAAGTGTTTTTGATTATTTAATTACAATGTTAAATTATCGATTTCAGATGTTTTATTACTATATTTGTTGATATTTTATTCATTCCACCCACTTCGGTCCATAATCCTACCTCTTCCCTTAAAAACTACTTGCATGGGACAAACTGTGAATGGGACCAACTGCGAACAGTACAAGCTGCAAATGGGACTAACGGCAAATGGGTCTAACTGCTAACGGGACCAACTGTGAATAGGACTAACCGCGAATGGGACCATTTGCAAACGGAGGACGAAGTGCGAATGGGTCGAAGTGCGCATAACCCACAAAGGGGCAAGGCAAAGAAAAGAAATTGAAATATATTTAAGTTAATCTCAATAGCTAACTAAGTTCATAACTCACTGTATTGCTGGTCCACATTTAGTAACTTCAGTACAAGTACCCTCAAGTTCTTGCTTACTTAGAGCACATCTCTCACCAACTGTAATGTGCCAAACCAGAAATTAATAATTAATTCAAATTACACAGTAATTTTTAATTAGTAATAAGTAAAACACAATCATTTTTCATTAATAACTAAATACTTAATATAAAGTTTAATACAATAATAAATTTATATTATAAGTTGCAAACTAACTAAGATATTATCATTTATCACAAAGTCATTCGGACATAATGAAGGTCTAATTAGATGTTGATCCATTATCAGTATTTTGATAATAATGTCATGATTAATGGCCATTTATAAAATTAACAACACTGACTTTAAATGGGAAGTGAAATAATAATGGGACTTGCATTTACTTACTTATATTAAAATTTGATACCTATTTAATAAACTTACCATCTTGAGAAATTACGAAGGGTATTAAAATATTAGCGATAATCACAACCTTTATCCACATCTTAAATTCACAATAATTCAATTAAACTTAATGAGTAAACAAAAATATTTTCCTCCTTGCCGACACAGTCACTTCTTTTTTAAACCGGTTATAGTATCTACGAAATACTTATTAGTTTCCTCGAACTAAATAAATGTTATAATGAGACCACGAAATAGAAATAAAACATTGATATTGTAGGATAGTGTATAACGCTACGTTAATGAATTAGTATCAATATTACAATGAGATAAATATTCAACGGGACAAATTATGTAGAGTTCAGAGAACTCAGAAAACAATACAACAAACTGAAACAAGTAACTTCAATCTTCAAATCACTTCAAATTCAGTGCACAGTTAGAATATCTACATTTGATAGGCGATTGAAGCGCAAAAGCGGACAAATTAAGAACTATTCCTATGTGGTTCCTTAGTATTATGCAATTTAAGACGATAGATGTCACTGGTCAAACATCGACTTATCTGGTGACTTTTGGAGTACAAATGAAAACAATTTTAGGCCATATAAGAAATACATTTTTTGTTAATTCTACACAGAATTATAAAATGCGAAGAGATATATATGGAAAAAATTATAAAATCTCCAGGTTTTCGGTAGAGAACGACAAAAAAAAAAGTTTATCTTGCCTACTGTGGAGAGTCCACAGGTAGGCGAGCCGACCCTTTTCTTTCTTTTTTCCAGTATTTCACTACCTGAAAGTCGAAAAACCAAATCAGAATCAGTTTTAGCGACTTTCTGGCGACTTTTGATATTGAATCTAGCGACTCGACTTTACAAGAGTTGGCAACACTGGTCACTCTTGTCAGTTGTCAATCTCTTTAATAAGTTCGGTAACAACTTTTGTCGATTTGCATTTAGCTAATTTGATAAAAGCAGAGCTCCTAATTATAAATTATTAATCTAATTGTAGTTTCATGCTTTGAGGCTTAGTTAATTGAAATCATGAACAGTATAGGAGAAGAATGTACAGAATTGAAGAAGAAATATGATGACTGCTTTAATAGCTGGTTTTCCGAAAGATTTTTAAAAGGTGACCACGATGATTCAGTGTGCGCCGGTATATTTAAAGTATATCAGGATTGTGTGAAGGTAATTTATGCATTCTCTTCTCAATATTAAAAAGTCCATGTTACAATAAAACACGTTCCATTTTGTTATCGCTCGGTGCTATCTCTGTCAGGCACAGATTACACAAAATTTTGTGACATGACACAATAAATAAATTATAATGTTGATTTATTTTAAGTTATTTACATCCGACCACTGTACATGACTACCACTTTTGCCTTGGTGCCATTTACCAAGCCAAGGTTATTAGAAGCAGTGTGGTCAATCCATGTGACTGCTTACCATTCTTTTCACTGTTGAAGTCCGTGTGAACAGTTATGTGTAGTAGTCAGCCTCATATTAGGAAGAGAGGTGATGAGACAATGTTGATATTATCTATACTATTATTATAAAGCCGAAAAGTTTGTTTGTTTGCTTGGTTAAACATGCTAATCTCAGGAACTACTGGTTCGAACTAAAAAAATCTTTGTGTAGGATAGCCCATTTATCGAGAAAGGCTATATAACATCACGCTACGACCAATAGGAGCAGAGCATCAATGAAAAATGTTGCAAAAACAGGAAAGATTCCCATAGTTGAAGCAGACGACTTTGCTCGGGTCAGCTAGTACTTAATAAGATCTGTAATAGTTGTGCATAATGATATCAGACCTGTTAAGAAACTGTCTTATTTTTGACAAAGCTCATAATTCTCATCATTGAGAACATAAAGGTGAAGTCTCAGATATGGTTTTATTACAATTGTTTCATTTACCATAAAACAAGTTATAATTACTATTTGTTGATCTTTAAAAAGTCAGAGGTATACACTTACCATGTGTTTGACCCATGATATCTACTAACTTAGGCCTAGTTTCTATATTTAAGATACAAGTTGTTTTAGTTATGGACAAGCAAATTCTGACATAATTATTTTCCATGGAATATGTGTAAAGGTTAGCTGTCCATAGTTAAAATGACTTGTTTCTTAAACCAGGGCCTTAGAAGTTCCACAGTCTCAACAGATAAATTGTTACTGTCACTGCTCAAAACAGTTTTATGATCATCACCACTATGTGTACAATATTACAATTGTAATTTATCTACATTTCAGAATGCCATGAAGCAGCAGAATATAGACTTCAAAGAAATAGATAAAGATGTACTTGGCACTGACAGTGAGTTCAAAGCACCTCCCTCAGGCAATAGCAGTTGACAATCATTTGTATTATGCTCATTGAAGCTTAGCTCATGCCGGAACAACAAGTATTGGGGTATACAAACAGTACAACAAAAACACAATAATCAAAATATTATTAAGCATCATGACAAATGTATGGATTCAGGATTGCCATAATCACATTGACTTAGAAACTGAGTAACAAAGTAACTCCAAAAGTATGGTTCACAAAAATGCAATAGATTATTAGAATAGGTTATTTTTATATTCTTGACTGTAATATAATTTTGCACACTAAGATAATGTAATACGGGTGTTTTATATAAACCGATTGCTGGCATGGCGACGCGTTGCAACGCTCTATGATAGTATTTTACATTATGCCATATTAGTTCCTGTCATAATCTGTTCTTTTATGCATATTACTTGTGCAAAATAATTTCAATGTTTCACATCTGCCAGGCATCCCGTGATGGCTCACAATTTTTTTTTAATAGTTATATATTTAACTAGGAATCCTAAAACGTTCCAAAAATCCTTCAACTTTACTACTTGTTTTACAATGTTATTGTTTGAGTTTAATGTATCTATAGCTTATGTATATTTTTACAGTTTAAATGTTACTTGGTTCTATCTAGTTCAGATTGTTCAATGTATTTCATAGCGCAATGTAAGGTTGTTCCTGTAGAACTTGTTATTTTTTATCTGTTATGGTTATTTTGTATAGTTAATTGTAAGTAGGAAGAATAATTTTTGATCAAACCAGTTTTGTTTTATTTCTATATGTACTAGTAATGTTACAAAAAGATATCACAAATAGTCATTTAAAATCCAAGTACACTTAAACCATCACGCCGGTTGTGGTTCCGTTTATAAACCAAACTTAGGAGAAACAAATAATTGGATAAAATGTTGTGTGTTACTGTAGCAAAATGTTAATAAATGTTGTGCTTTAGAGAAGTGAGAGTATAGCAAATAATTAGTTTATCGCGAAGAGTCATTTGTTCACTAATAGCATAATTTGTTCAAGTGGTAGTTTTAAATTTATTTGAGAAAAACAGATTTAGCTGCAGTAACGTTAGAAACATTACCATGGCTACTAGTATAGTATTATATTATCTGTGCCATGGCAAATTATTTTTTTAAATTGTTTCATTCTGGAGTGAATTGCATGAATAGATAGCTTTTGATGCGTATTAAATGTTTGTGAACAGCAAAATTTGTGTGTTGTGGTTCTAAAGTTATTTAAGATTTTGCTGCGGTAACATTTTGGGATTGCCCAGATCTCACAAACGGCTCAACGTAGAAGTTTGAACAAAATACCAATAATTAACCTTAATTTGTTCAAATTTATTCAAACATTAGTTTTTGATTTGTTTGATAAACACGAATGTATTTAAATGGTGCCGAAATTCAGAAAGAAACGGATTTTCAAAGTAAATCATAACACTCAAAATCAAATAAAAAGCTGTATCATGTACCCTTGGTACACCTTTATAACGACAGTAAATTTAGATTATGTAACTCTACGCAATATGAAGATACAAAGAAATTTAATTACATTTTATATGGTCAGATTTAAATGATCGAATACGTAGTTCCTATAATACAAGGAAACATGGAATATTATGAACTAATTAAAATGTTCTATCAATAAACAATCCTGTTAATTTCAGCTTTAAATTACGACTATTATAAAAGTTATATCAACAAAAAGAATGTGTCAGCAATTCTTCTATAAGCCGACCAAATTATAAAGGCTATGTAAAAGCGACCGCACCATACATATGTACCTAAGGCTAACCATCTTAAATGAGCAGTATAATAATATTGTTTCTTTCGTTAGTAAAGTCGCGAACAAAGAAGTTCTGTGGTTGGTCAGGTTAGGCCCTTCGTACACAAGCCTACGCAAATCTTCGATACCCGACGATTTTGATCTCTAAGCGACTAGCGCAATACAAATTCATAGAGGTTCGTACACAGGCACGCGTCGCCGACATTTGTACCTGTGTACGAACCTCTATGAATTTGTATTGCGGTAGTCGCTTAGAGACCAAAATCGTCGGGTATCGAAGATTTGCGTAGGCTTGTGTACGATGGGCCTTAGTAAAAATAAATAATGAAATAAGCATAATTAATTTTTTTGACGTGACAACGTCTAATAAATCGATGAACGCCGGCTGCACGCACGAAAAAGGATGACTCATTGCCCCGTTATGCTCATTGTCCCGTTACGCTCATTATCCCGTTACTCTCATTTAGTCCATTGAAATGTTACAATTTAAGGACCTAATATTGCATTTATTAGAGGACGCAATTTTATTTTTGGGACATGTGTGGGGGTCAATAGAAGCTTAACCCCAAGTTTGTGGGGTTGCCGCCCTTGTCCCCCGGCCGTCATCTTGGAAAAAGGGGTGCAAACACCTTTTTCGCGATATCTCGGAAACTATGCGTCCTACAAAAAATTCGTAACGACATAATTTGTAGCAAATTACTTTGCCTACAAATATGGTCATATAACTTTTTGCCCTAAATTTAAAATTAAAAAAGTTATAAGCATAAAAATGTTCTTTTTTGCTCTATATCTTTCTTTTTATACATTTTACAAAAAATTACCTCAGACCAATCATGTAGATGGTCTTTTGAGGAAAATTTTTATCTATAATTTTTTTAATTTCATTTATTTAAAACGCTGTTACAGCGCTCCAAAGTTAACCGGGTTCGTCAATGCTCATGAGAATCCGGTCAAAACGAAATGTTTAACTTAGTTTTATGATCTTTTTTGCCTTTAATCGTTCAATGACCGTACGCTTCTCTGGAATGTAGTCTCCTTTAATGGATTTCATTAAATCCGTAAGTCGAAATTGGCACTCTTCACTATTCTCATGCAAGTAAGCAAAAACATCCTCCATAGCATTGTCAATGTTATTTTTGCGCTCATTATGTCTAATTTCGTCACCCCATTTTTTGGAGTACAATTGCTTGCTGCAATCCTTGTGATACCTAGCTCCAACATTGACATTAGCTATGCGATCAGCAATGCTCTTTGCCATGTCATCAGAACGTTTGAGAACAAGGTCCAAAATGCTTTTTTTTTGTACCTTCATGACGTACATTACATATCTTCTTCTGACGGCTTTGACGCAAGTCACTCTGATCCTGGAATACTTCGCCGCAAATAAAGCAATTGTTTGAGAAATCAAAATCAGTATCTAGATTTTCTGATACTGAAGATGATGAACTGGTACAGCTGAGATGACGAACAACATTATCTGTTCGACTATCACTATAATAATGATAACAGGGAGTATGAACAGTTACTTCAGAAATACTTTGTAAAAATAATTCATTGTCCACATCGTTTTTAAATTTTGCTTGCTCAAGCAAAGTTTTCACTCCTCTAGCTTTCACAGTTCGAACTTTAATGTCCCCAAAAGGTTTTTTACATATAAAACAATCACTCATGATTCACGCTTTAAAAAAGTCGCAATGTTTATAACTAAATGAAAATTTCAGCACACAAAACTCGGAGTTTAATTGATTTAACTGAAAATAATATCCACAATTTTCAATACGTCTACACGTGGCAAAATATGTAGATGTAGCACAACTAAAAGAATAAAATGAGGTAGAAGAAACAGCTGAACCTTCGAGGGCTACGTATAATAAAAATAGTCGTAGCAGGCAGATGTTCATTTGTCTCCAAACGGTATCTCGGACCTTTTCTACCATTCTCGAAAATGTACACTCCTCTTAGAAATTACTATAAGAAACAATAATTTGGTAAGTTCTATAGTAAGGAAAACAGTTAGGAATGAATAAGTAAAGTTGTACGGATTAACAAAAAATTTTTAAGAATTTATTTACAATAAATAAAAAGACCATAAAACTAAGTTAAACATTTCGTTTTGACCGGATTCTCATGAGCATTGACGAACCCGGTCAACTTTGGAGCGCTGTAACAGCGTTTAAAATGAATGAAATTTAAAAAAATTATAGAGAAGAATTTTCCTCAAAAGACCATCTACAAGCTTGGTGTGAGGTAATTTTTAGTACAATGTATAAAAAGAAAATTATAGAGCAAAAAATAATTTTTTTATAGAAATTTTCTAATTTTTTGCTTATAACTTCTTTAATTTTAAATTTAGGACAAAAAGTTATATGAACATATTTGTAGGCAAAGCGATTTGCTACTAATTATGTCTACGAATTTTTTGTAGGACGCATAGTTTCCGAGATATCGCGAAAAAGGTGTTTGCTCCACTTTTTCCAAGATGGCGGCCGGGGGACAAGGGCGGCAACCCCACTAACTTGGGGTTAAGCTTCTATTGACCCCCACACATCCCAAAAATAAAATTGCGTCCTCTAAAAAATGCAAAGCTCATGTAACATTTTAATGGACTAATTGTAACGTTACGGGAAATAAATTTTGTTATGACGTTGTCACGTTAAACTATCGTCCGTAAACCAACTTTACAGACAACCAATTTTAACGTGACAACGTCTAAGAAATCGATGAATGCCGGCTGCACGCACGAAAAAGGATGACTCATTTTCCCGTTATGCAAATTATCTCGTTACGCTCATTGTCCCGTTACTCTCATTGTAACGTTACGGGAAATAAATGTTGTTATGACGTTGTCACGTTAAACTATCGTCCGTAAACCGACTTTACAGACAACCAATTTTTTTATGTTACAAAATTACGATTGATACAAAACAATTTAAATACGAATCCTGGATTACAATAATTGAACAGTTGCAACGTAATACATAATATAAATAGCTATAGGCACAGAATACGGCAGCTATTGCTATTACTAGCTATGTATAGAAGGATTAGTTTGGGGCCAAAAGTCCAGATGTCGCTGTTTCAAATAGGGTTGGCTGAAATTGACCATAAGAGGGCTCTCTTTTCCCTATATATTACTTTACTCTTTGGAATGCCTTAATTTTTGACGCACGTCTGACCAAAACAAGTGTTACCAATTCCCTAAGTTAAAGGAGATGTTTCATTTTCGGCTATGAAATGTACTATAAGTCAAAAAATACCAGGAATCAGGGAAAATGTTATTTCCTGAATTTAAGTCGAATTACGTTTGCGCTTAATAATAATAGTTTTTATATTATTGCCATTATATTCAATATGGCGGTGGTTCTCGGTCATATAATTTTGTATGCGTTCATAAATCATATCGAAAACTGTACGAAAGTACTACCTATATAATAATATAAATAATTTATAAATATATATGTATGTCAACAATGAATATGTTTTAGAACATGTTCCGTTTTGACAATCGCTTTCGTTATCGCAAGTGATGTAAAAGTCATTTACTTCAGGTGTACTTAATAATAATAATAATAATAATAATAAGTACTGTAGCGCACTTATAATTTCCGAAAACCTAGGATATAAAATTCGAGCCCTTAACGCTAATACTCCGCATAAAACCTATAAATCTCTAAAGCCCGCATGGCAATTACGGATAGAAAATGACATTAAAAATTTAAGAGCAGATATAGGCAGGTTATCCCAGTACATTAATAATAATAAAAGTAGAAAAGTAGTTGCAGCAGTCGAGGTAATTTTCAGAAAAACAAAGGTACACACAATTCACGAACGTAATAACATAAGACCAGAGGAATATTTAGACACATTAAAACAAAAACTTACAGTAAAATCACAACGGTTAGCCAGATATATGAAAGCATTGCGAAGAAAGGAAGACAACAAATTGTTTATTACAAATGAAAAAAGATTTTACAGAACATTTAGAAAGGATAACATACAACGTGCACAAGAACTGCCCAACTCAGAAGACCTAAAAAACTACTGGACCGATCTCTGGAAGAAACGGCATGATCATAATGACTCAGCAGGATGGATAAAAGATGAAGAATGTAGAATGATGAATGCGGAAGATATGGAATTTTGTGATGTTACGGTAGATGATGTAGAGATAGCTACGAGAAAAATAAAAAACTGGAAGGCAGCAGGAACAGACAGGCTACATAATTTTTGGTATAAGAAATTCCATACTTTACATAATATTTTGGCAAAGAACATTACAGAAATCATCAAAGGTGAACAAGTACTACCCAAATTCGTTACAATGGGCATCACTTATATGTTACCCAAAAGTAGTGACACTGTAAACCCATCACAATATCGTCCCATTACATGTTTACCAACTATTTATAAACTTATTACATCATTAATTACACATAAAATTAACAAACACTTAGAATGCAATAACATTATGTCTGAAGAGCAGAAAGGCTGTAGGCAAGGACATAGAGGATGTAAGGAACAACTAGTTATAGACTCCACTATTCTAAAACACGCCCATAGTCACAAAAGGGACCTGCATATCTCATTTATAGATTATAAAAAAGCCTTTGACAGTGTACCTCATTCGTGGTTAATTCGAGTCCTTCACATCTGCAAAATCAACCCTGTGATAATTAGCTTTCTGAAAAATGCCATGTATGACTGGAGAACAACATTACACCTTACTAATGGTACAGATACAATCACTACAGATGAAATCAGCATCGGAAATGGTATTTTCCAGGGAGACTCTCTTAGTCCACTATGGTTCTGCCTTGCATTAAATCCTCTGTCAAACCTCCTCAACAGCACCACTAGTGGATATAAATTAAACTCTGAAACATTCATTACACATCTAATGTATATGGATGATATTAAACTGTTTGCTAGAACTCACAAATGCCTTGATAATCTCATAAAAAATACAACCCAATTTAGCAAAGATATATATATGTCATTTGGATTAGATAAATGTCGTACACTACATATACAACAGGGAAAAATAGTAAAGTATCAAAACAACGCTACTGATACTAACATATTTATATCAATGCAACCATCAGATACATATAAATATTTAGGAATATACCAGTCTAATATCATTAACCATACACAAATCAAGGAACAGCTTCTATCAGAATATACTAAGAGACTAAACTTAATATGTAAAAAACAGTTACATTCGAAAAATCTATTTAAAGCAATAAACACATTTGCCATACCCATATTAACGTATTCATTTGGATTAATTAAATGGACACGCACTGACTTAAATAGATTAGAGATTAAGACTAGAACCACACTAACTAAACACAACTACGCACATCCAAAAGCAGCAATAGAGAGAATTACAGTAAGTAGGCAAAAGGGCGGTAGAGGACTGATTGACTTGACCATGCTGTGGGAAGGACAGATTCGAAAGCTTAGAGACTTTTTCTATGATAAAGCCAAAAATAGTAAAATTCACTCAGCAATTACAGAAATAGATAATAATTTTACTCCTTTAAATCTATACAACAGAGATACTATTTTTAAAAGTTTAGATGACCACAGGCATGAAAAAATATGTAGATGGCGAGGTAAGGAATTACACGGCAGACATATACACGATTTAGAACAACCGTATGTAGATTCAGACAGCTCAAACAAGTGGCTAAAATTGGGCTCACTCTTCCCTGAAACGGAAGGATTTATGCTAGCAATACAAGATCAGGTTGTAAATACAAAAAATTATAGTAAATTTATTATTAAAGACCCTAATACACAAAATGACAAATGTAGAAAGTGTCATCACGCATCTGAAACCATCCAACATATTACAGGAGCCTGCTCATCTCTAGCTCAAACAGATTACACCCACAGACACAACCAAATTGCTAATATCGTTCACCAAAAACTAGCCGTAAAATATAACCTAATACCAAAAACTGTTCCCTACTACCAATATACCCCCAAACCAGTGCTGGAGAATAGCAGCCACAAAATATACTTTGATAGAGCAATACTTACAGATAAAACTATACACAACAATAGGCCTGACATAACTATGATAGATAAATTAAATAAACATACATATTTAATAGACATAGCGGTACCCAATACACACAATTTACAGAAAACCATAACAGAAAAAATACATAAATATACAGAATTAAAAGAAGAAATAAGTAGAATATGGAAAATGAACAAAGTATACATTGTGCCCCTGGTGCTCTCCAGCACAGGCGTCATACCCAAACACCTTCTTCACTATTTACGACAGATAGAGCTACCCACCAATCTTTACATCACTATGCAGAAGGCCGCTATACTCAATACTTGCCGTATAGTTCGTAAGTTTTTGCAGGACGAGCCCCTTTTAATAAATAATGCCCCAAATGAACCCCACTTGGCCTAGACCCGTGGTTTTCATTAAATACCGAATTTTATTTCGAGAAAAAACAAGTTAAACCAACCAAAATAAGAATAATAATAATACTTTTATCATGCGCACTTACTTTTATATTACTAAATTAGAGACAGATAAGCCGCTATACTCAATACTTGCCGTATAGTTCGTAAGTTTTTGCAGGACGAGCCCCTTTTAATAAATAATGCCCCAAATGAACCCCACTTGGCCTAGACCCGTGGTTTTCATTAAATACCGAATTTTATTTCGAGAAAAAACAAGTTAAACCAACCAAAATAATAATAATAAAAATGTACTTATAAGAGATTTTTTGTGTAGGTACCTCAAAGGTAACTCGTAATATATATCTTACAGTTTGTCTCGAAGAACTGATAGAAAAGGATATAGACGTAGGAGTATTGTGCATAACAATGGAGAGCCACGAGAACAATATTCATGTACCAAACTATTCCTTAGCAGCGTGTTTCAATAGGAAAGAAAGCAAGAGGGGAGGTGCCTGTATACTTGTCAAGAATGATCTACGATGGAGAGAAATTAGTAAGATTAAGAAAATGTCAATTACTAGTATTTTTGAATGTTGCGCCAGAGAACTGACTGAATATAGGACATGTATTGTTTGTCTATATAGAGTTCCAAATATAAACAATCTAAACGACTTTTTTGAAAAGCTTGAGTGTTTGCTAAGAGAGCTAGGTACAAAATGTTTCAGTTAGTAATATTGTTATGACAGGCGATTTTAACATTGACATACTGAAAAGTAATCGTCAGTCTATCGAATTTGAAAATTTGCTACTAAATTTTAATTTAAAATTAGCACTCAAACAACCTACACGCTTAACAAGCCAGACATGCATTGATAATTTTGCGCACAATTTCAGTAAACCTTGCAAAACCACTGTATTAGAACTAGCACTATCCGACCATACCGCTCAGCTATTTAAATGCCCTATTAAAACAGTATCCTGCCTCAAGAATTGGCACACATGGAGGCGTGATTGCTGTAAGGAAAATATAAAAGAATTTCAGACTTACATTAGCAATTTATCATTCGCAGATGTATATGGATGTTTCGACACGAATTCGGCTTATAATGCTTTCATTGATATTTTTCATTTCTTTTATGATCAATCTTTTTCTAAAATATTAATCACAATGAGAACAATAAAACCGGAACATTGGATTTCTCTTGGTATCAAGCTGTGCAGTAAAAATAAACGTAATCTACTGTGGCAATATAGATCAACACCTACACTGCGTAATAAAAAAACTTTAATAGAATATAGCAAAAGACTTAGATAAATTATTAACTTGACAAAACGAGCGCAGAATAATCATAAAATAAAGATTTCACAAAATAAGTCTAAAACTATGTGGCAATTAATAAATGAAAACAAACGGAATGTACCCAAAAATAGCATATATAAATAAAAAATAGATGAACAGATTATCACTGATCTACAAGACATTGCAAATTTATTTAATAACTACTTTATAGACAAAATTCAACAAAAACGTAGTGAAAGTGCATCAGTCACAAAACATATTATAACTAAAAGGGACTCTATGTTCATGCCCCCGTGTTCACCGTATGAAGTATTAAAGATAATCATTTCACTTAAAAACACAAACAGTGTAGGTTATGATGATGTCTGTACAAAAGTAGTTAAAATAGTTGCTAATGAAATTTGTGGTCCTTTAACTTATATTATAAACCTAAGCATACATGAAGGCGTGTTTCCTAATGCTCTAAAAACATCGATTGCACAAAAAACAGGAAAGAGAGCAAATAGAAAATTATAGACCTATTTCACTATTACCTATATTTTCTAAAATATTTGAAAAACACTATTATAAAGAGCTATACAAATACTTAGAAAAAAACAATGTATTGTGTAATGAACAAAATGGATTCAGAGAAAATAAAACGATGAATATGGCTGTGTATGATTTTCTCAATATTGTTATGAGGAACATGGATAAAAGAACGCCTGTCATTTCAATTTTCTGTAATGTCGAACATAATATTCTCTTGAAAAAGTGAGATGCCTATGGAATACGAGGAAATATCTTCAAGCTCTTTGAGTCTTATTTAGGTAACAGGAAACAGATAACAGAAATTACGAGCCTTAACGCCAAAAACGTAGTTAATGTGTTTTCATCGAGGGTACGTAGTGTCAATCGAGGAGTACCACAGGGTAGCGTTCTGGGACCACTCCTCTTTAACCTCTATATTAATGACGTCCCGAAAGTTATAACACATCCTTTGACACTATTTGCTGATGATAGCACTGCTACTGTAGTATGTAAGTGTCGTGATACCTTCGAAAATGATGTGAATAATGCGTTAACTACAATTATTGAATGGCTAGATAGTAATAATTTGAAAATAAATATTAAAAAGACATTAATAGTTAATTTTAGCCAACGTATGACATCCACAAATCTTGACATTAATTATAATAATAGCAAAATTGACGCAGTTGATTCGACAAAGTTCCTAGGACTAACAATAGACAAATCACTCAATTGGAAAGCCCATGTAGAAATATTAAGCAGTAGTGCGTATGCATTATTTAAATTACCGCAGACTATCAACGTTGACGCACTCCTCACCGCCTATTATGGACTAGCTAAATCTTTCCTCAGGTACGGAGTAATATTCTGGGGCAACTCTACCGATATAGATATTATATTTAAAGTCCAAAAAAGATGTTTGAGGTCCATGTTTAAATTAAAAATGACGGATAGCTGTAAACCCTACTTTCAGAAGTATAAAATATTAACATTTCCATCTTTATAGATTCTAAAAGTTATCTTATTTGTTAAATCAAACCCAAATTTATTTACAAAAATGTCTAATTTATTTCCTCGAAACAGACGTGACAGTAGCAAGTTATGTCTACATCCCGCTAAAACTGTGCTTGTGCGTAAAAGTATCTTATGCATGGCACCCGTCATATTCAATAAACTGCCCAAAAGCTGGAAAGAAATGACAAACCCTTCATTTAAAGCAAAACTAAAGTCGTATCTAATCGATAAAGCATATTATAATGTCACAGACTTCCTATCGGATAAGTTATTATGATATGTTATTGAAATAATATGAAATTCTTTGTAATGTAGTTTATTTGACATTCAAATAATTTTTTTTTTTTTACTTTTAAACATTGTGACATTTCATTATTTTTGATGTATTAATTATTATCTGAAACGTATTGATTAAATTTTTTGCCGTTGTATATATAGTTAAAATTAATCTTCATATTAATGATTGTAAATAGACATCTTTTTAATTTAATATTTGCATGTCATCGTATATGGATGCCAAACATGATGGATCAAAATATATTTGTAACACCTTGCACGCGACTGTAATTTTGTATGTGTACACATGTTTAAGCAAATAAATCATTTATTATCCTCTTGCAATGTTGGGCGTTGGGTGATGAAATAAAATATGTTACTTCGTGTAAAGTCACAGCTATAATGCCTCAAATACAATGATTATAATTAATATATATCTACTTAGTAGGGAAGGCGCGTCACACACTACACCTCCCCCCTCTTTATAAAAATAAAAAATAAAATTACTGTTTTTATTAAAATATCTGTATGTTAATCTATATATGCGCTGTTGACATCTACATAAAATCAAGATAAAAAAATAACATAATTTTATTTTATAGAACAATAAAATATACCTAATAAAATTTTAGAACAATGTAAGTGTTTATTAATGTTTTACAATTCAAGTCATAAAAGCTATGTTTACATCACAAAAACGAACCATATCTCAATAAAAAAATCTATAAATTCACAAACAAATGTATGTATCTAAATATATTTGTTTACGTCACAAAAATAAAAAACTCAATTAAAAAAAAAAGCAATATTCCATTTCAAACACACACGAGTACCTACTAGAATATCTATAAAAATATTTCAAATAAAATCAATACAAAACAAAATTATTTAAAAAGGAATGATTATAACAGTATTAAAAATGTAATTCATAATTACCTAATATAAGTACTATGTTAATAACTTATAAACAAGGCAATTTATTTTCTAACGCATATTTCCATATTATTTTATTTGATATTAATTTTATATTTTAACATAAAAAGAAATATTCGTTCTTCATATTAAAATTTAACAATCATACCGGCTAGTCACGTCATATTATTCTTAAATAAAATGATTTCTTAACAAAATTACTTCTCTCTATCCTTTTCTTTCATTATTATTTTATGTATTTCTCATTTATTCATCTTTCATTATTAGGCACTTTTTGTACACATTTTTATACATTGGTCCGGCCGGACATTCTTTTATCATTTATTATATTTAATAACATTTTATTTATTTATTTTATAGTCGACTTTAACATTATATTATATCATTAATTATTTCAAAAGGGCCATAATTTAAGACATTTTTGGTCTCCAACAATTTTCACAGAGAAATCTCGTTTACACCATGATCAAAGTGAAGGAATAAAACCCCTTATCTTTTATGTATCATTTATAGTGTGTACCTCACTTTTTTTAAATATTCTTTATCCCATTCAATATCAAATCATTTATGCTCAACACATTCAAAATGAATACCTTAGTCTATTTGAGTTTGACATTGCCTTTTGGGTGATCAGTCCATATTGCTGTCAAAAACTTATGTACCAAACTATTCCCATCTACTGCTTATAAACCTTTAATACAATCAAATCCAACATATCAAAATACTCATTACAATTCGATACTATACTCATCATTACTATATTATTAACTGCCGTATATTCAATTTTCTTATCATACTGAACGATAACTAATTGCATCCTAAAAAGTGACAAAAAGATTTTAATACCGTCCTTGTACTATTAAACCTCTATCCAAAATGCTTCCATTTATCACGATAACTATCCTTTCAATTCGTACAAATTAATTATTATATAATATCAAATTTATGTTTTACAAACAGGTAATATTATTACAATGAAACAGTTTTACTATAATTCGCCAATGTTTTAAAAGATAATTCTAGTACTCGCTATACATAGGTATGTATGTATAACTCATAATAATATGTTATAACATAAAAATATTTTTAAAAAGTGACACCAGTTATTGCTGATATAGTAAGTTGCAGTTGGAGTCCATTTCCATGCATATGTACACGTTTAAGGCAAGGTGTCATGTTTTCTAACAATGGACTTCGACCAAATCGTATATGGAATATGATGAACATATCGATAGAATAACTTTCGAGATTATAATAATTTAAACAAAGTACATTGGTATACAGTACTTATGAGCTGATAAAACAAAATGAAATATGTAATTTGCATACTAATTAGATACAATTTATATGTATGAACTATAAAAATATATATTAATTAAATAACTATAAAACATTCAATAATAACTAGCCAAATACATAAATTTCAAAATTAATAAAGACAGTCAATAAAGTCACAAAGAATGTAATAATTGGTAGTACAACATCCTATAATGTATTAATTTTAAGTGAAGTCGCGCGCAATGACTAGTTTTGCTAACGTGTCAAATATCATGTCTGCGCATTGAACACCTATGCGACAACAGTGGAATTCACACAATCTAAAAATAGAATAAGTCGAATATGAAGTTATAATGATGAATAAAAATGAATAAAAATTTATTTGGAGCAACCAACAAGTATTATTATAGTACATATTATTATCTAAACAATTAATGTGTATCTAACAAAACAACATAAAAAAATATTTGTGCTATGTAAAGATTTACTTTCATAATTATAATATATTCAAATATCGTATTAATTAGAGAAATATCTATAGAGGGATATTAGAATTGTCAAAATTTTACATTTTAATGAATTGAAATATCGATTTAGTATAATAATATTGATTGTCAACAGGCACATGTTTAAATCTCTCTGTTTCATATAACTAACTTAATTAAAATAAAGATTAACGATACATTTTATCATTGATATTTTTAAATGTAAATAAACACTAGTGCACTTTAAAAACAGTAATGTCCGCGGCAAGAAGAAAATAAAAATCGTCACCTCACATAGGCTCCGTCACTTCTCTAGGCAGAGCGTCCTCATGCCTTATCCTTGGACAGCCATCTCCTTGCAGCAGGCTGATGCCTACAGCCCTCTGCTGCATCGACATCAAGGCGCCAATTTCCCATTGTTATAATTTTTGTTGTTGTTCCAGAAATTAACAATATAACAATATACGCCGTTTCGACAAAAAAATATTCAATTTCTCTATATTGAATTGACTTTAACAAATGTGGCTGATATCGCAACGGTATAATAAAATAAAACCACAAACTCAGTACTGCCTACAGGCAGCACTGGCAGGGTCGCCATGCAATGTTGGGCGTTGGGTGATGAAATAAAATATGTTACTTCGTGTAAAGTCACAGCTATAATGCCTCAAATACAATTATTATAATTAATATATATCTACTTAGTAGGGAAGGCGCGTCACACACTACACTCTAGTGGGCCAGCGGCTCGCATGCGAGTCGGCACATTTGTACCCGTCGTCGGCCAGTGACTCGCATACGAGCCAGCAAAAGCGCGCGAAAACGTCACCCGACGCCAGCGCTCAATATCGCATTTTAACAAACTTCTCGTTCGAAACTGATTGCCTATTGGCTACGGATGGATTAGGCATGAATGACGCTACGCCACGAACCAATAAGAACGCCTCTAGACAGAAAAATAATATTAAAATATTCTAGAATGTTTTTAGTTGACGCGGAACGCCCGTAATGGCGGCTGTGCGAGTTTTTATGTCGTGAGTGTTGTGAATAAGTGTCTGTGTAATGGATTTCAGTGCTTGGAAGTACATTAAAACGTAAGTAATTGTTGTTCTATTTACTATTGTAATGATTCTAGTAGCAATAGCAATGTTTTAATAATGTTAACATTGTATAAAACTTAATACAAGATGGGAGGCGGCGCCTGCTTTTGTTTTTTTCTCCGTGTCATATTTATGCTATATTTATGCCAAACTAATAAGATTATTATGTATTCTTATTGCATTTCTAATAAGATTAAGATATTTGTAAGTAATATTATAAAATATATCAAGAAATATGAATAATTTGACTCTAAAAAAAACGGACCCTCTCTAAACAAAAAACGGACCCTTGACCCGCAGTTTGACACGCGTTTTTCATTTTATTTTGCCTTGCGATGATATATGTGCTATACATTGTTAGAAAGGTATATTTTTCTACTTTTAGAAACAATATAACTAATAGTAAATTGTATTCTTTCTAGATATATAAAACGAAGAGAATAATACCATTGATTTTTTCATAATTATTTGCCTATTTTCATAAAATGCCTTTTTAGATAGAATAATAAGTTGTATTTGTTTATTTATTTATTTGATTATCATAGTTGAGTAGATTTCATACAATAAAAACGTAAAATTAACTATATCCACGCTTTAATTAGCTTAGGATGATTTTTTTAAAACATAAACGCAACGCAGCATTTTTTTAAATAATGGCGGTTGTACTGTAATTTTCAAACGCTACAATTATAACATTTTTTTAGGCAAGTCTAGTCACTATTTTATGTTTTTGTAAAGGAAATATCATAAGGTATTACGAAAATATAAATACGATAGGTTAAATGTCATAATTTTATTTATATCAAGCACACAATGCACACGTATCATATGAGTCGTCATTTGTTTACATTATCTCATTTCAACCGGTCTAATAATATAAACAATTGAACACAAATGCTCTTGTTTATATTTTACTACGTAGCTGACATCATAACAAATTCTGTAGTACCATTTTTTTGATTCTACGAGCTATGAGTGGGTCGTAATTAACAATAACAAAATCTCAAGTGGCACGCGGCGATAACGGGCGATAATGTAAACATCCGGCCCGGCCGACAGGTGTTTATAGGCTATTAATATTATATAACAAAGTGGCCGGGCTGCTACGTATACGCCGCAGCCCGGCCACAACGATTTTTATAGATAGGATGGTTAAAATCAAACGTAATATCAATTAAATACTTGTAACTTTATTGTTCTTCCATTTTCTATGTATAAATCTACATTATAACTTCCTTACTTTGTTTACACAACGAAAAAAGTATTACTCATAATTTTGTACGTAGCGCCTGTACAAAAATACTAGAAGTCATAGTTTTAGCTTTATTACTAAGTAAAATACTTCAGATGATTACATATTACGTTTATATCTGATTTTCGTATTATTATTATATATGAATTATTGTTGTATCGTTTGTTATAGTATCAAAATATGAAAATCACATAACAATGTATTAATAACATTGATGTATAAAAAATCCTAGACACACAATCAGCGTCAAAAAACGTCCTCACCAAATGAGCACCCACTTGAACATTTGGGTGCTCATTTCATTTGGTACCGTTCGATCGCTCCGAGAGTAAACATGTCGCAGAGCTCGTTTAAAACTTGTAAAATCACACTTCCAGGACACTAAAAGAGGACGATGTTTCATATTTTCGATAAGTAATAATGTTATTATTATAATTATATTATCTTTAATACTGATTATTGCGTCAAGGAATCAACGTAAAATATTTTTTTCTGTTTATTTCGTAACAAAGAGCGACCATATAATACGGCTCATTTAAATGAACACTTACTAAACGCATTATCATACTATTGTATTTCTACTTGATTAGTCCGGGTTATATGTTGACTCTGTTCTAATATTAATAGAGACGCTGTTACTTTTTAAAAATAAATATATTTTATTTGGTTTAAAATGTTAATGCGGTTGTATATATTATTTATTAATAAACTTGTTTTATTAAAAATCATAATAGTAAGTATTCGTTTAATATTTTTTTGAAATGATAGTGGGATATTTATAAAATGTATCTACATACTTATGTCGGATTTCAGCTTCCCTCGAGCTCCCGTTCGATGTGCAAAATGGATATCCGTCATAGCACAGCAACGATCACAAGCAAGCACAGCAACAACAACACTTATCATAATTTTTGGGAGTCAGCTTATATTCTACAAAGTGTCATATTAACAAATAACAATCATGTAAATAATACTATTAAATCTACTATCGAGAGATATATCAAGATAAGATTGCATTATATAACAAAGAAAGATAGGACAACATTAAAATCCGTCAAAAAGAAGATTAGGTATACAATAAACTCAATTTATTTCAAGGAAATTAAAAATCTTATTATGTCGTATCTTTTCAAGTTTGAAATCTTAATTTTCTCTCTCGTTTTATTGTTTTATGTTACTTTAATTTGTACAAACACTTATAATTTCAAAGTCGGGCAGCCAAGTATATAAACAACAATGAAACGTACTCGTAATATAATTTACGTGCGTATTAATTACACTAGTTTACAGTGCATCTGTTGCCGAAGAAATTTTAGCTGTTGCTAATTACATATGTTATGCTATTTTCAAATATATAATTGGAAGATTTTTATCAGCTCTAGTTTCTGAGTTTCAGCTATGTAGGTATAAAACAGAAAAAAACATGTATTTACTAAGAAAACTTTACTAAAAAAAATAATTAATCATTGAGTTTTAAAAATCTTCGTTTTAAAGCTCTTTTCTGATGTGCAGGCTTTGGAAAATTGCGTATCAGAGACCAACAATAGTCAGACATCATATTCGTATCCCAGAAACCCTGATAGCGCTCTTCCATGACGCGTAAGTCCTGATGCATACGCTCTCCCTGCTCTTCGCTCATATCTCCTAGATTTTCCGGAAACCTGTCCAGGTGACTATGAAGGAAGTGGAGTTTTATGCTCATATTGCACCCCATATTTTTTAATTGTAGCGGAAGGTCTTCTACAAGTTCTATATAATTGTCAGATTTTTATTTCCGAGAAAACTCTGCATCACAGAGACGAAAGCTGTCCAAGCCTTTAGTTCTAACTCAGTCATAGAATTTCTAAATTGAGTATCATTCGTAAATTGATAAGTTGTTTGTCATTTTGGGAAAATCATTTTGACTCATTTGACATACCTTCAAAATTAGCATCATTTTGTGATGAGCTTGGTCCTTCAATGTTTTGTTCTAAGGGTTCAGATATATTTTTAGGCACTGAAGAGTTAGGTGAACGCTGCACTGGACGTTGAACACAACTAGTACTTGGGTACTGCCATTTAGCTCGATTTTTAGTGTTTAAACCGTTTACGTTCACGCTACAAAACAGTCTTCGAGATGATATCGAAGTTCTCGCCAAATAGTCGGTATTCCAAATTTAAAGGCACTTCTTTTACCAGTTTTCCATAATCATAAATATTCCAAACACAATTGGGAGCCCAAAACCTCTCATTTTTAACCAAGAGCATCCCAAAATACTCAAAATAGGTATTTTTCGCCAACTCTGATATAACTTTTCTACAATCGTTAAATACATATGCTCCGCATATATAGCAAAAATGATCTGGATTGTTTAAACAACGTCTCCTTGAACTACTCCTGACGCAAAAACTTCAGATACTAATCTTAACACAGTAAAATATGCCTGTTATCGATTAATATATACGCTTAAATGATAAAAATCAATAACAAAGTACACGAGCTGCTCAAAAAATGTTGAGGGTAGATTTGACAAAAACAAGTCATAAGTAAACATTATCAACCACACAATTCGCGGCAACAAACAAAAAGTTAAATTTTGTAAACTAGTGTTATCTATTACTGTTATATATTAAAAACATGCTATTTTACTAATGTTTTACTTGTCTTGTCTATTTTGTTAAATAAGTATTACTGTTATCTCTGGTAAAATAAAAGATTTTCTACCATCTGTTTATGGCTGCCACATATAAATTATAATGGCAGTACATTAGTTTCATTTTATAGAACATCATAGGACACAAACTTGGTAAAATACCTACAGGTAAAAGTAAAAACAAATGTGTTTAAAACACACATTCACATGCATTTTATAAACTCTACATAATTACGTCAGCATATTAACTTACATTAAAATTTGTAAAAACAATATTCGACTCCATTCATTCTTGCAAATTCTGCTCATAAAATTTTATTACCTTTTTTAGATAGATTTGTATATTCAACTTAAAGTTAAGGCGGTAAGGTTTAATTTGCATTAACCTTTTGACCGCCACGAACGTCCATTCACGTCAAATTAAACCGTGCTCACGACGCCCCCGACGGCATGGCACGTCGAAAATACGACTATTTTACAGTTCAAAATAAACATAAAAATATGTTTGTTGTGTCCTTTTACTTATTATTTAAAACTACATTAATCATCGCCTGGCGTAGGGGGCACGTAATGTTTCTAACGTTACTGCAGCAAAATCTGTTATTCTCAAATAACTTTAAAACTACCACTTGAACAAATTTTGCTATTAGTGAACAAATTACTTTTCACGACGAACTAATTATTTGCTATACTCTCACCTCTCTAAAGCACAACATAAATTATCAACATTTTGCTGCGGTAACGCACACTAAAATAAGACAGTAATGTATAATTATTTAATTATAATTATGTCATTGAAACATTTAAGCTGCAGAATCAATCTTAAAAATGGATATCCACATAAAATTTTACCATTGCACATGGCAATTGTCACAGATTACTGTATCTCATACACAAAGTACCCCTTAAGTTATTTATTTCAGTATGTACCATACAAAGCTTTTTCCGATGACCATTCTAATTAAGAAATCGATTCTTTCCGAAAATCGCAGTAATGCTATTTTTTGCTATTAAGCCTTAGATTAATCGATCAGCAAGTTTATAGGTAGAATTCAGCGATAGTTATGCATGACATCATGGATTATAACTTTATTTTACCAAGGAAGACTAATGAATCTTCCTTGGTAAAATAAATATATTAATTAGCAATGACAATCTTAATAAAACCTCAATTATATAGACAATACTTTATTTATCCAAAAATCACTATAATGTTAGGCTGTAAAATTAATTATCTCTGGCTTGTATCTCTGGGTCTGTATACATAACCACGACTCTTCATTTCTCTAATCACACCAGCTGGCAATCGTCCGGATACAGAGATGGCATAAACACCCTTACAGAATCTGTCTGTGAACAAAAATAAACACATTAACAGTGGGTACAGTTAAAAAGAGGAATGATAAAAATATATCTAATATAATTAAACTCAGGGTTACTAATAAATTACATTTGTAAGGCGAACTTCCGGTTTCAATATCCCGCCAGTGTCCTCAACGTTACGCCAATTATTTAAACGGGCGGGCAATCATTTCGCATGTTAGCCTATCACTCCAGACGTGTCGTAATAACGACCAATAGGACAATAGGAGCGCGCGTTGGCCTGCAGCACAGTGACTCGCGGGGAATAGAAAATATAGAAATGGCGCGATGTCGAAAGTAAGACACGCGTCGTGCTTGTAACCATAAGATTGTCTGTATTGTGATATCTTGTAAAGCGATGTGTATTGTACAATTCTCATTCTCATGTACCCAAATTATAAGTTTGTTTGTATATCTGTTTCGTTTCAATTATATACGCCTCTGTCTCTTAGACATTTTGTTTATTATAGCTTTATATTGTAACATGGGAAAGTACTACTATGATTTAAAATAATATTAAGCTATTACCATAGGTTGTTAGCTGATAAAGTTTATCTCCACTCTACTAAAAAGTACACTAAAATAATGGAACAATTCCAGGTTACTACTATGGTAACAATGCAATTTTTATTATCATTATATTGATAAACACACTACCTAGTAGTAAATATATTTAGTAAGCTGATGCATTTGTGTCATCAGAATTTATGGAGTCTTAAAGCATTTTTTGAAGTGAAAACTTCTTTAGCGGCGTTGTGCACTTTTTGTGATGGGTAAAAAATGTTAAACTCGCGTCAGGACACGTGACCTGATCGAAAATTCGCAAGACGGAGGCAGAATTGTCATGTTTGTGTACGATAGCGCAATAAATGAATATTGTATTTTACCACATAAATGATAGTACTTTTATACTGATAATTAAAGCAAATCGGGCAAAATTATTCCCTAACCATTCCAAAATATAAAAAATCACAACGTTAATATTTAAGTTTTCACTTCTGTCGGCACTCCCGGAGTGCAACCCGTTGTTTTTTTTTAATTGGTGTACATAAAGTCTCAGATTTAAATCCAGGTCAGACAGTATTAGGTTTTAATGTTCAGAAATTCTCAGTTACACCACAGTCTGGCACTGTGGATGTTAGACAGCCAACCCTTATTACCAGAGGTCGGAATTAGGTTATTTATGTACTTGCATCGAAATGTTGATATTAATATGGATCCTCCCGGGATTTCTAATAGACAATCCCGTGTGGCCAATAATATTACAAATCCTTACTAATATTATAAATGCGAAAATGAGTTTGTTTGTTTGTTACACTTTCACGCCTTAACTACTCAACCGATCAACATGAAATTTTGCATACACGTTGTCAGGGGTACATAATAGGACATAGGGTACGTTTCATCCAGAAAAAAAGAACTGTTGCTAACCTAACCTAACCTACATTTACGCGAGCGAAGCCGCGGGTGAAAACTAGTAAATAATAATAAAAACCTCAGAGATAGATAGCGAGCGCATTCTAAGAACCGAGGTAAGTGAATGAGCTGTGTGAATGAGTTAACCGATTTATTGCTAATAGAAAGTTTGAATGCGGTAGAGACAAAATCTAGTACATTTTGTTAAGCGGGGAGTGCTTTAGAGTTTACAAATTTAGAGATTACAACACACTGATAATATTGTACGGAATGTGGCAAGCGAGTCTACATGCACGTCTATGACATCAGAATATCTATTTAAGAGGGTTAACGCCAAATCCACGGAGCCTAGTTTAGGTAAATGCAATGCTTTCTCATTGACACTGACGCACGTGCAACTGTGTGCGTAGAGTTGGCGTGTTGTTTGGCAGTATAGTCAAGCTAAACCATTTTATCCGCTCAACTCACAAGCGACGTTAGTTAGGCATCCTGTTGGATGACAATATAAACAAATGTACATAATCAAAATAAATGATTATTATGTGTTTTTACATTAATATTATTTGCATGGGCTGAGCCGAAAACTGTTATTTACGAAAAATCTTTTTCCTTTTTTCAATAGTATAGCATCTGTTATAACTACCTGTATTACCTTCGTTTTTAGGAGCTTTCCTTCCCAATGTGTAGTAATAATAAAGTTGTATATAAAATAAAGTAGCTATTTTGGGCACTTATCAAGTGAAAATCAGAATAGACAATCTATAGATTCATGTTCATTACTCTTTTGCGCAAAAAAATAATAAAACAAGTTATTCATCGTTAGTCCAGTAAGTTAAGAAAATAAAACACATAAATATCAAATATAATGTTTTTTTTTTTAAATTTCGAGTTGTAAGGTAAAGATATCACGGTCGCACTATAACTGCACTCAACGCTAAAGTTTACTAGAGGTCACACGCGGAGCTCCAAGCGATACGTCCACTCCTTAAAGGGCCTCGCGGCGTACTGATTTGCAACGTTTTACGCGCGCAGTTTTATAGTTATTTTAAAATACATGTCTTGAATAAAATTAAACTAAAAAAAACCTAATGATGTGAAGGTTTTTGTTACAGAATATATTCTTCTATATACAAAATCTTTATTTTGAAAAAACAAGCAAGATTTATTGTAAAAATAATGATTTTAGCAGCAGCTTTTTGTCGTAAATTTCACTTTGATTATGGTATGATTGTTTACGTTTTGGTCTAAATTAAAAAAAAATACTTTCTCGTTATTTTTGCTAAGGATCTGTACAATCATATAAAATAGTTTGTTTATAAAATTTACAAGTAATTTCGAGTATGTGAAGCTTTAAAAATAGCTCAGTCAGGAAAAAATAGAAAACACTGTTTGTTTATATGGCCATATATCACAAATACTTTCATAATATACAAAATCCTCTCTTATAAGTATAGAAAAAATATTTCCTATAATAATATGTAATTCAGTTTCATAAGATATATTGCTACAGAGATGGCATGCTTTGAAAAGTACGCATTTTGTGTCAAGAGACCAAAATCGGCGTTAACGCTAAGGTTCTGCAAAGACTAATTCTGGTATAGCAGAATTAGCACCAAGTACGGTTCTACGAAGTGGTGGATACAGCGGGGTTATGGGTGTACGCGGATATCTAGCGGGAGCTCGAAATATAATTTTAGTTAAGAGTTCGGGGCAATCGTTTTTATTTCGCAATAGCTTAAATATAAATACGGCATCGATTACAATACCGCGCTTTAGTAACCAAGTCATTTTAAAATGCGTGAGCCTTTGGTCGTACGACTTAATCTTGCGAGCTATTCCCGCTGTGTACGCCAAGTGCCATAGAAAACGTTTCTGCACTCGCTTCAACCTTAGGTTGCGACGAGCATAATGTGGTCGCCAGACTGTACCACAATACTCCAGTATAGTGCGAAGGAGGTAGTTGTAAAGTGTGATTTTTGTATTATGCGATCGAAAAACTAGACATTTCGGAGTAAGAATCCCTACATTTTTGACGCTCGTTTGATTGTGTTTGATATATGAGCCACAAATGTAAGCTTGTTATCGAATAGCACCCCCAGGTCTTTTATTTCTGTCACTTCTTGGATGATATCTGGTCCAATACAGTATGTGGATTGCAAAGGGTGCTGTTTTCTGGTGAACTATGGTAATTTTTTATTTATTTAATCTCATAAAGTTATCATTGCACCAATCTACAAGCGTGTTAATGTCATCTTGAAACAATTTTGCGTCGTTTTAACATTCTATGGTTCTAGTCTATTTTATCCATGGCATTTTTGTATATTTTAAATCTTTTTCTTATCTTGTTTTTCTCCTTTAAAACTTTTATTATTTGTTTGTCAAACCATACACACCGTAGTCCAGTCTAATTCGTCTAAGTGTTTTCTAATACTTGTGTAATCTGCTTTATAATAATTCGGCCTTTTATTAGTGTTATTATACGGAAGTCTCTCATCTGCGCTATCGATTGTGGTGAGCAATAAAGGACGGTGCAGTACACCAATTTTGCTTAATGGGTTCAGTGACTCAGTAACAACGCAGGAAGGCGAATTAGTTAATACTAGCTGTTCCCACGGCTTTGCCCGCATGGATATCGGTATACAATGTCCTTTTCTTTACCCCTAACTACGTGCATGCAAAGTCACACGATGATCGCTTGAAGAAACTCACATTTTTAATGTTAGTAAGAAGTATTAGAAAATAAATTAGCTGTGCCCGCGGCTTCTATTCTTAGCTCTTCCTTTCATCTCATTCTTTAACGACTGTTACAACTGTTTGCAGCACACTCACTTTTGGTAGGTAAGTGGACTCGCGATAATTTTTACACGATTGCCCAAAAAAGTAGTGTAATGTTTTAGGGTTCATGTATGTATGTAATTAATTAAGTATGTATGTATGTGAGTTTCTTTATTTCACCATTACTTCTAAATGCCGGAACAGATTTGGATGTGTGGTATTATTAGTATCCTTATATAATCCCGAGTCTTTCTTCTTTCTTTTCGCGTGGTTAGTGGCCAACCTGTTGTCAACAACAAGACAAGAGTTGTTCAAACCGCCCGTAGGCCTCTGACATGGCTTAACGACTGCTGTCAATTTGGCAATAACTGGGAATCGACTTTTTACGTGCCCTCCGAAGCACGGAGACGCTCAGATGAAATACCATTAAGCGGTCACCCATCTATGGACTGCACGCACCCAACGTTGCTTAACCTCGCTAATCGTTTACCGATCAGTGAGTGCAACTGGCTATGATGGCATCCCGAATGACACAGGCTTTATGTTTTTTTTTTTTTATATTGGCTGGGCAGTCGCTTTTCTAATTTTCAAATTATATCTACAACGCCTTCGTGTACACAATATTTTGTGTGACGTTGTCCGGAGCGTGAACAAACAGTTTGGTTGAATCGCTCACCCGAGAAAGGGCCTCGTAAAGTTGACCGTGGGAGAAACAGGGACTCGTAAGATCTACTCCAGCAATTTGTACAGTCTGCTCTTAAGCTTTATTTATTGTCATGACAAAACAGACGTTAACCGGAAATTGTATCCATTTAGAGTCCAGTCAATAGTCCCTAGATTAAAGTCACCTGCTATACATGTGCATAACCCGCACTGTTCAAAGACAGCATTGCAATTCTCAGTAAGTACTCTAGCGTGACCCGTTGTACTGGGGGTGGCAGGTATACCGCGCAAAGAGTTATGTGGCGAATAGTTTTACTAATTGTAATATCAACAACAACCCAAAGGCCCTCACAGCGACTTTCCCATACACGCATGCACCTTGATTTTAATTTCTCTGAGATGGCAATCAAAACCCCTGCTCCATCTTTCTTACTTCATCTATCCCTCCTATAAACTATATACTTACTGTCAAATAGCTCTATGCTCATTACAGAACTATTCAGCCACGTTTCAGTTAAAATAATGACATCGTATGATTCACAATACATTTGTTGGAAAAAATCATGAGTATTTGTTCGTAGGCCACGAGTATTTTGGTAATATATCTTTAACTCTCCGAATTTAAATAGATAGTTAAGTATAAGTACACTAAACATATTAACAGGAATTAAAACTAAGCTATACTTTGTATTGTGTTCATATTCTTGATAAGAATCTTATCAGAGTTTTCGTTCTTTCTTACGAAGATACGGCCGTTGCGCACCCATACAAACTTGTACCCCATTTCCTTGGCTTTCAATCTAGCGGCGGCATGTAAAGACATGTTGCTCGGAGATAAGTGTTCTGTTAAAAATATTGGCATTTTAGGACTAGCCTGTCAAAGGTGATGGTTATTCCGTTTGTTATGTGGATTCTGCCTATTGTAGGAAGATGTTGATGCGAGAAGTTGGTCCCGGAGTCTAGGTGAAGCCAACTGTACTACGATTGAACGTGAGCGTGAATTTTTGCTGTCAATTTTAGCAACTCTAGTACAAATCAAGATGCTTTCTTTGTGAATATTGCATCCGACAACTTTAGATATATATTTGTATGTAGATTTAATACTCTGCTTGTTTGGATATACAGGCATATGATTATGTATATAATAATAATATAATTATGTAATTATAGTACAATGATGACATCAAGCTATTCATGCTTACAAAATATAAAACACAACTTACTTATTCTTTGCCACTTGCACACCCAACTGTCTTCAGGACTCATGACAGCAATCATTCTGTCAAAATTAATTATACATTTTAAAAACATAACATTTTAGCATTTACATTACATAACATTTTAAAGGCAAGGTGTGTGGTGAATTTGTCGATGATTAGAAAAGTATTACTTTTATTTTTTAACTTTGGTTTTGTTTAGTGTCTAGTCTCATCTATTTTCTACTAATATAAATGTTAGGTTACTCAATCCTAACTAATATTATAAATGCAAATGTGTATTGACTTCATTGGAGAGGGGTAGTTTCCGTAAGTTAAGCAGAAGTTGTGGTGTTGCCAGTGAGCAGAAATGAAATGAAATAATTATAGTGTTACTAACACTATAATTAGTATTTGTTTTATTTTTTTAGTGACATATTGTTCCGCTTTTTATTTTGTATTGCTTTTTTATTTCTTCATGTTTTGGGTATGCCCTTTTGTGTGCCAAAATAAAAAATATTTCTTTCTTTCTTTCTTTTTCTATTTGTATGTGTGTTACACTTTCATACTCGACATAACTACTCGACCAATCATCATGAAATGTTGTATGCATGGTATCTGGGGTACACAACAAGACATAGAGTATATTTCATCCAGAAAAAGAACATTTTCCAAGGGATAAAAAATTGATATAACCTACATCCATGTGATCTTATAGTTTAAGAATTAATTTTAATTTAAGCTTAAATTTTTTAACAATGATGTAATATGTATTGTCGGGTGTAAATCCAACAAATTAAAAGAATGTAATACACTAAATTTAATTCTAAATGTAATTTATTAAAATTGGTAAAATGGTAAAAAATGGTAGTGAGAGCACACGACGCGAATGGTGATTGTACGTGAACTGAACTTAATTAAAATAATATAAAGTAAGTAATTGAAATTAAACTACTATATGCGGATTTTATCGCGTTGTTTATTTGACACTGTTACAAAATTTTTTTGAAAAACTGTTACACTACTATAATCACTATTAAACTTTACAAATTTTTAAGCTATTTAAATTATTGAAACTATTAAAACTATTTATACTATTACTATACTATTATACTATTTAGATTTATTTTTACACTTTAGTATAATAGTATAGTAATAGTATAAATAGTTTTAATAGTTTCAATAATTTAAATAGCTTAAAAATTTGTAAAGTTTAATAGTGATTATAGTAGTGTAACAGTTTTTCAAAAAAATTTTGTAACAGTGTCAAATAAACAACGCGATAAAATCCGTATATAGTAGTTTAATTTCAATGAATAACATTCGCGTAAACAGAAGACAATATTATATAAAGTAAGTAATGTAGGTCATGCTTAAGTGCTGACAGCGCGTACGGCGAGTCAATGAACTGTACTTCGTACATATTCCCGAGGGAGAAAATGCGCAATGAACATGGGTGCATTAATGGTAATGATACAAGGTGAAACAATAATAATTAGGTGCGAGTAACAAGGTGATGGTAACATTTTTAAACATAACTATTTAGATCATTAGAGTCCCTATTCCACTACACTAAAGTTAAATGAGTTTGGTAGTTTTAATTTATTTATTTTAGCGTACACACGATCACTATTACCCGGGATAACTTCACTGTGACACTGAACACTATCACGTTCTACACTATTGGGTTGATGTTCACTAGAGATGTTTGTGATGGTTCGGTTGGATGAACAAGCGGCCGGCTGCTGTTCAGCAGCCTGCCGTTGGCGCTGTGCGCGGATTCTCCGCGCGGCGTACAGTAAAACGGCCAAAACACCAGCACTCGCTAATATATAAATGAGAACGTAATGGTGGATATCATGGTAGTTATACGACGCATCATATGGTATTTCTGATTTCTTCATTTGGTCTAGACGGTTACCGATCTCGTCCAATTCCTTTTGATCTTGCGTTGCCGACGTGTTGGTTTCGGAAATGGTTAATCTTTGTATGTTAAAATTTACGATGTGATTAATCGGTGGTATTTCGATGCGCAATATATCAGGTTTCAACCGTATATTGTTGGTAGACTGTTGTCTGTGTGACATTAAGGTGATCCCTTCATCTTTGATGACGCATCCACTTTCCAAAGCGATTATACCAACATTATGTAATTGCTCGGTTGTAATTTGATGCTCGCATATCATTTGTATGAGGCATTGACCGCAACATGAATACAAGTAATTGTTTACATTCTTTAATTGTACCCAGCTGTTTTTGCACTCTGTGTTTTCTGTCTTACAATATGGTGAATTGATTTGTTTAGCACAGTAGTTACGATTTATATGGGTAACAGAAATCGGTGTTTGATGGGCACAAAGAACCATGTCTATATCAAATGGATTGCATTGTTGTAACTGTAATTCTGACAGTGGTACTTGTAGATCCCTTCGGATATTAACGGCTAAAAAGTCGGTTTCTGGGATCACTTTAAACATTGCATCACCAACTGGTATAGGAATTGGTATTAAGTGATAGATTTCAAAGCTATCTCGGCCAACCAATGGTATCTTTATTTCAAATATGATTTATTTCTCTGTAACTCTAGTTTTCACGGTTAACAAGTGGTAAATTTTGGACAAGTCTGTTTGAATATTGTCGATGGGTAACGATAATTCTTTAGAAATCTGGTCCGAGATGATGCGAAGTTCTTTGGCTAGTTGTTCAGGCTGTAATATGTGTATATTAAATTTACCATAAAAAATATCAGTAATGGTATCTAATAACATTTGTTGGATATCTTTTATATTCATCAATATGCCGTTAGCTGTGATTGAGGATAAGGCAAACTCATTGACATATGTATTATCTTGCATTTGGTGTTGCATACTATTGGTTAACATATCTAATTTATTTAGATGCTGGTTAAACGTTTTATGTTGTTTTTCGATGGTTTTCTCCATTCTTTGTAGTACGTTATATTCGGATTCAATGATTGAGGTTTGATTTTTTAATAATTGATTGAAATATCTCTGGTTAGTCTTGAGCATAGCAAAATCCTTTTGATACTGCTCTGCAAAGTCTTCGTCTAAAACTCCAAATAAACTATGCGCTATTGACCCTACAGCATTCACGAGTCCACGACGCTGACGATGGTAGTTGTCTGGTAACTGTCCATGGTTATTTAATATATTATTGTAATGTTCTAACTCTGTTATACCGTGGTGTAGATGTAGTAAAACTAGCTCGCAGTATGAAGTAGTTTTTATTTTAGCACACAAGTTCTCTAAGTGGTCTACATATTTCTTTATTAATAAAGTGCTGTCCCAATAAACCTTCATATCATAAAATATAACAAGTTTCCAGTCGTCTCTAATCAATCGCATGTTGCTGACTTTGTCAAAATAGATGGTTTGGTTATCCTTAAGAGTCGACGTTTGGTAAATACACTGCGATGGTGATATTAGAAGCATCATAAACATGAGCACCAGGGTAACAAAATTGCATACCTTTGAATTCTTTAAACTCGGCCGTTTAGGTTTTGGTTTTTTGGGTTTAAATGGTATCTCAGTTGGGTTGGTATCTTGGTAAACTGGTAGAACTGAGAGTTTATTTATTGGTCTCTGCAATACACCTCTACTGGTTTTTAATGTGACTACTCTAACAAGACCGTCGCTACCGGGATGTACATCTATGATTCTTCCGAGTGCCCATTGCCCTGGCGCTACATGAATGTCTTGAATGATGACTATATCATTAATTTTGATGTTACATTGAGCATGACGCCATTTTGACCGTGTGGTTAATTGTGATAAATACTCAGATCGCCATCTTTTCCAAATGTCATGGTAAATTTTTTGAGTCAGATGCCACCTGGTGCGTTCGTCGTTTTCAGTTTCTAGTATAGTTAATAGTGGTCCACTAGAAAGAAAATGAGATGGTGTTAAGAAATTTAAATCATCTGGATCTTCAGAAATCGCACACAACGGTAGTGTATTCAGGCAGCCCTCCAATTGCGTCAATAGAGTCATAAATTCTTCATACGTTAATTTTTGCTCACCGAGCACTCTTCGTAGATGGTATTTTAGACTCTTGACTGCTGCCTCCCAGATACCTCCTGCGCTAGGCCAAGAAGGGGCATTAAAATGCCATTCTATTTCCATGTCTGCCAGATATTGGTACGCATTGACGTCTAAAGTTGTGGTTAAATTAAAATATTCCTGTTGTATGGTATTGTTAGCTCCCACGAAATTGGTTCCATTATCGCTATATATATGGCGTGGTGCTCCACGCCGTGCCGACATCCTTCGCAGTGCCGCTATGAACGCTGATGATGTAAGGTCAGACACGAGCTCGAGATGCACTGCCTTTGTTGCTAAACACACAAAAACAGCAACATATCCTTTCGTGCATTTAATTCCGCGACCCTTACTACTCTTTACTTCAACATAGCCGGTAAAATCTACACCGGTGTGGTAAAAAGGGCGTGTCTGGTTGGAACGTGCGGCTGGTAAATCACCCATTAATTGGTTGTGGCTTTCAAATTTGCTCCGTCGGCATTTCACACACTGGCGTAAGCGCTTTTTGACGGCATTATTGCCTACTATAATCCAATATTTTCTTCTCAACCAAGCTAGCGTTAATCTAGGACCTCCGTGGAACGTCATCTTATGAGCATGGTCTATAATAATATCCGTAAGATGATTTTGGTGTGGTAATATTATTGGATGTTTCATCTCTTCAGAAATATGTGCATGTTTCAATCGCCCGCCTACTCGTAAGACACCTTCACAATCTATATAAGGATTCAATGGTAAAAGACTGCTTTTTTTATTTAATTTTCCATGATTTTGGAGAATAGTTATTTCTTCATAAAATTCATTTTGTTGAACATGCCTTACTAATATATTATTGGCCTTCTTGAACTCGCCTATAATTAGGTATGACGGTTTGTTTTGATCACGTGCTAACGCGCGTAAAACCCACACGACGACTCGACACAATCGTGTGTAACAACTGTGCTTAGTTAGCAATTTTTCGATTAAGTTATTCTCATATGGTTTAGTGGTTACATTGGTATGATATTGTAATTTGCATTCTTCCTGAGTAGAATATGGTTTTTTGATGTGTGTGGTGCTTAATTGGTATGTTTGATTCCCCAACCAGGCGGGCCCATTCCACCAGGTTGACTTGTTGATAAGTTGTACGGCAGTTATTCCACGGCTAGCACAATCAGCAGGATTTTCTTCTGATTTCACGTAGTTCCAGAATTCCGATGGTATAATTGGTGTTATCAGTTTAACTCGGTTGGCTACAAATGGTTTCCAACGACAAGGGTCACCATTAATCCATCCTAAGACCGCTGTTGAATCCGACCAACCAAAAGTCTTAATATTGTATTCTGGAAGACAGGACTGAATCGTTTTCATTAGCTTAGTCATTAATTGAGCAGCACATAACTCTAGTCTTGGTAAGGTTACGGCTTTTTTTTCGGGTACCAGACGTGACTTGGCAGCTACTATCACCACTGAAGCTGGGTTTTCATCATTTGGTTGCGTTTTACAATAGATTACGCAGGCGTACGCTTTGGTTGACGCGTCACAAAACCCGTGTAATTCTATGTTATCTCCTTCATTGCACTTTAACCATCTTGGTATTTGAATATTGTTTATGTGTTGTAAATCCAGCTTACACTGATTCCATTGTTCATTAATATGTTGTGGTAATTTATCATCCCAGTTTAGATCGAACTGCCATATTGACTGAAATAACAGTTTCAGTTTAGTAGTCATCGGAGCAAGCCATCCTAGGGGATCGAACACTTTTGATATTTCAGAGAGAAGTTGACGTTTAGTTATTTGTGAAATTGGTGATGGTGATATTTTTGAATCAAATGTAAAGTAATCACTTAACGGAATCCATTTCAATCCAAGAGTTTTGGTGGATTCCTGTTGTTTAAATTCAAATGACTGGCTGGAATTATTACTATGACTTTCCATTAACTCCGGTTCATTCGATTTCCATTTCCGCAGATTAAAACCTCCGGCCTTAAATAGTTTAATTAATTCTGCCTGTAGTTTTTTAGCTGATTCTAATGAATGCTGACCGTGCAATATATCGTCCATATACAAGTTATTCTCTAATACTTTGGCAGCTGCAGGATATCTATGGGCTTCATCCTTTGCTAACTGTTTCATGGTCATCAGTGCCAAGAATGGTGCAGCCTTGGTTCCATAGGTAACGGTCGTTAATTGGTATTCCTGCAGTGGTTGGTTTTGAAATTCCCGCCATATAATTTGTTGGTAACATTGGTCGTTTTCATGTACGAGAATCTGACGATACATTTTTTCGGCATCAGCAGCATAACCTATTTTATACTGTCTCCATTTGATTATTATCGATAACAAATCCTGCTGTAAATTAGGTCCATTGTACATAAGGTCGTTCACACTATAGCCAGTCGACGTTTTTGCTGACCCGTTGAATACGACTCGGATTGCACTTGTCGTCGATTCCTCGCGTAAAACACAGTGATGTGGTAAAAAATACCCTGTGGGCTGGTTGTTAAGGCTCAATTTCATGTGTCTTAGGGTTAAATAATCGTTCATGAATTGCCTGTAATCAGCTGCTATTTTGTTGTTTTTTCTAAATTTATTTTCTAGTTGGCGGAATTGGGCCAGGGCCTTTGATTTGGATTGACCTAGCTTTTCCTTTATGTCTGGTTTCAAAGGTAATCGGACAATGTAGCGGCCATCTGGTTGTCGTTTGGTTTCCGATTGGTACTGCTGAAGGCAATATAAGTCTTCATTTGAAAAATTGTCTGATCCGTCTTTCAAATCTTCTATTTCCCAGAATTTCTTAATATCGTCACAGTTGTTCAAAATTACGTTGCAATAGTAAGATTTCACATTGCCACATAATATCCATCCTAATTGTGTCTGTTGGGCAATAGGTTGTGATTGATCTTCTCTAACAATACCATGTAACATAATTTCAGAGTATACTTCAGCACCTAGCAACAGATCTACGGGACGACTTTGGTTAAACTCGGGGTCTGCGAGTTGTATGTTTTTGAGATAAGACCAGGATGGTTTTGCAAATGATTGGTTCGGTAACTTTTTAATTAGATTTTTCATTATGAATGCATCTACATTAATGGTAAAATCGTTATATAATGAAGATATAGTTATTGTAATAAGCCCTTTGCAACTATTTTCTTTTGCTCCTATACCAAAGATCACGCCTTTGCATCTTTGTCGAGATATTCCAAGTAGTTGTGCGGCATTTTCCGAGATAATAGACGTTTGAGACCCTTGATCAATTAGGGCTCTTAATGTTTTATGGGTTCCGTCAGCTGCTAAAACCTTCACTTGAGCAGTTGCCAATAAAATGTCGGTCATTGACTGGTCATTGTTCGACACGTGTGACACTAATTTGGATTGGTTAGGCATAATCTGGTTGGGAGAATTATTTGTCGCATAGGCATTATGCAACAGCGTGTTATGCTTTTCATCACAATAACGACACGTTTTTTGCGAAGTGCATTCTTTGTCATTGTGATTAGTCAAACAGTTTTGACACAGATTTAATTGCGAAATTAATTTTAATTTTTCCTGATTATTGATTTCTCGGAATCTCTTACATTTGAATAACGCATGATTTTCTGAACATATTAAGCAACTCGGTTTTGCTTGATTCTGAAATGTTTTTGTTGTACTATGATTGATAAATGGTTTATTCTCGTAATCGAGCCAAGTATTTGAATATAAACGGGTGTGTTTTTGCTTGCTCTCTACAAAATATACCAAAACTACGGTTAAAAGTTTTTGTTTAGTGATAAATTTATAGTTGTATTGAAGAAAAAGTGTCAAGCTATATTTTAGTGAAATCAGTTTGTAGATATTCAAACAGAGTGAAAAGTTATTACGATATTAAGACTAAAAATTTTTAACGTCCCTGATCTACCCCAACCCGCGGTCGCTACGCTGCTGTGTCATCGCCGCCCGTCGCCTGCGCTGGCGTACTTCGGAAGTGTTCGGATTGTCATTGGAATTCGCTGCGCTGCGCTCTGTCGTTACATTAGCGTTCTCGAACGTAAACAACATTACGCTAGCGTAGAGGAGGTCGGCAGAGGTATAAAAATGCCATCTTTTTGCAACGCGTGTGGTAAGCATATTACAGGCAAGTACTTAATGCAGTGCGTTAAATGCAATAGTCAATACGACATCGATTGCCTAAACATTAAAATTGCAAGCTTTGAGCAACAATCTGATGAGTACAAAAACCAGTGGATATGTCCGACCTGCGTATGCTCCAGACCTAAGATTGTTGATTCGTCAACACCCATACGTTCCCGTAACCAGTCGAACACTCCTACGAACGTTAACATGACTCGCGGCAGCCGTGGCAAAATAGTAATCGGTCCTCCAGAAATGAAAGCTGCATCAGATATGTCCAATGTTATTGAAGAGATCAGGTTGCTCAGACAGGACATACTAGACGTAAAAGCTCAATTAAACACCGTAACATCCTCCCTAACCGAAAAAATTCGAGAATATGAACATCGTTTGAACATTAAAGATACGGAAATAACGTACCTTAAATCTTCAATAATGGAATTACAGCAAACAGTTAGTATGCACGAACAATATAATCTAAGGAATGAGCTTGAAATTGTAGGCGTCCCCGAGCAGTCCGGTGAGAATTTAACACATATTGTTCTTGTTACCTCCAAAAAGTTGGGAGTGGACTTACAGGCATCGGATATTGATCAAGCGAGTCGTGTCGGGTCGAAACAAAAAGAAGCCATTAACGCACAAAAGAACTACAGGCCGATTGTTGTGAAGTTATCTCGAAAGTCGAAGCGAGACGAATTGCTGTCGGGGGCCTCGAAGCGTCGCGGCCTCACCTCCAGTGATATCATCAGTGGTACGTCTTCGGTGCTTTATTTTAATGAAAGACTCTCTATGGCAAACAGAAAGTTATTCGGAGAAACAAGACGCCGGGCCAGTCAACATAACTTTCGTTATTGTTGGGTACGTAACGGACAAATCTACATCCGTAAAGCACCAAATACAAGTGACACCAAATATCCTGCAATTATCATACGTTCCAGGGATGATATTGAAAAACATATCGGCCCGGCTATCATCGATTCCAGTCACGATACATTTCGAGTCGTTTCTAGCCCTAACTAAACAAAGACACTTATTTTCTAACCATCACTTCATTTTAATTGTTGTATGCATCCTTTTCAATATCGATATCGTTATTCGGATGATATATTTATTACAATTACATAACGATATTATCATTCTGAATCATAAATTGTATAATATTTTAAAGTATATAATATTGTATAGTAGTTTTTACCACACTAAACTATTTCATGTAATGCTATATCTATTACTTAGTCCTTTAAATTGTAAATTACAAGGCACATTCTCAAAGCAGATTTTACTATTATTATTATTATATTATTGCTATTGCACGCTTACTTTTACATTTATCTATCCTGTGCTCATTGGTTTATTTACTGAATTTTATAAATTGTCGTTTTATGAACCCCACAGATCTTATACATGATATAGATAATTCACTTAATTTAATTTGCCACAGGGTAGAGATTATTGAGCATTGTGAAAGCGTTATGTCTAAATACCAATTCAAAATGTTGTCATTTAATGTGAGGAGTATAACACGTAATTTAGATAGCCTTATAGTGACTATTAAGAGGACAGGCTTAGTGTTTGACCTAATTCTGTTAACAGAATGTTGGATTAGTAACAATACAGTGATTCCAAAAATAGACGGCTACCTGAACTTTAACTCTACTAAATTTATAAATCAATCAGGGGGAGTAGTCGTCTATGTGAGGGATTGTTGGACTCCCGTGGTATGTGAACCTGATCTCGTTGATGCAAACTGCCTACAAGTACATATTCCTGATTGTATTACCCTATTAGGAATATATCGATCACCTTCATTTAGGATTACAGAAAACTTTCTAAGCTCTCTTGAAAATATTACCGATGCTATGGCCAAGAGCCCATGTAACATTATAGCTGGCGATATTAACATAAATATTAAATTACCCGAATCTTGCTCCGAATACCTTACCTTAATGTCACATTTAGGCTACCAAGCTTCTGTAGACATGCCTACGAGAGGTGACGCGTGTCTTGACCATGTCTTTACTAAGACGAAACTGTTATTGGAATCGTTAATATGTGCCTCTTCAATCACGGATCATGATCTTGTTCTAACAGGATTTAACCACAAAACCATAAATCATCAAACGAGTTCAAATAGAATGCAACACAGATTTGAACTTAAGGCAATTGAATCAAAGCTGAAGGAGACTGACTGGCAATCAGTCTATAGTAAATCGAGTTCATCTGAAGCGGCTCAAGAATTTATGACCAAATTATCATCTATAATAGACTCGAATTGCAGACTGGTTAAGGTCAGCCGCTCCAAAGTAACTTTTAAGCCCTGGATGACACCTGGCTTAATCAGATGCTCCGCTCAAAAAGATAAATTGCACTTAGAGGTGCGAAAGCATCCAAATGACCAAATGAAATCACTCATATATAAAAGGTACAGAAATTTCTACCAAGATCTTATACGGAAGTTGAAAATTCAATACTATCAGAATGAAATACAACAAAACTCAAAAAATTCCCGTAATCTATGGAGTGTTTTAAAAGAAATTAC
Source organism: Catocala sponsa (assembly GCA_963564715.1). Classification (NCBI taxonomy): domain Eukaryota; kingdom Metazoa; phylum Arthropoda; class Insecta; order Lepidoptera; family Erebidae; genus Catocala; species Catocala sponsa. The sequence goes on along the minus strand of OY751336.1, from coordinate 11,548,502 downwards.
TCATTCTGTACCTGTTAAAAGAGACATACTGCAACTCTGTAGAACGAAGGCCTCTCCCGTTGACTCTTTGGACTATTGCAACGATTTCTTTGTTAACACTGGACATCGTATAGCTAGGCCTATCCTGAATGCACTGAATGAAACAGAAATTTCATTAGCTTCTAAAATTAAAACCTCATCGTCACCTTTAAACTCTTTATTTCTCAATCCAACTACCACATCTGAAGTGGAGAGACTCATTCTTGAACTAAACAATAACTCCGCTCCAGGTTTTGATAGAATCACAAACCGCTTAGTTAAACTGATTAGAAATTACATTATCGAACCTTTAACATACATTTATAATTTGGCAATTTCAACCGGTGAGTTTCCCGACATATGGAAAATGGCTATTGTGATCCCGATTCATAAATCAGGTCCTACAGACGATCCAAATAACTACAGACCTATTTCATTATTGAGCGTTTTCGCCAAGATGTTGGAAAAAGTAATTAATAAACAGCTGGTGTCATTTTTAGAAAAAAATAAATTACTTTCACCCCAGCAGTTTGGTTTTCGACGAGGAAAATCAACGGAAGAGGCTGTCGTTTTGTTGACTGATACTGTTAGCAAGTATATTGATGAGGGTAAGGCTTGCCTGGGAATATTTCTAGACTTGTCAAAGGCTTTTGACACGGTATCAGCGCCCATTTTGTTAAGGAAGTTAGAAAGTCTTGGCATTAGAGGAGTTGCGTTGGAATTATTTCAAAGCTATCTCACATCACGTAGGCAGGCTGTAAAAGCCGGTAATTGGATCAGCAATTCTCAGAAAACATCTTTTGGAATACCGCAGGGTAGCATATTAGGACCTACGCTTTTTCTAGTGTATATGAATGACCTGTCATTGAGCAAACACTTCAATAATGCTAAAATTATTAATTATGCAGATGACACGGTCATATTATATAATCCAAAATCTTGGGAAAAGACGTTTGAAGTTGCACAGGCTGGTTTCAATGGAGTTTTAAATTGGTTAAACAACAACCTACTATCGCTTAACGCTACCAAAACGAATGTAGTATGTTTCCACAAAACAGCTGCTTCGTCACCACCTGCGCGGTTGAATATTAGAGCACATTCTTGCACTATTGGAGGTGTTGATACTCATCTAGGCTGTCAGTGTCCCTGTATAAGCCGTAAAAACTCAGTTAGATATTTAGGCATTGCAATAGATGAGAAATTGACTTTTAGTGAGCACATCGTGGCCACGGCTGCAAGAGTCAGAAAAATCATACACATTATGAAACTACTACGAGACATGGCTCCGATGAGCTTACTAAATACGGTGTACATTGCTCTATGTGAACCGCTATTAACGTATTGCATTACAGCCTGGGGTGGTTCTGCCACATCACACCTAATCGGCCTAGAAAGAGCCCAACGTGCAGTGCTGAAAACTATGATCAAACAGCCGTTCCGATATCCGACGAATCTGTTGTATAACGAAACTCAACTGCTTAGTGTTAGAAAACTGTACATCCACAAAATCCTACTGGTAACTCATATGATAGTTCTAAACAGTTCTGATTATGAAGATATGGTCAAGAGACGAGTTTTCAAACTGCCACTGCCAAAAATTAATTCTACTTTTGCCAGACGTTTCTGTGCTTTCATGAAACCTTATGTTTACAATAAAATAAACAAAATTTGCCATATTGCCAAAGCATCACTTCGCGAAACGAAAGTAATCACAAAAAAAGAACTACTTAAGTGGACTTACGATGACACTGAGCGCTTCATAAAACCTCTAATTTAATGTCTCTGATTTTATTGTTTTTGATTTGAACTGGTTGTACTTGCTTGCTTTTGTATGTGTTTTCATTTTTGATAAAATACCTTTATGTTTATAATTTTGATTGCTATTGCTTCAATTCCACTACGTTTTTAAACACATTATTATATTATAAAACTGTTGTTAGATAATTTAACTGTAGTTGTTATTAAAAATAATTAATTGTATTGCATGCGTAGATATTTATTGTACATTTCTATCATATACTGGCATTAATTCAAAATTTTAGTACAACTTTTGTAGTTTCCCTACGTGACAGGCCATGCCTAGTGTAGAGAGACTTGGTCAATGCTGCCTTTATCATGTTCTTACAATTATATATTATGTTATTATATTCTTCATCAGAAAAATGCATTATATATAAGAACTTGTGTAATCTTTTGGTAAATAAAGTTTATTATTATTAATATTATTATTATTATTCTCAACACACCTAGTCTGGTCTGAAACGTGTTGCATAAAGAATTTATCTTTCGGTTTCTTATGCTGATAAATGCTAGTTTGAGGTTGGTTATACTGTTGTGATTGGTAGATGGATGGTTGTAAGTGTTTGTTCGATTCATTTTTGCGCCGAGCAGTCTCTAATGCAATGAATTTCCCTTCCATGTAAGACAGGAAATCGCGTAAATATGGTAGATCTCTTGGTTCTGGTAGTGAATTGATATAATCGCTGTGCGTCTCAGCATCTAGCTTCTGCGATACGAGATATACAATTATCGGATCCCAAGTCGTAATATCAACTCCAAGGTTTTGTATAGCATTAAGACATTCATTGGTTATATCATGAATCTTTTTAATGCTGGCTGCTGTTTGATGCTGCATTGTTGGTAAAGACATAAGCCTATGCATGTGCGAATTAAAAATCAACTTTTTATTGTTGTATCTTTGATTAAGTATGTCCCAACATGTTTGGTAATTGTCGGAACTAATGTGAAGATGCTGGATAAGCTTCTCTGCCTCACCTCGCACTTTGCTTTTTAAGAATTGCATCTTTTGTGCTTGTGACATAGATTTATTCTTATGAATGGACTCTAGGAATAAATCTTTGAAGGATGACCACTGTTGGTAATTTCCACTAAATGTTGGGATATCCATTTGTGGTGTAGACCTTTCTCTGTGACAAGCATCCCACATTTTATTGTTAATAGATCTTTTAATGTCATAATACTCCTTTTCATAGTTGTTAAAAAGTTCCTCATAGTTTTTGCCTTCAACTTCCAAATTACTGTCAATTTCCCAGTGTAAGGAATCAATTACAGCCCAGCGTGATTCAATGGTCTTTAAAACATCTTGGAATTCCCATTTTTCTGACAAAATATTTAGATTGATATGGGAAATGGTTCGAATAAACGCTTTAAAATTACTTTGTTGTCTTCGCATCATTTCGTCGATTTTACTCGGCCCATCGACATCATGGAAAACAAATCGAGGCAATGTTTTTACAGTCTTATGCATGGTTTCTTGTTGTGGTGCGACTTGCTCTGACGTACTTGGTTTTTGACCATCTTCCTCTCTCGCTAATGGAGACGGAGACTGTGGTCGCATCGATCTTTCCTCTAAGTTTTTTAAACAGTAAGCTTTCACATCGTTATAAAATTTCTTTGTCTTACCGAAGGCATCATCTTCCAGATACGGATCATCTTCAGTTTCGTCACACATAGCTAATAACTTTTCATGGTTGCGTGAAAAGTCGTTCCAGAAACCTTCTAACGTATGTAAACGACGACGAACGCTCTCCGGAGTCTTACGCTCTTTACCTTCTTTTTTGAAATTTATATAAAGCTTATTCATATTTTCCATAATCTCTCTCTGAACCGCAAACAATTCCGCAATGTTACTCATTTTGGTAATTATTGAGTAATGATATTAAGATAAAAAAGGAAAGATCTTACTTGGATGCTGGTGTATACTTGTAACCTGTGGTAACTGAGTAATCCGCGGCAAATGGTGTAGCAGGATTACTCGATGTTTGGTCACAATGCTGGTTAATTTCGCGAAACGATAGTCACTGACACGTAGAATGCAACGTTCAACACGCGGCAGGTCCCACCGTAACGAAGGCTCGAAGGACCAAATTTGTCGGGTGTAAATCCAACAAATTAAAAGAATGTAATACACTAAATTTAATTCTAAATGTAATTTATTAAAATTGGTAAAATGGTAAAAAATGGTAGTGAGAGCACACGACGCGAATGGTGATTGTACGTGAACTGAACTTAATTAAAATAATATAAAGTAAGTAATGTAGGTCATGCTTAAGTGCTGACAGCGCGTACGGCGAGTCAATGAACTGTACTTCGTACATGTATGATATAGTGTAAGGATGTATTTTATTTTTTCTGTCAATAAATAAATATTATTATTATTATTATTATCTCTCACATGAATCTATGTTATACTATTTTCTATTATTATTATTTTGCCTGTGGATCCGATTCCAAAATAATAAATAATAAAAATTATAATAATTTATATTATATGTACATGGTCTCACACTCCTTTTAATTTGATTTAATGTTTAATACATCAATAAGTAACAAACCTCCACATATCTTTAGAAACTTGCATTATGAGTGAGATTAATAAATATCCTTGAGATAATAGAATCATACATGTATATAGTCTATATACAGAGAAAGAAAGATTTTATTTTATTTTACAAAGCTACTTGTGTTGCAGTGTGACAATACAAAGCAATGTCTTTAGACTGTTGCTTAGTGTAAAGAATATCAATATATGTATATTATGTGGATAGCAAAGATTTTTGTTATTTATGGCATAATTGACAAATACATCAACAGAAATGAAAGGAGAAGCCATTATATAATGATGGATAGGAATGCAATTTTGATAGTGAGACATTACAATATTACCTTCAAAATCACAATACCAAGAACTTTTTACATATTTGTTTATTAATTTTGATATATTATTACATGTCTGTAGCACCAAAAAACTAAAATGCATAATAAAACTTACATTGTTATTATCAACCATATTTTGCTATTCAAGCAAATTAGGCCAAACTAGCAATATGTTTAAATTCAAACCAAAGACCAATGGTATTCATTATTAAAGGATCAATACTTGAGTAGTTTTAAAATACTCAGCATGGGGTGAATATTGGACTGAAAATTGGGTGTTCTAGTAATGCACTTTGGTAGGGATCCGCAAAAAGTATTGATACTTGATTAGTATCGATACTTGCGTTGCGATACCTAGTATTTTCGTACTCGATACTTTTCTAGGTATCGATACTTTCTGATGTACTCTATACTTTTTACTCTTTACTATTATTGATCCAGATTCTATATTAGGGGAATCCGTGAATCTCCTAATCAGCGATTATGTGTGGTCAGTTAAGTACTTTAATCGGATCTTGGTATTTTGAAACGGGATGATTTCATGAATGATATCTAATTAATTATAGGCGCCGCGGCATTGATAAAGATGAAACTGGAATATACCTTGCAAGTCCTGTCTTCTTTAAAGTCGAACCCATTCATACTATGGAGCGAGATGAAAACGGTGTACCCTAAATTATATACCATGGCCACCAAATACCTAATAATACCCGGAACATCAGTGCCGTCTAAAAGACTTTTCTCAAAGGCTGGGGCCTTGATAATGTCTATAAGAAACCGTCTCACAGGTTCACACGTCAATAAATTACATAATTAAGTATGTACCTTTTTGAGATTTTAACATGTTTCCCGAGGCAAAGAAAAAGTACTCGATACTGAGTAGTATCGATACTTTTGATCCAATACTTTTATCGGTATCGATACTTTTGATACGATACTTGGTATCAAGTAGGTATCGATACTTTTAAAAATTTGCGGAACCCTACACTTTGGTCTCATAATATAAAGGATGCCTTTTTTACATTTATATTGTGAGACCACTATTTACAATGTAATGTGAATAAAAATGCAACTCACCCATCAAAGTTATTACTAGTACAGTCGTAAACATTATCTTTGTTGTTTTTCATACGAAGAAACTCGTCACAATTGTCGCAACCCTCGTACTCAAACTGATCGAACGTCTGAAAGTTGTGGTTAGAGCACATATAAGAAAATTACTTCACTAGATATAAACCTTAGTTTCGGGGTACAGAAACCACAATGGAATCGTGGTCAGAAAATTTAATAGCAAATAAAGTAATGACTACGTACCTTTATTAGCGAGCATACTAAACAGGCGCGCAGTCCTCTCAGATCTTTTGGCACTGTATCTAACGACATCTTTTTATTATAGGTATATTTAAAAATGTGTATTTCCAATGTATTATAAAAAAATTAAGACTATGGTTTATTGCAGAGCTTTTAGAATAAATTAGAGCTCATTGTAAATACACAAACGTATGTTGTTGGCAGTTTATTGGTCTTACTTACTACCTTTATTGTTAATTTATTATATTGTTAATTTGTAGTCTTAAGTCTATGGGTCTAACCAAACCAACAAATTCAACAAAAGCGACAAAACTTAAAACCGATGACAGTGACAGCCAAGCAGTGTAGCCATGTCAAAAATCGGAACGACAGTGATTCCATTAAGAAAACGGTAGATTCAAAGAAATTACGGTAATTGCGACAGGGAATATACGGTATATTCATTTTTAATAAAACCACAATTTTACTGCAGAAATCACTGTTTATTAGTAAACACTTTTAGGTAACTAAATGTAAATCTTGCAAAATTACCTGAAAGAAAAGCATTTAATACGCCCACTATAATTTGTCGTATTACATTGCATTGCTAAGATGAATGGGTAAAATCCCGATATACATCAACTCATCCGTAAGGTTAAAAGGAAACACAGGCCTCATTTACGGAGACGCGGGACGTTGCGTGGCGCGTTGGGCGTCGCGTCGCGCGGCGCGTCCAGCGTTTTTCCGTTTACGGAGCGGCGGCGGCGGCGCGTGCAGCGGCACGCATCATCGCACGCGTAAACACAAACATAAGGCAATATACGATGTTGTTTACGGAGACGCGGGGCGTCACGCGGTGCGGTGCCCACCGCTGCGCCCGCGGCAACTCGCCAAGCGTGCGGCCACGGCAATTATATCTATACAGTATTGTAACACGGCCCTGTCCTTGAAATAATTACCTACAAGAGCGCGGTTCGTAAACTACACGCGTTAGGGATAAAATTAAAATACTGTAGGCGGACGCCTACAGTATTTTAATTTTATCTACCTACTTGAGTTTCTTTCTAGTTTAGTGATTGTAACTATTGGTGCCAATTCTGTTGTCACAAAATTCTCTAAACTTAACTAAAAATCACTAAAATTTAGTTTAGTCCTGTCACTTTTAACGATTTCAGAATACGAAATGTTGTTTGACAGGACTAAACTACATTTGTAACTAAACTACATTGTAAAATCTATTGCTGTCGCGCAGTGTCCGCAGAGCGCGATAGAGACTACTGCAGCTTGGACCGAAAATACCTATTAAAAGTACACAAAATCAATGTTTCGTAGTACCCTAATTCCTTCTCTAAAACTTGACTGATTTAACTACTTTTTTATTAAAATTAAAGAAAAGCTTTGGCCGGATTCCTATGTTTTCCTTTTTTTATATAATCTAGTCAAATTTGTTTTCTGGATGTTTGAACACAGCGGAAAATCTGGCCAATTTTTGAGATTTTTGAAGGCTCGTGTCTCTTAATAATTAATTTATGAAAAAAAGAAAACCATAAGGACCTATTGGCATGTCCCTATGGTTTCCATTTTTCATACATTTTTTGGAAAAAATATTGCTCTACTGGGTTTAACCAGGGAGGAAACAGGGGACTACATTAGATTGGATGAGCTTTGGGAAAAACGGCCCTTAAGGATGCGTTCTTGAAACGTAATTTATGCTGTTTGTCTTTTTTTACAGTAAAATACTCATCACAAATAAAGGCAGCAATGTAACGATGTTGTCAAGACATCATTTTTAATTATATTGAGATGCTTTAAAAGCATAGGTACATTTTTCAAATAAAGAAACATAAAATTGGTTGAGGACTTGAGGTGGTTGGTGGTGACTTTGTTGTGAACTTTTTCCTACAAATATTCGGACTGTAATGAATTACGGTAGATTTTGTCACCGTTGGCATGTTTCGACGGTATGTAGTAAATTAGTGCCGAGTGATTACGGTGCATTTACCGTAATTACGGTGCATATGGCATCACTACAGCCAAGACACATTGTGATAGATACAGGGGGGGGGACACTGCCCAATACCTTTCCTATATCCAAAGATAGGACTGACATCTGTGTTTTTGGCCCCGTACTTGTGTTGTAAATCAATCGCAGAAGATGGCGCTTAAACAAATTTTAATTTATTATTTAGTGTCAGTTCTTACCTACCTATACTTTAATATTTTTAATTTATCTAGAATCATATTTTATTCTCATTTTAATTGTTTTATTATAAAAATGTCATAAAATACAAATTAGTAAATATGTCGGATAAAAACTATGATTCAAACATTGGAGTCACAATATGGCGCCTGCATCTTGCCCGTGCGCACGTTTGTAGTTTTTCGTCCTATATTGTATATTTTTCGGCTGTGAAGGTCTTGTGTAATTGCGTTGAGTCGAGCTCTGTGTTCCTCCATCTTGTGTCAATTAATCTTCCCATCGAAAACTGTTGTTATCAGTGTGCGATAGTGACGCTTTTAGTGTTTAGTGTGGTGCGGTTTTTCCAACTACAAAAATGCCGAGACGCTGCGCATTTCACTGTGAACCTAGAGTCCGCTGCATAGTTATATTTTAATAAACATAAACATAATAAAATGTTATTTGTTGTTGTTTTATTCTTATACTACGATATGCACCTTATACTTATTGTATTTAAATTGTTTTGTTTGGATCTATTTTTGTAACATTCTACTTGTTCTATTTGCAATTTTTATGTTACAAAAATACGATTGATACAAAACAATTTAAATACGAATTCTGGATTATAAAATACATAATATAAATAGCTATAAGCACAGAATACGGAATAGCTATAGCTATGTATAGAAGGATTAGTTCGGGGCCAAAAGTTCAGATGTCGCTGTTTCAAATAGGGTTGGCTGAAATTGGCCATAAGAGGGCTCTCTTTTCCCTATGTATTACTTTACTCTTTGGATAGATAGTTCCAAGCAACTATTATTACCGTAGAATTACAATATCTTTGGTTCCAAGATAGATCGGCTGCCAAATTTGGCACAGATTTAATTATTATATGTCAGTGGTGTTCATTATAGTTTTATTTAAGGTATTTACATGTACAAAAGCAACAATGATAATAATATACAATTATTGATATAAACAAACCTAATTACTTGTCAGTAATACAGAATAAAAAGGAATGGCAAACAAAACATATAAATGTAAATTTAAAAAATAATAATGGCTGGTTTAAGCAGCATCCTAAAATTCCTGTGTGGTGTTTGGTAGGTATGTAGAGGCATTTTCTACTATAGAGTGCTTACTACTTATCTTAAAATGTATCGTAAAAATTATCTTCTTATGCCGAAAATTTTTTAAATAATGTTTAGTGGCAATATATTGCCATTAGTCAAATATACTATGTATTTGGATTTGTGGACATGCAAGTAGTTTTAACAGGTTCACATCCCACATATGGGCTGTCGGCCGAAACCGCCTTTGAAATTTCAGAGGAATGTATTGTTACGTGCTGGGTTCAACGGATAAGAATGTAAACAATAATTATTACCGAATAAAGCACGTTTTATTCTAGCACACAATTAATTTTAAAACGCTGTACTACACTTTTACACTGTAACTGCTTCAAACTCCGTAGTATTTTCGCTTCCGTTCGCTTCGATGAATACTTGACCGCTTACGATCACAGAACACTTCCATAGACGACTCAATTAATTAATGGTTTAGCTATAGTATATATTATCGGTAATAGTCTGGAATCTTTGACATTTTAAGCGATTACATCGCCATCTATAAAACTAGCAAGCAACTCTCAATTTTGTTTCGTTTAAAATGGCGATAGATGTCACTAATTTTAGTATTAGCTGTGTTGATTTATTTTAACTTGTCAAGTATATATGTAGTTTTGGTAATACAAATAAAACCATAGGATATACAATCACAAAAAAATTTATATTTCACCATTTCACAATACATAAACAAAGAACACAATTTTAAAGGTTTTGCCAAAATCACAACATTGTTTATCTGAATTCTTCAGTAAATAAGGACCAAACTGCCAAACTGGAGGGCCTGGCTTCGTTACACGGAGTACCGAACTTGACGTGAAAAGACACAACACCGGTAAAGATGCTTGATTTCCTAGTAAACTCGAAGGAACAGATGCTCAACTCGACGTGAATATCACAGAAAACAACGCTAATACAGCGAAACATAAAAATAATTGCGCAAGAGCATGTAAACAAATCGCCATTAATTATTTTGTGTGATGACAGCTAATGAAAGAAGATTGACTTTACGAAAAACTATATTTCTACCATTCGTTTACAATACAAGAAAAACATTGTGTAAACATATACATATTTGGGTGGTTATAAAAATGTATTAAAATAAAGTATAGGACTTATATCTTCTATTATCTCATTACTAATTTTCCTAGTATCGATTTGAATTTTGTAAGTCACAGAACTCATAAGCTAAATTCTACTAATAGGTAGTGTTTTAGTTCAACTGGTAGGATGGCTGTGAAGTATGTACTTACGAACGAAAATAGTTCCATGTCTAAAAAAAGAGGGCGACTGTGTCGAAGTTTTCCTTCAATGTAGGCAAAATTCCGACCCATGGAACACTTCCCTATAATTATATTACTTTACTCTTTGCAGAACACTTATGCTCAAAGAGAAGAATGACAACTTCATACAAAATTTGTGAGGCAATTTTTCCTTAGCGTCTTGCGCCATCTATTTTCAGCCCACACAAAACTATCGTAAATAGTAATCGTGGTGTGTAGGTATATATACACCTATATGGGTATGTATATCTATTTGCTTGTCATTATTAAGGGTTTAAAATTCACTGTATTTTTCGAAGAGTTCTTTGAAGTTAATGTGTATGCCGACTTAGGCTGGCCTCATACATACGTTTTCCGTATTCGATTTCCGAATTCGTTTTCCATATTCGGAGCTCCGAATGCATGGAATCAATATAAAATACACTAACTGCCGCACACGTCCCCTTTCTCTCCGAACGGAAAAGATTCCGTATGTATGTTTCGAATGCAAACCCGTGCGCTAGAATATAAAAAATAAAAAAACCATCAGCCAGCAATATTTTCGACATAGAAAAATCGAGCTTATAATTTCATGCGCCATCAGGCATCAAAACATACATACTTTACAATGGATCGCAAACTTTAGCCGTAACATAATATTATGTCGCAGGACCAACAAAGCAGTCTTGAGGCTCTTCAAACCTTGATTTTGAAATATTCCTACCCACTACCCTTTTTTGTTTCCATAATTATTAGGTACCATAGCTAGATACCTCGTATAGCCTACAAATACTAGCAAGAAACGTCAATATTATACTTAATGTATAATATTGATTTGATTAAATAGGTTTAAAAATAACAAAGTCTGTTTGGTGACTGAAAAGAGATACAGGTATACAATCCACCAGTATTAAGGTCATAGCACACATATCATCTCGGAAAAGGATCGTCACCGTATCGCCTTTCGCTTCGCCGTCAAACAGGCGTCAACCTAACGTAACCAAAGCGGATCAACAACTCCGGTACGTCGAATCGGCTACAGCTGCTAGGCGACGCCGCGCTCACTTACTTATTTACTGGCCTCATAAAGTGTATTAAGAATAGAGATGCTTTACACCAAAAATTTAATGAATGTCCGGACAACATAATAATTCAAACGACTTATAAACCATATCGCAATTTTTGCAATAACTTATTAAAAGAAGTCAAAAATAATTATAATAAGAAGCAACTTGAGGCGGCTAGGGGTAACTCAAAGGCCTCGTGGAATGTCATTAAGACTATTACCGATACGCGTGAACAAAATTCGCTTTCAAACGAACTTCTCAACTTACACAGTGACCCTAAGGAATCTACAAATATTGTTAACCGCTATTTTACAGACATTGGCAAAACATTGGCCTTTAATATACAAAAGAATAAGCGTCATCAGTCTAGATCAGTATTCTGCACGGTGCCACCAAAAATAATGCTGGTAATTCCATGGCCATGTGGGATATTACTGAATCTGAACTGGAAGCTACAATCTTAAGTTTAACAGACAATTGTGCAATGGGATGGGACAATATTTCAGCAGCCCTTTTAAAATCAACTCGTCAGTACCTAATGGTGGACCTTGAAACATATTTTCAATATTTCTTTATCGACAGGAACTTTCCCTTCGGTATTTAAAGAGGCAATTGTCCATCCTGTCTCCAAGAATGGGGACAGAGAGCAAGTTATCAATTACAGACTTATCTCTGTTGTAACCACGGTGTCGAAAGTCTTTGAGAAAAGACTAATAGGCTACCTCGATAACTACAATCTCATCTCTGATAACCAATACGGGTCCGTTAAAGGCAAATCTACGGAGGATGCCGTTATCGACCTATTGGACTCAGTTAGCAAATTGATGGTTACATATTATAATATCTAAAAGTATTCTAACTATTTTCAAGATAACTACGGCCAAAAGACCTACTGTTTAAAATACCTAAAGATCGTTTCACAGATTTTTGTAATAACTAATGAACGAAATCTATAAAGGATAATTCACCTAAGGTGTATTCAACTACAATTAATTACCCTAAGGTTGATTGAAGTAACGGGCGATTCACCTACTGTTGATTTATCTGTGGTCAATCAAAGAAAACACAAAAAATCGGTTAATCATAGTTTATTTACACATAGTTAGGGCATTAAATTGAAGTCAAAACATGAATTATTAACGAAAAGTAAAGGTGTTTGTAGGGTGCGCATTATCTTACATAACTTTTCAACTCCTATCATCGGAGGTCCGATAATATTTCTCACAACATTTAAAATCATAATGATCATTCTTCATAAAAAATTCAAAAACTATAATCATTGAAATTCATAAAATCACTAATTATACATTTAGTTTTTACTAATATTTATTTTCATATATTTGTTTATACTAATGATAGAAACTCATAATCATTCGAATAAATGTGGAGAATGTAGTTGGTAACATATTTATTAGATCTATAGTTATATTTATTTGTAAAACACAATATTATGTTACTGTTTATTTTCCCAAATAAATAAAATAAAATAAAAAATAAATAAAATAACTATAATATTCATAAATGTGTTTTATTGTAATATTTGTTTTTATAAATTTTTTATATAAATTCATACATTTGTTTACTCGAAAATCAAATTGCTACCAGAAACGAGATGCTACCAGACAAGTAGGTTAGGTTAGGTTAGAACTGTGACCCCAACAACGCGCGAGCCGAGCGAGCGTGCCACGGCAGCGGCCGGCGAAGCGCCAGAAACTAATTTTTGATAGAAAAGTAGACGGACATACCGACAGAAAGTAAGCTATTCTGAACAACGTTTTCAGCCATCATTACAATATTAATAACAATTTGTACTCAGTTTAACACAAAATGTGTACACGTAACGTGTAAAGACATTGATATTGTAATATTGTAACTACCCACCACTTTAAAACAATCCAGCGCGCAGTATTAATAAATTACTGTAGGCGAGTCGTCCATTAGGTAATTCATACATAGTCGAAATATCCAATATCTTAAAAAATCATTAGATTAATCGTTCGTTAGTGCGATTAATTTTAGTTTAATCAAAATTAAGTAAGTAAAACAGTACTTGAGTTGACAAATATGCGTTATGAACTTAAGTGAATCGACCGTAGTTATCTTGAAAATAGTTAGAATAAGTTTAGATATTATAATATTTAACCCAAATTGATAGAGAGGAAAACTAAAAGTGTAGCCATATTCTTAGATCTCTCAAAGGCTTTCGATAGCGTATCTGTTCCTAGGCTTTTAGACAGGCTGGAATCCGTAGGGATAAGAGGAACTGTTCTGGAAGTGTTCCAGAGCTACTTGAGTGGTCGTACTCAGTGTGTGAGAATTGGACAGCATATTAGTGATGAAGAAACACTTACATATACCGTGCTCCAGGGGAGCGTATTGGGCCCGACACTTTTTATATTGTACTTAAATGACCTCAGTCGTGACTATACCACACTGCAAAATAATCACCTATGCTGACGATACAGTTTTAATTGTCCATGGAAAAACTGGATGCAAGCCTACAGATAAAGCTCTCTCTACAGTAATGTCTTGGCTAGCTACCAGTCTTCTCACATTGATCGTTGAAAAACCAAATATATTACCTTCTCCTGCAACGCTTCCTCTCAACCGCACAGTGGTCATCATATAAAGGGACACACTTGTACAGCTCGATGCAAACTTAATGGCGGCTCTTGACATCGTACGAGTCATTGCGCAGAACCTAATATTAGGTGTCAGCGGGTACGTAGCGGCACGGGGCGGCAGGGCACCTCGCCGCGCGCCATTTTTTTCTCCCGCACTCGCCCTTCGCGTCTTGTATTTAGTAAGTGAGTTATGTACCTGCGCACACTTCCACTCGCAGCTAACTTCCGAGCCGCCATTAAGTCTGCATCGGGCTGTACTAAATTGACTGTAACTAAAATGTTTTTCTCTGGACCAGTTATAAATATTATTGTATAGGTATGTATTTTCAAACTTTAACGCATTACCAGCCGGCGGTCATAAGCCAGATCCGTAGCTGGTAACTGTTAAGATTGTAGATAAGCCAGCAGGCATAAGCCAGGTTCGTAGCTGGGGTTATATTGAAACACGTAGACTGATTCAACTGAGAATATATTTTAATTTTTTACGCCTTCTTATATCCTATTTATCGTTCATACAAGTAACGCTAGCACTAACGTTTACAATATTCATTTACACCAATCAGTGACAAGTAAACAAAATTCTAACATTTACGAGGAGTTCTTGAGCGTGTGTGCGTGCGCATAAATACTGCCACTATAAAAACAGATTTGGTTTCGTCGCAGCTAGACGTATGATGCTCCGTTCGATCGACTTCGCGCGTCGCTTGGTTTCGGCGCGGCTATACGTATGATGCTCCGTTCGATTCCAGGTTCCTAATAAACTTATATGTTGATTGTGCGTATATACATACGCCACAAAATCTTTACGAAATAAAGTTATTATTATTATTACTTAAATCATATTAATATGTATATTTTCTCACTTCTTCAACGCGTTTTGAGTGGTTCTCTCATTTCGTGCAAATCACATGTTCATTAAAATAAAAAATAAACTACGCACGCCAACGAAACCACATATTTTTTAAATTGTAGATGTGATGGTTAGGTATATTTGCCACCTAAAACTAACTATGTAATTGGTTTATAAGTACACTAAAAAAAATATTTTTATGCGTAAATGTCATTACCAGTACCGTGCACGGTATGAATTGTGACAATTATGAGTAAATAACAAAATAATCTTATACTGTACTGTGTAATATTCTAATTATGTATTTAACGTATATATTAAGGAATAAATCTTTTCAAGGAAAACTTAGTTTACGACTGCTATTTCACGGAAATTTTCACGTTCACGGAAATAAAATAATGTTGTCCAAATATTCTATTCATTACCATTCGTTCAACTTGAAATAACAAAATCAGCTTGTAAACGCACGAATGAATGCAGTTTACCGCTCTCCGCCCTGCACCCGCCCCTTACTCAGTCGGCCGGTGAACAGTGAACAGTGCGAACGCTTGCAGATTTTTTGAAAATTATCATTTACGAGGAGATTTTAGCCTTGGTACGTACATTTTTTCATTACCATTCTTGTTATTTAGATATAGATACTAATAGTTTTATAGTATTGTTTATGCTAACATAATCATAATCGAGTTCCAATTATTTTTGAATGCTTTAATCTTACGAGTAAGAATTATTTAAAAAATTACTCTAAAAGGAGTGAACAAATATCATTACCATAATCTCATTACCATAATTTACCATCCACTATTAGAAAAATGGTAATGATCGTAAAATGATGGTAATGAACTATTATCTAGTTGGTCTAGTGATTGCTGTTTAGTTATATACGGCAGCTGCTTCTGAGGTCCAGAGTTCGAAGCCCGGGTTGGTGTAACATACAGCTATTGTTTTTTCTGTCAAGAAATTCTCACACGTAAAGTCATGAGTCCTGTGCCTGATGTCTCTTTGGTCGGGCTACTGTGTGTCTAGGAACTATTAATATGAGGGGATACAATGTGCACCTGTTTTTCTCCATATATTATTGATCTTGTTTACCGAAATTCGGTCTAAAGAAAATTATAATTATATATAATATATTTATTTACATAAATATATCAATACGGCTATCGTTACAAGCCTATTGATACTGTCTATATTAGTGTTTTGCCTTATTTCCGTTCAATTATTGGAAACTTGTGCTTTAAATACCTATCAGCTTTAACTGCTTACTTGTTAAACTTACAAATTTGGTTAATTTACAGATATAAACATGGCCAAAGTTAAACCTAAGAAAAGTCGTGAAGGTAAACTAGATGAAGCAAGATTGCGAAGAAAAAAGAAATATGAAGAAATAAAAAACGATCCCGAAAAATGTGCAATGCAAAAAGAAAAAGAACGAATGAGATACTTAAAATGAAAGGAACAAAAGAAAATTAAAAGTGTGGCTGATATGACATCGAGAGAAAAGAGACATCAAAGAAAAAAAATGGAGGGAAAATAGCAAACGACGAAACGACAAAAAGAAAACAAACCGAAGAATACAGCAGATAATAGTTGATAATACACCGGCAGTAAGCGAGCGTGAAGATAATGCTGATGTAGCTCCTCGACTGGATCCATTA